>CAWUFW010004950.1:0-1432781 GCA_963921515.1 Calotriton arnoldi | reverse complement strand
AGTCCAGAGGAATCAGTTGATGGTGATTAAGACCAGCTCACTTTAACCTATTAAACATTTGCATTTATCATTGAGCTAAAGAATCACAGACTGAAATTTTAATTATAATAAAGTTTATCTAATTAATTAAATGCATAAAGAAATCTCCATTTTATTAATCAGTTAATACACATTTATTATCATTGTAAGAATAAAGTTCAGAGAATTAATGCATACCCTTTTGATGGAAAAATAAAGTCTGTCACAGCAGATCACAGCATAGCATTCCTAGTAAATCTGACTGACTGTCCCGCTAAACAGGCCTCCTCAATCGACCACCTATACAGGTTTTCCGCATCAATCTCCTTTCCCAGTCAGATTAAAAGCAAAACGATTAATTAAATTTAAAGAAAATGGCCTAAAGAAAATAGCAGCGATTCTCCAGCGTCAAAGTTCTGTGCTCAAAATTATGTATGAATAGTGCCCTCCTACTTAAGAGTAGTGTCCCTTTATACCCTAAACTGGCTTACTAAACAGTCATTTCAATCTTGGGGCGAGATTCACGCTAATTGGTCCATTGGAGGGGTGGCAAGCATCTCCTCATTGCCCTCCTTGTTCAAACCAGTTCCGACAATGTTTATAATTTTCGTCCTTTCATAACACTACCCCGCACGACCCCTACACTACCCAAAGACCACTGCACTACCCTAAACCCTAAAACACCTACCCCTGCACGACCCCTACACTGCCCAAACACCACTGCACTGCCCTAAACCCTGAAACACCACCCCCAGCACGACCCCCTACACTGCCCGAACACCACTGCACTGCCCTAAACCCTGAAACACCACCCCCAGCACGACCCCCTACACTGCCCTAACACCACTGCACTGCCCTAAACCCTGAAACACCACCCCCTGCACGACCCCCTACACTGCCCGAACACCACTGCACTGCCCTGAACCCTGAAACACCACCCCCAGCACGACCCCCTACACTGCCCGAACACCACTGCACTGCCCTAAACCCTGAAACACTACCCCCAGCACGACCCCCTACACTGCCCGAACACCACTGCACTGCCCTAAACACTGAAACATCACCCCCAGCAAGACCCCCTACACTGCCTGAACACCACTGCCCTAAACCCTGAAACACCACCCCCAGCAACACCCCCTACACTGCCCGAACACCACTGCACTGCCCTAAACCCTGAAACACCACCCCCAGCACAACCCCCTACACTGCCCGAACACCACTGCTCTGCCCTAAACCCTGAAACACCAGCCCCAGCACAACCCCCTACACTGCCCGAACACCACTGCACTGCCCTAAACCCTGAAACACCACCCCCAGCAAGACCCCCTACACTGCCCGAACACCACTACCCTAATCCCTGAAACACCACCCCCAGCAAGACCCCCTACACTGCCCGAACACCACTGCACTGCCCTAAACCCTGAAACACCACCCCCTGCACGACCCCCTACACTGCCCGAACACCACTGCACTGCCCTAAACCCTGAAACACCACCCCCTGCACGACCCCCTACACTTCACGAACATCACTGCACTGCCCTAAACCCTGAAACACCACCCCCAGCACGATCCCCTACACTGCCCAAACACCACTGCCCTGCCCTAAACCCTAAACACCACCCCCAGCATGAACCCCTACACTGCCCGAACACCACTGCCCTAAACCCTAAAACACTCCCCCAGCACGAACCCCTACACTACCCAAAAACGAATGCACTACCCTAAACCCTAAAACACTACCCCCGCACGACCCCCTACACTACCCAAACACCAATTCACTACCCTAAACCCTAAAACACTACCCCCCGCACGACCCCCTACACTACCCAAAGACCACTGCACTACCCTAAACCCTAAAACACTACCCCGCACGACCCCCTACACTACCCAAACACCAATGCACTACCCTAAACCCTAAAACACTACCCCCGCACGACCCCCTACTCTACCCAAAGACCACTGCACTACCCTAAACCCTAAAACACTACCCCGCACGACACCCTACACTACCCAAAGACCACTGCACTACCCTAAAACACTACCCCCGCACGACCCACTACACTACACAAACACTGCTGCACTACCCTAAACCCTAAAACACTACCCCCAGCACGACCCCCACACTACACAAACACCACTGCACTACTCTAAATCCTAAAACACTACCCCCTACACTACACAAACACCACTGCACTACCCTAAACCCTAAAACACTACCCCCAGCACGACCCCCTACACTACCCAAACACCACTGCACTACCCTAAACCCTAAAACACTACCCCCAGCAGTACACCCTACACTACCCAAACACCACTGCACTACCCTAAACCCTAAACACTACCCCCAGCAGTACCCCCTGCACTACCCAAACACCATTGCACTACTCTAAACCCTAAAACACTACCCCCAGCAGTACCCCCTACACTACCCAAACACCACTGCACGACCCTAAACCCTAAACCACTACACCCAGCATGACCCCCTACACTACCCAAACACCACTGCACTACCCTAAACCCTAAAACACTACCCCCAGCACGACCTCCTACACTACCCAAACACCACTGCACTACCCTAAACCCTAAAACACTCCCCCCAGCATGACTCCCTACACTACCCAAACACCACTGCACTACCCTAAACCCTAAATCTACCCCAGCACGACCCCCTACACTACCCAAACACCACTGCACTACCCTAAACCCTAAATCTACCCTCAGCACGACCCCCTACACTACCCAAACACCACTGCACTACCCTAAACCCTAAATCTACCCTCAGCACGACCCCCTACACTACCCAAACACCACTGCACTACCCTAAACCCTAAAACACTACCCCCAGCATGTCCCCCACACTACACCAACACCACTGCACTACCCTAAACCCTAAAACACTACCCCGCACGAACCCCCTACACTACCCAAAGACCACTGCACTACCCTAAACCCTAAAACACTACCCCCGCACGACCCACTACACTACACAAACACTGCTGCACTACCCTAAACCCTAAAACACTACCCCCAGCACGACCCCCCACACTACACCAACACCACTGCACTACCCTAAACCCTAAAACACTACCCTGCACGACCCCCTACACTACCCAAAGACCACTGCACTACCCTAAACCCTAAAACACTACCCCCGCATGACCCACTACACTACACAAACACTGCTGCACTACCCTAAACCCTAAAACACTACCCCCAGCACGACCCCCCACACTACACAAACACCACTGCACTACCCTAAACCCTAAAACACTACCCCTATACTACACAAACACCACTGCCCTAAACCCTAAAACACTACCCCCAGCACGACCCCCTGCACTACCCAAACACCACTGCACTACCCTAAACCCTAAAACACTACCCCCAGCAGTACACCCTACACTACCCAAACACCACTGCACTACCCTAAACCCTAAACACTACCCCCAGCAGTACCCCTGCACTACCCAAACACCATTGCACTACTCTAAACCCTAAAACACTACCCCCAGCAGTACCCCCTGCACTACCCAAACACCACTGCTCGACCCTAAACCCTAAACCACTACCCCAGCATGACCCCCTACACTACACAAACACCACTGCACTACCCTAAACCCTAAAACACTACCCCTACACTACACAAACACCACTGCACTACCCTAAACCCTAAAACACTACCCCCAGCACGACCCCCTACACTACCCAAACACCACTGCACTACCCTAAACCCTAAAACACTACCCCCAGCAGTACACCCACCACACTACCCAAACACCACTGCACTACCCTAAACCCTAAACACTACCCACAGCAGTACCCCCTGCACTACCCAAACACCATTGCACTACTCTAAACCCTAAAACACTACCCCCAGCAGTACCCCTACACTACCCAAACACCACTTCACGACCCTAAACCCTAAACCACTACCCCCAGCATGACAACCTACACTACCCAAACACCACTGCACTACCCTAAACCCTAAAACACTACCCCCAGCATGACCCCCTACACTACCCAAACACCACTGCACTACCCTAAACCCCAAAAACACTCCCCCCAGCATGACTCCCTACACTACCCAAACACCACTGCACTACCCTAAACCCTAAATCTACCCCAGCACGACCCCCTACACTACCCAAACACCACTGCACTACCCTAAACCCTAAATCTACCCCCAGCACGACCCCCTACACTACCAAAACACCACTGCACTACCCTAAATCCTAAATCTACCCTCAGCACGACCCCCTACACTACCCAAAGACCACTGCACTACCCTAAACCCTAAAACACTACCCCCAGCATGACCCCCACACTACACCAACACCACTGCACTACCCTAAACCCTAAAACACTACCCCGCACGACCCCCTACACTACCCAAAGACCACTGCACTACCCTAAACCCTAAAACACTACCCCCGCACAACCCACTACACTACACAAACACTGCTGCACTACCCTAAACCCTAAAACACTACCCCCAGCACAACCCCCCACACTACACAAACACCACTGCACTACCCTAAACACTAAAACACTACCCCCTACACTACACAAACGCCACTGCACTACCCTAAACCCTAAAACGCTCCCCCAAGCATGACTCCCTACACTACCCAAACACCACTGCACTACCCTAAACCCTAAATCTACCACCAGCATGACCCCTACACTACCCAAACACCACTGCACTACGCTAAATCTACCCCCAGCACGACCCCCTACACTACCCAAACACCACTGCACTACCCTAAACCCTAAATCTACCCTCAGCACGACCCCCTACACTACCCAAAGACCACTGCACTACCCTAAACCCTAAAACACTACCCCCAGCATGACCCCCACACTACACCAACACCACTGCACTACCCTAAACCCTAAAACACTACCCCGCACGACCCCCTATACTACCCAAAGACCACTGCACTACCCTAAACCCTAAAACACTACCCCTGCATGACCCACTACACTACACAAACACTGCTGCACTACCCTAAACCCTAAAACACTACCCCCAGCACGACCCCCCACACTACACCAACACCACTGCACTACCCTAAACCCTAAAACACTATCCCGCACAATCCCCTACACTACCCAAAGACCACTGCACTACCCTAAACCCTAAAAACTACCCCCGCACGACCCACTACACTACACAAACACTGCTGCACTACCCTAAACCCTAA
Organism: Calotriton arnoldi; assembly: GCA_963921515.1. Taxonomy (NCBI): domain Eukaryota; kingdom Metazoa; phylum Chordata; class Amphibia; order Caudata; family Salamandridae; genus Calotriton; species Calotriton arnoldi. The sequence continues at coordinate 1,427,559 of CAWUFW010004950.1, read as the reverse complement.
AACACTACCCCCAGCACGACCCCCCACACTACACAAACACCACTGCACTACCGTAAACCCTAAAACACTACCCCGCACGACCCCCTACACTACCCAAAGACCACTGCACTACCCTAAACCCTAAAACACTACCCCTGCACGACCCCCTACACTGCCCAAACACCACTGCACTGCCCTAAACCCTGAAACACCACCCCCCAGCACGACCCCCTACACTGCCCGAACACCACTGCACTGCCCTAAACCCTGAAACACCACCCCCAGCACGACCCCCTACACTGCCCTAACACCACTGCACTGCCCTAAACCCTGAAACACCACCCCCCTGCACGACCCCCTACACTGCCCGAACACCACTGCACTGCCCTGAACCCTGAAACACCACCCCCAGCACGACCCCCTACACTGCCCGAACACCACTGCACTGCCCTAAACCCTGAAACACTACCCCCAGCACGACCCCCTACACTGCCCGAACACCACTGCACTGCCCTAAACACTGAAACATCACCCCCAGCAAGACCCCCTACACTGCCTGAACACCACTGCCCTAAACCCTGAAACACCACCCCCAGCAACACCCCCTACACTGCCCGAACACCACTGCACTGCCCTAAACCCTGAAACACCACCCCCAGCACAACCCCCTACACTGCCCGAACACCACTGCTCTGCCCTAAACCCTGAAACACCAGCCCCAGCACAACCCCCTACACTGCCCGAACACCACTGCACTGCCCTAAACCCTGAAACACCACCCCCAGCATGACCCCCTACACTGCCCGAACACCACTGCCCTAATCCCTGAAACACCACCCCCAGCAAGACCCCCTACACTGCCCAAACACCACTGCACTGCCCTAAACCCTGAAACACCACCCCCTGCACGACCCCCTACACTGCCCGAACACCACTGCACTGCCCTAAACCCTGAAACACCACCCCCTGCACGACCCCCTACACTTCCTGAACATCACTGCACTGCCCTAAACCCTGAAACACCACCCCCAGCACGATCCCCTACACTGCCCGAACACCACTGCCCTGCCCTAAACCCTAAACACCACCCCCAGCATGAACCCCTACACTGCCCGAACACCACTGCTCTGCCCTAAACCCTAAAACACCACCACCAGCACGTCCCCCTACACTGCCCGAACACCACTGCCCTAAACCCTAAAACACTCCCCCAGCACGAACCCCTACACTACCCAAAAACGAATGCACTACCCTAAACCCTAAAACACTACCCCCCGCACGACCCCCTACACTACCCAAACACCAATTCACTACCCTAAACCCTAAAACACTACCCCCCGCACGACCCCCTACACTACCCAAAGACCACTGCACTACCCTAAACCCTAAAACACTACCCCGCACGACCCCCTACACTACCCAAACACCAATGCACTACCCTAAACCCTAAAACACTACCCCCGCACGACCCCCTACTCTACCCAAAGACCACTGCACTACCCTAAACCCTAAAACACTACCCCGCACGACACCCTACACTACCCAAAGACCACTGCACTACCCTAAAACACTACCCCCGCACGACCCACTACACTACACAAACACTGCTGCACTACCCTAAACCCTAAAACACTACCCCCAGCACGACCCCCACACTACACAAACACCACTGCACTACTCTAAATCCTAAAACACTACCCCCTACACTACACAAACACCACTGCACTACCCTAAACCCTAAAACACTACCCCCAGCACGACCCCCTACACTACCCAAACACCACTGCACTACCCTAAACCCTAAAACACTACCCCCAGCAGTACACCCTACACTACCCAAACACCACTGCACTACCCTAAACCCTAAACACTACCCCCAGCAGTACCCCCTGCACTACCCAAACACCATTGCACTACTCTAAACCCTAAAACACTACCCCCAGCAGTACCCCCTACACTACCCAAACACCACTGCACGACCCTAAACCCTAAACCACTACACCCAGCATGACCCCCTACACTACCCAAACACCACTGCACTACCCTAAACCCTAAAACACTACCCCCAGCACGACCTCCTACACTACCCAAACACCACTGCACTACCCTAAACCCTAAAACACTCCCCCAGCATGACTCCCTACACTACTCAAACACCACTGCACTACCCTAAACCCTAAATCTACCCCAGCATGACCCCCTACACTACCCAAACACCACTGCACTACCCTAAACCCTAAATCTACCCTCAGCACGACCCCCTACACTACCCAAACACCACTGCACTACCCTAAACCCTAAATCTACCCTCAGCACGACCCCCTACACTACCCAAACACCACTGCACTACCCTAAACCCTAAAACACTACCCCCAGCATGTCCCCCACACTACACCAAAACCACTGCACTACCCTAAACCCTAAAACACTACCCTGCATGACCCCTACACTACCCAAAGACCACTGCACTACCCTAAACCCTAAAACACTACCCCCGCACGACCCACTACACTACACAAACACTGCTGCACTACCCTAAACCCTAAAACACTACCCCCAGCACGACCCCCCACACTACACCAACACCACTGCACTACCCTAAACCCTAAAACACTACCCTGCACGACCCCCTACACTACCCAAAGACCACTGCACTACCCTAAACCCTAAAACACTACCCCCGCATGACCCACTACACTACACAAACACTGCTGCACTACCCTAAACCCTAAAACACTACCCCCAGCACGACCCCCCACACTACACAAACACCACTGCACTACCCTAAACCCTAAAACACTACCCCTACACTACACAAACACCACTGCCCTAAACACTAAAACACTACCCCCAACACAACCCCCTGCACTACCCAAACACCACTGCACTACTTTAAACCCTAAAACACTACCCCCAGCACTACCCCATACACTACCCAAACACCACTGCACTACCCTAAACCCTAAACACTACCCCCAGCAGTACCCCATGCACTACCCAAACACCATTGCACTACTCTAAACCCTAAAACACTACCCCCAGCAGTACCCCCTGCACTACCCAAACACCACTGCTCGACCCTAAACCCTAAACCACTACCCCCAGCATGACCCCCTACACTACACAAACACCACTGCACTACCCTAAACCCTAAAACACTACCCCCTACACTACACAAACACCACTGCACTACCCTAAACCCTAAAACACTACCCCCAGCACGACCCCCTACACTACCCAAACACCACTGCACTACCCTAAACCCTAAAACACTACCCCCAGCAGTACACCCACCACACTACCCAAACACCACTGCACTACCCTAAACCCTAAACACTACCCACAGCAGTACCCCCTGTACTACCCAAACACCATTGCACTACTCTAAACCCTAAAACACTACCTCCAGCAGTACCCCTACACTACCCAAACACCACTGCATGACCCTAAACCCTAAACCACTACCCCCAGCATGACCCCCTACACTACCCAAACACCACTGCACTACCCTAAACCCTAAAACACTACCCCCAGCATGACCCCCTACACTACCCAAACACCACTGCACTACCCTAAACCCTAAAAACACTCCCCCAGCATGACTCCCTACACTACCCAAACACCACTGCACTACCCTAAACCCTAAATCTACCCCAGCACAACCCCCTACACTACCCAAACACCACTGCACTACCCTAAACCCTAAATCTACCCCCAGCACGACCCCCTACACTACCCAAACACCACTGCACTACCCTAAATCCTAAATCTACCCTCAGCACGACCCCCTACACTACCCAAAGACCACTGCACTACCCTAAACCCTAAAACACTACCCCCAGCATGACCCCCACACTACACCAACACCACTGCACTACCCTAAACCCTAAAACACTACCCCGCACGACCCCCTACACTACCCAAAGACCACTGCACTACCCTAAACCCTAAAACACTACCCCCGCACGACCCACTACACTACACAAACACTGCTGCACTACCCTAAACCCTAAAACACTACCCCCAGCACGACCCCCCACACTACACAAACACCACTGCACTACCCTAAACACTAAAACACTACCCCCTACACTACACAAACACCACTGCACTACCCTAAACCCTAAAACACTACCCCCAGCACGACCGCCTACACTACCCAAACACCACTGCACTACCCTAAACCCTAAAACACTACCCCCAGCAGTACACCCTACACTACCCAAACACCACTGCACTACCCTAAACCCTAAACACTACCCCCAGCAGTACCCCCTGCACTACCCAAACACCATTGCACTACTCTAAACCCTAAAACACTACCCCCAGCAGTACCCCCTACACTACCCAAACACCACTGCACGACCCTAAACCCTAAACCACTACCCCCAGCATGACCCCCTACACTACCCAAACACCACTGCACTACCCTAAACCCTAAAACACTACCCCCAGCACGACCCCTACACTACCCAAACACCACTGCACTACCCTAAACCCTAAAACACTCCCCCAGCATGACTCCCTACACTACCCAAACACCACTGCACTACCCTAAACCGTAAATCTACCCCAGCACGACCCCCAACACTACCCAAACACCACTGCACTACCCTAAACCCGAAATCTACCCCCAGCACGACCCCCTACACTACCCAAACACCACTGCACTACCCTAAACCCTAAATCTACCCTCAGCACGACCCCCTACACTACCCAAACACCACTGCACTACCCTAAACCCTAAAACACTACCCCCATCATGACCCCCACACTACACCAACACCACTGCACTACCCTAAACCCTAAAACACTACCGCAGCACGACCCTCTTCACTACCCAAACACCACTGCACTACCCTAAACCCTAAAACACTACTCCCAGCATGACCCCCTACACTACCCAAACACCACTGCACTACCCTAAACCCTAAAACACTACCCCCAGCACGACCCCCTACACTACACAAACCCCACTGCACTGCCCTAAACCCTAAAACACTACCCCCAGCACGACCCCCTACACTACACAAATACCACTGCACTACCCTAAACCCTAAATCTACCCCAAGCATGACCCCCTACACTACAAACATCACTGCACTACCCTAAACCCTAAAACACTACCACCAGCACGACCCCCTACACAAACACCACTGCACTACCCTAAACCCTAAAACACTACCCCCAGCACGACCCCCTACACTACACAAACACCACTGCACTGCCCTAAACCCTAAAACACTACCCTCAGCACGACCCCCTACACTACCCAAACACCACTGAACTACCCTAAACCCTAGAAAAGTAACCACCACCCCATGCCCAATCCCCCTTACCTCTCACTCCTCGTGGTTCCTCTCTCCTCGTGGTTCCTGCTTCATGTCGTCTCTGAGGGGCGGTGCACGTCGTTGTGAGGAAACAGAACAGCCTCTGTTTCCTTTCAACGACGTGGATCGTCTACATTTTTTTAGAACTCATGGTCATTTACCATACATACCTTTACAACAAAATTTGTTGTAAAGGCATGCGTGGTGTGAGAAGTTGGCCTGGCATATGCTGTCCACTAATTATAGTGGGCACCTTGCACCAGTCCAAACAACCCCTTATTGGAGATAGGTTAAAGACAACCTTATTGAAAGCTATCCTAGTGGTAGCTATGGAGAGCAGCCTTCAGGCTAAGTCTTGAAGGAATGTAAAGCAGCTTGTTTTACCAGTCTATAATCTCTTGAGTGATCAAATGAAAGAGCACCACACCAGGTATATATTCAAAATATATGTATTTATTGCTAAACACACCCCTCTAGTCTCTTTATGAGGCTAGAGTTCGAAGTACACAAGTTATAAGTTATTTAAACACAGTAATAGCACAAATACACGTTTGGGCCCTAGGGGCGTACCAAACCATATACCAATAAAGTGTTATAAGAACCACGACTGAACTAGACACTAGGCCTAGAGCCTCTAGAAGTGCTTGGACCACAAGGAACCACCCAAGGTAGTGACACAGGGGACCCACGGGGGACACGTGCAGTGTAAATACACAACCGCGATACGCCGCTAACTTCTATGGAGAAAGTCGCGATCAGGAAATTAAAGAAAAGGGAAACTTAAAGGAGGACTTGGAGCAAACCCTTTGAGAACTAGGTCGTTCTAGAGTCTCTACCCACGGGAGCACCAGAGTACTCGTGTTACCTCACCCAGGGAAGCCGGGTGCATAGGTGCCTTTCGGGGTCGGGTTTCGTCGTCGATTTGAATGGCGATCTGGTGCAAAGTGCTGCTGGCGACCAAGTGGAAAGTGTCCGGGTGGATCCAAGAGTGGATCGGAGATCTGAAGAACCTGAAAGCAGAGGGGACAGAGTCTGGGTCACTAGCCAGTGACCAGGAAGGCGATGAGCGGATGCCCACCGATGTTGAGTGCTTCAGGTAGGTTGACGGTTGTCTTGACTCTTCAGCCACAAGGTCCAGGAGGCATTGTCGGCGACTAGGAGCAGGATTCGGGCTGGTACACGATGTTTGTCAAGTGCTGAGGTGTCGGCGACCGGATTGGACCCAACAATCCTTGGCAACGGCAAGTCTCGATGTAGATGAAGAATGTCGATAATGCAGACCAGCAAGGTCTGAGGAACTCACCCAGCAAGGGTAATTGAGGACAACCCTGGAGCAACCAGGGAGGCCAAGAAGAAAAGGATTGGCCTTCGTGAAGGGCTACTAGCCAACGGGCTAGCGACCGCAAAGGAGCCTCAAGACAGTGCACGTGGAGCTGGCTCACAGGACACTCGTGGAGTGGAGGCCAGTGATCTTCGGTGCAGTTGGTGCTGGAGGCTAGGGCTACTTGGAGCCCAAAGCATGACTTCATGGGAGACCCAGAAGAGGATGCACTAGCAAATGCATGCGGTGTCCAGGGGTCACGGTTCCACGTTACCCACGACAGCTACGGGCCTCAGCTTTGCAGGAGACTCAGGGCAGCCTCGGCGAAGTCTGGAAATCCACCTCTAGTGATGCAAAGACTTCGGCGTCCGACGGGAGCTTAGGCGATGCAGACCGGACAATTGCTTCTTTGGTGCCTGCCAAGCAGGGGAGTCACTCCTTGACCCCAAGGGAGATTCTTCTGTCCTCTAGTCTTGAATAGAGCGTCGAAGGTCCAGGATTCTGTTTCAGAGTTTCGTCCAGGGATAATCTAAAGTCCTAAGGACTGGGTTCCTATACTTATACTAAGTTTAGGGGTTGGACTTACTCTGTGGCCCCACCTATGGGTGGGTCAGGGCAGAGGGGTGGCTACACCCCTTTCCCTTTGTCCAGTTCGCGCCAAAGCAGGGGCTGCAAGCCCCTGATCCGGTTTGAACTGGGGTATGAACAGGGACACCAAGTGGGCCCCCAGTGCAGGACTTCAAAGCACCCGAAAGTGCTCCCGCCCAGCCCCAATACACACTATCCTGTCTGGGGAGGTGGTCACACCTCCCTGGGACAGGAAACCTATTGTCCAGGCCTCCCTGCCGGAGTTTCGTCCAGCAGCAGGAGGCCAGACTTGTGTCTGTGGCAGCAGCATCCATTTTGTGATGCCAGGGCTTTAGAAAGAAGTTACCGGCCAGGCCAGGGTTAACATGTCTCTCCCTCTAGAAGGGTGGAATGCTACCCCCGCCGCCAGAATTGGCGGGGGGGTAGTATTCCAAGATGTTTGACACCAAACACAACATGTTTCGGTGCAGCCATTCCAAAGTTATTATTTAACGCGAGGTTATAATGCGCTTAAGAGTATATGGTCAGGCTGCACTACAAACAGCATCAGAGAAGGGTCTCCGAACGCTGCAGAGGGGCCCTGCTCATGCAGGGGCACCCTCTCACATAGGAACCACGCACTCTGCCTTCAGGATTGATAAGGCCTGCCATAGGAGTGACTTATAGGTTTATATGTGTGTATGTATATAGTGATATAGGTAGCCTATATCACAGTAAGGGGTGCATGCACCACCTTACCCAGGCTGCAGTAGCAGACCTGTGGTGTCAGTTTGGATGGCCTTCCAGGGGTGGCATAATACATGCTGCAGCCCCTGGTATTCCTCTGAGGTACCTATGCCCTGGGTACATAGTATACCATATACTAGGGACTTATAAGGGCACTCCAGATTCCAATCAGAGATGTGCCTAAGGCACATGGAAACCTTTTTACAGAGAAAGCAGATAGACTTGGGCCCTGAATAGCAGGATCCCAGCCCAACTAAGTCATAAACCAGCAAAACACCATAAAAAAAAAGTGGGGGCAACCATATAGTCAGATTCCACCTTCCTACACGTGGTAAATGACCATGCGTTCTAAAAAAATGCGTAGTAATGACTTCGCGATGTACAACGCATGCGTGGTAATGCATGCGTTGTAATGGTATCGCGAAGTAAAAAAGTCGTTGTAACGGCTGTTTACCGATCGAAGCTGGCCCCTGTTCTTCAGTGAGTCGTTTATTTGATAAATTAGGAGGAAGGAATATGTTTTTTTTACCGAAAAGTGCATTCCCGGCAGTTGTATTGTGAAAGTGTCCGCGTGGCCTGGTTTCACTTCCGGTGAGAGAGTGGAAGAGTCTGTTTGGATCTAAAGGGGTTCTGCTGTTGGACGGGGCCGGCGCGACACGTCATCAGAAAACACAGCTAATGGAAAGTGTTGTCCCCGAAGTGTGGAGCAGTGCCATGAGAGGTCAACGAGTGTGCGTCCCACCGCAGTATGACCGTACCGCGTGACCCATGTGCCGCCTCCAGTGTACGGAAGGCAGAAGCGGCATCCATCGCAGGTCCTCTTGAAGACCGTTGTAGCACTAATTCTACATTTTGGAACTAGTGCATTTTAACCTTGTTGTTCCTGCCAGATACAAAGAGAAGATCCAGTGTTATTCAGTGCCCTCGTTACCTTTTCTGTGGGTAGTGGTGCTTGTCACTTCGCTGCCCCGCCGGTGCATACGACTGGGCTCCCCACCTCGTGTGCCATCTGCAGGGCCTCTGCCCTCAGATCACTGGTTTCGGTTTCTGGAGTGGCAACATAAACAGTTGCTCCCAAAGGACTAGCCTGAACACTTGGGTGAATATCCCCTGCGCCAGCATTCGGCGGAAATTCTTTCCTAGCTCTCCCACGTCGACGACGATGTCATAATAGCACGGCTCCGCTCGCGACACGTATGACATCATAGGAGCCATAAGAGGACCTCGTCGGCGTGCTGACGTCAGTTCCACCCATTTTTTCCGTGCCACCGAGATAAACAGGTGGACCGACACATTTTCACATGTATACATAGTATACTAAATATATATATATATAGGTGGAGAGGTGTTTGAATTGTGGCAGTGCTCGAGGCGGGCGAACGCCGGTCTCTATCTTTCAACAAACTCACTTTGAACTATGTCTGCTGACACAGTGAGACACAGTGAGAGAACGGGAGGCGGCTGCAGATGAATTGTTTAAAAATTTGCCGAAAATAACCACAAGCACAAGTGGCCTGCAAAGCAGCAATGGCAACATTGATCAAAATGTGAAGTTATTGCTTAAGACATTGGAAAAGAAATCTAGAAATGAAATTACAAAATGGTGGGAGCACAAATCCCTTACCAAATATGAAGAGGTGGGGAGAGTTCCGCGAGGACTCCGCATTCTTTTAGCACCGAGTTTCGAAGAGCCGAATCCCGGTATGCTTAAGGAATGGGGGGAGAGCAACCTGGCTGCTTCCATGAACTTGGTTAAGATTTTAGTCAAATATGCGGCAATCGATCGCCAGACTCTAATTGAGGATATCAACAAAATTAATGAGGAACTTGACAAATCAAATCTAAAAGAATTTATAACAAAATCACGCAATGAAATTGTGGAAAGACTGAAGAAACATGAAGAAAAAATAAAAATTCGCAAAGCATACAAATTTGCGCGTGATCAAACAGATTATGAGCAGGGACAAATCTATACGTTTTCACGCAAATTTGATCACGCAAAGAAATTAAGATATGAGGATAAAAGAACACGCAAAATTACAACCACTACTACTATGCAGCAACAAATAGATGTGGTAGAAGTAGAAGAGGGAGACACAGAATCGTTAACAAGCAATTCCGGTTCTGAATGCAGTAATATCGGAGACCACAATGACCAAGCGAAATTAAGTTTAGGTGAAGAAATTGATTTTTTAGTGGAGGATCGAAAACAAACTCTGAGACCGAGGAATCAGAACAGACAAATAGGAGGAACAGGAGAAACGCAAGGAGAAGAGCAAGGCGTAAAAAACAAAAACAAAAATGTGCACCAAAAGAAAAAACAATGGCACAAGAAACAGAGATGAACGATCAAACCATTATCAATCTTTCAGATATTACTCTCACTCTAGCGGAAAAACAATTATTATCATTGGGTCTTAATTTCTGTCCAGAAAGCACTTTTAATTATGCGAATACCAGAATTGATATTTTTTGTTTCATACGGAAATTAAAACTTAAAAAGTTTTTCACAATCAAAGCGGGGATTGGTAGTTCCTCAGTAACCCAACAACCAATGGAGAAAGTGACACAGAGACTTTTAGTATCAGATGTTCCAACTTTATTGACACTAAACGAATTAAGTAGTGAAACAAATGATATGCTGACCAATACGAACAATACTGAATTCAGTACTCAAGCTCAACTACACTGCATCAATATTATACAAAAAGGTGCAGGAGAAAGCCCTTTCAAACCTAAAAGTACATTCATACCAATCATGCCCAAAGATGCCATAGATATTTTTCACGAGAGGGTAACTGAAGACATTAAAAAACTATGCCATAATGTAAAGAAAAAAAGACAATCGAAACCCTACAAAGATTTGCAACTGGCAAAATTAATGAAAAAACTAGGAGAAAACCAAGAAATTATCACCAACAAATCTGATAAAGGAGGAAATATTGTGTTATGGCCCAGAAAAGATTACATTATTGAAGCCAAGAGACAATTGGATGATGATCAATGCTACATGAGGACAAACATGAAGGAATACAATAAAGCAAAAGATGTTTTGAAGAAACTATTGCTACACTACAAAAGGGAAGGACTAATTTCATCAAATGAATTTAATTTTATGAATGTAGAATTCCCAACTATTCCTATCATGTATTTAATTCCTAAAATACACAAAAAGGTCTCACCGGTACCTGGCAGACCTATAATTTCTGCTATTAAGAGTGTCAGTGAACATGTCTCACAATATGTGGATTTTTATCTACAGGATTTGGTCAAAAGTTTGCCCAGTTATATCAAAGACACAGGTGATTTTTTAAACAAAATCAATGAGATTGGATGGGGGAAGGTTTATTGTTAATTACTTTAGACATTGAGTCACTTTATACAAGTATCGATCATAGAACTGGACTCAATGCAGTTAAACACTTCCTCGAAAGTAGACCTTGTGAATATTATGAGCACAACAAAATGTTATTAGATTTGATCTTGTGGTGCCTTCATAATAATTTCTTTCTGTTTGGTAAGGAGACCCTAAAACAAATTAGGGGCGTAGCCATGGGATCCTGTTTCTCCCCCAGCTATGCATGTTTGCATGTTGGTTGGTGGGAGGAACAGGTCCTTAAAAAGATACACCAGGTAACTTTTGAACAGCATGTGCTGCATTGGCTGCGTTATATCGATGATATATTCATCGTATGGAAGGGGGACAATAACAGTGCTAAGGAATTTATTACTACTCTCAATGTAAATTCTAGCAACCTCATGTTCACATCCGATATAAGCAGCACAAAAATTGAATTTTTAGATGTATCAGTTACAGTGGTGGAGAATAAATTGGAGACGACCCTCTTTAGGAAAGCTACAGCAGGAAATAGCATTTTGCATGCAAGCAGTGGTCATCCACGACATCTCATTGAAAGCATACCCTACGGTGAAATACTCAGACTAAAACGCATCTGTAGTACACAACAAGAATTTAATAGATGCACGATAGACACTATGAAAAGACTGAAAAAAAGAGGGCATAGTGACAAGGTTTTAACTAAGGCAGTAGCAAAAGCCCAAGAAAGGCCAAGGGAGAGTCTACTACAAAATAATGAGGCTGTTATTGGGGACAAAAACACGACAGAAATCCCACGCCTAATTACCACATATAGTAGACAAGAGAGAAAAATAAAGTCCATCTTGAGAAAAACTGGCCAATTATCCTTACAGATGGGGTTTTGGGAACTAGACTTCCAGACTTACCTATCATCACTTTTAGAAGATCAAAATCTATGAGGAGTCAACTTGTTAAAAGTAGCCCAGAAATAGGTACTGCAGGCACGTGGCTGAAACCAAGGCAGGGTTTTTATAAGTGTTCCTCGTGCCGAGCATGTAAATTTGGTACCAATACCACACACTATGTCTCTCCTTTTTCAAGAGATGAGGTAGCTATCAAGGGTAGTTACAGCTGCAGGACAGAATTTGCTGTATATGTCCTGGCCTGCACCTGCGGCTTGCGTTACGTTGGGAGTACCAAGCTGCAGGTGCATGTCAGGATTTTGCAGCACTTAAGAGCGATTGTGAACAATGATAACACCTACCCTGTCGCAAGACATTTTAAAAGCACACACAGCAATGATTTAAGTTGTCTAACCTACTATGTGATAAATGCCATTGCACCCCTCAGGAGAGGAGGAAACAGGGAAAAATTGTTAAGGCAGCTTGAGACACGTACTATATTGGAATTAGACAGTAAGGCACCTAATGGACTCAACACAACTGAGGACATGCATAACTATTTATAATGAATGAACATACAGAGGAAAGAGAAGGACAAAAATAAGATGAGAATGAGTCAAGAAAAATCAATGACAAGAATTTTTTGCTACATATAAATACATTTTGGATACCATTCCTATTTGGTTGGAAACCATGATATTTAGTGTATTCTTTTTAGATTTTTGATAAATTTTTTCAGGTCTTTTAGCAATATTTTCATATATATTTGTAATGTTATTTCTTTTGTATTTTGCACATTTGCCAAAGCACTTTTACAGTGGCCATGGTCACTGTTGTTGGCCGCTATCAATTTATTTATTTATATCTTAAGTCTCACAAAAACAAATGTTTGCATCTGGGTTTTAGGTTCATTTTGTAGATACATGCACTCGCATGATTTTTAGATAGATATTTTAGTTGCACTTGGCACTTTATTAAATTCACATGGCAAAGAGTATTGAGGAACTAAAAGCACTTGCAAAGAATATGACATTTGGAATTAGTACATTGGGATTGTTTAAGCATTTATGCTGTCAGAATGGTTTAAGATCGATCATGCGGTCTTTATATTCTTAAACAATTCATGTAGTTTTTAATGTTTATACAGCAATATTTATTTATTTATTTATTTATTGCTTTTAAACGGAATGTGAGGGCACAATTGTACCTCATCATGCATACTTCTGAAATTTTCATTTTTTATAGGTGAAATGCATTTAAGCTTCAGAATATATTTTTAAGGGATAAAAACAAGGAAGTAATGATTATAATAATAACAACAAAGTATCAATGTCACTAATTTTTAGCAACAACCAAAAGAAGAATGATTTTGTAATGTGTTGTTTGATTGCGTCAAAAATGCCGATAACACAGTGTTTCTTCTATTGCTTTGACCATGTGACTCACAATGGGGTGGACACCTAGCATTTAAAAAGATCATGGCGGATATTATTCTTTATGTGTGAACAAGGGCACAAGGTGCTCGAAACGCGTCACAAGTGAGAGGAGAATAAAACAACTTGCCTGCCACTATTCCTTGGGTCTGTGTCTCTCTGTTCGCCTGTGTGGAGGTTCGGAGAGTGCTTTTTGGAAGATATATATATACATATATATATATACAAATGCATAACCAATAAAGGCACAAAGAAATAGCAACAGATCAAGCATTTCTCACTATTAAAACATAAGCATGATTAAGACATATTAAAAACATTCATGCCAAACAGTAAAAGCATCTTTTTGGTAGAAACAGGTGGACAACGGGGAGGCGGGTGGGACAGTGAGGAATCCACAGGCAGATACTGTATCCACCAGAAAAAGCGTTACCGAAGGTAAGTAACTTGCTCTTCTGATGGATACTTCTGCCTGTTGATTCCTCACCTTTGAATAGAATCCTCAAGCCGTACCTCACCCGGAGGAGGGTGTCCACCTGACTAGACCAAAAATCTTGCAAAACAGATCGAGCAAAATGGCCATCCCTCCTAACCTCTGAATCCAATAATAATCGAATAATTTTTAGTCGAAATTATATTGAAAATAATACTTTAAAAATACTTTTATTAATAAATTTAGACAAACACTTAAAGGAAAACTTTTATTTATAATTAATTTAAAGATATTTCATACTTTACAAATTACGCCGAAGTCGCGACCCCAGCGCAACTTTTCAAAATGGCTACCGGAATGCGCGCAGCCATCGTGTAGGGTGCGCGACTTCTGTATAATATTTAAAAAAAAAAAAATTAATATAGTTTTCCTAACTAAAAATTATTCACAATTTATTTTTATATATATATATATATATGTATATATATATATATATTTATATAGAAAATTTAAAAAAACATAGGATTGAGGTACATTAGACTTACAAATTTTCATTTAAAAACCTTTGAAATTCACTGGAAAAACCATAGGTTTCAGGCATGTTATAGTTAGAAATTAGCATTCAAAAAACCATAGAAATTAACTGAAAAAAACCATAGGTTTCAGGAACGTTATAGTTAGTTGGACATTTCACTCGTACAAAACCATAGAAATTCCGGCGTTATAGTTAGTTCAGCTAACTATAACTCGCGCCCCGCAATGCACTGCTGATGACGTCACATATTACATCATTCATGACATGGTCAGTGACATCACTGATGACATCACTGATGACATCTCAAATGACATCACTGATGACATCACTGATGCCATCATCCACGTGAAAATCTGATGCACCTGAATATAACCTTTGATACACCCACTCTAAAATACAGACTACCATTTTCGAAAAAATAGACACATCAATACCAGTTACTAAATACGCACTGACTGATTCCTAGGTCTACACACACATCCACTCATTCACCCATACAGTCACTCATACATGCAGTCACTCATCAATACAACACTATCATATGCACTCATACACCTATACAGACACTCACACACTGCCACATATGCAGAGTTACTCACACACCTAGTCAGTCATGCAAAGAATCAATCATACTTCCATTTACTCACCTATACAGTTATAGAGACACCACCTCACTTATTCATACAGATACTAACACATAATTACTCTCTTATAGAATCACTGATACAAATACACACTCATCCATGCAGCCACTCTCACAATTACTGACTCTCACATATAGTTATTTATATACACCATCACTCACATATACTGCCTTTTACATTTGTACTTACTTGCACATGTACCACTGAGACATCCATTCACTCACCAACACACCCATACACACACTCACCCACCCATACAGCTGTTTCCACATGCACTCTTGAACCCATACACCCAGTGTATCAACCACTCACACATCTATGCACAGAGTCACACACCTCCCACCCACCCACACACACACTCAGGCAGCCATACAAATACTCAGGCAAGCAATCAATAACCCATATAGACACTCATGCAGCTACTCACCAACCCATGCAGCAGCTTACACAACAACAGACAGACTGATACAGACTTTCACACAGTTTAGTCACTAACCCATGCATTCAGAAAGACACATTTAATCACTCACTTATACAGTCAGTCACGTACCTACTAAATCCTCCATTCAGACACTTATACACCCACTCATTCTTCAATACAGCTTGGCATATATATAAAACAAATTTAAACTTTACAAAAACACACAGTCACTGGATGATGTCATCAGTGATGTCATCAGTGATGTCATTTAAGATGTCATCAGTGATGTCATCAGTGATGTCACTGACCATGTCATGAATGATGTAATATGTGACATCATCAGCAGTGCATTGCGGGGGCACGAGTTATAGTTAGCTGAACAAACTATAACGCCGGAATTTCTATGGTTTTGTACGAGTGAAATGTCCAACTAACTATAACGTTCCTGAAACCTATGGTTTTTTCAGTGAATATATATATATATATATATATATATATTATCTACTGGCGGTCGCCAGTAGATAGTTATAGTTAGGACCACGTTTCCATAGGAAAAGCATTTATTGATGTGCTTATAACTTTGGCGTCGTTTGACGAATCTTTACTAAATTTTCGAAAAAGTTCCTCTTTTCAGGTTAGCTCCTATCCTAAAAGTTTCGGGGGGATTCGTCAAGGGGGGGCTAAGAAAAAAGGAGGGTCCCAAAACGTGTTTTCTCCATGCAATTTCGATAGGAAACTTTAGACAAGGCTACAGGTCAAACTGCTGAACGGAATTACACCAAATTTGGCAGAGAGAAAGGTCTTGGTCCAGAAAGCACGCTTTTGTTTAAATGGTGTAAATCCGTTCAGTAGTTTTAGAGAAATATCAAATTTTCCAGATATCGATATTTAAGAATTCTTACATCTGATTGGCTGAGGCGTTACGAGCACGAGCTTGCGGCTGATTGGCTGCGAACTGTTGAAACTAAGAAGTGTTGGCAGCCATTTTGTGATTCAGTCCGTCAGCTCACAACTCTCCCTCTACAAGGCATCAGGTCCGTAGTTCTACCTCTGTGAGGCAACACTACAAATATACCGCAGCTCTGTGTGTGTGAGATACCCCTTTCACGGTCCCTCTCTCCACATCACCAGCTCGCGGCTATGCCTTTAGAAGCCAGTCCGTCGCCTCGCAGCTCTGCGACTGCGAGCTGTCAGCCATTTTGTGACTCAGTCCGTCAGCTCGCATCTCTCCCTCTAAAAGGCATCGGATCTGTAATTCTACCTCTGCGAGGCAATACTGAAAATATCCCACAGGTCTGTCTGTGCGAGATACTCCTTTTACGTTCCCTCTCCCCACATCATCAGCTCGCGGCTATGCATTTAGAAGCCAGTCCGTCGGCTCGCAGCTCTGTGTCTGCGAGCCGTCGGGCCCGCAGATCTACCTCTGTGAGCCACCTAGTTAGCTTGTAGCTGCGTCTGTGCTAGCAGGCCTGTCGGCCCGTTACTCTCCCTCTGCGAGTTAGCCTGTCGGGTTGCAGCTCGGAGGGCTCGCAGCTGTATGTCTGTGAGCCAGCCCGTTAACTGATAGCTGTGTCTCTGCTAGCAGGCCTGTTGGCCCGTTGGTCTCCCTCCGTGAGTCAGACCACAGCTCTCCCTCTGCGAGCCAGTACGGTGCTGTGCTTTTGCGAGCCAACGGCTCGTAGGTCTCCCTCTGCGAGCTGAGCCCACGGGCCGCAGCTCTTCCTCTGCGAGCCTGCCCGACGGCCCGCAGGTGTCCCTCTGCTAGCCGAACCGCAGCGGGCACTCTGCGAGCCAAAATTGGGAGTATAAGGTGGCTCTAAAAAGAGCCCTTGTGTTTATTAGTTTGAGCTACATATAAGTGCGGATGCACAGCTTCAGGTTAATCAGGAAAACTCGGTTTCCCTCATCTGTGAAGTGTACTCCATCACTTCTGTAGATATCAGCCATATCAAAACGAATGTGCTTGTTGTAGATCAACCCCATTCTATGGTCTCTGAGGTATGCAGACACAGCTTTGTTGACATTCTTCCTAGATTTTTCAATCTTATGACAAAATTGGTTTGACCATTTCCACTTCTGTCTTTGGCATATATTGGAATATACAAAGACAGTTTGAGGTAAAGTAACATAAATTGTCCAAAGGTGTCCTTCATAAGCATTTCCAAACCTACCCCAGTCAATGTGCCTAGGTCGTTACCACCACAGTGCACAATCATGAGATCAGGGTGTTGGAGATGCAAACAGGTTTTAACCAAAGGGAGCAATTGGTGCCACTTCAATCCTCTCTGTGCAAACCATTTAATGTGCCCATTTTTTAAACCTAGGTCTAAGTCAATTTATTTGTTTATTTACTGATTTTATATAGCGCATAGCTGCCCCAGCAACGGGGCGTCCCAGCGCTACCCAGGTAAACCTTCAAAGCAGATACAAACAAGTGCAAAAGGAATTACCCCGAAAAGAGCCAGGTCTTTATGGCTTTGCGGAACTCAAGATGGTTCTGAAGTCCTCTAATCGCAGAAGGAAGGGAATTCCAAAGTTTAGCCGCCAACACCTTAAAAGAGCGGCCACCCGCTCTGGCTCTGTAAACACGAGGAACACAGACCAGCTTTTTATCCGCGGAACGAAGAAGTCGACTTGGGGTATATGGCACTAACATATTAGCTAGCACATTAGGAGCTCGATGATTCAAAATGTTGTGAGCAACACAAAGAGTTTTAAACTTGATTCTTCTTTCCACTGGCAACCAGTGTAGCCTGGAAAGAGACCTAGACACGGAACACGATTTAGGAAGTGCCAGCAAAGTCCGGGCTGCCGCGTTTTGTATTCCCTGGAGTCGCAGAGTACAAGACCTGCTGGCACCCAAATATAAAGAGTTTCCATAGTCCAATCTGGACAAAATCGTTGCCTGTAAAATGGTCTGATGAACAGTGGGATCAAAGAAACCCAGCAGAGGTTTCAGACCTCTCAGCAGCCCGAAGCAGGTCCCTGCGACTGACTTGGATTGGGTATCAAAGGACAGACTTCTATCAATCCAGAAGCCCAGATTCCTAACCGCCTCCTTTGGTATAGGAGCGGGTTTAAGTTCAACCGGCCACCACTGTTCAGACCACAAGTCACTGTCTCTCCCCAGTAAAATAATTTCTGACTTGCTTGCATTTAACTGCAAGTAGTTAGCTGTCATCCAATTGGCAATTGCCAGCATATCATCCTTGAATTTAACAAGGTTAGATTTACATTTCTTGGAAAAAGCAATGACCAATTGGGTGTCATCAGCGTATGACACCAATGACAGCCCCCTGCTCCTAGCTACCACCGCCAGCGGTTGTACATAGATATTAAAAAGCAAGGGGCTCAGGATCGAGCCCTGAGGCACCCCGTATTTAATAGCATAATCCTGAGAATGGAAAGGTGGCACAGTGACCTGGAAGGTTCTACCCTCCAAAAATGAGCGAAACCAAGTCAGAGCCAAACTCCCGATCCCAAACTTCTCAAGCCTACACAATAATATCTCATGTGATACCGTGTCGAACGCGGCACTTAAGTCAAGAAGAATCAAGGCCGCTGAACTTCCCTCATCCAGACTGCCACGGATTTCTTCGGTCACCGCCAACAGAGCAGATTCAGTACTGTGGCGGGACCTGAAACCGTTTTGTGAGGCATCCAGGATTTTGTTTTGTTCTACAAACTTTGTAAGAATGGTGTTTACATGAGATTCTGTGGCTTTAGCTAGAAAAGGGAGCTGAGAAATGGGGCGATAATTTCCCTGATCAGACGGTTCCAAAGATGGTTTCTTAAGAAGAGGGATAACTTTAGCATGTTTCCAAGCTGATGGTAGAGACGCTGAAGACAGAGACAAATTGATCACTTCTTGGGCCACTGGTGAAATGACATTAAGCAATTGGCGAAACAGAGCTGGTTTCAGAGGGTCAATTGGGGAACCGGATTTAATCTTCCCACATAAAGATTCAGTCTCTGAAAGAGATAGTAGAGGGAAGGAACAGACAGGCACATGCATCAACCATTTTTGCGAGCGCAAACGGTGCGATTCGCAAAAATCGGCCGTTTGCGCCTGCAAAAATGGCATTTGCGATGCATCAAGGTTCAAGGCACTCGCAATTTGAGAATTCGCAATTAATTGTGAGTTCTCAAATTGCGATAGCATTTAAGGAATCACATTTTGCGATTCCTTAAATGCAATGCAAGAACCACTTTGAAGTAGCGATTTCAGCTACTAAGGGCGCAAATTACCATGAAGTTGAACTTGATGGTAATTTGCAAAAACTTTGAAAAATGCACTAAAGTGCATTTTTCAAAGTTGTAGGTTACACACACACACATGTCCTTTGGACATGTGTGTGCGCAACATTTGTGCACAGATCAATTTCAGGGGTGCAACAGGGTGTCCTTTTGACACCCTTGAAATTGCATGCGCAATTTGCGAGTACCAATTGGTACTCGCAAATTGCGCATGCAATTTCCCACTCATTCCTATGTGCCTGTAGACCCATAGGAATGAATGGGAAGCCATTCCTTATTTGCGACTCGCAATTTGCGAGTCGCAAATAAGGAATGTGTAGGAATCGCTATTTTTATAGCGATTCCTACATGCATAGGCTTTTGCGAGTCCTTAATTGCGATTCCTTAATAATCGCAATTAAGGACTCGCAAAATCCTACCTTGATGCATGTGCCTGAGAGTGTATTACTCCCCCCGTTGGATCCTCTGTCTTCAAAGCGTTCCCCCCATCGAGGTTGGCAATTGGCGTAAAGCTTTTATAGATTTTATCTACCTTATACACAAAATGTCTGGCCAGCTCATCACATTGAGTGTTAGAAGTGATGAGGGAGTCAGCTTTCAAGTCAGAGCCTTTCATAGCCTTAAGGAGAGAAAAGATCGTTTTTGATACTCTCCAAGATTTTATTGGCAATATACTCTGCTCTAGCTTTCCGGACTAATTTATGGTAAGTCTTAATTGACTTACGATAGTTGATTTTAGCTTCCGTGTCATAAGCACGTCTCCAAACCCGTTCTAGTTGTTTACATTTTGTTTTGGCCTTACTCAGAAGTTCACTAAACCAGGGATTAGATTGCTCTTTCCTTTTAATCGACCAAAGTTTGGCAGGAATACAGCTGTCCAGAGTACAAGATTGCCAATCGTGGAAAAGCAAGGTAGCAGAATCTATATTCGATGGAATCTGAGGTTTATGCCTTATTAATGACTCCGAGAATTTATCGATGTACAACTTATGCCAAGGTCGTTTTAATATTGGCATGGAACTCTTTTGGGCCAGCTTCCCTTGCCAGCGAATTGAAAAAGGAACGAGAAAATGATCTGTCCATGCCATAGAAATCGGGGCTGCTGCTGTCAAAGAACCTAAATTGGAAAATATAGGGTCTAACAAATGACCAGCAATATGTGTACTGTTCGAAACACGCTGGGACAGCTGACAAGCCTCCAAGTCGGCCAGAAAATTAGAAATGTCAGTCTTACAATGATCTTCTAAATGTAGATTGAGGTCCCCCAAAATAGTAAAATTAGCTGCCCGACTAGCCAGTAGAGTCACCTTGTTCACTAGTTCTTCCCTGAAGACTTTAGAAGGGTCAGGAGGCCGATAAATAAGTAGGCCGGAGATCGTAAAATTAAAATTTAATGTAATTTGAAAGAATGCACTCTCGCATTCAGGAATGTCCTCCTTCTTATAACTGCACGAATAACGTTCCTTATGGATCAAAGCGATCCCACCACCTCTATTGCCAGTTCTATGAAGCTAAATCATCGTATACCCTTGGGGAGTGCCAACCATGACTCAGCAACTGAATCCGGCGTCAGCCAAGTCTCAGTCAAAAATAATGCATCTCGGGACTCTTCAGTTAAAAGATCAAAGATCTCAGCATGATGTTTGACTAAGGACCTACAATTCAAGCTGCAAAACCTAAAATCAGTAAACACAGGGGGGAATTGCCTCTCTCCTCTAACTTACTTTGAAAGGAGCAGGATTGACACTGAAAAGGACCGGCCGATGGAGATCAGGAATGACTACAGCAGGTCAAGCCTTTAATGTTCAGTAACTGGAGCTCTGAGCGCGAATAAGAGGTTATATTTTTTTGAGAGAGGGCAGAGTGACCGTCTGCCGGCAGCGTCCAGGCACGGACGGGCGCAGACGGGCTTGCCTTAGGCGCGCCTTCGGCGCACCAGCGGTGCGCCCACTGCGCGCGTCTGCATCCGGAGTGCTTGAAATAGATGGTGGGCAACAAGTGGCTCCTCCCGTCTAGCGTCTGATTGGCCAAAAACAGCCAATCAGCGCTCAGCACCTTCCGTAATGCGGAACTAGCCCAAAAGCAATATGCCTGAATACAAATTAGCTATGTCTCTGTTCTGCATACCTCTTGCACCAGAAAACATAGCTATGTCCTACAATCCGCACTAGCATTTTGAAGGTATGGCTAGAACATATGGATAAATGTCTGTAGCTCATGCAGTCCGTTCGTAGAATGAGAGATATGTTTAAACATGGGGAACTACTTTTTTTTTCACATACAAAACGTTAACCGATTGGGAGATGAAATGTATTGTGTCCTAAAAAGTAGGGTGTATTTTAGTTTTGATGAAAAGCATCTTTGTGATTGGTTAATAAAAAAGCAGTTTATACGTGGAGTATATATTATTGGATGGAATTTGCTCAGTTCAACCACAGCTGCTAATTGGATTTGGAAGGTGCAGTTCAAACTTGAAAGAATGGTGAACTTTTGACCTGCACGTGCTGTTAAATGTTGGAGAAAATGTTGCAAAAAAATATATCAGTAGGTTTAAAAAAATGATGAACTTTTAACCTGCACATGTCGTAGAATGTTCTAGAAAGTGTTGATACAATACGTTGAACTTTTCACCTGTATGTGTCCTTAAAAAAACTGTTTATATGGAAAGTTCAAAACTAAGCAATAAAGAGAGGTTTTGCAATCTAAAAAAATAAGGAACTATTCTGATTTGTTCTTACATGGATTTATGTGTGGAGCAACAGGGAAATTGTGCCATTACTGGTTCCATTCTTGATGAAAGCGGTGCATTACATGTACTGTGTGACAAGAAAAGAATTGCATGCGTTTGTGACATTTGAAATCTGCATACTAACTAGGAAGGTAAATTAGAAATTAAGAAGGTGTGTTATGTGCGGGGGTGTATCCCTTTGGCAAGCTCCGTCTCTGTGAGCCAGACATTGTTTTTGCATAGGTGCTGGATGACATCTGATGCAGCCCCATCACCTACGCAGTCTGATGTGTCAGGGGAACATAGCCATGCATCCATCCCCGCCACACACACCGGACACAGAACCCGTATGAGGGGAGTTTTGTACCACATTGCCTTCATTGCTGATGTTCTCTGATTGATATGTGTGTGGGCTGCATTTTGGGGGAATTGCCTGTGCATGGATGACGATGCACACACCCATGTTGGTATGTGGAGCCAGGTGCCCGTGCGGCCTTGCGCTGCTTGTGCTATCTCACTCCGTCTCGCTCCCTCGCTCTCTCCCGCCCTGCCATAGCAAACTTGTGAAAGCGATGGGTGCGCGGCTCTCAGCGCGGCACTCGAGTACTTCTTAAGTCTTTCAAACACCGAGGGGTATATTCTCAAGGACATATCGCCGAGTTAACAGCACTTTATCGCAACCAAAATAGTGATAAATTTAACGCACCTTTCACAAGCTGGAGCAAACAGCCCATATCACCAGTTTACCAGCGATAGCAGCCTCAAAAAGCATCGTCACGGATGAGTCCGGCAAATATTGCTAATGAGATTTTGCCATGGCAGAGGACATACCAGTGCACCGGGCTTTTCATCGCAGGCTGCATACCCGCTCAGCCCTTGCGGTGCCACTAACTCTGTGACCAGCGAGGCGACACCACGTGGCGGTAGGCCTGCGCTGTCTGATGCTAAGGACTACACTGCGGTCCAGCAGGGCACACAAAACCTGAGCTGTCCAGGCCGCCGGGACGGGCCATCACCGCAGGCTGCACACCCACTCAGCAGTTATGGTACCGTACCTCAGTGGACCGAAAGTCACCGTCCCGTGCCAGTGTGCCTGTGCTGGCCGCAGAGTATCCGGTGCGAGCAACTCTGAAATGGCGTCGAGCACGTGCGCCCAGTCTTTTTTATTGGCAGGGTCATGTGTCTTGTGACGCGTGTGCTGGATGGGTGTGGTGTGGGTGTATACTAGCCGTGAGGGAGTGGCTGTGGCGTACTGACAACTAGGGTGTGACCAGCAGATCAGTGTAATGAAAATCTGGGCCATGTAGCATTGTTGTCCTTCCCTGTAAGCGTAAGCAGAGTGGGCTGGCCTGGCGTATGCCAGTCCTGCGTGAGGCTGTGAAGAATGACTCCGGAGCTATGGGCGTGGCTCCGTCCTGGTCTGTATGAGGAATCAACTGATGCGGACGTCCCTGTTGTAGTGCTGACGTCACCCGGGTCGCAAGCGCCAATGTGTCACTCTGTGAGCCAAGTCCCACAACATGGCCAACATGGAAGGTACGGGGAATCACTGACCCTACATTCATCCATAGTTCCACACATGAAAGATGGTGGACATGACACATCTGTGTGGATATGAATGTTTATTGCACATTCAGTGGAGTGTTGCAGCTGTAGCAATACAGGGCCATGGAAAGTTTAAGTTTCAGTTTTTGGCACATGGAGGGCAGCCAATTCGAGCCAAGCTTGTGTTCGGGGTTAGGCTGCACCAACATATGTAATCATTGAATCAGACACATAGATTCAATCATAAAGGGTCAATGATTTGTGCTGCACTAAGGTAGGGGCAACAGATGTGAAATAATACATAGAAGATTGTATCATAAAGGGTCCTTGACTTGTGGTACACTGAGGTAGGGGCAGCAGATGTGAAATTATACAGAAAACATTGTATCATAAAGGGTCCATGAGTTGTGCTGCACTGAGATAGGGGCATGAGAAACTTTCAGCGTGTGCACAGGCAGCGATAATGCATGGTGCGGGCGAGCCACACTGGGAGCAATGTCTGTTGCCTACTGGACTGAGTCATCTGCAATCGCGACTCGATGTGAATTGTGAGCCCTGCTATCCGCAGTGTAGATCGAAGGCAGTAGTCAGCACAGACATCGAAGAATGCTTTTAGTCACTTCCTGTTTACAAAATTCGAGGACATAGAGTACAATTCTGTCTGCAATAAATAAATCATGTCTCAATTTAAATTGTGAGCAAAGCTGTCCGCAGTGTAGACTGCCATTCAGTGTTCCTTTCGACTTGCAAGATGAAGTTGGTCATTGTACTAAAGCTATAACTGATATAAAACAAGTTCTTGAAGCAAGGATACTAAAAGGATATTATGTAGGTTTTAGGGACGTAATACTTAGTTGCCTACTGGACTCTGCAATTAATGAATCAAGAGTCAATTTTAAATGTGAGCCTGATGACCGCAGTGTAGGCCGGAGGCAGCGGTCAGCAAGGGCCCACAGCCACGTGGCGTTGAGTTGAGCTGTACAGTTAGTGTCACCTGAAGCAACCAGCGTGTGTGGAGCCTGCGATGATGCGTGGTCCGGGCGGGCCGCACTGGTAGCAATGTCTTTTGCCTAATGAATTCTGTCTTAATAAGTCCACGTGGCGTTGACTTGTGGTGCACTGAGTTAGTGGCACCTGAAGCACTCAGCGTGTGCGCAGCCTGCGATGATGCATGGTCCGGGTGGGCCGCACTGGGAGCAATGTCTCTTCCCTACTGGACTGCGTCATCTGCAATCGGGACTCGATCTGAATTGTGAGACCTGCTGTCCGCAGTGTAGATCGAAGGCAGTAGTCTGTACAGACATAAGTCTGTGGTGCTCTGCTGCTGGGTTTGCAGGGGGCCTGTGTCGAGGAGGCCGGCGGTCACGGCGGAGGCCTCGTGGCAGGGTGAGGGCTGCCGCCCTGGCAGACGTTTTGGCCTTCCCACAAGTGAACCACGCCCAGAGCCCCAGCCTATTTATTCATACTCCTATGCTGGAGTGGGGTACGTTGGACCAGCCCACTCCGCTTCCAGGGGGGGACAACACAGCTACATGACCGAGATCTTCCCCACTGCCTGAGGTAACATGGATGCGTCTATTGTCCACAACACTACAAGTACCAGCAGTATATGTCCACATGGAGAGGTTTGTGCTCTGCATAGTGAGGTCTGTCCACCACATCACCGCTACACTTGGTATTGTGTGCATTTTTATTGATGGTTGACTTGCGTCCTTCACACATACTTGGTTGCCACATCTCCCAACATTCAGCTATTGTGTGGCTGAGGGACCATGCCGCTTTTGGAGGGTCCGCTGTCCTGTTTTGCGCTGCCTCGGTGGTAGTAGGGAGGGGGTGGTCCGGGGGGAGGTCCTGAGGGTGATGACAGTGGGTGTTGTGGCCTTCTTGGGTGTCGGAGCTGCATGGTCAGTAGCTCTATGACATGTGTTGGTCTTTAGATGTGGTTATGGGCTGGGCTCCCTTTCACACTGTAGGTAGTCGTCCTGCTTTACACCAGTAAAAGGCAGATGTTAAATTCTTACTGCTAACGCAGCTTATCGCCTGTTTTTGGATCGCACCCTAGATTTGGCTGCTCATTGAAAATATCGGGAAGTGGTGTTTTCGTGTTTTTTTTGCACGGGAAAGCCAACTCTGCATATTATTAGCGTTAGTTGTCGCTCTCATTTGTGGCACATTTTTTTGTGGAAGCTATTGTCGGAAAACTGGTGATATCGGCTGTTTTCATTAGGTTGAGAATGGAATGATAATTTAAAATCACTGAAAAAGCCATAGGTTTAATGAACATTATAATTATAAATTAGCATTTAAAAAACTTTTGAAATTCACTGAAAAAACCATAGGTTTCAGGCACGTTATAGTTAGAAATTAGCATTTAAAAAACCTTTAAAATTCACTGAAAAAACCATAGGTTTCAGGGATGTTATAGTTAGGTGGACATTTCACTCGTACAAAACCATAGAAATTCCACCATTATAGTTAGTTCAGTTAACTATAACTCGCGCCCCCGCAATGCACTGCTCATGACGTCACATATTACATCATTCATGGCATGGTCAGTGACATCACTGATGACATCACTTATGACATCTCAAATGACATCACTGATGACATCACTGATGACATCATACACGTGATAATCTGATGCACCTCATCACACCCTAATATAACCTTTAATACACCCACTGTAAAATACACACTACCATTTTCGAAACCATCCACACACCAATCCCAGTTACTACATACTCACTCACTGATTCCTAGGTCTGCACACACATCCACTCATTCACGTATACAATCACTTATACATGCAGTCACTTATCAATACAACACTATCATATGCACTCATACACCTATTCAGACACTCACACACCACCACTCATCCATGGAGTTACTCACACACCTAGTCAGTCATGCAAAGAATCAATCACACTCCCATTTACTCACCTAAACAGTTATACACACACCACCTCACTAATTCATACAGACAGTAACGCATAGTTACTCTCTTATGTAATCACTGAAACAAGTACAGACTCATCCATACATGCCACTCTCACAATCACTCAGTCTCACATATAGTTATTTATATACACCACCACTCACATATACTTCCTTTTACATATGTAGTTACTCACATATGTACCACTGAGACATCCATTCACTCACCAACATACCCATACATACACTTAGCCACCCATACAGCTGTTCACAGATGCACTCTTGAGCCCATACACCCAGTGAATCACCTACTCACACATCTATGCACAGAGTCAAACCCCCCCACCCACCCACACAGACACTCAGGCACCCATACAGATACTCAGACAACCAATCAATAACCCATAT
Organism: Calotriton arnoldi; assembly: GCA_963921515.1. Classification (NCBI taxonomy): domain Eukaryota; kingdom Metazoa; phylum Chordata; class Amphibia; order Caudata; family Salamandridae; genus Calotriton; species Calotriton arnoldi. The sequence goes on along the minus strand of CAWUFW010004950.1, from coordinate 1,400,053 downwards.
AGACACTCCTGTAGCTACTCACCAACCCATGCAGCCGCTTACACACCAACTGACAGACTGATACAGACATTCACACAGTTTAGTCACTAACCCATGCATTCAGTAAGACACATTTAATCACTCACTTATACAGTCAGTCACACACCTCCAACCCACCCACACACACACTCAGTCCCCCATACAAATACTCAAGCAAACAATCAATAACTCATATAGACACTAATGTAGCTACTGACCAACCCATGTAGCAGCTTACAGAACAACAGACAGACTGATACAGACATTCACACAGTTTAGTCACTAACCCATGCATTCAGTAAGACACGTTTAATCAGTCACTTATACAATCAGTTACATACCTGCTAAATCCTCCATCCAGACACTTATACACCCACTCATTCTTCAATACACCTTGCCATATATATAAAACATATTTAAACTTTACAGAAACGCACAGTCACTGGATGATGTCATCAGTGATGTCATCAGTGATGTCATTTGAGATGTCATCAGTGATGTCATCAGTGATGTCACTGACCATGTCATGAATGATGTAATATGTGACGTCATGAGCAGTGCATTGCGGGGGCGTGAGTTATAGTTAACTGAACTAACTATAACGGTGGAATTTCTATGGCTTTGTACGAGTGAAATGTCCACCTAACTATAACGTCCCTGAAACCTATGGTTTTTTCAGTGAATTTCTAAGGTTTTTTAAATGCTAATTTCTAACTATAACGTGCCTGAAACCTATGGTTTTTTCAGTGAATATATATATATATATATATATATATATATATATATATATTACCTACTGGTGGTCGGCAGTAGGTAGTTATAGTTAGGACCTCGTTTTTATTCAAAAAGCCCTTATTCTTTTCCAATATCTTTGGCGTCGTTTGACGAATATTCGCAAAAATATATATATATATATATATATATATATTACCTACTGGCGGTCGCCAGTAGGTAGTTATAGTTAGGACCTTGTTTCTATAAATATATATATCATTAAACAAAAGGATGCCGCACTCCAGGGTATCGTAGTTGATAAGCGTTTATTCACACCACTAATACCAACTCGTTTCAACAAAATGTCTTCATCACGGTTGGGTAAGTCCTACATTGATTTCTATTTATACTGATATCCCATGTTGCCAATAATGAGGCATTATGGGAATTGTAGTGCCTATATATTATTATTTACAAGTTGTGTTCCATGTGTTAATATTAAACAATCATACTTAGTAGATCAAATTGTCCTTCATGTTCATTACTATTTACACATGTAATAGTAATATCTGAGGCATAGTTTTTTAGTCATGTACATAGTTATAAGTATGCAGAGACCAGTCCAATTAAGTTAGTCCGATATTGAGTACAGTCACATAATGCAATCGTGGCCTTAGTAGTTGGTGCTCTGGGTTGTTGGAGGCTGAGTGCCTATGTTTATGAGGCAAAATGTACACGCACTAGAGTATCCTTTTTACCTTTCATTGAATTGTTTATCGCTCAATGTGGGGCTAAGTGCCCATATGGAACAGGCATATCATGCCATCAGATATCATCCTCGAAGAGTAGGTTATGTGTATGTAATTTCATATTGGGAAAAGGCTTGATTCTAGGCATTTTTATCCTCAAAAGTTATAGGGTGTTCTACAAGTGAACAAAAAATTCCTCATCGGCGTTCAGGCCTGTTGGCTGTTTCGTTCTGATGCGTATAATCATTCGTGACTCAAGGCGTCTCAGTTTCAGCATCCTGTCCTCACCCCTTTCATGTTGGGTAATATGGGCAATCGTGCAATAGTTCATGTGTTGCCATGTGTGACCTTCGTGTGTTGCTAGATGTTTTACCACAGCATAGTTCGTGTCGTGGTTCTTGACTGCTCTAATGTGTCCTAATATTCTCTTTTTGAGCGGGCAGATAGTGCTGCCAATGTATCTTGAGCCATAGCTGCATGTTATCATGTATACTACACACGTTGTGTCACACGTGATTTTGTGTGTGATCTTGAATTGTTTTCCTTTGAAATCTGTGAGGTGTTTGGTGTTTTTACCGATTCTGCAGGCTTTACACTTGTCACATTTAAAAAATCCTTATTGACAGTCTGTCATTAATGTTTCACATCTTGATCTGGAGAAATGGCTTGTGATAAATTTGTCACTTAGAGATGGTGCTCTCCAAAATGAGACATCTACTTTTTTGCTTAGAGTTCCACCGATGTCTGGGTCTTTTTTGATAATGTCCCAGTGCTTGTTCATAATGTTGATGATCGATTTATGCTCTTTACTATATGTAAGTATTAGCCTTGTTTTGTTATTTTCCTTCTCATGATTGTGCTCATTACTTTTGTTATTTAAGGTATCTGCACGTGAGATTGATTTGGCCCGTGTTCTTCCTTCTCTGATGTCATCCAATCTGTAGCCTCTTGCTTTGAATTTTTCTTCTTTTTCCATGGATTTATTATCAAATTCCCTCTCGTCGGAATAGTTCCTTCTCATCTGAAGAAATTCCCCATAGGGGATGCTTCTTTTCAATGATTGGGGTTGGAAACTTGTTCTGTGCAATAGGCTATTGGTTGCCGTGGGTTTTCGGTATACTGTTGTTTTGATTTGATTATCTTCAATGTACACAGTGAGATCTGCAGTAGTGCTGGTGTTGCAGGTAAATGATAGGCCAATATCATTCTGGTTTAGCTTGTTGAAATACTGCATGAATTCACTCTCAGTACCACTCCAGATGACAAACAAATCATCTATCTGAGCCAAAGATGTAGTTTGTCAATGTATTCTTCGTTTCCTTCTCCCCAATCCACAGTTTTCTCCCTCCAGTCCATCGTGAGATTTGCATAGCTTGGAGAGAAGGAAACACCCATGGCAGTTCCGCAGACTTGTAGATAAAACTGTCTATCAAAGAGAAAGACATTGTTTCATAGGCACACTTCCATCATTTCAAGCAGAACTTCGGAATGGTTGAGACACTGGATATTCATTTGTGCCAGGAAATATTTCATTGCTTTTAGACCCACTTCGTGGCTTATGGATGTGTACAAAGACACTACATCTATGGTTACCAATAACAAGCCACTTTGCCATTCAGTGTCAGCTAGATGTCTCAGAAAGTCTCCTGTGTCCTTAATATAGGAGTTAAGTGTGGTGACCATGGGTGCTAGGAAGTGCTCCACATACAAGGAGATCTTTTCATATAGTGATTCACAGCTTGAAATTATTGGTCATCCAGGTGGATATATAAGTGTTTTGTGTACCTCGGGAAGAAAATATATTGTAGGGATAATGGGATTTTCATTCTTGAAGAACTCCACTTCTTCTTCGCTTATTAGGCCTACTTCAGACCACTTTCTTTTTTTCTATTTAGCGATATAGTGAGTTCATTAATGGGATTCCCTTTGAGTTTTTGTAATTCTTCACATCATTTAGTTGTCTCTTAGCTTCTTTCATGTATTGGAATTTCTCCATAATCACCACATTTCCTCCCTTGTCCGCTGGTTTAATTATGATTGTATCATTGTTGGCGAGCTCCTCCAATGCTTTTCTTTCACCCTGTATAAGATTTTTTCTTCCCTTGTTTTTATGTTGGTTAGCTATTTTTTCGAGGTCTGAAATAACCAGTTCATAATATGTATCTATTCTATTCCCAGGTGTCAATGTAGGGCAAAATTTAGATTTGCCTTTAAATGGTCCATTGTATCGATTTCCAACTCATCAATTATTTGACAGGTTGTCATTTTATTTTCCTGTATGTCTCACATGAGTTCATAGGTGGTAACTAAGTCTGGTATTTCCTCTATTGTGAGGTCGGTTTCTGGGATCCTTTCTTTTTTAGATATATTTTTGTTGTCTTTCTTGGCAAAGAATGTAGCCAATTTGAGCTTTCTGATGAATTTATATATATCTATCTTGGTTTCGGTATAGTCGTGGCAAATGGTTAAACCTTTGTTCAAAACTTTGGCTTGATCTTTGCTTAACTTGATGTTTGACAGGTTGATGATGATGTTTTCCTGCATTGTGGATTTGATTACTTCTTCTGTCGGTTACGTAGGGGGTACTTGTCTCTTTTTCCCACTTCCTCTTCTGTTTTTTTGCCTCTTGTACGGCTTTGTGATCTTGACGAACCTTGTCCCCTTCCACGACCTCTCCCTTTGCCTCTGCCTCTCGCTGGTCTCTGGTCTATATATAGTAGCTTAATTTCCTCTAAGAAAAAGTCATTTTACGGGTTCCCACAGGATTTTGTTCACTTTCACTTGTATCTGTGTCAAATTCGCTAATTGTTGTATCTGATTCATTGCCCCCAAGGTTGTGATCTTTTATTTGTTGTTTCAAAGAGTCGAATCTTTTAGCGAATGTCAAGATCGTGCCCACTTCATAGTCTCTCTCATCTCTTTTGAATTTGCGCTGTTTCCTTTCTTCTACTTGATTTTCATGTTTGTCCAGTTTTTGTTCCATTTCCAACCTCAATTGCTTTGCTTTTTCATTTTTTTTCAGGGATTGAATTTGAGTCTCAATTGCATTGATTGATTTATGGATGTCTTCCATGTCTTTTTTCGCATATTTAATGATGATTAACATCATTTTTGGAACATTGCATGTTGTTACTACCCTACTCCTCAAGCATTTCAGGTCGGGTGTCTGGGTGATTGGGTAGGGTAAAAATTCTAAGACCTCTTGATACTCTCCCTACCTCAATTTATTTTTCCATGGTGATGATTTCCCAGCTTTTGGAAATTTATTTTCTCAGGAGACGTACTAGTTGTGTGAACAAAGTTTTGACATTTATTTCTTTTGAACTCTTGTCATTTTTATGTGTAGAGGCCTCTTCGTTCATATTCTTATTTTCTTTTGTGAATAGAGTCTCAGCCTTTTGTAGGCGTTTAGCTGCTCTTGCCTCCATGTTATGTCCTGGTAGCGTTATAACTTGTTAAATGATCGTTGCCTCCAAACCAATTTTGTTATGTGCTTTGATCAATTTTGATAGATATTTAAACTTAACTCATGGAACATACTCATACCCTAATTAGTGGTACATTGTTGTTTTATCACACTGTTGCGATCCATGGTGGTGTGGGTAATTATTTTTTAACAAAAAACCCACTAGTTCCGCGGCTTTGATTCCGTATTTTCCAAGAAACAGACAGTAATGTATCATTCCCACAAACCATGCAACCCCTTAATCTTTTTCCAGTGACTACTCTAGTTCGGGCAGTGTCCTCCGACTGCACGCGTTTGTTTTCCTGCACCAGTACTGGGATCTGACTGCAGGTACGATGAGGCCGTTCACTTCATGGCTCGGTTGCTGTTCTCCGCGACCCGCCCTCTTTCTCTGTTCCACAGGCCACGGATCAACTGAGGATGTTTGGTTTTTGGCTCCGATGTCATTTCTATAGACTAATGGGCGTATATGCGCCCAGAGATACTGGCTCACTACTGCCGATGTTCACTCAGGCTGTGGACTGCGTTCCAAACACCTCACAGATTTCAAAGGCAAACAATTCAAGATCACACACAAAATCATGTGTGACACAACGTATGTAATATACATGATAACATGCAACTGTGGCTCAAGATACATTGGCAGCACTATCTGCCCACTCAAAAAGAGAATATTAGAACACATTAGAGTGGTCCAGAACCACGACATGAACTATGCCATGTTAGAATAGAAAAATCCATGTTTAGGCATTGTTTTACGTAAGTTAGTATTCGAGGCGCCATTTTCTATGTAGGCTCCATTTTGAGTCATAATCGAAACTAACTCTTTGTGGATTACGAGAAAAGGACTCTGTTAAGTTTCTCTTCACCGAGGTTGGCTTCACTAATGAATAGACTGTTCTTATTAGGGCATACCTTTCTAGCTAGATAGAGGCCTTCTCCCACTTGTCTAGTGGCGGACACGGGCAGAACGACCTTGAGTAGGAGATAGTGTGTGCCCGGCCTTAGAATCAAAACTTATCCTCTGTACTCCTTTGTTCAGCTACATCTGTCTGGAAAATTCCATTGTGGGCGTGTCTTCATTTGGGTCCGAATGTACAAAATGTATCTTTATGCTTGTTGATGTCAGTCCCTCTTCAGCACTCCTAGCAACTGGGCAGACTAGGCTCCACTCTGAGTGTACCTGAATTAAACAGATATTGGTTTGTATTTTCTACTGTCTGACCAACTCTTCATTTGATATGGAAGGCTGAGAGGTGGTCTTGAGTGACCCGGGTGGCCCTAATCGGGTCACTTCCTTCAGTTGGTGCCCGAACAGGGACTCCTTTGGGTGAGTGACCCATCCCCTTCTGTGGACGGGGGGAGGTCGAGGCCATCGTCAGGTCGGACTGACAGTTCAGGGATCCCTGTAAGAGGAGCATTGATTGCTCACAGCTGCCCCTTCTGTCCTGCCGGACGGTGCCTCACCCAGTGGTCATCCTGACAGGAGTCCAAAACGGCGAAACCCTTGGATCAGACCATTTGGTCCGAAGAGTCGGCAGTGGAGAATTAGTTCGCTTGACCTTTATATATCAGGTGAGTTTATTTTGGTCCTTTGTGGATATGGTACCATTTTGGTTTGAATTTGGTACGGTCTGAGGACCGTCTTTGGGATAAAAGCATTTGCAATTGCTTTGCCAGGCATAAATAGTAAATTGTTTTCTTTGTGCTGTCGCTGTTGTTCTGCAGATGCTCGATTGGAAGAAGCTCAGCCGGCGCCTCCAGAAGGCACTCCAATTTTGATATGTCTGTGAAGCATGGTCTTGGCCCTATTATGTTTAGTACATTATGGCACAAATATATGAGGGACAATGCCGAGTTGCAGTGCCCGTTGATGGGCATTTTTGATGAACAAAAATTGGGTATTTACAGGAACAGTTATTTAAAAGACGAAGTAGACAGTCTAGTTTTGATTCCCTCAGAACGTGTCAGAAAGCAGCTAGGCAGAGATGATTGAAGACTTAGAAGGAGGCACGGAAAGGGAAGATGCAGACGCTGACTCAGAAAGCTGTAGCATATGATAAAGAAAAACAGGAGAAGGGAGTTGAGTGTGAAGATAGGAGATTTCGATTACATGTTGATAAATCGTACTTGGCTCAGGAGGAAAATGATACTTCTGTGGAGGAATTGTTAGACACACGACCCCCACCCCCATATGCCCCACAGAGGATATATCCTACTGTCCCCTTGCCATTGCAGCAGCCTGCTGCTACTGTTTAAATTGTCCCTGTCTCTGCTGCCATTGTTTTGACAGCTTCAGCTCCTCCTCCTCCTTCTTTGCCTTCACCATCTGTGGCAACCGCCATTGTTAGCACACCTATCACACCTCTTGTTTCGGCATCCCTATCTCCAGTTCTCTCTCCCCCGGCGCACCCACCTGCGTCGATTTTACCCGGTACTTATGTTGTTTCTCCATCTTTGAGGGTTCATTTCCCAGTATTATTGGGTGCTAAGATGCAAATATGTGGGTTTGAGGATAGAGATTTGACAAACTTTAGTGAGCGTGAGGGCCCTTTTGTACGGTCTGCGGTGGGGGATGAAGAGAAGAAGGTAGTAGCTAATCAGGCTGCGCAGTGGGGTCGTAATCCCATTTACAGTGTGGAAGATGTTTGGGTGTGATGAAAGATTATGAGCCTTTTATACAGCAGCATGCCCTTAAACATATGTCCTCTACGTTGATTGGTCTTTTGCAGCAGCATTTTGGGGATGATGTGTCACACATTTTATTCGATATTAGAGATCGCGTCTATGCTAGTGGTTTGGACCCAGGCCAAGTTTTTGGGAACATTACCACATTGGTTGCTTATAGAGGTAGGTTGCATGACAAGAGCCCTACCACTGTATCTCAGTTTCCGATGCGAGAGGTTCATCCCATATATCACCCAGAGTTAATGGATCAGCAAGGTAATGTCACTCGAGAGGGTGCAGCAGCCCAGTTTCAAGAACAATGGGTTTATACTCTGTGGAAAAGAAGTGAGGTTTTGTCCCTTAAGACTCAGTTGCTTGATCCTAGAAAAAATCAGACTGCTTATTATAAGGAATTGACGGAAGCCGCCTCTTCGACGGTAATGACTCTTGCTGATATTGAAATGTTTTTTGGTCTTCTTGTTCCCGTTGAGATTTGGAGGCAAGATCATGTTGCGGAGTTGGGTGGTACATGGGATCAAATTAAAGCATGGGGTCAGGAAAAAAAGCCAGGTGATAAGCCTTGAGCAGAGATACTTGCTTTGCCAGGCCGCATTATTACATATATGCATTCTCTTATTTCACAGAGGAAAGTAGATTGGGACAAGTTGACAGCTTGTTGACAAAAGAATGAGTGTGTCTGATTTTTTCACTCGGTTTGAGGATACATTTTTGGATTACAGTGGGCAGAATCTGTCTATTGAGGGAGGTGTTCGGTTGTTTGTCAACAGGTTTGTTTCCAATTTACTTTCCGAAATTGCGACTCGTTTACAGGCTTCTGAAAGTACCTGGTCCACCTCTTCCTCTTCTGTTATTTTGAATATGGCTCAATATTATGAACATCGGGACAATGAGGAGAAAGAGAGGGCAGTGAAAAAGCATAAGGATTTAAAGACAAAGGTGTTGTTGCAACAAGCATTTAGAGGGAATGGTAGAGGACATGGTGGTCCTGCCCGACAGCTTCCACGCACTAGTAGGCAGCTGAACACGATTCCTCTGGGGCCGAATCAGTGTGCATATTGTAAGGAGGAGGGTCACTGGTGTAGCGAGTGTTCTGTGCTTTTGCAGAAGGTGGCGGTCCCTAGAGGACAAGGTTCTCGTGGACGGGGTCATGGCACGGGTGGGGCTGATAATGCTCAGAATGCTGCAGCCTCACAGGGCCGTTCTGATAATAATAATTTTGATGACCCTTGTGATGGGCAGTACTACCAAGATGACTATGATATGGATGAAGCGACAGGGATGTCTTTTAGCTAGGATTGCCAGGGACAGAGTGGGGGACCAGTTCGGATACCTGTAGACCAGTGTGGGCCTTATGTAACAGCAGAACTGCAAGGTTTGACTAAGGAATTTTTGGTGGACACAGGTGCGACAAAAAGTTCTGTTTCTCGAAACATGGTCCCTGGGGTCGCTCTGTCTGGCCACAATAATGTTTCGGTAGGTTTTTCAGGTGTACCGGTTGTAAGCCCGATTTCAAGTCCCTTCCATTGACTATTGGTCCTCTTACTGTTGATTCCCCATTTTTGCTGACATCTAATTGCGGCGAGAATTTGATGGGATTGTATTTGATGAAGAAATTACATGCTACTATTTATTGTTCCCCGGAAGGTGTTTATATGATGATGGGCCCAAGTGTGAGTACCAAACAGTGCCTAACTCTCCCTCTTTCTGCTGAATTTGCTGACGTGCCACCCACTCTGTGGACGACAGATGATACAGACGTAGGGCTGTTGCATTTACCACTGGTTTCGATACAGGTCCAAGACAATGCCATTCTGCCTTGTATTCCCCAGTATAAAATACCACAGGCAGGAGAACGAGCCCTGTTGCAAATTATTCAGGATTTGATTAATAAAGGAGTAGTGGAAGAGACGTCTGCCAATATTTGTAATAGTCCCATTCTTCCGATTCTTAAACGGGCGCCTTTGGGTTCCCCTGATGATCAAGAAGATGTTTATCGTTTTGTGATTGATTTGCGCGAAGTTAATAAAATAGTGGTTCCCCAGTTTCCAGTGGTCCGCGATATTACTACGCTTTTGACAATGATTCCTTCCACTGCTGCATTCTTTTCTGTCATTGATTTGAAAAACGCGTTCTTCAGTATTCCTATTCATCCAGATAGCAGATATCTGGATGGGTTCACCTTAGCTGGAAGGAGCTTTAGATTCTGTAGAGCTCCACAGGGCTATACCGAGAGTCTGAGCATTTATAGTCAGGCTTTAAAGAGTCAGTTGGATTCCCCTTTGCTTCCTGCAGGTAATGTATTGGTGCAGTATGTTGATGACCTACTTATAGCTTCTGATACTGAACAAGGTTGTAAATATAGTACTGTTAAATTATTATTGCATTTGGATCATCATGAGCATAAAGTTTCCCTTTCTAAAGTTCAGTATTGTCAACAGGAGGTCACCTATTTAGGTCACCTACTGTCGAAGGAGGGTAGGAGGTTGACCCCTGAGCTTATCAGTGCCATTGTTAAAATGCCAATTCCACAGACTCAGAAAGATGTGCGTGCTTTTATAGATATCACTTCCTTCTGTCAGCAGTGGATACCTAACTATTATTTATTAATCAAACCCTTGCTTGCTCTAACAACGAAAGAAGTGCATGAGCCTTTGCCTTGGATGCTTGAATGTAAGCAGTCTTTTGAGCAATTGACAACTGCGCTTTGTTCGGCTGCAGTACTTGGCACCCCTAACTACGGCAAACCGTTTGTGTTGTACGTCCATGAGATGGCTGGTTGTGCGCTTTCTGTTTTAACACAAAAATTTGGAGATAAGCAACTGCTGTGTGCTTATTTCTCTGCTGTTATTGATCCAGATTCAAGAGCCCTCCCGAGTTGTCTAAGAGCGGTCACGGCCGTGGCCACTTCAATCAGACAATCGGCTGGACTTGTACTGGATACTGATCTCACAGTCATGGTACAGCATGCGGTGGACACGCTTTTGAATAAGACGAAGACACAGCACCTCACCAGTGCACGTCTTACTGGCTATGAATTGACATTGTTTGCTAAACATATCACGATCAAAAGATGTGCTACTCTGAATCCAGCCACGTTACTACCCCTCCCTTCTGACAGTGATGAAGTTGACAAACATGATTGCATCTTCTGGATGGAAGAAGAGACGAAAGGACGGGTAGACTTGACTGATATTCCCTTATCTGACCCACAAGGGGAATTATATGTCGTTGGCTCTTGTTTTAAATTACCAGCTAGCACTACTACTGCTTATGCTATTACCACACTACGTACAGTGGTAGAGACATCCCGTGTTCCTTATCAGTCAGCGCAAGCTGCCTTAATTCGAGCTTGTGAATTGAGTGAGGGATTGGTTGTCAACATTTATACTGACAGCCAGTACGCTCTCAGGGTCGCGCATAGTTTTGGGCGACTCTGGGCTGAGAGAGGGTTTCTCACTTCCCATGGCACCAAAATCCAGCATGGGCACCTTATATTGAGACTTTTATCTGCTTTGACACTCCCTAAGAAGTTGGCCATAGTAAATTGTAGTGCCCACCGGAAGGTCACCGATGATGTAGGTAGGGGAAATGACTTTGCAGATCAGACAGCTAAGGAGACGGCCCGGACAAAGATGAAAAGAATGTTTGTAGCAGGTCCAGCTAGGTGGGTGCCTGAGGTTGTCATGTTTGAGGACACTCTTGAGAATGTAAAGGAGATACAAAGCGAGACCACAGTAGAAGAATTAGCAGTGTGGCAGGAAAGTACAGCACAATTGAACGATGAGGGATGTTGGATTGATAAGTCAGGAAAGCAAAGATGGATGTTGCCCGATGCATACGTTCTTCCCGTAGTCACGATGGCCCATGGTCCAGCTCACATCAGTGCTAAGGGTATCTGTAAACTGTTAGACCCTGTATGGCAGAATGATAATATCTCCAAGACATCCGCACACTTAGTGAAGTACTGTATGGTGTGCATGATGCACAATTCTGGAATGGGTACCCCAACACCGCCTGGTAACTTTGCACCCCCCACTTTCTGTTTTGAAGTCCTTCAGATGGACTATATAGAATTAGAGAGATGTAATAATTTGAAGTATGTTTTGGTGGTTGTATGTGCATTCAGTAAATGGGTTGAGGCTTATCCCACTAAAGATAATACAGCTATTATGACTGCGAAGGTACTCCTGAAGGAGTTCTTTCCTCGTTTCGGCTTGTCCCGTTTGATCTGGAGTGATAACGGAAGTCATTTTAATACAAAAGTGATTCAATTAATTTGTGATGGTTTGCACATGAGGCAAAAGTTCCATGCTGCCAATCATCCACAGTCAGCAGGTTTGGTTGAGAAGTACAATGGTACTCTCAAGCTCAAACTGGCAAAAATTCAGGAGACCACAGGGTTAAAGTGGCCAGATGCTTTACCGTTAGCTCTTTTGTCAACAAGAACGACAGCACATTCTAGGACAGGATTGTCACCGTATGAGGTTGTGTTCGGCAAATGTCTGTGGCGTCCCACGACCTCGGCAGTTCTCTGATATTGAATATCCATTGTTGATCGATTACCTTGGCCAGTTACCTGAAAGTTTGCGTTCTATTCACCAACAGGTCCGGTAAGCCCTGCCAGCTACACCAGAGGGGCCCAGACATGACATTCAGCCTGGGGACTTTATCCTAGTCAAGAATTTTCAGCGGAAGAAAAGTTTGGAGCCGCAATGGAAGGGACCAGAGCAGGTCCTTTTAGCAACACGCACTTCAGTCAAGGTCGCTGGCCGTAAGAACCAGATTCATGTGACCCATTGTCGCAGAATCCCTTTGCCTTTGCCCAACGACCAGTGGGTGAAGGATGGAATAGGGGACTCTGAGTACGAGACGGTGCCTCGGTTTGTCCCTTTCAGCGATGCAAGGTTGACCGGGACGCAAACAAAGAAAATGATGATGTGCTGAATGCAGCTGTTCCTCTGGAAATGCGAGCTATTCAGGAGCCTCTTTTCATTAATCCTTCTGTGCCTGGAGTCACTAGGTACAATTTGTGCCCTCGGCTGGGGGAACAGTGCACCAAAGAGGAGAAAGATTAGTTAGGGATCAACTGTATGTCAGGCCATACTTTGCTAATAGTACCAACGGAGTTAGTTTAGGGTGATGAGAGTTTTGTACAATGTTTGAACATTGGACAGGATAGATCTAAGTATCCCTTGTGGGATATATTATCCTGGTCGATGCGGGATACGAGCTTAGGACAGAGCAAGCTCCACCGCCGGTGCTCAAGAGCGCCAATGAATTGATGAACAATAGGAGCCTGTACCAATGAGGCTCTAACGGACACTGGGAACTTGCATATTTCCTTGTATTTTGCCCCCATTTCATCATTTGTTATGCATCCCTTTGGTAGAATGGTTGCTGAGGAAGAGCAGCCAGTGATTCTTGTTGCCCAGCACAATGCAGTGTGGACCTGTAAACAAAAGCTGACATGTATTGTTCTTGTGATTTTGCTGTTGATCATCTTATGTGGTGTATCATGGGTTTTGGAAAGTGATCAAAGTGTACCCCTACGTAGTAAGGATAAGGTTGTTTCTCAAGTCCGAAAGAAAAGGACAGCCCCAAACAATGTGTTTCTAGATACACACAAGAGATTCTTTGGAGAAGGTACTGCTTGTTACCCTATTGAATCTGTCACTAGTCTGTGGGAGCATATCCACTGTCAATTGTCAATTATACCTATACCCAGCCCCCTGACTTCGTAGAAGTGCAAGGAGTATTTGGGTTTGGTTATCCAGGTCCTTGACTATATCACAGAAAGCCATGAGGCATGAGTTATTCAGGGTCTGATAATAACACTTATTGCCACAATTTCTATATGGAAAAACAGAATGTCACTTTGGTAGGTTACCACTATAAGGAGTTGACAGTTCCTCGTGAAGCTGGGTATTACCCTGCATGTTGTCCAATTGTCAATTTTACTGACCTCATATTGTATGTCAATTGTTCAGGGATAGTACTGCGTAAGGGCACGTACTCTTTGGTAAGTCCAAAGGACCCCAGTACCTTAGGGTGGAATTCCCGATATTCTGCTGTGGATTGATAGACCGATTTATGCACATCCAGGTTTTTTCATTCTGTCTAAAGGAATGTATTCGAATATTCATAATCGTACAAATGATGTGGCACTTTGGATGGTACTGCCTTTAGGTGTACCTTGCAAACATGCGAAGCCTAAAGTAAGATAGGTGAAAAGAACGTTGACCAAAGAATTCTGCGAAGGAGTGACAGATCTCGAAGTCAATAATGATATTAATGGTATTACTTTTGGATACATTCTTTCCTCCATAATTACATTTGGTGGTACTGCTATGGCCCGGGGTGAGAAAGCTAGAGAATACTTCATGTGGAAGCTGCAAATATTATCTAACTCCACAGTAGCAGCTTTGCGTGACATCACCACCCAATTGGAAAGTATGCGAATATATTCCGAGCAGACTAGATATGCAGTCGATTTTATCCTAGCTAAGAGTGGTGGTGTGTGCGCGGTAGTAGGAGAACAGTGTGTAGTCAGGATCACCAATATGGAAAAGAATATAACACAACACATTTTAGACATCCTAGAGAATGTTAAAGGAATGGAGAGTGGGATCTGAAGTTGGTCTCTGTTTGGCAGCTGGGGTTGGATCTTTGAAAGGGTGATTTATTTCATTGTGATCTTGGTCTCTTGCTGTGTTTTTGTTCAAAGCCTTCCCCCTGTTGTTCCTATTGCACCACCCTTCTCACTCCTAAGAGAAAAATATTGATTCATGACACCAATGCTACAATTATGATCCAGAAAAGAAATAGATGACCTCATGCTGATAGATCAGGGCATTTTCAAGACTTCTTCCCTTCTTACAGTCTCCCTTCCTGATGCTGAAAGTATGGACTGTTCCTAAAAAGGTCATCTATGATCTTATTGATTTATGTGTTCTTTGCGATAATTAGAAAATGTTTAGCTCATACTAAAAGGAGGGTCTGTTAGAATAGAGAAATTAATGTTTAGGCATTGTTTTACGTAAGTTAGCATTTGCGGCGCCATTTTCTATGTAGGCGCCATTTTGAGTCATAATCGAAACTAACTCTTTGTGGATTATGAGAAAAGGCCTCTGTTAAGTTTCTCTTCCCCGAGGTTGGGTTTTGCTTCACTAATGAATAGACTGTTCTTATTAGCGCATACCTTTCTAGCTAGATAAAGGCCTTCTCCCACTTGTCTAGAGGCGGACACGGGCAGAACGACCTTGAGTAGGAGATAGTGTGTGCCCGGCCTTAGAATCGAAACTTATCCTCTGTACTCCTTTGTTCAGCTACATCTGTCTGGTAAATTCCATTGTGGGCGTGTCTTCATTTGGTTCTGAATGTACATAATGTATCTTTATGCTTGCTGATGTCAGTCCCTCTGCAGCACTCCTAGCACTGGGCAGACTGGGCTCCACTCTGAGTGTACCTGAATTAAACAGATATTGGTTTGTATACTCTACTGTCTGGCCGACTCTTCATTTGGTATGGAAGACTGAGAGGTGGTCTTGAGTGACCCGGGTGGCCCTTATCGGGTCACTTCCTTCAGCCATGTTAAAACATCTAGCAACACACGAAGGTCACACATGGGAGCACATGAACTACTGCGGGATTGCCTATATTCCCCAACATGAAATGGGTGGAGGCAGGACTCTGAAACTGAGACACCTTGGGGGAGATTTACTAAGATTTTGCGCCGTGTTTGCATCACAAAAGTGACGCAAAATGGCGCAAAATCTTTTTTTTCTAATTAACTTTCCAGCGCTAAACTTGTTTAGCACTGGAAATAACGTAAAAGTAATGCATTACACCTTGCTCACGGGATGACCGTGAGCAAGGTGTAATGCCGAAATGCGTCTTTTGTCATTAAACTGAACTTTCAGCATGCAGGAGAGTCTGAGTATTTCTTGCTCTTCGGGAGGAGAATTTTGTGCATTATTGAGGGAAATCCGGTGACCCGACTCAGACCGCCAGAAGACAGCCTCACACTCACCGGAACTGGGTGCTTGGATATATATATATTATAAAGAAATCAGATAAAGGTGGGAATATTGTGTTGTGGCCCAAAAAAGATTACATCCAAGAAGCCAAGAGACAACTGGACAATGAACAATGCTATGAAAGGACAACGATGAGGGAATATAATAAAGCAAAAGAAGTCCTGAAGAAAGACTTGCAACAATGGAAACGGGAGGGACTAATTTTATCTGATGAATATAAATTTATGCACAAAGAGTTCCCAGTCCTCCCAGTTATATACTTCATTCCGAAGGTCAATAAGAACGTTGTACCAATTCCAGACAGACCCATCATCTCTGCAATCAATAGTGTGGGAGAACAGGTCACACAAAATGTGGATTATTTTCTACAAGACATGGTGAAAGGTTTACCCGTGTATGTAAAAGACACAGGGGACTTTCTAACTAAAATAAGTGGCATTGAATGGGCAGACGATCTGATACTCATTACATTGGACATAGAGTCACTGTACACAAGTATTGAACACCAGACAGGTTTTAAAGCAGTCAGGCACTTCTTGGATACAAGCCCCTGTGAGTACTATCAGCACAGTAAGATGTTGCTTTACCTTATCTCTTGGTGCCTACACAATAATTATTTCATGTTTGGCAAGGAAATTTTCAAACAACTAAGAGGAGTAGCGATGGGAGCCTGTTTCTCCCCCAGCTATGCATGCTTGCATGTTGGCTGGTGGGAGCAACAGGTTCTGAAAAAAGACCATCAGGAGATGTATGCACAACATATAATACATTGGCTTTGTTACATTGACAACGTTTTTATTGTGTGGAAGGGGGATGAGGCGAGTGCCAGACAGTTCATTAGGGCAATTAATACCACTTCTGCCAACCTCAATTTCACATCCCATATTGAAGCAGGGTCTAGTTTTGCCGTATAGGTGCCTTGGCCTATTCCAGGCCCATCCTGCCCCACACCTAGGGCATGAGACCCTGATGGGGCCCCACCGGCCAGCATACAGAGTGGTGTTGGGTTGACCATACTGTTCCAGCTGTTCTTTTTCTATGATAGGCCCCAAAGTGTCTCTCTGACAAATTCACAAGACATCTCCTCAGCGAGGCCCAGCTCCCCCAGGCCCCCACTCCCTAGATGTGCCCTTCTTCTCTTACACCAACGTAGATACCGCAAAAACAGGGAACTCCTTAAGCTAAGAGGAACTCTTATAAACCTATAAAAATTTCCCTGAAGTGACGCAAATCCTGTTCAATAGGTGTTCAATTTCATTATGATTCACGGTCAAACATCAAGTGACCTTTTGGTAAGGAACGTAGTGTGGGTGTCACTTCTGTTTTCCTAAAATTTCCGAGAAGTGACCAAAGTGCGTCATGGTCATGCGGTCAAAGCACCTGATAATGTCGTGATTTTGTGGTCAATGGGTCATCATTGAAAGAGTATAAAGATCTGCTCCTCAGTCCATTCTACGAACTACCTTGCTGAAATGACCCTTGGGTCACGGCGCATGTTTGGTTCCCCTCAGCTATCTATCTAGGATCCTTGACTGAGGCTATAATGCTTAGTTTGTTTTAAAAATGTTTTCTTCTCTCTTTCCTTTGCATTAGCTTAGTGTATTTTGAAATTGTCTCTTTCTCTCTTCTCTGCATTTCTATTGATCTAAAATATATTTGCATTGCATGAGTTTGTTCCTCATTCCAGAAATGTTTCTCTTTTTACGCTGTTTTGATTTGTGAATTTCATTGAAAGTTATATAAAAAGTGCCTTCTGATATTATGATTCTCTGTGAAAACAAAGTCATTCTATTTTGTATCTAATCACCTTTTTCTTGAAGCTACGCCTTCTAATAAATTGTGTGAACCTTTTGGCTTGGTTTCTGTGTCTTACACATTTCCCTCATTATAGTGTGGGCATCTCTGAGCACCCTGGCTCAACTTAAGCGGCCCAAAAACCCTCCCTCCAACATTTTGGTGACCCCGACGTGATAGCAGTTCCAGCTGACAGGGGAACACTGTGACCACGGACGAGGATTGACCTTCGTGCCTCTTTCCTGACTGAACAGAAAAAGCGCACACGGGTAAGTTTTTGTTGCCCTGTGTGCTGTGTCTGAGGGTGTCAGTTAAGCACTTGTGGTACATCTGTCCGGGGTTTCAGTTCCTGTCTAACTGGTCTCGCTTTGATAAAAGAACAACCCCGAGTTAAGGAAACGTGTGTGCGTAGACATTGAGTCAAAAGGTGACGATAGGAGATTGTATAAATTGTGGGTTTTTTCATTTGTGCCTCTCTGGAAGCCAGGGAGGGCCTCTGTTTAATTAGAAGATTAACAGGGAAGGGAAGACTGCGTTTGGCGTCTTTCATTGTGGGTTTTGTCATTTGTGCCTCTCTGGAAGCCAGGGAGGGCCTCTGTTTAATTAGAAGATTAACAGGAAGGGAAGACTGCGTTTGGCGTCTTTCATTGTGGGTTTTGTCATTTGTGCCTCTCTGGAAGCCAGGGAGGGCCTCTGTTTAATTAGAAGATTAACAGGGAAGGGAAGACTGCGTTTGGCGTCTTTCATTGTGGGTTTCGTCATTTGTGCCTCTTTGGAAGCCAGGGAGTGCCTCTGTTTAATTGGAAAATTAACGAGGAAGGGAAGATTGCGTTTGGCGTCTTTCAGTGGTCGTCTGTGTGCTTTTATGAGAATACCCCTATCTTAGTTCGATAGGGAGAAGAGAACTGCGTCTTGCGTTTTCTAGCAGTCATTTCAGTGCCCACTCTGAAAGTCAGAGGGGCCCCCATTCAGTACTTATGGGGAAGAGGACGATCTCCTTGCCTGCCTAGCTACCAGGCATAAGGATGTCTCTTGTTTAGAAGATAAGTAAGTGGTTTTCTGTTCTGACCCGGGATGAACAAGATCAAATAGTATTGGATTTTTCACTAGCTACAATTGTGTTATTTTGGCATTAAGATAGCAAGCGCTTGCTTGCCCTCTGGTGGCCAGAGTACGTAATAATTGCTGTTAATACAGAAATTGGGCACTATTGATTATAGGGCACATTTGTGAAATATATTAATTGCTATGTACCTTCAGGATTTCATGCTATTTGTTAGTATACATATGTGTATATATGGTCTTTTGCAGTTTTCAACTGTTACAGTAAAGCTTTTTGTGATTTTTGTATTGGAAGCCGCTGCCTGGTGCAGAGGCCAACAAGGTTGATTTATTAGTGAGATTCAATAACTAGGCAATTTAAAGGCATTTTTTGTTTCCATGCATATTGAACTGCCAGTGAATACTGATGCCACAATTCTGTCAATCAAATGAATAGAATACGTGGTTAAACAACTTATAAAACCACAGACACCATATATGTACACGTTTCTATGATAGTCCCAGTATTAGAAATACCCACGGTTGTAACAAGTTCCTGGCCCTGAAATCCCCTGCGTAGCCAAGTCCTCATTGCTTGTTTAGGCGATCACCTCCAATTCCCTGACTTCTCTCCAGAAGGTGTCTACACCGGTCCAGACAAACAGGAAATTAAGGAGGCATTCTATCTTGTCATCAAGGAGGCACTAGGAGACGAGCTTGTGCTTGACCACCCCACCTCCTTGACCGCAGACGCATAGTGGCGCAGCACAATATATATATATACTTTTGACACAACATATGTATATATCCACTAGCACATATAGTACACTTGCTAAACACAGGCACACAGACAATAACTCCACTACAGCCGTACCAAAGTAATCTAATATCACTAGCATGGGAGATACTTGGAGTTACCTTCACACCAACAACTGAAGTAAGGGTATCTACAGCGACACTTATAAAATTACGTTCCCCAGGGTCAGCAAACACCCCCAACCCACGGAGCCAATATTCTCCAGACACTACACAGCCTGGACTCGTATGGCCACAATATTCCCAAAGCTCCCCCTCTGTGGAAGACACACAGGACGTACCACTGCAGCACTCACCAGTGTCCCCACCAATGATATACACCATTGAAGACTCCTCTACAGAATCCATTCAGTCATTGGAACCAGCAGAAAACACCCAGAACCCCAACCTCACCCACCAGCACTCGCCAATATCGTCTCTATTACGCTCCCACAGCCCGGTGCAGCAGGAACGTTCCCAAGACACCCACGTACCATTAGGCTGTGAGCTTCACACGTTACTGCTGCAAGCACTCCGTGACGCCAACTTGTCTCGGGTTTGCGAGCATCATGCCCCAAAGCTGCGAGTGCAATTACAACAACACACCTCTCCAGGCACAAGCAATAGCCCGAATGCAAGCACCCATCCAGGAAGTACTGCCACAGAGCACACACAGTTGGTGTTTGCTATTACGACATGAGGTTTTGAAATTGTGTCTCATGTTCAAGTTAGTTAGTGACACTGGACGAAGAGCGATTTGAATATCGGAGCACAGAACTAGGGAGAGAAGAGGGGAGGACAAATTGATGGAATGGAATGCACACTAACTACACCCAATTTTCGCCTTGGATCAATATATAGGTCCAATACATTATTGTAGGCCCTTAGGAGCAAAAGACTAGAATATACGGCGTTTACACAACGTGCATGACACATAGAGAACGTGAGCCTGTGTTTGACTGCATGGTCGCATGTTCCAATGCTACTAGGTCTCCGGAGCATTTCATCCTTCTGAGGTGGATAGATGCGGGGTCTGATCAGCCCTTCATCATTCTAAGGTGGATAAAATGAGTACCATTGAGTTAGGGAGCAATAAGGATCTGCTATCTAGCGCCAAAATACCCTTCTGAGTGAACATGCCCTTTATAAAAAAGACATATTATTTAAAAATAGGCTTTGTTTAACGTAATGTACACTGGAACGCAACACGTGTGTTGGAAGGGTTAATAGATTTTTTCTTGGGCTACCTTCAGAAGTAGCACTCCTGGCCGACCACAGATTCTGGGCGTTTGGCCAGGCAGGAAGGCCATTAGAAATGATTTCCTGTGGTTAGGAACGAACAGGAGATTGAAAAAAAAAAAAAAACATAGATGTATATATGTATATAGTTGGCAGAGCATGAACGAGAGAAATAAATTACCTAGGATCACACAATTTGGTAACGGGGGAAGCAGAGATTAAATACAGGGTTGCCAGTTTAACCTTTTGCAGTTTTGTGACTGGGTATGTATATATCTATATGTATATGAAGAAACAACAATCCTGAATAACTATAGCATGCATATATATATACATGCTTCGCTCCTCTGTAACCATCATACTGAAGACACACTTCTGACTGGCGACATTTTGGCCTGGCGTCAATTAAATGTGTTGTGCTGGGTTAAAATGGTGGTGAAGAAAATAGTGGGTTTTTAGCGGCAGCAGGAAAGTCAAATACATTTTTTATCACAACGTGCATCACCACTGCTTGAGATTAAATAAGCTAAGTGTACATGGATATATAAATGTACGCATGTCCTTCAGTGACACATTTTGCAGACTATGACCACAAAAAAGTGGCAAAATACGACAGGACAGGATCATGTCCAACGAAAGAGATGGGGACATCTCTTAAATTAATTAATTGTTGTTCTGAATTATGACACATCAGAGACCTTCCTAACACAGGGTCACCATGACTGCAGCTGTGTGGAAGGAGGGAAGGAATAAGTTGTGGGATATGCACAGCTGTGTGCAGCCTTCAAAATATGAGACAGCGACTAGAGATCCGTAGGAATAGATTACCACAGGTAGCCACCACACCAACTTCCTCCGCACATGCCCCAGTGCTAGGAAAATACAAAAGAATAAATAATACGTGCAGATATAAAGTAGATTTCAATGTTAAAGGACAGTATGCATGGAGTAGCAATGATCAGTATTACAATATTGTCAGAATAATATGTGTAGATTTAGAGAGGCCTATTAAAAGTACAGTTGCAGACTTTAGAGGTGGTTGCATATACTTTGCAGTTTGACCACTATGAGTTTTTATCTACCATAAATGTTTCTATCTCTTGGGAACTATTGGAGTACAATGCTATGGTTCTTCTTTCGCTTTCGAAGTGAATTGATGATTAGAGTTTTTGCAACATTATTATTTTTAGGTTTTTCCCTGCGTCCCTAAGAAGTGTACTGGATTTCCTGTCTTCAGGATGTTTGCATAGATAAGCTCAATATTATTGTTTTCACCACCTCTTGGCTGGTTAGAAACAAAATATAAATTAGAATAAAAAATAAGAGAGGAGTACAATTAGATCCCTTAGATTTCATCTATAGGCAGACTGCAACAGGAAAGGTTTGTCATGCCACAGGCCCTACTACATTTTCCCACACGTTTGGATCAAAGATGGACCATGTGCCCACTGTGATACTAGAACAGCAACAGATTTCAGCAATACCTGAACAGACTGCTTAAAAATAAAGTAGGCAAGATAAGCGCCACAATTGAGGGAAATAAATAAACAATTAAGAGAAAGCAAAAATAGTTTATTACCCATGGATCACCCTGTTTTCACTCACAAATATTCCAAGTTCTGCCAACCACCTAACACCCCATATACTTCTCACTGAACAATTAATATATGTATAAGTCAAATTAACTAGACCTAACAGTGACATTGAAATTATGAAAGAAGACATATATTTGTATAAGTTAACACGCACTGCGAAGTTTCTTTCTACTCAGGTATCCAGGCGGAAGGAGAAGGGCCCCATCATTCCTGAGCTCCGACCTATCAGTCCTGGAACACAGATTTTTGTTCAGAGACATTTTAAAATGATAGTGTATTCACCAACATCTGTCTGCATTGCCGAGAGGAAGGCATTGTGTTTCCATTGACTGTCCAAAGAGGAAGAAGGCGGTGATCAGCCGCAACAGGAACACCCGCCACACAGAAGTGTCTTATGCAAAGTTATGTATTTGTATTCTAATATTTTACATTATTGTCAGAGTGGCACTAGGAAGATTTAATTAGCTCATTGTATTAATAGAAAGGCTTGAATTACTAAAGCTATTGAAGTTGCCATACCACTGTGCACCCCAAGTCACCTCCCCATCTACCTACTAGCACATGTACTGAAAATGGCCCCTGTAGGTATGCGAATGTTCAACATGATTTTAAAGGGACACCTTTACTCGTTGCAGATGTAGATCTAATAGTTCATGGTTCATGCATCAGCAATAACGCATGCTCACTGCAAATTTCTTACGCAGTGGGCACGGCTAGAAATATACTGGAAAGTACTGTGCGATTAACAACATGAAGGAAGAATAGTGAACATTTACACAGACGGCAAATATAATTTTGGGGTGGCCCTGATCTTAGTCAGCTGTGGGCTATGAGGGGATTCCTCACCTCAGCTGGCCAACAAATACAGCATGCACCATTAATAGCACAACTATTGCAAGGCCTGTTGCTACCAAAGAGAGTTTCAATTGTAGACTGTGCTGCACACACCTCCTCCAAGGACTATGTATCAAGAGGTAAAGAATTTATTGATGCAGACGTAAAAAACGAATAGCATTAACTGGTTGTGAGTACACAATGGTTCAAATTGCTTCTACTACACATGATATCATGAAATAAAGATAAAGGATGATGATATGTACTATGACCCTAACTGGCACATGCATCAAGGTAGGCTTTTGCGATTCCTTAATTGCGATTATTAAGGAATCGCAATTAAGGAATCGCAAAAGCCTATGCATGTAGGAATCGCTATAAAAATAGCGATTCCTAAACATTCCTTAATTGCGACTCGCAAATTGCGAGTCGCAATTAAGGAATGCCGTCCCATTCATTCCTATGGGCCTACAGGCCCATAGGAATGAATTGGAGATTGCATGAGCAATTTGCGAGTACCAGTAGGTACTCGCAAATTGCTCATGCAATTTCAAGGGTGCAAGGGTGTCAAAATGACACCCTGTTGCACCCCTGAAATTATGATGTGCACCCATGTTGCGCACACACATGCCCCAAGGGCATGTGTGTGTGCAACCTAAAACTTTAAAAATGGATTTTAGTGCATTTTTTAAAGTTTTTGCAATTTACCATGAAGTTCAACTTCATGGTAAATTGCGCCCCCTAGTAGCGAAATCGCTAATTTTTTAACTTTGTTGCATTGCATTTAAGGAATCTCAATTTGTGATTCCTTAAATGCAATCGCAATTTAAGTAATCGCAATTGTGCGATTCCTTAAATTGCGATTTTTGCATTTGGGATGATGCATCCCAAATGCAAAAATACAGGTCGCAAAGGGGCAGATTCTGCGAATCTGCCCGTTTGCGACCCGATTTTCGGATGATGCATGTGCCTATAAGTATATTATTGAAAGGGGTGGAAGAAAAGGAAGAAGGGAAAAGGGGAGGATGTAGGCAAACAGAAGAGGGAATATGGATAGGCCCAAATGGAAAGATATGTTTACCAACGATAATGCTTGCTCCCATGGCCCAACGTTTTCATGGTTCATCACTTGTAGGACGTGATGGAATGATCAGACTCTTTTCCTAATGCTGGTACAATTGGAAAGGGTACTTCCACTGCCCCAGGCCATGTCATTTCCCCACATTAAATAGACTTCATCAACATGCCCTCTACTCAAAAGTACAAGTACGTGTTGGTTATTGTGTGCATGTTCAGCACATGGACTGAGGTATACCAATCCAAGAACTGCAATGTACAAACTATTGCCAAATGCCTCCTGAAAGAGTTCATACTGCGCTTTTAAGTACCTATGCTTTTGGGTTCTGACCATGGACCGGCGTTCATCTCACATGTGATTGAGGGGTTGTGCAAGGGGCTAGGAGCTACACAGAAACTACATGTGTTCCACGAAAAAAATCAAGTGAGAATGGTATCCCAAGCTCATCCTGAAGGGTTGCACGTGCTGCACACAGCAGAGAAAGGAAGAGTGTGTAAGCGGGCCCCAATGATACATCAACTAAAGACGTCTGGAACATCAAAGCCCCAACCCCTCAGTCTACAAGTTGTGACAACGAGACATCTTTACCTTCTTCATCACTTAGTTTTCTTCATATTGAAAGTGCCTAGGTAATAGAAATGCTTGTAACCTCTCAAATTACTTGAAGACAGGCACCAACGGTTACTTTTTAGGTCTCACCCTGAAAGCCAGCGCTTCAGCGCTGGCTCTGGGCGAGACATTTAGTCAGTGGGCTTTCGGAAATGCGACCACAGCTTTTTGTGTGGCATTCTGCGTGCGGTTACGTGCACATGCACGCGCGCAGCTGGCATCTGGGTTTCCTATCTCTTCCTCATTTCCTCGTCATGGCTCATTAACTCTCTGGACTCTGATGTTTCAATCGCAGCAGCAGCTCACATTACCAACTGACGGCCCTGGACTACAGTCACATGAAAAACAACAGCGATTAGCATTGAAATGCAAGCTTTTTTTGTCTAGTTAGAAATATTGCTTCGGTGGGTTGATTTCACCTTATATCGCTATTTGTTTTATATTGGGAGTCCCAGCCTAATTACCAGTATTTTTGTCTCACTCTGTTTTTTAAAAATATATTTATTCGCGCAAAGCACAAAGCTATATTTAAGGGTACTTTTTCCGCGTCACTTCTTCACTCTATTTAAACTCCACACCCCCACTCTTATTGTCTCTCTCCTTCTCTCTCTCTCTCTCCCCTCTCTAATTCTCTCTCTACTTAATTAACTCTCCCTCTCTATCTTTTTTAGCCTTTCATTCTCTCTCACCCCTTTATCTGTTTCTCTTTCAAACTCCTTCATTCACTCTCTCTCCCCTTCTTTCTCTCTCTCTATCCCGCTCCACTCTTTATTCTATGTACACCCTTTCTCTCTCTTTCTCTCTCACCACCCTCTCTAATTGGGCATTATATCTTCACTCTATCTCTCACTCAGCATCACCACAGCATCACTCAGCGCAACCACAGCATCAATCAGAGCCAGCACAGCATCACTCAGCACGAACACAACATCTCTCAACGCCATCACAGCATCACTCAACGCCATCACAGCATCACTCAGTGCAACCACAGCATCACTCAGTGCAACCACAGCATTACTCAGCACAACCACAGCATCACTTAGCGCCACAACAGCATCACTCAGCGTCACCACAGCATTACTCAGCAGCACCACAACATCACTCCGCGCCACCACAGCATCACTCAGCACCACCATAGCTTCACTCAGCGACACCACATCATCACTCAGGGCCAACACTGCATCACTCAGCACCACCACAGGATGACTCAGCACCACCACAGGATGACTCAGCACCACCACAGGATGACTCGGCATCACCACAGCATCACTCAGGGTCACCACAGCATCACTCAGGGTCACCACAGCATCACTCAGGGCCACCACAGCATCACTATGCGCCACAACAATATCACTCGGCGCCACCACAGCATCACTCGGCGCCACCACAGCATCACTCAGCGCCACCACAGCATCGCTCAGCGCCGCCACAGCATCGCTCAGCGCCGCCACAACATTGCTCAGCGCCACCGCAGCATCGCTCAGTGCCGCCACAGCATCTCTCAGCACCGCCACAGCATTGCTCAGCACCGCTACAGCATCACTCAGGGCCACCACAGCATCACTCAGGGCCACCACAGCATCACTCAGCACCACCACAGCATCACTCAGCGCCACCACAGCATCACTCAGCGCCACCACAGCATCACTCAGCGCCACCACAGCATCACTCTGCGCCACCACAGCATCACTCAGCACCACCACAGCATCACTCAGAACTACCACAGCATCACCACAGCATCACTCAGTGCCACAACAATATCACTCAGCACCATCACAGCATCACTCAGCGCCACCACAGGATCACTCAGCGTCACCACAGCATCACTCAGCGCCACCACAGCATCACTCAGTACCACCACAGCATCACTCAGAACTACCACAGCATCACCACAGCATCACTCAGTGCCACAACAATATCACTCAGCACCACCACAGCATCACTCAGCACCACCACAGCATCACTCACCACCACCACAGCATCGCTCAGCACCACCACAGCATCGCTCAGCACCACCACAGCATCGCTCAGCACCACCACAGCATCGCTCAGCACCACCACAGCATCACTCAGGGCCAGCACAGCATCACTCAGCACCACCACAGCATCACTCAGCGCCAAGACAATATCACTCAGCACCACCACAGCATTACTCAGCACAACAGCAGTATCACTCAGCAAGACCTGAGTTTCATTCAGCATCACCTCAGCATTGTCTCCGCAATAGTCACCACCACTACCACCTCAGCATCACTCAGCACCACCTCAGCCTGCTCTCGGAATCTGGCATCTGTTGATTCCCCCCTAGCGTCTGGCCGCTGCTAGTGTTATAATACAGGTACTAGTTCCCAACCTTCACCCTCCGATTGTTTATGCCCCCTCAAAAAAAAAGCTTTAACAAACAACCATTGCAATAGGCAGAAACAAGTTGCCAGCATTGCAAGAACAAAAGAAAAATGAGGACATTTTTTATTGTAAATACTTTTTTAAATATGGTCGTTCAGTTTTACATAATGCCTTCTTGGTCGTATATAAAGTAACAAAAATGCTTCTGACACTTTTTTATTATAACTTTTCAGCATGCTGCACAGCAGCCACACTTCTCTACAGCACAGCTTGAAGACATTGGCAAAGTCAATAGCTCTGGCTAAACACTTATAAGGCCCCAAAGGCGAGACCTATTGGCTATGCCAATGCTTGTTCTGTTTACAGATATGATCACAGAGGCTCTGCATTATTCCTCAGCAGACTTTTGAAAAGAGTAAAAGTACAGCAGAAGATAAGACATTCTTCCAACTAGCCACACGTACCAACGATTGGAACAATGCCTCAAGACTTTCAGAACAATGAAAGAAAATGACCATGGGTGCTACTAGCAGTATTGACACCCATTGCTGCCATTATAATGACTACGCTCCTTATAGTGTATTGTGATCACAGTGCTATACCTGAGATACTGTTTAAATGACACAGAGACATTGTACCAAATTGAATAAATAGCCATTGAGAAAGATAGGACAGGGGGACAGATGTCAGGGCAGGATGTTATGTTTGCACACACCGGCCTACAGACACAGAAAAGAGCATTTGTTACAATGTCATACCTGTCTCTAAATGCGTAGGCTGTGCGCGATATGTTCTTCAGTCAGCACACCATGTCCGTAGCAGTTGCACCTCCCGAGAATAGCAGAATTAGCAAAGGGAGAGCAAGGATAGAACAGGGAATGTGAATAACTTAGCACTTATAGAAGTTGTAGAAGTAGCAGCAATAGGACTACACTAAATGCAAGTATTTTGTTCAAGAATGAACAAGAGGAGGGAGTGAAGCAGGGTCTAGTTTTGCCATATAGGTGCCTTGGCCTATTCCAGGCCCATCCTGCCCAACACCTAGGGCATGAGACTCTGATGGGCCCCACCGGCCAGCATACAGAGTGGTGTTGGGTTGACCATACTGTCCCAGCTGTTCTTTTTCTATGATAGGCCCCAAAGTGTCTCTCTGACAAATTCACAAGACATCTCCTCAGCGAGGCCCAGCTCCCCCAGGCCCCCACTCCCTAGATTTGCCCTTCTTCTCTTACACTGACGTAGATACCGCAAAAACAGGGAACTCCTTAAGCTAAGAGGAACTCTTATAAACCTATAAAAATTTCCCTGAAGTGACGCAAATCCTGTTCAATAGATGTTCAATTTCATTATGATTCACGGTCAAACATCAAGTGACCTTTTGGTAAGGAACGTAGTGTGGGTGTCACTTCTGTTTTCCTAAAATTTCCGAGAAGTGACCAAAGTGCGTCATGGTCATGCGGTCAAAGCACCTGATAATGTCGTGATTTTGTGGTCAATGGGTCATCATTGAAAGAGTATAAAGATCTGCTCCTCAGTCCATTCTACGAACTACCTTGCTGAAATGACCCCTTGGGTCACGGCGCATGTTTGGTTCCCCTCAGCTAACTATCTAGGATCCTTGGCTGAGGCTATAATGCTTAGTTTGTTTTAAAAATGTTTTCTTCTCTCTCTCCTTTGCATTAGCTTAGTGTATTTTGAAATTGTCTCTTTCTCTCTTCTCTGCATTTCTATTGATCTAAAATATATTTGCATTGCATGAGTTTGTTCCTCATTCCAGAAATGTTTCTCTTTTTACGCTGTTTTGATTTGTGAATTTCATTGAAAGTTATATAAAAAGTGCCTTCTGATATTATGATTCTCTGTGAAAACAAAGTCATTCTATTTTGTATCTAATCACCTTTTTCTTGAAGCTACGCCTTCTAATAAATTGTGTGAACCTTTTGGCTTGGTTTCTGTGTCTCACACATTTCCCTCATTATAGTGTGGGCATCTCTGAGCACCCTGGCTCAACTTAAGCAGCCCAAAAACCCTCCCTCCAACATCTTGGTGACCCCGACGTGATAGCAGTTCCAGCTGACAGGGGAACACTGTGACCATGGACGAGGATTGACCTTCGTGCCTCTTTCCTGACTGAACAGAAAAAGCGCACACGGGTAAGTTTTTGTTGCCCTGTGTGCTGTGTCTGAGGGTGGCGGTTAAGCACTTGTGGTACATCTGTCCGGGGTTTCAGTTCCTGTCTAACTGGTCTCGCTTTGATAAAAGAACAACCCCGAGTTAAGGAAACGTGTGCGTAGACATTCAGTCAAAAGGTGACGATAGGAGATTGTACAAATTGTGGGTTTTGTCATTTGTGCCTCTCTGGAAGCCAGGGAGGGCCTCTGTTTAATTAGAAGATTAACAGGGAAGGGAAGACTGCGTTTGGCGTCTTTCATTGTGGGTTTTGTCATTTGTGCCTCTCTGGAAGCCAGGGAGGGCCTCTGTTTAATTAGAAAATTAACAGGGAAGGGAAGACTGCGTTTGGCGTCTTTCATTGTGGGTTTTGTCATTTGTGCCTCTCTGGAAGCCAGGGAGGGCCTCTGTTTAATTAGAAGATTAACAGGGAAGGGAAGACTACGTTTGGCGTCTTTCATTGTGGGTTTCGTCATTTGTGCCTCTTTGGAAGCCAGGGAGGGCCTCTGTTTAATTAGAAAATTAACAGGGAAGGGAAGACTGCGTTTGGCGTCTTTCATTGTGGGTTTTGTCATTTGTGCCTCTCTGGAAGCCAGGGAGGGCCTCTGTTTAATTAGAAGATTAACAGGGAAGGGAAGACTGCGTTTGGCGTCTTTCATTGTGGGTTTCGTCATTTGTGCCTCTTTGGAAGCCAGGGAGTGCCTCTGTTTAATTGGAAAATTAACGGGGAAGGGAAGATTGCGTTTGGCGTCTTTCAGTGGTCGTCTGTGTGCTTTTATGAGAATACCCCTATCTTAGTTCGATAGGGAGAAGAGAACTGCGTCTTGCGTTTTCTAGCAGTCATTTCAGTGCCCACTCTGAAAGTCATAGGGGGCCCCCATTCAGTACTTATGGGGAAGAGGACGATCTCCTTGCCTGCCTAGCTACCAGGCATAAGGATGTCTCTTGTTTAGAAGATAAGTAAGTGGTTTTCTGTTCTGACCCGGGATGAACAAGATCAAATAGTATTGGATTTTTCACTAGCTACAATTGTGTTATTTTGGCATTAAGATAGCAAGCGCTTGCTTGCCCTCTGGTGGCCAGAGTACGTAATAATTGCTGTTAATACAGAAATTGGGCACTATTGATTATAGGGCACATTTGTGAAATATATAAATTGCAATGTACCTTCAGGATTTCATGCTATTTGTTAGTATACATATGTGTATATATGGTCTTTTGCAGTTTTCAACTGTTACAGTAAAGCTTTTTGTGATTTTTGTATTGGAAGCCGCTGCCTGGTGCAGAGGCCAACAAGGTTGATTTATTAGTGAGATTCAATAACTAGGCAATTTAAAGGCATTTTTTGTTTCCATGCATATTGACTGCCAGTGAATACTGATGCCACAATTCTGTCAATCAAATGAATAGAATACGTGGTTAAACAACTTATAAAACCACAGACACCATATATGTACATGTTTCTATGATAGTCCCGGGATTAGAAATACCCACGGTTGTAACAAGTTCCTGGCCCCGAAATCCCCTGCGTAGCCAAGTCCTCATTGCTTGTTTAGGCGATCACCTCCAATTCCCTGACTTCTCTCCAGAAGGTGTCTACACCGGTCCAGACAAACAGGAAATTAAGGAGGCATTCTATCTTGTCATCAAGGAGGCACTAGGAGACGAGCTTGTGCTTGACCACCCCACCTCCTTGACCGCTGACTCATAGTGGCGCAGCACAATATATATATATACTTTTGACACAACATATTTATATATCCCCTAGCACATATAGTACACTTGCTAAACACAGGCACACAGACAATAACTCCACTACAGCCGTACCAAAGTAATCTGATATCACTAGCATGGGAGATACTTGGAGTTACCTTCACACCAACAACTGAAGTAAGGGTATCTACAGCGACACTTATAAAATTATGTTCCCCAGGGTCAGCAAACACCCCCAGCCCACGGAGCCAACATCCTCCAGACACTACACAGCCTGGACTCGTATGGCCACAATATTCCCAAAGCTCCCCCTCTGTGGAAGACACACAGGACGTACCACCGCAGCACTCACCAGTGTCCCCACCAATGATATACACCATTGAAGACTCCTCTACAGAATCCATTCAGTCATTGGAACCAGCAGAAAACTCCCAGAACCCCAACCTCACCCACCAGCACTCGCCAATATCGTCTCTATTACGCTCCCACAGCCCGGTGCAGCAGGAACGTTCCCAAGACACCCACGTACCATTAGGCTGTGAGCTTCACACGTTACTGCTGCAAGCACTTCGTGACGCCAACTTGTCTCGGGTTTGCGAGCATCATGCCCCAAAGCTGCGTGTGCAATTACAACAACACACCTCTCCAGGCACAAGCAATAGCCCGAATGCAAGTACCCATCCAGGAAGTACTGCCACAGAGCCCACACAGTTGTTGTTTGCTATTACGACATGAGGTTTTGAAATTGTGTCTCATGTTCAAGTTAGTTAGTGACACTGGACGAAGAGCGATTTGAATATCGGAGCACAGAACTAGGGAGAGAAGAGGGGAGGACAAATTGATGAAATGGAATGCACACTAACTACACCCAATTTTCGCCTTGGATCAATATATAGGTCCAATACATTATTGTAGGCCCTTAGGAGCAAAAGACTAGAATATACGGCGTTTACACAACGTGCATGACACATAGAGAACATGAGCCTGTGTTTGACTTCATGGTCACATGTTCCAATGCTACTAGGTCTCCGGAGCATTTCATCCTTCTGAGGTGGATAGATGCAGGGTCTGATCAGCCCTTCATCATTCTAAGGTGGATAAAATGAGTACCATTGAGTTAGGGAGCAATAAGGATCTGCTATCTAGCGCCAAAATACCCTTCTGAGTGAACGTGCGCTTTGTAAAAAGACATATTATTTTAAAATAGGCTTTATTTAACGTAATGTACACTGGAACGCAACACGTGTGTTGGAAGGGTTAATAGATTTTTTCTTGGGCTACCTTCAGAAGTAGCACTCTTGGGCGTTTGGCCAGGCAGGAAGGCCATTATAAATGGTTTCCTGTGGTTAGGAACGAACAGGAGATTGAAAAAAAGAAAAAAGAAAATACATAGATATATATATGTATATAGTTGGCAGAGCATGAACGAGAGAAATAAATTACCTAGGATCACACAATTTGGTAACGGGGGAAGCAGAGATTAAATACAGGGTTTCCAGTTTAACGTTTTGCAGTTTTGTGACAGGGTAGGTATATATCTATATGTATATGAAGAAACAACAATCCTGAATAACTATAGCATGTATATATATATACATGCTTCGCTCCTCTGTAACCATCATACTGAAGACACACTTCTGACTGGCGACATTTTGGCCTGGCGTCAATTAAATGTGTTGTGCTGGGTTAAAATGGTGGTGAAGAAAATAGTGGGTTTTTAGCGGCAGCAGGAAAGTCAAATAAATTTTTTATCACAACGTGCATCACCACTGCTTGAGATTAAATAAGCTAAGTGTACATGGATATATAAATGTATGCATGTCCTTCAGTGACACATTTTGCAGACTATGACCACAAAAAAGTGGCAAAATACGACAGGACAGGATCATGTCCAACGAAAGAGATGGGGACATCTCTTAAATTAATTAATTGTTGTTCTGAATTATGACACATCAGAGACCTTCCTAACACAGGGTCACCATGACTGCAGCTGTGTGGAAGGAGGGAAGGAATAAGTTGTGGGATATGCACAGCTGTGTGCAGCCTTCAAAATATGAGACAACGACCAGAGATCCGTAGGAATAGATTACCACAGGTAGCCACCACACCAACTTCCTCCGCAAATGCCCCAGTGCTAGGAAAATACAAAAGAATAAATAATACGTGCAGATATAAAGTAGATTTCAATGTTAAAGGACAGTATGCATGGAGTAGCAATGCTCAGTATTACAATATTGTCAGAATAATATGTGTAGATTTAGAGAGGCCTATTAAAAGTACAGTTGCAGACTTTAGAGGTGGTTGCATATACTTTGCAGTTTGACCACTATGAGTTTTTATCTACCATAAATGTTTCTATCTCTTGGGAACTATTGGAGTACAATGCTATGGTTCTTCTTTCGCTTTCGGAGTGAATTAATGATTAGAGTTTTTGCAACATTATTATTTTTAGGTTTTTCCCTGCGTCCCTAAGAAGTGTACTGGATTTCCTGTCTTCGGGATGTTTGCATAGATAAGCTCAATATTATTGTTTTCACCACCTCTTGTCTGGTTAGAAACAAAATATAAATAAGAATAAAAAATAAGAGAGGAGTACAATTAGATCCCTTAGATTTCATCTATAGGCAGACTGCAACAGGAAAGGTTTGTCATGCCACAGGCCCTACTACATTTTACCACACGTTTGGATCAAAGATGGACCATGTGCCCACTGTGATACTAGAACAGCAACAGATTTCAGCAATACCTGAACAGACTGCTTAAAAATAAAGTAGGCAAGATAAGCGCCACAATTGAGGGAAATAAATAAACAATTAAGAGAAAGCAAAAATAGTTTATTACCCATGGATCACCCTGTTTTCACTCACAAATATTCCAAGTTCTGCCAACCACCTAACACCCCATATACTTCTCACTGAACAATTAATATATGTATAAGTCAAATTAACTAGACCTAACAGTGACATTGAAATTATGAAAGAAGACATATATTTGTATAAGTTAACACGCGCTGCGAAGTTTCTTTCTACTCAGGTATCCAGGCGGAAGGAGAAGGGCCCCATCATTCCTGAGCTCCGACCTATCAGTCCTGGAACACAGATTTTTGTTCAGAGACATTTTAACATGATAGTGTATTCACCAACATCTGTCTGCATTGCCGAGAGGAAGGCATTGTGTTTCCATTGACTGTCCAAAGAGGAAGAAGGCGGTGATCAGCCGCAACAGGAACACCTGCCACACAGAAGTGTCTTATGCAAAGTTATGTATTTGTATTCTAATATTTTACATTATTGTCAGAGTGGCACTAGGAAGATTTAATTAGCTCATTGTATTAATAGAAAGGCTTGAATTACTAAAGCTATTGAAGTTGCCATACCACTGTGCACCCCAAGTCACCTCCCCATCTACCTACTAGCACATGTACTGAAAATGGCCCCTGTAGGTATGCGAATGTTCAACATGATTTTAAAGGGACACCTTTACTTTTTGCAGATGCAGATCTAATAGTTCATGGTTCATGCATCAGCAATAACGCAGGCTCACTGCAAATTTCTTACGCAGTGGGCACAGCTAGAAATATACTGGAAAGTACTGTGCGATTAACAACATGAAGGAAGAATAGTGAACATTTACACAGACGGCAAATATAATTTTGGGGGGGCCCTGATCTTAGTCAGCTGTGGGCTATGAGGGGATTCCTCACCTCAGCTGGCCAACAAATACAGCATGCACCATTAATAGCACAACTATTGCAACGCCTGTTGCTACCAAAGAGAGTTTCAATTGTAGAATGTGCTGCACACACCTCCTCCAAGGACTATGTATCAAGAGGTAAAGAATTTATTGATGCAGACGTAAAAACGAATAGCATTAACTGGTTGTGAGTACACAATGGTTCAAATTGCTTCTACTACACATGATATCATGATATAAAGATAAAGGATGATGATATGTACTATGACCCTAAGTATATTATTGAAAGGGGTGGAAGAAAAGGAAGAAGGGAAAAGGGGAGGATGTCGGCAAACAGAAGAGGGAATATGGATAGGCCCAAATGGAAAGATATGTTTACCAACGATAATGCTTGCTCCCATGGCCCAACTTTTTCATGGTTCATCACTTGTAGGACGTGATGGAATGATCAGACTCTTTTCCTAATGCTGGTACAATTGGAAAGGGTACTTCCACTGCCCCAGGCCATGTCATTTCCCCACATTAAATAGACTTCATCAACATGCCCTCTACTCAAAAGTACGATTACGTGTTGGTTATTGTGTGCATGTTCAGCACATGGACTGAGGTATACCAATCCAAGAACTGCAATGTACAAACTATTGCCAAATGCCTCCTGAAAGAGTTCATACCGCGCTTTTAAGTACCTATGCTTTTGGGTTCTGACCATGGACCGGCGTTCATCTCACATGTGGTTGAGGGGTTGTGCAAGGGGCTAGGAGCCACACAGAAACTACATGTGTTCCACGAAAAAAAACAAGTGAGAATGGTATCCCAAGCTCATCCTGAAGGGTTGCACGTGCTGCACACAGCAGAGAAAGGAAGAGTGTGTAAGCGGGCCACAATGATACATCAACTAAAGACGTCTGGAACATCAAAGCCCCAACCCCTCAGTCTACAAGTTGTGACAACGAGACATCTTTACCTTCTTCATCACCTTGTTTTCTTCATATTGAAAGTGCCTAGGTAATAGAAGTGCTTGTAACCTCTCAAATTATTTGAAGACAGGCACCAACGGTTACTTTTTCTGTTTACAGGTATGATCACTGAGGCTCTGCATTATTCCTCAGCAGACTTTTGAAAAGAGTAAAAGTACAGCAGAAGATAAGACATTCTTCCAACTAGCCACACGTACCAACGATTGGAACAATGCCTCAAGACTTTCAGAACAATGAAAGAAAATGACCATGGGTGCTACTAGCAGTATTGACACCCATTGCTGCCATTATAATGACTACGCTCCTTATAGTGTATTGTGATCACAGTGCTATACCTGAGATACTGCTTAAATGACACAGAGATATTGTACCAAATTGAATAAATAGCCATTGAGAAAGATAGGACAGGGGGACAGTTGTCAGGGCAGGATGTTATGTTTGCACACACCGGCCTACAGACACAGAAAACATCATTTGTTACAATGTCATACCTGTCTCTAAATGCGTAGGCTGTGCGCGATATGCTCTTCAGTCAGCACACCATGTCCGTAGCAGTTGCACCTCCCGAGAATAGCAGAATTAGCAAAGGGAGAGCAAGGATAGAACAGGGAATGTGAATAACTTAGCACTTATAGAAGTTGTAGAAGTAGCAGCAATAGGACTACACTAAATGCAAGTATTTTGTTCAAGTATGAACAAGAGGAGGGATGAAGCAGGGTCTAGTTTTGCCGTATAGGTGCCTTGGCCTATTCCAGGCCCATCCTGCCCCACACCTAGGGCATGAGACCCTGATGGGCCCCACCGGCCAGCATACAGAGTGGTGTTGGGTTGACCATACTTTCCCAGCTGTTCTTTTTCTATGATAGGCCCCAAAGTGTCTCTCTGACAAATTCACAAGATATCTCCTCAGCGAGGCCCAGCTCCCCCAGGCCCCCACTCCCTCGATGTGCCCTTCTTCTCTTACACCCACGTAGATTCCGCAAAAACAGGGAACTCCTCAAGCTAAGAGGAACTCTTATAAACTTATAAAAATTTCCCTGAAGTGATGCAAATCCTGTTCAATAGATGTTCAATTTCATTATGATTCACAGTCAAACATCAAGTGACCTTTTGGTAAGAAACGTAGTGTGGGTGTCACTTCTGTTTTCCTAACATTTCCGAGAAGTGACCAAAGTGCGTCATGGTCAAGCGGTCAAAGCACCTGATAATGTCATGATTTTGTGGTCAATGGGTCATCATTGAAAGAGTATAAAGATCTGCTCCTCAGTCCATTCTACGAACTACCTTGCTGAAATGACCCCTTGGGTCACGGTGCATGTTTGGTTCCCCTCAGCCATCTATCTAGGATCCTTGGCTGAGGCTATAATGCTTAGTTTGTTTTAAAAATGTTTTCTTCTCTCTCTCCTTTGCATTAGCTTAGTGTATTTTGAAATTGTCTCTTTCTCTCTTCTCTGCATTTCTATTGATCCAAAATATATTTGCATTGCATGAGTTTGTTCCTCATTCCAGAAATGTTTCTCTTTTTACGCTGTTTTGATTTGTGAATTTCATTGAAAGTTATATAAAAAGTGCCTTCTGATATTATGATTCTCTGTGAAAACAAAGTCATTCTATTTTGTATCTAATCACCTTTTTCTTGAAGCTGCGCCTTCTAATAAATTGTGTGAACCTTTTGGCTTGGTTTCTGTGTCTCACACGTTTGTTTCCCTCATTATAGTGTGGGCATCTCTGAGCACCCTGGCTCAACTTAAGCCGCATAAAAACCCTCCCTCCAACATTATGAGTAGATCTAACATTGAGTTTTTAGATGTGAAAGTATATGTTAATGAGGGGAAATTGGAAACAACTCTATTTAGGAAAACAAGGCGGGTAATGCTACGCTACACGCTAGCAGTGCACACCCAAAGCACCTCATTAGGAGTATCCCTTATGGGGAAATCCTAGGATTAAAACGTATTTGCAGCACAGAAACAGATTTTGAGAACTGTACGCAAAAGGCACTCTCTAGGCTCAAAAATGGAGGATATAGTGAGAAAATATTAAGGGAGGCAGTCAGCAAGGCAAAAGAAAGGCCCAGGGCAACTCTGCTACCAAGATTAGAAGAAGAAGAAAGAATAGAACCCCCACATATGGATGAAGGTCCCCGCTTGATAACCACATATAGCAAGCAGGAAAGGAAAATAAGGTCTATAATAAAAAAGAACTGGCCTATTGTGCTCACCGACAGTGTTCTAGGAACCAGACTTCCCATGTTTCCCAATATTACCTTTAGGAAATCACAATCTATGGGGTCTCAATTAGTTAAAAATAGCCCAGAATTGGGCCCCACTGGTACATGGCTTAAACCCAGACAAGGTTTTTTCAAATGTTCATCGTGCAGAGCGTGCAAGTTTGGAGTTAACACGACTCATTTCATTACTCCATTCAGCTGAGAAGAGATTGCCATAAAAGGCAGATACAACTGTAGAACAGAGTATGCGGTGTATGGTCTGACGTGCACCTGTGGCTTGAGATACGTTGGGAGTACCAAGCTGCAGGTGCATGTCAGAATACTGCAACATCTGAGGGCAATCATCATCAACAACGATCCTTCATACCCTGTGGCACGACATTTCAAGAGAATGCATAATAATGATGTAAACTGTTTAAAAGATTATGTGGTTGATGCCATTCCCAACCTCCGTAGAGGCGGGAACAGGGAACGACTTTTGAGGCAGTTGGAAACACGCACGATTCTTGAACTAGATAGTAAAGTACCAAACGGGCTCAACAACACCGAGGACATGCACAATTTTCTGTAAGACTCAATATAAAAATGTATATTACCACTATTAGAAGTAATACTGTGGATGAAATGGCAGGATTTTTTATCATGATGTAATGATTTTTAGTCTCTTATCCACTGCCACCTAGACGTGATTATTGTTTTAACATCCCAGATGTTATTATTAGATTTAAAGTTTTTAGCAATAGTACTAGCACTTCATGTTTATATTTGCACTTATATAGCACTTGGCACTTTAATTCAGCATTTTTTGCACAGATGGGGTTGCTGCTAGGCACTTTATATGTGAGAGAAAACAAATTAGTTATTTAAAAATTACAAAACGAAAGAAAAATTACTCTTTAACACCAAATAATCAAAGATATTATTTACATGTGGTTCCTATTTTATTAAGTGTGGGGCTAATATAATAGCATTTAGGCTGAGATAACAAATGAGAGTGATTATGTCATCAACATGGTGGAAATAGAAATCAGCATTTATGCTGTAATAAGTAAACACCTTGGACATTTAAATCAAGGCGAATATATACATGATAGTACTGTTTTGCGATGGTTTTGCACAAGATTGGACCTAAGTTGAAATGAAATGCGTATATTGGTCCATCTTTGTATGTTAATGTATATATTTATTTATTTATTCGTATTTGTGGGTATTTATTTATCTATTTATTTACATACATGCAGCACTTGCAAATACATTATTTTTTAGGATGTCCCAACATTTTAAGAGTATTTTAACCACATGTATTGATACAAATAGCAAAGGGTGTTTTTATGGAGAGTCTGAGCTAAAAGTGTTTCTTCTATGTTAATTAACATGTGACACGGGAAGGGGGGTGTGCAGAAATCATTTAAAAAAGTATGGTGGACTGTGTTCCGTGTGTGATCAAGGGCACTTGTTGCTCGAAACGCGTCATCAGAGGAGTGAGGAGGAATAAAGAAAACTTGCCACTATATCCCTGGGTGTCCGTTACTCTCTTTTCGCTGAGAGGAGGTTCTGAGAGTGTTTTGTGAATCGCGATATATATATATATATTATTGCTCCACTGTCACCATAAATATGGAGCACTCGCGAGCGAGTGGGCGGTAACACGGTGGTGCCCCGTGTACACATTAACGCTCCAATGCTCCTTTTCCACAGAACAAAGCCAGCACTCACGGGGCAAATTTATTTTATCTTAGCAACAACATATATATATATATATATATATATATATATATATATATTATCTACTGGCGGTCGCCAGTAGATAGTTATAGTTACAACCTATTATCCATAGGAAATCCGCGACATTCTATTTGAAATAACTCTCTTGCCGGTTGACGTATCTTCGCAAAATTTTCAAACTTTGTGGGGCGCTCCGGTCCGCTCCTACCCTGAAAGTCTCGGGGGATTCGTCAAGCGGGGGCCGAGAAAAAGGGGGGTCCCAAAACGCGTTTTCCCCATGCAATTTTCCATAGGAAACTTTAGACACGGCTACAGCCCGAACTGCTGAACGGAATTACACCAAATTTGGCAAAGAGGTAGTTCTTGGTTCAGAAAGAACCCTTTTGTTAAATGGTGTAAATCCGTTCAGTAGTTGCTGAGAAAATGAAAAGTAAAAAAGATATATATATCTAGGGCCGCGGATCCTCCCGAGCACGAGCTTTATGTTAATTGGCTGTCAACACTCCAAATCAGGAAGTGTTGGCAGCCATTTTGTCCCTCGGTAGAACCGAGGGACAGAAACAAGTGCGCAAAGCGCACAAAGGGGGCAGGGTAGAAACACCCTGACCCCTAGGTCTGCTCAGGGGTCCCACAAGGACCCCCTGGGCAAAAAAAAATTTGTTTTTTAAAAAAATCGGCAGGATGCGCTCAGGGAGCGCGAACCCTGCCAGAAAAAAAAAAATCAAGCGCGGTCTCCCGCGCTTCGATAGTAGTGGACCCCGGGTGGGCCAAGTCCCGGGGGCATGCTGGGGGGGTTAATTTTATGTGTGGGGGGCCTCTAAGGGCCCCCAAGCCCCGGGGACCACCACCCCCGGGGCTTTATGTAGAATGGTGCGGGAGGGCTCTGAGCCCTCCCGCAGCCCCGGGACCACCACCTCCCCGGGGCTTCTTTTTTTATTAAAAACCTGTGTGGGGGGCTCCAGCCCCCACACGCCCGGGACCACCACCTCCCCGGGGCACTAAGAAAAATTACAATGGGGGTCCGTTTTGGACCCCCAGAGGCCCGGGGACCACCACCTCCCCGGGGCTGTGCACTGAATGGGAGGGGGGCCGCGCGGCCCCCTCCTGGAGCCCTTGATGGCCCTGGGGACCACCACCCCCAGGGCCGGCTCCTGCAGTGTCCCGGGGTGCCTACCCCCGGGACACTGCTGTTTGCAATGACAGGACGGGAGCCTCGCGGCTCCCGTCCTGTCATTACAAACTGCTTTGGATATTGGAAGAGAGAGCAGGAAACCTGCTCTCTCTTCCAATATCCAAAGCCGATTGCTTTTCCACATGGGGAGCAGCATGTTAGCTGCTCCCCATGTGGAACAGCAATGCCGGCTCCCAAGGGACTGGGGAGCCGGCGGGACTGTGGGGGGATTGGGGACCCCCCCACAGTCCCCAACGAGAGGGCCAGCCCCGGGGGATGGGGTCCCCAGGGCAAGTAGTGGCCCGGGAGGGGGGCCATGCGGCCCCCCTCCCCAAAAAAAAAAAAACGATCGGGCCCGCAGGCCCCGCCCCCTTCCTTCACCACTCTGCAAACGCGCCCCTGGCGCGTTTGCAGAGGGAGCAATTCCCCTTGAATACTGGGGGTCCCTGGGGCCAACTAGCCCACCAGGAACCTCCAGTATGCGCCAGGGGCTGCCTTGCAGAGAGGTGTACAGAGGCCACGCCCCTTTTACACCTCTCTGCAACGCAGCTCTATGGCGCTTTTTGGAGGTATATGGTGGGCTAGTTGCACCCCAGGGACCCTCAGGATTCAAGGGGAGTTAATCCCCCGACTTAAAACGCGCCACGGGGCGCGTTTGCACAGTGGTGAAGGGAGGGGGCGGGGCTTCAGGTGACATGTGTGCAAACAGGCCCCGTGGCGCGTTTTAAGATGGGGAATTAAATCCTCTTCAATCCTGAGGGTCCCTGGGGGCCAACTAGCCCAACAGGTACGTCCAGAAAGCGCCACAGAGCTGCGTTGCAGAGAGGTGTAAAAAGGGGTGTGGCCTCTGTACATGTCTCTGCAACGCAGCCCCCTGGCGCATACTGGAGGTTCCTGGTGGGCTAGTTGGCCCGAAGGGACCCTCATGATTCAAGGGGACTTAATCCCCCAACTTAAAACGCACCACGGGGCGCGTTTGCACAGATGTCACCTCAGGCCCCGCCCCCTCCCTTCACCATTGTGCAAATATTCCTCTAAAATCAGCCGAAATCCGAAATCCGATTTACTCACCTGTTATCAGGAGAGACCTCAGTGCTGCATCTTTCAGCCCAGTACTGATCCTCAAAAGTAATTTTAACCGTACTTACCAGTAACTTGAATTTCCTTACATAGGCTAACATTGACTGGTTTCACTTGGAAATTCTTCTAAGTGTGGAGTTTTGGAACTTTAAAATATTCCTCTAAAATCAGCCAAAATACGAATTCCGATTTACTCACCTGTTATCAGGAGAGACCTCAGTGCTGCATCTTTCAGCCCAGTACTGATCCTCAAAAGTAATTTTAACCGTACTTACCAGTAACTTGAATTTCCTTCCATAGGATATCATTGCCTGCTTTTTGCTGAAAAAGTTTCTAAGTGTTGATTTTTGAAACATACAAATATTCCTCTAAAATCAGCCGAAATCCGAATTCAGATTTACTCACCTGTTATCAGGAGAGACCTCAGTGCTGCATCTTTCAGCCCAGTACTGGTCCTGAAAAGTAATTTTAACCGTACTTACCAGTTACTTGAATTTCCTTACATAGGCTAACATTGACTGGTTTCACTTGGAAATTCTTCTAAGTGTGGAGCTTTGGAACTTTAAAATATTCCTCTAAAATCAGCCGAAATACGAATTCCGATTTACTCACCTGTTATCAGGAGAGACCTCAGTGCTGCATCTTTCAGCCCAGTACTGGTCCTGAAAAGTAATTTTAACCGTACTTACCGGTAACTTGAATTTCCTTCATAGGCTACCATTGACTGGTTTCACTTGGAAATTCTTCTAAGTGTGGAGTTTTGGAACTTTAAAATATTCCTCTAAAATCAGCCAAAATACGAATTCCGATTTACTCACCTGTTATCAGGAGAGACCTCAGTGCTGCATCTTTCAGCCCAGTACTGATCCTCAAAAGTAATTTTAACCGTACTTACCAGTAACTTGAATTTCCTTCCATAGGATATCATTGCCTGCTTTTTGCTGAAAAAGTTTCTAAGTGTTGATTTTTGAAACATACAAATATTCCTCTAAAATCAGCCGAAATACGAATTCCGATTTACTCACCTGTTATAAGGAGAGACCTCAGTGCTGTATCTTTCAGCCCAGTACTGGTCCTGAAAAGTAATTTTAACCGTACTTACCAGTAACTTATATTTTCTTCCATAGGAATCCATTGTCTGGGTTTCAGCAGAAAAGTTTCAAAGTGTCGATTTTCACAAACTACAAATATTCCTTAAAAATCGCCTGTATGACTTAAACGCATTCTTTCAACTGTTTACAGGAGATGCACCAGTGCTGGATCCAGGATCCAACACTGAGTAAGAAAAAGTAACGATAACAGTTTTTACCTGCTAAGTGAATTTCCTTCCATAGGATAACATTGGTGATTCTATGAGAAAAAGTTTCTAAGTGTCAACTTTTAAAATACAATAATATTCCTTAAAAATCACGACTGTAACCAAAACGCTTTTACTCAACTGTTTACAGGAGATGTACCAGGACTGAATCTAGGATCCAGTCCTGTGGTTAGAAAAGTAATCCATAAAGTAACTAATTGCATTTAACTAGAAATTCACATTGAGCTGAATGTTGCATTGTGTTTGAAAATGTGTTGCCCATTGCAACAACTGTAACTACTGTACTTAAAAGTCTATTGCCTATGTGCAAAGTATTTAAACTAAAGTAATTCATTCTGAGAAAGTATTTTTTGTAATGTAATGTATAATGTAATTACAATGTAATTTAAAAAATAAAATATGTAAAAGAAATTGTTTCTAAAAATGTAGTAAATCAGTATGAAAAAAATTAATATAAAAATTAATACATTTAAAAATTGTCATTTAAAAAACCTTTGAAATTCACTGAAAAAACCGTAGGTTTCAGGCACGTTATAGTTACAAATTAGCATTTTAAAAACCTTTGAAATTCACTGAAAAAACCATAGGTTTCAGACACGTTATAGTTAGAAATTAGCATTTAAAAAACCTTTGAAATTCACTGAAAAAACCAGAGGTTTTAGGGACAGTTATAGTTAGTTGGACATTGCACTCGTACAAAACCCGTGAAATTCCCCCGTTATAGTTAGTTCAGCTAACTATAACTCGCGCCCCGCAATGCACTGCTGATGACGTCACATATTACATCACTCATGACATGGTCAGTGACATCACTGATGACATCACTGATGACATCTCAAATGACATCACTGATGACATCATCCACGTGATAATCTGATGCAGCTCCTCACACCCTAATATAACCTTTGATACACCCAATCTAAATTACAGAGTGCCATTCGCAAAACCATAGACACTCCAACACAAATAACTACATACCCACTCACTGATTCTTAGGTCTACACACACACATCCACTCACTCACCCGTACAGTCACTCATACTTATGGTCACTCAGTACAGGACTATCATATGCACTCTTACTCCTATATAGACACTCAAACACCGCCACTCATCCATAGAGGTACTCACACACCTAGTCAGTCATGCAAATAATTAAACACACTGCCATTTACTCACCTATACAGTTATACACACACCAGCTCACTTAATCATACAAATACTAGCACATTGTTACGCTCTTATACAATCACTGATACAAGCACACACTCATCCATACAGCCACTATCACAATCACTCACTCTCGCTTATAGCTATTTATATACTCCAATACACATATATACTGCCTTTCACATATTTAGTTACTCACACATGTACCACTGGGACATACATTCACTCACTAACACACTCTTACACACACTTACCCACCCATACAGTCTATCACAGATGCACTCTTGAAACCATCCACCAAGTGAATCACCCACTCACACATCTATGCACAGTCGCACACACCCCATCCACACAAACACTCAGGCACCCATACAGATACTCATAGAACCAATAAATAACCCATATAGACACTCATGTAGC
This sequence comes from Calotriton arnoldi, assembly GCA_963921515.1. Classification (NCBI taxonomy): domain Eukaryota; kingdom Metazoa; phylum Chordata; class Amphibia; order Caudata; family Salamandridae; genus Calotriton; species Calotriton arnoldi. Next base: position 1,355,386 of record CAWUFW010004950.1, on the reverse strand, counting down.
TATTCGCAAATCCATGCATCCACTTACACACCAACAGACGGATACAGACATTCACACAGTTTAGTCACTAACCCATGCATTCAGTAAGATACGTTTAATCACTCACTTGTAGAGTCAGTCACGCATGTACTAAATCATCCATTCAGACACTTATACACCCACTCATTCTTCAATACGCCTTTCCCTAGATATAATAAACATATTTAAACTTTACAGAAACACACAGTCACTGGATGATGTCATCAGTGATGTCATTTGAGATGTCATCAGTGATGTCATCAGTGATGTCACTGACCATGTCATGAGTGATGTAATATGTGACGTCATCAGCAGTGCATTGCGGGGCGCGAGTTATAGTTAGCTGAACTAACTATAACGGGGAATTTCACGGGTTTTGTACGAGTGCAATGTCCAACTAACTATAACTGTCCCTAAAACCTCTGGTTTTTTCAGTGAATTTCAAAGGTTTTTTAAATGCTAATTTCTAACTATAACGTGTCTGAAACCTATGGTTTTTTCAGTGAATTTCAAAGGTTTTTAAAATGCTAATTTGTAACTATAACGTGCCTGAAACCTACGGTTTTTTCAGTGAATATATATATATGTATGTATGTATGTATATATATATATATATATATATTACCTACTGGCGGTCGCCAGTAGGTAGTTATAGTTAGGACCTAGTTTCCATACGAAAAGCGTTTTTTGATTTGCCAATATCTGTGGCGCCGTTTGACGAATCTTCGCGAAAGTTTCAAAACTAATGGTCCGCTCAGGTCAGCTCCTGTCTTGAAAGTTTCGGGGTGATTCGTCTAGCGGGGGCCGAGAAAAAAGGGGGGTCCCAAAACGCGTTTTCCCCATGTTCATTTCCATAGGAAACTTTAGACAAGGCTACAGCCCGAACTCCCGAACGGAAGTACACCAAATTTGGCAAAAAGGTAGTTCTTGGTTTAGAAATCGCCCTTTTTTTTAAATTGTGTAAATCCGTTCAGTAGTTTTTTAAATATTAAAGGAAAAAGAAATTTATATATCTGGGCGGAGCCTAACCACACATCTCATCGTGAGATCTGATTGGCTGTCAGCACTTCATCCAAGAAGTGTTGGCAGCCATCTTGGGACCAATATACATGATAGCACCCCATTGAAATGCATTGTAGTGAATGGAAGGTTTTGAGGGTCACCAAAAGGAGAACGTATAAAGGGTGATAAGACTTTAGTTACATTATAAATCATTTGTTGATGGTACCATACTAATTTTAGGAATTGTGGTTGTTCTAAGGTGATTTTACCCTGTGAAAAAGCCTTCTGCTGGGATATCATGAATCATGTTTGAGAGAAAACTATTTTCTCATACTTTTCCCATAGAGGTTTGGAAGGTGATCTAGAAGCTAAAATGAGAGCACACTTTCTGTAAATTCACATTATCTTTCTCAGTCATGTGAGAATGAAGTCTGAAATTCTCAGTAAAACATGTACATCCAACAAGGGCAGAGACTGTCAGTTGATTCCTTTGTGTTCTACTGCAGCTTCCCAGAGTGTTCTGAAGAACATCTAGAGAGCTAACAGTCTTACTTATGACAAAAGTATAGCACACCTGAAGCCATCTTGATTGGAATAAAGTGGTAACACTTAAAACATTTACTTTAAAAAGGAACAAAATGAGGGGTTCATTTTGCCATAGAAATTATGATTAGTGCTGCAGAAAGAAAAATTAGGGCACAGTTTGAGTGACTTCTCAAATCCTCTTCTATTTCATTAAAAAATTCTGACATGCAGGCTGAAACATGCACTTTCAATAGCAGCAGCAGACTTCCCTGGTGAGCAGTAGCTTTACTACAGTTATCTAATGAGTAACTAGAGTGGTAACATTCTGAATTTATGGCAAATGTGTGACATATATGAATGCCTTCTTGATGGAATCAAAGTAAAAAACTGAAAGTATTTCCTACTGAGGAGACTGCAGTAAATGAGGAAATTAGGAAACTTCATAACAACTAAGTCTCCCAAGATGGCCTCCAGAGACAAAAGAGCCCAAATGTAGCACAAATATCACCCAGATGTAGCCCACGTATTGCCCAATGACAGAATGTCCCAGAGTGTTCTAAAGAACAACTAGAGCGCTAACAGTCTTTCTTATGACAAAAGTATGGCACACCTGAAGCCATCTTGATTGGAATAAACTGGTAACACTTAAAACATTTAATTTAAAAAGGAACAAAATGAGGGGGTCATTTTGCCATATAAATTATGATTAGTGCTGAAGAAAGAAAAATGAGGGCACATTTTGAGTGACTTCTCAAATCCTCTTCTATTTCATTAAAGAATTCTGACATGCAGATTGAAACATGCACTATCAATGCCAGCAGCAGACTTCCCTGGTGAGCAGTAGCTTTATTACAGTGATCTAATGAGCAACTAGAGTGCTAGCATTCAGAATTTATGGCAAATGTGTGACACATCTGAATGCCTTCTTGATGGAATCAAAGTAAAAAACTGAAAGCATTTCCTACTGAGGAGACTGCAGTAAATGAGGAAATTAGGAAACTTCATAACAAATAAATCTCCCAAGATGGCCACGAGAAACAAAAGAGCCCAAATGTAGCACAAATATCACCCAGATGTAGCCCACGTATAGCCCAATGACAGAAGTGTGCAAAACACTTTTTATTTTTTGCAGTTTTATATAGTGCAGACTGGTCAGGTATTGGAGTGCATTACATGAGCATTGGTTACATCACACAAGGACAAATTCATTTTGGTTGTAGACATTGAGAGATTAAGTGATTTGACCAGAATCACAGAATGTCGAGCTGAAGCAGAAACTCCAACCTGGTTTCCCAGTTGCAAAGTCTACAGCTCTGGAAGTAACACCACATCCTCTCCCCTAAGTGCAACATTTAATCAAGTGGTCAACTGGATAAAAAAACATAAAGATAACAAATAATTTAAAAGTGCTTTGTCGCTATTTGAAAACTCAGAAAATATGTCCTCATTTTAGTTTTTTGAGCACTAACCATAATTTCGATGCAAATAAGACCTTTGTCATTTCTGTAATTTCTAAAGGAAATGCTCTAGGTATTACAGTTTTGATTACATCAAGATGACGTCAGGCGTGCCACACTTTTGTAATAAATATAGAATGTTAGCAATCTAGTTGTTCATTAGGATGCCAGGGGCACGGACTCAGAAAATTGAAGGCAAGTAGGAGGGTGCAGAGGCAACAATTTGACCACACTGGGCAGGCAGGAAGGGCAGTGGCAGCACAACAGACTAAGGAGGGCAGTGGAAAGGGGGGCAGGGGCAACAAACCAACAATGCAGGACAGGCAAGAGAGGCTGTGGCAATATAATAGATCATTGTGGGCAGAAGGAAGAGGCACTGGTAGTACAACCATACATGCCAACAGACCCGATTCAGCCAGTAAACGCCCAATGTTTTTAAGCCCAAATGGGCTTTATTTGATCTGTCTCCTGTCTACAATCTCCTCTTTTCCAATGTAAGTCAATGGGGAAAATCAATACCCCAGTTTGTTTTTCAAAATCTCCCTCTTACCAAGTTCAAAATGTTAGCAAGTATGGTACATTGGATCATGGAAGGCAGGAGGAATTGGGGTAGGGACATGGACTCGGATAACAGAGGACAGGAGGAACATGGACAGGTGCACCAAACTGACCTTACAGGGCAGGCATCAGGGTTTGCAGCAGCACAATACACCACACAGGGCATGCGGGACGGGAGTGCAGTGCAACAATCCATGGAAAGCAATAGGGAGGGGACAGGACCATGCACATGGACAACAGAGAACAGAGGGGAAGAGGCAATGACAGCTAGCTGACCATAATGGACAGACAGGAGAGAAAGCTGCAGCATAACGGACCAAAAAGGGCAGGAGGGAGGGATCAGAGCATTACAATGGAACAGACAAGCCAGGAGGGAGGGAATAGGGCTCTGCAGATGGAAAACAGGGGGCAGGGGGTAAGGGGGTAGGGCAGGAGCAGCAAGCTGACCATGGAGGTCAGGCAGGATGGGCACTAGAAGCAAGACACACCATGGAGAGCAACAGTGAGACTATAATGGTATACACACAGACCATGGAGGGAAGGTGGGAGGGGGTCAGGGGAAGCTAGCTGACCACACAGGGAAGGTGGGAGGGGCCGTGGCAGCACAAAAGACCATGCATGGCAAGCGGGAGGGTTAGTGGCAGCACAATGGCCATGATGGGCAAAAAGGAGGAGGCAGGGGCATGCACAAAGGACCATGGAGGATAGAAGGGAGGGGTAGGAGCTGGGCACAGACAAGAGAGTTCAGGGGAAGGGGCCTCACAACAGACCACGCGGGGCAGGCAGGAGGAGCAGTTGCAGCACAACAGACCAGGGAGGGCAGAAGGTTGTGGCAGTAAAATGGACCATGGAGGATAGGAGGAAGGGGATGTGGCATGGAACGTGGACAGGCAGGGTGGAGGTGGCAGGGACAGGTTACAGTCATCTGACAATGCTAGGCAGGTGGGAGGGGAGTGGCAGCTCAACAGAACACTCAGAGTAGATAGGAGGGGCAGGTCCATGGAACATGGTGGGCAAAAAGGATGGAGCAGGGGCATGCACACAGACATCGGAGGGCAGGGGGAAGGAGAGTAGGGGCAGCAAGCTAAGCACAGAGGCTAAGCAGGAGGTCAATGATGGGGCATAGAATTGGGCAATGGAGGGCAGGAGGAGTGGACTGGGACATCATGCTAAATGGAGGGCAGTGGCAGCACATCAGACCATGCATGGCAGAAGGGAGGAGGCTGGTGCATGGATTCAGACAACAGATGATAGGGAGGAGGTGGATGGGGCAACAAGCTAACTGTTCAGAGAAGGCGGGAAGGCCAGTGGCAGAACAACGGCCGCACAGGGCTGTAATGAGGGAGCAGGGGCATGGACTTGGACAATGGATGGCAAGGAGGAAGGGAGGCAGGAGCAGCAAGCTTGGATGGGGGCAGGACAATGCCAGGCCAGGCCCTGCTTCCAACCCCCACCATCCATTGTGATAGGCATCTTACTTAACGTTAAAAAAAACCTAGAAATTCACTGAAAAAACAAAGATTACAAGGACGCTATAATTAGACTCAGATTTCACTCGTACAAAACCAGTGAAATTCAGCAGTTATAGTTACCTGAGCTAACTATAACTTACACCTCCGCAATACACTGCTTGTGACCTCAGACATTACATCATTCATGACATGGTCAGTGACATCACTCATGACATCACTCATGACATCTCAAATGAGCTGTGAATGGAATGGAACTATAATCGCTAGAACTTTATTTATGGATAGTGTGTGTACATTAACACCCCTTTTTTTCTTTTCTTTCGTGTAAGAACCATTATAATACGCAACGTGCCCAGATCAATATGGCTGATAGCCTTTCACTTTAAAGTAATGTGTAGTACATTATTTATGTTGATGTTTGCAATCCTAAATATGTTTATTATGAACAAGTCACGTTGACGAACATACAGGTACGGCGGTCACGGGGCAAGATATGCTGAAATGACATTGCGTGCATATTAACACTTGTTTTCTTTTCTTTATTGTATCAATTCCTGAATTTTCACATCATGACCAGGCCTATATGGCCGCCAGCTTTTTGGATTAAAGTAATATGTAGTCCTTTGTTAATGTTGGCAACAGGAGGCATTTTTAAATTTAAATAAGGAAGCTACAATGACGTCTTGTATGGTTATCAAGGTTCGGACGAGCTGAAATGCGTGGATCGCATCCTTTGCAGATTAAATACTTCCAAACTACAACCTGAGTGCTGATTCCTTCATTGTAAGAGTGAGAGGAGATTGAATACATATATATAAAATTCACTGAAAAAACCACAGGTTTCAGGGACGTTATAGTTAGAAATTAGCATTTAAAAAACCTTAGATATTCACTGAAAAAACCACAGGTTTCAGGGACGTTATAAATAGTCTGACATTTCACTCGTACAAAACCAGAGAAATTCAGCCGTTATAGTTAGCTGAGCTAACTATAACTCACGACCCCGCAATGCACTGCTGATGACGTCACATATTACATCACTCATGACATGGTCAGTGACATCACTGATGACATCTCAAATGACATCACTGTCCTCCACCTCCCCGGGGCTTTCTTTAATTATATGCGAGGGCACGCGGCTCCCCGCAGCCCCGGGGACCGCCACCTCCCCATGGTTTTGTTTAATAAATGTGTGGGGGGGCTCCTGCCCCCCACACTGCCCCGGGGACCACCACCTCCCCGGGACACTGTATAATTATAAGCGGGGGCCTCACAGGCCCCCCCAAGCCCCGGGGACCGCTACCTCCCCGGGGCTTAATTAAAAAAATTAAAGTGTGGAGGAGGCTCCTGCCCTCCCACACTGCCCCGGGGACCACCACCTCCCCGGGACGCTAAATTTTCAAATACGGGGGTCTGTTGCGGACCCCCGGGCCCCAGGGACCTCCACCTCCCTGGGGCTTTAAACACTTGGGAGGGGGGCCGCGCAGCCCCCCTCCAGGAGCCCTTGATGGCCCTGAGGACCGCCACCCCTCAGGGCTGGCTCCTGCAATGTCCCGGGGTGCCCACCCCCGGGACATTGCTGTTTGCTATGGCAGGGCGGGAGCCATAGCAAACTCTGCTTTGGTTTTTGGAAGCGAGAGCAGGAAACCTGCTCTCGCTTCCAAAAACCAAAGCAGATTGCTTTTGCACAAGGGGAGCTGCATGTAAGCAGCTCCCCTTGTGCAAAAGCAATGCCGGCTCCCGCAGGAGGCGGGGTGCCGGTGGGACCGTGGGGACATTGGAGCTCCCCCCCATGGTCCCCATCGGTGAGGCCAGGACCTGGGGGATGGGGTCCCCGGGGCCACGTGGCCCCCTCCCCTGTAATTAAAAAAAAATTGGAAAAAAACGGCAGGCCGGCCCCGGGGGATGGGCCCCCCTTCCCAATAAATACATTTTAAAAAGCAGGCCATTCCTCGGGAGATGGGGTCCCCGGGGCCAAAATTGGCCTCGGGAGGGGGACGCACAGACCCCTTCCTGTTTTTTTTATTTTTTTTAAAAAGGGGTCAGGCCCTGGGGATTGGGGCCCCCAGGGTCCCAAAAATATTAAAAGAAGGGGGGTCACACAGCCACCCTTCTATAAAAAAAAACGGCATCTCGCCGGAGGCCCGCCCCCTCCAAGCACCACTCTGCAAAAGTGTTCTAAATTGAGGAATTAAGTTCCCTTGATTACTGAGGGTCCCTGGGGGCCAACTAGCCCACCAGGTGCCTCCATTAAGCGCCACACAGCTGGATTGCAGAGAGGTGGTCCGAGGCCACGCCCCTTTTTACACCACTCTGCAAACACGCCTCTTGGTGCACTGCTGGTGGGGCGATGAGGTCCTCTTGTGTCCTGAGGACCTAAGGACACAAGTGGACTTCATCCCTTGAGCAGCAGTGCGCCAAGTTCCGCGTTTGCAGAGTGGTAAAAAGGGGGCGTGGCCTCGGACCACTCTCAGCAATCCAGGTGTGTGGCGCTTACTGGAGGTGCAAAACACACAAGATGATGGACGGAATGCTGCACATTGGCAAACATTCACCCCCAGTCACAGATCTGGGTTTAATCCATCGTTATTTTGCTTCACCACGCCACCCCAGTTCAGACATAGCCATATGCAAATCAGTCTTGACCCTGTGCCTCATGGGAACAGTCCAGACCGAACTGCCAAGCCATGTCTTCCCTGGACCGGAATCAAGCATCCTAGGACCGGTTTCAGGCTATCAGCCTTCATCAGCCAGGATAGCTTGACTCCAGTGGCGTAGTGAGCACGGGACCCACGTCTGGGCATACCCTTCCCACTTAGGGCGAAATGCAAAACACACAAGATGATGGACGGAATGCTGCACATTGGCAAACATTCACCCCCAGTCACAGATCTGGGTTTAATCCATCGTTATTTTGCTTCACCACGCCACCCCAGTTCAGACATAGCCATATGCAAATCAGTCTTGACCCTGTGCCTCATGGGAACAGTCCAGACCGAACTGCCAAGCCATGTCTTCCCTGGACCGGAATCAAGCATCCTAGGACCGGTTTCAGGCTATCAGCCTTCATCAGCCAGGATAGCTTGACTCCAGTGGCGTAGTGAGCACGGGACCCACGTCTGGGCATACCCTTCCCACTTAGGGCGAAATGCAAAACACACAAGATGATGGACGGAATGCTGCACATTGGCAAACATTCACCCCCAGTCACAGATCTGGGTTTAATCCATCGTTATTTTGCTTCACCACGCCACCCCAGTTCAGACATAGCCATATGCAAATCAGTCTTGACCCTGTGCCTCATGGGAACAGTCCAGACCGAACTGCCAAGCCATGTCTTCCCTGGACCGGAATCAAGCATCCTAGGACCGGTTTCAGGCTATCAGCCTTCATCAGCCAGGATAGCTTGACTCCAGTGGCGTAGTGAGCACGGGACCCACGTCTGGGCATACCCTTCCCACTTAGGGCGAAATGCAAAACACACAAGATGATGGACGGAATGCTGCACATTGGCTAACATTCACCCCCAGTCACAGATCTGGGTTTAATCCATCGTTATTTTGCTTCACCACGCCACCCCAGTTCAGACATAGCCATATGCAAATCAGTCTTGACCCTGTGCCTCATGGGAACAGTCCAGACCGAACTGCCAAGCCATGTCTTCCCTGGACCGGAATCAAGCATCCTAGGACCGGTTTCAGGCTATCAGCCTTCATCAGCCAGGATAGCTTGACTCCAGTGGCGTAGTGAGCACGGGACCCACGTCTGGGCATACCCTTCCCACTTAGGGCGAAATGCAAAACACACAAGATGATGGACGGAATGCTGCACATTGGCAAACATTCACCCCCAGTCACAGATCTGGGATTAATCCATCGTTATTTTGCTTCACCATGCCACCCCAGTTCAGACATAGCCATATGCAAATCAGTCTTGACCCTGTGCCTCATGGGAACAGTCCAGACCGAACTGCCAAGCCATGTCTTCCCTGGACTGGAATCAAGCATCCTAGGACCGGTTTCAGGCTATCAGCCTTCATCAGCCAGGATAGCTTGACTCCAGTGGCGTAGTGAGCACGGGACCCACGTCTGGGCATACCCTTCCCACTTAGGGCGAAATGCAAAACACACAAGATGATGGACGGAATGCTGCACATTGGCAAACATTCACCCCCAGTCACAGATCTGGGTTTAATCCATCGTTATTTTGCTTCACCACGCCACCCCAGTTCAGACATAGCCATATGCAAATCAGTCTTGACCCTGTGCCTCATGGGAACAGGGTCAAAACCAAGGCGAAAGCTGAAACGCGTAAGGACATGGAAATATGTGCTGCTGTCCTCTGAATAAATGCTTTGCTTTCTGAAATGGGCCTCATCTGTTTGGACTTTCGTTTGGTGGGCTGCTCCATGCCCATTGTTAATGAGGCCACCCTGAAGGGTCAGGGGCCCCTTTGCTTGGAGATTTGTCGTGTGGATTTAATCGGGGGCATGACCCACTACAGTCGCCCAGCCTATTGAGGAGATACCACGAGGGTGAAAAGTGACAACTGTGTGGAAGGGAGTCGGAAAGGGTGACATCCCGTTTTCCGACCATTCAGAAAAATAAGCATTCACGGAGGCTAACGTGTAACATGAGCACTTGCAGGAAATGAAAAGCACATGACAACGTGATTAATAGCTTCACTACAACAATGCAGGTACGGATTAAACACTGCGAACATTAAAGCTGAATGAGAATCCATCGGGATTCCATGTAGGAATTACTTAATGGCAGTACCATGCATTGTGGGACTTGTATTTTAATATTCAGTCATGTGACCTCACGTATAAAGAGCACGCACGACGCACTTTGCAATTTTAAGTATTTCCACCTGTGACCAAGGCGAAAGCTGAAACGCGTAAGGACATGGAAATATGTGCTGCTGTCCTCTGAATAAATGCTTTGCTTTCTGTAATGGGCCTCATCTGTTTGGACTTTCGTTTGGTGGGCTGCTCCATGCCCATTGTTAATGAGGCCACCCTGAAGGGTCAGGGGCCCCTTTGCTTGGAGATTTGTCGTGTGGATTTAATCGGGGGCATGACCCACTACAGTCGCCCAGCCTATTGAGGAGATACCACGAGGGTGAAAAGTGACGACTGTGTGGAAGGGAGTCGGAAAGGGTGACATCCCGTTTTCCGACCATTCAGAAAAATAAGCATTCACGGAGGCTAACGTGTAACATGAGCACTTGCAGGAGATGAAAAGCACATGACAACGTGATTAATAGCTTCACTACAACAATGCAGGTACAGATTAAACACTGCGAACATTAAAGCTGAATGAGAATCCATCGGGATTCCATGTAGGAATTACTTAATGGCAGTACCATGCATTGTGGGACTTGTATTTTAATATTCAGTCATGTGTCCTCATGTATAAAGAGCACGCATGACGCACTTTGCAATTTTAAGTATTTCCACCTGTGACCAAGGCGAAAGCTGAAACGCGTAAGGACATGGAAATATGTGCTGCTGTCCTATGAATAAATGCTTTGCTTTCTGAAATGGGCCTCATCTGTTTGGACTTTCGTTTGGTGGGCTGCTCCATGCCCATTGTTAATGAGGCCACCCTGAAGGGTCAGGGGCCCCTTTGCTTGGAGATTTGTCGTGTGGATTTAATCGGGGGCATGACCCACTACAGTCGCCCAGCCTATTGAGGAGATACCACGAGGGTGAAAAGTGACGACTGTGTGGAAGGGAGTCAGAAAGGGTGACATCCCGTTTTCCGACATTCAGAAAAATAAGCATTCACGGAGGCTAATGTGTAACATGAGCACTTGCAGGAGATGAAAAGCACATGACAACGTGATTAATAGCTTCACTACAACAATGCAGGTACGGATTAAACACTGCGAACATTAAAGCTGAATGAGAATCCATCGGGATTCCATGTAGGAATTACTTAATGGCAGTACCATGCATTGTGGGACTTGTATTTTAATATTCAGTCATGTGACCTCACGTATAAAGAGCACGCACGACGCACTTTGCAATTTTAAGTATTTCCACCTGTGACCAAGGCGAAAGCTGAAACGCGTAAGGACATGGAAATATGTGCTGCTGTCGTCTGAATAAATGCTTTGCTTTCTGTAATGGGCCTCATCTGTTTGGATATATATATATATATATATATATATATATATATATATATATATATATATATATATATGTATATACTACTGGTGGTCACCAGTAGGTAGTTACAGTTAGGACCTAGTTTCTATAGGAAAAGCATTTTTTGATTTGCCAATAGCTTTGGCGGCGTTTGACGAATCTTCGCAAATGTTTCAAAATTAATGGGGCGGTCACGTCAGCTGCTGTCTTAAAAATTCAGGAGTGATCTGTCAAGCGGGGCGGAGAAAAAGGGGGGGTCCCAAAACGCTTTTTCTACCTGTTAATTTCCATAGGAACTTTAGACACGGCTACAGCCCGAACTGCTGAATGGAATTACACCAAATTTGGCAAAAAGGTAGCTCTTGGTCCAAAAAGCACTCTTTTTGTTAAATAGTGTAAATACGTTCAGTAGTTCCTGAGAAATTTAATTATTTCTCAGATATACAACTGTTGGATCCGCGAACCCTCCCGATCTCGTGCCTGAGATCTGATTGGCTGCCAACACTTCAAACCAGGAAGTGTTGGCAGCCATCTTGTGACTCAGTTGAACCAAGTCACAAGAAAAAGCATTAAAAAACAAGAAAAGGGGGCAATGTAGAAACCCCCTTACCCCCTAGGCCTGTTTAGGGGGTCCCACAGGGACCCCAAGGACCCCCAAAAAAGAATTAAAAAAAAAAAATTCAGCAGGATTCATGGTAGATCCGCTAATCCAGCAGAATTCTTTTTAATAAATGAAGCACGGGCTTCCGCGCTTCGTTTACTTTAGGCCCCCGGGTGGGCCAAGTCCCAGGGGCAATAACAAATAAAGATGCGGGGCCCCGGGGACTGCCACCTCCCCGGGGCTAATAGTTTGAAGTACGGGGGCACGCGGCGCCCCCGCAGTTCTCCCCGCGTCCCCGGGGACCGCCATCTCCCAGGCACTATATTTTCTTGTAATGCGTGTGGGGCTCCACACAGCCTCGGGGATCACCACCTCCCAAGGGCTAATTTTTGTAACGTGGGGGGGGCACGCATCCCCCGGCAACTGCTGGGCCTGCCACCTCCCCGGGGCTATACTGAAAAAGGATTCGTGGGGGGGCTCCCGATGTAGGCCCGGGGACCACCACCTCCCCGGGGCTGATTTTTTAAATGTGGGGAGGGCCACGCAGCCCCGGGAACCACCACCTTCCTAGGGCTATATTATAAAAAGGATGTGTGGGGGGGCTCTGGCCCCCCAATGCAGCCCAGGGGACCACCACTTTACCAGGAGGCCCAGGGGACCGTGGCCCCAATTCTCGACCTGTAAATTGCCCTGGGGCCTGCCACCCCCCAGGGCCAGCTCCAGCAATGTTCCGAAGTGTCCACCCCTGGGACATTGCAGTTTGCTATGGGATGGCGGGAGCTGTGCTCCCGCCATCCCATAGCAAACAAGTGCTCCGGTTTGAACAAGCAAGAGCATTTTGCTCTCGCTTGTTCAAAGTGGAGACACTTTGCTTTACACCCAGGGAACTACATCTTAGCAACTCCCTGGGGGTAAAAAGCAATGCCGGCTCCTGCCTCCTGCGGGAGCCGGCTGGGACTGCGGAGGCTTCAGGCACCACCCGCGGTCTACAAGGAGATGGCCATTCACCGGGGGACGGGGTCCCTGGGGCCAAAAATGGCCCGAGAAGGGGGGCACTCGGCCCCCCTCCCTTTAAAATAAAAAAATTAAAAATGGCTCAGGCCCCAGGTGTTGAGGCCCCAGGGCCCAAAGGGTCATGGGAAGGGGGCCATGTAGCCCCCTTACTAAAATAAAAAAATAAAAATGAAGCCGGCAACTCCCCGGAGGCCCCTGGTCCCCTTCGCTGGTGAGGGTCCTTAGGGGCCAACTAGCCCACCTGTTATCCCCAGTAAGCCCGACACAGTGGGATTGCTGAGAGGTGGTCAGAGGCCACGCCCCTTTTACCACCACTCTACAAACGCGACTCTCGGCGCACTGCTGGTGGGGCTATGAGGTCCCTTTCATCCTGAGGGCCTCAGGACTAAACTGGACTTTATCCCCCAAGCAGCAGTGCACCAGGAGGCGCGCTTGCAGAGTGGTGGAGAAAGGGGCGTGGCCTCTGACCACCTCTCAGCAATCCAGCTGTGTGGGGCTTACTGGGGGTAACAGGTGGGCTAGTTGGCCCCTAAGGACCCTCAGCAGCGAAGGAGACTTCATCCCTCAACCAAGAGCATGCCAGGAGGCACGTTTGCTGAGTGGTGGAGAAAGGAGGCGTGGCCTGCTATCAAAACCCAGCAATCCTGCTGTATGGGACTTACTGGAGGTAATAGGAGGGGTAGTTGGCCCCAAGGATGTCCTTGGGGGCCAACTACCCCTCCTGTTACCTCCAGCAAGTCTCACACATCAGGATTGCTGAGAAGTTGTCAGAGGCCATGCCCCCTTTCTCCACCACTCCGCAAATGTGCCTCCCGGACCACTACTAGTTGGTACCTCCTGTAAGTCCTATGCAGCGGAATTCCTGAGAGCTGGTTGGAGACCCAGCCCCCTTTCTCCACCACTCTGCAAACGTGACTGCTAGTTAAAAAACCTTAGAAATTCACTAAAAAAAGGAAGGTTACAGGGACGTTATAGTTAGCAAATAGAATTTAAAAAACCTTAGAAATTCACTATAAAAAAAGGTTACAGGGATGTTATAGTTAGCAAATAGAATTTAAAAAACCTTAGAAATTCACTGAAAAAAAACAAAGGTTACAGGGACGTTATAGTATGCAAATAGAATTTAAAAAACATTAGAAATTCACTAACAAAACAAAGGTTACAGGGACGTTATAGTTAGGCTGACATTTCACTCGTACAAAACCAGAGCAATTCAGCCGTTATAGTTACCTGAGTTAACTATAACTTGTGCCCCAGCAATGCACTGCTTATGACCTCACATATTACATCACTCATGACATGGTCAGTGACATCACTGATGACATCACTGATGACATCAGTAATTACATAATCCACATCATCTCTGAAGTACCCACTCACACCCCTATAGAATCTTTTATACACCCACTGCCGCTCCCACACAACCATTCACAAACCATTGACAGAGCCATACCAGTACTTACGTAGCCACTCACTAATTAATAGATCTACACACACACATCCACTTGCTCACCCCCACTGCCACTCACACACCCGCTCAGTCACCAATACAGCTATTGACATATCCACTCATATACCCATACAGGCACTCATACACTGAGTGAGTCACCCATAGAACTGCTCACACACCTACACACTCACCCATACAGTCAATCATACAGGTACATACTAACCCAAACAGTGACATACACATCTACTTCCTTGCTCATACAAATAGTAACACATACTCATACAGTCACTGACAGAAGCATGTAATCATTCATATAGCCACTCTCACATTCACTCACTCACGCATACAGTCACTCATATACCCCGTCACTCACCTATAATGCCCTTCATATACCGTTACTCTCCCATACTGACACAAGCATTTAATCACTGACACAGCCATACCGACACTCACTCACCCATACAGCTTCTCACACATGCACTCACTACCCAATACAGGCACTGACTCACCTACTCACTCATCCATACAGCCAGTCACACACCTCCTCACCCACACACACCCAGAAAACCATAGAGATAGTCAACCAATCAATCACCCATATAGCCATTCACGTACCCACTAACACACTCATACACCCACTTAGACATCAACTGACAGATACATTTACACAACCAGTCACTTATTCATACATTCACTGAGACACCTAATCACTAACCCTGAGCATAATACTTCGCTACGCTCACGGAGCATGCAAAGTTTGTGCTACTACGCACTACGCAAATTGCACGTAGCAGAGTGAAAAACTGTGCTACTTGACGTAGCGTAGCAGCAGGATAATAAACACCTACAAATGCTTTGATAAAGCAATTTTCTATGCTAAAATGCATATAACCAATTCACAAAAGTGAACTTTGACAGACAAATATCAAGCAATGAGAGAGGTGAGGATTTTGGGGTCCCCCCTAACCTAGGGGGAGGACCAAGCAGATGCCTTGAACACAAAAAGCATATCATGTGAACGATTCAGTGGTGGTCCCTTCCTCCTAGGACCACCCCAAGCACAGTTATGGGCAAAAATACAATCCCAACCAAAGGCCCTGCAAAGCATTATGGGACGAGATTAGCAGTGGGCTGTGAATATTATAGTGTCCAATATCAAAATAATTCTACAAAGAGCTGCAGTTCAACTAGTCGTTACTAGGTGTCCCTCACGAGTCAAATGCAAAAGCATTGAAATTATTAATACATCAAGCTGCAGTTCCACTAGTCGTTACTAGATGTCCCTCACGAGTCAAATGCAAAAGCATTGAAACCCTTTCATGAAGCTTTTGCATTTTGACTCGTGAGGGACATCTAGTAGCGACTAGTGGAACTGCAGCTCTTTGTAGAATTATTTTGATATTGGATACTATAATATTCACTGCCCACTGCTAATCTCGTCCCATAATGCTTTGCAGGGCCTTTGGTTGGGATTGTATTTTTGCCAATAACTGTGGTTGGGGTGGTCCTAAAAGGATGGGACCACCACTGAATCGTTCAAAAGATGTGCTTTTTGTTTTCAAGGCATCTGCTTGGTTCTCTCCCTAGGTTAGGGAGGATCCCAAAATCATCACCTCTCTCACTGCTTGTTAATTTATCGTTTTCACTTTTGTGAAATGACTATATGCTTTTTTTTTTAGCATATAAAGACAGAGATATTTATTTTATCTTAACTTGCACTGTGCAAGATGCCTTTGGCAGTTATTGTACAATGCAGTCAAGCACACAGCTACGCACTACGCAATTTGCATAGCTACGTGTAGTTCAAAATGTACTTCACGTAGCTACGTGAAGTGCTACTACGCAAACTACGCCCAGGCTTACTAATCACTCACTTATACAGTCAGTCATGCACCACTCAGTCATCCAAACAGTCACTCATACACCCACTGATTCACCAATACACTTGAGTATATATATCTAACACTCATAAACTTTTTTAAAAACTCACAGTCACTGGATGGTCACCACTGATGTCATCAGTGATGTCATTAGAGATGTCATCAGTGATGTCACTGACCATGTCATGAGTGATGTAATATGTGAGGCCATAAGCATTGTATTGCGGGGTGCAAGTTATAGTTAACTCAGGTAACTATAGCGGCTGAATTTCTCTAGTTGAAATGTCAGCCTAACTATAACATCCCTGTAACCTTATATATATATATATATATATATATATATATATATATATATATATATATATATATATATATATATATGTCAAACCAAATTGCCCAAAAGCAGCGAGAGAGCACTCCACGGTGCTTTCACCATCCGGTTTTGAAGCCTCGCTGCAGCTCGTTTTCCAACTCCCAAATACAAACAGTCTGCCTCTGCCGACGCGTTTCGAGGCCAATACGCCTCTTCATCATGGGCTAACAACAGAACACTGATCAGCCACCTCCATTTTAACCAACTTTTATTTAGTACAAACCCCTCAGTGGGCGTGGCACAGTTCGTTCGCACAACGGTGTGCTGGGAGATGTAGTTCCTTGGAGGTGCAATTAAAATTAATATCCTCTAGTAGGTTCAGTGTGATATTGCCTTATTTACAGTCCATTATAATACCTTTAGTAGGAAGGGGAATTTAGAAAAACGAGGTCTTTAGCAGTAAAGCGCCGTGCTGTACGGGTTCGGAAACGTTCCATCCCACAGCCTTCCAATTGTCGAAGTGGTGCTGCTCTCCACGGCGTGAGCAGCCGTGATATTCAATGTCAAACCAAATTGCCCAAAAGCAGCGAGAGAGCACTCCACGGTGCTTTCACCATCCGGTTTTGAAGCCTCGCTGCAGCTCGTTTTCCAACTCCCAAATTCAAACAGTCTGCCTCTGCCGACGCGTTTCGAGGCCAATACGCCTCTTCATCATGGGCTAACAACAGAACACTGATCAGCCACCTCCATTTTAACCAACTTTTATTTAGTACAAACCCCTCAGTGGGCGTGGCACAGTTCGTTCGCACAATGGTGTGCTGGGAGATGTAGTTCCTTGGAGGTGCAATTAAAATTAATATCCTCTAGTAGGTTCAGTGTGATATTGCCTTATTTACAGTCCATTATAATACCTTTAGTAGGAAGGGACATTTAGAAAAACGAGGTCTTTAGCAGTAAAGCGCCGTGCTGTACGGGTTCGGAAACGTTCCATCCCACAGCCTTCCAATTGTCGAAGTGGTGCTGCTCTCCACGGCGTGAGCAGCCGTGATATTCAATGTCAAACCAAATTGCCCAAAAGCAGCGAGAGAGCACTCCACGGTGCTTTCACCATCCGGTTTTGAAGCCTCGCTGCAGCTCGTTTTCCAACTCCCAAATTCAAACAGTCTGCCTCTGCCGACGCGTTTCGAGGCCAATACGCCTCTTCATCATGGGCTAACAACAGAACACTGATCAGCCCCCTCCATTTTAACCAAGGCAATATCACACTGAACCTACTAGAGGATATTAATTTTAATTGCACCTCCAAAGAACTACATCTCCCAGCACACCGTTGTGCGAACGAACTGTGCCACGCCCACTGAGAGGTTTGTACTAAATAAAAGTTGGTTAAAATGGAGGTGGCTGATCAGTGTTCTGTTGTTAGCCCATGATGAAGAGGCGTATTGGCCTCGAAACGCGTCGACAGAGGCAGACTGTTGAATTTGGGAGTTGGAAAACGAGCTGCAGCGAGGCTTCAAAACCGGATGGTGAAAGCACCGTGGAGTGCTCTCTCGCTGCTTTTGGGCAATTTGGTTTGACATTGAATATCACGGCTGCTCACGCCGTGGAGAGCAGCACCACTTCGACAATTGGAAGGCTGTGGGATGGAACGTTTCCGAACCCGTACAGCACGGCGCTTTACTGCTAAAGACCTCGTTTTTCTAAATTCCCCTTCCTACTAAAGGTATTATAATGGACTGTAAATAAGGCAATTTCACACTGAACCTACTAGAGGATATTCATTTTAATTGCACCTCCAAGGAACTACATCTCCCAGCACACCGTTGTGCGAACGAACTGTGCCACGCCCACTGAGGGGTTTGTACTAAATAAAAGTTGGTTAAAATGGAGGTGGCTGATCATTGTTCTGTTGTTAGCCCATGATGAAGAGGCGTATTGGCCTCAAAACGCGTCGGCAGAGGCAGACTGTTGAATTTGGGAGTTGGAAAACGAGCTGCAGCGAGGCTTCAAAACCGGATTGTGAAAGCACCGTGGAGTGCTCTCTCGCTGCTTTTGGGCAATTTGGTTTGACATTGAATATCACGGCTGCTCACGCCGTGGAGAGCAGCACCACTTCGACAATTGGAAGGCTGTGGGATGGAACGTTTCCGAACCCGTACAGCATGGCGCTTTACTGCTAAAGACCTCGTTTTTCTAAATTCCCCTTCCTACTAAAGGTATTATAATGGACTGTAAATAAGGCAATATCACACTGAACCTACTAGAGGATATTAATTTTAATTGCACCTCCAAGGAACTACATCTCCCAGCACACCGTTGTGCGAACGAACTGTGCCACGCCCACTGAGGGGTTTGTACTAAATAAAAGTTGGTTAAAATGGAGGTGGCTGATCAGTGTTCTGTTGTTAGCCCATGATGAAGAGGCGTATTGGCCTCGAAATGCGTCGGCAGAGGCAGACTGTTGAATTTGGGAGTAGGAAAACGAGCTGCAGCGAGGCTTGAAAACCGGATGGTGAAAGCACCGTGGAGTGCTCTCTCGCTGCTTTTGGGCAATTTGGTTTGACATATATATATATATATATATATATATATATATATATATATATTCACTGAAAAAACCATAGGTTTCAGACACGTTATAGTTAGAAATTAGCATTTAAAAAACCTTTGAAATTCACTGAAAAAACCATAGGTTTTAGGGACAGTTATAGTTAGTTGGACATTTCACTCGTACAAAACCATAGAAATTCCCCCGTTATAGTTAGTTCAGCTAACTATAACTCGCGCCCCGCAATGCACTGCTGATGACGTCACATATTACATCACTCATGACATGGTCAGTGACATCACTGATGACATCACTGATGACATCTCAAATGACATCACGGATGACATCACTGATGACATCATCCAGTGACTGTGTGTTTCTGTAAAGTTTAAATATGTTTAATATATATAGGGAAAGGCGTATTGAAGAATGAGTGGGTGTATAAGTGTCTGAATGGATGATTTAGTACGTGAGTGACTGACTCTACAAGTGAGTGATTAAATGTATCTTACTGAATGCATGGGTTAGTGACTAAACTGTGTGAATGTCTGTATCCATCTGTCTGTTGGTTTGTAAGCGGCTGCATGGCTTTCTGAATAGCTACATGAGTGTCTACATGGGTTATTGATTGATTGTCTGAGTATCTGTATGGGTGCCTGAGTGTTTGTGTGGGTGGGGTGTGTGTGACTCTGTGCATAGATGTGTGAGTTGGTGATTCACTGGGTGCATGGTTTCAAGAGTGCATCTGTGATGGACTGTATGGGTGGGTGAGTGTGTGTATGGGTGTGTTAGTGATTGAATGTATATCTCAGTGGTACATGTGTGAGTAACTACATATGTGAAAGGCAGTATATATGTGTGTTGGAGTATATAAATGGCTATAAGTGAGAGTGTGTGATTGTGAGAGTGGCTGTATGGATGAGTGTGTACTTGTATCAGTGATTGTATAAGAGCGTAAGAATGTGCTAGTATTTGTATGAGTAAGTGAGCTGGTGTGTGTATAACTGTATAGGTGAGTAAATGGGTGTGTGATTACGTTTTTGCATGACTGACTAGGTGTGTGAGTACCTCTATGGATGAGTGGCGGTGTGTGAGTGTTTATATAGGTGTATGAGTGCATATGATAGTCCTGTACTGAGTGACTAAGTATGAGTGACTGTACGGGTGAGTGAGTGGATGTGTGTGTAGACCTAAGAATCAGTGAGTGGGTATGTCGTTTTTGGTGTTGGAGTGTCTATGGTTTTGAGAATGGCAGTCTGTAATTTAGAGTGGGTGTATCAAAAGTTATATTAGGGTGTGAGAAGATGCATGAAATTATCACATGGATGATGTCATCAGTGATGTCATTTGAGATGTCATCAGTGATGTCATCAGTGATGTCACTGACCATGTCATGAGTGATGTAATATGTGACGTCATCAGCAGTGCATTGCGGGGGCGCGAGTTATAGTTAGCTGAACTAACTATAACGGGGGAATTTCTATGGTTTTGTACGAGTGAAATGTCCAACTAACTATAACTGTCCCTAAAACCTATGGTTTTTTCAGTGAATTTCAAAGGTTTTTTAAATGCTAATTTCTAACTATAACGTGTCTGAAACCTATGGTTTTTTCAGTGAATTTCAAAGGTTTTTTAAATGCTAATTTCTAACTATAACGTGCCTGAAACCTATGATTTTTTAAGTGAATTTCAAAGGTTTTTTAAATGCTAGTTTCTAACTATGCCTACAGAGGTAGGACATGTGAAGAAAGAAGAAAAAACGCACAGAAAGAAGCAAAAGATGTGCAGAAAGAACCAACAGAGGAGCAGAAAGAGGCCTTGTTGCAAAATCATCCTGTGCCCACAACTTTTTCAGATGGGTACTGGTGGTAACTGACTCTGACTAACCAGAGCCAGTGCTATGCTAAAAGACACTTAGAATACAGTGAAAACACCTACATACACTAGGGAACACTATGCGTTGGGGTACCCCTGTGATTAGCATGACCTCCTCTGCAAGTCCCTAGTACATAATAGGGCAGGGGATTAAAACTACCTCTTAAAACGCGCTACAGGGCGCGTTTGCACAGTGGTGAAGGGAGGGGGGCCTGAGGTGACATGTGTGCAAACGCACCTCGTGGCGCGTTTTAAGTTGCGGGATTAAGTCCCCTTGAATTCTGAGGGTCCCTGGGGCCCAACTAGCCCCCAGGTACCTACAGTTAGGACCACAGAGCTGAGTTGCAGAGAGACGTTCCGAGGCCACGCACCTTTTTCACCTCTCTGCAACGCAACGCTGTTGTGCTTACTGAAGGTACCTGGTGGGCTAGTTGGCCCCAGGGTCCCTCAGGATTCAAAGGGAATTAATTCCCCAACTTAAAACGCACCACAGGGCGTGTTTGCGCACATGTCACCTGAGGCCCCGCCCCCTCCCTTCACCACTGTGCAAACGCGCCCCGTGGTGCGTTTTAAGTTGGGGGATTAGGTCACCTTGAATCCTGAGGGTCCCTGGGGCCCAACTAGCCCACTAGGTACTTCCAGTAAGCACCACAGGCCTGCGGTGCAACGCCTGTAACAAATTGTGCAGTTGTGTTTAGGTAGTGAAGAGGGTCGTGCTGGGGGTAGTGTTTTAGGGTTTAGGGTAGTGCAGTGGTGTTTGTGTAGTGTAGGGGGTCATGCTGGGGGTATATTTAGGGTTTAGGGTAGTGCAGTGGTGTTTGGGTAGTGTAGGGTGTCATGCTTGGGGGAGTGTTTTAGGGTTTAGGGTAGTGCAGTGGTGTTTGGGTAGTGTAGGGGGTCATGCTGGGGGTAGTGTTTTAGGGTTTAGGGTAGTGCAGTGGTGTTTGGGTAGTGTAGGGGGTCGTGCTGGGGGTAGTGATTTAGGGTAGTGCAGTGGTGTTTGGGTAGTGTAGGGGGTACTGCTGGGGGTAGTGTTTTAGGGTTTAGGTTAGTGCAGTGGTGCTTGGGTAGTGTAGGGGTACTGCTGGGGGTAGTGTTTTAGGGTTTAGGGTAGTGCAGTGGTGTTTGTGTAGTATAGGGGTAGTGTTTTAGGGTTTAGGGTAGTGCAGTGGTGTTTGTGTAGTGTAGGAGGTCGTGTTTTAGGGTTTAGGGTAGTGCAGTGGTCTTTGGGTAGTGTAGGGAGTCGTGCGGGGGTAGTGTTTTAGGGTTTAGGGTAGTGTAGGGGGTCATGCGGGGGTAGTGTTTTAGGGATTAGGGTAGTGCATTGGTGTTTGGGTAGTGTAGGGGTCATGCGGGGGTAGTGTTTTAGGGTTTAGGGCAGTGCAGTGGTGTTTGGGTAGTGTAGGGGTCGTGCTGGGGGAGTGTTTTTGGGTTTAGGGCAGTGCAGTGGTGTTCGGGTAGTGTAGGGGTCGTGCTGGGGGAGTGTTTTAGGGTTTAGGGCAGTGCAGTGGTGTTCGGGTAGTGTAGGGGGTCATGCTGGGGGGAGTGTTTGAGGGTTTAGGGCAGTGCAGTCGTGTTCGGGTAGTGTAGGGGGTTGTGCTGGGGGTAGTATTTTAGGGTTTAGGGTAGTGCAGTGGTGTTCGGGTAGTGTAGGGGGTCGTGCTGGGGGTAGTGTTCTAGGGTTTAGGGCAGTGCAGTGGTGTTTGGGCAGTGTAGGGGGTAATGCTGGGGGTGGTGTTTTAGGGTTTAGGGCAGTGCAGTGGTGTTCGGGCAGTGTAGGGGGTCGTGCTGGGGGTGGTGTTTCAGGGTTTAGGGCAGTGCAGTGGTGTTCGGGCAGTGTAGGGGGTGGTGTTTCAGGGTTTAGGGCAGTGCAGTGGTGTTCGGGCAGTGTAGGGGGTCGTGCAGGGGGTGGTGTTTCAGGGTTTAGGGCAGTGGTGTTCGGGCAGTGTAGGGGGTCATGCTGGGGGTGGTGTTTCAGGGTTTGGGGCAGTGCAGTGGTGTTCGAGCAGTAAAGGGGGTCGTGCGGGGGGTGGTGTTTCAGGGTTTAGGGCAGTGCAGTGGTGTTCGGGCAGTGTAGGGGGCGGTGCAGGGGGTGGTGTTTCAGGGTTTAGGGCAGTGCAGTGGTGTTCGGGCAGTGTAGGGGGTGCTGCAGGGGGTGGTGTTTCAGGGTTTAGGGCAGTGCAGTGGTGTTCGGGCAGTGTAGGGGGTCATGCAGGGGGTGGTGTTTCAGGGTTTAGGGCAGTGCAGTGGTGTTCGGGCAGTGTAGGGGGTCGTGCTGGGGCTGGTGTTTCAGGGTTTAGGGCAGTACAGTGGTGTTCGGGCAGTGTAGGGGGTCGTGCTGGGGCTGGTGTTTCAGGGTTTAGGGCAGGGCAGTGGTGTTCGGGCAGTGTAGGGGGTTGTGCTGGGGCTGGTGTTTCAGGGTTTAGGGCAGTGCAGTGGTGTTCGGGCAGTGTAGGGGGTCTTGCTGGGGCTGGTGTTTCAGAGTCTAGGGCAGTGCAGTGGTGTTCGGGCAGTGTAGGGGGTCTTGCTGGGGCTGGTGTTTCAGGGTTTAGGGCAGTGCAGTGGTGTTCGGGCAGTGTAGAGGGTTGTGCTGGGGGTGGTGTTTCAGGGTTTAGGGCAGTGCAGTGGTGTTTGGGCAGTAAAGGGGGTCATGCTGGGGCTAGTGTTTCAGAATTTAGGGCAGAGCAATGGTGTTCAGGCAGTGTAGGGGGTTTTGCCGGAGGTGGTGTTTCAGGGTTTAGGGCAGTGCAGTGGTGTTCGTGCAGTGTAGGGGGTGGTGTTTCAGGGTTTAGGGCAGTGGTGTTCAGGCAGTGTAGGGGGTCTTGCTGGGGTTGATGTTTCAGGGTTTAGGGCAGTGCAGTGGTGTTCGGGCAGTGTAGGGGGTCGTGCTGGGGGTGGTGTTTCAGGGTTTAGGGCAGTGCAGTGGTGTTCCGGCAGTGTAGGAGGTCGTGCAGGGGGTGGTGTTTCAGGGTTTAGGGCAGTGCAGTGGTGTTCTGGCAGTGTAGGGGGTCGTGCTGGGGGTGGTGTTTCAGGGTTTAGGGCAGTGCAGTGGTGTTCGGGCAGTGTAGGGTGTCGTTTTGAGGGGTGGTGTTTCAGGGTTTAGGGCAGTGCAGTGGTGTTCGGGCAGTGTAGGGGTCGTGGCAGGGGTGGTGTTTCAGGGTTTAGGGCAGTGCAGTGGTGTTTGGGCAGTGTAGGGGGTCGTGCAGGGGTGGTGTTTCAGGGTTTAGGGCAGTGCAGTGGTGTTCGGCCAGTGTAGGTGGTCTTGCTGGGGGTGGTGTTTCAGGCTTTAGTGCAGTGGTGTTCGGGCAGTGTAGGGGTCTTGCTGGGGGTGGTGTTTCAGGGTTTAGGGCAGTGCAGTGGTGTTCGGGCAGTGTAGGGGGTCTTGCTGGGCCTGGTGTTTCAGGGTTTAGGGCAGTGCAGTGGTGTTCGGGCAGTGTAGGGGGTCATGCTGGGGCTGGTGTTTCAGGGTTTAGGGTAGTGCAGTGGTGTTCGGGCAGTGTAGGGGGTCGTGCTGGGGCTGGTGTTTCAGGGTTTAGGGCAGTGCAGTGGTTTTCGGGCAGTGTAGGCGGTCGTGCTGGGGCTGGTGTTTCAGGGTTTAGGGCAGTGCAGTGGTGTTCGGGCAGTGTACGGGGTCGTGCTGGGGCTGGTGTTTCAGGGTTTAGGCCAGTGCAGTGGTGTTTGGGCAGTGTAGGGGGTCGTGCTGGGGGTGGTGTTTCAGGGTTTAGGGCAGTGCAGTGGTGTTCGGGCAGTGTAGGGGGTCGTGCTGGGGCTGGTGTTTCATGGTTTAGGGCAGTGCAGTGGTGTTCGGGCAGTGTAGGGGGTCATGCTGAGGGTGGTGTTTCAGGGTTTAGGGCAGTGCAGTGGTGTACAGGCAGTGTTGGGGGTCTTGCTGGGGGTGGTGTTTCAGGGTTTAGGGCAGTGGTGTTCGGGCTGTGTAGGGGGTCTTGCTGGGGGTAGTGTTTCGGGGTTTAGGGCAGTGCAGTGGTGTTCGTGCAGTGTAGGGGGTCGTGCTGGGGGTGGTGTTTCAGGGTTTAGGGCAGTGCAGTAGTGTTCGGGCAGTGTAGGGGATCGTGCAGGGGTGGTGTTTCAGGGTTTAGGGCAGTGCAGTGGTGTTCGGGCAGTGTAGGGGGTCGTGCTGGGGGTGGTGTTTCAGGGTTTAGGGCAGTGCAGTGGTGTTCGGGCAGTGTAGGGGGTCATGCAGGGGGTGGTGTTTCAGGGTTTAGGGCAGTGCAGTGGTGTTCGTGCAGTGTAGGGGTCGTGCTGGGGCTGGTGTTTCAGGGTTTAGGGCAGTGCAGTGGTGTTCGGGCAGTGTAGGGGGTCTTGCTGGGGGTGGTGTTTCAGGGTTTAGGGCAGTGCAGTGGTGTTCGGGCAGTGTAGGGGTCTTGCTGGGTGTAGTGTTTCAGGGTTTAGGTCAGTGCAGTGGTGTTCGTGCAGTGTAGGGGGTCGTGCTGGGGATGGTGTCTCAGGGTTTAGGGCAGTGCAGTAGTGTTCGGGCAGTGTAGGGGGTCGTGCAGGGGGTGGTGTTTCAGGGTTTAGGGCAGTGCAGTGGTGTTTGTGCAGTGTAGGGGGTCGTGCTGGGGGTGGTGTTTCAGGGTTTAGGGCAGTGGTGTTCGGGCAGTGTAGGGGGTCGTGAAGGGGGTGGTGTTTCAGGGTTTAGGGCAGTGCAGTGGTGTTTGGGCAGTGTAGGGGGTCGTGCTAGGGTATGTGTTTCAGGGTTTAGGGCAGTGCAGTGGTGTTCGGGCAGTGTAGGGGGTCGTGCAGGGGCTGGTGTTTCAGGGTTTAGGGTAGTGCAGTGGTGCTTGTGTAGTGTAGGGGGTCGTGCTGGGGGTAGTGTTTTAGGGTTTAGGGTAGTGCAGTGGTGTTTGTGTAGTGTAGGGGGTCATGTTTTAGGGTAGTGCAGTGGTGTTTGAGTAGTGTAGGGGTCGTGCTGGGGGTAGTGTTTTAGGATTTAGGTTAGTGCAGTGGTGTTTGTGTAGTGTAGGGGGTCGTGCTGGGGGTAGTGTTTTAGGTTTTAGGGTAGTGCAGTGGTGCTTGTGTAGTGTAGGGGGTCGTGCTGGGGGTAGTGTTTTAGGGTTTAGGGTAGTGCAGTGGTGTTTGTGTAGAGTAGGGGGTCATGTTTTAGGGTAGTGCAGTGGTGTTTGGGTAGTGTAGGGGGTCGTGCTGGGGGTAGTGTTTTAGGATTTAGGTTAGTGCAGTGGTGTTGGGGTAGTGTTTTAGGGTTTAGGGTAGTGCAGTGGTGTTTGTGTAGTGTAGGGGGTCATGCTGGGGGTAGTGTTTTAGGGTTTAGGATAGTGCAGTGGTGCTTGTGTAGTGTAGGGGGTCATGCTGGGGTAGTGTTTTAGGGTTTAGGGTAGTGCAGTGGTGTTTTTGTAGTGTAGGGGGTCATGTTTTAAGATGCAACGCTCCAAAACCTGACCAGTCTGCACTACATAAAACTGCAAAAAAACTAAAAATAAAAAGTGTTTTGCACACTTTTGTCATTGGGCTATATGTGGGCTACATCTGGGTAATATTTGTGCTACATTTGGGCTCTTTTTTCACTGGTGGCCATCTTGGAAGACTTCTTTGTTATGAAGTTTCCTAATTTCCTCATTTACTGCAGTCTCCTCAGTAGGAAATGCTTTCAGTTTTTACTTTGATTCCATCAAGAAGGCATTCAGATGTGTCACACATTTGCCATAAATTCAGAATGTTATTACTCTAGTTGTTCATTAGATCACTGTAGTAAAGCTACTGCTCACCAAGGAGTTAACTGGAAGTCTACTGCTGGTATTGAAAGTGATTGTTTCAGTCTGCATGTCAGAATTTTCTAATGAAATAGAAGAGGATTTGAGATCTCACTTAAAACATGCACTAAATTTTCTTTTGCAGCACTAACCATAATTTCTATGGCAAAATGAACCCCCTCATTTTGTTCCTTTTTAAATTAAATGTTTTAAGTTCACCAGTTTATTCCAATCAAGATGGCTTCAGGTGTGCCATACTTTTGTCATAAGTAAGGCTGTTAGCACTCTAGTTGTTCTTTAGAACACTCTGGGAAGCTGCAGTAGAACACAAAGGCATCAACTGACAGGCTGCTCCTGTTGAAATATAACAGGAAGATATTTGAGATCTCACTTAAAACATGTCCTAATTTTTCTTTCTACAGCACTAACCATAATTTCTATGGCAAAATGAACCCCTCATTTTGTTCCTTTTTAAATTAAATGTTTTAAGTGTTACCAGTTTATTCCAATCAAGATGGCTTCAGGTGTGCCATACTTTTGTCATAAGTAAGACTGTTAGCGCTCTAGTTGTTCTTTAGAACACTCTGGGAAGCTGCAGTAGAACACAAAGGCATCAACTGACAGGCTGCTCCTGTTGAAATATAACAGGAAGATATTTGAGATCTCACTTAAAACATGTCCTAATTTTTCTTTCTACAGCACTAACCATAATTTCTATGGCAAAATGAACCCCCTCATTTTGTTCCTTTTTAAATTAAATGTTTTAAGTGTTACCAGTTTATTCCAATCAAGATGGCTTCAGGTGTGCCATACTTTTGTCATAAGTAAGGCTGTTAGCACTCTAGTTGTTCTTTAGAACACTCTGGGAAGCTGCAGTAGAACACAAAGGAATCAACTGACAGTCTCTGCCCTTGTTGGATGTACATGTTTTACTGAGAATGTCAGACTTCATTCTCACATGACTGAGAAAGATAATGTGAATTTACAGAAAATATGCTCTCATTTTAGCTTCTGGAGCACCTTCCAAAACTGTATGGGACAAGCATGTGAAAATAGTTTTCTCTCAAACATGATTCATGATATCCCAGCAGAAGGTTTTTCACAGGGTAAAATCACCTTAGAACACACCACAATTCCTGAAATTAGTATGGTACCATCAACAAATGAATTCTAATGTAACTAAAGTCTGTTATCACCCTTTATAGTTCTCCTTTTGGTAACCCTCAAAATCTTCGATTCACTACAATGCATTTCAATGGGGTACTATCATTTATATTGGTCCCAAGATGGCTGCCAGCAATTCCAGGATGAAGTGCTGACAGCCAATCAGATCTCACGATGACATGTGTGGTTAGGCTCCGCCCAGATATATATGTGTTTTTACTTTTGATTTTCTCAGCAACTACTGAATGGATTTACACCATTTAACAAAAAGGGTTCTTTTTGAACCAAGAACTACCTCTTTGCCAAATTTGGTGTAATTCCGTTCAGCAGTTCGGGCTGTAGCCTTGCATAAAGTTTCCTATGGGAAATTGATTTTTGACTCTTATTTTTTTAATTTCTCCGCAACTACTGAACGGATTTACACCATTTAACAAAAAGGGTTCTTTCTGAACCAAGAACTACCTCTTTGCCAAATTTGGTGTAATTCCGTTCAGCAGTTCGGGCTGTAGCCGTGTCTGAAGTTTCCTATGGGAAAATGAATGGGGAAAACACGTTTTGGGACCCCCCTTCTTTCTCGGCCCCCCCTTGACGAATCACCCTGAGACTTTCAGGGTAGGAGCGGACCGGAGCGGGCCATAAAGTTTGAAAATTTCGCGAAGATTTGTCAACTGACGCAAGAGTTATTTCAAATAGAATGTCGCGGATTTCCTATGGAAAATAGGTCCTAACTATAACTATCTACTGGCGACCGTCAGTAGATAATATATATATATATATATATATATATATATATATACATATATATATATATATATATATATATATATATACATATATATATATACTGAATAAAAACCAAAGGTTAATATAACGTTATAGTTAGTTAAATATGTCAGTGATAACATTAACATTTTGAACTAAAACAAACACAGTAATTCACCAGTTATAGCTAGCAGAGCTAACTATAGCTTCCACTCCCCACCATGCACTGCTTACGACCTCACTTATTACATCACTGACACAAGTTGTCACACAAGTTGTCAACTTTCACCTTCAAACATTTATAACGTGTTTAATACCTGTACACAGCTATGATGTATTAGGAGCACATGCGTTTTGTAATCACTTACACCCATTAGCTGGATACAGGCTGTAAAAAAATAGATAAAGAAGTACTATGGTAGTTACACGCCACTATGTAAACTATAAATCATACTAACACACTCGTTGGATGATGGCATTAGTGATGTCATCAATTATGTCATTTGAGATGTCATCATTGATGTCATTGATGTCATAAATGATGTCATAGAACATATCATGAGTGATGTAATATATGAGGCCATAAGCTGTGCATGGCAGGGGCGCAAGTTATAGTTAGCGCTTCTAACTATGACTGGTGAATTTCTGTGTTTTATTTCATTAAAAAAACACAAAAACCATGGGCCCCCTCCTCGAGCACCTTTTGGCCCAGGGGACCCCATGTTCGAGGCCCGCACTCTGAAAAGTGGGTGTCCTGGTGCCCACCCAGGGCACCTACCATAGTCTCGTTGGGGGCTGCGGGGTGAGCCCCAAGCCCTCACAGCCCCAGCCAGCTCCTCGCATACAGTGGGAGCCAGCATCACTCCCGCCCATGGGGAGCAGCTCCTAATGCTGCTCCCTGCGGGCGGGAGCAATATTTAGATTTGTTTCCCTGCCCACATCGCTGTGGGCAAGTAATTGGATCTAAAGTCTGTTTCCAGCGGGTGGGAGCATTTTTAAAGCTCCTGCCAGCTGGGAGTGGACTTGGTGTTTGCTCCCACTTGGCGGGAGAATTGAAAATGCTCCTGGCAAGCAGCAAGAGCAAACACAAGTTTCCCTGCCCATGATGGTGCAGGCAGGGAAACTGCTACGTCCCGGGGGTGGGGTCCCTGGGACATAGCTTGTGAGCCATTCCCAGGGGGTGGGGTCCCCAGGGCCATTAATAACTTCAAGAAATTGGCCTGGGGTTGGGCTCCTGGGGACCTTTTGAGCCTCTGAGATGGGGACGGCACGGCCACCCTCCCCTTTTTCTCTAATTTCGACCCCAGGGGTGGGCTTCTCAGAGTCTCACGAGGCTTGGGAAGGGGGACCGCGCAGCTGCCGTCCCCATATAAACACATTTCGGCCCCAGGGGTGGACTTCCAAGGCCTCTGAAGGTTCGGTGAGGGAGGGCCATGCTGCCCCCTCCCCATTTTCACAAAATGTGTCCCAGGGGGTCAACTCTCAGGAGCCTCTGAGACTCAGGGAGGGGGGCAAGCAGCCCCCCTCCCCTTTATGAAATCAGCCCCATTTGGTAGGTTCCCCAGACCATAAATTATTTAAAAGTGGTCCAGCTGCCATTTTTTTTCAATCCTGCATGAGTCTTGCAGCATTTTTTGCCATTGTTTTTTTCTTTTTGGCCCCAGTGGGGTCCCTCTGGATCCCTGCTCATGGGGCCTAGGGGGTCAGGGTATCCCTACCCTCCCCCATATATGTTTATTTTTAACTAACTTCAGGACAGGGGACTAAGTTTACTAATCCTGTAATGGCTGCCAGCAACATTTTTGCTGGCTGCCAATCAGAGCACTCGCAGGAGTCTGAATTCCACAGGAGCCAGATGGCCCTAGCGAAATAAAGATCCCTGGGGCAATCAGAACCCTCTGTTTTTAAACTGCCACTCTAACGAGAGACTCGGGAGACTCTCACAAGTCCAACTGTCCAGATATACAATTATTTTTACCCTTAATTTCTCATAACCTGCTGAACGGATTTACACCAAATAACAAAATGTACAATCTGTGGACCAAGATGTAGCCCCCTGCCAAATGTGGTATAATTCCATTCAGCAGTTTTTGCTGTAGCCCGTCTTAAGGAGGTCTATGGAAAATGCAAGGGGATTTTGTGTTTTGTGCCCCCCTTTTCTCGCTCCCACTTGACGGATCACATTGCCACTAGGTAATGTGTGTGTGCATATATATTCACTAACAAAAAGGTAGGTTTACCCCCATTATATATGCTGTTGACCTAACGGTGTCAGGCTTAGATTACTTTATGAAATTCAAACTTTATATATATATATGCTATGTGCGCCTCTTAAAGTGCTGTGTGCGCATAGTTGCACTATCCCTGTAAAGTACAAGTGATTAAAAAATGCTGTTGTGCAAAAAAGTGCAACTTTTTGTACCGTCATGAAGCCTCATGTTGGTAATGCCTTGACAGTGCACACCACTCGTGGTGATGTATCGTAAAAGTGTCATAGTGCTATTGCAGGGTATAATCTATCAATACATAATACATAATTTACCCCCAATAGGGGAGAAACATTTAATATCATTTAAGGACATCACAGAAGTGTACTCTAAGCTCTGGGTAGTTTGATAAGGGATATAATATCACTATTACAGTTACGGGTCACTACTAAAAATCGCTGAAGGCTCTAATAAATATTTCATAAGACACCATTATAAAAGTTGTGGAGATCCTCACTGGTGTTCAAGCCATTAAGCATTCAGACTCCAATTGCCTCAGTAGCTTTTCCCTATTACCTCCTCTTCTTAATGTGGGAACAGCTCTGATCACAAATTATCCACCGGGTAGCTGGGATCAGAGTTGGCTATAGCCCTTATGTGTTGCAAGATTCTATTATAAACTTGGAGTTTGGTGCTCCCCACATACTTTAAACCACAGGGGCACTCTAGCACATATACTGCAAATTCCGTTCTGCAAGTGTAATGCCCTCTGATTTTAGCGGGCTTATCGCAGAATGCAGTAGTGTAGCTTAGCATGTTAACTCCAAATTTGCAGGCTCTGCAAGAACTGCATTTAAAAAATCCTTTCTTGGTTGATAACCAAGTAAGAGCCGGGCTGACTTCTGGGCTACTTCTAACTAGTGAATCTCTCATAGAGGGAGAACGTCTAAATGTGAGAGAAGGTTTGTCGGGAAGGATCTGGCCTAATGTAATATTGTTTAAAACTATGGGCCATTGGGTGTTGATGATTTTCCTGACTTGCCTTTCTTGCTTGCTATAAGTCATAATCATTCTGATCTCATGTGGTGTCTCCCCTGTAATTAGAGTTGGTGTACTGACTGACAGGTTCCTTCTTGCCATTCTCATTGAAAAGACTAACCTCTCTCGATTGTGCATTGGCTTTATGCATGGCTTTGTGTAGATCCTTGGTATTGTACCCTCTTGCAATGAATCTATCAGTTGCTTCTTCCTGACACTGCCTTAGGTCAGTTTCAGCGCTGCAGATTCTGCGTATTCTTAAATATTCCCCATATGGGATGCTCCGAATCAAATGTCGAGGATGTGCACTCTTAACATGGAGGATTGAATTCTCTGCTGTGATTTTTCTGTGTAACTTATGGGCCTATTACGATGGCGGTCGGAAAACCTCCCCGACCGCCATGGTAGCGGAAAAAGACCGCCCGCATGGACCGCGACATCACTGCCGGTCGAATTACGATGACCCGCGGTCGAAACCTGACTGTGGCGGTCTGATCGCGGGCCTTAACATTGTGGCGGTTGCTGCTGCCCGCAGCACCGCCGAGATGCCGAAAGGAGCATGTCCTGCATTTCCCTGCACTGCGTGGCAGGCACTGCACAGTGCCTGCCACCTGGTACAGGGAAATGTAGGGGGGGACGATGGGTACCCCCCCAGTGCACCCACTCCCCCTCAACACATTGGGGCCCGCAACGGGCCCCCGGACGACAATCTACGCATGCCTTTCCATGGCGGTTTGACTGCTGAGGAACGGCTGGCTACCACCGGCATCATAATCCTGCCGGCGGAGCCTGCTCTGCACCGCCATCATTATCCTGGTCCTGCTCCGTCCGCCAGGCAGGAGTGCGGATGGCAACCGGCAGAAAAGCGGCTGTCGGAATTTCCCACCGCCGCGGTCACCAACGCCATCCTAATTTGATCAGCGGTTTTCTTGGTTGCGATTGCGGGCGGATGTCCACCGCCGGTCCGGCGGGCGCCACCGCCGGCCTGGCGGTGGACATCTGACCGCCATCGTAATAGACCCCTTAGTTTGTACCATATCATTTTCTATATACACTTGCACATCTAAAAACTCAATAGACCGATTACTGATTTGGGCTGTAAACTTCAAGTTTAGATCATTTGCATGGATCATTTCCACAAAAGCCTTTGCATTTTCTACCGTGCCCTTCCAAACTATGCAGACATCGTCTATAAATCACCACCATTTCATCACATGTAATTCCCAAAATTGATTGAACTGTGTTTTGAGGACCTGCCCCTCCCACCAGCCCACATGAAGACACGCGTAGCTGGGGAGAAGCAGGCTCCCATGGCTACTCCCTTCATCTGTTGGTACACATCTTTGTTGAAATATATATATATATATTCACTGAAAAAACCATAGGTTTCAGGGACATTATAGTTAGAAATTAGCATTTAAAAACCTTAGAAATTCACTGAAAAAACCACAGGTTTCAGGGACGTTATAGTTAGTTGGACATTTCACTCGTACAAAACCAGAGAAATTCGGCTGTTATAGGTAGTTCAGCTAACTATAACTCGCGCCCCCGCAATGCACTGCTGATGACGTCACATATTAAATCATTCATGACATGGTCAGTGACATCACTGATGACATCACTGATGACATCTCAAATGACATCACTGATGACATCATCCAGTGACTGTGTGTTTCTGTAAAGTTTAAATATGTTTTATATATATATAAAGGCCAAGGTGTATTGAAGAATGAGTGGGTGTATAAGTGTCTGAATGGATGATTTAGTAGGTGCGTGACTGACTGTATAAGTGAGTGATTAAATGTGTCCTACTGAATGCATGGGTTAGTGACTGATACAGACATTCACACAGTTTAGTTTGTCAGTTGGTGTGTAAGCGGTTGCATGGGTTGGTGAGTAGCTAAATGAGGGTCTATATGGGTTATTGATTGGTTGTCTGAGTATCTGTATGGGTGCCTGAGTGTCTGTGTGGGTGGGTGGGGGTGTGACTCTGTGCATAGATGTGTGATTGGGTGATTCACTGGGTGTATGGGTTCAAGAGTGCATTTGTGAAGGGCTGTATAGGTGGGTGAGTGTGTGTATGGGTGTGTTGGTGAGTGAATGGATGCCTCAGTGGTACATGTGTGAGTAACTGCATATGTGAAAGGCAGTATATGTGGAGTGTTGGAGTATATAAATGGCTATATGTGAGAGTGAGTGATTGTGAGAGTGGCTGTATGGATGAGTGTGTGCTTGCATTAGTTATTATATAAGAGTCTAAGTATGTGTTAGTATATGTTTGAATAAGTGAGGTGGAGTGTGTATAACTGTATAGGTAAGTAAATGGGAGTGTGATTGAATCTTTGCATGACTGACTAGGTGTGTGAGTAACTCTATGGATGAGTGGCGGTGTGTGAGTGTCTGTATAGATATGTGAGTGCATATGATAGTGCTGTATTGATGGTTGACTGCATGTATGAGTGACTGTATTGGTGAATGAGTGGATGTGTGTGTAGACCTAGGAATTAGTGAGTGGGTATGT
Organism: Calotriton arnoldi; assembly: GCA_963921515.1. NCBI lineage: Eukaryota > Metazoa > Chordata > Amphibia > Caudata > Salamandridae > Calotriton > Calotriton arnoldi. Next base: position 1,321,101 of record CAWUFW010004950.1, on the reverse strand, counting down.
ACTAACTGGTATTGGTGTGTCTATGGTTTCGAAAATGGTAGTCTGTATTTTAGAGTGGGTGTATCAAAGGTTATGTTAGGGTATGAGGAGGTGCATCAGATTATCACGTGGATGATGTCATCAGTGATTTCATTTGAGATGTCATCAGTGATGTCATCAGTGATGTCACTGACCATGTCATGAATGATGTGAAATGTGACGTCATCAGCAGTGCATTACGGGGGCGCGAGTTATAGTTAGCTGAACTAACTATAACGGCCGAATTTCTCTGGTTTTGTACGAGTGAAATGTCCAACTAACTATAACGTCCCTGAAACCTGTGTTTTTTTCAGTGAATTTCTAAGGTTTTTTTAATGCTAATTTCTAACTATAACGTCCCTGAAACCTATGGTTTTTTCAGTGAATTTCAAAGGTTTTTTAAATGCTAATTTCTAACTATAACGTCCCTGAAACCTATGGTTTTTTCAGTGAATATATATATATATATATATATATATATATATATATATATATATATTTATATATATATATATTTATAAGAGTGGTCTACCTTCACCTAATGAGAAATGGTGTCAAATAAACGAAATGTATTTTTAACAGAGAGCTTCATGTGCCTCACTGACCAAATACATCTAAGCTGGTGCAGTGATTTGTCTGACTCCCTGCATGGTATGCCCTTCGAGGAGTGATAGGTTTGACTCCATTTGGTGTGCTCTTCGAGCAGTGGTATGTTTGTCCCCCACATGGTGTGCTCTTAAGCAGTGGTATGTTTGACTCCCACAAGGTGAGCTCTTCGAGCAGTGATAGGTTTGACTCCCCGCATGGTGTGCTCTTCGAGCAGTGGTATGCTTAACTACCTACATGGTGTGCTCTTCGAGCAGTGGAATGCTGAACTACCCGCATGGTGTGCTCTTCAAGCCTTGGTATGTTTGACTACCCACATGATGTGAAAGTAAACACACCAAAATTTGTACGGTGTCTATGATACACAAGAAACAAGGGTGTATCTAGAGCCTCAGAATGTGGACTCTGGTGCAAGAGTGCCCAATTTTGAGCAGAGACCTCAGATTCCTAACTTATTGGGAAATCATCCTTAATGGAAGAGGAAACCTCACACACTTATTCATGTCATGCTTCATCATAGGAATCCTCTCCCCACCCTGGTAGGACCATGCCACCCGGGCGGACTCGACTCCTCGAAGACTGACTAGTTAGGAGGGAGTTCTTGTATAAATCTTACTGGACAACTCCTTAAAACATGGGATCCAGATGAAAACTTTAAAAATACCTTAGAGTTCCCAGTGGGATATTACCTTTATTTGTGGGACACTAGGTAAGATTAAAAACGAAAAAAAACATTTGGGTGTTGGAGTACAATGTCTCACCCCCAAACTATTACCAACATGTTTCTGCCCACTAAAATTAGCCCAAATGTCTGGGGCATTCGTCAGGGCACCGGATCCCTACGGAAATACCTATCTTAGGTTCCTATTGGGAGTCAATGGATAGTGGTATGGTGGAGTACTAATTTAGTCCTATCATAGCTACCTGCCTGTACGTGGAACACTTGTTCTTGTTTCCTGAAATTGGTAAACAACAGTACAGTACAAGGTACATTAGTAATTCTCAAGCTTTAACCATACATCTAAGCATTTGTGTCTAGTTAGGCTATCGACTTCTAAGGTCTGTGTGTTGCCTGTGATCGCTATCACTAGGGGACCACGTTTACATTCTGTTAAACGTGGTTTTTCTGAAAAAGAAGGATGAATCCTTCGTGCTCTATAGTGATAAGGCCGCTAGCCTATGTGTCACTACCTTTTAATATTTTATCGTGATTAATATCACTCTTCTAAAAAAAGCATATGTCCCTTACCCCTTAGTCAGGGTGCTACCATCCTCAAGGACACAGAGACGGTGGGGGTCCTTTGTAGTCAAACACTGTCACAGAAAATGAGGAGAAAAAGAAAGAAAAAAGCTAAGGTAATCTAGTGAACCCTAATTGTACACTGTCATGGAGAAATAAAATTAGAAAAAGAACGAGAGCGGGAGAGAAGCCACACCATTTCTGCTTGTTCTGGTTATAGTGCTCTGCTGCCATACGGCTCCCACTCATCTAAACGAGCCCAGTATTGACTCAGCTGTTACATGTGCTAATAGTTTAGGAACTCGCTGGCTCAATTAGAGCTCTAGTGTGTGTCGTGCCCCATACACCCTCTCATTAAGGGGGTACATCTGCATATGAAAGGATTCCTCATTTAAACATGCCCATTATGCCATAGACTGTGCTCTTCTCTTCGATGCTATCTCTTCTCTCTCCACATTTATGCGGTTGTGTGGTGGTAGTTTCCTAGTTCTTACCCCTCCTTGAAGAGGCGTGTGTAGATTAGCGCCATAAATGCATCAAGTTTACTTAATAAATTCACGCAATTCTGGCCCCTCGTGATTGTCTAATTTTAGAATGCTCATCACTATGCCACAATTCGCATTCATTCGTAAAATCACATCTATGAGGGATGCACTTGTTAAGTGTTCGGGAGTCAAAGTTCGCTGTCACACTTGAGCATAACTAGCTACTGTCCCCTCCGCTTCACTTGCCCCCACTTACTTTGTCAAAAGGTACCTCCCGGCCATTGTACCTATCATTGTCCCGCTCTGAAATGCAAGTGAGCGGTATGGCAGGCTGCGATATAAGCAGACGCTTCCGCCCACGTGTCTGCAATGGCTGGCCCTCCAACTACATCTTTACGTAGGAAACATGGAGAAGCTTGAGGAAACCAACAAAACTATTACACAATATCGCGAATACCTGACCCAACAAAAAATATCTACATTTCAAAAAGATCTTAAAAATTTTTCACATGAGACGACTTACCCCTATATTAGGGATGACTTTGCCCCAAAGAATAGAAGTTCAAGTACGGAGGGATCCTCCCGTAACAGCACATCATCAGAATCTGATGGGGAACAAAGGAATTTTGACAGACAGAGACGCGGAAGATGCTGGAACCAACGTGGTTTTCAGAACCAGCAGAGGTTCCCCACCCGATATCTCAATTTGGACTAATCCCAGGCCAAGGTATGAGTGGCAGGGGAGGCTGGGGGGGGGAACTATGGAGTACTGTCCAACTATGGTCCCCCAGCATTTATGCACCCTCAAACTACACCTTGGTACTACCCTAAACAACTGATGCCTTTTTTAGACCGAGGATCGGGAAGGGGCAAAGGGAGGAGGAAAGGAGTCACATGGCAGAACCGAGAGGGAGGAGGGACAAACATGCCAGTCTGGGAAGAACAACCCAGCACGAGCAAGTCTTAACACCCCCACGAAACGTAGTAATGAACCTCAGTAACCGTACACTCACGGACACAGAGGACAAAGTCTTGAACAAAGGTTTAGGCTTTGTCCCCACACCAAGGGATGACATTTTTAAACTTAAGATGGAAACAGCTGAGCTTCTTAGAAAGGTCAGACTTAAAGTGTTGTTTGAAAATAGACCCCCTACAGAATATGAAAGAAACACTGGTTTACGACAGAAATCGACCTTCACACCTCCAACGGCAAATATGCCTGTAGAGGTTTTGACTTTTGAAAAATCAGTAAACAGAGAAATAGATAACCTGGCTGGAAGAACTAATAATGCTTTTAACAACTTAAGCAAAATTGAGAGAAAAGCTTTAGACTCTCTAGGCAATGATGACTCCATAGTCATAAAACTCGCGGAAAAGGGGGGAGAGATCGTGATCCTCCCCAAACAAATGTACCAGGATGAATGCCTAAGGCTACTAAATGATACCCGACACTATAAGTGACTTAAGAAGGACCCCTCTAATGAGATAGCAGAGGAAGTAGCCTTTATAGTGAAACAGGGCCTTGAGAACGACTGGATAACAAAGCATTAGGCCGATTTTCTGATCAAGAAGGAACAAAAAACCCCATACTTTTATACTATACCTAAGGTGCCAAACAAAAATTCCGACCGCCGGGGAGACCTATAGTCTCAGGAATAGGTTCAATCCTTGAACCCTTGTCTGTGTTCTGTGATACCTTCCTACGACCCTTGGTGAAGAGCATGCCATCTTACTCACAGGACACAAAAGATGTCCTGTACTTGATCAAAGGATATCCGTATGACATCTCTAAGGAGATACTCCTGAGTTTTGATGTGGAGTCTCTTTATACAAACATTCCGCAGGAGGCTACCCTACAAGTGGTAGAAAAAATCTTAAGCACCACTGAATGGAGTACCATCACCCCGCAAGATTACGTATTAGATCTGGCACATCTGGCACTCACAAAAAAAAAATTGAATTCGAAGGGCAGTTTTTCTCCAGGTCCATGGTACTTCCATGGGGAGCACGTTGCCCCAAGCCTGGCCTGCCTCTATGTCCATGCTTTTGAGGCAGAATTCATCCAGTCTGACCTTAACCCATACAGTAACAACATACGCCTGTGGAGGCGTTATATAGACGATGTGTTGGTAGTGTGGAGGACGAGGCAACAACATTTGCAATGTGGCTTAATGCCCTGGATCCTCACCTACGCTTTACAATGTCAATAGGAGGTACCAAGCTCCCTTTCTTGGAGCTTCTGATACAGGCACACAATGTTGAATTGGTAACAGAGGTGACCTACAAACCCACTGATCCCAACAATTTGTTGCGGTTCGACAGCTGCCATCGACGTAACTTACGGGAGAATCTCCCGGTGGGTCAGTTCCTCCGACTGAGATGCAATTGCACCGAAAAAAACGAATACAGGGAACATGCTAAGAAACTAAGTCTCAAACTTGCAGAAAAACAATACCCAAAGAGATTAATCAAAGCAGCTGACAAAAGTGCCCTCAATAATATCAGGGACCTTCTTCTGGAAAGTTGGAAAAGACCAGAGAAAGATAACATCATCTGTGTCTCAACATATAATACTCTGTCCAAGCCTTTCCAATAAATAAAAATTGGAGCATACTGACAACCGGGGGCTTGAGGATAGAAAAAACAATGTTCTCCTTTAAAAAAAAAAGGAACCAGTATCAAGGATTTGGTGATGCACACCCGCCCTAAAAAACGCATTCAACCGAACACACAACTAACACTCTGGAATCCACCCCCCCCCCCCCAGTAGGGCATCCACCTTGTGGGAACTGTACCGCGTGCCCTCTGACGAGAACAGTTACAGAGTTAGACATTGGCTTAAAAACACCATGGAAATTAAAAAAAACTATCAAATTGCAACTCCAAAAATGTGGTATATATAATAAAATGCCCATGTAAATTGCTCTCTGTGGGCATGACAACCAGGAAGATACGTACAAGAAGTGCGGAACATCGTAGCACCATTCAATGCAAAAGAGAAGCCACCAAACTGACGCAATACTACTTAGAAGTAGGTCATAACGACTGCGACAAGGAATGGTACATACTGGATAAACTGCCACAAAGATGCCCAGATATGAGTGTACCCTTGCTACTGTTTGAACAGAGATGGGTGCATAGATTACGCACTGAGAGACGCGGTCTAAATGACAACATCCCCTGGGGTTGTTTAAAAGTGAACTAGTAAATGTGCACCCCAGTATACCTGTACATTCCACCGAGCACTAAGCACTGAACACACGCAGTAGGGTGGGAGGTGACTTATTCAACACCAATGGACACAAGTGATAATAAGATAAAAAAACACGGATGGGCGCTAGTGGAAAGAAACTAGTATGAGAGATAAATTCAACACTGAGAAGGCTGTTCTAATATGGACAATGAAGGGACTGACCATAGACATCTTAATTGTAGTGTATTGAGCAGGCTGAGTCGAGGTGACTATGATACCACCCTGGGCTTGTGGACAGCTCGTATCATATATAATATTGTTTGATTTTGTTTTGTCTGCAGTCTAATCACACTAGCCTCTACTTTGTTACCATTAGCTCAGTGTGACCATGTTGCCACCAGTGTCTTACTCTTATGTGCCGAGGAGGAATTTAATCAAATGTATAGCCTTTTTCCTTCCTTTTTAAGAATGCACACATACATATATATAAAAACTAGTCCCTAATGAACACATCGAACACGATGACCCATGACATGGCAGAGAGTAAAGATAACGATTGAGAAGGTGAATAATATTAGACACCTGGCATTGTGTCGCGGAAGACACTGTGATACCAGACAGCACTATAACCAGTGTCTGTCTTCAATGTATTAATAAAGTTTTTGAATCCGAAATCAAGAAAATAAATGCACCAGTAAAACCATGAAGCTTGCACACGACTTACATCATGACTATCATTGAAAATAATCAGCAAGGCACACAAGGTTAAAAACAAGGCTGTTTTTCTCCACTTAACATGTTTTATTCCATTTGACATATTTGCCAAACATTATGACTACTACTCCCAGAATCCGTGAGCTCTTCTCCGTGTTTGCTACGTAATGACGTAGTCGGAGGGCCAGCCGTTGCAGACACTTGGGCGGAAGCGTCTGCTTATATCGCAGCCCGCCATACCGCTCACTTGCATTTCGGAGCAGAGCGGGACAATGATAAGTACAATGGCTGGGAGGTACCTTTTGATGAAGTAAGTGGGGGCAAGCGAAGCGGAGGGGACTGTAGCTAGTTATGCTCAAGTGTGACAGCGAACTTTGACTCCCGAACACTTAACAAGTGCATCCCTCATAGATATGATTTTACGAATGAATGCGAGATGTGGCATAGTGATGAGCATTCTAAAATTAGACAATCAAGAGGGGCCAGAATTGCGTGAATTTATTAAGTAAACTTGATGCATTTATGGCACTAATCTACACATGCCTCTTCAAGGTGGGGTAAGAACTAGGAAACTACCAGCACACAACCGCGTAAATGTGGAGAGAGAAGAGATAGCATCGAAGAGAAGAGCACAGTCTATGGCATAACGGGCATGTTTAAATGAGGAATCCTTTCATATGCAGATGTACCCCCTTAACGAGAGGGTGTATGGGGCACGACACACACTAGAGCTCTAATTGAGCCAGCGAGTTCCTAAACTATTAGCACATGTAACAGCTAGGTTAATACTGGGCTCGTTTGGATGAGTGGGAGCCGTATGGCAGCAGAGCACTATAACCAGAACAAGCAGAAATGGTGTGGCTTCTCTCCCGCTCTCAATCCTTTTCTAATTTTATTTCTCCATGACAGTGTACAATAAAGGTTCACTAGATTACCTTAGCGGTTTTTCTTTCTTTTTCTCCTCATTTTCTGTGACAGTGTTTGACTACAAAGGACCCCCACCATCTCTGTGTCCTTGAGGATGGTAGCACCCTGACTAAGGGGTAAGGGACATATGCTTTTTTTTAGAAGAGTGATATTAATCACGATAAAAGGTACTGACACATAGGCTAGCGGCCATATTACTATAGAGCACGAAGGATTCATCCTTCTTTTCAGGAAAACCACGTTTAACAGAATGCAGACGTGGTCCCCTAGTGATAGCGATCACATGCACCACACAGTCCTTAGATGTTGATAGCCTAACTACACACAAATGATTAGATGTATGGTTAAAGCTTGAGAAATACTAATGTACCTTGTACTGTACTGTTGTTTACCAATTTCAGGAAACAAGAACAAGTGTTCCACGTACAGGCAGGTAACTATGATAGGACTAAATTAGTACTCCACCATACCACTATTCATTAACTCCCAATAGGAACCTAAGATAGGTATTTCCGTAGGGATCCGGTGCCCTGACGAATGCCCCAGACCGTTTAGGCTAATTTTAGTGGGCAGAAACATGTTCGCACTAGTTTGGGGGTGAGACATTGTACTCCAAAACCCAAACGTTTTTTTCGTTTTCAATCTTACCTAGTGTCCCACAAATAAAGGTAATATCCCACTGGGAACTCTAAGGTATTTTTAAAGTTTTCATCTGGATCCCATGTTTTATGGAGTTGTCCAGTAAGATTTATACAAGAACTCCCTCCTAACTAGTCAGTCTTCGAGGAGTTCGAGTCCGCCTGGGTGGCATTGTCCTACCAGGGTGGGGAGAGGATTCCTATGATGAAGCATGACACGAATAAGTGTGTGAGGTTTCCTCTTCCATTAAGGATGACTTCCCAATAAGTTAGGATTCTGAGGTCTCTGCTCAAAATTGGGCACTCTTGCACCAGAGTCCACAGTCTGAGGCTCTAGATACACCCTTGTTTCTTGTGTATCATAGACACCGTACAAATTTTGGTGTGTTTACTGTCCGATAAGAGAAGTACAGTGTTTTACCCGTTTCTTCTCTCAATTGTGTTTTCGTACCCACATGATGTGTCCATCTAGCAGTGATAGGTTTGAGTCCCTTCTTGGTTTGTTCTTCGGGGAGTGATAGGCTTCACTCCCAGCTTGGCGTGCTCTTCTAGCGACTAAATACAAACCCCAAACATAACAAGCATTGGCAAAGCCAATAAGTCACGCTTTCATGAGGCAATGCGTATAAACACAGTCATTCACAAATGGAGTTTATATGTGTTGCATACACAAGAGCTACATACAATCCCTATTGGCTATTCCAATACTAGTATGAAACTAGCAAAAAAGAATTTCTTCCTGTTTAGAACGCGTACAGGTTATAAAGAACTTAGTGTGATTGAGTGTACTCTACAGATGTAAAATAGTCCCTCATGTATTCCAAAGGAAGCACTTCCAGGAAAGTGGAATGATACAACAAATAGCCGACAGCATAAAGTGAGACAGTAATACTCCTCTGGGTAGACCCAAAGTCCATCCTATGCATATGTTAAAGAATTTGTAACAAAATATCTGGCAGAACACTGCACTGTCAAGAAAGACCTGAGGCAAATCTATTAGGCTGCTGTGTTACAAATAGTAGAGATACCTGGGTAGGGGAAAACCTTTGCATAAGCTATGCAGTAATTGGTATTGTTGCAGGTTCACAAGTTCCACTGACCACCCTGACTGTGCATGAACACACGCCTCATTATGCCACGGACTTACTGGCTCTTACCTGGGGCTGCCTGTACACACCCAGCACTCGTGCCATGAGGATTGAAGATGAGGAGCCGGCGTCTCCCACAATTCCCGCTAGCGGGCTGCTGATCCAACACCGGTAGTTTGCCATGAGCCTTTCCTGCCCGGTCAGCATCCAGAGGGTGCCCAGAAGAGACTTCAGGAGGTCTGCACAGGAGTCGTAGATTTGGAAGCCCAGGGTCACGTTGGGCAGGAGGTCAGGGTTCCTATTGACCTCTTCAATGGTAAACACCAAGGCCTGGAGCCAGAGGTAATTCTGAAAGACAAACCTAGATGGCACATTTTAAAGAAAGTTAGGGCCTTCTTTACCTTTCTGAACAGCAATGTGTTATCGACGATATACTGTTGGCTTTGCTATGGAGTTTTGCAATTTTCTCTGTGAAGCTAAATGTACAATTATCCTAGTAAGAATTTTTTATCCGGAAGCATCTTACATGCACATAATTCAGTCCTTTCTAGAGGATGACGTCTTATCCTTCTGGTGATGTAACAGTCTAAGTTGAGAGAGGGCTGTTCATTCTGGCACCGAAGGCCTGGAGTTCTATCCTGTCTGATGTCAAGCTCACATATGACGTAGGCCCTCATAGTGTATGCATTCTTGTGTGCCATATGCACATGTAGTTTGGCACTGAGGGCCTGATTATGATGGCGGGCAGACTCAAGTCCGCCCGCCACCCTATCGGACAACGGGACCGGCCGACATGCTGTCTGCAGTCCCGTCAACCAAATTACAATGTGACCGCCTCCAAGGCGGTCGCACTGTCCATTTTTTATATTGTGGCAGGGGCTGCAGCATGCAGCACCCGCCTCAATACAAAAATTGGACAGGAAACATGTCCCTGCACTACGTGCCAGGCACCATGCGGTGCCTGCCACATGGTACAGGGATATATTGGGGGGCACCAAACTCAAGGGCCAGGGGGAAGGGGTGCCTACTACAGCCCCCAAAGTCCCTTTCCAACAGCCTTTTCATGGCGGGATAACCGCCATGAAAAGGCCGGTGGAAAGGGACATTGTAATACTACAAGCCCCTCCACCACACCGCCGGGCGCAAGGAGACCATCGGATGCGTGGCAGTTGGACTTCCCAACCACCATCACCCTGCCCGCCATGGTAATATGGTGGGCGGGAAACATGTTTACGATGGCGGGGAGACCACCACCTACAGCCTGTCGGTTGCAGTCTCCCCGCCATCAAAATCGGCCCCTAGTTTTGACCAGAGGATGTTCTTGTGGGAGGGGCCAAGAAAATGCATTGCCCGCATGGGTATGTAGGTATTCACTATCGTGTTCAATGGCATTGCTCGCACTTATCAGAACATCTAAATTAAACAGGACAGGATTATGCACAACATGAACATATTTTATTTAAGTAAATGGTAGGTGTAGAAAGGGGTAGGTTTAAGACAAACAAGTGAATAAAAGATAAAGGCAGCAAGAAAGTTCACTGCTTTCCTGTGTACGCTATACTGGTTACAAATCGGAGAATAATCAAATTTAAGGATAGAAACCGTCTTGATCTGCCATTTTTACGTCTGGCAGTGGCGGGTGTAATTTACATCTAGCTTAAGTTATGTAGTTTTAAATTCGAAATATTTTGATTTAGGCTTGTGTAAATTATGACAAGCCGTTATAAACCATATAGAAGTGGTTTTACGAACTATGTGGAGGAAAGAGTTTGGTGAAAGCTAGTAAGGTCAATTTTTTCCTGTGGTATTAGTGCCATTTGCGCTTCGAATTTAAATTTAAAGCTGGGTGCATTTTTGCACACTTGAGTTATAATGCGGTTCCCAAAAATCTCTGAGGTGATTATGTCGATGATATCCAGCCCTGGTGTAGGGTGTATCTGAGTTGACTTTTCATGATTATCAGTGCTTGTTTTAATTTACCTTGTGAGGCAACACAAATGGTTGAGGGCCTGCTGTTGAGTATTGTGCATTTCCCACAGGTTTGATTCCAGTCAAACTGAATAACTCTTTAATATTTTGCGGTTGACAAAATGAGTGTTGTTGGGTTAGACGATTAGATAATCTTATTTATTTTCATTAATTTAGTTTCGTGTACATGTAGTGCACGTGTGTTCAAGCAGTGCACGCGTGTTCAACGCAGAGTGATAGTGAAATCGACTTTTCTTTCTTTAAACCGCAATCTGAAACTCGGCTTTTCCACTTCCCGTTCCTTTGAGTGCAGTCGCCATCTTTTTCATCGAATGTCTTTTAGGTGTGCGCTTGTGGACTACTTCATTTTACTGAAACAGGCACCGCTCGTTTTTACCTCGCACGCGCCCCCACCCCAGCGCTTCAGATGACGGCTTTATTAAAATATAATGAAAAAAAAAACATAAATAACCAAAATTGCCATTATGGTGGGTTATCCAAATTTCCAGGTTTAGGTTTGGGACTGGAAAATAGGGGTGACAGAGGAGGATTGTGTAAAATGCAAAGAACACGCCTTTGACAAGTTTTTGCCAAAAAAGGAACAAGGCTTAAGTGGTGGGAATTACGAGTGAAAAATAAAATTAAGTGATGAAAAATCCATGTAGGTTTTGGCAGCAGGTGTGCTTCTCGAAATCTGCCTCTGTCAGGGTCAGATGACCTTGCAAATCTCTAAAAGTTAGAAATTTACTCCGAATGTAGGCAGACGCCTACACAGTGGTGTAAAGGGAAACGATGGGCCCTCCTTGCAGAATGTGATTTGGAGCCCTCTAACTCCCATACGTCACAGATATCTATCCATAGGCTTTAGAGGGAACGGGCCCCCCTCAAGAACACACTCGCCTTCCCCATACTGCACCTAAGGGGTACATTTCCGGCTTTTAGGAGCACGCATTCATGTACTGTAACCACCAGGACAGGGAGGGGCAGATTTACAAGAAAGTGACACATCTGTAGAGATGCATCACTTTCCCTGCTCCACCCTTAGAAACCCTTGCGCCACCATGGATGCGCCGTATTTACAATACGGCGCACCATGGCGCAAGGATTGACAGATGCGTCAGAAATTCTGACCCATCTGTTGGAGCAAAAGTCATGCATTGTTGGAGTCGTGTCGCAAGCACGACGCAACTCCAGCAAAGCATGTTGAGGCCTATCCTCATTGTGCTGCGTCACTCCTTACGCCTGCTCCAAGCAGGCGTAAGGTTTTGACGCAGTGGCATCCTAGAAGTGGCGCAGTGAAATCTTGTAGATTTCACAGCGTCACTTCTACGAGGCTTTTTTTGCATGGGAATGCCCACCCTGCATACATTATACCTGATGCAGGTATAATGTGAAGCAGGGCTTTACAAAGTGACGCATCTCCCTAGATGTGTCACGTTGTAAATGGGCCCCATTTTTACGCCTCCGCTGCATCACAAAAAGTGACGCGACGGCGGCGCAAAAATGATGCAAGGGGCTTGTAAATCTGCCCCAGAGAGTCAAAGTACATGCTCCAAAAAATCCTTAAGACACCAGCCTCTCCGAACTGCTCTACAGCAAACACGTCCATTCACCCAGGGTAAGAGTCCTTTTATATGGTGCGCCACCATGAAGAAAGAGACGCACACCATGTGTTGTGAACTGCAACATTAGTCTAGAGGCAGTGAGCACATTCTACAGGGCTTATTTACAAGCCCCCTGCACCACCCATACGTCACTTTTCCCATGTTAGAAATGACGCAAAAGTGGCGCAAGGCGCTTGTGAATAAGCCCCTACATATTTATTTTGCTTTTTTTCTTGCTAGTTACGAAATATGTCATCCATCAGCTGTTTTCCTGATTGAATGTCAGTCTCCAGCGCCCCATCAAAATGGTTCAAACAGCCTCTGCAAATGGATACATATTGTATTTCCCAAACCAAGCATACATCGACAGAGATGTTAATATTTAGGTTTGCTGTCTTTGGTGAATACTCTAACTTCATTTAGTTTCTGCCCCTTCCATCCAAATTCTGCTCTACATATATTTACCAAACTTCACCTGTGCATTTCTAGTCGCTGACGCGGAACGGGCGCTAATGGACATGATTTTACGAGTAAACCATCGGACTAATTTTCTTTCATATAATAAGTTTTTGTCAAATGTAAAAAATGGTGAAAAAAGTGGCAGTTTATTATATCCTGATCTAGACTTTATGGATTATAGATTTTGCATCTACTTGGAAAACCCAGCAGCTTAAAGAGACACGGATAACTTTTGGCATGCCTCTTACGTTCGACAGGTGATGGGTTCCGGCTCTGCCTCAAAGGAGACTTGGGAGTGGACCCAGTCGACGTGGAGCGGAAAGACCCCTCCAATCTGGATGTCTCCAGCTCTGTAGAACCCTCTTGCACTGAGGGCACTAAAGTGGCACCCTGGTGCTGCAAACTGTCCGACACACGGTGGCATCAGGCAGGACACGAGCAGGTACCACTGTATGTGCCACCTGATTGGAGATAGGGCGTGGCTTTTTAATGAGAGGCTCTTGGCTATTGTAGAAGAGGCCATTGTGATAGGTGTCCAGAAGCTCATGGTTGGCTGTGGCTGTGAGGTGGGGCTGGCTACTCATCGGCTATGGTGGCAGGAGCACGCCTTCTTGTAGCAGTAGATTTGGTGTTGTTTTAGGTCTCTCTCTCTCCTCTCCTTCTCTGCTGCTGGTCCTTGCCCTGCCTCGTTATTCTTCCCGTGATGAGCAGTAGTGCAGTTACAGCGCTCTTATACATCTCATGAACGTCACTCGGGGATTCCCACGCAAGATGATTGCAGCCTTGTGCTTCATTGAGGCACACATGATTGCACAGGGGCTGCCCTGGGACTCCCCCTCCATCTTCACATTAACACCAGAGGTCTTGCTTCTGTGCCTTTGAGATGTAGAGGGATTCATCCCCTGGAGGAAGCAGAGCAGGCCAGGCAGGCATGCAACTCAGCCAGGACGGACTCAGCCAAGATGGAGGCAGGAATCAGATATTAGCAAATAGCTAATATTCATGGCGCTATAATGATGTGCGGAATAGTGCATAGCGTAGGCACTGATAGATTTCCATTTGACGCTAGTTCATTATGCACTTAACCCAAGAGCTCACCACTGGTCTCCCGAAATGCCGCGACATGGTGTAGGCTGGGAATAATGGGGCATATTTACGTTCCCTGGCGCATCCCTGCATATCAGCAGGGATGCGCCAGGGAAAATGCGTCACGCAAGTTTACCCTTGCGTCACGTCCGATGCGCCGCATTTACAATGCGGCGCATCGTGGTGCAAGGATAAGCAGATGCGTGACGCATCTGCCGGCGGAAGGTTGGCGCAGTGCTGAAGTTGTGTCGCAAGCGCGACGCAACTCCAACACTGTTCCAACCTTCCCTATCCCTAACATGGAGCGTCAATCCTTACGCCTGCTTGAAGCAGGCGTAAGGATTTGACGCACCAGCGTCGGAAAAGTGACTGCGTGAAATCTTGTAGATTTCACTGCGTCACTTTTCCGAGGCGTTCCTGAGCCGGAACGCCCCCCCCTGCGCCGGTACGCCCACATGAAACCTGACGCAGGTTTCATGTGGCGCAGGGGTTTACTACGTGACGCATCTCCCTAGATGCGTCACGTTGTAAATATAGCGCAACGCGGCGCATGGTTTGCGTCGCCGCTGCGTCACATGCGTGACGCAACGGCGGCGCAAAAGTGGCGCAAGGGGCTTGTAAATATGCCCCAATGACTCCCCGATATTAACGCAACAGAATGTTGTTACCACAATAACTCCACATACACTGACCTTGGTGGTACATATATGTATCTTCACGATCAACTTATGTAGATGTGGAGTTAAGCACTATAAATCCTTACCTCCCACTGTGCACGTACCTTTCAATATTTTGTCCCTCGATATTGTGGTAACGATACTCTGTCCTGTATACAATTGTGATTCGATATTCCCTACTGAAAGTTTGTGGCATAGACAGGAGACACAGCTTTCCTGGGAGGTCTCCTGAAACCCCTATATTCTCAGTATGGGCAGATCATGCATGGCCCAGTAAAGGGGCTGTATTACTGGTACTGAGCAGTATTCCAGTTCCTCTACCAGGCCATTCCAAGTGTTTCCACTGGAGTGGGGAATAACATTCAGGATTCAGTGTTTCCAAGTCAGTTCCTACAGGGCATGCACCATTTTTCGGATGTAATTTCGCCTAGCCATTTTATGTGCTTGCTACTGGCAAAAGGCCCTGGTGAAACACTTGTGACCTGTGCTGTTCCTACACTAATGGGACAGTACCATCACTTCTCATTAGCAGACAGGTATGCTGAATAAAGAGTACCACCACTTCTGTATTTCTATTTAAAGCACTGGTAAATGCAGTCCATTATCACTAATTATGCGATGGTTACTCATCTGAAAACAGGGTTACCCTGTCTTACTGACTTTGTGCCATCTTCAATTTAATTGAAGCGCCAGGTCAGTTGGTAGGGTGGTTCAGCCTATGAAACTCGGTGACACTTGATTCTGTCAAAATGAGAACCACATGGAGTAGTGCTTCTGATGGGTTTTTAAACTTTGGCATACTGTGCTATTTGGTCAGGCGGTACCTAACAACTTTTTACATCTTCTAAAGATGAGACAGGATAATTCAATATTCCGTAAACTGGTGTAGGTAACCTACCTCTCTATATATAGTGCACCATAATGGGGTACACCGTGCAGAGAGGTCAAAGAGACCCTTATTGTTTTACAGAGGCCAAAGATAGATAATACTAATGCTCTATTTTGTGATAGTGTGGACGAGCAGTTAGGCTTGTGATAGGGTAGTACTATACATTTGTTGTACACACCAAGGCAGTAAATGAGGCACACACTCAATGAATGCAGTTGTGACCGAATTAGAAATTTAGCACTTCTTTTTATATAAATATTAAACCAAGAACTTCAGGTACAAGGTAAATACTTTTTGCAATACATTAAATCACAGTAAAAGGCAATAATCACAGTTGTGCACAATTGCGCACAATACATTTCCTATGGGAGGAAAAAAGCAAGTAGAAAAATCAATGCAATACAATTGTGGTGTGGTTATCCTGGTAGAAATTAGAAGGTTCGGATCAAGGTCCAAAGTGCCAAGGCCAAGTTCTCAGAAGCTTCCCGGGATTCCCAGAAGCAAGGAAAAAGGGGACTTGGTGGTTGGTGCTCTACAAAGCCAGTGGGCCACCTGTAAAAGCAAAGTAAAGGGGGACTTGCAGGCAAGCCTGAGGGCTCTCTACTGAGAATAGAGGTCGCAAGGGCTCTGGGGCCTTAGGAGCACAGCTGGTTTGAAGATGCCCCAGCCGGGCGGGCTGGGTGTAGTGAAGATTGGCAGCTGGGCAAAGGCGCACAAAGTTGATCCTCGTGGTCAGGTGCTGGCACCTTGGAGCAAAGATTCTGTAGTTGCTGGGCCACTGCTAAGGTGTCTCCAGAGTCCTTAAGTCCCTCATCAGGTGCTGGCTCGCTGTAAAGTTGGAGTCCGCCTGGACTCGGTTTTGTAGGTTTTTGCAGCAAGAGGTCCGGTGCCCTAGGTATTGGTGCCTTACAGCTCCAGCAGATCCTGGGGCCTCAAGACTTGATTCAGAGGCTGAGCAGATCCTCCAGAGCAGGTGTCCCTTTGGATGGTGCTTGGACATGTCGGTCGGGCTGGTGAGCTGGACGACGCTGTACCGGACTTTGCTGTTTTTGGTGCCTGCGGCTGAGTGAGATAGTACCTATATCTCGAGGGAGTACTTTGGCAATTTGGGAAGTGCTGATGACCTTCCGGGGTTTATGGACGCCACACAGTGACGAGCTAAAGGATGGCAATTGTTGAGTTCTGTGGAGGCTGGCAGGAGTTTGCGCCCTAAAATCCACCACGAGGTCTGCAGTTCTCAGTCTAACAGCGTTTCTTCAGTCGTCTTCTTCTTGTGTCTGTGGAATCTAAGTTTCAGGTCTGGGGATGCCATTACAAGGGAGTGACAGGTAGTGGCCAATGGGCCCTTACCTGGGGTGTCTACACCTCTATTATGCCCACCTCCGGTGAGAGTGCAACATAGCCCTAGCCCTGATTGGTGAAGTCGCACCATCTTCAAGATGGCGGAAACTGAAAAATGTGCTTCAACTCGCCTCCAACTCCTGAGGGGTAGAGTTGAACTTGGTTTTCCCATATGCCTTCCCTCCAAACAAGGTGGGGACAGGAGGCCTTTAAAGCTTTCCACCACAGATGGCTCTTCCTGACTGGGGGTGGTGGTATGAACACCTCTGCCCAGGAAAGCTTTGCTCTCAACCTCTGACCACGCTGGCTTTCACCCCATGAGGTATGATGGTGACAGGCTGGCTTAGACCAGTAAGTGACCACACCAAGGGTTGGTAGGTTTCTGAAAACCCCTCTAAGGGGTCCCCTGTGAGCAATTTCTAATAAATCTGACACTGAGAGCAGTTCAGATTTATTAAGACGAGATGGTAGGTACCAAACATCCCACAATACAGTGAAGCCACCATGGAGCTGGGGAACTCATAACGACGAGTATCCAGCCCATGTACTCCTCATTGCTTCCCTGTTCACTTACAATATCCAAGAATCGACATTGATATTGCAGGGGTATATCTGCTCAGGCAGATATGTCTTCACAATGGATATATTGCACCATGTCTTAGGGCTAAAGGCCTGCTAGAGGGGTATCTTACCTATATCCCATGCAGTGTCTACGGGCATGGCACACAGGGCTGTGTGCCATGTCGGCTCTTTGGTTTTGTCTTCACATAAGCACGAAGCCTGCTATGGCAGTGTGCATGGCCTTGGTGTGGGGACCCTAGGGTGCCACAATTCATGCTGCTACCCTTGGGGTCCTTCTTCAGTGTCTATGCCCTAGGTACCAGGGGTACCATTTACTAGGGACTTACAAGGGGTACTGAAGTTGTGACAATTGGGGGAAAAAGGTACAGTTTAGGGAAAGAGCTTCTGGCACAGGGGACTTGGTTGGCAGGGACCCTGGGCACTTCGAGTCGAAATTACATAATTTTCCAGGCATAAAGTGGGGGTTAACCATGTCCAAAAGAGGCACTTTCCTACAACTGGTAGATAATAACGCAAAGCCTCATTGTACCCTGAAGATGATGGTCATGAGAAAGGTATTCGAAAGATAATCCCTCTCCAGTAATCTAGTGGAATCCTTTGCTTGGGCATCTGTTGAAACATATTCTATATATACTTATGCAGTTGTTGCAAGGCCTTCTTAGGCCCACTTTGGTTCTCCATTTTAGATTTACATTTTATATGTTTTAGGCTGACATTGTTTTAGCAATGTTATTTTTACATGTTGTGCTTGCACAATATTATTCTGAGGAGACTCTGTACATGCTGTTTGTTTTTAGAAAGCCTTTGTATGTAATCAGTACACTTCGTTCAAGGCTAGGAACACAGAACAAGATATGCTGGTGCCTGAATGGCCCGCTTGGAGACAGCTTCTAAGATCTAGATACTTCATTGCCTCAGAGCTGTAACTCTAACACAGTGGTCTTTATTAAATAAATGGTACACTGGCCTTCAGAGGTCAGAGAGGAGCACTTCGGTCATAATTGTCCTGGGACGAATCTTGTGTTCAACATGCAGCTCTGCTGACACTGATCTTCCATCCTGCAGAGAGGGATTGCCAGTCCTATTCCAGGCCAATTCCCTGGTTGAGCTATCCAGGTATGGAGCTCAGCCTATCCTAAGAGATTGGGCATAGGGTACACCACTATGCTCTCAGAGTAGGGGTAGTGATAGCTAGAAATATATAGAAATAATGCCATGGTTGGACTGTTTATTCTTTACACTATGTTCATCAAGTTGGTTACATTGCTTTGTTTTATCTACCTAATAATAACAGATCATTCTTTCTATGCAAGACTATGATTCTTTCAATAAATGTTTTGAAAACTTTATTCATATCTTTCTTATTTGTACCATGGGCATGCATAAGTAAACAACAAAAGGGGTAAGATCTGTTTCCCCGATTCCCTCAAGGTCAGAGCATCATGCTTGAGGCTGCCAAAATCACCTGCCACCTAGGATGGTTAGGGGTCCGGGTAAGGTACTGTGAAGCTAGCTAGAAATTGGGCCGACAGTCTCACATGGTGTAGATGGACTCAGTCCCTGCATTCAAAAGTTTTTTCATCCTAATACGCAGTCCTACCTTTTAAGTGGGAACCGTATAACATGGCACCACCATCGTTCATAGGTCAGGTACTTATTAAATGGGTCTGCTGAGTAATTCTTGTGTTTGCCCAAGGTACCCTATTCACCTTCAAACAGAGACGTCCATGGTGTTAGGGACAAATCCTCCTCAGTATTATAGGGAGCACCAATTTTTGTCTGTAAGTTGTTCAAGCTTGAACATTTAAAAGGATACCCCACTACAATAATTCACTCTCTGAATTCCATTCACTACAATGGTGAATGTAATAAATATTTCTGCAAATTGCAGACCTGCTGTTACAGCACATTTAGCATTACATTGGCTGCAAAATGAGGGTGGAGATGTTACCTTCGTGGTTGAGGCACATGAAGTTTAAAAACTGAAGTATTCTATTCATGGGTCACTTTTCCAATAATAAATAAAAAACACACAAACATTTCACACAAACGCTAAAGCTACTTTACTAGGCCAATACAGAACTTATCATGACTTAAAAATACCATTATCTTTTCAGGAACACACAAATTGGTTCCAAGGCACCATATCATATGTATTACACAACATTTGACTGGGTCCCTGCATGGCCAGCATTAGCCGCCTACACCCATACACCCATACACAAATTTACCACCACTTAATGTGGGTGAGCTACGTACTCTCCATACTGGTCTAGTTAGACTGTATAGGCATTTAACACAATTTGTTATGCACACAATAACAACTGCCCTACGGAAGGCTATTCAAGCTGTCCAGCCACAGTTAGTTGTGCCTGTGATTAGTTTTGCAACAATAATGCTATTATGGGCAAGATTTCCACAAGACTGAAGGAATTTCTGTTCTAGATTGCACAAAAACAAATCAGCTTGAAGCAGTGTTTCTCCATATGGGACCCCAGGATAAACATAAAATTCTCACTATATGCTTGCCACTTGTGATGGTTACCCCAATTGATGACTGTGCCACTTGGGGTACAGTCTTTGCTGCAATTTATAGCATAACCCATGGTACACCATCTCTGGCTGTTTTGCCTGAAGTGCTAAAACCGATTCAAAACGAATATGGGGCAGCCCCTACCCTGAATTTGGGGTTGGAATTAATTGGCAACTTTGCAACAGCATCTTCAATCATATTAAGGAATATTAAAGGGAAGCAGCAGCACTGGTGATATGCTCACACCTAGCGTAAGCTGCGGTAGTTGACCAGGAGCACGAGTTACCAAAAATTATTGCGGACATCTATACATCTATGGGTCAAGATAATTTGGGAGCTAGACCAAATAATCCACAGCTGAAAGGTAATTCTGAAAAGGACAATAACAAGCATGCACTTGAGTCTCCTAAAAAATACTGGGACAAACAAAAAAATAAAGAAAAAGTAAATTCACGGGGTGGATCTCTGCAACCGGAAACCTCTGCTCTATGTTATAATGTACGTAACCATGACACAATAAAATAACCTGATAGGTATCAATACACTGATACATGTCCTTCTGGTTCCTTTCAGGACTCATTGGGCAAATGATCTGAGAGAGGGGGCGATCAGTACGCAAACAAGAAGAGTATGAGAAACTGAAAAAGGACCCACAAAGCTCATCTGATGTCATCATAAAAAGGAAGAGAAAATTCCACAAAAAAACAATTAAAAAAGAAGGTTGCAGGAATTTTGGCTAAACATGCCACACATATTGATAACTCTTCTTCAGAATAAAACCTTGGCAGTGACTCTGCTAGACAACATGGCAGAGTCCACGATAAGTCACCAGAATCTTCAAGAGATTCTGGATGCAAAAGCAACTGACAACTTCATTGAAGCTGAAACCCCAGACCAATGCGTCAGCCCTCCAGACAGATTTGATAAATTAAACATACAGATTGACTTTATAAATTAAACATACAGATTGAGGATGACATAATGCGGACCATTAGGGTAATATTCTGGGAAAATGTAACACTTAGTTACAACATTCTCTTGGCAGAGGTCGATTGGCCACCAGAGTTTTGTAAGAACAGCCCCACAAGGAGAGGAGATAATATTTCCGTCTTTCTTGCTGCCTGTCCCCAAAGAGGTTAAACAAGCGTACCCTGCAGAATAGTCTCTTGCACAAGCCCAAGAATAATACAGCAACCATGTATGCTGGGATAAGGACTTGCCTTATCATGTTATACCCATAAGGTCCAGCCTTGCAGTGCAACCACAAAACCCAATTGCACATGAAGCAAAAGCTCCTGTGAGAGAAATTCCTCTTACAACTATAGTACCAGGGAATTGTTGAACCCTGTGTATCTCCCATAAATAATCCCTTATTTCCAGTAGCTAACCCAGGTTATTCCTACTGCATAGTCTTAGACTGTAAACACTTAAAAAGTCATATGCGTACATTTGCAATTCAAAATTCACACAGTACAGCCATAATAAACAACATAGGGCTTGATTTAGATCTTGGCGGGCGGGTTACTCCATCACAACGGTGACGGATATCCCATCCGCTGAAATATAAATCCCATAGGATATAATGAGATTTATATTTCAGCGGAAAGCATATCCGTCACCGTTGTGATGGAGTAACTCGCCCGTCAAGATCTAAATCAGGCCATAAGTCCATAATAAATACGAACGAAACAACCTTGGATATTTCCAATGTTTTTTCTGCCAAAACATAGCACCTGAAAGCAGAGATTTGACAGCATTCTCCATGCTCAGTTCACAGCGCCACTTCTGTCACTTCCCTCAAGGGTATTCGAACAGTCCTGGATTGTTCGCTGCCTGAGTAATGTCAATTCTTCATGATATTGACCCAGAGCATTGTCCTATGCTGATCATGTGTATCTAACTGATGATGTATTCAGCACACGTTTATCCAGAATAGATCGCATTGTATTGGGATTTACTGAACAAGACAAAAAATTCAATTTAAGAAAATATAAAATTGAGTTTCTCAGTGTCCTATTTTTAGGGTACGGGTTATCAAATGAGGGCAAGAGCTTTGCACCACATTTCCAAGAGAAAAGTGCTCTTTACAACCACCAAACACCATGAGAAAATTACAATCCTTGTTAGGATTCCTCAATTTTGGCAGAACATACATACCAGATTATGCATAAAACCTTTATACAATTTAATTTGTCCTGATTTTTCCAGTACACATTGGACATCAGAACATACACAAATACGTAGATCACTACAGACTGACATGCGTGCATCAAGACACTTAAATACACGTATCAACAAAACAAACTTTGTATTCCACATTATTGTGGGTGCCATTGGCTTTACATATATCACCTTCAATAAAGTTGACACAGTGCCAATTGCATATAAATCACATCTATATTCTAATTCTGAAATGCGTTTTACATCCACTGAAAAAATAGTGACTGCAGTACAGATGGCTGTCATAAAGGAAAGACCTTTGGATCAAGGGAAACGCATAATTGTCATTACTTCTGTCCCAGTCTTAGAGGCTGTTACAAAGGCCAGCGTTACCAACTCGAAAGCCTTACATCATAGTTGAATAAAATGAGTGACTTTCCTGACTGCTACTGAAGTAGACTATGGGCTAGATGTATCAAGCGTTTTACTGTTCGCAAACGGGTCAATTCGTAGAATTGGCCAGTTTGCGAACGGTAAAAAGCCTTTTGGGATGTATCATCTCAAAAGGCATTCGCAAAATAGGGAATCGCAATTTTTGCGATTACCTATTTTGTGAATGCATTTAGGGAATCGCAATTTGCGATTCCTTAAATGCAATGCTGGAAGCAAAAAAATATTGCGACCTGGCTTTAAGGAATTGCAACATACCACCAACTTCAAGTTTGTGGTAATTTGCAAATTCCTAGAAAAATGCACTTTTTTGCACTTTTCTAGGTGCCATGTAGCGTACATACATGCCCGGGCATGTATGTGCGCCACATGTGCACACATGCATATTTCAGGGGTGCAACAGGGTGTCCTTTTGACCCCCTTGCACCCTTGAAATTGCATGTGCAATTTGTGAGTACCTATTGGGTACTCGCAAATTGCACATGCAATTCCCATTCATTCCCATAGAAATGAATGGGAAGCCATTCCTTATTTGCGACTCGCAATTTGCGAGTCGCAAATAAGGAATGCATAGGAATCGCAATGTTATTTGCGAAACCTACATACATTGCATTTTGCGAGTCCATAATAGCGAATCGGTAAAATTCGCTATTAAGGACTCGCAAAATACAATGTTGATACATCTGGCCCTATGTCTTTGACCTACTTTACAAACTCAAGAATTTCTCCAGTATGAACATGAATACCCCAAGCCCAGTAATATATTGCCTCTTGAACAGCATAAGCATGTTATATATACTGATGGTTAGCGTTCTGTAGTTACCAAACACCAATACTCGGCGGCCTGAGCTACAGTACATGGTGTCATGATGGATGGAAAATTCCATCCTCAAAAAACATTTACATGGTCCCTAGGGATTGTACTGCACAACTAGCTGAGTTGAAAGCCTTGATTCTAAGCTAGAGAATATGGATCCAGAATTCCCAACACTTATAGTGTGTGATTAGTATTACTGTGTCCAGTCTTTTAATAATTCTACTTTAGTGGCGCCTGAATGTATTCGGAGATTCAAAAGGGAATACTATAAAACACAAGCTGCTTTGAGGAAAGGTGGCACAACTTAAAGACAGTTTGCCACAGGCTCTTGTGATACACACATTGAGTCATCATCTTGTTGGAATACATGCTGTAGGGAATTCATTGGCTGATGAAGCTGCCAAATCTGCAGTTAAGACTGCTTCAGTAGCTGCGATTACTCGTTCTCACACGAGGATGGATGTAGATATCATTGGTGCCATCAATGCTTCGGTCAAAGGCACCCCTTTACCTAAAAAATGTCCAGAAAAATATTCCTATCACTTAAGTACCCAAAATATATCTTTTGCTATCATCCCAGAGGTGGGTGATCTTGTGATTCCCAACCAAGACTGCAGGCTAACATTAATCATAGCTGCCCATGAGGGTGTAGCGACTGGCCATGCTGGTGTGGCAGCTACAGTTTCTCTATTAGAGAAGCGCTATTAGTAGCATGGTCTATAGAAGCAAACAAAACAGTATGTCATTAGTTGTGACATTGGCCAACAAATTAAAAGCTCCACCATTGCAAGCCCACCGCAGACAACCCTCTTAGTTTCAACGAAACCTCTCCAATATGTGTACCTCAATCATTGCATTCCCTTAAATTTGGATGATGCATTTAAATTCATTCTACTTGCTGTAGATTCTTGCTTCAGATTCCTATGGGTGTTGTCACAATGATCGGCTGATGCTCACAGTGTTATTTAAGATTTGCACAATGTTCTCAGGACATATGCAGTTGCTTAATTCTGCTCAGACCAGGGCCTTGCTTTTGCCTATAAGGCTTACAGGGATACTATGGAAACCCTGAGTGTTGCTATGGTGTATTCCTCTCCATATCATTGTGAGGAAAATTTGATTGTGGAGAGGAAAAACATTGACTTAAAGGAATACTTAGCAGCTAGAGTATTAGGTTCAAGTCATAGTTGGATCCATCACTTGTATGGTGTCAAGAGAGCACTAAATAATCTGCCTAAACAATATTTGGGTGGTCAGACCCCCTGAGAGGTCTAGTTTGGCATCCAGGTGTACGTTCCGGATCCTAAAAGTACTGGCACAGTGGCGGCAGATAAACCTTTCGAAATAAATGAACGTTTCACTATCTTACAGGAACTACAAAACTTCCGGGATGAGCAGTCTAATAAGCTTTCAAAGAATTCTGCCATTGAATGAGTGAAGGAACAAGCAGCACCTTCTGGCTGAATTCCAAAAGTTGGGGATCTAGTTCAGGAGAAAATTGCAGTAAGGAAAGAGTGTGGCCCATCTTACTGTGCACCGAAGACAGTCCTCGGCATTCAAGGAACAAGAACAGCGATTTTGCTGCCACTTGTGGGTTGTAAAGACAGGCAACTTGTATCAATTGATCAAGATAAATTGCATCATGTGGCCAGTACTCCACAGTAGGCCACAAGGACACCTGTGTCATTCCCTGACTCCTCTCACTACCGTACAGAAAAATTCCTCTACAAGTTTTAAGCAACACCAATGTTGTTTCCTTCCTGCTGGGGAGGGTGGAGAATGAACTATTGTTGATTCATGTTACTGCTACAAATGCAAGCCATACCACAGATGTGAGTATAACGCTTGCTACTGCTACTCCTAACCGAAGAGTTATTCATGATGAACTTCCTTTGAAGGTGTCTACCTATTCTCTTCTGCCTTCAGCAGCATGTTTTTCAACAGACTGCTTCTAGTTACTTTGTCGATGTTGATGACTTCTCTTCTAACACTTCACTACATCAATCAATCAAACAGGATTTGTATAGCATGTCTAATCACCCATGAGGGTATCCGGGTGCTGAGAACCCTACAGCATAGGTGGGTTCAATTGAACAGTCAGGTCTTGAGTCCTTTACTGAATTCCAGCAGGGAGGATGAGGTCTGGAGGTGGAGTGGGAGGACGTTACAGTACTTTGCAGCAAGGTATGAGAAGGAGTGTCCTCCACTGTTGCTTTAGTGGATGTGGTGGTATGAGCAAGGGAGAGGGATGCAGAGCACAGGTGTCTGGAGGGTTGGTGGAAGTTCAGGTGGTGGTTTACGTATGCTGGTCCTTGGTTGTGTAGGGCCTTATAGGCGTGGATCAGCATCTTGAATTGACATCTCTTGAGGAGCTTCTTGAGGTGGGTGGTGATGTGGGTCCACTTTGGGACATCAAGGATGAGCCTTGCTGCTGAATTCTGTATGGCCTGCAGTCTCTTCAGGAGGTGCGAGTTGATTCCTACGTAGAGTGAGTTGCTGTAATCCAGCCGGCTGGTAATTAGAGCTTGAGTGACAGTGTGATTAGAGCTTGAGTGACAGTGTGGCAGGTGTTGATGAGGAGCCACTTGAAGATCCTATAGACTACATGGTGTATGTGATTTTCTTCTTTGTCTGAAACACACTTATCTGATCTCTCCGTGGCTTTACATTTGGATTGCCATCTCATTACTTTTCCTTCTCATTTGGGATTGGATTTGTTACAGTTTTTTTCTTGCTAATATATGAATATTATCTCCCAGAGCGTTCTACTTCAGAACTGGTAGTCAAGGTGTTGAAACCTCATTTGTCTTCCCACAAAGTGCAAAGAGACCTGTCCCTTGTGAACATTTCTGCTTTTCCAATGATTGATGGAATTGCTTGAGATGAGGTCCCATATGATATTTTTGGTCCTACAGAGGCACTTGAGGTTCCTTATGTCTTTAAGGATGCAATGGGTGGCATGATTACCCCTGGCATTATGTCTGATGATGTGTAAACCCAGATCCCTGTGACTGGGGGTGAATGTTTGCATTGTCCAGCATTCCGTCCATCAATTGTTTCTTTTGCATATGTCGCCCTAAGTGGGAAGGGTATGCCCAGACGTGGGTCCCGTGCTCACTACACCACTGGATTCAAGCTAGCCTGGCTGATGAAGGGTGATGCCCTGAAACCGGTCCCAGGATGCTTGTTTCTGGTCCAGGGAGGACCTGGCTTGGCAGTTGGGGCTAGACTGTTCCCGCAAGGAACAGGGTCAAGACTGATTTACATATAGCTGGGTCCAAACTGGGGTGGTGTGGTGAGCAAAAGAATGATGGATTAAACCCAGATCCCTGTGACTGGGGGTGAATGTTTGAATTGTCCAGCATTCCGTCCATCAATTGTTTCTTTTGCATATGTCGCCCTAAGTGGGAAGGGTATGCACAGACGTGGGTCCCCTGCTCACTACACCACTGGATTCAAGCTAGCCTGGCTGATGAAGGGTGATGCCCTGAAACCGGTCCCAGGATGCTTGTTTCTGGACCAGGGAGGACCTGGCTTGGCAGTTCGGGCTAGACTGTTCCCGCAAGGAACAGGGTCAAGACTGATTTGCATACAGCTGGGTCCAAACTGGGGTGGTGTGGTGAGCAAAAGAATGATGGATTAAACCCAGATCCCTGTGACTGGGGGTGAATGTTTGCATTGTACTGCATTCCATCCATCAATTGTTTCTTGTGAAAACAGTTACCTCCATGCTCTCAGAGCTTGAATATTATGCTGTATTTGAAAATGAAGATTTGTACCTTAACTCTGCTAATTATGGAAAGACATTTTGCTAGCATTACAATTCACATCATTATTTACACAGAACTAGTGTTCCACGTACAGCTTTCAATTTTGCACAATGGGAACATTGCCTGACTCCTCCAGTGGGTAGCTCCAAGACACACATGGACCAATTTGCATATTTTGGGGGACATAATCCTTTAGATTCTGTTTCCTTTTATTTTAAACATAACGCCCTACTAGGAAAGAAAAGTATTTTGACCGACATTAAATTGATTTATTCTGATTCATTCATTTCCCAACTGGCCCTAGAAGGCTATTGTAAATACGCCATTTATTTAAAATCAGTTTGGAGAACTAGATACTGGCAAGTGCAGGGAACAGACACTTTATTTAGAGCCTGTATAATTCAGATACAGATGATTTTCTTAAATAAGACAGTACATCAGACTACTTGCTTGGGTCTAGCCAAAATTAAAGAAATTAATTAGCACATCATTTCCTCAATTGCTTGTTTTGATAATTGGCAACATCTGGTAAATTACACTGAACTGCTCACTAGTATGGTACAAAATGTTACATACAATTCTGCACTTTCAGGTCCTAACGGATGGTTATATGCCAAAATTTCTAACTCTGTCTCAGGGGTTTATGCCAATACAGACAAAGAGGAAATTTAGCACATTCCCGAGATTTTATTACCAAATAAAGTAAAAACAGATAAGGGGGTTTCTTTTGCTTGATAGCATCAGAAGCCTAGATCTTGTTATTTTAAATGGGAGAGTGCCCGCTGATAAAACAGCACATTTTACCTTTCACTCACAACACACTCAGAGCCTTTTAGACTATGTGATTGTTTCCTACCAAATGTTTGGGGCTTGTGATAAT
Organism: Calotriton arnoldi; assembly: GCA_963921515.1. Lineage (NCBI taxonomy): Eukaryota > Metazoa > Chordata > Amphibia > Caudata > Salamandridae > Calotriton > Calotriton arnoldi. The sequence goes on along the minus strand of CAWUFW010004950.1, from coordinate 1,292,976 downwards.
TTCTTTGTCTGCCCGTCGATATGGAGCGACCATATTATAGTGGGTATGATATTGGCTTTTGATCTACCCACACTGGAGTCGGGGAATGCTGGTCAGGGCATGGCCACCTTTAACAAAGCAAATGGTCGGTCCTTTTGGACGCAAAAAAATCTTTGAAGTAGGCTCAATTGTGAAGATGGCCCATGTAGAACAGCAGGGTTTAATTCACTCTAATATTATACCCTTCTTTGAGGCTCAAATGGAGAAGATTTGTAATTTAAGTTCTACATCTTCTGAACCACGCCTGTATAAACAGGATACGTCCCATATGACTTCTTTAAAACAAGCAATTAACCATCTTGTCCGAAAACAGCATATACATTTCCTCACTGGCCGGCAGCAGGAAACCAATTGCCTTAAGTGAGTGAAAAGACGTATTATGCTCAGTGAAAAAAGAAGGGAGCTTGATGCTAAGTGGATTGGGCTGAGGGAAGCCGCAAGGGCCAAAGACTCAAGAAAGTATTGGCACTTGATCGCGGAATACTGCGACTCAAGGCAGAGGGCTCTACCCATACCAATTCCAGAAAAGGACTGGGTGGATTACATCTCCCTATTATATGGAAACAATAGCCCAGTTTCTTCCGTGATGACAGATGGGGTTAAACCCGCGTCTATTGAATTTACTGAATTTGGCCCCCATCAGGAAAGGTAGTGGTAAGTTATATAAAGAATGCAAGAACCTCCAGCTCACAAGGGCCGGATGGAATCCCGATTGCACTAATTAAAAAGGAGCCAGAAGCGTGGGGTGATTTTTAGAGCCACTTTTTAAATATTGCTTTCTTATGAATAAAATCCCCCCTCTTGGAAGGGGAGCATTATAGTCCCCCTGTATAAAAAGGACCGAGAACGGTGCCGACTAGTTTTAGACAGATTGCCCTCCTGGATGCCTCAGGCAAATTATTTGCAAAAGCATATTATGCCATCTTCAACAATGGGTTTATGATCAGAATATTCTTCCTCCGGAACAAGCTGGTTTTAGAAAGAACCATGGCACCTTGGATAATATAGCGGTTGTTCAGACAATTGTAGAGAAATATGTTTTCTCCCGAGGAATGCCAATATATACAGCTTTTATTGATTTCTCCACGGCGTTTGACAAAGTGGACCGCCAGACGCTGTGGAGAAAACTTGTCCTCCTTGGCATACCATATCATCTTTTAGGTCTGATTATGGAATTGCATACAGACACCTGGTGCCGGGCTCTGATGGGAGGTTCGCGGGGGTTATCATGTAAAATTAGAACGCATAATGGGCTCAAGCAGGGTTGCCTATTGGCACCACTCTTATTTTCTTTGTATATTGCTGATCTCCCCGGCACTCTGAATTCGGTAAGGGGGGATGCCCCAAAAATTGGTACAATGTCCGTTGGCTCTCTATTATACGCAGACGATGTTGCAATATTCGATCTAACGCCTATTGGCCTGCAACGTCGGATAGATGCCCTAAGTAAATATGCAGAGGCTCACTTCTTGAAAATTAATATCGCAAAAAGCAAGATGTTGGTATTTCGTAAGAAGGGGCTTAGAAGAAGGAGATGTCTAAGATGGATGCTTGTTTATGAAAAACTGGAACTGGTTGACTCGTACCTATATCTAGGGAAGGTTTTTCCAAAACTGGCCGAGATTTGGAGCATATTAAACACTGTGTTAGTAAAGCTGTCTCCCAGGCAAGTGCACTAACTAGATTCTATAAAACTTGCGGGAGACGCCATTTTGGCCATGTTTTATCTGTTTTTAAGGTCAAAATCCCTCCCTCGTTAATATATGCTGCCGAGGTGCTGGACATGAACTATTGGCTTTCTTTCAATAAGGCGGAAGGGCGAATCCTGCGTCAAATTTGCAATTTAAACTCTTTGGCAGCCCCACATGTACTGCGCCTCGAATTTGGATTAGTCTTGTACTTTACCCTATCCCTGGCTGTGGTTCCTAGGTAGGGTAACTCCCTCCTTTTGGGGGAGGAGGGTACACTTAGGGCTACCCTGAGAATAGAAATTTTTGACACGCTAAAAGAACAATCAACGTTTTTTAGGTCCTTTGTATGTGCAAATGATACATTCGGTCTTAGTTTGAATTCCGCTTCTCCTATGTCCAAATCTGTACTGAAACAACTTCTAAAGAAGTCTAGATCCCCTATCAGTTTGGCGAGAGACGTGGCCTCCAGCCAGTCCAGGTCCAGTAATGAGGCGGTCAGAGGGAGTGCTTTGGGGAATAAACCACAGCCTTATTTAACTTGGAATATCCCTCACGGGATTAGAAGGCTGATACTCCTACTGAGATTTAATTTGCTGCCTCCAAGAGATGTCACTGGTATCTGGGATAAAACACCTAGAGAGAAGAGAATTTTTGAATTGTGCCAGCTGCAAATCCAAGATCTAGATCATGTGTTATTTGTATGCTCAAAGCTGCAAAGTGCCAGGCGAATGCTTTTAAAGACAGTTTTTATTAAATTTAATATCCACTCTGCCCAGGAGGCACGATCTTTGGTTCTTTCCCCTCCGAATGAAATGGTTTGTTTTAAGATATATCAATTTTTTAAAACATTTCTGCCTATTTATTAGGAATTTTCTTTTGATTGCCTCATGTATTTATAGCACTATTTGCACATCTCTCAATATGTCGATAAAAGAATGTTATTGGTCGGTTAGTTGACTGTATCATGTATTTTTAGCACTATTTGCAGACCTTTTAGTATGTTTGATATAAGAATTTTTATAGCAATGTTTAAGGAAGAATTTTGTATTGTACGTAAAGTTTGTCTCTTTTTTTATTTGATGGTGTGTTTTTGTGGACCTCCGTAGGAAGTTCCATATCAAAATAAATAAATTGAATTGATGGTTATTGTGGTCAGTGGACACCAACGGTTGTCATGTATGTTTTTATCTCTACACAGGGTTTTAAAGCTAGTAGACCAGACCCTTGTTACATTCAGACTGATCAGTCAGGGGTTATTATTACCTATTCTGTGGGAAAGATATACAAGCAATGGTTGCAACATTCCACTTTATCTGCAGTAAAAGAAAAACATTTTCTCCTTTCATATGACATGGATGTGCAAGAATTTTTTTTAGGTCCTAGTTCTCATCGTTCTAAAAGATTCATGTATGCTGCCTATAATGCAGTTTGGAAACTATCACAAATGGAAGCAGCTGTACTTTTAATGCAAGTTCATCAAGCTAATTTAGAAAAAGCACTTGCTATGCTATGCTACGAGATTTGTAGAGCGCATGGTGACCCGGAGGCATCCCAGCGCTAAGAGAAAGAGGAAGCACAGCAAGCCTGAGATCAGACATAGTTAATCCTATGAGAGGTCACCGTGGACAGAGCTAGCTTTTAATGGCTTTGGAAACGCGCAGCTCATTGTCCTAACACCTAATGGCCAAGTGCAGAGAATTCCAGAGCTTAGCTACATTGAATTGAAAGGAGAGCCCTTCCTCTCTGGCTCTGTAAACTCCAGGAACGGTGACCATATGCTGGTTGGTTGAATGAAGGGCTGAATTGGGGGCGCAGTGAGTGACAAGCTTTTGAAGGATGGGCGGGCATTTCCTTTTTTTAAATTTTAAATTTTTATTTAGACAGCCAAACATACAAAAAACTTATAATAAATACAATTAATGTCCATTATTTCTCTTTTTACCCTCCCCTCCTACCGATCTGCCCCCCCCACCCTCCCCACAAAACCAAAGGATACAGATTGGGTTAAGCCTTGCAGTACGCTAAGCCTTAGAATTAAATAACCATTTTTTCCCCTTTTAAATTAAATCATATCACAACGTAGCTTCATTAATCCAATTGGCAATTGGTGACCAGATATCGAGCCCCCTTTTTTAGCTCTTAAACCCCTTCTAATGTAAATCGCTTTCTCCCAACGGTAGGTAGCTAACAGTTTCCCCAGCCAGCAGTGTACAGAAGGAGGTTCTTTGACTAGCCAGACAGTAGCCAGGCTAAGCCTAAACACCGCCATAGCTACAAATAACAATGTCCGATTTGCATTAGTCAGTGTTTGATTGGTTACTCCCAGCAAAATTACTTGAGGCGTGAGATCCACCTCAAACCCCAACATGAGCTTAATATAATTACCCACCTCCCTAACCAGAGTTGCTAATCGGGGGCAAGTTGCAAACATATGCACACTGTCGGCGGCGCAGAAACCGCAACGAGAGCAGTGTATACCTGTGGCGCCACCCCATTTGGCTATCCGTGCTGGAGTGATGTACAAATTCAACCAAGTTTTAAAGCATTGAACTTGAAGATTTGCCGAGTAAAATGCAGTCTGGCTCAATACTAAGGAATCCTCACATTCCCCTACCTCTGCATGTACCGTATCCTGCCAGCGATTGGTATGTTTAATGAGGTCGTCCTCCATCAAATTACTAAGGAGTTTACAGAATTTGGAAATAGGTGATGGAACCCCTAGTGCCATTTCCAGTAAGGGAACTTTATGACCCCGGATTGTCTTCTTAGATAAATAATCCCTTATCTGTAAAAATTTAAAGAAGTGGTTATTTTCAATCCCAAATTTCTTCTTAATAACATCAAACGAATGCATCGTATTGTCCACCATAAGATCACCAATATGCCTTATACCCCTATCCATCCAAATTCTCATATAACCGTCTCGGAAAATTTCCGGCAGAAGGTCGTTATCAGCCAGAGGGGTATATCTATGAATCCTATTTATTTTGAGTTTCTTCCTAACTGCCGTCCAGACCTTAAATGCTCCCGACATAACTTTGAATTTCACTCTCTTAAAATAGGCAAAATCGATATGTCGCATGAGGCAACCATGGGCCTCCGCCCCTAATACTAACCTATATATTGAGGTGTAAGATGTTTCCTCTGTTGCCACCATCTCTTTCCCCAATAATTCGGCCATCTGTTGTAGAGCTGACGCCCAATAATAAATCTGAAGATTTGGGACAGACCACCCACCCCGATCTCTGGGTAAGGTCATGTATTTTAGCGCTCTACGGGGGCGTTTTCCGGCCCATAGAAATTTCGATATTGCCTGATTAAAAGCAGAAAACCAAGCCTTATTTATTTCAACTGGGATAGCTCTGAAAAAGTATAAAATTTTAGGCAAAAATAGCATCTTAATAACGTTGCACCTTCCTAAAAGAGTAAGGTGTAAACAATTCATTCTGTTGAAATCTGATTTAGTTTTGTGTAGTAATGGCTCCAGGTTAATTTGAACAATTTCGTCAATATTGGCAGAGATCTCAACCCCTAGATATCTGGCTTTTCCCACTACCCGTGTATCATTTAGGCCAACTCTGGAGTTTTTCACAATCAACGTCTTATTCTCATTGAGATGATACCCTGAAATTTTACCAAAATCTATGGCCTCCCTTTCTACCTCCTTAATAGCCTCTAACGGGTTAGCTGTTATTATCGCAAGATCATCAGCATATGCTAGGATCTTGGTATCTCCGCCAATAGATTGAACCACCTGTAGCTTATTATTCTCTGTGATTTTCCTAATTAAAGGATCTATATACAACGCAAATAATAACGGTGAGCAGGGGCACCCTTGCCGTGTACCACGGGTAATTTTAATTACGTCAGATATAGAGCCCATCATGGCTATTCTAGCCACAGGTTCCTGATACATACACCTGATAGCTCCAATGAAACCTTTGCCCAAACCTCTCCTTTCCATGATTGCCCATAAAAAGGGCTAGGAGACCCTATCGAACGCTTTCTCGGCATCGAGTAGTATTGCGGCCATAGGGTCTCCTGTAACCCTTGTATAGTCAAAAAGTGTAATTATACGTCGAATATGTTCAATCGTACCTCTACCCGGGACGAACCCATGCTGAAAGGGGGAAACTAACTTCTTGATGACTTCGGCTAGCCTTTTTGCCAAGATTTTAGAATAGATTTTCACATCACTATTAACCAACGTAATTGGTCGGTACGAGCCCAGTTCCTCACAAGGTTTTCCTTTTTGAGAAAAACTATAATATTGGCACATTTCCATGAGTCGGGGGCTACCATATCTAATTGTGCTCTACAAAATACATCCCACAAAAATGCAGAGATCTGAGTTTTAAATTTTTTGTAAAATTCCCCGGGATTAAATCGGTTCCCGCTGCTTTGCCGGATGGAAGGGAATCTATAGCTTCAGTTACTTCCTCAATTGTGATTGGCTTGTCTAAGCTAGCTCTTTCTTCCTGAGAGAGCTGATCCAAAGCTTGCCCTCTTAGGTAGTCTTCTATTTCTTTGTCCCCAACCCGGACATCATCAGTATATAATTTTTGATAAAATTTTTTAAATGAAGTGAGAATAGCATCGGACTCAGTTACCATGCCTACAATAGGATCTCTGATTTCCCTGACCCGTGTTTGTACAGTTTTTCCCTCGTTCGTAAAGCTAGTAAGTGACCCACCCTCTCGCTATTCTCATAAACCCTACTCCTCCAGGCCATATACTTGCCGGCCGATTTTTTAAGGAGATTTCCGTAATGGCCGATCTTGCAAGAGTAATCTTAAGTTGGGCTGCCTCTGATTCTACCCCTCTAGACAATACCTCTATCAGTTCAGTTTCTGCCTTATCCAAATCCTCATACAAGATCTGTAGCACTGCTTTATCTTTCCTTTGCGCCTCCCAGCCATACCTAGATGTTTCTCCTCTGATCCCCGCCTTAAATGTGTCCCATACTATACCTATATTGGCGCTCCCAAGATTTTCGTCCAGAAACCTAGGGATCCATTCCTCCAATTGCTGTATATACCCTTCATCACTTAACAGAGCCCTGTTGAATGTCCATTGTGTCTGAGCAGATCGGCGTCCAATATCTATTTCAATCACCAAAGGGTTATGATCTGACATAACTTTGGGGTACTTGCTTATAGAACAACCTTGTAAAAACTCATGTGACACAAGAAAATAATCCAATCTCGCATGCACTTGATGAGGTGCAGAAAAATATGTAAAGCCTGGATCAGGTTCCTTTTTTGCCGCCCATACATCTGCTAACCCATGCAATGACTTAAGTTGAGAGAGTGATTTAAAAACTTTAGGTTTACGACCCTGGTACGTCGTTCCTATATGATTAGCAACCTGACAGCTCAGGTTAATATTCAGATCCCCACATAATATCAGAGGAAGAGGCCACCCGACAAGTTCCACCTTCAACCAATCAAAAATTACCGGGTCATCCAGTACTGATCCATATACAGAGCAAAGAGTGAACATTTTATCTTCAAGGCTGACTTGCAAAATTACCCATCTCCCCATTCTATCTACGAATGATCGCGGAAAGCTACCCAATCCTCTTTTAGCCAGTATTGCCACCCCTCTTGTCCGAGTCTCTTGTGTTGTGCAAGCAATAAGTTGATAGCCTGCCATCTCTAAAACTCCTTTCCTGCAGCCTTCAATATGTGTCTCTTGAAGACATAAAATATCTGCCTTCAAAAATTGAACATCATGACTACTTCTCCTTCTTTTTTGGGGATCGTTCAGCCCACATATATTAATGGATGCAATTCTAAGTTTCCTCATTATGACATAAGCTACGATTCCAAAACAAATGACAGTGCAGTACGAACAATACCCATCTAAAAGACCAAGTGCTTATCCCCGTGCAAAAATTCCACCCTAACACCCTTTGGTTTATATCAAGCCCACCCTCTCCCCCTTCCCCATTCCCTTCAAAAAGGCAAAAAAGGTCCCAGGACCCTTGTGATGCCTCCTGCATGTGTTGTGCCCCCTGGCCGCTCCCTGCCAACAAACAAAAAAAAACCCGAAAAAAAAAAAAAAAAAGACAAAACATAAAAAGAAAAACATAACAGATAAATATTCAATCACATTTTGCTAACATGCTACCATCGCTTATTTTTTAGAAAGTTCTTTCAAGAACTCCTGAGCCTGAATCTCAGACGAGAATACTCTTGTTGTACCGTTACATATAACTTTAAGTCTGGCTGGGTTTTGTAAAAAGACTTCACAGCCTAATTTTTGAAATGGTGTAATAAGCAAGCGGAGTCTCCATCTCCTCTCCACCGTTGCATGACAAAAATCAGGTCGGACAAAAAAGGAATGCCCTTCCCCCACCCTCTGTGCGTTGGGCCTAGCTTTCTCGAAAATAGCTTGTCTGAGGAGGAAATTGCCAAAAAATATAAGAATGGCCCTTGGTTTCTCAGCTTGCCCAGTCCTCTTTTTCAACATCAGAGGAAAACGATGCACCCTCTGCACTTCAAGCTCCCAGTTCCAGTGAGCCAGTTCGGGAAAGGCCTCCTTAAGTACTCTCAATATGAAGCCACGAATATCGTCCCCTTCCGCATTTTCTGCAATTCCAAGTAGCCGGAGGTTGTTCCGGCGTTGTCTATTTTCGAAGTCCTCCAACTTCCAAAGAACATCGGTCATCCTGCCTTCGTTAACAGATGTCTGTTGCCCCGTTATCTCTGTGCTGGCCTCAAGTTGCACAATTCTTTCTTCTAACGCCGTAGTGCGTTCTGATATTTCCGAGCAGGCCTTATTGACTTTTCGTACTGCTCCTTGAAGTTTTTGGTAGCCAAATGAGCCCTCTTATGTTCATAACGTGCCTCAGTTTGCATTTGCTTTAACGTTGAATAAATTAGCTCCATAGATGGGGGTGGTATTTGAGATTCCGCGCTGTCTTTTATCTCTGCTAGGAGTTCAGGAGCTAACGCTGGGTCCCTACCCCCATCCGCGAGTTCCCTTTCAAAGTGGGTGGCGGAGTAATCCCATTTCAGTTGACTTGATTAACTATAGTCCGAGGTGAAGCCCTTGTCTTTGTCTAACCCTCTTGAGCTCCTCTTCTTAGTGCGGACAGGTGCACGCTTTAATGTGTCAAATTTCGTGGGTGAACTGCCACTATCCACCCCAGTCAAATCATCTCCTGTTTCATCCTTCTCACTGTTAGATAGCTCAGATTCATCTGTCAATGAGTAAAATTTATCAAGGTCTGGGGTCGCTGGGATTTTACCATCCTCCTGAGCGTTAGCCTCATGGTGTGACTTTAAGGCCTGTGCAAGGGGGAATTCACCTAAAACTTGCGTGGTAATAGCCTTATCCAAGCCTTCTTGTTGTGCTGTGCCCTCAGTTCTTGGTGTCCCCTCCTCAGAGTCTGATAAATTTTTTCCAGACATTTCAATGGATGACTGGGCAGATCTGATAGCAAATTTATCCAGCTTTAAAGCCTCTAGAGTCTCTAATGCAATCTCTCCTATGCTCTGATTGCTATTATTGGGCTGCCCCCCCCTTAGGGCCTTCCTACAGCTGTCTGTATTTGTTTTTGCCAGAAGGCAGCCTTTTCCTTTGCCGTTTTTTTTTTCCCGGGTATTTGCAGACCCCCGGCCGGCAAACATCCCGGGCACAGTTGGTTGTTTTGGTCTGGTGACTGATTCACTCAGTCGTTGTGCCCCTGCGTCCCTCACGTTATTTCCCCATCTTTGGGTGATTCCACCCATTGCATGTCCCCTTTGTTTGGGTTAGGGTTAGAAATCAAACCTTTCTCCTCCGTAGTCGTTCGCCGAGTCGTAGATGTCCCTTTGGCTCCAGCGGGAGTGCCGATATCCTTCAACGCGGGCCTCACTTTCGCCGGCATAATGCAGTATTCAGAGCCCGTCAGCCTGATCACCGTGGTAACAATGTTGCAGCCAGTTTCCACCGCTCTGATCTCTGGCAGCCTTCCCGTAGCAACAAAGTATCGATGCACCTCCCTGAGCCTCCAGAGCACTTTCCTTCTGACACCGGACACCGCAGAGGAGAACGTCTTCAGAGCGCGAGCCGTCAGTGCACCGATTAACTGTACCCTCATCAGCTCCTCGTCCAGTGATAATTCAAAGCCGCAAGTCCATCAGAGTAGCAGTAAGTAGCTAAATAACGTTTTAGCACATTTGATTGATGTCTTTTTCTCGCTCCGTCAAACTAACGTCCACGTGGCAGGGAGAGCAGCTTTCCACAACGCTCACACAGCCGCCATCTTGCGGGCATTTCCTTTGGAGAATTCTATAGACAATGCACAAGGACTTGAATTCAGTTCTTTGAGCAATGGGAAGAGAGTGCAATGCCATCAACCCCAACTGGGCTGATTGAGACATGGGAATACCCAGTAACATATGAGCAGCCGCATTTTGTACCACTTGCAGTTTCTGGATGGCAGTGTTGGGGGAACCCAGGTAAAGAGAATTCTCGTAGTCCAGGTGGGAAAGGATTAATTAATTACTTTTTGTTGTTGATAATGGCATGAATACATTGCCAACTCATATTTACAGTCTAAATAACATTGTATCGTCTACAATTGACATTATACCTTTTGACATGTCTTCATTATACCATGAGCAGAGTTGTATTAGGTTGATTATGCATTTGAGCTGGACATACAAGTTTAAATTTTTTAGTGCTTGCCATGGCGGTACTTGAACACAACAGAATTGTTTTTGCCTTTTAATTTAACACGTAGGCAACAGGTCATGGCAATGTTAAACAGTGAGAAGTTAGAAAAGTTGCCTTTTGCAGTAGCTGAGACACCGTCAGCAGTATGGTTAAAAAATGGAGTGATCTCATTGCCAATTTCAACATTTCATTTCACATCGTGCTTAGACATTTTTCAGTTGGCAGATATGAGCCTTAAGTGGAGAGCTTCATCTACAAATTGTGGTAATTGCCCTTTGATTGCAAATGTGTAAGTGGAGAACGGGCGGTGTTCCTTAGTGGAAACAAATGTTCATCTTCGCTCAGCAACTCAGTCCTTTGTAAAGAGGTGAAACTGCACAGGGCATGTAATGCTTCGGTGGCCAATCTGGCATGTCATCCGAAGGGAGTATCAGCTTTTTCAATTCATCCAGTCATTAGATTACTTTCAAATGCAAGTTATTTGATATTGAACAATTAAAGTTGCTGTGGGATGAGAGCAGGCGTCCCATATGTGGTGTTGGTCTCCCAGATAGAAACATGTTGCAATTCTGTGCTATTTCCTCCAACACACATGGTTACAGAAGTTATCCTATAGCCTTCCATTCTAATTTTCAAGGTTAACTTTGACAAACTGAGCACACTAAAAGCCTTACTTTTTTCAGAAGGATGTGGCACTTACATCTGTACTTGAAACCTCTGAACTTCAAGTATCAAGGTCATCCTGCAAAATTCATTCGATACTATGCACAAACCTGCCACACATCTTCCTCTTTTAGAAAATAAAGCACTGAACACAGAAAATTTAGAACAAAGAATAAGACTTCGTGAAAGCCAGAAGAGGTCTAAGAAATATGATGACTAAAGCATGAGTTCATATAAGTCACACATGTTAAAAGTATATCAGTTTTCTTAAAATAAGAACTTTGAAATAAATCTGGGGACACCCGTGTTAGAACAATTATTCAGTTACATAGTCTTGGAGATATGTAGGTCTTTTGGAAGATCTCTTAGTAGTCATTACACTACCCAGATTTTCATTAGGAGAAAATAGTCCTTCATGATGAGAGTTAATGCTATAAGAGAATTCACCTTGTGTAGTTTCTCCTGGTTCTGCATTGAAACATTTTGACACACTGCTCAAATTCCATATTCTACCATCCGAAACTGTCACACCCTTTTTGAAGAGCTTGACAACTTTCAGTGGGTTTGGAAATTGAGAAGGCTTTTCTGAATTTACAGGAGCCTTAACTCTTACCCAATACCCAACTGCTACACATATATTTTTTCCTTTTTCCTTGGAGCATATTCTCCCTATTCCTCCACACACTGTCAATGGAAACTTCAATACAACATTTGTGCCAACTCAGCAATCCGGGGCATTTACAGTTGGGATTCCTGCACCTAAAAAAATCAAAACAAGTTTTTCCTGTGGTCTGATGAGAAAACTAATCTATAAGCTTAAATTCTCTCAATTAACTAATAGTTTCCACTCCAGTCCAGACACTTTTGCTAGCTGTATACATTATTTAATGGTATGAATTAGTCCTATTGCATTCTGGATAATATAATGCCCGTCGTTTGTGTTCTGTTGTTCTATATTTTTTTAAGAAGTCTTCCATCTCACTGGGGCAAAATTGTGCTCCATTGTAAAGTAAAACAGTTTTTAGAATACCTTCACTTTGAAAAATATAATGTAGAAAGATTTTCACTCTCCATGATGTGATGTCATATATTCACTTTATTTCCAGTCATCTTGAAAAAAGATCAACACAAACTAAAACATAAGTAAACTTTATTTCCCCTGGGAGGGTCTAATAATATCAAGTGCAACCTCTTTACAGGCACTATTAGGTCATTTTCTGCCACACATAGGTGGTTTGTCTATTTTTAATAATTTGCCAGTTTTAGCACATTGCCAGCAATCCCTCACTTGTCTATCCACTTCTATCCAAAACTTTCCACCTAAAATCTGATATTGTTCTCTTCTTAGCCTTCACAATGCCCAGATGTCCCTGGTGTACTAGAAGAATCACACGATTTCTCAACACATTAGGAACAACCAATCATGTCCTTCTGAGAAGTAAACATCCTTTTCTGATAATTAATTCTTGGCAAGTCAAAATGCCTTGACTTAACACATCATACTGGATTATGAATTCCACTCAACTCTCAAAGCTTTTATAACTTCTTGAAAACCTCATCTTTGCTAAGTTCAAATCTTTTCCAAAATTGCACCCTCAGTTACTTCACACACCTTATCTTCCTCACACCACACCTCCAAGTGACAATGGGTTCCACTAATCGGGACAAACAATCAGCTGCTAAATTATCTCCACTAGGTAGGTACTGTACATCAAATGTGTCTTCTTGTAACTCAATCACCCATCTTCTAATCCTCATTGAAATATAATCAAGACCCTTCTTTTAGAACATTTCTCAGAGTGGTTTGTGGACAGTGTGAAAAGTTTATGTTTCACCCCAAAGAAAATATTGAACATTAGCTGTAGCCCAAAACACTGCCAATGCCTCTCTCTCTATGACAGAGTAGTTCATCTCAGATCCTTTTAGTGCCCTGGAAGCAAAAGCAATGACTTGCTTCATTTTATCCACTAGTTGAACTAAAACAGCTGCCAGACCTTTAGCATTGGTATCAGTGGTAAGTACACATCTTCTCCAAGGTGCAGAAGACTTCAAACAAGATGTCCTTTCCAAATCATTCTTGACTCCACAAAATTCTTCATACAACCTTTGTATTTTGTCACATGCAGAGGTTTATTCAAGGAAAGCGTTTAATTTGACTTCTTAGCAATGTAATTTTATCTGCCTCTTATTGCCTCAAACTTTCCACACCAGTACAATATCTGTTTCAATTCAACTTTCCACACCAGTGCAATATCTCTTTCAATTCGGACCTTGGTTGTAGATCCACGTTTTATAAAGTTTTACTTGTACTAAAACAAATTACTGTGACAGTCACATCTATATCTAGCCTCTCAGAGATTTAAATGCAGTTAAACTTGAATTACAGTGTCAGGTGCATATTTGCTTTATCACCTTCTTACACTAAAAACAGAACCTTAAAGGACAGTTGTTCATGCTTAAGAGACAGAATAGTTCTTGTGTATGATCTTCCACAGAACACTTTGTTCAATGCAAGCATGTCAAATCACTTTGCAGATGTGTTGAGGTGATACAGCTTCAAGCTAGTCACTAGTGTAAAATATGTTAAAATGTTAGGATGAATGGAGATAAAGCACATTGTGTTATTCACCTTATCCATAGCCTTCCTCAAATGCCACCTTCAATGTTTATTTCTCCACACCAGCTGTCTAGAATGGAGCTTTCCGTTTCATACTACAAGAAAGGTAAGCTCAGACAATGCTGAAAGAGGAGGATAGGACAAGTCCAAGGCACTCTTGTGCATAAATAAGAAACCTACACTCATGCTTAGTCACTCAAAAACACAATACTCACAGATCTGTGGCAAGGCCTGCTTTGGCAGAACACCTTAACAAGGTATTCACTTTAAGTGTGTAGAGCTTGGCTCCAGCTAAATCATATGAGTGATTTGAACAATGATATCCCAGCAGAAGGCTTTTTCCCAGGGTAAAATCACCTTAGAACACACCACAATTCCTAAAATTAGTATGGTACCATCAACAAATGATTTATAATGTAACTAAAGTCCTATCACCCTTTATACGTTCTCCTTTTGGTGACCCTCAAAACCTTCCATTCAGGGCAATGCATTATAATGGGGTCTATAGTCTGCCAGATTTAGCAAACAACAAGTTTTGTAAATCAAACAACATTAACCCAATGCAGCGTATCTCTTGACGGGAATCAGCCTCTGAATTGGAGACAGAAAAAATAATGTCTGCCTGGGTGGACTGTTACATTTATGGATAGAAGCAGAGTTTTTTTTCAATAAAAGGGAAGACAGTCTATTGTGAGGGCAAGTGACATGGCGGCCATGATGGAGATCTGCTACATCTTCCATCTATGGGGACAGTGGAGAGGCTGGAGAAAACACTTTTTATTTATGGTGAAATTAAAACCTATATACATGCAAAATAATAGAACCACATTTACTACATAATAGCAAGCTGCTGTGCTTAGTTTCATTTTGAAAATGTTATTTTCAGATTTAGTTTGAACGCACTAAAATGAGACTGACCTTCACTAAACAAATAAGGAATTCCGAATGTATGATCAATCCACTCATCTTTAGAAATATTTTTTGGTTATAATATTATAAACATTATTTCACAAGATATTTTTCAACATACCATTGACTCAGCCACTGTCTGGGTATTATTTTATATTACATATTATTTGAGAAAATAAAAAAATTCCAAATAAATTGGGAGAACATACATCCTGAGGTGTGGGACCCTCAGGCTATGGCAATTTCAGTGGGATAAAGATGGCATTACAAGCGTACTATGAATTCTGTAGCATTCAGGAAAGTTCTTATTTTCAGATATATTGTAGTTGAAAACAATAAAGAGATACATTTTTAAAAAACTAGAGTGTTTGTGGGTTGGATGGAGCAAGAGTTTGCCACAACATCTTACTGGGGGTCGAAGAGGCCCACCTGATCGGGGAGATATTGTGAGTGAACTGCAAGGACAACTGCCTATTTTACTTCCCTTTCACCCAAGAGGGTTTAGAACTCAAATCCCCTAGCAACAACTGGTCCCGGTGTGTAGTTACTACTCCTCTGATGATGGAGAGCCACCAAAAACCCCTTACAAAGAGGTGGCGCATCGAGCCCTACAGGATGCCACTTGTAAAGAAGCAGTAAGCGGGCAGGACTTTTCCAGAACTGCACAGCTCTTGCTGGAACTTGACACAGGAAACTGTTGCCAGGAACACAGTATCACCACACAGGTATTCTCACACATCTAATTGATTAAGGAGATTCCTGCAGGATGGAAAAAACTGAGTTATCCTCCAGACTGATCTAAAATGTAAACAACACTTTCTTCAAGCAGTTGGTAAAGGGGGCGAGTTCAGGAGCATTCAGGGTGGCATAACCGTAGGCAAAAATGGTTGGTAAAAGGGACTGATACAAGCAAACCAAAGACTAAAGGGGACTGGCTTCTCACTTTGTATTTTGTTTGGTTCATAAGTAAAGTTCTGGCAGACAACTAAAGCTGTTGGGGAAATACATATCCCAACATAAACATCCTCTTTGCATCGTAAAACATTTTTTTACAGAAAACGTGTCTTGCAGAAAAGTTATTGCATGTCCTCTTTGTAAAAGACAATGGGCCAGAACATTTTTAAAGTTAGTGTTTTGGAGCTTGTATGTGTGAAAATGTTTTGTGTAATGTGCTAAATGCATCTTAGAAGTTGGTACGTTTTTTCCGAATCTTACAATGGGTTTAGAAACGTATAACAAATCATAATTTGGAAGGTGTGTGCTGAAGGTGTTGCTTCAAAATACTGATTCCTATCCATAAGTGTCAATGATTTAGGAGCAAAATAGGGGCTATAAACCACTGAAAATGTACAGACCACCAACTTGGGGTTGGGGCACCTTCCTCTTTATGAATGATAAAAAGAGATTCTTGGGCAAAAGGCAGTGTTCAACAGTACCACTGCCAACTGGTAAACAAACTCTTAAAAAAAAGTAAACTTTTTGTTTTAAACACAGTCCCATTTTATTTAAGGAAATCAGGCTATATTTAAAAAAATGTTTACTTTATTCAGTCACAGACATGATCACCTGCTGGCCTTTGCTACATGTCACACTTACTTATTTAACAATGCATGTGTGTGCTTATTTCAGGTTTTCTCTTACAAGTCCCAATAATAGCTACACTCCTCTGAACATCCCCATGTTTTAGGATTAGTTTTGATCTGCTTGTTAGGTCTGGCATTAGCCTGTACATTTTGATTTTACAAACATTATATGTATAATATACTTACTTAATAGGGCTTACAGCC
Organism: Calotriton arnoldi; assembly: GCA_963921515.1. Taxonomy (NCBI): domain Eukaryota; kingdom Metazoa; phylum Chordata; class Amphibia; order Caudata; family Salamandridae; genus Calotriton; species Calotriton arnoldi. Next base: position 1,276,603 of record CAWUFW010004950.1, on the reverse strand, counting down.
AGCTCTCTTCATCGATTGATCTGTTGTTCTGTTATTCACATTTTGCTTGTTCCCACTACAGCAAGGTGCTGTGGGTTTGCCTACTTCAGCCACTGGCTAACTTCACTTTGAGTGACTGCATTTTGCTCTTTCACAAGGAGCACATCAGCAAAAAATGTAGTTACCTTCAGTGCCAGTGTTTGTTTTAACTTAATTATTAGTTTAGTGTTGCCTTTGTGATTAGAGCCTGATATATTAGCAGAATACGTACTACCAGCTCTTCACAGCAAAGGACACAATCCAGCTCTATCTATCTATCTATCTATCTATCTATCTATCTATCTATCTATCTATCTATCTATCTATCTATCTATCTATCTATCTATCTATCTATCTTGCAGTCATGTCTATCTGTCTATCTACACCTCAGTGTATCTATCTACCTGTTCATCTGTGTATGTATCAACCTGCCTATCAAACTGTCTATCAACCTGTGTATCTTGTTAACTGCTGTCTATCCTTTGGGCTGTCTATCTGTCTGTCTATCTATCTAGCTATCTATCTATTGCAACACTCTCTATCAGTGGCGGCTCCTCCACTAAGGCAGAGGAGCGTCGCCCCACTGCTTTCCAGCAGTGAAATAGAGGAAAAATTAAATTATAATAACTTGATTTTTTCCCACTGCAGCAGCTCTGTGGGGTGGGGCTGCTCACAAAGTGGGGGAGGAGTGGTGGGCACACTAAATGCACATGACTGTTTGGCCGGCCGTTTCAGACCGGCCAAACAGTCATGCGCACTTTGCATGTTCTCCAACCAGGCTCCATCACAGCCCAGGCTACCGGCCCCTGGCTGAGCACTGAACCACAGCGCTCAGACCAATCACAACACTGCATGCCAGCGTTGTGATTGGTTCAGGGGAACCTAGATGCCTGGGTTCTTCCTGTTCGTCCCGAAGAAGATACAGCATGGGGGAGACGCGACGAGGAGGTAAGATTTTCTCTTTTCTTACTCCTCCCCTCTCCAGTCCCCACCACGCCACGCCCGATCCATGCCGCCGCCACTGCTCTCTATCGATTTGTAATAAAGATGTACCAAAACATTACAACTCAGGTGTTAGGTTGACGTTTTGATTTTACTAAAATTATGTGCATAACATAATGACTTATAGGGGTTTTCAGCCAGACTTCATCCATAAGTCTGTTGTTGTGTCATTTATATTTTTCTTCCACCCACAGTCCGATTCAGCCATTGTCTGACTTTACTGATGGTTACAACATGCTTCCCTTTCACAAGGAGCACATTCAAACACAAAGCAGTTCCCTTTAGTGCCAGGGACTACTACGGTAATGTGTGCCTTTTTGGACCCGAAAAAATAATTTTTCTTTTACTCAATATATTTTTTAGAATAATGGGGATCTTGAAAGTTCCCCAACATTAAAATTTTGCAAAATCCAGGACAGAATAAAATAAGACGTGCCAAAGTCAGAAGACTGGCGATCAAAGCCAAATATTTTAACTTTTCCAAATCTTGCTTTCAAATGTTTCTAAAACATTAAACACAATTGTAATAAACACATGTGTAATTAAACAACAAGCATGGTATAATGTTTTATTTTGTAGAATAGACTTCCGGATGATCTTGAGCTGCTTAACATATTAACTACTTTAAAACCATCAAATCACCTCAATGATCCTCCGCCCACCAAACTCTTCAAAGAGCTGACCTCATCTATTTTCCCGCTCTGGTCGAAGATTGTACATGAATCCCTCACGCAAGGCCTCATTCCAGATTGCCTCAAGATGGGTCACGTCATCCCCATACCAAAGAAAGGGCGCACGGATCGTGTTTCCCCTGATGGAGCAGTTTTTGTGAGGGCCGGATCGGCTGCCCGTACAGCGGAGTTTGTTTCCCCCTCTTGATGTTCACGCGCCCTCCTGACCCCGCAGCCGCCTTTCTTCTTTCGGGGCCGCTGCCGGGCTCCCTGAGCTGACTTTCTCCTAACCTCAATGACGCGTGAGGGTTCAAAGACCTCCAGCCTTCTTCCATCCAGTGCTGATGGCAAACCCCCCCTCTATGACTTGCACCCGGGGTATGTTTTCTTTCTTGTTGGCCTTTAAGATCTGTTTTCGGTTTGCCCGCAGTCCCGCCATTTTGTGGCGAGGTATTCGGGGTCCATGTCCTGGATCCTCCATTTTGCGGATTGGAAAGCCTCCCAGGCCGTTTTTTCCCACTGGTTAGCTCCACATTCAGCCGGATTTTACCTTTGCCCTAACCCGACCCCTCTTGACTTACCTTTCACCCCGCGCATCCTGTTGATCAAGGTGAGGCACCCATGATGCCCTTGGCCACCGGAGCCAACAGCGCCCTTCATCGACCCCATCGGAGCCAACTACACCTCTTTCTTTTTGTTGGACTTGGAGATGCTCCCCTTTCCACCCATACCTTTACCCGACCCAGTTTCGAAGTCCGGCCTTTGTCGTTACTGACCCATGGACCCTCTCCGGTCTTGCCCGACTTACTTACTCTTATTTTTTGGCATACACTTAATGAACTCTTCTCCATGCTTGGTCTTCCCGGCTTGATACATATCCTTAGCCCTTTTCTTCCCCCCTTTACCTGCTTTGCTACTTAATCTTGTTTTCCATGTTTTATCTTGCTCTAGAAACGGAAGCATTTTTTTTTTCTTGTGCTCTATTCAACTGATGTTTTTTTCAACATGCGATTGTTTTTCTGCTCCAGAATCTAATTGTAATTTTGTAACCGCTGTTTTGATGTTTTAACTTCCTTATGTAAAGTGCTCTTTTACCCCCGGGTCTAGCCAGCGCTAGCGTTCTGCGGAGTCCGAGAACCATTGGCCGTTGCCCAGTGGAGCTGTCTTATGAAGCAATAGAGGAGTCTGGCTTTGGTTCACCCCTCAGCCGTCACCTACCCAGCCAGACAGCGGATATTGTTTTTAACGGTTCTTCACGGTCTTGTCTGTCTGTTTCTTTTTTGCTCTGACTGCTTTGTCTCCCCTGAAATACTTTACCCCCTTCTGGTCTACCTGACTCTATCAGCATTCCTTTCCCTGTTTACCTTTCCCCCTTTTCCTTCCATTCCTCATAAAACGTGTTGTCTTGGATATACTACGCGCTAATAACCTTTTGTTATTGTGCAATCTCATGTTCTTCTCCTATGCCTATACTTGTAACTGTAACTGATGTAATTTCTTATAACTGTAACTGATGTAATTTTTGTAACTGTAACTGATGTTATTTTTGTAACCTGTAACTCACTGATCCTCATGTAAAGTGCTCTGATACCTCCAGGTCTAGCCAGCGCTATATAAAACTTTTTTCAAATCAAATCAAATCAAAGAAACCTAAGGCAGATTTATCTGAGCCTAACAACTACAGACCTATTTCTACTATCATGACTCTATCCAAACTTCTCGAGAAATATGTTCATACTCAACTCTGTAATCACATTGATCAGTTTCAACTCCTCGACCAATTGCAGTCTGGCTTCAGATCGGGTCACAGTACAGAAACCGCCTTCACTCACATTGTAGACGATGCCCTAAGATTTCTAGACCAGAATGAACCGTGCCTACTTATACTATTGGATCTCTCCTCAGCATTTGATATGGTCAAACACGACAAACTAATTGACCAACTTGAAACAAGGATGGGGTTATCAGGTACAGTATTACTTTGGTTTATCTCATTCCTTCAAGGGAGAACTCAAAGATTCAAAGTAAACAATGACCTTTTCAACAGTATTCCTGTCTCAATTAGAGTCCCACAAGGATCCGCACTATCTCTTACTCTATTCAACCAGTATCTGGAGCCCCTCTCTGAAATTCTGAAACTATCTAACATTCATTACTATTTGTATGCGGATGATACCCAACTTTATATGAAAATTTCTTCTCCGGAAGACATTGCTACTCTCAACCTTGCTCTCTTAAAAACCCAACAATGGTTATCGCTCAACCGCCTTTTGCTAAAATCACTCAAAACAGAATTCCTCTTGCTCTCCCCACACAATCATACTGTGCCCATTCAGGACTGGCTCAAACAGCTTACAAAAAAGTCCCCAACTTAAGGATACTACTAAATATCATTAGACTCACTCATGTGTAATTTTGCGAAACTCAAATCCCTACATAACCCATGTACAATCATAAAAACAATGTAAATTATAACTCCAAAGGTGTACTCGGTGACAGAAAAAGTTTTTGACCAAATCAAATTTTATTCAATGTTCATGGTTAAAATCATTATACAATTTTTATAAAATACATATGTCAATAATCAGTAAAACTGTCCTTAATTAATAAAATAAAAACAAAAAGACGTTAGCAAGTCAAAACAAGAAAACTTTAGCTAAAATAGTTCTGTAACTTCTTAAACTTTTAAAATGACCCTTTATCCGTGTCCTCTCCTACCTCGATGCAATCCGCATACTGTTCAAGATGCTGATGTTCATATCCATTTGCCTTTTGTGCTTTTAATGTTATTGCATAGTTTTCTATGGTTTTCTGCCTGCTAAAGTTCAACCAACAGTCGTCGTTGTACATTGCTCTGGTTACCGACTGGGTCAGTAATCTTAGGCTCGATCATGAATAGACTTGTGAGTCAATAGCTCTGTAACATCACATACAATTTGAAATGACCTCACATCTTATGTCCTACCTGACCTTCCTTGCAAGCTACCTTTTGCGCAACACACTGATGTCGATCTGCCTTTGTCTGTAATCTGCTTTTACTGTTGTTACGTGGATCTCAATTATACCTGCCCGCTCTAGCCTAACAAGCTGGTGACGATGTACAGCGCTCTGATACCCTGTCAGGTCATGTTTGCGCTTTATAAAACTTTTCAATTAAATAAATGAACATGGATTAATATACAAAGTGTCAAAATAGTGACAAAGCTCTTCACACATCTACCTGTTCAATTTCTGTGATCTCTGCATTTCAAAAATGTTGACTTCAAAACTCTTAGGAAATGTGCTCTTATTTAAGTTAGACCCAGGTAACATTTTATTTACGTAATCTGGCATAATTTCCAGCATTTGCCATTATAATTGTTAACCAAAATGTCTAAGATTATGCCATTATGGCACGTTCCATGATTGAAACTTTGTTCTGGTTAAAAAACTATTGCGTGGGCACAGTTAGATTGCGAACAAACCACACGTAAGTGACTGTTGTTCAAGTCACGTGCAAAAGCAAGCATTTTGGAAATTATCATGTAATTTTGCATAATATTTTGGCCATTTCATGTAGTTTACACAAAGGAAATTAGGTGCATTCTACCAGGCCTAAATTAAATATTGACTACTTGAAAATCGGCAAAGTAATGTTTTTTCTTTGCTTTTCCTTATGCATCCTGATCAGACTTAAAACGTGATTCACAAGCTTCTCAAGATGGACAAAAACACGCTTGAGCCCTTCTAAGTAAACATGCTAGGGACAGACTAAGAAAGGCCCCTTGTAAGCAAGGGTTTCCATGATACCAGGGACTGTTGAAATGGTCCCTCTAGAAGGCTACTATTGCTGTTATTCACTGATACTTTGGAATTCCCAGCACTCCATTACTCTTGCAAAATTGCGGAATGTGTCCAGCTGATGATTACAAGCAGATTAGATTTTTTAGATTAAGTGATCACAGGTACATCCTTACAAGATACAACTCCATGTCAAAAACTCTTCATTTTAAGAGGTTAAATGCAAAATCCGCCATATGAGTAATTGTCTGTCAGGTGATAGCAGATAACGCATCACTAAATTGCTATAATTTTTCTCCTCTTGGCTGGATTCCTCCCCATTAGATATTCTCTTGAGTTCATCTCTGGTCTCAGCAGGATAATATAACACTTTGGAAAAAATATACAGGACACAAGAGAAGAGCTAGAAGACAGTATTGCAAAGATCTCCATGGCCACCATGTATTTGCCCTTAGTGCTGAGATAGGCTGGAAAAAATGAGAGCCAAACGCTTAGGAAGGCAAGCATGCTGAAGGTAATGTATTTTGTTTCATTGAAACTGTCAGGCAGTTTCCTGGCTAAGAATGCTATCATGAAGCTGGTGGTAGCTAGAAGCCCAAGATACCCAAGCATACACCAGAAAGCAATGGAAGATCCCTCATTGCATTCTATTATAAGGATGCCAGGTTGGGTATTAATGTTATATTCTGGGAAAGGTGGAGATAAGGTCAACCAAAAAGTGCAAACAATACCCTGAATGAGTGTGCAGATAATGACAACCATATAAGACATTTTGGGCCCAACCCATCTCCTTAAGTCACTATTAGGTTTAGTAACACTGAAGGCTAGGACCACCATGATGGTTTTGGCCAGGATACATGACACACAAAGAGCAAAAATTATGCCAAATGCCACCTGGCGCAAGAGGCATTTCTCTGTTGTTGGGTAACCAATGAAGGCCATGGAAGAAAGAAAGACCAGGGTGAGTGAAATGAGGAGGAGGTAGCTAAGCCAGCGATGGTTGGCTTTCACAATAGGTGTTGCTCTTGAATGAAAAAAGAGTGCAAAAATTAAAGCTGGGATTGCTGAAAGAAAAATACTAATGGCTGCCAAGGTGGCACCTAAAGGATCCTCATAGGAAAGGAAAACACTGGGCTTCAGGATGCATCTTTTTTGGTAAGAATCAGCCCATTGATCCCAAGGACACCTGGAACACTCCACAGAATCTGGAAGGAGAAACCAACAATTGTCTTTAGTACTCTCAGATACTCTTGATGTGGTGTTGTGTTGCATTGTATTGTGCTGGCCACACATCTAGTTGAATGGTCCAATTACCTGTTTGATTAGCTATCTCTCCCTGAGGACATTGAACACACAAGAAGCAGCAGATAGGATCTCCTTCTTTAGTAGCTTTTCTAAATCCTGGAGGACAGCTTGGAGTACATTCTGAGACGGGAACCTGGAAAGCAGAAAGGCATTTGTCTATTCTTCTATTTAATATTGCACAAATGGGGCAGTCAATTAAGAGATGCTGTGGAATTGTATCGTATCAAATGGGAACGGAAGCAAAAGCTAAAATAATAATTTTTTAAAAGGAGCCAAAGTCCTGATAACTAAGTGAAATTTAAATATCCCATCAAACATCTATGAGAAGGTTCAATATGATCCCAAGAGCAATGGAGAGGGTGAAAAATATAATTTGAGATGTGAAAAAAGGAACCTGGGAGAGATCAAAAAGAGTCATCCTTCTCAGAAAGATATTAGGCCGCTGCTATGAACGTACAAAATGAAAGAAAAATCTCCAATGCCCAACTTCATGCATCTTCATTTGTGCCTAATCATAAAGAGACGTACCCTAAGCAATGTATCTCCGTGGTAGTTTCATTTAACACTGACCAGTGCCATCTGCTCAAGCATGCCTTTTTGATACCCGTGTATGAGAATGGAAACAAGTGCAGGTGTCAATGAATAAGTAGATAGTGGTGCAATGGCTATATCAAGGGGTAATGGCTTTACCAAGGAAGTTTGGAATTATGGTTCTTTCAAGTCTCTTGCAACAAGTAGGGGTGCTACACACCTATTTCGTAAGCTTGTCATTGGGGGAAGGTGAAGCAAGTTAGGGGCTCAACAGTTTTATACTAATGTAAGTATTGCTGTAAGTGGTAGGACTAAAACTACAGAGTTCGTCATGTCAGGCGAGTAGAATCTGGGAGGAAAAAAGCACATAGAAAAGTAGCCTATAATATTAGAGGTTGAGAGCACAGTATAGATTGAGACCACAGTCTGTGGGCACAAGGTGTTTGGTGTTGCACAATTTATGAAACACAGTTTAAGGTATAATTATAGGAGGGAACAAAACTGTTCGGCATTGCCTTTATTTGCTTAAGAACAGAGTCTGGTATAGCAAAGTCTGAAGGGACAAATGTCTCGGATAAACCGTTTGAGGGAAGCACATTCTGTGGGAGCCCACTTTGGGCAAGGGGTTGCCAGAAGAACAGATTAGGGAGCACTATTTGAGGCAACCATCTGGAGGATAATTCTGGAGGACTCAGTCCTAAAGAATACTACAGATTTGAAGAGATTAGCCAGATAACATTCTGGAAGAGGCAGAGCCTAGAAGTGGCATATATCGGAAGAAGCACAGTCTGCTAGAAGTATATAACATATGATTCTGCAATCCCTGCATAACCTCCTGTGAGAAATTGGGCTGTAGGTTGACTGGAGTGTGGGCCCTGGTCAAGCAACAGCTACAATCCCTTGCACGGTGAACCACAAAAAGTCACTAAATTAACCTGTGCTTAACCCTGGGTAGCTTGGCACAAGAAACAGTCAGGCTTAACTTTGAGGCAATGTGTAAAGTATTTATGAAACAGACAAACAGCAATAAAGTGAAAACACAACACAAGAAAATCCCAAACCAATTTATAAACATAGTGTACATTTTAATAAATTTTCTGACACTAAAACATCAAAAATCAAATTAGTAGAACCGGAGTTATACATTTTTTAAGTTTTTAGTGCAATCTAGCGCCTAAAAGATCAAAGCGCCAACTGCACACATCTAGTTGTGCAAGACCAGGTCAGAGTCAAAAGTTAAGGCTGACCACTATGGTTTATGGTTCGGATACAAGAATTCGATTGGGCCCGGTCAGCTCTTACCTTTGGACTCAGAAAAATTATTTAAGGAAAATTTCTGAGAAGGTAAAGTACAGCAAGGCAAGGCTGCAGGAGGTGTTTGAGGAGGTAGCATCGTCATCGATGGCCTTTGGTCAATGCCACCATGAAGATTTCTACATTTGGAATTAGTCTTCGAAATGGAAGTCGAAAAACTCCAGCAGAAGGAAGCAGAGAGTTGTAGCCAAGGACAATTCCACAAGGTCGAATGCACCTTTGGTGAGGGACTGAGGAAACGGATTTGCTGCTGCGGAAAAAAATATAATGGGAGATGCCACAAAGTCAATCTGATGGGGATGCAGCTCAGTTGGATAGGCAAGCAGGTTGATCCCGGTCTCCTCCTGGTTCTCAGAGCACTCTCTGGCCACAGTTTTGGAAATTGACCATCTGGGCACATTTAGCACCATAACCAAGGGTCTAGGACTGGTGGGACACCTTTTTGGGATTCAGGACTCACTGAGGCTGTGTCCATGTACAGGTTCAAGATGGTGGGAGCCTGTTATGTCCCTGTGGCTCTGAACAGGAGGCCAGCAAACTAGCCTTTGGAGTCACTTCTGGTAGTCCTGGGTGCAGGAGTGGATGCACGACTCAAAAGCAGGGCTGGGCTTTGATGGTTCAAGGCAGACTCCAGGCAGCAAAGCAGTCCTTACAGGTACAGCAGAAGTCTGGCAGAGTGCACAGCAGGACACAGCAGGAGACAGTCCTCTGAGAGTCCTTCCTCGGGTCCAGTAGTGAACTGAAGAGTGGGTCTGGAGGTTCTATTTTTATGCCCTGGTGCCCGTCTTCTGGAAGGTGTGAGAAGTTTCTGAGAAGGTTCTTTAAAGTGCTCGGAATTTCCTGGCTCTCCTGCCTGGCTCCAAGCTGGCTGCAGTGACAATACAGAGTTGTTAGGCCTTTTGGGTGAAGGCAGAGCCCAGGATATTCAGGTGTAAGTGGGGCTGTGCTCAGCTCCGCACCCCCATTGTGCCAGCAGATGGCCCATAATCCCTCTACTGTGTGACTGTCTAGGAGGAATTTAAAAAGTGTAACTATCAGCAACACCCAGTCATGTGACCCAAGACAGGCTGCATATTTGTAAAGAAGCAAGGGAACCCTGTAAGTCAGAAGGGACCTAGGGTATGCATAGCACTGTACGGAACATTGGTCCCTCCAAGAAGGATGTATGAACAATAGGACAAAGACCTAGAATAAGTCCTGTGATGATGTTCTCCCTAGTGGAGATGCAATGCATTTATTGAATATAAAACTGTACAACAACAGTTGTCGTCGCCAGGAGCCAGGGACCCTGGTCAATTTATCTCTAAACAGGGCCCTACTCCCCGTTGGTCTTATTCTAGACAGGAGCTATTGGATGTAAGGACTGACCCCACCCCCTCATGCCGGACTGAGACCTGGCCAATCCCAGAAGGCCCCTTCTCTTGCCGAGCTTGTTGGTATCAGGGCAACTCTGCTGAGACGACACTGATTCACAAGGTACTTTATTGTCTTCCCCCAGTGTTGCTCCTCCTACCCCTGAACCCGCCACCTCTCCTGACCATGCTATAGGCATATCCCCAGAAAAGCCACAAAAGGGATGGAAAAGTCTGCTATGTAATATCCGATCCCTGCCTAAGCATTCCATTGAGGTTTGGGATCTACTATCTTCAGCGCAGCCTGAGCAGGGGTTTCTGACCGAAACCTGGCTTAAGCCCCATTCTGTTCCCTCCATTGCGTTAGCTATACCCAAAGGCTACAAATGTATTAGATTGGACAGACAATTAAAGATGGGGGGTGGAATTGCTATTGTGCACAAAGACAGCATTAAAGTTACTACACTGGATCAATGCTGCAATGCCATTATGGAAGTCCTGGTCTTTCGGATAGACTTCTCCTCCCAAGTTAGCTGGAAGGGGGCCTTAGTCTATCGACCCCCAGGACCCATAGCTGAATTCTCATTACAACTTACCGAATTAATAGCCCCCCACGTGATTGCATGCAGCAATTTTTTACTACTAGGTGATTTTAATATTCACAGTGAATGCCCCTCCAATGCTGATTCACAGATACTTCTGGCAGACCTAGCCCTCTTGGGCTTATCCAAGCTCAATGAAGGCCCTACTCATATAGCTGGCCACACACTAGACATAGTCTTTTCCAACTCTCCTAGGGTTCAGTGTGAACCCCCCCAACAACTAACTTGGTCTGACCATTCGTCAATCGAATTTTTCATCCAGGGCCCAAGGGAGTCGAAGGGTTCTAATCCTGTTACATTACACACCCGCAGGCAGTGGCAGAAAGTCACCCCGGAGAGCTTTCAAGCCTCTTTCTCAATGCCTCAGAATATTGCATTTGACAATATAGAGGAAGCCTTGGCCAAATACAATTCCGCTGTTTCCATGGCTATCGACCATCTTGCACCACTGAAATCACTCCCAAGTCATTCCCAACGCCCACAGACTGCCTGGTTTTCTCCTCAGCTGCGAGTACAGAAACAACTCTGTAGGAAACATGAGAGAAGTTGGCGCACTACTCACGTCGAGAAGGATAAAGATCGGTTTTTCACCACCCTGTCCAGCTACCATAACAATATAAAAATTGCACGTAAAACCCATATTGCATCGCAATTAGCCCAGGCTGGTAGCGCTCCCAAAATCCTACATCACATCCTCCAGTCCTTTATCAACCCCAAGGCCTGTGAGAACCCCGCGGCACCTACGCAAACGCTATGCAATGATATTGCACTATACTTTTTGCAGAAAATAGAGCTTATCTACGAAAACATTGTTCCATCAGGAAGCCAGCCTCTGGCCCCAATGGCATTAGATCAACCAGAACAGGCAACCTCTCAGTTGCTAGAGTGCTTCCCTCCACTGACATCGGCAGATGTGGAATCATTGATTCATAAGGTAAAATCAGGGTCCCCCCTCGACCTTATCCCGGCCAAAGTTTGCACCTCCCTGGCCTATCAACTGTCCCCTTCGATTGAAACTCTCCTCAATCTCTCTCTGAGAGAGGGCCATGTTCCGTCAGAATGGAAAGCAGCACAGGTTAGGCCTATCCATAAGAACACCAAAGTCCCTTTGACAGATCTTTCCAATCTCCGCCCCATCTCGCTTCTTCCGTTTCTGAGCAAACTATTGGAACAACATATCAACAAACATCTCTCAAACCATGTCGAACTCACTGGCTGTTTAGACCCTTCCCAGTCAGGCTTTAGACCCAAATACAGCACCGAATCAGCTCTGCTAGCGGTCACGGATAACATCAGGATGACCCTAGATAAGGGCCATTCTACGATATTGGTGCTGTTGGACCTATCTGCCGCGTTCAACATGGTCTCACATCAGATACTGCTCAGAAGATTAAAGGAGATTGGATTAAGAAACTCTGCCTTGCAGTGGATGACAAGCTTTCTATCTGCTCGCTCCCAGACCATCAACTAAGGCCCATATCGTTCGGCACCTATGGAATTGTCCAAGGGAGTACCCCAGGGCTCATGTTTGAGCCCTACATTGTTTAACATCTATGTTGCACCCTTGGCCAATCTCCTGAGGACGTATGGGTTCACCCCCATATCCTACGCCGACGATACACAGCTGCTCTTTCCATTTGACAAACTTACTCCATCTGTACAGTTGGCCTTCTCCTCTGGTATGAGAGCCATCTCACACTGGATGAAGAGTAATTTCCTCCAGTGCAATGTTGGGAAAACAGAGATCCTGCTTTTTGGAGAGGCCCCTTTACTATGGACGCCTGAATGGTGGCCGGTCGATTTGGGTGCCCCTCCTGCCCCCAAATCTACTGTTAAGAACTTAGGCATCCGTCTGGATCAAGCCCTTACTCTGAAGGAGCAGCTGGCTCCTGTTTCCATACACTGGGCCTACTCCGCCGAGTGTTTCCTCTGCTTCCCGACTCAACTCGGAAGACTCTGACTCAGGCACTTGTATTAAGCCGTCTGGACTACTGCAACGGTCTGCTGATCTCCGCCAATGAGGCCTCGCTCAGCAGACTGCAGGTAGTCCAGAACTCGGCGGTGCGATTGGTCCTCAATGCCCCCCCTAGGACTACCTCCCGCCCTCTTCTCTTGCAACTTCATTGGCTTCCTATATGCCAACGGGTAAGATTCAAAGTTTGCTGTACCATCCATAAGGCGTTGTTTAATCTTGGTCCCACCTATCTTACGGAGAAATTTACACCGTACCTACCTTCCAGATCCCTCCGCTCGGGCTCCAAACATCTTCTTGTGGTTCCCCGAGGTAGGAAGGCCAGATTAGGGGGAAGGGCCCTTTCTCATCTAGGTCTCCGCTATTGGAACGAGCTCCCACTACTCCTGATCATTTTCAATTTAGGAAGTTGATCAAGACAACTCTTTTCTGTTTCTGATTCAGCTGTAGTTGCACTACAACCATGCTGCCCGTCCAAAGCGCAGAGATACCCCTCCGGGGGTCGATTCAGGCGCTATATAAATAAATAAATAAATAAAATATACAGAATTACGTAGGTCAAAGGTTTGGAAGACAGATTTCCAGATCTCAAGCATTAAAAGTGCAGGGTGACTTTTGTGAGAGAATTCAAATATCAGAAAGTCACAATTAAATAGGCATATTTTGCTTCACAACAAAAAATTTTGGTAGAAGAATTAGGAGTCAAGATGCAATGGTCGACGACGTTTCGATCCCAACTAAAATGGGGGAATCATCATCAGGACATCAAGTGTAATGCCCGAGAGGTAGCCTATACAAGCAAATTAAAAAATGGGAGGGGGGGAAGAGGAGGAAAGAGAGGAGAAAAAGAAAAGGAAAAAGAGAGAAGTTTATGCTGATCTTGAAATAATAACACACGGAAATATCTCTTTGTGTGGTGCTCAACCATCTATGATAGGACGTGAAGAACACAGGGAGCTAAGTGCCACTATGTTGCGCTGGTCGTGGGACATTGTGGAACAAGGTAGATCGGCAAAAATAGTGATTATGGCAGTGCCCATAAGCTAAACAATATAGTGAAGGCTAATGGAAGCGTCATGTAAAGAAATAATAACTGACCTGTGAGAGGGTCAAATCACTGGAGAGAAATACTGATGTAGCAGGTGCTACCTGCGAAAGCGCTGGAGGCCAGCAATTAGAATGGCGATCTGGAGAGTGAATAAGAAATAACTATAACCAGAGAATCAAGGCAAGGGACTCTGGTTAATGCTCACCGCGCCCGTGGTGAATATTTATTTTGAGATAGTTAACAAATGGCGGTGAGGAAGGGCGAGACAACCCGCTGCGAGAGTAATCCTGAACCGGAGGGGTTTTAGAGTGTTTCCCCCTACCTTGTGCACCGTACTTATTTGAACTTCACCAAACTACACCGAAACCAGCTAGGCGCCATTACTTCCTATACCTCCAACACCCTACACCGAAGTTTCTTGTAACCCGCTGCGAGAGTGATCCTGAACCGGAGCCCCGATCAGGATAAGGTGGAGGGTCTGTGAGAAGTTGGCCTGGTATATTCTGTCCACTAATTAAAGTGGGCACCCTGCACCAGTCCAAATGACCCTTATGATGTATGAGGTCAAAGACAACCTTTAGAAAGCATTCCTAGTGGTAGCTGTGGAGAGCAGCCTTCAGGCTTAATCTTGAAGGAATGTAAAGCAGCTTGTTTTACCAGAACATCACCTGCTATATTGACTACATGAAAGGAGAACCACACAGTAGTTATATAAAAATATGTATTTATTAATATAACTCTCTCTACTACCCTCTACACGAGGATAGAACACAAAGCACACAATACGAGATCAATAGAACAGTTGTAAGTAGCACAATACACAGTGGGCTCCAGGGGGAGACCAAACCATATACTAAAATAGTGGTATAACAGTCACGAATGAGATCAAGACAATGTCTGAAGCACGTAGAATCGCTGGGACCCCAAGGTGAGTAGATAGGGACCCCACGGAGGCCGGGTGCAGTGTGCTAACACAATCGCGGGCTCTGTACAATTCTATGGGGAAGTCGCGGTTACAATTTTAAAGTTTAAGGACCCGTCTAGGAGGACCATGAGCAAACCCTTTGGAACTTAAGAGGTTGAAGAGCCATACCACCCGTGGATACCATAGTACCTGAGTTACCTATCCCAGAGGAGCCGGGTGCATAGGTCTGGAGTGGTGTCGGAAACCACCGTCGTTCTCAATAGAGGGTTGTGAAGAAGTACTGCTGCCGTGAAGATGAAAAGGGTCCGGTGGAATCCAAGCCTGGATTCTGGAAGGAAGGAACCTGAAAGCAGAGGGGACAGATTCTGGGTCACTTCAGATTGACCAGGGGCTCGGTAGACGAATGCCCACCGATGTCGGGTGCTTCAGGTGCGAAGAAGGAATAATTGACTCTGCAGCCACGAGGACCAGGAGACGTCGAGGACAACCAGGAGCTGGAGGTGAGCTGTCCCACGAAGGATGTCGAGTGCTGAGGGGTCGGTGTCTGGCGGGAGCACCAACAAGCCTTGGCAAAAGCAACCCACGAAGGAAGGTCATGAAGGTTACAGTGTGGACCAGCAAGGTCCAGGGGACTCACCAAGCAATGGAGAGTCAGGGCACATCTGGAACAACCAGGAAAGCCCAACAGAAATCAAGATGATCCTCAGAGAGACCCACAGGCCGAAGGACCAGGAGTTGCGAGGGGACCTCAATCAAGATTGCAAAGTACCAGCTCACGGAGCACTCCGTGTGTGTAAGGAGGCTGGAGTTCTTTGGTGCAAATACTGCTGAGGGTCAGCACTACACGGAGTCTAATGCAGAAGCTCAGGAAACACCAACAAGCATATGCACTTGCAAATGGATGGGGTGCACAGGGGTTCGGGTTATGCAGTCCCCATGAGGGATACTGGCCTCAAACTTGTTGAGAGGGCAGATCGACCTCAGTGACCTTCAGAAACCCATGTCCTGTGTTGCTGAAATCTTCGGAGTCCACAGGAGCCCAGGAGCAGCAGACGTGTCAGTTGCGTTACGGTGCCTGCTACAGCAGGAGAGTGACTCCTTCAGTCCAAGGGAGATTCTTCAGTTGTCATTAGTGCACCATAGGCCCTGCACGGAGCCTGTATGGAGCAAGGGCACAGACAAAGCTTTGGATGGAGAGGGAGAGTAAGTCGGGCCCAGTCGAAGCCCAGCAAAGTCCAGAGTGTCCAGACGGTCGAAGGTCAGTGGTTTCTTCTTGTAGAATCTTGTCCACGTAAAATCTAAAGTCTTACAGCCAGGTAAGCCCTTTTGTATCCACGGGAGAGGGTTGGACAGATTCGAGAGACCCTCCTAGGGGAGGGTCAGGACAGAGGGGTGTTTACACCCATGTCCTTTGTCCAGTTTCGTGCCAGAGCAGGAGCCAACGGCTCCCAGAACTGGTTTGAGCTGGACTATGCACAGGGACACCAAATGTGACCCGGGTGCAGACTTTCAGGCACTCTCAGAGTGCACCCACCCAGCCCCAATACACTAAATCCTGTCAGGGACGTGGTCACACCTCCCTGTGACAGGATGCCTATTGTGCTGCCTTCCCCTGCTCGAGCTTGGCTCAGCAGCAGGAGGGCAGAAGTGTGTGTCTGGTCGGCAGCATCCATTTTGGGCTGACCGGGTCGAGAAGGCTGGCACCAGATAGACCAGTGACCCCATGAAGCTCGCTTCAGAAGGGTGGAATCATACATCCCACACCAGTTACGGGTGTGGAGGTATGAGTCCAAGGTGTTTGATACCAAACACGATATGTTTCTATGCAGCCATTTTCGAGATAGCAATTACCACAAGGTTATAATGCACCTCTACCTATATGTCCGGCTGAGTCACAGACAACCCGGGAGAATGGTCTCCGAAGGCTGTAGAGAGGCTCTGCTCATGCAGGGGCACCCTCTCACCTAAAACCCAGCACCCTGCCTTCAGCATTGATAAGGCCTACTATAGGGGTGACTTATAAGTTTTAAGTGTAGTGACCAATAGATATAGTGAACCTATATCTAAAGTGAGTGGTGCAAGCACCAGCTTACTCAGGTTGCAGTAGCAGACCTGTAGTTCCATTTTGCATGGCCTCTCATGGGTGGCATAATACATGCTTCAGCCCATGGGAGGCCTCTGGGGTACCTATGCCCTGGGTACATGGGTACCATATACTAGGGACTTATAAGGGTACCCCATTATCCAATCTGGAGTGTACCAAAGTACAGGTTTAACAATTTATGGGAGAAAGCAGATAGACTGGGGTCCTGATTAGCAGGATCCCAGTCAGACTAGTCAAAAACCAGCAAAACACCAGGCAAAAAGTCGGGGTGACCATGCAGTCAGATCCTACCTTCCTACATAACCCCCCCCCCAAATGAAAGGAGATAAGGCTAACCTTGCCCAGTTGAGACTTTATTTCCTAAGTGGCCATATAAGGAAGGTCCTGCACTAGCATGGATACTCCCTGTCTTATGGAACACTAAGGAGTCCCTACCCTGTAGGGTTTGGGATGCTCTCCAAGATTTGGGATAACTACCTCTAGTTGGCTATGGTAAAGAAAAAGGCTGGTGGGGTGCCTGAGTAGAGAAGTGAGGCCCTAATAAGGTTGGTCTCAGCTTCCTCAGAGCACTGGTCACGAAGGAAGCCTTTTTTTCCATGACTGAGTTATATCTGGCCCTAGGGGTCAACCTCTGGCTGCCTACAGCTGGGGGTTGAGTTCCTCTGGTTGGAACAATGGAGGGCCAGGGAAGGTTTGGGACAGCTTTGTCCCAGGCTTTCCTTTGCCCAACAGAGTCCATCTGGGGGATGTCACTAGTTAAGGGTAAGAGAGATCCCTCAGAATGTTGAGGAATATTCACCTGGCTAGTGCTACTATACTGGGTGTCCCTAATCTGATGATGAGGGGGTTCCTCTGGACAGTGGGCCCCTAGGGGTCCACTGACATCCCTGACCTCTGCAGCCCTACGCTGACTGAGGCTGGGTAGAGAGGGCCAGGATACCTGCTCCAGACTGGACACCTCCTTGGAAGGGTCCCCTGCCCTCAGTGGTTCTGCCAGGACAGACCTGACCACCTCTGGGGCAGTTCCTTCACAAGGGGCAGGATCAGTTCCCTGAGGAAGCTGACCCTTACCTATAGTCTGGGGGGAAGAAGACTTTCTTCATCCCCTGTGCTCTCTGGTGGAGCAGAGTGGTCCATCGTTTCAGGCTCCACTACTGCAAAGGTTTCCTGGGGTTCGACTGAGGCCCTAGGGGTCCCACCAACTCTCTCAGGGAGGCCTAACATCTGTAGTTGGGCCTTCAGTTCTACTTCAGCCCAGGCTGAAGTTTCTAAATCATTACCCAAGAGGCAATCTACAGGCAAGTTTGGGGATACTGCCACTCTCTTTGGACCAGTGACTCCTCCCCAGCTGAGATTGACTATGGCCATGGGATGATCTGTCCTCACACCATCAGTACTGGTCACCTGATAATTAAACTCAGGTAAAAGCTGAGCTGGGGGCACTAAGGTTCCTGTCACCATGGTGACACTGGCTCCTGTGCCTCTATAGGCTACAACTTTCTGACCATTGATCAGAGGCCCTTGTCTGTACTTGCCCAAGGAATTGGGACTGACAGTAAAAGTGGCAAACCCCATGTCACCATCACAGACTAAAGTGGCCTGTGTGGGGGACCTGGCTAGGCCAGGGTCCACCTCAGTTCCCCAAGAAAACCCAACCAATTTTTGGGTGCACTACCACCACCTGGGGGATTACTACCTGTAGTACCAGGAGGTAAAGAAATAGTGTTTGGAGGAATATTTTCCTTATTGCTGACCTTGGGGCAAATGGCATCATTTTTCCTGTGGCCTGGCTTCTTACAAACAAAGCAATAAGGTTTCTTTTCAGGGGAGGAAGGAGTTTGGGACCCACCCCCAGAAGAGGATTTTTGGGGCCCTTCAGAGGACTTATCTTTTGATGTATCCCCACCTTTCTCTTGGGTCTTGGAAGGATCTTTCTTCTAGTCACCACCCTGATTCTTTGGTTTCACCCTGGTTCTGACCCATTTATCTGCCTTCTTTCCCAATTCTTGGGGAGAAGACAGATCTGAGTCCACCAGGTACTGGTGCAAACGCTGGTTTTGATAATTATTAAGGATCTGCTCCTTCAAAATCAAATTGTACAATCCTAAATAGTCATGCACTTTGCTGCCAAGTATCCAACCTTCCAGAGCCTTTGTAGCACAATATACAAAGTCTACCCAGTCCTGGGTCTGTGTCTTTTGGGTGTCTCTGAACTTAATCCTGTACTGTTCAGTGGTTAAGCCAAACCCATCAATGAGAGCACTCTTCAGGACTGAATAGTTGTCAGCATCCTCTTCTGTAACAGCAAGGAGCTTATATCTACCTTTGCCAGCAAAGGAGAGCCAAAAGATAGCTGCCCACTGCTCTTGAGGGACCCTCTGTACTTTACAGGCCCTCTCCAAAGCAGTTATCCATTTGTGGATGTCATCCCCACTATGGTAGGGAGGGACTATCTTGCTCAGGCTCCTATTGTCATAAGTAAACTCCTTAATCCTAGGGACATTGTTGCTGCCACCATGGGACTCTAGTCCCAATGTCTTTCTAGCCTTCTGGAGTTCTAAGGATTCCTTATCTAGGGCCAATTTCTCTTGCCTGAGCCTAAGCTTGACTTTCTCAAGCTCTAGAAATTGGCACTGCCTTTCATAAGAGTTATCTCTCTTATGAGATAAGGAGGTCCATATAGAATGTCCTGAATGGTTAGATTCTGCAGAGGGAGATCTAGATCTCCTGGGTAAACTCTGCCCTCCTCCTGGAGGAGTAAAGAGAGGGCCACCCGGGCCTTCTCCACCCTCTTCCTGAAGATATAGGTTGTCCGGGTTGGAATCATCTTCATCCTCGTGGCCAGGGTTTGAGTCTAGGTCATAAAAGGTGTCACCTCCTGACCTGTCCTCATTCCCTGCCCCACCCACTCTTTCTACCTCATTTGACCCTGGGGTCTTTCTAAGGTCATCTAAGAGTAACACCTCAATGAGACGTTGGGTTTTGGCATTTCTCCCTGTCTTCAGCTTCCTAGAAGCACACATGGCTTTCAAATCCGTAAATGTGAGACCATTGTACCTAGAAGGCAGAGAGCCACTGGCTTCTCCTTTAGAAGACATACTAAGTGTGGTGTGGTGTATGCACCTACCTAACCTAGTGGGAACTAAACTCTCTTAGGTTGGAGAAAGGGTTTGCTAGACCCTTAGCTTACCCAACCCTAAGTTCAGTAGAACTTACTTATTCTAATCTTTAAGTATTATATGTGCCTGAATACTTTAGTGGTTTTCAGTTAATCAATACAAAGAGATTTATCTGGTAAAACAATGCAGGCTTTAATCCCAACCGCTGCACACCAATGTGAGAAGTTGGCCTGGTATATGCTGTCCACTAATTAAAGTGGGCACCCTGCACTAGTCCAAACGACCCTTATGATGTATGAGGTCAAAGATAACCTTTAGAAAGCTATCCTAGTGGTAGCAGTGGAGAGCAGCCTTCAGGCTTAATCTTGAAGGAATGTAAAGCAGCTTGTTTTACCAGAACATCACCTCCTATATTGACTACATGAAAGGAGAACCACACAGTAGTTATATAAAAATATGTATTTATTAATATAACACTCTCTACTACCCTCTACACGAGGATAGAACACAAAGCACACAATACGAGATCAATAGAACAGTTGTAAGTAGCACAATACACAGTGGGCTCCAGGGGGAGACCAAACCATATACTAAAATAGTGGTATAACAGTCACAACTGAGATCCAGACAAGGTCTGGAGCACGTAGAATTGCTGGGACCCGAAGGAACCACCCAAGGTGAGTAGATAGAGACCCCACGGAGGCCGGGTGCAGTGTGCTAACATGACCGCGGGCTCCGTACAATTCTATGGGGAAGTTGCGGTTACAATTTTAAAGTTTAAGGACCCTTCTAGGAGGACTTCGAGCAAACCCTTTGGAACTTAAGAGGTAGAAGAGCCACCCCACCCATGGATAAAGTAGTACCCGAGTTACCTATTCCAGAGGAGCCGGGTGCATAGGTCTGGAGTGGCGTCGGAAACCGCCGTCGTTCTCAATGGAGGGTTGTGAAGAAGTACTGCTGCCGTGAAGGTGAAAAGGGTCCGGTGGAATCCAAGCCTGGATTTGGGAAGGAAGGAACCGGAAAGAAAAGGGGACAGAGTCTGGGTCACTTCAGAGTGACCAGGGGCTCGTTAGACGAATGCCCACCGATGTCTGGTGCTTCAGGTGCGAAGAAGGGCTGCTTGACTCTGCAGCCACGAGGACCAGGAGATGTCGAGGATGATCAGGAGCTGGAGGTGAGCTGTCCCACGAAGGATGTCGAGTGCTGAGGGGTCAGTGTCTGGCGGGAGTACCAACAAGCCTTGGCAAAAGCAACCCACAAAGGAAGGTCAAGTAGGTTACGGTGTGGACCAGCAAGGTCCAGGGGACTCACCAAGCAATGGAGAGTCAGGGCACATCTGGAGCAACCAGGAAAGCCCAACAGAAATCAAGATGACCCTCAGAGAGACCCACAGGCCGAAGGACCAGTAGTCGCGAGGAGACCTCGAGCAAGGTTGCAAAGTATCAGCCCACGGAGCACTCGGTGCAAGGAGGCTGGAGTTCTTTGGGGCAAATACTGCTCAGGGTCAGGACTACAGGGAGTCTAATGTACAAGCTCTGGAATTGCCATCAAGCATAGGCACTTGCAAATGGATGTGGTGCACAGGGGTTCAGGTTACACAGTCCCTACAAGGGATACTGGCCTCAAACTTGTTGAGAGGGCAGATCGACCTCAGGGACCTTCAGAAACCCACCTCCTGTGTTGCTGAAATCTTCGGAGTCCGCAGGAGCTCAGGAGCAGCAGACCGGTCAGTTGCATTACGGTGCCTGCTACAGCAGGGGAGCGACTCCTTCACTCCAAGGGAGATTCTTCAGATGTCCTTAGTGCACCACAGGTCCTGCACTGAGCCTGTATGGAGCAAGGGCACAGCCAAAGCTTTGGACGGAGAGGGAGACGAAGTCGGGCACAGTCGAAGTCCAGCGAAGTCCAGAGTGTCCAGACGGTTGAAGGTTAGTGGTTGCTTCTTGTAGAATCTTCTCCACGTAAAATCTAAAGTCTTACAGCCAGGTAAGTCCTTTTGTACCCACGGGAGAGGGTTAGACAGATTTGGGGGACCCTCCTAGGGGAGGGTCAGGACAGAGGGGTGGTTACACCCATGTCCTTTGTCCAGTTTCGCGCCAGAGCAGGAGCCAACGGCTCCCAGAACTGGTTTGAGCTGGACTATGCACAGGGACACCAAATGTGACCCGGGTGCAGACTTTCAGGCACTCTCAGAGTGCACCCACCCAGCCCCAATACACTAAATCCTGTCTGGGAGGTGGTCACACCTCCCTGTGACAGGATGCCTATTGTGCTGCCTTCCCCTGCTCGAGCTTGGCTCAGCAGCAGGAGGGCAGAAGTGTGTCTCTGGTCGACAGCATCCATTTTGTGCTGACCGGGTCGAGGAGGCTGGCACCGGATGGACCAGTGACCCCACAAAGCTCGCTTCAGAAGGGTGGAATCATACCTCCACACCGGTTACCCGTGTGGAGGTATGATTCCAAGGTGTTTGATACCAAACATGATATGTTTCTATGCAGCCGTTTTCGAGATAGCATTTACCACAAGGTTATAATGCACCTCTACCTATATGTCCGGCTGAGTCACAGACAACCCGGGAGAATGGTCTCCGAAGTCTGTAGAGAGGCTCTGCTCTTGCAGGGGCACCCTCTCACCTAAAACCCAGCACCCTGCCTTCAGGATTGATAAGGCCTACTATAGGGGTGACTTATAAGTTTTAAGTGTAGTGACCAATAGATATAGTGAACCCATATCTAAAGTAAGTGGTGCAAGCACCAGCTTACACAGGTTGCAGTAGCAGACCTGTAGTTCCATTTTGCATGGCCTCTCATGGGTGGCATAATACATGCTTCAGCCCATGGGAGGCCTCTGGGGTACCTATGCCCTGGGTACCATATACTAGGGACTTATAAGGGTACCCCAGTATCCAATCTGGAGTGTACCAAAGTACAGGTGTAACAATTTAAGGGAGAAAGCAGATAGACTGGGGTCCTGATTAGCAGGATCCCAGTCAGACTAGTCAAAAAACAGCAAAACACCAGGCAAAAAGTGGGGGTAACCATGCAGTCAGATCCTACCTTCCTACAGGGCCTATGCGAGAGAAATTGCAAACTATCAATATGAACCAGCATGGATCAGAGAAGCTGGCAGACAATGCGGATGTGTGGTCAGTAATGGGGCTTACCATTACGCGCAATCGCGTGATGTGAGAGTATCCTGCAGTAGCCAGTAGTTCAAGTGTGCGACAGATACGGGTAGGCGCTGTGTGTGTCTCAGCACTTTTAAAGGATATTGCCAGTGCGCATGACCAGAAAACGCCACAGGCTGCTAGAGCGTGTGTGTAGAGAATGGGCGAGTCACAGTGAGCGCCATGATTCAAGAATAGAGCGAGACGGAAAGTATGCATGAACCGAAAGGTTTGCACATGGTATAGACAGCAGATGCCGAGAAACAGAAGAACGAGTGGACAGAAAAAATATAATAATAATGATCTACAAAGCCATAAACATACATTAAATTATGAGCATTTATATAGTAACTGCGGCAGTGAGTATTGTCGCATCGGGGGGCCCGAGTGAAAAGAAATACCCCTTACACTTGTTGCGATGGTAGGGCAGTATTTTCAATATAAGATAGCATTTAAACAGATGCCTAGCAGGAGTAGTAATTTCCAGTATATCAGAAAAAGGAAACATTGTGAGTCAAAAACATATGTATAAAGTAATACATTAACAATAGGAATACATCAACCACAATGAAGGCATAAATAGCTAGACATGGAGATATATTGTATTTGTAGAGTTTGATGCTGAAGGAAAAGTCATTGAATTATTGAGGCAGTCAATGAATTAGATCAGAGCGTACAATCCTCCGTTTTATTGAGTCCAGTGTGCAGACTGTTGGTTCGCAAAATCCATTTCAGTTCCTCCTTGTTTAGGATGGTGCTAATGTCTATGTTACGCGGTGGTGGTTTAATCATGCTGATAACTTACCATTTTGGGGTGTCCTCCGTCTTCCACTATCACACACAGCAAATCACAAATAGCCTTTCTGGATTTACTTATCAAACCTCATGAAGGCACATTACACACAACATTATTTCGCAAGCCTACTGAGAGAAACACTCTACTCTCTTACAACAGCCACCACCCGTGAGCACTAAGGCATTCCTTTCCATTCTCGCAGTTTCTACGCATCAGAAAGAACTGTTCCTTCAGACAGGATTATTTCCATGAGGCTAACCTTTTGGCTAACAAACTTATGAACAGGGGCTACCCACATAAACTTGTTAGAAGATTACTCAAACGAGCATGGTATTGCCCTAGAGAAGCCCTCCTTACACCAAAATCTAAGACAGAAAATGACCGATTGGTGTGTGTTACTACCTTCTCTCCTGTCTCTAATCAAATAAAAAAATGCATTTTAAAACACTGGCCTACACTCAATGCAGGTAATTTGGCTTTGGAACAACCATTGTTTGCCTTTTGTAAGAATAAAAACTTCGAAGATCATTTGGTCAGAGCGTCCCTCCCCCCCAAAAAATCGATTCGCACTCTTACAGACTTGTGGGGTCTAATGCCGGTGGTGGGACACTTTAAATGTGGAGGTTGCAGTGTTTGTCAGCTGACGATCGAAAGCAAAGAGTTTGCTAACAGAAATATTGCAATAAAACTGAACCATTTCTCCAATTGTAACACTGCCAATGTTGTATATGTGATCCTCTGCCCTTGTGACTTGATTTATATAAGACAGACTACCCAAAAGATCAGAATCCGGATCTGCCAGCACAGAAGCCGTCTCAGAGGTAAAACACAAAACGCCCCTCTGGTGGATCATTTCACAGATCACGGACACACGGAGGACAACCTAAAATGGCAAGTTATCAGCGCGATTAAACCCCCACCGCGAAACACAGACATTAGCACAATCCTAAACAAGGAGGAACTCAAATGGATTTTGCGAACCAACAGTCTGCACAATTTACTCAATAAAACTGAGGACTGGGCGACTCTGATCTAAATCATTGACTGCCTCAATAATTCAATGACTTTTCCTTCCGCATCAAACTCTACACTACCATATGTCTCCATGTCTAGCTTTTTATGCCTACATTGTGGATGATGTATTCCTATTGTTAATTTATTACTTTATACATGTGTTTTTGACTCACAATTTTTCCTTTTTCTGACATACTGGGAATTACTACTCTTGCTAGGCATCTGTTTAAATGCCATCTTATATTGAAAATACTGCCCTACCATCGCAACAAGTGTAAGGGGTATTTCCACACATCTGCATTGTCTGCCAGCTTCTCTGATCCACGCTGGCTCATATTGATAGTTTGCAATTTCTCTCGCATTGGCCCTCCACCTTATCCTGATCGGGGCTCCGGTTCAGGATTACTCTCTCAGCGGGTTGTCTCGCCCTTCCTCGCCGCCATTTGTTCACTATCTCAAAGTAAGTTATTCACAATGGGCACGGTGAGCATTAACCAGAGTCCCTTGCCTTGATTCTCTGGTTATACTTATTTCTTATTCACTCTCCAGATCGGCATTCTAATTACTGGCCTCCAACGCTTTCACAGGTAACACCTGATACATCAGTATTTCCCTCCAGTGATTTGACCCTCTCACAGGTCAGTTATTATTTTTCTACATGACACTTTATTAAGCCTTCACTATATCGTTTAGCTTATGGGCACTGCCAGAATCACTATTTTTCCGATCTACCTTGTTCCACAATGTCCCACGACCAGCGCAACATACTGGCACTTAGTTCCCTGTGTTCTTCACGTAATATCATAGATGGTTGAGCACCACACAAAGAGATATTTCCACGTGTTATTATTTCAAGATCGGCATAAACTTCTCTCCTTTTCCTTTTCTTTTTCTCCTCTATTTCCTCCCCTCCCCCATTTTTTCTTTTGCTTGTATAGCTACCTCTCGGGCATTACACTTGATGTCCTGATGATGATTCCCCCATTTTATTGAGGATCAAAACGTCATCGACCATTGCATCTTGACTCCTAATTGTTCTAGCAAAACTTTCTGTTGTGGAGCAAAAGATGCCTATTTAATTGTGACTGTCTGATATTTGAATTCTCTCACAAAAGCCACCTTGCACTTCTAATGCCTGAGGTCTGGAAATTTGCTGACTTCCAAACCTTTGACTCATATAATTTTGTATATAACTGTTGTTGTACTGTTTTATATTCAATAAATGCATTGTATCTCACAAGGGAGAACATCATCACAGGACTTATTCTAGGTCTTTGTCCTATTGTTCATATATCCTTCTTGGAGGGACCAATGTTCTGTATAGTTCCAAGACAGGCTGCAGGTACAAAGGGCTAAGGGCAGAAAAATGCCAACTCTCTAAAAGTGGCAATTTCAAGATTTTAATGAAAAATGTGACTTTACCATTTAAGAGGGTTTACCATCACAATTCCATAGGTACCAAAGATGACAAATCTACCTCCTCTCAACTAGAATTACAATGCATGTAATAAGGACTCCTCAATGTTATCCTATGAGAGGCGTGGGACGCACAGTAGTGAAACATGTTTTTTTTTTCTTTTCACTACCAGGACATGTAAAACTTAAAAGTACATGTCCAACCTTTAAATTAGACAGCAGTCTGACATATGGCCTACCTAAGGGGTGTCTTATATGTAATAAGAAGGGAGTTTAAGGCTTGGCCTGGGGGTTTAAATGCCAAGTCGACATTGCAGTGTGACACTGCATTCAGGATGCAATGGCAGGCCTGGAATATGCTTTAGAGTGCTTTTCATGTAGGTGACACAATAAGTGTTGTAGACCCACTGGTAGCATTTAATCTACAGGCACTGGGTATATGGTATAAAACTCTACAAGGAGCTTATAAGTGAATTAAATATGCCAATTTGGCATATGCTAATCAAACCATGTTTATGGGAGTGAGCACAAGCATGTTAGCACTGGCTATCAGTGTTAAAGTGCATAGAGTCCTAAGGCCAACCAAGGCAAAAATCCCCCCAAAATTTGAGGTAAACAGGCAAAATGTTTGGGGGAAGACCACCCTGATGCTGACAAGTCTAACACGTGCCCCACTGAGCTGAAACTGTGGAGATCTACCCAACCTCACAGGAGTTCTCATCACTAAAGAGGAAGAACTTGGGGAGACCATTAGCATTGATGTGCTCTGAGCCAGGTCTGTGCTCCACCATAAAATCCATTCCCTGTAGGGAGATGGACTACCTCAATAATTTTGGATTCTCACCCCTCGTTTGCATTATCTGCCTGAAGGGTCTGTGGTCTGGCTGAACCCAGAAGTGAGTCCCAAACAAATATGGCGTCAGCTTCTGCAGTGCCCAGACCACAGTAAAAGCTTCTCTCTCAATAGCACTCCACCCCTGTTGCCTGGGAAGTAACCTACTACAGATGAAAGCTACAAGTTGTTCTAGGCCCTCATCATTGAGCTGTGAAAGGACTGCCCCTTTGTCATGCTCTGAGGCATTTGTCTGAACTATAAATTCCTTTGAAAATTCAGGGGCTTTGAGCACAGGGCTGTGCACGTGGCCTGTTTGAGGCAAGCCTTTGTCCTCCAAATCAACATCCTTGGCTGCTTCTCAGAATTCAGCTCAGTTAAGGGGGCAACAATGGTGCCATACCCCTTGACACACCTCCTTTAATATCCTCCGAGGCCCAGGAGGCCTTCACCTCAGTATGAGTTTTTTGGGGCTCCCAGGCCAGGATGGTCTCTATCTTGGCCTGTAGGGACTGCACCATACTCCTGCCCACAAGGAGTCCCAGGTACACCACAGATCCCTACCCTATCTGGAAATTACTGGCCTTGATAGTCAGGCGTGTGTTTTGCAGGACCTGAAGCACTTCCTGCAGGTGAAAGTGGTGGTCCTTCCAGTTGCTACTGAAGACAGCTATATCATCCAAGTAAGCAGCACTAAAGGCCTCCCTACCAACCAAATCCTGGTCCACCAGCCTCTGGAAAGTGTCTGGGGCATTTTTCAGTTCAAAGAGCATCACTTTAAACTGAAAGTGGCCCTTTGGAGTAGAAAAGCTGACCTCTCTTTTGCCACTTCAGTTAGGGCAATCTAGCAGTACCCTGAAGTTAAGTCAAAGTTACTTAGGAACTTGGCAGCCTTAACCTATTAATGAGCTCATCAGCTATGGGGATAGGATGAGCATCAGTCTTGGTGACTGAGTTGAGCCCCCCTGTAATCCTCACAGAACCGGAGTACTAGGGAGTGCCCGGTGGAGCAGCTTTTGTTACCAGCACCACTGGGCTGGACTAGGGGCTCAATTACACCTAACTCCAACATATTAGAGACTTCCTCCTTGATGCTCACTCTCTCGTTGCCAGACAGCCTGTATATATTTTGTTTTTGACAAGGGGGCTGTCTCTAGTATCATTGTCATGGGTAGACAGATATGTAAGCCCAGGAGTGAGGAAAACCAGAGAAGCAAACTGCCCCAACAATTGGCGGCATTCCGTCAGCTGTTCTGGGGTCAGGGTAGGGAAGAGGTTGACACCCTCCACTGACCCATCTTTCTCTCCTGATGATAGAAGATCAGGGTGTGGTTCACTCTTTTCTTCCTCCCCATCATTTGTTACCAACATCATGGTGACTTCGGATGTCTGAAACAGTAGCTTCAGACGGTTGATATGGAGAACCCTTAACGTGTGTCTGGGGTCTTAAGGTCCACCAAGTAGGTGGCCTTACCCTTCCTCTCAATTATCTAATAAGGCCCAGTCCAACAGTCTTGGAAGGCCCTGGGCTCCTCTGCCTTCCTTACCTACACTTTCTGCCCAGGCTGGAATTCCACAAGGGTAGCCATATGGTCATGCCATTGCTTTATCACTTCCTGGGTAGCCTCCAGGTTCTCAGAAGCTTTCTTCCAGAACTTGGCCATCTGGTTCCAGAGGGTTAGCATGCAACTAACCACATCCTGAAGAAGCTCCTTGGAAGCCTCACCCTTCCTTAACCAAACTGAGAGGAACCCTAACAGGGTGACCATAGGTTCAAAACCCCCTGCTATGGTACTTCCCTGTAGGGAAAGAGCAGGCATGGTAAATGGATGTCCCAGTTACACCTCCTAGGTCAGGCCACTAATCATTAGGGGTGGACGGTAAACTCTGCTCTGCCGGTGGAGTTCGCTGAGTTTTGCCACTCTGTGCTGCACTTGGAGTGCGGAGTTTGGCAAAACCTCTGCCAACCACAGCGTGGTGGAGTTTACTGACTCCCACCGCTAGAAGTCATGTTTTTCAATCTGTTAACACTGCCTCCCATACAGCCTGTTTTTGCATTAAACTGAAAAATGAACATGAAGCTTTTGAATGAATTAAATGGCAAATTGCAACTTCTTCAAAGGGTGTGGAAGGGCTTAATGGCTGTAGGTGCTCAGATTCTGCAACCGAGATGCAACCATAAAAGAGGAGGTGCATATTCATATTATGTGCAGTCATTGACTCGTGTTTTGTTTTTGAGAATTGCAGGGGTATAAACAAGCAGCAGAAGAGAAAAACAGAAGGTTATTTGGGTGGGGCAGCATGAAAGGAGCGAGTTTCCAGTCTGTGGCAATGACCTTCCGTATGCTTGAAGAGTTTGGAGGTAATTGGTATGAATGACTCATGAATGTGGTACAAAGGAGGGCAGCTTTTTCTTTGTTCAGCTCTGCAGGGTGAGGAGGGATGGAGAGGGGCTAGGGAGGGGAGAGAGGGGGTGTATCGGTCTCTCTACACAACAATGCAAAGCTTTACACCAACTCTGCAAAGAGAAGGGCTGACTTGGGATGGGGCAGGACTGTGATGTGTGTGTGTGATTTTGTGCATAGAAGCGTGCTTGTATGTTTGTTAGGGGTCAATGAATGAGTACATTTTTGTATGTCAGCGAGAGTGGGTTACTGAGCATGAGCCTTTGAATGTCTGAATGTGTGTGCACATGTAAATGTGTAAGACTGTTTCCATTAGTATGATTGACATGGCCGTGTTCATGTGTAGGTGCATGTGTTTAATTGTTGGAGTTCTTGTGACTATATGAAATGGATAGTGGTTTGAGAGAACCTGTGAGTGCATGCTTGAGAGCAGGTGGCAGTGTGTTAAGGTGTTGTTTAGACAGTGTCTGTGAATTATGTGCTAAAATGAGTGAGCATAAGTATGCATACGTGTGGTTGTGAGTTTAATATAGTAAGTATGCATGTATTAATTTGTGTAAAACTGGGCTATTGTGTGCTTATGAAACTTTGTTTATATATGTATAAGTGTATCTACACATGTGTATACATGAGTGCATTTTCTCTTGTGCTGAGCATGTTTGTCCCTTTCTGTTTGTGTATTTGTGGTGACTGTATGTTTCTGCTTGTGAGAAGGAAGGGTGTGTGAGGCTTGCATTTGTGTTACAAAATGTGCCTGTGTTAGGATGAGTGATAGTGCGCATATGTGATTGTTATTTGAAATTGTGTGCATGCATATGGGATTGTTATTTGTAATCATGAGTTCATTTAATGGGGAATGAATCATTAACTGTCACATTAGCTTTTTGGAGCTTTTTTTCATTTGTGCAATAATGAGTATAGGACAATTCTGAAATGTATAACTGAACTACACTCCCATTTATTATAAATATGCAATTGGTAAATCGTTGCAATTTTGTGTGCATTGATTTACAACAGACACATTTTCCCCCCTTTATAATCAGAGGTTTCATAACATTAAAACAAATGTATGCCATTTATTTGTGGGTGTAGGTCGGCGTGTGTTTGTGAAAGTGTAATGATTGCAGGTCTGTGTGCGTTAGGAAGGTCTGACATGCCTATCCAAGTCACTGGAGTGAGAAAGGGGTTTTAGAGTGAGGGGCACAAACCCTTTTTGAGCAGATGCAGGAGGAAACCTGGCACAATCACAGGTGGCCATACACTCCAACTCCCCCTTCCCTCTTATGCCCTTTGGAGGTTTTCTGCCCCTTCTCGGCTCTGCATCTCCATAGGACGTGTTCCTCATCGACCCGAATGAAGCTTTTCATGCACATAAATCAGTCACAGCTGGTGGCAAGCAGGCCGGTGTGTGCTCCGAAGACCTGTACAAAGCTATTTCAGAGTGGCAGCCAGGAGGCCAGAGGTACTGCCCAGATGGTGGAAGGGTGGGAGGAGGAATATGTATAAAGGAGGGTGGAGGGGGGGTTTAACCTGGTTGGGGACAGGATAATAATGAATTTGGCTCCATTATAGCTTTTTGTCCCTGAAAGTTACTAATGCACCTATACATAGTACGCACTCTCCCACAGCCAAGCTAGGAAGGTCACTCCCACCAGATAAGAGAGGAGAACTTTGTCACAGCAGCCAGCCAGTTCCCTGAATTCTATTGGCAAATGCTTCTATGCGGCACATGCGTGTGACCAGTTCAAAACAAGCCGGCTGATGTTTTATGGAAAATGCAGAGAGGGGATGTAATTCTGGAATCACACAGTCCTACACCCTATCTCTTTGCTGAGCTGCCCCAAGCACCAACTCCTTGCATTCGACTAGGTGTTGTGAAACGTGGTCTGCACAGCAGTACCCACTGCCCCGAAAGTGTAAGCCCATGGCTTCACCACATCTGGTGCAGTAAATCCAAAATGTCCAAAGTGTACACCAAGGGTGCACATATTACATCACCCGCCCTTTCCCCTCAGATCACACTCACAGGGGACTTATAAAAACCTGCCTAGTCACTGTGGCTCACACAAAGTTGTTTTAGCCCATGTTCGAATCAAAGCAGAACTGTAGACCTTATACCAGCACTTCTCAGAGTCCCTTAGACCGCCAATTAGCATACAGCACATCAACTGCCTCTCTACCTCCCTCTGCCAGACACTCCTGCACCTCTTCTGCCCACTGTGAGGTTTGGCGCCAGATGCACACTGTCTAAGTGGTCCCAGCTGTTGACTGAACCCTGTGCCTGCATCACCACTGACAAGCAACCACTTAAAATTCATAAAATGCTCTGAAGTATCCTCTCACACATATGTCCAGCTGATGGCACAGGACTCACCGAGTCCCACTGCGACATGGCTTGCTCTTTGTGCACACCCATTTTCACCTATATAGCTCCCCCTGACATTTCTTCCCTTATTAAACTTGTTTACAACTTGCCAAAGTGCCTGACAGAAAAAGGTGCTCTTTGGTTGTATTTGAAGCTATAAAACATTAATTAGCATTAGCATAAACACTCCAGGGGTGCATGGCATCTTCAGTTAATTAGGGGTGGGTGGAACTCCATAGAATCTAGCAGAGATTTTATGCAAACTCTGTGGAATTCAAAAGAGTAAAACTCTGTGAGTTCCGCCTACCCTTAATAATCATGCCCTTTAGGCTCTTATTGAATCTCTCAACAAGCCCATTTGTTTGTGGATGGTAGGGTGTGTAAAACTTGCAAGTAAGTCTGCATTCCTTCCACATTGACTGCATTTATGCATACATAAAGTTGTGGCCCCTGCCAGGCACCGCTTCCTTGGGGAAATTTCTATTAGGGCCACAACCACTGCAGGTGCAGTTGCAATCTTCAGAGGTGTTGCATCTGGGTGACTAGTGGGATGGTGCACCTAGACCAGGATAAACCTGTTGCCAGCGGCTGTCTTTCAGTCCAAGGGCCCAATGATGTTGATGCTCATCCTTTCAAAGGGGGTGCCAATGACAGGCAAGGGATTCAGGGGGGCTTTCAGCTATCTCCCTGTCTTCCCACTAGCCTGGCAGGTCAAGCATGTCCTACAGAATGTATCTGAGGAACTCTTCATCTGGGGTCAGTAAAAGTGGGGGACAAGTGTGGCAAAGGTTTTTTCCTGCCCCAGATGTCCTGCCAGGGTTATCCAATGAACGAGCCCCAGTAGGAAGGCCCTATAGCTTTGGGGAACAACCAGTGTCCATGTTGCCCTATGCCAAGGTGCCTTAGGCTCACTATACAGGAGGTCATTCTTCCAATAGATGCAGTGATCTCCAGAGGTATCATCAGCTACCTGGGCTTCAGCCTGTTGCCTCATGCCCTCCGAGGTTGGACACTCTCTCTGTGTGTTCCAGAATGCCTCCCAGGGTGGGTCCCACTTCTGCTTGCCATCCAGCAAGCTCGGGCTGGAGCCAACGGAGGCAATCTCCTCCCCAGCAGGCTTCGGGTGGCCTCCTCCTGTGCCTTATCCACCTCCACTGTGGGACATTCAGGGTCTGGTTTCCTACTCCCCTTGCCCTTCCCTCTCTTGGCAGTGGTCTGGGCCACTTTTCCAGGCTCCACACCTCCTTGACTCCCCTCCTGGGCAAAAAGTCAAAAAGAGACCTTCCTCTGAGACACATAACATTGAGCATCAATATGCTTGACACAAAAAAACACACAGGCAAACAGTCACCAGCCTATAAATGAACATACAGTCACCAGTATGTCAATAAATCAAATTTCTGCCCAACTCGGTAAGATTAAATGTACATATCTTTATTAGCCAAATTCATAAATGCCTTCTACTAAAAAATCCTTGTTAAAAACATGTTAATTCCGACACACAG
Source organism: Calotriton arnoldi (assembly GCA_963921515.1). NCBI lineage: Eukaryota > Metazoa > Chordata > Amphibia > Caudata > Salamandridae > Calotriton > Calotriton arnoldi. The sequence goes on along the minus strand of CAWUFW010004950.1, from coordinate 1,243,361 downwards.
TAAAAACAGTACCGTACATAAATGTCATAAAAGACAAAAAGATCATAAATTTCATATACATCAATACACAATCACATAGATAAAAATATTATATTAAAATAATAAAAAAAGAAAGAACAGACGGGAGATAGAGAGAGAAAATACACAAATCACTGGCACTAAACACAAATCATTGATTAAAATAAAACCATAAGAAAAAGTACTTCATATAGACTCAATTGCTTGTCATAACTCCGTAATACACACAGTATACACAGTGATCTTCTTTAAAAAAAAGGGGCAACCAAGGACCTGGTGGTCACACAAACCCACTCATGCAACCTCAACATTCATCCAGGCAGTGTGCTCAAGATCTTTCCCTAGCAGACAGTCCACAAGCATGGCAGGGCTCACTGCAACTTTCAGAAGACCTGGGGACCCGACCCAACTCAAAGGGAACAAGAGTCACAGGGTAGTTGCTCTCCAGGTTGTCTGCTAATACAACCTGGTGAATGTATTGAGAATCACTTGTTCTGTGGACACCAGATAATCCCTTACCATAGTCATACTGGATCCTGTGCCCCTCAGATCCTCTGCCCATTGATGGTGACCCACTGCCTATACTTTGCAGCATTGGAAGGCATGTGGGCTTTGGGCACCAACTCCACGTCCCCCAGGGACATTGGGTAACCTCACTGACTTCCCCTCTACTGACTGGTATCATCTTCTCCTCAAGCACTACACTAGCCAGACCCAGAGGTTTTCCTCCAGTGGGAGGTTCTGCCTTCTTGGGGCACTTGGGATCACCCTTTTAATGTCCATAACATTCATAGCATTTGGGGGAAGACTTGTTATGATTCTTGTCAGAGAAACCTTTCTTCTGGTGGCCAGATTAGGATTGGGACCCTTTCCCTTGAGAACTATGTTGGGGACTTGAGATAACTTCTTTTTATCTCCCCCTTTTTCTTCTGGTTGGGAACTCTAGCAACCCTTTTGGGAGTCCCAACCAGATACATTCTTGGACACTCTGGTGCTCGCCCAGAGGTCCACCACCTCAGTAAGCTTCCTGGGCTCAGTCAGCTTGCTATCGACCAGGAGCTGGCACAGTTCTGTAACACAAGTATGGAGCATGAACTCTTTCAATATCAGCAATATCAGATTGTATAGCCCATTGAAATCATATACTTTCCTGCCCCTCACCCTGCCCTTCAGTGCCTTGCTGGAGTAATCTAAGAAGTCCACCCAGGGCTGGTTTGGGAGTTTGTGTCTGTCTCTGAACCTCTGTCTGCACTTCTCAGGGGCCAGCCCAAATTTAGTAAGAAGAATGGCTTTCAGAGGGGCATACTTGGTTTGGTCTTCTACCTCAAATGTCAGGAGTGTGTCCCTCCCCACTGTGGGCTTGTGCCTCCACACTTTTCCCCCAGGACTCCTCTGTGACCTTGTGTACACTCAGAGCCATTCCACATGCTGAAAACCATTTGTCTATATCATCTCCCACCATATAACTAGGCACCATCTCCTTGGGTATGCAGACCCTCACCTTCCCATTGGACACTGCTGATATGTTGCCACCATCGCTGCTGGATGCCATCTGCATGTCTCTCTAGTCCAGCTCTCCGAGACTGAGCTCATGGGCCATCCTCCTCTCCTCCAAGGTCAGTCTCTTTTCCTCCAAGGCTCTTTCAGCCTCAGCCTTCTCATCTAGTCTCAATTTGGCTAGCTCCAGTTTGAGCTTCCTCTCCTCTTTCCTGTCCATCATCTCTAGTGAGGTCATGACCCGGGCAGACACACTGCTCCCTGCTCCATCCAGGGCATCCGGGGCATCAAGGTCATCTGCTGGGGTCGAGTTGGGCACTCCTGGCTGTTCAGGACCCATCACTAGGTACTCCCTATCCACCTCTCTCTGTGCTCCCTCCTCCACATTTCCATCCACCTCATACTCCTCTGAGGAAGGCTGTCATCTCTGCACCTCTTGAAAGGCTCCAAGGGTTACCTGGAGATCCAGCTTGGTAACCTTCTTGTCGGTTTTCAGTCCCTTCTGTTTGAAGAGTTTCAGCAGCTCAGCCCTGCTGAGGTTGTAAAAGTTGCAAGAGTTATGAATTTGTAAAGTTTTAAGTGAAATCTATTGTCTAAAAGATCAAAGCGTCAACTGCGGGCATCCAGTCATGCAAGACCGGGTCGAAGTCAAAAATTAAGGCCAACCAAGATGGAGCAGCGTTTGGGCAGAAGAAGTGGATTCCAATATTCACTTCGTTCTGAGGACTGCATGTGCCAACAGCCCAGGGCCCCAGGAGGCGGTCCCTGCTGCCCTCACACCCGAGTTACATCACCCTATATAGCGCATCAGCAGTCCCACCATGTTGGATTCCAGTATTTACTTTGTTCTGAGGACTGCATGTACCAGCAGCTCAGGGACCCAGGAGGTGGTCTCTGCTGCCCTCACACCTGAAATACATTAGCGCTATATAATGTGTTCAGCCAACCCGCTGTGGGGGACATGCCCTGGTGAAGCCCGGGCCAAGGATGGGCCCATCCTGCACTCGTCGGCAACAGAAGGAGGCAGGGCCACCCCCCTTGGCAATGAAAACCTACCATTCGGGGCTAACCTTAGGTCCGGTTGGGATTCGATCCATACTCAAGTGAATCTTTATGGTCTATGAATGGTGCCTAATTCCATACTTGGAACTGCTGCGAGGAGCCTGCTATTTGTTTTCTACCGGCTCCATAGCCCTGGAGACGCACTTCCTGCAGCTGACGCTGACCGAGGGGAGAGTCGCTCTAGGCTCTCTGCTGCTGGCGTTTACGGTTCCCATAATCCTCTACAGGCCCCTAAATCACTGATACCTGTATTACAAGGCACAGGCCTGCGCCCGTCTGTGATCGTGATCACAAATGACCAGAAGAGGTTGGGTTGGGCCCCCACTCCACAAGTTGTCCAGTTAAGGTACTGTCTCCATGCAAAGAACTTTACCATCTACTGCCTGCCCTTCTATTGGAATTTGTGGTGAATAGACATCTTGATGTGGACTGTTACTTATTCATAATTTACAATATAACTCATTTTGCAATAGGAGTAATTGCTTTGGGTGGGTTCAGTGGGCATAGAGCGCATAATTGAGCTAGCATGGGGAAGCGCAAGGCCGCAGATCAAGTCCAGGGAAAAACAAAGCAACAAAAAAGCGTTAACCAAAGAAATAAGTTCCCTAGAAGAAATAAATCACTTAATAGAGGAAGTGGAAATCCTCATTGGCCCCCAGCACTCTCAGCTGAGCGTGCCTCAGATTGAAAGCAAGATGAAGCATCTACCTATGGAATGCCCAGAAGCTGTGGCAAAATATGAAAGTAATAAGAGTGTCCAGGGGAATTTACATGGGGGAATGGTGATGCAACTAAACCTGGACAAAAACCCAACACAATAACAGAGGAGGAAGCTAAGTTTACATTTAAGAGGGGGAATGTTAGAAGCAGGCTCAACTACATCATGGTGGACCTTGACATCTGGCCCCATGTCAATGACATGACTGTTCTAAACCGTGAGGATAGCGATCATAATGCTCTCTTTCTGAGGCTACTTGGCCTGCCTATTTTGCATAGTCAAACTCATCTGACGATGGTCCCTGTTGTTACTACTAAAAACAATAGGAGAGTTAAATGGCCCCAGGTTATGGCTGATGGAAAACTGCTCCCCAAGATCTATAAAGAGGTGGCCCAGACCTTCACGGTACTGAGTAATCCAGTCAAAAGTGATGTTTGTATTGTGTCTAGCTTTCAACAATTAACAAATAGTATAAAACCCTACTTTAGCAGACAGTGTAACTCTAACATGCCAACACGGAATATCGCCCCATGGTTTAATGAGGAATGTAGGCAAGCTAGGAATGGTCTATCTGTGGCAGTAAAGCAAAGGATACGAAATGACATCAAAAATAGAAGAAGGATGTATAAGAGGGCAGAGGATGAGGCAAAAAGGAGCTGGGAGGTTGAGAACTGGCATACACTAGCCGAGGCATCTAGACTGAAGGATTGCCAGCTCTTCTGGCACCTTCTGTCAAAAGGGTCAATCAAGTAGGTCAGTGAAGATGACTTCCATATACAATCACATGTCTGGGAAGAGTACTTCCAGAAACTATATACTGGTACAGCCTGTGAGCCCGAGGGGGAGGCAGTAGTAGCAGTTAGGGAATGCAATCTAGAACCCGTTCAGGAAGATGTAGTCAGTTTTTCCTTAGAGGAAATTGTGACAGCAATTACTTTACTCCAGACTGGGAAAGCTCCAGGGCTAGATAGACTACCGGGAGACCTGTTTAAAGCAGAGCCCAATATATGGGGTCCATTGCTGCAAATAGTTTTTAATGCCATTTTACGAGGGGGGATATCCCAGCGACCTGGAAAGGTGCTGAAATAATCCCCATATCCAAAAAGGGAGATAAAGGGGACCCCTCATATTACGGGCCAATCAGCCTCATAGATGTTTCCCAGAAAGTCTTCAGCAAAATAATCCTGTCCCATATCCAAATCTGGATAGAGAAAAACAATGTATTTTCTCACCTGCAGGCAGGTTTTAGGGCTTCCACGAGCACCCTGGATCAGGTGTTCCGATTCCTCTTGCTCATTTAGAAAGAAGTGAAGATTAGGAGGGGCCACTTCAATGTCGTATTTGTCGACCTTAAAACGGCATTTGATTCCATAGACCGCACTACACTCTGGGCTGCCCTCAGGGACTTAGGACTCCCCTGTGACTTGCTTCAACTATTGGTTCGCTTACATCAATATAACTATGCCAAAGTCAGGTGGAACTCTGATGGTAGTCTCACTAATAACATACCAGTTTCAAAGTGGGTGCGCCAGGGTTGTGTGCTTGCCCCAACCCTGTTCACCTTGTATATAAACGGGCTTATAAGAGAACTCTATGACTGTGGAGGTAAACCGCCAAAATTAGCAGGTAACCTTATTTATTTATTTATTCAGTGTTTTCTATAGCGTGAACCAGACCAAGAGTTGGGTGTCAGAGCGCTTTACATTTCAACCACTTTGATATCAGCAGATATCCAATTCTTTCACGTCAAGAACATGTCTATGTGTTCCGCTAACATTGGCATATATTTATCCATACACAAAAATATAATGAGGAATAATAGAAATCATTAGATTACATTCAAGATTGTCTTGTCGTACTTAATTTTAAGAGTTGAGGTTAGCCATTCGACCTTAGTATCTTGATTCTGGAGGTGAACAGTTTCTTTGTTCTGTGCCTAGCAGGGTAGTATTCCTGCTCACAATAGTTTATTTGAACATCTGAGTTAGGATCGCCGCAGGGACAGCACATTTCCATAAAGACTTAGACGTCCCTGTTGGTCGTTATGGGAGAAATGTACCCATCAGAAACGACTTAGTCTCCTTTTTGAATCGTGGCGCATAGTTGATTCTTCTGATATTCGGTGGGAGCGAATTCCAAATCCTTGGTGCTGCTCCCGTGAATGCTCTATCGTACGTTTTTTTCTTACGGAAGAATGCTGGTTTCAGTAGAAAATCCTCAGATCCCCTCGAGGGTCTAATGCCTCCGGATAGCGTAATTTTATGGGCTAGGTAATGTGGAGTTTTGTGGTGTATTGCCTTGTGCGTGATACAAGCAATATTTAGCTCTATTCTTGCTTCGTATGGTAGCCAGTTGAGCGCTTTCAGATGAGGAGTGATGTGGTCGTATTTTTTTGTTCCCGTTATAAGTCTAGATGCTGCATTGAGACAAGCTTTTAGGGGTGCTGTTGAGATCTTAGGGAGTCCTGATAGAGTTGCCCATCCATACTCAATTCTTAATATGACCAGTGCTTGGACTGCCATTTTCAGATCACCGGGATCGATGAGTGGCTTCAGTTTTCTGAGGTAATTCAGATGAAAACGAGCGTTTTTTGCCATTGTGTTGATGTGTGCACGCATGTTTAGATCTTTATCCAGTGTGATACCAAGGGATTTGGTTGAGTCAACTATAGTCAGGGTACCGTTTAGTGCTGTGATCATCTTGGTCCATTCTTTAATCTTGGCTGAACTTTAAGGAGGGGAGATCAGAAGGAATTCGGTTTTTTGTGAGTTGAGCTTAAGAGGATTGTAAGCTAGCCATTCAACGGTTTTCTTGAGTGCTTGGTTCATAGTGTTGATCTCTTCCGGAGATGATATCTTCATATACAGCTGGGTGTCATCAGCATACATGTGAAAGGAAATGTTAGCCTTATGTAGTACTTCAGTTAATGGTTCGATGTATAGGTGAAATAGTGAAGGGGATAGAGTTGATCCTCGTGGAACCCCAATTTGAATCGGAGATGGTGGGGATAGCTTGTTGTCTACCAGGAATCTTTGCGATCTGTTTTCTAGGAAGGAGTAGAACCATTTCAGTACAGTTCCCAATAAGCCCATCCTATTTTCCAGGCGATCTAATAATTTGGGATGGCTTACTGTGTCAAATGCAGACAATAGGTCTAGAAGGATCAGGAGACAGGTTTCATTACGGTCGAGGGCTAGAAAAGCGTCATCTAATATCAGTAGGATTGCTGTTTCCGTACTGTGCTTTGGTATGAACCCTGATTGGCAGTCATTTAGTCGTTCAAATTCAGTAATGTGTTGACTTAATTGATTGTGTGCACATTTTTCTAGTACTTTGGCTAGTAGGGGAATGGTTGTTACCGGACGAAAGTTGTTAGGGTCCGATGGGTTCTCTGTAGGTTTCTTTAGGAGAGGGATGGCCTGGCCTGTTTTTAGGCAGTCCGGAATTGATCCTTGGGCAAGCGATTCATTAATTATCTTAGTCCAGTAGGGGATGACCATTTGGTTGCAGGAGGGCCAGCATTTTGACGGCAGAGGGTCATTGTAATGGTTATTTGGTTTCAGAGACAGTAATATTTTGGTAATGTCATGTTGATCATATAGTTTGAAGGTTGACCAATGGGCATTATTTTTGGGCATTACTTGTGTCGGTAGGGCAGGGTTCCTCCCTTGTTCACTCCTTAGGTTTGAGGCTTTTTCAGCATTATTCTTGAGTTCTCTCTCCAATGAACTGGCTTTATCAGTAAAGAATGTTGAAAAATCTTCACAGTTCAGATCTGATTTAGATGTTAATAGGGAAGATTTGGATAATGTGTTCGATTGATCTTTTAGTAGATCGAAGAGTTTTCTCGGTCTGTTCTTTGCGTTTTCAAGTTGATTTCTAAAAAAATTCTTTTTTTGTTTTAAGTACGCTTCAATTGTAGGTTTTTCTGGTCATTCTTAGTTGTTTTAAGTGGGGGGATGACAGAGTTTGTCTCCATTTTCGTTCTGTTATTCTGAGTTTACGTCTTTCTTCATTAAGTCATCCGTTGAACCATGGATTTTTATCTTTGATCTGTATTCTTTTAAGTTTTAGAGGGGCATTGTCGTCAATTATTTTAGATATCGTATGATTGTAGTGATCTGTAAGCTCGCTGACGTGCGTTAGTTTAGAAGGGGGTTGGAGTTCTTTCTCACCTTGTATTGTTAGAAACCCCGAGTTCAGATCTCTAGTGTTTCTCACCCAATGTTTGGGTTTGATTGGTTGTGATATTGTTTTCTTTTTTTTGGCTGATATTTGGAAGGTGATGTAGTGGTGATCAGACCAGTCACAAGGAACGATTGAGATTGCTGGGCTTTGACAAGGCGCAGATGACCAAATTACAATCTCTACAAAATTCCGCAGCACGACTATTATTAAACATCCCTAAAGGTCATCCCACTTCTGCTAGTATTAGGTCACTACACTGGCTCTCGATTCAGCAGTGAGTGGAATTCAAGGCCATTTGTCTGGTTCATAAGGCACTATACGGAAGAGGGACTGTGGATATGCAGAAACTGTTTGTATGGTAAGCACCTACGAGAAATCTTAGACCCACAAACGTGGGTCGCGTACAAATTCCCAAGGTCCATAAAGCAAGATGGGGAGGTAGGACCCTATCCCATTGTGCAGCTAAACTATGGAACAAGTTGCCAGCGGCTATGCGGCTGCAGTCAAACAGACAGCATTTTTGGAAATTGCTCAAATCCAGGTTGTTTCCCTCCAACTAGGTTGCAGGATCAAACAGAGCAGATCCCTATCACACGTCACTAGCGCCAAGACGACGCGGCAATCGAGCGCTTTATAAAACTATTTTATCTTTTTATCTTTATCTTGTATCGCATTTTCTTTGGAGATGATCCAGTCTAATGTAGCTCCTTCGGAGTGGGTTGGTAGGGCACATGCTTGTACTAGTGAGTGGTCGGCTAGGAATTCTTTAAGAATGTTGACCTGATTTTCTTGGATGTCGTTCCAGTGAAGATTGAAGTCTGCTAGGAAAATATCATTGGAGTGAGGTTTGAGTTAATTGTAATAATTTCCATTACAATGTCTATGAAAGTTAGGTTTTTGCCTGGGGCGATAGAATGAATGAAGTTTGCACACTTGGTTGTCTGTGAATCATGCTGTGAGCCTCAAGTATTCACATGAGTCTATAGGGTCTGCGAGAATTTTAGAGATGGTGATGTTTGATCTGTGGATACAGGCCATTCCTCCTCCCGTTTTGTTTAGCCTATCTAGTCTTACAATGATATAGTTCGGAGGCACCAACAGGTCTAGGCATGGGGAGGATGATTCAGATAGCCACGTTTCAGTTAGAATAGCCACGTCAGTATCTTGATTCATGATCAGGTCGGCAATGTCAGCAGCATGTTTCATTATAACCTCTTTGCTATTTGCAGACGATACGCTGCTCATTTCTAAAACTCCAATGGGCATCCAGAACGTGCTATCCAAGTTCGCAAAAGCATGCAAAGATCAGGGCATTGACATAAACTGCTCAAAAACAAAGTTCATGGTTTTTAATCCCTATAAATCTACCAAGGGGAAAGTGAGGCTGGGTACTCAATTGTTAGAGCAGGTCAAGGCCTTCGATTATTTAGGAGTCAGAATCAGTGACAATTTAGCATGGACTCCCCAAATCCAGAAGAGCGTGCTGACACTCCAAGACGTGGATAATGCAACAGTAAAGAGGGTAAAATGCTCAGCCTTCCCCTCAATTTCCCCTATCTTAGAAATACATTGAGCTAAAGGCCTAGGAGCAGCCCTCTATGGGGCAGAACTGTGGGGGCTGGAGCATTCGAAACAACTAGAGGTTGCAGAAAATAATTTTTAAGGTGATCCTCAACCTCCCAATGAATACGCCACTATTACCTCTACGTCTTGACCTTGGTCTAAAGTCTATTACCCATTTCGCTGTCCTCAAGGTGCTTATGTTTTGGGTAAGACTCTGGACTAGTAGTACCCAGATTCCTGTAAAGGACGCAGTGGAGGAACTACTAATTCTTCATAGACATACAGGGCGGTTGGTCTGGTTTAATAAGGTTAAGGAGGAGCTTTTCAGACTGGGCCTGGGAATTACGTGGGAGGACCCGCAGTCTATTACAACAAAAACGGTACCCCAGTTAAAAAAAAAGGTATTGGGATTTTGTTGATTCTTTTTGCACTGACGTTAGGGCACCTGGCACTTTAACCTCCATTTTTTTAAATGCCAAGAGCTGTTTTAAGTTTGATCTCTATATGGATGACATTGAACCCCCTCAGGCACGAGCACTTTATGTACAATTTAGGATTGGGGTCCTCCCACTGAATGCAGTGAAAAACTGTTTGGCAGATGTTACTGTAACCCCTCTGTGCCCGTCTTGCCACTCGACCCAATAGAGACTATAGAACATTTTGTTTTCTTCTGTCCCGCCTATGCAAACCTAAGAAAAACATGGATTATTCCGGCATGTCAACTTCTCTCCTTTTCACGCCCCTCTGATGCTTTACGCATATTTAGGTCAGACATGACAAGGTGGCTTACTTTCACAATATCAAGATATATGCTTTAGGTCTAAAGTGGTAAAACAATATCTTGACGTAGGCCCATCGAATATGTAGAGTAAGCCGGCGCTATGGTCACTCAGTGAGACAGCAGGGAAATGACGGGGTTGAACTGTTTTTATGGCTGGTGTTTTTTAATTTACAGCTCTGTTTTTACGGTAAAAATAGAAATCTTTTTAATTATAGCATGTAAGTCATAACCTTACAACCTCTTCCTGAATGATGTATAGGATTACGAAGTTGATGCTATTTCAAGCTCTTGTGTTTTTAACATTTTTATTAAATATTCTTTGCTATGTGATTTTATGTATGTGTTTGATCATGCTATTGATCGAATAAACAAATATATATAATTAGTTATTTAACTGGGCGTGCAATACATAAATCCAGGCCCAAGGAAATCCAACATAGTGCTAATCCATTAAATCCTACCAAACCCATATCTTTGCTGCCCTGAGATCAACCCAATGGCACCAAACAATCTTCATCGCGAGTTGAACCTTCACTAAACGATGACCATGATAAGCTAGTCACTGCACCAATAATCATAACTACACATGAAGAAGGGCCCCTAAATCACCTTAAAAAACAGATTAGGGATTTCAACCAGGAAGTTAGTGCCCTCAGAGTAACGGTTAGTAGTCTATCTGACACTCTTAACAACGTACAACTTGAACCACTTCATTTTAAAAATCAGTTGAAAGATAGTATACTCTCTGAGCAAAGACAGATGTACCACAAAAGACAGGTGGATGGGTATAAAGAGGGTTCCCTTAGACATTTCCCAAAGGCACCATGCATAGACTCCTTCCCCACACATAAATACACAGACCGACAGCTAGTTACACATTCCAATAAGCCAGTGCAAATATTTTCAAGACAATTTCATTCTGCCAAATCTTTTGTTACTCCTGGGCTTTTACTACGACCATCCCCCTATTCGACTAGGCCAAAACAAATCCCACAAGAGACAGCGCGGACACCAGATAAAAAATGCATAGTGCATTTGATAAATGTACCGAAACCACCACCTAGCCTAGTCAAAGAAGACGAAGCCTAATTAATAAATAAATGTACCTGATGGATTCGACATGTGAGGGGATGCCGATCGATTATAAGGGAGGACATAATTGGGCCCAAACGACATTCTTATCAGGGTACTCTTTTGGATTGCATTGCATTGACACTTTCCCACAGTGAATTAGTGGACAATCTAGTGGCTTTTGATGCTCGTACTTTCCGTCTAGCGAACACAAGTATCCGATTTAAATATAAGCTCCCAGAAATGCCACCACAGTCTGGTATGCACAACTTACCCCCTCCATCCACTGTGGCGACTCCATTACACGAATTACATTGATGTTTATGGATACCCCCCCCCAAGAGCATAATCAGGCCTTGGCTCCTGAATTCTCTGGAAGGGTCACCAATCATCAACCAATAGAAGGCACTTCTATGTAAACCCTCTCTATCTGTGAACCTATGACCCAATGGAATGACAAACCTCGCACTGTAGTTCTCAGCGATCGGACATCTCCACTTCAGTCCTCTGCCGTATCAGATACCTTTTTTACCTTTTTTATCTTAGAACGTAGCCAGTCTAAGATCCAAGGGTGCCTCCCCGAACTAGAATAGCTTAGTCGAATTGTGCGATATCTGCCTATTTCAAGAAACATGGTCTATAGATCCATTATTTCACCTTGGGTACCTGAATTACTATGCTCTGGTGACCTGTTGTATGTTGGGCAGGCCATCTGGGGGGTGGTAACAATATGGATAAGGCTAGATATATGCTATAAGATACAGGTCCTTCCTACAGCCTGCCTTGATATCCTTATTTGCCTGCAGATCAGCTCTCATGTCAACATTGACATCTATAATGTATATGCGAGAGGATCAAGAGGTAGACAGAGGTCAAGAACTGCGGTGGCTCTCAACGAACTATTAGATAATTCCCCAGGTACACCTTCTTTAGTAATAGCTGGGGACTGTAATACAACTTTTGAGCCACTTGACTCAGATGACAATAATCTAACCGAAGAGGAAGATGTGCTCTGGGGTATCCCAAGCTTAGAATTAGCACCTATCAAAAGATGGACAGAAGCAGCCCTACAACGTAAAGCTTTTTGCTTGGAAAAGGGCATCAGGGCAGCCAATGAGAGATCCATATCTGTCAGACAGGGGGCCAATACCTACAACAATGGCCACCATGCAAGTTGTATTGAAGATCTTCTAATCAATCTGAAACTGGGGTCTGCTCTGATCGATATGGCAATGATCGAGAGTGACTACAACCCACTGAGCTTTTCAATTGAATCTTTGAAAACCAGCGAGGGAACAACCCCTCCTACTTTGACTTTGACCAGAGACCTGCTAATTTCTAATGACATGAGACGTGTCAAGTGGACAAAGGTAGTAGAAAACCCAGACATATTGTCCACTATAGGTAGAGGCGTGTCACTCGAGACAGCGCAACTAGAGGTGTAGCTGCCAAATCCAGCAATGTGTGAAGCCATGACAAATGTTCATAATAAACTATTTGATAATCTACAAACTCATTTTCTCAGACCTTTTCACATTAATGGCAATCCGCCTAAGCTCCAGCAACACTGGTACAATAAAGAATGTAGAAAAGGATGAAAGGTTCCCGTAGAGGCTATAAAATCTAAAAAAAACATCTGTATTCAACAAGCGAGGAAATTGTATAAGACCGCCCAGGGCAGTGCCAAAAAAGATTGGGATGAAAATCGATGGCAGGACCTTAAATCGACATGCTCCAGAAAAAACCTTTGGCACTTTTGGCAATTAGTTAAATGGGGAAGGGAGGGCAACCAACGCCCCCGCAAAATTATATAGCCCTTGATGCATGGACCGAACACTTTTCAAGACAATATGCCATGGAAGATGATCAGCGAGTCTTTTGTAATCCTCCCGCATACAGTCAAATTGACTTTGTAGCTTCAGATATAAAAGCTGCCCTTAGCTCATTCATGAGGGGGAGAGCCCCCGGTCTTGATTGCATTCCGGCTGATTTATTTTTGCACGACAAGGATACATGGTCAAGGTATATACTATTACTAGCTAATGCTATAGCCCGTGGTGCCCCTATTCAAGCATTCCTGGTGGGGTGCTGGGATAATACCTATCTACAAAAATGGTGATAGGTCCACGCCAAGAAACTACAGGCCTATAAGCCTAATAGATTCAATTCAAAAGGTGGTGGCTCGCTTAGTACTGGCAAAGGTACAGGAATGGATAACTGCTAACCACATCCTGTCCCCACTACAGGCGGGCTTTCGAGCTTATGTTAGCACTATTGACCACTTTCTGCTAATATATTGGCGGACCGTGGTGATAGGTAAGGGCAGCATGTATGCTGCCTTTGTTGTCCTCAAGTCAGCCTTCGATTTAGTTGCACGAAAGAGACTCTGGATAGTAATACAGGATTTGGGAATGCCCACAGATTTTTTGTCTTTAATTGCCAGGTTGCATGAGGACAGTTTTGCAAAAGTCCACGTGGGCGCTCAGGGCAACGTCACTGATCGATTCCCTTGGAAAAGGGGGTATGCCAAGGGTGTTTCATGGCTGAAACGTTATTCTCCTTCTTTATAAATAGAGTGTCACAAGTTTTAGCTACATATCCATCAGAGGCCCCGGTTCTAGCAGGCACAAAGATCCTCATACTGATTTTTGCAGACGACACACTCATAATCTCTAAAACTCCGAGCGGTTTGCAACATGCACTCTCCTGCTTTGAAGACTTCTGCAACATACGAGGGCTTGTAATTAATACTACCAAAACAAAATCTATGGTATTTAACCAGCATCATCCATTTAGGGGCACTATTAAACTTGATGGGGAGCCCTTAGAATAGATAGATGTATTTACTTATCTACGGATCACACTAGAAAAAAATGTAGTTGGAAGCCCGAAATAGATATCATGGCCCTAAAACACCATCAGCTAGCAGGTGCATTAACAAACAAATTTAAAACCTCATTGACAAAGCTAATCAGCCCACTACGGCAGATCTATGATACCAAAGTAGTGAGTTCAGTCCTATATGGGTCAGAACTCTGGGGCTTTGAGAATCTGACTCCTCTTGTCTCAGCAGAGAATAAGTTCTTCCGAACAATCACTAGCCTTCCACAAAGCACCCCTCTTAAACCTCTGCTTAATGATCTAGGTCAAAAATCTTTGGAAGATTTAGCAAGATTTCCCCTTATTTTATTTTGGCGTAGAATATGGTCCGCTCCTGAGCTGGCGAATTATGCTGACGCTCTTAAGGATGTCATTGAGGCTGACCGCTCATCCAAAATCAGCTGGCTCCTTCACATCAAGGGGATATTGTCCAACTTGGGAATACAGAAACTATGGGAGAAGCCAATGGGCGCTACGTTCCCTACAAAAGAAAAAATGAAAGAACAGGATTGGGAAATGATTAGGACAAACAACTTAAGAGCTATCGAGAGTACCTCATTGACAGGGAGGTTTTTAGAATTCAAGCCTTTCCCCCGGTACGAGCCATATTGGAATGTAATATCAAAGCCCCTTGAAAGGAAATTATATTTTCAATTCCGCATTGGTATTCTCCAATTAAAATTTTTCTTTTACATGCAAAGGGTACCCCACTGTAGATAACAAATGCCCTAATTGTGCTGACCAAACTGAAACATATTATCATGTTTTATTTATCTGTCCCGCTTATGTGGGCCCGCGAAAGAAATTGCTCAAACCAACCTGTAAGACCTTGGGTACCAGAAACAGCAATGTTGCTCTGAGAATACTGCACTCAGACTTCTGTTGCAAAGTTCCTGGGATGGATGTGGATCATAAGATCAAAGATCAAATCCTAGTTTACTGTAACGTTAAGAAAATTGTACCAAAATTTAGCTGGACCTAGTTTGATCACTAGAGCTAAAATGAGGATCTCTCTTTGTTTATACATGCTGTGTTTTATATTGATTTTATGACATGCATTGTCGAAATAAAGCTTTTGATGATGATGATGATGAGAAGTGGATTGGGCCCGGTCAGAGCTTACCTTTGTATTCAGAAAAAGGTCTGAAGAAAAATGTCTGAGAATGTAAAGGTCAGCGGGGCAAGGTTGTAAGAGGTGTCCAAGAAGGGAGCGTTGTCATCAGATGGCCAGAGGTCGAAGCCACTGTGAAGATTTCTTCATCTGGAGTTCACCAAAATGGAAGTCGAAAAACTCTAGCGGGATGGAGCAGAAGGTGTTAACCGAAGACAGTTCCGTTAGTTCAGATACACCTTTGGCAAAAGATGGCTGAAATTGATTTGCTGCTGCAGAGAAGAACGTAGAGGGAAAAGCCGACCAGCAATGCACCTCGAGTAGATAGGTGAGCAGGTTGTTCCAGGTCTCCTCATGGTTCTTAAAGCACTTTTTGGACAAATTACAAGTCCTCAGTGTTGGAAATTGTCCATCCGGGGAAATGTAGCACCACAACCAAGGGTCCAGGACTGATGGGACACCTCCTGGGGGTTCAGGACTCACTCAGGCTGGATCCAGGTGTGGTCTCAAGATGGTGGGAGCCTGCTATGTCCCTGTGTCTCTGAACAGGAGGCCAGCAAATTAGCCCTTGGAGTTACTTCTGGTACTCCTGGGTCCAGGTATAGATGAAAGGCTTAACAGCAGGGCTGGCCTCTGAGGGTTCAAGGCAGGCTCCAGGCAGCAAAACTGTCCTTTCAGGTACAGCAGCCGTCTAGGAGAGTGCACAGCAGGTCACAGCAGCAGGCAGTCCTTTGAGAGTCCTTATGCAGGTCCAGTAGTGAACTGCAGAGTGGGTCTGAAGGTCCTATTTGGATATCCTGGTGCCCTTCTTCTGGAAGGTCAAAGAGGTTTCTGGAAAGGTTCTTCGAAGTGCTTGAAATTTCGTGACTCCCCTACACCAGTTCCAAGCTGGATGGAGTGAAAATACAGAGTTGTTAGGCCTTTTGTGCGAAGTCAGAGTCCAGGCTATTCAGATGTAAGGGGGCTGTGCTCAGCTCTGCCCCCATCCTGTCAACAGATGGCACATTGAGGCACACCTAATTCCTCTATTGTGTCACAAAGTCTAACTGTCCGCTAAACCCAGTCATGTGACCCAATACAGGCTGCAGGAACAAAGGGCTAAGGGCAGGAATATGGCAACTTTTGAAAACTTTACCATTTAGGGTTAAAGAAGGGTTATCGTTACAACTTCATAAATACCAAAGATGAAATATCTGCTTCCTCTCAATTAGGAATTACAGCTTATTAAATGTAATAAGGAATCCACAATGTTATCCTATCGGAGGGGTAGACCTCACAGTAATGAAAAACAAATTTGAGAGTTTTTCACTACCAGGACATGTAAAACTTAAAAGTTCATGTCCAACCATTTAATTACACAACACTCTGCCCTATGGGTTACCTAGCACCTACCTTAGGGGTTACTTATATGTAATAAAAGAGAAGTTTAAGACTTGACAAGAGGATTTGAATGCCAAGTCTACATGACAGATTAACACTGCATTCAGGATGCAATGGCTCGCCTGAGACATGGTTTAGAGTGCTACTTAGGTGGGTGGCACAATAGGTTCTGCAGGCCCACTGGTAGCATTTAGTTTACAGGCCTTGGGTATATGGCATACCACTCTACAAGGGACTTATTAGTAAATTCAATATGCCAATTAGGTATATGCCAATCCAACCATGTTTAGGGGAGTGAGCACAAGCAATTTAGCACTGGTTAGCAGTGGTAAAGTGCACAGAGTCCTAAGGCCAACAAAATCAATATTCCAGCAAAAATTGGATAGAAGAAGGCGAAACATTTGGGGGAATACCACCTAAGGCTGACAGGTATAGCAACTCTTCTCTCTAATGTCTTTATAATTGGCAACTTGTGACACATCCAGTTGCTGATTATAAAGGAGAGACGTCAGAACTCCAGTATTAATGATAATGTTATTGCAGTCGAGTTCTGACCACACAATGCCTGCTGCCAGAGCCAGCAGCTAAGGTGAAAGGCAGGTCAGGTCATGGAGCAGCTGTTTAAAGCAACAAAAATGAAATGTTGCTTTTTTTCTTTTGCTCTATTTTTCTAGCTGATAGTGACTACCAGAAAGAACATGATTATTTTTTGCATTCCTTAAATAATTGCTGAGATGTTAGTTTATTTCCACATTTTTCTACAAATTTCAAGCTACTGCAGCTTTATTTATTTATTCAAATTGACTTGTATTGAACTGTTTCTAATATATTTTATAACCAATTATCTAACAGATTTTCTCTCTTTCATATGAAAGACCTATGCACCAAGGTTTTAAGTTGTTTGTGGGAAAGGTGATGGTGTGACAATGTATCACATGGGATAAAGCACTCCTTGCCACACATGATAAGGATATTGCAAGTTACCTCAGAGTTCCCTAACCTTATATAGGAACTCGGTCTTCAGCTTTGTTCCTCTATATGGGTATTGAACTCCTCAGTGACTTGCAATACCCTTGTATTGTACAGCAGGAGGTACTTTCTCCCCATATAATGGAGACTGCATTGTCTGCAGAGTATATAGAATGGACGGAACATTTTCATTCATTCATTCATTTCACAGTGTATAGGCAGTATTGCATGGATTCATCATAGGTTGGAGGCAAGACAGTGTGAACGGGAATAAAGCCTGTGGAAGCGTTTTCTGAGGAAGCATAGGGGAGTGGAGTTTCAAAAAAACCCGATTGGAGTATGCGGTATGGAGTGAGGTACAATCTGAAATAAAGAAAGAGCAAAGCCATTTTTCCCTAGTTTAATCAAAAATCAATGAACTGCAATGCAGCCTTAGCGATTGTCAGGGAGTTTTGCAAGCATTCCAACAATTGTTTCTGTGTTTCCTCATTGGGATGTCCTAAGGGTGCCAGTTATGTCAAGAAGTGACTAACCATACTCACTGTGCCAGACAAATCACATTGTACCTTTAATGGTGAGGCATAGATAATCCCGAACCGATCTGAGGTTGCTTGTATTGCTCTTGCAAAGGACGTGGCTTGGCAGTTTGAGTTGGACTGTTACTTTTGTAGAATGACCAAGGCTGATTTGCATGTATCTGTCCTGGGGAATGGCATGTGGACAAAACACAATCAACTGGAATGCAGCACTGAGTGATTTCCAGTGTCTAAGACTTTTTTCAAGATTTCAAAGCATCAAACTTGTGTTTCACTACATAGTTTTCTATGCATCCTGCAGCACACATGGAAAGAGGAAAATGCCTCTGAGGATTGTTTTTGTCAAGGAAGGTGTCCCTTCCTGCACAAAAACAATCTGGCCTGTGATGCAGGCACTCTTGCACCATGACGCAAAGGGTGCCTGCGTTGAGGCTAGGCTGCACTGTGCGCGTCAGCATAGAGAGAGCAACAATGGGCCATATCTTAGTAGATATGGCTCATTCCTGCTCTCTCTATGTGATGCAGTGCATCAAGATGTCTTGCTGCATTTTGTTGTGTCAAATCTTAGTAAATCTTGTACTGAGTCACTATATCATTAAAATATGAACAATTTGTTATTGCACATAAGCATTCGTTGAAACTTTGGCAGAGAAAAAGGCTGCAGTGACATTGAAAAAAGCAATGCAAATTAGATAAGTCCTACTAACGTCAATCCATAAACAAAGCTTTTCCTCCGGTGGTAGGTGGCGGTAGTTACTCCACCTTAGGAAAACAGCCTTTTGTGTCCTTCAAGTGACTTGTGGAAACCAGACTATGGCAGACACAATATTGGTTCAGTTTTAGCAGATGCCCCATTTTAGCTCTTATCTAAATGATCTCTTTACATCTTAGGTTGCAGGATGGGCAATATTTACTGTTATCAGTTTCAAGGTATTTGGGACCAACTCTCATTCTAACATTGCACATGTTTCTCTCCCAGAGTTAAAGGGGAGGTAACATGCAAAAGAGCCTTTCATGCGCATCTCCTACCTGTGCAGTTATTGCCCACTGGATGGCACTGGAGTTGATCTGAAGGTTCTTTCCTAGGAGGGCACTTGTAGTATAATGGCCCACTGTTCTGTGATGTATTGTGCCATCTGATCCCTCCTGCCACTGTATGATGTCATACTGGGCCGCTGGGTTTCCAACACCATCAAAGAAAGCCTTTGTTCCAAATGAGTCCTTAAAGTGTACATCCTGAATATAGTGAAGAAGCTAGAAAAGAGAAGGAGAGGAAGTGATTACATAAGCACCTTTTCTGGAATGCATGAACTGGTGAAGGATAAGAAAGATGTGCATAAGCCATATCGCGTTATCTCCACAATTAAAAGGGAACAGAGGTTAACTTTATAATTAAAGAGTTACTGTCACTTACGTTTTTTCTATTAGTCACTTTGCAAACTCTACTTGGATGGAGTAGGAGGGAGTAACTACTTACACATTGTTATTGCCCACACCTAACATCAATAATGAAATCAACACCTCAGTTTCTCCTGCAGACCCGGCCAAAAAAAGAAAATAAACTCTGATCAGGTGAAGCATCGACAGTGCTAGACTGTCCACCTTCTTTATACCTGTCTGATCCAGATGTGCCAGAAAATACAGTGTGGAGACATAGAAGAAGTCCCACCAACACAGAGAAACACAGCTCAATAAAAGTGAGCAGAAGTTGCCTCTCATTGTTTCTCAGCTGTGCTGTCTGCAGTTCATGTATTAACTTGAAGACAGTGCAATGTATTAAACAAGCATTGGAACAGCCAATAGTTCTCGCCTGTGATATCTATTAGCTTTGAGGTGCTTTATTATTCGTATCGAGATGGCCGCTGCACTTGTACATGCACACCCTGTAGCAATCTTAGACTGATTTTTCGTAAAGCCAAAAACAAACAATCACTCCAAGAAGGCACCATTAATGTGCGCAAGCCTATGAGACATCTTGGAATGATTTTTCTTAGAGCATAAAAAAATCCAATCCTAGATGGTTACCACACATAAGCAGATATTTCCAGCTATCTTGGAATGGTTTATAAATTACTTCCCCATGGCAGCACATGCAACAAACAGCATTTCTGGGGCAAACAGCTACTCAGAGGTCCACATTTTTTTAATGAAGAGAGCACGGGTGGAAACGGAGAATGAGATCTGGAATAGATAGACAGGGGCAGACATTAGTCCCTCCTGCACTGCGATCCAATCTGTGATGCCAAAACATGGAGAGATCCAAATGCTCCTTGGGCACAACAAAGGAATAGGGTGCAAAGCCATCAAATCAGGTGCAGGGAAGTGAGAAAGGCAGGAAAGCAATTGAATCAAGATCTAGAAAAAGACAAAATATATAGAATTATAAATGTGTAACAGTGAATTAAGGGGTTGTTTTTCACCTCAGGTTCTGGGTGACATCAAATAAACAACAAGAGTGCAGCTTGATTTGCCTATGATGTTACTCAGATTCCCGAGGTAAAAAACATCATCATAATTCCCTTTTTACCCATCTATAATTTTATGTCATGCATGGCCCTCAAAATCATCTGCCTCTGCTTTCAACTGCTGCACAGTGGCAAAGGCATAATGGGGGAGTCATACATAACATGGCCTCTGTTATGTATCCCTGTACCCAAGGTACAAAAGAATAAGACTTTACCTGCCATCCCTGAGCCACCCTCAATACATTTCCTGCCATCCTTCCCTGTCCTTCAACTGTGCTTTCTAATTTCAGTCAAAGCAGACCAGCAGTGCTGCACTGGCAGGCTCTCTGAGAGCCCTGACTGCCTGGCCTGGAAGAGCACTGTAATGTAGTAACAATGGACAGCTAGTTTTATTATGAACTGTTGCTACATCATAGCAGTGAGCTGTGTCCAGTACAAAAATACACAAATGCCCACTTAGACCATGCATTTCCATTGCTTTAGATATTTTTGCAACGTAAAACATGCCATTCATAGGAACTCAAATTTTATTTAGAGTTCTACCTAAATAATGTAGACCCCGCCCACCCCATTGAGACTGCCTAACCCCAATGAATGGGTTATCACTTGTGTGTCACTTCAGAAATGCTCCTTCCTTGAATGTCCAAATGGATCTCTATGCAAACACCAGTTCTTACTTGCCATGGATGGAAAGCCAAGATCTTGGCACAAACTTTCTGACTGAAAGGGCCATTCAGTGGCCTGCAAGAAAGTAAGTCTTCTAGTGCGATCGCAAAGGCGTAAACAGCCTTGTAGACATTGTAGGTGACCCTTGGGCTGGTCACTTCATCATAGATGTCACTGTTACTGTCAGACCTCTCATCGCCTGTGCATGGTTTTGTTTTGTTATTCCATGAGTCATACAATGTTTCTTGATGTGGCCACTTGCAGCCAAAAGCTAATTCCCAGGATGTTCTATTGAAATAGCCATTTGGTGGCCAAAAAGGACGATTGTTGTTGAGGAACTCTTTAAATCCTAGCATCTCCCTGCTGTGGACTGCAAATCCAATTGTTCCAGAGAAGGTTTTT
Organism: Calotriton arnoldi; assembly: GCA_963921515.1. Classification (NCBI taxonomy): domain Eukaryota; kingdom Metazoa; phylum Chordata; class Amphibia; order Caudata; family Salamandridae; genus Calotriton; species Calotriton arnoldi. The sequence goes on along the minus strand of CAWUFW010004950.1, from coordinate 1,222,054 downwards.
TCATACTTCTCTGTTGATAAGAGGGCTGAGGTTGACCAAGCTTCACTGGCAATGAAGACCTTTTCAGTAATGTTATGTTTCACTAGCTCGTCCAACAGAGGCAACAGATGGGAATCAAGGCCAAATATGACTATAGCATTGGCAGTGGTGTTTAGGATCACCTGGACAATATGGGGTGCATTTCTATCTGCACGGCTGAGGATGATGTTCTCTGTGAAGGCCACACATGCCCCATTCTTCTTAAGCTCTGCCTGAAATGTATGAGCCCCATTTTGGCCATAGTCATCATCCACAGCAAGGAGACCAACCCAGGACCAATTGAAGTGCATCACCAGCTGGGCCAGTCCACGAAACTGGATGTCATCACTAGGGATGGTCCGGAAGAAGGTAGGGAACTGGTTCCGGTCATTCAGAAGTGGAACTGATGCAAAATAACTGATCTGTAAGAAAATATTCTTAATGAACATTCTTTGTTTGGATTGTTGTTACATTAACTGTGGTATGCACATCAATGCATTACTATCTCTGTGTTTTGTAAAGTAGAGTAGCATTGAGGGCACTGTCAAAATGTGTGTAAACATTTCTAATGTGTTACCAAAACTCTTTTTCATTTTAATTTGTGTGGGTAAATTTATTTACAGTGATCTACACTACTAACGAGGGTCCCCAAACACATCATGACAAAAACTCATGGTGTACGTATGGAGACCATATGAAAAACCCACAGAGCCCCATTTATTAGAAGGTTCACCTGTGAAGATTGTGCAAATTCAAGAATGTCATGGATTGGTGTTAGTGGCACAGGAAAGATGAGTAACAATATAAGAGGCTATTAAGTTGCAATTGGTCTAGAGAGCCAAGTGCAATGAAAACAAAATCTAAATTATGCTCTTTTACATATGTTGTGGACCCAGATGTCAGACTAAAGAGAGATTGGTATTGCTGGTGGCACCAGAAGGGTGGCATGTGCAGGTGTTTTTGCACCTATATGCATACTCATGTCCTGTAAAACTAGCAAATGAAACAGAGCACCTCAGAAAGCAAAGGGCCATATTATCAAGAACGGCAACAACATTATCGCCGCTTTAGCGGCAGGAAACTGCCGCTAAGCGGCGATAGGGGCTTGATAATATGCCCTATAGAATTCCAATAGAAGCCCAGGTTCTGGTGTGAAGGACATCAAACCTGGGCTTCTATTGGAATTCTATAGGGCATATTATCAAACCCCTTATCGCCGCTTTAGCGGCAGTTTCTGCCGCTAAAGCGGTGATAATGTTATCGCCGTTCTTGATAATATGGCCCAAAGTTCTTTATCAGGATTACTCGCGAGCATTGATGCAAGCAGAACGCTATAATATAATAATATACTGACACCAACTGGACCTAGGTCTGTCCCCATGCTCCCTCTTTCACACAAATCTGATTTTATGAGACACCCTGGTTGTGAGAATAAAGATCACATGTGTGCAGTGTATTGTGGTCAGCTGGCTTGCTATCTTCAGAAATCATAGACTAACTGTACATAATAATGTGAAACAAAATAGGGAACTTTCCCAAATCTTACCTGGGGGTATCTGTAGAGACCCAACACTCTTGCCATGGGGATGGAGCATGAGGACCCAGCATCCCCAACAATACCAGCAATGTGGCCCTCCCTGTGACATCGGAAGTTCAGAATGTGTCTGTCCTGCCCCGTCAGCATCCACAGGGTGCCGTGGAGGGCCAGCAGTGGATCTGCACATGAGTCATAGATCTGGAAGCCCACTGTGACATTGGGCAGGAGTTCAGGGTTCTTGTTGATTTCCTCAATGGCAAACACCAAGGCCTGGAACCACAAGTAATTCTGAAAGACAAACCTAGGAAACGTGTTTCAAAGAATGGCCAATAAAATCAGTACATTCAATTTTTTTTGAATGAGCTGCACATTTTAAAGGGCAATTGTGGCCTATTTATTTAAGATGCCCCCTTTTTCTCTTTTGTACATATTAATATTTCTTAATATTTTTGGTTACAGTTTTTGCAAAATATACCTATGCATTTTTGCACAACGATCAGATCAAATAAATTCTCTAACTTCAATAGAGCAATAAACACAACCATGGTGGTTAATGCAATGATCTAAAGCCCATCTACAGGGTGGGCCTACCAAAGTACATTTCATTGTGACATGACATAGTATCAGTATTTCAGGGCCTTTATTCTCATTGCAGTTTTTATTACACACTATTCCTCCTGAGAAAGTATGGTACAGAACTGGCGTCATAATAGGTTTGACTAACACAAATATCCTGCCTTAAATATCATCCTCTTGGTTGTAGATATTCTGTTATTAACCCCAATGGGGCAATATTTTTTAACAAATTGAGGGCACGATATTTAACCAGATGGTATTTAGTCTACAGCATGCTGGGAAGATACCCTCACGATGTGGGAATATTATGGAGCTCCCTTCTTGGTACAGGAGTCTGGGGGATTTACTCTTTCTAGAGCAGCATTCTGAGGATTACGGTTTGTTTAGTTGGCTGCTGCAGAACAGTGTTTTTGCAGCCTTTTTGGTTATTCCCATAGATTTACCTTAAAAGTAGTGGAGTGGCATAATGTAAAATGGTGGGGCCCCCCTGCAGGATGTGAAGAGGGCCCCCGACTCTCCCATATCTCACAGATATTCCTTGCCTTGAGTGGAATGAGCACCCTCATTCCACTCTAAGAGGTTGATGCATCCTGCAATGCAAGCACTGCAGGGGCATGCGTTATGCCCCTGCCAGCATGCCAATCTGACATCATTCACTGCCTGATGCATTATTCTTCCTAGCATAGTATTCTACTGGCTCATTGGAAGTTCTGTCACTTTTCTATGGTGCATTTTCCATTTAGTCAACCTTTCTGCATATATCGTCGCTCTTCCTGTGCGCCTAACTTACCCTGTTCAATTCACTACATGATAGGATGGAGGAGTGTATCATCAAGAACATTATCCTAATTGACACACAACTGATTTCTTCTACTTTTATAATCATTCTGAACTGCTATTGAGGAGGTTTATGAAACCATTTTTATTTTGACAATTTAGGGGCCGATTCCGATTCGGGCCGGAAATCTCTCCGACCGAGCCGGACTCGGAGAGATTTCCGACCGAATCGGACTCTGGCAGCCAGACCGAACGAGTACGATGCGCACGTATGCCATCGGACTCGAGTCGGTCGGACTCCCATTGAAGTCAATGGGAGCCGGTCGTACAACGCGTACGCGGGCTCCCATTGACTCAATGGGTGCGAGGCGGACAAGGGCGCCCCCTACAGCGGGTACGCGGCAAAGTGACTCGCGCCGAACGCGCACAGGTAAGGGGGACCCATGGGTCCCCCCTGTGTGCGACTCGCGCGGCTACGCGTACAGGGGGGTCCGACACGGACCCCCAAAGTACGGCTCCGACTGCTCTTTCGAGCCGGAGTGCGCGGCTCGGTCGGACTGCTCGCGGCGTGCATCGTACTTACCCGGCCGGGGAACGTCTCCATTGCGCGGTGCGAGTCGAGTCCGAGCGAGTCGGTCGGTGCGGTTCGACCCGGGAACGAGTCGGTCGGAGCGGTCGGGACGCCCGGACGAGTCGGTCGGCAAATTCGCATTGTACTCGCTCGCCCGGACGCGCGTACGAATCGGTCGGGAAATAGGGCTCTGAATCGGATCCGGTTAAGCCGAATCCGATTCGGAGCCCTATTGGCTGAGATCGGAATCGGCCCCTTAATTGTGTAATTTGGTTCTAATTGGGAAGATAAACTTTGTATAAGACACCCAAACCATATTTTAGTACTTTCAGATAAAACATGTAAGGTATAAAGTGCCCTCTGCCGTTCATTAGAAGGATATTGGAAGTCACGGAGGAGTTCCATAACCATATAGAGGAATGAGGCCGAAGGCAGAGTTCCTTCATGAGGTTTTGGAGCTCTGAGGTGAGTTACAATATCCTTATCATGCACGGGAGTGGACACTATATCCCATAAAATACCTGGTTATAGGTCACCTTTCCCACAAACCTCTTCAAACCTTGGTGCATAGGTCTTTCATATGAAAGAGGGGGCATGTTAGCAAACATTAAGAATAAAAATAAAACCTCTAGAGCAAAATTAAACACATCAAAAATCTGATAGATACTTGTTGCAAACAGATATTGGAAAAAGTGCAATGCAAGTCGGTTTTTTAAAAGAAAAGCTGCAGTAGCTCCAAATGTGTCCAAACATGCAGAAAGATTTTAGCTTTTCTCTAACTGAGGAGTGCTAAATAAATATTCTGTCTGCTTGTCATTGTAAGCTATTAAAATAGAGCAGAAGTAAGAAAAGCAACATTCCAATTATTCTCCATGACCTGACCTGCCTTTCACCTTGGCTGCAAGCTTTGCAACAGCCGAACTGGACTGTACTAACTTATAATAGTGGAATTCTGACATCTTTTCTTTCTAATGGTGACTCAGCGCATCACTAGTCACCAACTATAAAGAAATTAGAGACATGAATTTATACAGGGATTACAGAATCCCATGTAGTATAAGTAATAACAATATGAGGACATCTTTATTGTCAAACCCCCTACGTCCCAGTGTTGCAGTTAAAGGCTTCCTATCTGAAATGGGAGCTCCTGGAGCTCAGACCTCTCAGTTTTTTACTCGAAAACGTAATGTTAACTTCTGTTTTGAACCTCAGGTGAATGACACTTCTAGAGGCCAATAGGACGCTGCACACTTAAGGCCAGTCTGCGACCAACCCGTCTATACGTTTATTGTCATTGAAGATCAATATCTAATGAAGCACCTTTGTCCTATAGTCGCCTCTTAATATCCTTATTTCGACAATTTATTTCTCTCTTCGATACTTTGTGAAATCTGCTGATTTAAGGCAAATCTGCTAAACTAAGGCACTGCAAACGTGTAATAATGTAGCTAATGAATATTTGTGTCCTGTAATAAGGATTTTTCTTTATATACACAGTTCAGAACCTTTATAGTCCTTCCAAATATTTCCACAATTATCTCGTAGTGAGTCTGAGTACAAAGCACTTGAAGATGCGCAGGCTTTGAGTTTTTAATCTACTCGACACTAACAAACCATTGCTTGCATCACACCCTGAAAGGTGAAGGCTCCACTGCTTGCTTGGCTGAATAGGGCTATCTTTGTGAAGCTGTTCCAACATTTCTATTTAGACCACAGCCTGGGAACCATTTATGGGAGAAAACTCAAGCATTTTACAGCATTTTCGCTAACCCTTTTGTTTCAGAACAAGGAGGGTTTAAACAACAAGCAAATGCAACAGAGGTGCAATGCATAGAGAAACTGTTACAGTGCACTCACTACTTTTAATATCACCCTGCTAAGAAATGTCTCATATAAATGCATTTATAAAACAGAACACAACTCACACTCCTGACAGATTTTTCAAGGCCTTACACTGGTGCAATGTGACAAAAAGCGTCGTAAATCATGCACAGCCTTGGATTTGGATGCATTTTCAAGTAAACATCTTGGCTTCCACTAAAAAGTTGCTCTAAAGTAAGCTTTGCGCTACTTTGCATGGGGCGGTAGCCCATGGGACGTACAAGTGCGTTCCCAGGAAAACACCCATGGGTTTTGATTCAGAGTCCTATCTCCTTAAAAGGGTAACATGACACAGGGCTTAGCACAAATAAATTACGTGCCTCATTTGAGAAAGATTTATTTTCTGCAAACTTTTCTAACTTTGCGCATGTTCTGTACTGTACAGCACACATACAAAGTTAGGACGTTTTAAAGTGTGTCAGCATTGAATTTTGTACTCTTGACACAGTGCTCTTCCATTACAAAACCTAGGCTTAGCTTCATGCACACAGCCTTGCACTAAGGTGCAAGGTAGCCTAAAGTGTGCCACTGCTGGAGGGTGCAGAGCAACAGGACCACATCTTCATAGTTATGGAGCCGTATTAAACAAAGTGCCCCAGGGGTACAAAGTGCATTTGCGTGCCCCGTGGCACTTTACTTATTACAGAAGGGGAAGCAGATGCTTGGGCGGCCCCTTTCATAATGCCGATAGCGCTGGCGCACATACAGCGCCAATGCTTTCTCAAGAGGGCATTCCCTCATTTGCCTGGGGCAAATTACTTTGCCTCTGCGCCCGCCCCGTATTACAGACACGTGTGCAGAGGCAAAGAAGCCTAAAAGGTGGCACACTGTCAGTGTGCCCCCAGAGAGCAGCAATTTGGAGGGGAGAAAGGGGGTCCTGTGGCCCCTCCAGACATCCCCTTGCAGTCGGGTGCAGTCACTCACCGACCCTGCCTACAAAGGGATCTCTAGTCCCTTTAAAAGTGCAGATGGGTGCAGTCTGCACTGTGAAAACAAGGAGCGGCTTCAAAGCAGCTGCTCCATTTTTCACATGAATGCGGCTGCCCTGGGGGCAGGGCATTATATGTAATAGGGCGCACTTTTTCTGTTCCCGCCTGGCACACCTGTTTTAAGGTGCACCGGGCGCAAACAGGGAAAGTGTGCTCTATACATAATAGGGCCTGTTGTGTTGTCCTGCTCTGTCCCTTTCATGCAATGCAGAGCCGTAACTTTTGTTGCGCACTGCGTATTTATGGTTGCCGACTTTCATGACAACATGGAAAAGGGATTTTATTCAAAGAACCATAAAATGAAGCAGACGCACCCTCCCCTGGCGGTCACATTGCACTCACATAGAGGGACATCATAGTTGTCCTATGATGGGCAAGGCCTCTACTGTAGCAAGACCATGAAGGCAACTAAACATTTTCAAATCAGTGCATCACTCTGAAACTACCCAGAGGTGCAAATTCAAACTTCTGCCCTGCTCCACCTGCCCTACACTGGCTTGTTTTTAAATCTATGGATGTATTTATCAAGCGGGCCGCCCTCATTATTGTGAATTGACACAGTTATGGATCTGGGTGATTTTAAGAAGAACATTGCAGGTACATTGGGTGTAGTCACATTCTGGTACATAGATTGTCCCACAGGACTCAGACTGAGCCTTGAGCAAAGAGTGAGCAATAATGTGTGCATCTGAAGTTTATCCTGATTCCAACCCAGGACGTTCGCATGGCCAGGCAACCAGGGCAGGGGGTCCTGTATGTTTAGCAAACAGAAGGAGAGCTTAACCCACATAGTACTTGCACTCTGTGTGGACTTGCATACAGTACATTTCTGAGCACAAACTCTGCTTGGGGTCTTTGTTTGTCAAGTGACGTCTGTGTACATGCAAGGGGGCTTCTCCTTTTTGTCAGAAGCGATGGTGCATCGACCCTTTTTGTGGAATTCATGGATGTGGTGGTTAAATTACTAGAGTATTTAGTCAAATCGAATCCAAACATTTGATGAGTGACTTTCAGTAAATCATTGATGACGAGAAGAACAGTGGCACAGTGGCCTAAATCCAAGCAAAACTACACTTGTTTTTCGTTTCTGTATTTTAAAGGCTCATTTGTCGAACTGTTATCGAGAGTCCTAACTACAGTTGCAACGTGAACGGGATTTGGTGCTCTTTGAATTTAATTCTAATTCTTTTTTTTTTTTTTTTGCCAATTAAATAGATTTTATTCGTCAGGACTCAACGTTTGTTACAGTACAGATAAGTAAAGTGCAATGCTGTTCTCTCCTCACGCCCCAGATTCAAGTACTCTGAAAGCCCAGTAGTTGCACAGCAGCGTGAATGTGAAATCGGGTTTGCTTTTCAAACAGCTACTGTTACAAATTTGTGTCCTTGGATCACCTTTGACGACAAAACCCTGCGGAACAAATTCATCTTTTAATCGACCTCCTCGATAGTGGGTCCAGATGAGCCACCGCTGCCAGCTGGAGCGCCGCCTGCGCCTGGGAACCCTCCGGGCATGCCGCCGGGCATTCCACCAGCACTATGGTACAGCTTGGTGATGATCGGGTTACACACCTTCTCCAACTCCTTCTGCTGGTGCTCGAACTCATCTTTCTCGGCAGTCTGATTCTTATCCAGCCAGGCAATTATTTCGTTGCATTTCTCCATAATCTTCTGTTTGTCCTCGTCACTGATTTTCCCTTGCAGCTTCTCGTCTTCCACCGTTGCCTTCATGTTGAATGCATAAGATTCCAGAGAGTTTTTGGACGACACCTTGTCGCGTTGTTTTTCGTCCTCCGCTTTGTATTTCTCAGCCTCTTGGACCATTCGCTCAATGTCTTCCTTACTGAGGCGACCTTTGTCGTTTGTGATGGTAATCTTGTTCTCCTTTCCGGTGCTCTTATCCACAGCAGATACATTCAGGATACCGTTGGCATCAATGTCGAATGTCACCTCGATCTGAGGAACGCCTCGAGGAGCTGGCGGAATACCGGTCAACTCAAACTTGCCTAACAAGTTGTTATCTTTGGTCATGGCCCTCTCGCCTTCGTACACCTGAATCAGTACACCAGGTTGGTTGTCCGAGTAGGTGGTGAAGGTCTGCGTCTGCTTGGTGGGGATGGTGGAATTCTAATTCTAATGATGTTTATTTCATATCGATATTACTCTACTATGACTACGACAGAAAAGACTGTCTTAGATAAGAGACAGTCCTTTCTTCCTGTGGGCAGCATTGTCCTCGATGCCTTTTACAACACTTGTCCAACTTAGGTGCACGAGGACATGATCCCTGCAGGATTCTCACATAAAACACATGTGAATGCGTTGAATCTAAAGTTTCACATAAAGAAATCTACATACAATGAATCGAAAGTGAGCTAATATATATAATCAGTGCAACGGTAAGCTGTTTCTGTGGCATGCAGCTGGCACTCATGATTCACATTGGCCCCCCCTCTTCTAGCTTTTCACAAATCAAAAACACGAATTCAGCAAGGCTAACCAAATATAATGTAAAAGTGGAGAGGTGTGGTGCAGCGGCCAGGGCAGCTGACTTGGGAGCACAGGGTTCACGGTTCGATCCCCGGCTCCGGCGGCAGCTTAGCTCAGCACCATGTGACTCTGGGCAATAGCTCACTTAATTTCCACTATGGCCCCCAGCGCCTTGAGACCCGTAAGGGTGAGTAGCTGCGCTATATAAAAGCGGACTTAAAACATATTTAAAATACCCTAAGCCACAACAACACAAGACGTGACTTCCAAAAGGATCTCGTACGTTCGACATGTTATCGGGTCCGGCTCAGTGTGGAAAGAGGTTGTGTGCAGGACTCTGTCCACGTGCAGTGGGAAGACTGCCCCGATCAGGATGTCCCCAGCTCGGTAGAACCCATTAGCGGCCGGTGTGTGAATCCGACACCCCGGCGCCTCCTGTGTCCCAATGCACTCTGTCATCAGGCAAGGAACTAAGAAGAGGTACCAGGCCACGCGCCGCCTGTGAGGAGGATTGGTGAAGGCTCTTAACAAGAGATAGATCACAAACAGCAGACAGGTCTTTTGGAAAGGTGCCCCGCAGCTCATAGTGTTTTGTCACTGTCTTTTATTGGTGGGTCACGTGATGAAGGAAGGAGCTCTGTCTCATTGTGTCAGCAGATTCATTCACTCGGCTTCGCCTTGGGGTTGACTTCTTTCTCCATCTAGACTTGCTTCCTACTGAGCCGCCAGTTTCTTGCTTCTGGCAAGGCCCTCCTGTGCAGAGCTGCACTTGTAACCCTCTTATATCACTCTAGCCTGGTGGGGCTGTCAGTCAAGGATAATTATAGCATTTTCACGTGTTATTCATACATTATGCACACAAGGAGCTGCCAATTACAACACCCCCTCTTCTCCCTGAGGTGTGTTCAGAGAGGCACAGTTTCTCATATCCCAGTGGCAACTCCTCCGGTTGTAATTACCCCCACACCAGAGAGGCTGCGGATTCTCCTGGGAGACGTAGAGCACTCACCCTTCTCCATGGTGGCAGGACCAGAAACCCCACAGCAATCACCTGAACAACGCGTGCCCTGGTGCACGCAAGATAGGGGAGGTGTAATGCTTCGGTTGAATGAATCTGTGACTGAATATATTTCACTCAGACTTTTGCATTTATTTACATGCACTGTTTCATTGAGCCTTTACATGTTGTTTCAAAGCTACATTAGAGCACAGAAATCAAAATGGATTAGACTGGTGATTCATTTCATTCAATAAACTGATTGGTGATTGGTTAGGGGATCAAACATGATTAAATACATTTTATTATTTTATTTTTTCAAATTATACAGCGCTAAAATTCACTCAAAGGTATCAAATTGCTTTGAAATACTACTATTGTTCCAAAGAGACCAGGGCAGTGGATTAAAAAATTACACTGACTTCGGAAAAGCCATATTCATTGTCAACTTTTTCCTAAATGTAAGTAATGAAGTTTGGGCTCGTAGGAGTAGAAGTAGAGTATTCGAAAGTCTGGCTGCTGCCACAGAAAACGCTCGGCCCCCAAGGGATGAGTGCTTAAACTTAGGTGACCTGACAAGAGTCCATCCTCTCCAAGTAAAAAAAAAAAATCTAGTTGAAACATTCTGAACCAGTTGCAGATTTTTTTAAGATCTTGCTATGAGGGTCTAGATAAAAGCACCCCAGTAATACGTTGAATCAAAAGAAAATGATCGATGTTGTCTGCATATATGTCAACAGACAGACTGAACAACTGAATGATGGTGGCCAGAGTCACCATGTACACAATTAAAAGTATTGGAGACAATAGAGAGCCCTGAGAGACTCCACATGCCAGAGATATGTTGTCAGACAAGGAGGAGTCGAGGTAGACTTGGACAGGGCCTCCAGGTAGAAAATTCAGTAGCCAGAGTGGAGCTGTGCCCAATCTACAGAAAGTCTCCAGTCACCTCAAAATGATATGGCAAACAAACGCATGAAATGCAGCTGAGAGGTCCAAAAGGTTAAAGGCTGCCAGGATTTTAAAATCAAAAACTTTAATTAGGCTAGTTAAGCCCAGGAACCCTCAGAATCTTGGTCTACTATATATACATTTACAAAGTGATTCTATCCAGGAACCAATTTGTTTTGAAGAAACAAATGGGTTTCTGAGCTTGGAAAAAAGGGGCAGCTCAAGGAACCCCCTTCATTAGTTAGGCATTAAACACCCACAACACTATGTAAGAGAAACAAACTGTAATAAATATTGTAAGGCAAATAATGCATCACAGACGGGTGATCCACAATGTAAAAAACAGCACAGTGCATGTGAAATAATGATGAGGTCAGAATACAACACATAAGCAACATGTATTAACTCAAAGAAAGAACTTCTGAACTATTCTGTACACAGCCAAAAGGGCAAAAAGTACTCTCCTTATTTTGCCCATAGGCAATTCGTATACATCTAGCTCACTGAAAGTTCAATGCCGATGTTTCAACCCTTATGTATACAATTTTTGGAGCAGGGTCATGCTAGACTGGGGGAAAGTCAGAAGCTTAGGCAGACCAGATGGAGCGCGAGCCGCATACAGGGAACAGGTCAAGTTCTTCCCTTCTCCTACCAAAGCTCCAAGAAGTCTAGGGTGTTAAAAGACTGGTGTCAGGTTCCTTTGTGTGTGCTGGAGGCAAGCCATTTGAAGGGTAAGTGGGGCAGAGAACAGCTCTGCCTTCAGCCATTTAAGCAGGATGGCCCATCCTGCCTAAACCAAGTCCCTTTGTCTCTTACTGTCTGGCAAGAATATACAAACCCTAACAGCAGAGCCATTCACCATCATGTCACCCAATAAACTGGCAGCAGGCACCAAATGGTAAGAGCAAGAGAATGCCAACTTTCTATAAGTGACATTTTCAGAATTGTGACCTTAAATTCGATTTTACCATTAAAGAGGATTTTAAAATACAATTCATTTGAGTCTAAACATGGTATTCCTAACTGTTCCCAATCAAAGATTAGCACTTATTGAATGTAATAAGGTAGCCCAATGTTATCCAATTGAAGAGATAGGCCTTACAGCAGTGAAAAACAAATTTAGCAGATTTTCACTACCTGAATATATAAAACTTAAACCTACATATCCCACCTTTTAAATTCGATGAACCATGCCGTATGGGTCCTTAGGGATAACCTATAGCTATTAAAAACAAGCATTGGCATAGCCAATAGGTCTCGCTGGGAATCGTACATTGGATCATAGTGCTTTAACTGTGATTTCTTGCTGAAAGGAAAAAGACTATTCCATACACATACACAGAAGTTGAACCCTGCAAAAATTAAGGACTAGTGAAGCAGGGTATGCACAGAACAAAACACTCTGGTAAGTTTTGCAATCGCCTTTGTGAATGGAACACAAGTTTATATTTGCATGACCGTTTTAAAAACAAGTGCGCGCCTCGCGCTGCAAGTTAATAAAAAAAAAAAGGAGGCACGTCTGGCGAGTGGTGTGCGCACACCAAGACGAGAGAGGAAAGCCAGATGGCGCCTCTGCTCGTGCCTGTGCGCGTAACCGCACGCTGTATGCCACACAAAGCTGTGGTCGGACTTTTAAAAGCCCACACACAAAATGTCTCGCCAGAGGAGCGCATGCGCTGGCTCAGGCGAGACCTAAAAAGGTTTAGGCATGGCAAAAGGATTATTTTGCCAGGTCGATATGACAGTTTAAAAACTCCACTAAAGGCTGCAGTGGTAGGCCTGAGACATGTTTTAAAGTGCTACTTAAGGGGTGTCACATTGAGTGCTGCAGGCCCACTAGTAGCATTTAATTTACAGGCCCTGGGTACACATAGTACCCTTTTACCAGGGTCTAACATGAAAATAAATTTTCCAATCAGGTGTAGGCCAATTTTACCAAGTTTTTTTTAGTGCAAGGGCACAAGCAGATGAATGAGTTGTGTTTTCTCTTTGACTCTTTACATAAACTGCCATCAGCAGTGTGTTCATAGTCATCGTAATTTTATAGTCAATGGATGTTTGTTTAGAAATTCTGTTTCTTAATTTCTATAGTAGTTTCTTTTCACTGATCATGTTTTTCCTTATGCTTGTCGAAGGTTAAGCTGGTGTGAGCTGGAGTTCGGTGTGAGTTGTACTAGGTTGACAAATGTCTGTTGGTCAAGATCAGCGAACAGGACCAAGGTCCAGTTTACAACTTTGGCGCAGCTGCGCCAGCTCTCCGCCGACACAGCGGCGCTAAAGCTGCGCAAGGACCGCCAGCCTTATTACGAGTTGAACTCGTGTAAGGCGGACGGTTCTTCGCCTTTCCCATGGCGGTGCCTGGAAAACAGGCACCGCAATGGGAACGGCAAAAAAGTTCCAGCATGGCATGGACGGTGATGTCCATGCCATGCTGGAACTTTGGGGGAATACAGACAGGGGAGCAAATGTTGCGCCCTCCTGAATGTATCCCCATGGAGTGGGGCATGGGGGCCCTATAGAGCCCCCTTTGTTCCTCCACTGCCAGCCTTTTCATGGCGTGGCTCCCGCCATGAAATGGCTGGCTGTGGCGGAACTCGTAATATGTTAAGTGGGACTGCACCAGTCCCGCTTAGCATGTTACATTGTGGTGCAGCTCACCCACCGCCAGGGAGTGACTGTTCCCTGCCGCAGCTGGTGGTCCTCCCCCACAACGACTTTTGAAGTCGTAATGCGGTGGACAGACCACTGCCACCGCGAGTCTGGCGGTCTTACGACCGCCAGACTTGTAATAAGGCCCTAAGACATTGCCAGACTGCGGACGATAAGATGCAAGAAGGAAAAAACACGAAAGACAGGCGTTCTCCATATATGCACCTAAGGACAGTAGCAGCTTCTTCATAGCATCAGAACTGCACAGAGCCTCCTGTAATTCAGGTATAAGCTGAAGACACCTCTGTAATTAACACTATACCATAGTTCACTAGAATTTCCCTACTTGCTAATGCCTATATACAATTTATCAACCCTTCGATGCTTGGCAATATTCAGCACTTTATTGCATTATAAATTGATGCTGGTACATTCATACAGATATACAAGAATAAGACTAATAATGAATCTCAGCTGAAGCTCTGTTTGCCCACTTTGCTGCTGATCTTGCCTTTGTAGAGTCCCCCAGCCCACTCCAGGAGTGCAGAAACACAGACGAAGAGCACCAAGGAGACCTCTCTATCACACAACAGAGAGTGGAAGAAGATTTCAAATATTCATCCATTAAGTGAAGGTGAACTGAGTGGTGATTCTACCTGATGATCATACTCTCTCCCTGTATATACTTTCTGATAAGAAAGATGCAGCTTGCTAAAACAAACTGCTGAGCTTGAATTGAACTGTTTTATAGGGTTTGTGACAGGAGACACTTCACAGAATTGAAAACTATTCTCATATAATCTTTATTTGGGTTTTTAATAGGGATTGGTGAAGAATACCGCTCTGCCGGCGAAGTTTGCTGAGTTTTTCCCACTCCACATAGAGTTAAGCAAAACTCTGCGAAGTGAGGCGGAACAGAGTTTTTACCTTGAGCAACTTACCAACGGATAATTGGCGAGCACACGCTAGACCTCCTCCCGGCAAGATTTCTCAGCACGGGTGGTCGCGGCAGGTCAAGACCGCTCACTTTGAGAAATCTGCCGCTCGCGTTGAAGAAGCTGCCACTCAGAAAACAGCAGCACCCACTGGCATGAGGCGTAGTGCAGTGAGGGACAAACTCCCGGCTCTAAAAATCAGTACGAGCAGCTCAACTTAACAGAATCCACCACTGTCGTAACTCCGCGGAGTGTGGTGGAGATATTCCAGCACTTCACAGACTTCCACGGAGAAGAACTCCACGAACTCTGCCGAGGCCTAGTTTTTAAACCATATAGATAAACAATCATATGCAGTGGAAAAAAATGATAGAAAGGCTAAACGTCCATATGGACTGGTCAGAGTCCACGCCCATCCAACTGGATATTGCTGAGACCAATAATAGCACAGTATTTATCAAACAATTGGAACAAGACAAAACACAAAAACATACACAGCTTCATATTAAGCACAGTTATGATGATTCTATAATTCCCTAAAATCACCAAGATCGATACATATCAATTCATATACATAAAATCAATAAAAAACATACCATGTGTAAAATTATACAAAAAATATATATAAAGCAAATTGTAAAGTGCTATAGGATAAAAAGAAGCTCTATATAATGAGATACAAATTTAAAAAACGATCTAACAGGAATAGCACTGGTAGGAAAACTAGCAACACACAGCCTGACTGGTATGTAGATTTGTTAACATTAGCAAATAAATGAATGCAAGACTTACTTGACTAAAATTGATTTTCTTTAAAGGAGAAATAAGGTACTGCGTATGAAACTTTAAAAAATCAACAAAACATCATAAAGTGCATAGTATTTTGCAACAAAATGGAGGTCCTGGTTCTGGGAAACAACCCCGAACTTTGGGGAGTCAATCACTGGCCGGATGCTCTGGGGCCAGTACCCACTCCGGTAACTAAGGTTAAGAACCTCGGCTTTATCATTGATATAAACCTCTCCCTTAAGCCTCAGGTGTCTATGGTCACGGCCACATGCTTCTCTGTTCTCAAATGGCTCAAAAAGTTCCTCTGGCTAATTCCGCCGGCCGCCCAGAAAACGGTGATGCCGGCCCTAGTGACATCCAGATGGGACTACGGCAATGTATTATACCTGGGGGCAGACAAATCCTCTATCCATCGCTTGCAGATCATCCAGAACTCATCTTCATTTTTGGCTGCCTAGATACGCCTCAGGTTCACCGCTGCTTCACAAACTACATTGGCTTAGGATTGATAAGCGTATCGAATTTAAGGCCTTATGCTATATGTTCCAGGCCAGACACGTCTTGGCCCCTTCTTATATCCAAGGCTTGGTGAAAGACTATGTGCCCTCCCGACAGTTGAGATCATCCAGCGTCTCACTATTCACATTGCCCAGGTTTCATCTTGCTCGCATGAAAGGTCGCTCGTTTTCCTACCTGGGCCTGAAACTTTGAAATTCTCTCCCGGTTGCTCTCCGAAACTGTCACTCCTTGCTTACTTTTCGTAAGAACCTGAAGACATTGCTCTTTAGCTCCCATGCCTGATTTTCTGCCACTCGGGGTTGTTGTTAGTAGCTTGTGGCGGCTCTGTTTGCTGCCTTGTCTAGTGCCGGGAGACCCTTGTTGGGCAGCCACGTGCTTTATAAGCCCCCAATTCATTAAATTCATTCATATTTTGAGCTGAAATTGAATCACAAGGACAGGGAGGCAATTCCATATAGCATCTTGCCTGCGCATGTGCGTAGAAGAGATCCTCTATGCACATGCGACAGGCATGATTCGGCGGAGAGGCATCTCCTGGCTCATGCTCTGCGACCTGCCCTAGACTTACCGGCCCCCTTGAGGATCGTGGATGCGACAATAGACTTCACTTTCCCGAGCCAGCAATCCACAACGGTTTTTCTCCGGCAGTTCTCCCTAATGCCTCATGGCTAATTTCACTTCGTAAAGTGTCCTTGTGAATAATTTGTGACTTTTCCAGAGGATGCAGTGGCACACACCCTTGCACTGTCCTGAAGTGGTCTAGAATCACAAGGTTAAAGCTTGTCAACCATCTATTCCAGGAGTCTTGCCTCACAGGAATAACAAAAAAAAGGTTCAACTTGACCAAAAACCATTGCCCCAATGTATAAAGGTTTTAAAGGTTCAAAGGTTTAAATGATATACAAGAGTTTGTTGGCCTAATTAAGGCTAAAGTTGCATTGGTAGGGGACTCATATGTTACAATAAAACAGCGAGGATCATGTGAGGTGCTATTTAAAAAACCCAATTGCTCTTCCACAGAGGCAATTTCGACATCTAAAGCTCCCACTGCAGTTATTAAAAAGGTCATAATGTATGTAGTTGAAGGCCTCTCCTTACCTTTGTTGGGAGCTGCTGCTGATTTTCTTCTACCTATTGTAAAGTGTGCCTAAAAAAGGAACAGAAGAGATGGGGCCCAGTCTGGGCTCATTCGGGCACAAATGGATGCTGAGAGGCCCGGTCTTGACCCGGGAACAGCCCAGACATGTCCTGCGCATATCTCATGCTGCAGCAGCAAATAAGTGCTATATAGCACGGAGGGTTGGTTCCACCTCCTCCTCCACCCTCTAGCACCAGATGAATTCTGATAAATGTAGTGCTCTTCATCCCAGGCAAGCACCAAAGCCATTAGTCAGAGTTGATGACTATTTTGTAAAGCCATTCTGATTTCAGACAGGCTCCTTAATGTGTTTTAATAGGTTTATGCTGAGGAAAGGAACTTCATGTAAGAGCCTAGGATTGCACTTAAAAGGGGCCTGTCCCTGTCTGAAGTGGTGGTGTTCCAGGTGGTTGTCAGGTAGGTGGATGTGGATAGAGTCTCTTTTAAAAGGGATGGCTGCACTTTTCTTTCAACGTTACCAAAGTTGGTTGACTTCTTAGGCTTGGTGTAAAGGAAATCTAAGACTGTGTGACACAACACTTTCAAGGAACAGAAAATTGGATGTGGGTGCTAGAGTCACTCGTAACCTTTTGGAGCTGTCATTGCAAATCTGGAGGAGAAGAGTGTTTGTTGGAGGCTTCATCCTGGAAAGACATGTTAAGTTACAGTGCCATACAGGACTGAGGATGATGGGTGTGCAAGCTGTGTCCACTTATTATATAATCTATATATTTATAAATGCCTGTTGGTTAGTTAGCTCAGAGAGTTTGCTTTCTTTCCCTTTCTTGAAATAATTTTAAATTGTTTTAGAATGTTTTACTATATATGCCCAAATAACGGGGTTTCTCTTGGAGGCTGAATACTGTAGACTAAAAGTAAAGGGCTATTTAGTTAAGGCTGTGTCTGGATTTGAGCATGTTATAAACAGCCTTCCTGAAAGCCCTTGGTTATCCTTTTTTATGTACAATGATGCAATAGCCGGTAGCAGCAAATAGGAGGGCAGTCGTTACAATGTAGAATTATTGTGAGGAGGACCCATTGAGGTGGAGGTGCAAGGCAAATGAAGGATGGGTGAGGGCATGCTTTGCAGTTAGGGGAGGGGAGGTTGCAGTTGCAGAGTGACAAACAGTCAGTATGATGAATAAAACAGTGTAAAAGAGAAGTTGAAAGACATGGGACGGATGGGCACAGAGTTAAAATATGCAGTAGAACTATGGGTGTGGGGGACCCCGCAATTACGACACCCAACATTTACCTCATGAGGATGCTCACAATTTGTTGAGTTGAAGACAGTGTTAAATCTCAATTTCATGAGGTTGGGCACTTTCCAGCACATAAAAAGTATAAGAAAAGTATAAAATGCCCACTCAATAACTGAGTTCTAGATCAGCTGTAAATGTTAAAGGATTTATTGTAAAACATCATAGGAAATGCTGTACAGAACAGAGTTAGTTTCATGAAGGCTCTTTTGCGACAGGGCAATACAGAGAAGTTCAGAATCATTCACAGTCCCAAGTTGATAGCAAAATCAGGAGAGAAACGGACAGCATCCATAGCAACATCTAAGGGGCTGATTGCGATGTTGTTCGGAAAGGCTCCGAACGGGATTCGGATTTTCCGAATCCGATTTGGAGCCTATTTTTCCAACCGAATCTGGTACATTTCCAAGCAACCAATTATGGTGCGGGGAAACCGTTCGGGGTGTCTGATTCGGTTCTGAACGGCATTCGGACAGCCCAAGTCTGACAGCCGTTCCGAATTGGTTTGCCCGACATGAAACAGCTGTCGGAGTCTGACTTTGGGGGCCCGTAGCAAGCCCCCCTTACCCGGAGGCCTCCGGTTGGGGCCCGTGGGGGTTCCCATAGGACCCCTCTTTACAAACATGCACATTGTGGCAGGCACCATGGGGTGCCTGCCACAGGGTGCAAGGTTTTCCCCAACCACCCCTTTTTTCAATGGGAGCCTGTGTTCTCGTTCGGAACACAGGCTCCTATTGAAGTCAATGCAAGTCCGACCGAATGATTTTGGGAAGCATCGTAATCGGTTGGTCGCACTCGGAGAACCTGATTCGGTCGGAAACGATTCCGAAACTGATTCGGTCGGAAGAGCTTCCGAACGACATCATAATCGCCCCATAAGTCTTCAAGACTGGGTATTTTTTAAATTTGTTTTGGCAAATGAAATCAGGAAAACTGTAGAATCACTGTGGTATGGGTAACTGTATCATTTCATAAGCAAATCAGAACACAGAAATATTAAATGTCAAATTGCCTTAATACCTAAGCACTATCCCACAACATGAACAGTTATTCTGCCTGCTAATGCCATCTGGAAATGCTAGACAAAAACCTGAAAACATGAACAACAGCATCTTATTATGAATGGATATAGGGAGCTAAAAGAAGGGCCATGAGATGTAGTTACAATTTGTGTCATTACTGGTTTTCCTGCCAAAACTATCTTTAAAAGAAGAAGCCAAGCAAGAGGACTTCATTTTCCATCACCCATCAGCCCAGGAAGTGACATCACTGGACCTCCCATCACCCACATGCACAGGAAGTGACATCACTGAATTTTCCATCATCCATCTGGACATAAAGTGGCATTACTGGTTTTCCCACCAAAGCCATCTTTAAAGAAGAAGCCAAGCAAGGGGACTTTATTTCCTATCACCCGTCAGCACAGGAAGTGACATCACTGGATCTCCCATCATCCACCTGCACAGGAAGTTACATCATTGAATTTCCCATCATCCATCAGGTCGGGAAGTGACATTACTGGTTTTCCCACCGAAACTGTCTTTAAAGGAAGAAGACAAACAAGATGACTTCATTTCCCATCAAACATCACACATCATTACTGGAATAGATATCATGGCACCCTGGACCCCTTCCCCTCCCAGGACCTACTTAAAGACAGCTGCATCATGCAGGGCCTGCGGGCATGCCACTGGCATGCCAAAGGCATGCCCAAGGCAAGTCCGTCTGTGCCTTTCTGCTCCTGGACTACACCCAGTGCCAGGATTCATGGTCTGATCATCGCCCAGCGATACTCTTCAGCACTCCTTAGATCTCTAGACCCTGGACACCATTCCCCCAACTCCTGCCATGCCACACCTCACACCACAATAGGAAATTTCATTTATACCCATTGCCAGTTCTTCAGCAAGCACTCACCCACACCCCCACACAAATACTAACAATGTCCTCAAAACCCCCTCTCAACACTCACACCACACAAGCACCCACAGTGTCTACACTCCCACTCTACTATAATTAGAAAAATAACCACTTGCCAGAGCAAACCTGCATATCAACTCCCACTCACATGCATGCTTCTCAACACACAATCACTCCTTCTGAGCAGCGACTCATCCGACATCCTCTTCATCAGAGAGACCTGGCTCAACCCCTCATCAGCTCCCGACATCACTACAGCAATCCCAGTGGGCTACAAGATCACTCAACAGGACAGCATTCACAAGCCAAGAGGAGGACTCACTATCATCTACAAGGAATCCATCAAATGCACAACATCCACAGAGAATGCCACCCCATTCATGGAACACCTGCACTTCAAGCCGCAAATCTCTGAAAAATTCTCCCTGAACAGAATCCTTGGCTACCGACCACCCAAGCCACCTTTACCAACCCCATCACGACTTTGTCACTCTGCTCACCATTGACTCCAGAGTCTATATTCTCCTCATTGACCTAAACTTTCACCTGGAAAATCAAAATGACCTTTGCTCCTCAGCACTCCTCGAACGTTTGAGCAACATTGGACTCACCAACCTTGTCCCAGAACCAACAGACACTGCAGGACACACACTGGACCCCATCTTCACCACAAGTGACAGCATCAAATACAACTCTACAACACAGCTCACATAGACCACTCCATCAGCCAATTCCAAATCAACACACCTCAAGCCAACATCCCTGCCTGGATCAGCACTCCAAGATGCAGCTGGAGCAAAATCACAGAATCAGACTGTCTCAGCACTGATCAGCCAAGCCCCACAGACAACCTCGACAAGGACATCAACAACTTCAACAACTGGATCAAAAACTGCGCAGACTCCCTCACTCCCATCAAACCCAACTAGCATAGTAGATCAAACAAGCAGGCCAGAATGTACAAAGAAGACGCCAGAGACACCAAACAACACCGTAAACAGCTAGAAAGGAAACGGAGAGCCATCCACAACACCACCAATAGAACTGCCTGCAAGGCTACACTCAGATACTGTCACCAGCAAATTAGAGACAGCAAGAAAAAAGAACTATTGTACTTCATTGACAAAAGCTCCAACAGCTTCAGAGAGATCTTCTCGATCATCAAGAATTTCAGCTCACCCTCAGCAATTGTCAGCAACATTGCTGCCTTCCAAAAACTCTGTAACATCCTATCCAATGTCTTCCACAGAAAAATTGCAAACATCTACAGTAACTTTGCACACCAACCCAACCCAACCTGACAAAATGGACAACCCTCACCAGAAATGGCACAGTGGCAATCATGCGGACCATCCACTCAGGGACCCCAACAGACCTATGCCCCCACTACATCTACAACATGGGAACATCACCAATCAGTACCACCCTGATCCACATAATCAACACCTCCATCACATCTGCCACTTTCCTGGATGAATAGAAACCTGCAGGATTCAACGCCCTCATCAAGAAGCCCACAGCTAATCCAAATCAACTGGACAACTCCCAACTGATCTCACTCTCCCCCTTCCAGCCAAAGGGATTAAGAAGACCATTAACAAGCAACTCACATCCCACCTCAAGCTTTACCATCTTCTAGACAACACACAATCAGGAGACAGAAAGAACCACAGCACCAAAACAGTACTCATCGCTGCCACCAGCAACATTCAAAACATCCTGAACTGAGGAGAAACATTGGCCCTCATCCTGCTTTCAACACTGACTCTCATAACATAATCATCAGAAGAGTCTATAAGACTGGTATACAAGGATCAGCTCTCAAATGGATCTGTTCTTTCCTCATGGGAAGTACCACAAGGGTCAGTCTTCCACCTTTCACATCAGAGACCAAGAACCTGATATATGGTGTTCCACAGGGATCATCTCTCAGCCCCACTCTTTTGAACATATACATGACACCACTCGCCAACATCATCTGATCACAAGATATCACCGTCATCTCCTACGCTGATGACACCCAACTCATCCTCTCTCTGACAGACAAGACACACACTACCAGAACCAACTTCACCAACTTCATGACCATGGTAGGAGACTGATGAAAACCACCTGCCAGAAGCTCAACTACGACAAGACGGAAATACTGGTTTCTAGCAACAAGACCTCCCCATGGAATCCCACCTGGTGGCCATCGGAGATGGGACCAACACCCTCACCCACAGACCACGCAAGAATTCTAGAGGTCATCCCAGATGACAAGCTCAACATGATGGCTCAAGTCAATGCATTATGCATGTCCTGCTTCCAAACCCTACGCATGCTGTGAAATATCTTCAAATGGTTGCCTCAGAACACCAGATGGATCATCACACAAGCACTATTCACCAGCAGGCTGGACTATGGTAACACTCTGCACCGGAATCTGCAAACAACCCCTACACAAACTCCAGACCATCCAAAGTGCAGCTGCAGGACTCATACTCAACCTTCCACTCTTCACCCACATCACACAGCACCTCAAGAAGCTTCACTGGCTCCCCATTCACAAGTGTAGCCAATTAAAACTTATCAGACACACATACAAAGTCCTAAACAACACAGGACCAGAATGTCTGAAGATCTGCCTACACTTTCACCAACCCATCAGACACCTACTCTCTGCTTCACTGACACTTGCACACATGCCCCGCATCCCCAAAAGCAAACCTTGAGGCTGCTAATTCTCCTACATTGTACCCAAGAAATGGAATCATCTTCCTCAACACATCAGAGTCTCCTCCTCAAATATTGAGTTGCGTAAGAAGCTGAAGACCTGGCTCTTCATAAGTGAACCTTGTGACCATACGCCTACACACCTTGCCCAAGCTCCTGGATACCCTCTTCGGTGATTAGTGCACTATGGAAAACAACATAACATAACAGAACAAGAGTGTGTGTAATAATAAAGAAGTGTTATAAAGGAGAAAAAAATGAAAGGCTCTGATACAAAGGGTTAAACAGTAAGAAGAAAGGAAGTTTGAGAAGGCTGGGAAAAGAGAATAGAGCAATGTCTAGTAAAGAAGGAATAGAAAGAAAGGGGTAGACATAGGCAAGTACTTATTTTTTGCGAGTAGCAAATAGAGAGGACATTTTGGTCTGGTCTGCCGATTTATATAGCCAATCAAATCATAATACCTTAGTTTGTCATCCTATTTTATTGCTGTTGACAAGATCAGATTAAAGAGATATTTTATATTGTACCACCTCATTGTCTTATAATAAAGTCACCCTTGCTCAGTAAAGCCAACGGGGAGCATAAAGGTTTTGAGACCCAGAGCGTGGGTCTGCAGTGTGGAAGGCACACTAAGCATGAGTTTCTAGGACATAGGACTGCTACCTAAAGTCTGGGACATGAGTCAAGGAGCGATGATGACTAGATACCATTTTTCTGATCTATAGTGCAGGACAGACCTTTTTCTTGATAGGTTTACACATTTACACCTGCATAATTCTGAGTATAAAGTGCAAAAATGTATTATGGGTTTTAGTGTTCTATTGTTTGGAAGACCAGTCCTAATGCTCAAGTACATAAAGTGAGGACATTGGTCAGTAACCAATAAAGCAGTTAAAGCCTCATGACTACAGTGCAAAAGGAACAATTGATGGACAGAATGCTGAACAATGTCATACATTCACCCCAGTACAGAGATCTGGGCCTAAATCCAACATTTTTTTCCGCTCCCCATGCCATTCCCGTTTAGACCCAGTCATATGCAAATCAGCTGAGACCCTGTTGCCCATGGGAACAGTCCAGCCCGAACTGCCAGGCCAGGTTCTCCCTGGTCTAAAAACAAGCATCCCAGGACCAGTTTCAGGGTTTCACCCCTCACCAGCCAGGCTGGTTTTTATCAATTTAGTGTATGATTTTAAACCACACTTGGGTATCGCAATTTTTTTCTCAGAATTATTTTCTTTTTACACAGAGGATGTAGAGTATGAGAAATGTTGAGCAAATGGAATATTCTAATGTGTTAGACTTAGAACAAGGACAGAGATCAGTTTGGCCTTATGATATTTCAGAATCTTAGATTTGGACAATTTGCTCACTTGGGGGTACTGTTTATCATGTTATGCTAATATGGTTAGGAAACCCCTAGGATCTACATAAAACAAAATGTATTTGATATCTGCTGCAGTATGCAAGGTACGGTACAGTAGCTCACTTGGGTGGGATGTTTGGGTATTGATACATTAGTACATAAATTTGGATTGTAACATTGTTATGTATTTTGTTAGTGGTGGTTGACTACTGGTGTTGTCAACTAAAGAAATGAAAACACATATACAATTAATAATGTGGTAACAAGTAGTCCAACTATACAATTTATTGCCATTCATTTCTTTGACTTTCAAAATTAATATTTGTTTCATGTTTATATTTGCCCTTTTCAATATGTCTCCTGTGATATTTATGTTAAGTAGGAAATATTTGTTGTATTTTCACTACTCATTGTGATGTTTTGTTGTTTTGGGGTGATCATAACTACAACAAACTATATTTATACATATTTTTATAAGCATATATATCACACATAAGCATCATATAAAATCATATGTACCTTTCTCTAATGCCAAATATTGGAGTCCAACTAAATGAAAACAATTAGGTATATAAAGCAAACATTATACCTCATGGTATAGGCCATTATAACTATAAAGATAAGAAAATACATTTTAAGGAGTAAGATAAAATCTTGAATATATCAGATTTATGTGGTCATAGCGGAGTTTAATGACATTTTTATTCACCTGAGCTCTTGAAATGTAAATTTCCTTCAGGCATTATTCTACAATGAACTTAATCGGAGTTGACTTTGGATCACATTGGATATCCCAAGATTAAAAAGTAAATAAGTATCAGAAATTCATGGAATTATAAAACTATGAAATCCATAGCATAAAGATTTCCCATTCTGAAAGGAACAATGTTATGTATAAGTCTCTTTAATTTTGTTCCTGTGGCTTTCTTCTCTGCCCATAAGGCTTTCCTTTGTGTTCATCGCAGGCTTCAACAAAATAATGTAGCATTTTGGGAAAAATATACAAAAAACAAGGGAAAAAGTGGAAGACAAAATTGCAAAACTTTCCAAAGCCACCATGTACTTGCCCTTGGTGCTGAGATAAGCTGGAATAAAAGAGAGCCAAACGCTGAGGAAAGCGAGCATGCTGAAAGTGATGAATTTAGCCTCATTAAAACTGTTGGGCAATTTTCTTGCCATAAAAGCTACTATGAAACTAATGGAGGCCAGAAGTCCAAGATACCCCAACATACACCAGAAGGCCATGGGAGACCCCTCATTACACTGAAGTATGATGAATCCTGGTTGAGATTCAATGTTGAATTCTGATGCAGGAGGAGAGATAATTAACCATGAGGCACACAAGAGAACCTGAATGAGTGTAGAGCCACCAATGACTGAGTAGGACAGTTGTGGACCAACCCATCTTCTTAAGTCACTGTTGGGCTTGGTTGCATTAAAGGCAACAACTACCATGATGGTTTTTGCTAAGATGCAGGAAATACACAGAGCAAAAGAAATTCCGAAGGCAACCTGACGAATGAGGCATTTGACTTCTGTGGGATGACCAATGAAAGCCACTGAGCACAGGAAGCACAGGGTGAGGGACAGAAGTAAGAGGTAGCTGAGACTGCGGTTGTTGGCTTTGACAATGGGAGTGTTTCTGTAATGGATGAAGAGTAACAGGATAGCAATCGAGACTGCTGAGAGAATAAGGCTGATTACTGTCAGGCTGGTGCCCAATGACTCTTCATAGGAGAGAAACTCAGTAGGCTTCAAGATGCATTGGTTTTGTTTAGCATTTGGCCACTGATTCCAGGGACATTTGAAACAATCCACAGAGTCTGAAATCAAGAAGAGTTTTTCAGTGATCAGTGAATTCTTATTTATGTATGAATCATGAGCACTTTTATATACGTACCTGTTTGGTTGGCTATCTCTCCCAGAGAACACTGAATGCATAAGAAACAGCAGGCAGGCTGTCCTTCTTTAGCAGCTTTCCGAAACCCAGAAGGGCAGCTGGGGGTGCAAATGGAGACTGGGTTCTTGAAAGAAAAGAGCCAAAGAAATCCAAAGATTGAATAAAGTTGTTTAACTAGTGTTTATTTTTACATTTTTGTTACAAAATCACACATTGCCTTTCCTAGTCCTCTTTATATCTTGCTTGCCATTGCTGCAGTTGCTTAAATAATTATTGCACAATGATGAATGGTGTCAAATTTCACTGCCCTTCTTAACAGGTTTATTTCGGATTCCACAGACACTGTCCCTACAATTTGTACTGAATAGTCTTATGTGTGTCTGCTCAGAGCAGTACCTGTAGAGCATACACATGCTGACGGGCCTGTGAGTGTATGCCATAACACACCTGTGTGAATATTGTTCTACAGTGGAGCATTTAGATGGAGCTTTGCATGTTCTGTCATTGATTGTGTAAGGATCTGATCAATGTGCTATTAACACTTACCTGTTAATTATATTTGCTCATTGATCAAATAGATTAATTGTAGGAATACAACATGTTAGGCTAAGGAAGAGTGTGGTCACAAGTTTTAATGAAGAACTATCTGATAATTGAAAATTTGCTTAAGGGAGTTGTAAATCTTGATGAAAATGCACTGGTAAAATGCCCCGCTGGTGGATCTGGATTTTGCACTTAGCAAATCAGAGAATGTTCCATAATTACCCAACTCTGAATCAGAGCCACAATGCTGATGTGACCTGTGTCTGAGCTTCATCAGTAGGCAACCGACAAGTACACAGAGGGTGGCTGGTTTCTTCAAGGATGTTTTGGCTTATTTTGGTAGTTGGGCCTATGCAGTGAGGTGGTCCCATGAGAAAATATGCAGTGTTGCAAAGTGTTCAGTGTAACAGCACAAATAAACAGCAGTTACAAATAAGGAAATAAAGCTTTGTACCATGTTTAAGTTTAAAATGATAAAAATAATTAGTTGATTGAAAAATATTGGGGAGAAATTGAGTAAGGAGTCACATATTATGAACACACTGTCACAAATCTCTACTGTTATTTAATGGAGAAAGACATATCTTCAACCATATCATCATCTGGATGAAAGTCCAAAGTAAACAGAGAACGCATGCCAGGCCGAGTTGGGAGGTTAGTCTGGATGTTGGTTAAAGACAATAGAGAATCATATTTTATTTTATATATCTTCTCAGTTTGAAAAAGTTCCAGATATTTAAGCCAGGAGGTTGGGTCCATCAAGTGCAAATCAATCCAATATTTGGGTGGCTCGCAATCATAGTGAAACAAATAGGGGCAGGCAGATGATAAATCCTATCAGGAAATCAATATTTGGTGTACTGTGAGTGAACGAGGTTACAAATTGACATGATCAAACAACAAAAGCAATAGTTGCTGAAGTAAATGACTCTAACTGGGCAATTATTCTTTCTGGGGAGATGACTCAAGGCAAGGTGTCCAGCTGATTTTTCAAATAGCTCTCTAGTTTAGTTTATAAAATGATTGCAGGTTTGAGTGTCAAAAAGTGTAAATTGTTGCATACAGAAAGCTAAATCTGATGAAGGTCATTAGGGCTGATTTTACCAGGCCCTGATAGATTATCTCTGATTAGCAAATATCTCTTACTTCATGGCTTCTCATCTCCACCTTACCCAGGCTTTCAAAAGAAAGTGGGGAATCATTACACTCATTTATTTCCTTCCTATGCCCTAACAGACAGGCACAATCATATGCAAATCAGAGGAGACCCAGCAGCAAAAGAGGCAGTGCGACCTAAGGTTCTAAAATACGTCCCCTCTCCTTGGGAACAGAAGAAATTCCAGGCTTTTTTTTGCATTGGTGGTCCTCCTCACTGGGGTGCTAGTCGTGTCCCATTTATGTAGCGTGCTATGGAATCCACAACTAGTCATACCCTTGCCACTTAACATGTTCCATTGAGAAAACAGGTCATGTTCGCTAGGAATGCTTACATCGATTTTATCTGTAAGAAAGTTGGGTATTATGTAGTGAGTCTGCTTAGGCTTCACCATGAGATGCCTTCATGTTACCCCAACTAAGGGGCATATTATCAATAGACGGCGATAAATATCGCAAAGCGCGCTTAGCGCTTTTTTATTTATTGCCGTCTATCGCTGGAATTTATCGCCCGGTTAGCGTGTTATTAACAACGCGTATCACCGAGGCGATAAAAATTCCAGCGATAGCGGGGATATCGCCGTTTTCCATGGAACAACGCTGTTTTTCCAGCGATGTTCCATGGAAAACGGTGATATCCTTGATGGTAGGGCCTGTGGTCTTAGCCACACAATCCACCTCCCATGTTAAGTATGCCTTAGTCTGGAATTTAACAGACGTTAAATTCCAGCGTTAAGGCCCAGTTAGCGCAAAAAAAATCAGCGCTAAACCGGACGGGGCTTTGTTGTAAATACAGCGAAGCACCGTCAGCGATATTTTATAATGTAGTTGTAAGGGGCACGCCTACCTTGCATCTCATTAGCGATGCGAGGCGAAAGGAAACCGGGTGCTAAGGCATGGAAACACACGCTAGCGTGTCCTTGTTAATAAAGCGATAGAATTATCGCCGCTTTTCGCCCGAAAACGGACGCTAAAGCGGCAATAATGTTATCGCCAGCCCTTGATAATATGCCCCTAGGTCCTTTGGATTAACACTAATAAATACCTGGCTCAGCCCTGATAGTTTGGCACAGAGCAGTCAGGCTTTACTAGAGGAACATGTGTTAAGCATTTAAGAGTATCAACACGGAAGATAAGTAATCGAAAATAAATCAGTGCATTTTAACTCTTGCAAAACGATAATTTTGGGATCAATGGGAAAACACACTAGTGACACTTGGTCACTTACAGGTACAGTCCAGTGGTAACAACTCGGGGGAAAGCTGATGCAGGTCCCAGGACCAGGTTCTGTCAGTCAGTTGAAACTTACCAGGCTCGTAAGGCCCGGGTGCATAGTGGGGCTGACTGCACCTGATGCTGAATGCAGGAGCGGCGGGTGCTGATTTTGCTGCTTGGATGACGCTGGTGAGGAAAGGGGTGCAAAAGTTTGAAAACAGGGCCAGCAGTTGTTGGGTTGAAGGTGTTGCAGAGTTGCCACGAGATGCAGCATTGAATAAAAGTAGTGGTAGCCGGGATGGCCACCAACAGGCCTTGGTAGTAGAAAACACAAAGCTCAGTTATTTATATTTCGACGTTCTGAATCTTGCTGGAGGTTAGGAATACATTTCCTACAATGCACTAGACCATTTACTTTTGAGTGATCCTCGGCTGGCCCAATGACCAGTGGTTCTTTGGTTCCAGGAGTGCGATTTTCCTGCGGGCTTTAGGGGACTACTACCTCTAGTCTGAGGGAGTTCTGGAGTTACCTTTGGCTTGAAGAGAGGTTCCTCTTTCCTTAGGAGCTGATCTCTGGTGCAATTGCTGGGTGGCTACTATAGGAGCAGAATATCTCAATTTTGCTTGGTGCTGGTGCTTAAGTCGCAGTCACGGGTCTCTTCTTTGTCCTTGGCAACAATTTAAGCAGATCTGAGGTTCTGGTGCCAGGGGAGCCCCTTAAATCCTGGTTTTAAGATCATTGTGGGTATAGCTCCTGGTAGCCAATGGGCTACTATCCCCAGTGGCTAATCTGTGGTGACCGCTTACTGTGGAGGGTGGCACCTTTTCTACCTGGAAACCTCTATTCTACCAAATTTAAAAATGGCAGACCCCTTCTTTGGCTGTACAGACCAGGTAGTCCATATTAGGGGCATTGTTAGCCTTCTGGGTGTACGCCTTCTGACTACCTAATTTTCCCTGCCTGGGTTGCAAATTTGCCTGGGGCAGGGGGTTGGCTTTTAACTCCTCTGGGAGGAAGCCTGGTTGCATATCAGAGACAGTGAAGGATTTGAAGCTCACGCCTTTATGTGCCACTTTACTAGCCATCCTGTCCGGAAGGGAAGTGATACCTCCCTCCCAGGCAGGCCTTTGTTTCTGCCTCCTGAGAGAGTTCACACCTCTTGGCAGGGGGTAGGATCTCTGTGTTGGCTGCAGCAGCTGCAGGCTGTCAGCCAGGACACAGGAAAGGCTGGAGCAACCGGTTGGGTAACCTCTAAAATAGCCACCATGGTGCATTTCACATTAACTCCGACTTTAAAAAAAGGTCAGGTTTGATAAGACAAGTCCTTTGATCCCAAACATGACACTTTTCAGTGGGACCCTAATGGAGCCGGCAACCTAGGGGTGCCCGGGTGGTAGCCCATATTATCATATGGCCATCTGAACAATTATAGTAGCCCCTAATGGAATGAGGCTACTCTAGAGACATATAAGTTTGCACTTGCACGTCCACAGTGTTAATATAATGCACCTGGCCTACTGGGCTCAGCTCAGGAAGCCTACCTTAGAGGTGACTCACATATATTAAAGATAGTGCTGTGACTTTGCCACTCATGGTGAGGGCAAAGTCGGGTTTGAGCACTTTGCACTGCTCCCGCAGCCTGCAATGGAAGACTTGCTTTCATCTGCTTACTTGGGTCATTCAGGGTGGCACAATCAGTGCTGCAGTCCCTGGTGACCCCTTTAACTCCCTTGCCCTGGGTACCACTTGTGCCATTTACCAGGGACTTATAAGGGGGTTAAAGTAATTATCAATTGGGGTTACCAATTCACATACATCATATATTAGGGAGAGAGCACTGTCACTGGGGTCTGGTTCGCAGGTCTCAGTGCACTTTCAGAGTCAAAGCCATCAGCATTGGAGAAAAAAGTGTGGTGGTAACCATCCAAAAAGGGCACAACCCTACTTTATTCATTTGAAACAATGTTTTTTTCTTAAATTGCAGTTTACATTTATGTTAAAGCATAAATTGTGAATATGGGCTCTCTCTATTGTTTTTTGAAGGTCCTTTATCAATTCTTTTTTCCCACCACCTTCTTCCCTTACTATGTCCTCTTCCTGGTTGACATGTCATTTTTTTAAAAATGTGCAGCTCAGGGGGAGTGACCTCCCAAAATCTTTCCCTCTTTTCACAGTTTTTTTCCTTCTTACTTTTTTCTGTCCATCCTCCTCCTAACACCACCCATGTTTTATTATGTTTGGGGGCACCCCAACCACCCCCTTCACCCAATTAATGTTCTTCCTCCATTCCCATGCTCCTCCAATTCTTCATGTTTTTGTGCCCACTGTAGTGTCATGTAAGTTAGCATGATGGAACCTTTTTGTCTCCTGATGGACTCCGTAGGACTGTGACGTAAGTGTCAGAGCATAGTCAGGTGAATGCAGGTTTAGAATATTTGGTTTGCATTTACACGCAGTCGAATAGAGACATGTAAATACCAAGCTCAGTGCATGGCATAATCATTGGTGCATACCCAGGCTGGGGAGGAGGCTACAAGTGGCAACGAGATAGGGGATAAGTAACTTGAAGATAGGCAGTGTCTCCCAGAGAGTTTGCTGTGGTCCATCAAACTGCTCGTGAGTGCCACGTGTGGCTCATTCGAAGCACGGAATCGATGCTTGGCATATGTGGAGTCAAAGCACAACTCCAGCCAGTGTAAAGCATTTGAAGATAACAAAAGCATCATTGAGAAATCTACATATCGTTGGCCAAGAACCTGCTGGTTTGGGCTATAAAGAGAATGTTAGAAATGGGATCTCTAGTTGGCAGAGGTGTGCACCCTATCAAAGTAGGGACCACCACTCTAGTCAGGGTAAGTCAGATACACTCCCTAAATTAACATGTGCTCATCCTCTGGTAGCCTGGCACAGACCAGGTAGCCTTAACTTAAGAGGCAATGGGTAAAGTATTTGCGCAAAACTTATTACAGTAAATCAGTGAAAAACACCAAACAAAAATAATCCACACCAGATTAGAAAAATAGAGCTTAATTTAATGAACAAAATGACAAAAATCCAATAAGTAGAAATGGAGTAATTAATTTTTTAAGAATATCTTGAAATATAGTGCTTAGAGTCATAAAACGCCAACTGGGGCTATCTGGTTGCACTGGACTGGGTCAAATCTGAAAGTCAAGCTGACGGAGCGCGGGTTGGATACAGAAGCCACGCAGGCCCCACTAAAACAGTACCTGCACAGAGAACAAGCATCGACATTGAGGTACAACTGAAAGAAGTAGAGGAGGCGATGCGTCATCGTCAATCCGAAGGATTGTAGGTGATGCATCGCTGTCGAGTCTTGTAGTAGGGTCCTGTGCCGTCATCGAACTCTGAATGGTGAGGGCAATACATCATCGTCGAGCCGTGATAACAACGTTGTCGAGGCCTCGAAGCTGTGTTGCATTGGCATCGATGAGAATGGGTTGGTTCTGACCCACGCAAAGTCCAGACTGCATAGGCTTTTGCAGAAGAGCACAGGTAAACCCACTTCCAAGGGCCAAGTACTGGATTGGCATCACTTTGCAGGGTAGGACTCACAGATGGCAGAGTCCAGAGGCTGGTTGGAGAGTCTTTCTTGTCCATGAGACTACACAACAGGAGGCAAACTGACAAGTGCTTTGAGTCACTGTGGGTTCAAGTGGTGAAAGTTCAGTTCTTCTGGCCCAGGCAGAGAGGGCAGTAGGTAGCAGGCAGGGCATCACAGCAGAAAAACAGTTTTTCCAGAGCAGCAGTCCCACAGAATAGCAGGCCTTCAAACATGTTTCAGGCCTGTTTGAAGGGCTACCTAAGTGGGTGGCACAGTCGGTGCTGCAGGTCCAACAGTAGCATTTAATTTACAAGCCCTGGGAACATATAGTACACTTTACTAGAGACTTATAAGTAAATGAAATATGCCAAAAGTGGATACACCAATGCTCCCATGATTTAGCAAAGTGAGGACATGCACTTTAGCACTGGTCAGCAGTGGTAAAGTGCCCAGAGTCCTAAGGCCAACATAAACAGATCAGCAAAAAGTGAAGGCAAAGCAGGCAAAAAGACCATGCTAACACTGACAGGTCTAGCAAGTGTCTCCCCAGCTGAAAGTGGGGTGAGCTACCCAACCTCCTGGGAGACCTTATTACTAATGCGGAAGAACCTAGAGATACCATCAGCGTTGGCGTGGTCTGACCCAAGTCTGTGTTCCACCGTAAAGTCCAGTCCCTGTAGGGAGATTAGGCACTTCAACAATTTTGGGTTCAAACCCCTCATTTTCATTAGCCAGCTGAGGGGCAGGTGGTCAGTCTGAATCCAGAAGTGAGTCACAAACAGGTATGATCTCAACTTCTTCAGTATCCAGACCACAGCAAAGGTTTCCCACTCAATAGCAATCCATCTCTGTTTCTGGGGTTGTAATGACCTGGAGATGAAAGCTACAGGTTGGTCAAGGTCCTCCTCATTAAGCTGTGACAGTACCGCCCCTACGCCGTGCTCTGAGGCATCAGTTTGAACTATGAACTCCTTAGAAAAGTCAAGGGCCCTGAGCACAGGTGCTGTGCACATGGCTTGTTTCAGGGAGTCAAATGCTTTCTGGCATGCCTCTGTCCAGAACATATTTCTGGGTTGTTTCTTTGATGTCAGTTCAGTCAAGGGGGCCACAATGGTGCCATACCCTTTGACAAACCTCCTTTAGTACACAGTGAGACCTAAATAGGCTCTCACCCCGGGCTGAGTTTCTAGGGGCTCTCAGGCCATTGCGGTTTCTATCTTGTACTGAAGGGGAGCACGTCACACCTTCCCACCAGGTGTCCCAAGTACACTGCAGTCCCCTGCCTTACCTGGCACTTGCTTGCCTTGAAAGTCAAGCCTGCATCTCGGTGGGCCTGAAGCACTTCCTGGAGGTGGAAGAGGCGGTCCTTCCAGCTGCTGCTGAAGACAGCTATGTCATATAGGTATGCAGAACTGAAGCTGAAACTTGGTTTACCAACCTCTGGAAGGTAGCAGGGGCGTTCTTGAGCCCAAATGGCATTACCCTAAACTGGTAGTGGCCCTCAGGGGTGGAGAAGGCTGACCTCATCTTTGCTCTTCCAGTTAGGGCGATCTGCCATTATCCTGAAGTGAGGTTGAAAGTACTGGGCTGTCTCTAATCCATCAATCAGCTCTTCCGCCAATGGAATTTGATGAGCATCATATTGGTGACTGAATTGAGCCCCTTTTAGTGTCCACAGAGCCGGAGGTCTGGTGTAGGGCCCTTTGGGGCAGATTCTGTTGCCATTACCACAGGGCTGAACCAGGGGCTACTGGATGGTTCAATGATGCCCAACTCCAGCATTTTGGAGACCTCTTACTTAATTCAGGCCCTCATTTTTTCTGACAGCTTGTATATTTCAGTTTTGACATGAGGGCTGTCTCCTGTGTCTATGTCGTGGGTACACAAGTGTGTAACCCCAAGAGTGGGGGAAAACAGAGAGGCAAACTGTCCCAGCAACTGGTGACAGTCCCTCTGCCGCTCAGAAGTCAGAATAGGGGAAAGTTTTGCACCTTCCACTGACCCATCCTTCTCTGTGGAGGCTAAGAGGTCAGGGACAGTTTCACTCTCCTCTTCCTCCTCTGCATCTGTTACCAACAGCATGATGACCTCAGACTTCTCTTAATGGGGCTTGAGACGGTTGAGGTGGATAACCCTTAGGTGGTGTCTGGGGGTCTTGAGGTCCACCAAGTAGGTGGTCTCCCCCTTCCGCACAAAAATCTCATGGGGTCCACTACAATGGTCTTGGAGGGCCCTGGGCTCCACCAGGTTCCATGACCCACACTTTCTGCCCAAGTACACACGGGCCCGCCGTCCAGGAGTACCACTGTTTCATCACTTCCTGGCTGGCTTCTAAGTTGTCTGAAGCTAGCTTCCAAAGCTTGGACTCTGACTTTGGAAGGGCAGCATGTAGTTCACTACATACTGGGGAGGTTTCCTGGGAGATTACTTCCATTCGTCCTTTACCAGGCTGAGAGGTCCTCTGACAGGGTGACAATACAGAAGCTCAAAGGGGCCAAACCCAGCCCCCTTCTGTGGTACCTCCCTGTAAGCAAAGAGCAGGCATTGCAAAAGGATATCCCACTTATGCCTCAGAGCCTCAGGCTGGCTCCTAACCATGCCTTTCGGAATCTTGCTGAACCTCTCAACAAGCCCATTGGTTTGTGGATAATAGGGGGTGGAGAACTTATAAGTAAACCCACACTTCTTCCACATTGACTGCATGTATGCAGCCATAAAGTTAGTGCCCCTGTCAGATACCCCTTCTTTGGGGAAACCCACTTGGGTGAAAATCCCACTCATGGCCATAGCCACTGCAGGTGCAGTAGTAGTCCTCACAGGTATGTCCTCTAGGTACCTAGTGGTGTGATCCCCCAGAAACATAATGTACCAGTAAACAAAAATGGTCTGGGGATTCAAGGGCCCTATAATGTCGATGCCCACCCGGTCAAAGGCAGTGGCAATGACAGGTAAGGGAGACAGGAGAGCTTTTAGTTTTTGTCCTGTCTTCCCACTGGCCTGGCAGGAAACACAGGGTCTACAGAATGCACCTGAAGACCTCCTTATCTGGGGCCAGTAAAGGAGGGGGACAAGCCTTGCAAATGTCTTGCCAGGGGATCCGTGAGCCAGCCGCAGCCTGAAGGACCTGTAGCATTGGACACCACCAGGGCCCTTCTCGTCCCATGTACTGGTTCCTTAGGCTCACTTTACAGGAGGTTGTCCTTCCAGTAAATGTGGTGACTACCAGAGGCATCACCTGATGCTTGGACCGCTGCATGTTGCCTCATGCCCTCCAAGGCTGGGCATTCCCTCTGAGCCTTACAGAAGACCTCCCTGGTGGGTCCTCCTACTACTTGCCATCCAGCAAGATCTGGTAGGTTACCAAGGGAGGCAGTGTCCTCTTCTCTGGGCTCCAGGGTAGCCTCCTCCGATTCCCTATCTACCTCAGTTGGGAGGTTCTCAGCGGCTGCCTTTCTAGTCCCCTCACCCATCCTTGGTTTGGCAGGTGTCTAGGCCATTTTTATAGGCTCCAGACCTTTTTGACTCCCACTCTGAGCAGCTATGGACCTGGTGGTAGCTCAAGCCCACTCAGGTACCCCCAACATTTCCAGGTGAGAACTGGGCTCCACTTCCTTCCAGGTAGTGTGCTCTAAGTCCTTCCCTAGCAAGCAGTCCACAGGCATGGCAGGGCTCACAGCTACCTTAAGAAGACCTGAGACCCCCTCCTACTCAAATGAACAAGGGCCACTAGGTAGTGAGCCACAAGGTTGTGTGCTACCACAACCTGGTGGAATATGTTGGGTAAAATCTACTCTGCGAGCACCAGATGATTCCTAACCATAGTCAATCAATCAATCAATCAATCAATTAATCAATCCAATTTTTATTCAGTTAAAACCATAAAATATCTTACGTATAAAAACATATCTGTTATTGTTTGTTAAAATAACAAATCCATACAGTGATTCTATCATAAAAAAATAAATTAAAACTTTTTATTAAAAGATTCGAAATGCATCTGTAATCATAGGACACTCACATAGTTCAGTAATTTTTTAAGTCCAACCAGCCCATCTCAATATTTGAGACCACAAAGTGCCATGTGCAAATATGGATGAAAACCTGATCGGAGTACTCAAAATTGTCACAGACTCAATCGGACCAACCAGTCTCTCCAGTTAAAATCACAAGTGCTATATACATATAAAAACTGCTAATATAATCAGAGAATTCATAATCATCATAAGCTCAGCCAAGCATCCGGTTTCTTGAACTAAAATCATAAGGTGCCTTGTACAAATGTAAACATTTTCATATGACAGGTTTGCTCAGATTCCCTTCCCCATGTTACCGTCGGGATACTTATTTCCCTACTAAGTTCCTCAGTCTCACAGGTGCAGAGATACATTTATAAATCATCATACAGATATATTCTGTCTGTAAAGTATAAAAGGGGCTGGTCTACATCTTTTATTACCTCAACAACAGGTTTAAAAATTCTTTCCTAGATGCAGCATATAATATACAAAAAAAGAGAAAGTGCAACATAGTCTGATTTGAACTGAGTCACAAGGGCAAGGTACAAGTACAGAATCACGATATGCATTGCTAGGATATGAAACCAGAAGATGGGCTATGTTAAAACTGAACCTTATCGGATAAAATCTTTGTGAGTGCCAAAATGTTAAACAGATAAGGTTCTATTGAATCTGTGGTTACCAGTGGGAGGTAACCAGACACCCTCTTCTTTCCCATCACTGAATGTTCTCTCTGCCTTTTTCTTGCAGCTGGGAAGTCTTGTTTCAACTGGTGTTTAAAAGTGGTGGCAATATACTGTGGAATATAATAACAGTCAGCTCGCCCTAACATGAAAAGTTGTTCTTTTACATATCTCAGCCACGGGATACTGCGTGCATTATCAAGATGTAGACCGTCATTGATTATATCTTGATTGAGAAGGGTTTTGTATTTATCCCAAATTGAGTGTCATACCATGATAGGTGCTAGCTTACTATGATCTTCTGAAGTCTCTATATCTAACTCTGCATGGCAAAGAAAAAAGGGAAGGCTTTTTGCTACAGACAAAAGCCTTCTCAAATAGTCATACTGGCATCAGTGCCCCTCAGAGCCTCCACACCTTGCCCATTGTTGGTAACCCATTGCCTATACTTGGTAGTATTGGATGGCACACAGATATTTGGGACCATTTCCAAGTCACCCAGGGACACAAGGGTAACCCCTCTAGTATCCTCACCATGAACTGGGACATACTTTTACCCAAGCACTACACTCGCTATCCCTGGTGTCTCACCTCCAGTGGGAGGCTGTGCTCTTTTGGTGCATTTGGGATCACCATTTACATGCCCATACTCAAAGCACTCAAGGCACTTGGGGGTTTGTACTGACTCTTGTCAGGGAAGCTCTTTGTCTTGTGTTCAGATGGGGTATGTGACCCTTTCCCCAGAGAATTGTTTTGGGGGCCATGAGAGATTTCCTCCGTTTTATCACTCTCCTCCTTCTTCTGGTGGGAACCCTGACCACCCTTTTGGAAGCACCCGCATATAACATATTTTTCAATACTCCAGCACTGGCCCAGAGGTCTGTCTCTTCAGCAAGCTTCCTTGCGTCAGTCACCTTGCTTTCCACTCTGAAAAGTCTTCAGGTAGCTCCCCTTCAGGACCAGGAAAACAGTGACACAGGCCCTCATCACTAGCGACTAGACTACGGCAACACACTCAGCAGGTGCCACCACTGAACTCATGCAGAGACTCCAGACGAACCAGAACGCAGCGGCCAGACTGATCCTCAACCTGCCCAAGACAACACATATCATCCAGTACCTGAAGGACCTCCACTGGATCCCCATCCAGAAGAGAGGCCTTTTCAAGCTTCTGACCCATGCCTGCAAAGTCCTCTGTGACCAAGGACCAGTCTACATGAACTACCTCCTGTATTTCCACCGACCGACCTGGACGCTCCTCTCCGCACAGATACCACATATCCACCACTGCCACTCCAGAGAACGCTCATTCTCCTACCTTGACACCAAAGCATGGAATGCCCTCCCCCTTCACCTCAGCACAGGCCAGGGCAGCTGGCTTCGGAGCACAGGGCTCACGGTTCGATGCCCGGCTCCGGCGGCAGCTCAGCTCAGCACCTTGTGACTCTGGGCAATAGCTCACTTAATTTCCACGATGGCCCCCAGCACCTTTAGACCCTTAAGGGTGAGTAGTTCGCGCTTTACAAATACGGATTTCGATTTTTATTCCACCACACCCTTGCTGACCCACTGCAGGAAAGGACTCAAGACCTAGCACTTTGACTGATGCCTGCAGCACAGTGCTTGGATACCCTCTTGGGTGATAAGCCACACTATACAAG
The DNA here is from genome assembly GCA_963921515.1 of Calotriton arnoldi. Lineage (NCBI taxonomy): Eukaryota > Metazoa > Chordata > Amphibia > Caudata > Salamandridae > Calotriton > Calotriton arnoldi. Next base: position 1,183,238 of record CAWUFW010004950.1, on the reverse strand, counting down.
TACTACTTGATTGATTGATTGATCCACTAGCTCTGGAAAATAGATATCCAACATGTGCTCCTTCAAAATTAGATTTTAAAGCCCAGTGAAATCTTCTATCTTCCTGCCCCTCACCCAGCCCTTCAGTGCCTTGCTGGAGTAGTCCAGGGAATCCACCCAGGTCTGCGTAGGGAGTTAGTGGCTATTCCTGAACTTCTGTCTATACCTTTCAGGAGGACCCCTGGACCCTGTTCTAGAGTTTCCCTCTCCTCATCCAAGATAGTGTTCCTCCCTCCTCATTGTCATCCACCTCCTCCTCTCCTGAGATAGCCTGCCATCTTTGTACATTTTTCAAAGGCCCTGAAGGCTACCTGCAGATGGTAGCCTTCTTGCCTGCCTTCAGACCCCTCTGGGTGCAAAGATTCAGTAGCTCAGACCTGCTGAGGGTATCCAGGTTGCAGGAATCCATGGTGCAAGAGCAAATGTCTAGGACACTTACATTTGGAGAAAGGGGGAAAAACCAATTGAAAAACTAAGAAAGAAAAAAAGAAGTTGTAATGGTCTTACAAATGTGGATGGTAGTGTACACCAAGTCACCGTAAGGCACTGCACAAACACAAGTCCTATCCTCGCCACTGTTCAACAATGTTAGAAATGGGCTCTCTAGTTGGCAGAGGTATATACCCTGTCTAAGTAGGGACCACCGTTCTAGGCAGTGTAAGTCAGATACACTCCCTAAATTAACCAGCGCCCACCCTCTGGTAGCTTGGCATAGAGCAGGCAGGCCTAACTTAAGAGGCAATGTCTAAAGTATGTGTGCAACACATATTACAGTAATTCAGTGAAAAACCCCACACATAAATTACCCACACCAGGTTAGGAAAATGGAGCTTAATTTAATGAACAAAACAAGACCAAAATGACAAAAATCCAATAAGTCGAACCTGCGATATGAATGTTCAAACAATATCTTGAAATATAGTGCTTAGAGCCATAAAGCACCAATCGGGGCTATCTGATCATGCTGGACCTGGTCAAAACTGAAAAGTCAAGCCCAACCGCAATTGAGCGTGAGTTTGATACGAAATCCATGCACCTTCACAGAGAAACCATCGATGTTGAGGTGCAGCTGTAAGGAGCGGAGGAGGCAATGCGTTGTCGCCAGTTCAAAGGATTGTAGGCAGTGCTAAGGCGGAGAGTCACGCAGTCAGGTCCTGAGTCATCTTCAAGGTCCAGGTGGTGAGGGCAATGTGTTATTATCGAACCGTGCTGTCGGGTCCTGTGCAGTCATCAAGCTTCAGCGATGAAGGCAATGTGTTGTCATAAAGCTAACACAAGGAGATGATGGATGGAGCACTGAAACTTTTCAGACACTCACCCCCAGTCACAGATCTGGGTTGAATCCATCATCGTTCTTTAGCTCACTTCGCCACCCCAGTTCAAACACAGCTATATGCAAATCAGTCTTGACCCTGTGCCTCATGGGAACAGTCCAGACCGAACTGCAAAGCCATGTCTTCCCTGGACCGGAAACAAGCATCCTGGGACCGGTTTTGGGCTAACAGCCCTCATCAGCCAGGCTGGCTTGGATCCAGTGGCAAAGTGAGCAAGGGACCCACGTCAAGGCATACCCTGCCAATTAAGGGCAAACAAAGCAAACACAAGGAGATGATGGACAGAGCACTGAAACTTTTCAGACACTCACCCCCAGTCACAGATCTGGGTTGAATCCATCATCGTTCTTTAGCTCACTTCGCCTCCCCAGTTCAAACACAGCTATATGCAAATCAGTCTTGACCCTGTGCCTCATGGGAACAGTCCAGACCGAACTGCCAAGCCATGTCTTCCCTGGACCGGAAAGAAGCATCCTGGGACCGGTTTCGGGCTAACAGCCCTCATCAGCCAGGCTGGCTTCGATCCAGTGGCAAAGTGAGCAAGAGACCCACGTCTGGGCATACCCTGCCAACTAAGGGCGAACAAAGCAAACACAAGGAGCTGATGGACGGAGCACTGAAACTTTTCAGACACTCACACTCACCCTCAGTCACAGATCTGGGTTGAATCCATCATCGTTCTTTAGCTCACTTCGCCACCCCAGTTCAAACACAGCTATATGCAAATCAGTCTTGACCCTGTGCCTCATGGGAACAGTCCAGACCGAACTGCCAAGCCATGTCTTCCCTGGACCGGAAACAAGCATCCTGGGACCGGTTTCGGGCTAACAGCCCTCATCAGCCAGGCTGGCTTGGATCCAGTGGCAAAGTGAGCAAGGGACCCACGTCTGGGCATACCCTGCCAACTAAGGGCGAACAAAGCAAACACAAGGAGATGATGGACGGAGCACTGAAACTTTTCAGACACTCACCCCCAGTCACAGATCTTGGTTGAATCCATCATCGTTCTTTAGCTCACTGTCATCAAGCTGCCTGTCGACACTGTGGAGTCCTCGAAGTGATGATGCATCAGAGTTGATGAGAATGTGTTGGTTCTGACCAGTGGAAAGTCTGGACTGCGTGGGTTTTTGCAGAACAGCACAGGAAAACCTACTTCCAAGGGCCCTAGACTGGACAAAGTGATGTCTCCACAGAAAAAAAGTTGTGCTTCCAGTATGGATTTTCATTTCCACATTAAGTTAAATGTCCCTCCATTGGACAGATATGCAAAGGCTGTGGGAAAGAGAACCATTTTGTAATGGTGTGCAAGGTGAAGGAAATGTAGGTGCGTCACGGTGTGAAGACATAATGGCTGCCCGAACGTTCCAGAAGACGACGTTCGACAAATGCCCACAAGGCCAATCGACAACACCACTTGAGATAAATTGACACCAAACGAAGTCGATCCTCATCTAAATCATCGGCAGAGAGTTCCTCAGTATAAATATCAAGTGAAAGCGAATAAGATGGTTGTGCGACATCGATGTTTACCTCAGAAAATGTGCGCATGTCAGACTAGCTGGATGTAAAGAAAAAATCAGTCAAAGAAAAATAACATGAGAAAGCACCAAAGTCATTCAGACATTGCCCGAAGATTACACTGAAAGTAAATGGTTGTTCAATGTCTTTCATTACTGACAGTGGTGCATCAATAAACTTCATGCCTGAGGAGAAACACAATGAACTGTCTCCATTGCCACAACTTAAGCCATCGAAAACTGAAGTGTATACTTGGACTGCATCAACGACATTAAAAAGTCATGGTTCTTTCATAGTGATGATAAAACACATGAAAAACAAAGTACAAGCACCCATTCATGTGCTTCAAGGTACAGCATCAAGTGTGAGTGAACACCTACATGAATGCTCACCACGAAATGGTAAGTCAGTTTCGTTCGTTGTTTCATGGGTTAGGAAAACTTAAGACTATGAAAGTACAATTGCATATTAATGAGGATGTCTGTCCTGTTGCTCAAAGACACAGATGAATTGCATTTCATTTACAAGGAGCAGTTGAAAGAGAACTTGATTCGTTACTCAAATATGACATCATTGAGCACTCTACTGGTCCAACACCATGGGTTTCTCCCATAGTGGTAATACCCAAAAAGGAAAGTGAAGGAGCTGTACACATCTGTGTTAACATGCGTCAAGCGAACAAGGAAACTGAAAGAGAATGACATCCAGGTTCGCACATTGCCGACATGATAACACAACTGACTGGTGTGGAAGGTCTTCTCTCGACTTGATCTTCAGTTCAAACTCAAAGAGAATTGTAGGTACATTACAACCTTTTCTACACATATTGGTCTGTTCCGATAAAAAAAGACTACGTTTTTGTGTGGCTGTCATCAGTCACAGAGCTGTTTCAAGATGTCATTCGAAGTATCATACAGCCTGTCATGAATGCTTTCAATTATAGTGATGACATATTTGTTTTCGGAGCTACCTAGAAGAAGCACGATAAAACTCAAATGCAGGTGTGTTGTCTACTTGCTGATGCAGGTTTAACTTTGAATGCTGATAAATGATCTGAATTCCATAAGAACAAGCTTAAATTATTTGGCCATATCTTTTCTGATGGGGGTATGACACCCGATCCAGCTAAATTGCATGCGTTTTCAACTGCCAGTCCCCCATAACATGTTTTTCGTTCATCCCTTGGCATGGCCAGTTACTGGTCTAGATACAAAGGCAGGGCTTATTCCCAGTAAATGTGAAAGTTGCCTCAGTACTCCCATTGTTGAAGAAACCCCAGCTGTACTACTGTAAAAAATCTAGCAAAGATGCCTGTGCCCAGCAACAATAGCTGTAGACAAATGTTTTGTAACAATCTTGCAAGTTTGTTTCAGAAACAAATCAAGGAAGTTTTTGAAACTTTCATATCCAAACATCAAACACTGCCCATATATTTGACAGATATCAGAATACAATCCTCACCTGCTGCCTTCGACAAGTTTTCATTGCTTAGTGTAGAGCAGGTTTTTAATCTAATTAGAGCCACTAAATCTAGATTGCCACTAGATGCGTGTCCCACCAAAAATTGTTCATCTTGTCCCAGAGATCTTAAGTACTCAAATGACCATGCTTTTTAATTAAATTATTAATATTGAATATTTCCCTTATGAGTAGAAGAAAGGCTCCATGCTAACTTGGATCCTCAAGAGCCTAGTAGTTACAGGCCCATCTGAGGAACTGATGTCCATTTTAGATGGAGGTGGCCAGGCCACACTGATATTACTGGTCAATCATACTATCTTGAGTTAGGAATAAGCAGTCTTGTGCTAAAGCTGATAACATCTTTCCTAATGGACAGAACAAATAATGTTGCTAGGGGCGAATTCATTTCTGACCAGTTTCAACAGCCATGTGGGGTTCCATAGGGCTCTTCCTTGAGCCCTACTCATTCAATGTTTATGTCACCTCACTGGCAAGACTGATTAAATCATTTGGATTCTCTGTGGTGTCATATGCCGACGAGCCCCAAATAGTTGTATCTATATCCAGCAATCCTGAAGAAACTGCTTTAAAATGTAGTTCTTGTTAGATTGTTGGATGAGGCTAAATTGTTTAAAGCTCAATTCTAGGAAAACAGATGTCCTTCTTATAGGCAAAGACAATTATTTTTGGCCGCCAAGCTGGTGACCTCAGAATATGGGGGTCCTACCCCCACCAGCGCAGAAAGTGAAGAACCTGGGGATTGTCTTTGATGATAAACTTAACTACGAAGATCAGGTCAACGCTCTAGCCTCATCAGTATTTTTTCCCTATGAATAATTAGAAAAATCTGTCCCGTCATTCCCTCTAACCTCCAAAAAATGGTGGTCACTATTTTAGTTTTAGCCAAATTGGATTATGGGAATGCCCTATTTATGGGCATGATCCAGCACGATATTAGCAAACAGCATTCATACACTAGATTCTCACTTGGGCCCATACATTCATACTACGCTAATACTTACGCTGGGTTTTATCAGTTGTTACTCTCTATCAAAATCCCTGCTACCAATTACCTTCTGATTGAAGAGTAATGACTTACCAATGAATCCTTTGTTAATTGGGAAATTTAAAATGAGTGACATTCATTATAGTACATAATCCTGAAATAACCACTGAGTCAGGAAGTTTTAAAATGTTTATCTAAAGATTTAGCAGAGTAAAATACAGAGCCACATGGTACTTAATCGCAATACCCAAGATTAAGCATAGAAATGATTATTGCTAATCAATGACGGTGTTTAAAGAAGAGGAGAAGATAGAGACAGCAGCGCAACTAAAGGTTGCATTATATTTACCTAAATGCGAGAACCAAACCCCTTAGCCAAGGAGTTGAAAGAATAGGACCCAGGAAGGATGAAGAGCAAAGACTTCCTCCGGGATCAGGACAGGACCGGTGACCTCTCTACAACGACGCCTGCGTCGTTCCCCTCTCTGATACTCGACTTCTCTCGATTCTCCCGTGCCTTCCTTCTAATGGACTCCGCCGCCCCTCCTCAGGACCTCTTCTGGACAGGGATTCAGTCTGCAATCGATCAGCTTAGCGGTCTGGAGCTCTTCCTGTCAGCATCTCCGCTCTCCTGTGCTTCAAGACTTCTGACTCTCTAATTAACTAATTCTATATCTATTATACCCTTCTACGCCCATGTACCTCCCCTTAATGTTGCTAAAATATGGGACCACTACTTCTGATTGGACAGGGACAGGGGTGGATTCTCGCACCATGTTGATTTGGCCTAAATTGTAAAGCCTATTGTCTTTACGTTCCCACCCCTTCAAATTAATACATTCGCTTTATTTCCCACCCGTCTCACGACAAATGTTATACATTTTACAGGGGAAAAGTATCATTTTGTCCACAGGAAACATAAAGTACAGCATCTTCGGCCAATGGGTCATGGCCTTGGGAGACGTCCAAGTTGACTTCACTTGGCAGGCACACAGGATACATGCGCCGAACCATCGTCTCTCGAGTTGCAAGTCACCAACCCAGGCCCAAGTTTACGAACTAATAAAAGTGCAAGAAGAAAATATTAGAATCACAAATAAAATGTTTCACTGTATACCCACTATTTCTATTCTATTCCCAATTAAATATATATACTATTCCGCGTTAGTAGCGTTAGGAAACGACAATTTAGTAATGACATGAGAGCAAGCTGAAGCATGTGAAAACATCAAGCAGCCATTTTACTACACACTGCGCAGAAGCAGAAATTTCCCACCAAGCAAAGAAAGACGTCACACCATGTGATCAGGTTGCGACATGCGCAGTGAGGTTCCCGCGCTTTAGCGGCCATTTTGGATTACAGACAAGCGTTATTCCTTAGTAAAACACATATGCAAGCTTCTCTCCCCTTTGTGTAGTGTATGCAAAGGTTAGTATTAACAATACAATTTTAATAAATTAATACTATGAGGAGGATTGCGTACAAGCAAGTTTCATTTATGAAACCTTGCTCCATCAATCCCCTCTCTGATGGCGTTTCTGAGCCATCAAGAACACTACCCTCAATCAGATGCCAACTTCTAGCAATTCGTTTCATTCTCATTTTTACATTTTCTGTTTTTCACATTCCCTTTCAACTTTTTGTATAATTCACTTCTCCATTCTTCAAGTTCTATTTCATCTAGTTTTCTCTTCTTTCCTTTTCCTGTCACTTTATATGTTCCATTCTTTCTACAGCATTTGCACCATATTGTTATTGCCAAAATTATTATTGCTATCCCTGCTAAGGGTACTAATATTTGACCTATAAGTCCTTTCCCTATATTAGCAAACCAGGTTCCAATTGACGATATACTATTTGTCAATCTTTCCCATACACTATCAACTTCCAGTGGTTTAAGTTCTTTCTCAAGTTTAGTTATATTCTGTATGTACGTTCCAATTTCTGCACTCTTATCAGGAATATAAGTGCAACAATGTTTCGTCTTCAATAATTTACAGACTCCGCCCTCTTTTGCCAATATAATATCAAGAGCAAGTCGATTTTGCATAACCATAGATCTAATCGCAACCATTTCCACATTAATCATTAGAAAACCTCCAGCAGTATCCGTTGATAAACGATCAACCACTGTAGACAATTTACATATTTTCCTTGAGTTCAGAATTATTCCCACTGAAGGTATCAATGCACCAAATATATCACCTACAATTTCTGAAAAACTAACTCTTTTACTACGTATTAATTCGCTATTGTTTTCATTGCTCTCAGTGTTTCTTTTTACGTGGTATATCTTTGGAAATACTATTCCAAAATAACAACTTCCATACCACCGTGCAGGAAGCCTAAAGTAAGCCTTATTCCCACACACATAATAGATTCCAGGAAAAACTGAACCTGTTCCTCCTTTGAGTCCCCAACCTCCAAGAATTAAAAAATTGTGTTCGCATTCACTGGTACCGATGAAAACATTGTTATAATCAGTCTTTAACCTATGAAGACAAATTTTTCCTGTCTTTACGAAATCCAGAGCCATAGCAGCTTGAGCCTTGCCAGGTGTGTAACTCCCTTCTTTCTCCGCCCAAGGTGGCAAATGAGCCTTATGCTCAGAAGCTTTCTTTTGAAAATCTTGTCTTCTATCTTCCACTAAATTCAAAAATATCTTTTCTTCTTCAAGTAAAGAACATGTTAGATTGTGTCTATGTGCATGTGTTATGTCTATTGATTTCTTTTTTTTTTTTTAACTCTTTTTCTTTATTTAACGATTAGCACATGTCATGACAAACACCTTATACAGAAATACAGCACAACAAGAAGAAAAAAACAATAATAAAAAAACAGAAAAAATGCAATACCCCCCAAAAAAAAAGACCATAATTCAGAAATCTAAGCAGAATAAGCAAATATAAACTTATAAATCAATTGCATAACCCCATAGACAAGGCAAAGACATCAATAACAGACAAAATATAACACGCATCTATAAAGCTATGCAGACTACAATTAATCCTGCTGGGCTATATCCGTCAGACCTTAGACCATTCCTTAATAGGAGCCCATATTCTAGTGCACAAATCCCGCCTCTTCTCCCCCTTAAAGAATAAACAGAGGACTCCAAATTATACAGTGCAAGTATCCTAGCTCTCCAGTTAAAAAAGGTAGGAGCTTCTGGACTAATCCATTGAGACGTAATGCACAGCCGAATCATTGCCATCGCTACAAACAGGAAGGCTACAGTATATCTAGATCGACCTGCCGTCCCAATAGACTCACATCCCATTAGCACCAACTCTGGAGAAATTACAACCGGAATTTTTAACACTATATTAATAAAATACTCAACTTCATGAAGAAATTCCCCCAGGCTTGGGCACAAATAGAACATGTGTGCTGCATCAGCAGCTTGCAGCCCGCACCTACCACACCTATCACCCTTCCGCCCTCCCCACTTTGCGATCTTTGCAGGTGTGTAGTATAAATCAAACATTGCCATATAACATTGCGTCTGTAGGCTACCGGAGACTAATATCTGACTTGCCAATTCTAAAGCAGATCTAATATCTACCCCCGTCTTGCCAAGTTTTCCTTCCCACTTAATATTCTGCACCTCAACATCGTCCGGAAAGCAAGATAGCAAATACTGATATACTATTCCTATCCTTGCTTTCCTCTGAGCTAACTCAACTATAGTAACCTTTTCAAACACCACAGCCGCCTCATTTTGATATTTATCCAGAAAACTTCTAATCTGAAGATATTTGAAAAAATCATGAGAATATAAGTTAAATTTCTCCCTAAGAGAGGAAAAAGAGACCATTTGCCCCTCCGAACACAAGTCACCAATAACCTTCAAACCCCGCAGCTGCCATCTAAAGATGACCTGGTCCTGAAAAATCAATGGCAAGATTCCAGCAGCCGTAAAAGGCGTATAAATATTAATATTTGAGATTTGGCACTTATGGCGAATCTTCCGCCAAATCGAAAACACAGCCCCGATTACTTTGAACCTTATTTTTTTAAAATAGCTCGGTTCGAGTACCCTCACTAAGATGCCCTTAGCCGAGTCTCCCAAGCCTATTTCATAGATAGTCGGTCTATTGGCTAGCGGGACCTCAGCCCTGTCTCCTACTAAAAGTATTCCAAAGTTTTGCAACATAGCTGACCAATAATATAATAAAATATTGGGAACCGCCCAACCCCCACGATCTCTAGGGAGACACATCCATTTGGCCGCCCTACGTGACCGACGATACCCCCAGAGAAATCTAGAACAGATCCTCTCGGCCCTACTCAAAGATACCTGAGAAAATTCTATCGGAATAGTTCTAAACAGATACAATAGTCTAGGAAGGATCAGCATTTTAAGTATGTTGCAGCGGCCATACAGCGACAAATGCAAGTGATCCAATCTTTCAAGTTTAGTGTTGATGGAATCGATAACTGGCAAAATATTCCGATCAGGAATGCTAGCCACTGAGGCAGTGATTTTAACCCCCAGATATGTTGCTTCAGTGACAAGAGACACATCGGAGGGACATGAGAAAGCTGAGTGTAAAATCTGTGTCTTATCGACATTCAATTTGTAGCCTGACGGTACACCAAATTGCTCTGCAAGTGTCTTTAAAGTTGCAAAAGCCGGAACAACATCCCTGGTTAAGACCACAATGTCGTCCGCATAAGCCAGCGTCTTATAATCTGTACCGTTGACCCTGACCGGCAAAATATTTTGATCTCCTTCAATTTTACTAAGGAAAGGGTCAATGTACAGAGCAAAGAGCAAAGGTGAGCACGGACAGCCTTGCCTAGTTCCCCTACCAATGTTAATCAACCCGGTTTCCTGTCCTGAGATACGAATTGAGGCTACTGGAGAGATGTACAATGCTTGCAAAGCCCGAATAAACTCCATACTAAATCCCTTCCAATGAAGCACCGCCCACAGAAAACCCCAGGAGACCCTGTCGAACGCCTTCTCGGCGTCCAACAGGATCACCCCAAGGGAAGACTCTGTGGTCTGCGCCCAATCCAGCAAGGCAATGACCCGCCTGACATGATCGGCCGTATCTCGTCCGGGTATAAACCCATGTTGGCGAATGGACACTAATGGGGTAATAACTTCGGCCAGTCTGGAAGCTAAAATTTTTGAATATATTTTACTATCCGTATTAATTAATGAAATGGGCCGATAGGATGAGGGGTTTAAATCAGGCTTATCTTTCTTCTTAAAAAGAACAATAGTTGTTTGCCTCCAGGATTCCGATGTAACACCCCTCTGTGCATCCCTAAAAACAGATAAGACATCCTGTCGAATTTCTTGCGCAAAAGCCCTATAAAATTCCAAAGGGATGGCATCCGGGCCAGCGGCTTTTCCGTTGGCCAAAGATTTTATGGCCAATTCAACCTCTTCCCATACAATTGGGGCTGAGAGGACCTCATTCTGATCTATTGTAACTTTAGAAGTATCAACACCCTGCAGCACCACCTCTGCCGCAGACTCAATAAATGACATGGACCTCTCTTCCTTGTACAGCAGGGTATAATACTTACCAAAGACATCCATAACCCCCTCCTGCGTGTCCTGAATCTGGCCCAACTGATCTTGAACTCTAGAAATTCGATTGGCCATACTTCTTTGCTGTAGTCGTTTAGCAAGAACTCTACCCGAGTTTTCCCCAAATTCGTACATTGTCGTACGATATTGAATATATTTTGTAGCCAGATCCGCCCCAAAAAATTCTAATAATTTAGATTTAACAATAGCCACCCTCTGTTGGCTAAGCTCAGTATTAAGGCCATCCCTGATATTCTGCGTCAGCTCCGTCTCTGCAACCCGCAGCTGCTCAACACGCCCCTTGATCTGCTCCTGAACAGCCTTCCATCGATAAGCTGCAAAGCTCTTAGTCTCCCCCGCACTGCAGCTTTAAAAGTGTCCCATACCATACAATCAGACGCGGTCTTTCTATTTATACTTAAAAATTCCGATACCCATTTAGTCATGTGGTCCCGATACGCTTGATCCAATAATAGTTTTCTTTCAAATGTCCAAGATCTAGGAGCTCTATCCATGTTCCCCCAAGGACACTCTACGATCAGCGCATTGTGATCAGATATGATTCTCGGGGAACTTCAACCGAGGCCTCCCCCACCAACTGATCAGACATAAAAAGATAATCCAAACGCACCATTTTATTATGGGGGCGGAATGATACGTAAAACCATCATTACCCTTTTTATGCCTATACCAGACATCAACCAATCCGTGCTCAGAGACTAAAGTCTGAAGAGCCTTAAAAACCCTCGGCTTCCTTCCCACATACTTTTGATCACTAAGAAGATTAAAATTGCCTGCCAGATGGATATTGAAGTCCCCACAGACAATCATTGGATGCGGCCACATTGCTAATTCAACATTTAAGCATTTAAAAAGTTCTGGATCATCTAAGTTTGAGCCATAAATCGTGCAGATAGACATAGATCTATTATTAATGGTAATTTCAGCTACTGCCCATCTTCCTGCTCTGTCCTCCTTCACTCTATTACAACTCCCTACTCCGCGCCTTAACAATATGGCCACACCTCTAATCATTGATGACTGTCTTGTACAGGCTACTAGATCAAAGCCTAAGACTTTCAGACATTCCCGCTTCCCCCATGGTATATGCGTTTCTTGTAGACACAAGATATCCACTTGCATAGTTTGTAAAACTTTGGATAGAAGCGCCCGTTTTTTACCATCATTAAGGCCACAGATATTCCATGAACTTATACGAAGCCTACCCCGCCTCATTTGAACAAAACATAGATCCCGATCTCAGCTCAACAAAAAATACTGCTATGAAAAGCCTACCATTTTTATTCATAAAATCTGTCAAACCACCACCACTATTATTATGGTTGCCATGACTACATTTGAAAACCAAAACCCCACATACCCCCCACACCCCTCCCAACTTGAGCCCCAACCTATCCCCCCTGATCCCTCCCCAACCCCTCCCCCACCCCTGCACTACACCCCCCTTGCGAAGCAACAGGACCTAAGTCCTAGTGATGGAATAAGCTGGGTGCACCCGCTCTCCCCTGGATCCTTCCACCCATATTTAGCCAAAAAGAGGGGGGAGATCTGAAATAGTACACACCAATAAAAGACAAAACAAGAAATCAACCCCCACATCTATATCCAAAGTAAAGTGACCCCTATGACTCGGAGCTACGAAAAAGCTTGAATTTATCCACATAGAATTCAGAAATTCCTTTGCCTGGATCTCAGATAAAAAAATCTTGTCTGACCCTGGTAAATAATTTTCAGCTTCGAGGGAAAAAGTAAAAAAGCTTGCGCCCCCTTTGCTTGAAATGCCACTATGAGCTGACGGAGCTGCCACCTCCGCTCAACTGTTGCCTGACAGAAATCTGGTCTAACAAAAAACTCACAATCTTTCCCGACTCTCTTCCTGTCTGGCCTCGCTAGATCATAAACTCCCTCCCTAGCTAAAAAATTATTTAAACAAATCAATATTGCCCGAGGCTTGTCCATAACTGAGCCAGACTTCTGCCTTAGCTTGAAAGGGAAGCGATGCGCTCGTTGGACCTCAGATTGCCAGTCCCATTGTTTTAAATCCGGAAATGCTTCAGAAAAAAGCTCGACAACGAATTGCCTGACATCAGCCCCCTCTCTTCCTTCCGGAATTCCTAAAATCCTTAAGTTATTTCTCCTAGCTCTATTTTCCAAATCCGTCATCTTCCAAATCATATCGTCCCTTTGTGCTTTAATCGTATCGGTAAGGCCCTTTTGTATTGCCAGATCATCCTCCAGCGTAGAGATCCTTTCTTCAGCCTCTCCAATTCTAACAGCTATGTCCGAGCATGTTTTAGCCACTCTCCGGATCGAATTCTGCATCTTGCGACACGCCCCCTGTATTCGAGAGCTCTCCTGACGCGTCTCTTCACGATGGACCATAATGATCTGATAGATGGTTGACAATGTTATTTCCGCAGGAGGTCCCTGAGTAGCTTCAGTGATAGTAGAGGCAGCAATGCTCCCACTAAATCCGGGCTGAGTAGAGAAGGAATAATCCCATGCCATTGGACCCATTACTCCCGTTAGCCCAGAAGACTTATTTACCAGAAGCCCCCTTGGTTTTTTGGTTTTGAAAATTTGCGAACTGTGCCCTCTAATCGGGAAGAGGCTTCATCTTTTTGCGCTCCACCAAACTGCCAATCAGCAAGATCGCTATCGTCGTCCGTCCACTCCTTGCCCGGACCTTCATCCTCTGATGATCCTGTATGGTCTGACATAGAATAAAATGTATCTGCCCCTTCAATTTCCTTGCCAGATCCACTACCGTCGACAAAGTCCCATGATCTACCCCCTTGTACTTCTGTTCTTGCCGAGTCAGCACCTTTGCTACATATTTCCAAATTTTGATGGTCTTTCATAGGGACTACTGGAGAATGCAGAACTACAATTCCCATAGTTCCACTGTCCGGGAGAAGTGCCGTAGTTTGGAGTTCGCTTTCCCCGAGATCAATTGCAGAGATAGTTTCACTGCCCCCAGCAGAAATCTCGTTACTGGTTAAACAGACCCCACTACGAACCGGTAAGTCACCCCCTAACTGTTCTGGATGCAAAGATCCATTGCATTCGGGGATAGAGGCACAGAAATCATTAGACACCCCCATATTAGAAGATTCATCTGCCTTTGACTCTACCGCTTTCGAGTCAGCATTGTTTACCACTTTGCCCGCAGCCGCCTGCTCCCGCTTACCGGTGCTCACAGGAGTTTCCGCTTTCTTTGTCCTTCCTGCTTGCATCTTGAAGAGCGAGGGGAGTGTCTGCTTTGATTTGCCGGCTGCAGCGACGAGGGTCTGAATATGTCCAGCGGCTCCTGCCGCCATCTCTTCTGTCCCGCGGGTGACTTGCGGCTCTTTCCCCCCGCTGAGCCCTTTCCCGGGGCTCGCTGTTTGCGCTGTCAACACGCGGGTCTTCAGATTCTTCGCCAAAGCTTTCGGAGCCATTGCACCATACGATCGCCAAAATGACCCAGGGAGACCAAACCAGCTCGGCAAAAATCCGATCCAAGGTGTTCTGTTGGGCACTTCTCCCTGCAGCTGAAACAGGTACCAGAGCATACTCTTAGTTTATGCCGTTTTCTTCTTCCCTTCCGCTCGCTCATCACATCGGGATCCCTACATAGGTGGAATTGCCCAGGAGAGCTCGGAACGCCAGCCTACACAGCCGAGTGACCGGCCGCCATCTTTGCTCGCACCCTATGTCTATTGATTTCATTGTTAAGAAAAATTCTCCCATAAACTGTGCGTCTTGACTACTAAGCACTGGGTTCATACTCTTGCGAATCGGAACCTCAGAAAATATCACATCTAAGTTTGAATAATAATACTGAAGTTTCCCTGTTCTATAAAATAAACTAGACAAAACACTACATGATATGCCATATGTGAGTGGTAAGTGATGGTATGTTAATCCTTCTGCTACTGATTCGGGTAACTTCATACAGACGTAACAATTACTAACTTCCATGGTGTCTACATATTGAAACAATAACTTTGTGAAAACGTTTAAACTAGTGTCGTTGTCAGCTACTTCATGATGAATTTCTGGTTCACTTTCTGCCATTAGTTCTACTCTATTACCCTTTATGTTTGCTTTCCTTCCTTTAGTTTCATTATTAATCTTTTTATCTACTATCATAAGGTAAGGAACTGCTAAAATCAGGACTAACCATACTATAAGCACCATTACTAGACTACATATGCATATTGCACAGCATCTTCTACAACATTTCTTTTTTTTTTCTCCCAGCAACTCTATCGTCAGGCATTTTTGGACAAGGAAGATTGCTCTTCTTATCTTTTCTTCTTTTCTTTAGCTTATTCTTTTGCTTAGTCAGGGGGATCTTGTTTCTTCTTCGTACGTCAATTCTGCACTTGTTCCTTCGCCACCACTGTCACTTGATTCTGAGCTTTCAAAATCTTCAAGGATGATGTAAGTCCAGTCAGGACCCTTAAATTTGTTATTCACAAGTTTCAGTCTTTTGCTTCTTCTTTTCGCAGTTTTATTTTCTTGTTCAGTTTGACTTGTTACTTCATTCACTTGATCTGGATCTTCACTTCTGGTTGTTATGTGGTACTTTACTCTTTTAATGACACTCG
Organism: Calotriton arnoldi; assembly: GCA_963921515.1. Lineage (NCBI taxonomy): Eukaryota > Metazoa > Chordata > Amphibia > Caudata > Salamandridae > Calotriton > Calotriton arnoldi. The sequence continues at coordinate 1,167,715 of CAWUFW010004950.1, read as the reverse complement.
GCCAATGATCTCCTTTTCTTGTTTTCTTTGTTGGCACTGTTTCTTTGTTTTCGTCTTTAGAGATCTCGTTAATTTCACTGCTTAGCACTGTTTCGTGTTCTTCAATTACTGTGTTTCTTGTTTGCTCCTTTTCAGGTCTAATTGGTTTCTCTGTAACAGCTCCACTGTGAGTTTCCAATAACTGACCTTGTTTTTTATTTCTTTCTTCAAGTTCATGTTTTTCAAGGTTTTCTTCTTCTGTGCACTCTTCTTGATCTAACTTGTTCTGATCAGGGCTTATTGCACTGTGAACTTCTGCAGCCTGACCGGATTCTTCTAGACCTATCTGTCCCTGATCAAAGTCTATTAGGTCTTCACTGTTTTGAGTCCAGTTTTCTTTCCCTATCTGACCTTGTTCAGGATTTCTTAATGTCTTTTCTTCTTGTTCCTGAACTGCTTCTTCTTCACCTATCTGATCTTCTTCAATTTCTTTCAATTTCACTTGACTTCTTGTTCTGTGGTATATTTCAGGAACTTCTACCACTGGTATACAATCCTGACTTGTGCTCGGTTGTTCTTCTTCAGCTTCTCTGGAATCTCGAACTTGAGATCCTACAGCTGGGCAACCTTCAGCCTCTTCAGTGTTTGTCGTTGTCTGAGGATTCTCTTCCTCGGGATCTGGTACTCTCTTGGTGTGACTTACATGAATCCAATTAGGAAATCCGGCACACTTCACTGCTGTATTCGTTGTCAGTATGACTTGACACGGTCTGCCCCATCTAGGTGATAGACACGTTTCTCTGGTGTGATTCTTCACTACCACCCAGTCACCAGGATTCAGATCATGTTCTTGCTCGGGCTGCCTGGAAACTGCGTCTTCTCCAACCTGATGAGAGACAGAACGCACTAGGTCAGCCAATCCTTTGCAATAGTCCAGAACCATATCATCAGATATATTCACCAGTTTGTTTGTGGGAACATGTGTTTGTCTCATTGCTCTTCCCATCATTATTTCGTGGGGCTCAATCCTGTGGTTCTGTCAGGTATACTTCTGAGTCCCATTAAAACGAGTGGTAATGCATCTGGCCACTCTAATGATGTTGATGCACACATTTTTCCCAATCTTGATTTTATAGTGCCATTCAATTGTTCAACCACTCCAGAAGCCTCTGGGCGATATGCACAGTGCAGTTTCTGTTTGATTTGAAATGCTTCACAGATTATTTGGATCACTTCACTGTTAAAATGTTTTCCTCTATCTGATTCCAAAGTTACTGGGAAACCAAACCTAGGAATGAGCACTCGTAGCAACAGTTTTGCAACTGTAATGCTGTCATTTCTCCTAGTAGGGTAAGCCTCCACCCACTTTGAAAACAGACACACTATGACTAGTACATATTTCAGCCCTCTACATGGTGGTAACTGTATGAAATCAAACTGAAGTCTCATAAATGGACCTTCTGCCTTTCCAATTTTCCCAAATCCAATTACTGTCTTCCTCCCCGGATTATGCATCTGGCAAGTTAGACATCTCTGGCAAAGACTCTCTGCAACAGCTCTGAATTTGGGATTGTACCAATTTTGTCTGAACAGCCTAATCATTGCATCTCTCCCTATGTGTGAGTCTCCATGGTGCATTCTAGCCATTTGTGAGAGTAAACAGTCTGGCATGACTGGTCTGCCATCAGCACTGATCCATACTTCATCATCTCCTCTTTGGGAGCAACCCACTTTGATCCACAAATTCTTCTCACTTTCATCAACCTCATCTTGCAATTTCTTGACGTCATTCCAAGTTTCAGGTGGCATATACAGCATAAGTTGGCAGCTGATTCCCATTCTTTCCACCCTCTTATTGACTGACATTCTGGCTTTGGCACAATGTTGAGCCACCAGATCCGCATATCTGTTGCCGACTACCACCCAGTCATCTCCTGACTGGTGTGCGGCACACTTCACCACAGCCAATTCTTTTGGTGCTTGTATTGCTTCTAGCAAATCCCTTACAAATTGACCATTTTTAATGGGGGATCCTGAAGAAGTCATGAAATCCTTCTGCATCCATAGTTGGCCAAAATCATGCACAACCCCGTAACCATATTGGCTATCTGTAAATATGGTTACTCTCTGATTCCTCCCAATTTTGCATGCTTTTATCAATGCAATCAATTCAGCTACTTGTGCAGATTTGACTCCTAGTAAATAGGATGCTTCAACTATTCCAATTAATTCACATACTGCATAGGCAGCAGTTAGTTTACCGTCTTCATGTCTTTGACATGAACCATCAACAAATAGCTCCCTGTCTGGCTTTTTAAGAGGCTGTTCCTCTATATCTGGGCGTGGTTTTGTGCATAATTCTGTAATTTGTATACAATCATGTTCATCGTCTTCGTCATCTTTAATCCTCTCATGACGTGGGTCTGGTAGTAAGGTTGCTGGATTTATTATAGTACACCTTACCATGTTCACATTTTCAGCACCCATTATTATTCTTTCATATTTAGTCAGCCGACTAGGAGTAAGATGCTGAGTTCGGGTTCTTGTCAACAGAATGACAACTGCATGTGGAACATACACTTTTACAGGGTGTCCCATCACAATTGACTCACTTTGTTCAATGCTCAAACAAGTAGCCGCCACTGCTTTTAGGCATCTTGGCAATGCGGCTGCTACTGGGTCCAATGTAGCAGAAAAATATGCTATAGGACGTCTTTCTAGTCCATGTCTTTGAGTTAGGACAGAAAGTGCACAATTTTCTCTCTCATGACAGAACAATGCAAATTCTCTTTTATAATCAGGCATGCCTAAGGCAGGTGCTGAACATAGGGCATTTCTCAATTTTACAAAAGTTTCTACACTTTCATCCTCCCACTCCACAGGGTCCTTTGCTTTCTTCTTCATCATGTTAATTAAGGGCTTAGCTAACATGGAAAATCCTGGTATCCATTGTCGACAGTAACCTACTATTCCTAGGAACATTCTCACTTGTCTTTGTGTTACAGGCATTTGCATTTTCTTTATTGAAGCTACTCTTTCAGCTGTTACTCTTCTTTTTCCTCTCTCAATTTGGTGTCCCAGATACTTAACAGCTGTTGTACAGAATTGCAATTTTTCAGGTGAGACTTTATGTCCTTCTTCTGCCAAAAGATTTAATAATGCTATGGAATCAACAACACAGTCCTCTCTGGTGTTCGATGCCACCAATAAGTCGTCGATATATTGGACTAAAACTGAGCTTCCTGGCATCACTAGTTTTTCAAGGCACTTTTTCAGTATCTGGTTGAAAATAGAAGGACTTTCTGTGTACCCCTGAGGAACACGATTCCACACATAAACCTTGTTCTCAAATTTAAATGAGAAAAGATACTGGCTGTCTGGATGTAATGGTATTGAAAAGAACGCTTGACACAAATCAATTACTGTGAACCATCCTGCATTCCATGGAATCTGGTATAAAATTACTGCAGGATTTGGTACTATGGGACAACATGGTTCTACAATCTTATTTATTTTCCTCAGGTCCTGAACAATCCTATATTTGCCACTAGGCTTCTTTAACCCCATTATTGGTGAATTACATGGGCTACTCATTACTTCTTTTAGTATGTTTTGTTCTACCATTCGATTTATTTCTTCAATGACTCCTGCTTTTACTTCTGCACTCATTTTGTATTGTCTGGTATTTGGGAAAATTTCACCTTCTTTTACAGTAATTTTAACTGGATCTATTTTAGCCATAAGTCCTACTTCTTTTCCGGTAAAATCCCATACTATGGGGTTTACTGTACCCTTTAATTCTTCTGGCAACTCATCTTTTGTTATTAATGAAAACATCTCATCCACTTCTGTACCTTGTTTTGCAATCATAATTTTATATACATGATCTTCATCTGGTGTTTGAACTGCCACACCATCCGGTGTGCAGAAAATGGTACAATTCATCTTGCACAACAAATCCCTACCTAATAAGTTTACTGGACTAGAATCACACACTACAAACTGATGCATTTCTCTGAAGTTTCCAATTTTAACTTCCATTGGTTCGGTAAGAGGTGTTCTAATTCTTTGGTTAGCTACCCCTACTACTTGGATATCTTCACCAGAGAGAGGAAGGTCTGGGATGTCTGCTGATCTCACAGTAGACCTGGTAGCACCAGTGTCCAAAAGGAAAGTAATATCATTACCTTTCACATTCCCTTCAACATATGGACCAGACTGATCTACCTGTAAGGATGCGCCAAGTACGCACTCCTTCTCCCCCTCTCCTAGGCACCATCATGGACTGAATCGACAGAAATCGTCCTGCAAAAGAAATTGTGATGTCATATAATCATTCTTACCACTTCCTCCTTGATATCTGATGTCTGTACCATGCTTTGCTCTGCTTACATTACCCTGAATAGGTGCGGGTGGCAACTGACTCTGAGGATTTACACCCTGCTGTGAGTCATTTTGCGTCTGTGGATTTAAATTTTGATTTGGGACATTATTATTCCGAATCTTTTTACACTCGTCCTTCCAATGCCCCAATTTCCGTATCCATGACAAGGAAATTTCTTTTTAGCTTCTTCTCTACTCATTCGTCCTCTAAATTTTCCACCATTCCCAGTATCACCACTCGTTCCAGAATCTTTTCCTTGATTTTTACTCGGACTTTCCAAATTAATTCCTTGTTTCTCTGCCATTTTCACCTGAGCCCACATCACTTTTTCCTGCAATTTCTTGTGTCTATCCTCAATATCGTCGCCACAATATTTTGCATACTTCAAAATCTCATCAATGGGCTTCCCTTGCCAACTCAGCATATGCTGTTTAATCATTTGACAAATTTCTGGCTTTAAACCGTAAACAAACCGATACACAAACTGACTCATGTTCTTGTCTCCAATGTCCTCAAATCCACTATACTGTTTAAATACCTGCAATAGACGCTCATAGTAGGAATGCACCGATTCATTAGCTTCTTGGGTAGTTCGATCTATTTTCACCCAATCTGTTTCTTTCGGTGGTATTTTCCCTTTCAGGTAAGTTATCACCTGCTGATACTTTTTCATCACATCATTTGACGGAGCACCTGTTTTCGGATCTCTAGGATATTCATCACTAGGCCAATCAACTGTAATTTTACAATCTGTCCACAAATCGGCAGGTACCACTATGTCAAACAGACCATCCAAATCCTTCAACAATACCTTTGACACCTTCACAAACCTGTCAACCTGCTTGTACCATTCAATTGGTTTTTCTCTCAATTTTGGAAAATCATTCGTAAATGACAAAATATCCTGTCTGCTCCATGGGACATGTACATATCCTCCTCCCGCAACTTCTCGCATGGGATACATTTGATCTGCTTTCCCTGTTTCTTTCATCACATATTCTGATGCTGTTCTACTTGTTCGTGCTTCTTCCTTTTTCTTGGCCCACCTAGTTTTCCATTTATCTAGGTCTCCCCATTTTTGCGAAACTAACATTAATTCTCTTATTTGTAATCTTCTTCCAGAGGCATTCATATTTTCTAAATCTTTGTCTGAAAATTCTGCTCAATAGGGTTTCTGTAGTACCTTTGATCTCCCTATTTCTATTCCCATCTGTAGTGCTAAATTGGATAATTTTTCATGGAATATCCTTACATTTCTGGTGATACTCCTACACAGGAACAATAATTCTTCTTCATCATAGGTATTTAAGCGTTCTAGTCCTACATTTCCTGCTATTATTTCTTCTAATTCGACTTTCAATTTATGAATGTCCATTATTTTCGGAGGTGTGCACTGTTTAACTGACCCTTGCACCCATCTTTCTAGATCTTCAGGTGTTACTATGGTAGCACTTTTTGCTCCCGATGAAGTTACTAAACTTACATCTTTTGAACCTCCAGGTACATCTTTTCTTGGAGTACTATTTACAGAACCTCGAATAGGCAAGTCCATAAGTGATATTGTGGATTCACAGTCACTAAATTGATCCTCAATTATAACTGGAGCTTCAGGTTTGGGATTATTCACAGGAGTAGGTGTAAGTATCGGTGGAGGACAGCTTCCCTGAGTACCATATAATGGAACTACTGGACCAATTGTTACAGGTATGGTCAATGAATCAGGATGTACTTTTATCTGAGTTATTTTCTGTATTAATTCTGTTCTGGTCTTTTCTAGGGCTTCTTTTTCTTTGTCATGAAGTATTCTACTAGTGGTGAATTCATGCATTACCTGTGGCACTAATGGAGTTTTTGGTGGTGCACTTGGGGTGCATCCACTTGTTCCTTCCTGATATGGTGGGGGATTTCTTAACATTTCCTCCATAAATTCGTCTTCAGACTCCTCATTTCTCATTAAATGTTTTGTCTTTTCTGTGCACTTACTTCCTAATTTCTCCTCTGCTGAAAACAATGGATATAATCCTTCTGTAATCATTGCCCTTCTCCATTGTTTCATCTGACCGTCCCTAGACTCACGTAGATATCTGGGAAAAAATCCTGGATAACTCCTATTACTTCTAGATCTATCCCGCTCAAATGCCTCGGTTTCCCATTCTTCTAGAGCTTCGTACTGAGTTAATCTAGGTCTGGGTTCTAAGTCATTCATCCTCAATCTAAAGTTTTGAAGAATCCTTCCATTGAAGGTACCATTCTCGGGAAATGCTAATATTCCATCATTTTTGGTATACTCTATCCAATTCTCCATCCATACACAAGTATGATAACCTCTCTCCATCATCATGAATGAAGCGGGCGTTTTAGCTGGTGGAATTATAATTCCTTCTCTAGTTTTGAGTGGTTTATCCTTTTTAAAATAGTTCTTAATCTTTTGCAGAAAGGACATTTTTCTCCTTTCTCCGTACATCTTGGGTAAGTATCGATGTATAAAATGATATTCTGCAAAGCCTAGGAATCTCCTATCCGGACGAGTTCCTGTTAAAGTCGGATCGCGTTTTAACATGCAATCTTTAACCACTAAGATTTTAGCTTCTAAAATATCCACCAATCAAGTCTCTGCTAACTTTCATTTCTGAACCAATCCTTGCGCGGCCTTTTGGTGACGTTTGTCTGTCAACCCCTCCTTTACAATCTACTTTTTCCTGTCCCTCGCTGTTTCAACCAATCCCAGCGCGGCACTTGTGACGTCAGTACTACTCCTGACTACTGACCCCTCCTTTACAAGGGTTTTCCCACACCCGCGGATTCAACCAATCCCAGCGCGGCGTTTTGTGATGTCAGCTCCCTCTCCGGCAACTGACCCTCCCTTTACAAAAATTTACGCAAACTTATTTTCTCTATAAATCTTAATTAAATTTCAGTAACGACATAAAACATTCGCTATCGTGCCAGTTTCTCTAAAATAGAAAAGATAGTTTTCTCTCACACTTAGTAAAACCTTTTCGTTTACTAAACATACACTACGAGTAAAACACTTCCGTCTACTCTTCACGCAAGCTCCAGGAGTACCTGTTACTTCTCCAATGTTACCCTTTCTAGGTGATATAACATCAAATTTTCACCAGCGTACTCTTTTGCTATTACTCACACGCATAGAGTCCCTAACGAGTACTGAAAGTCCTGCTTAACTTTTCAGTACTATTTCTGCCTGGCAGATAACCTCACTGCAGTATGGCTTCCACTTGCCACCCGCTATTCTTTTTACCCCGGGGTATTCTGGACAACATAAAACAAAACTTTGAATACACGGATGTTAGTTCATAAAAATACAAATAAAATTCTCATTACCCAATTAACAAAGAGTAACCATCCTCTGATAAGCAGAAAACTGATCCAGCGCGATATTAGCAAACAGCATTCATACACTAGATTCTCATTTGGGCCCATACATTCATACTACGCTAATACTTACGCTGGGTTTTATCAGTTGTTACTCTCTATCAAAATCCCTGCTACCAATTACCTTCTGATTGAAGAGTAATGACTTACCAATGAATCCTTTGCTAATTGGGAAATTTAAAATGAGTGACATTTGTTATAGTACATAATCCTGAAATAACCACTGAGTCAGGAAGTTTTAAAATGTTTATCTAAAGATTTAGCAGAGTAAAATACAGAGCCACATGGTACTTAATCGCAATACCCAAGATTAAGCATAGAAATGATTATTGCTAATCAATGACGGTGTTTAAAGAAGAGGAGAAGATAGAGACAGCAGCGCAACTAAAGGTTGCATTATATTTACCTAAATGCGAGAACCAAACCCCTTAGCCAAGGAGTTGAAAGAATAGGACCCAGGAAGGATGAAGAGCAAAGACTTCCTCCGGGATCAGGACAGGACCGGTGACCTCTCTACAACGACGCCTGCGTCGTTCCCTCTCTGATACTCGACTTCTCTCGATTCTCCCATGCCTTCCTTCTAATGGACTCCGCCGCCCCCTCCTCAGGACCTCTTCTGGACAGGGATTCAGTCTGCAATCGATCAGCTTAGCGGTCTGGAGCTCTTCCTGTCAGCATCTCCGCTCTCCTGTGCTTCAAGACTTCTGACTCTCTAATTAACTAATTCTATATCTATTATACCCTTCTACGCCCATGTACCTCCCCTTAATGTTGCTAAAATATGGGACCACTACTTCTGATTGGACAGGGACAGGGGTGGATTCTCGCACCATGTTGATTTGGCCTAAATTGTAAAGCCTATTGTCTTTACGTTCCCACCCTTCAAATTAATACATTCGCTTTATTTCCCACCCGTCTCACGACAAATGTTATACATTTTACAGGGGAAAAGTATCATTTTGTCCACAGGAAACATAAAGTACAGCATCTTCGGCCAATGGGTCATGGCCTTGGGAGACGTCCAAGTTGACTTCACTTGGCAGGCACACAGGATACATGCGCAGAACCATCGTCTCTCGAGATGCAAGTCACCAACCCAGGCCCAAGTTTACGAACTAATAAAAGTGCAAGAAGAAAATATTAGAATCACAAATAAAATGTTTCACTGTATACCCACTATTTCTATTCTATTCCCAATTAAATATATATACTATTCCGCGTTAGTAGCGTTAGGAAACGACAATTTAGTAATGACATGAGAGCAAGCTGAAGCATGTGAAAACATCAAGCAGTCATTTTACTACACACTGCGCAGAAGCAGAAATTTCCCACCAAGTAAAGAAAGACGTCACACCATGTGATCAGGTTGCGACATGGTCAGTGAGGTTCCCGCGCTTTAGCGGCCATTTTGGATTACAGACAAGCGTTATTCCTTAGTAAAACACATATGCAAGCTTCTCTCCCCTTTGTGTAGTGTATGCAAAGGTTAGTATTAACAATACAATTTTAATAAATTAATACTATGAGGAGGATTGCGTACAAGCAAGTTTCATTTATGAAACCTTGCTCCATCAGGCATCTAGGAAAAATACCTCCACAAACTTCAGATGATACAGAATGCCTCAGCCTGGCTTCTCTCAGGAATACCAAATTATCAATCAGTTTCGCAGGCCTTGATTAAGTTATATTGGCTTCCAGTGGCAAAGAGATTTGAATTTAAGGGTGTTTGTATAGCTTTTAAGACATTGTACAATATTGGTCCAGACTGTATTCAGGAGACATTTGTTTGGTACACCCCTACAAGGAAACTCAGATCCTCAGAAGCCAAGCACCTAGTGCTGCCTAAGGTCAAGCATCATGGGGAGGTAGGTGTTTTGTTTTGGGAACAGCAAAACTATGGAACTCTCTCCCCATGAATTTAAAAAGCTGCCGAGACCTCTTGTCCTTCCGAAAGTCTCTGAAGACCTGGCTCCTCAGTCATTAGAGCAGCATTTTCTTTCATTGTATTTTCTCCCGCTTGAAAGCAGCAGGGCCAAGACGCCTCATAGCATTTGAGCGCTATATAAAAGTATGAATCCAATCAAATCAAATTGAAAGTGATTTGAGAGGAAGGATTGCATCCAATGAAGTGATGATCCTTGCAGGCCTGCAGCCTTGATACACTGAGTTAAGATATAATGATCTATTATGTCAAAGGCTGCCAATAATTTCAAAAGGACTAATGCCTGGACCAATCCTTTGTCAGCTGCTTCTCTCATGTCATCAACCACGGATAGTACAACAGTTTCTGTGGAATGGTAGGGACGGAAACCAGCCTGATGGGAGTCTAGGAAGGAAGAGTCCTCCAAAAATGAGCAACAAAATTGGGCAATATGTGCCTCTAGTACTTGGCTAAGTAAGGAAGTGAAGAAATTGGATGGTAGTTTTTCAAAACTGTAAGATCTTCACCAACTGTTTTTGAAGTTGGAATACTACCACCTCCTTAAATGTATGGGGAACAATACCCTGGCTTAAAGATAGATTAATCACGGTGATCTATGGGTCATAAAAATATGCAAAGGCAATATTTTTAATCTGAGGGAGCCAGATGTCTTTAGATATCAACTTCAGAAGCCCATCTTTGGTAATGGCTAGACAACTTGTCAGCATTGTAGAATGTCGATTCTCATAAGTTTACTGCATAGTGAATCAGAATTTTATTAAAGACAAGGAGGCTAGCATTATGCATAATACTTTTATTTACCACTTCTGAGCAGCAAACACTTCAAAGAATCTTTAGAACAGAACTAAATTACCCAACAATAGAAATAGAACTTTAAGGTCCCATATAATCCAGCCATCCACCATCTTCTCCCTCTTTATTTCCTTCTACTCCATGTTCATTCTTGTATTAACCATTATCTCAACCAATCCTTATATCACCATCTTTTTCAAGACATAAAAATTTATTGTACTCTCCAAACCAATAATAATTCAAATAAAAGACGTTCTGTATCGGTGCATTACTCAATGACCCTCCTATCCTATTAGGGTTTCATAAGTTGCACGCTCCTGCGCGAAATCGTATTCGGCTGTTCTAACACCTACCGGGTTAGAACAGCCGAATCTATTCGTGCAGGAGCATGCAACTTATGAAACCCTAATATTACAAGGGATCCTGAATCAGCACACTTTCTGATGGGGAAAGTGGACAATGATATACATCCGTCTTTTAAGGAGGCTAATTAGTTTGGCCATTGCCAGAGTCAAACATTTGTCCAGATACTTTACATGCGATAGGAGGGTCATTGAGTAAAGCACCGATACAGAACGTCTTTTATTTGAAGAGTCCATCTGTTTACCCTTCACCACCAAGCTAAAATATCGAAGCATACTCTAAAGAAGAAATAGGAGGTATCGACCCCTATCACCCAGGAAGCATAAGCTTAGTGTTGAAGGAGCAGTTACCATTGCCCTAGAGAGGTTTTTAATCCATTATAGGTGTATTATTATTGGTTTGGAGAGTACAATACATTTTTATGTCTTGAAAAAGATGGTGATATAAGAGTCCATCGAAACGCGTCGACGCCCAGTTGAAGAGTACACAATTTGTTAAGTGGCTAGACCAAGGAGTATTTCATGAATTAAACAATACCAGGTTCTAGCCCGTAAAGTTTTGGTCTACGAATGTGTACACCATTTATGACATAGTGCTTTTCTGTCTTGTGATTTGTACTCTCTTTTTCTTATTCACAGTGTGTGCTTTTAATTGTACAAATAGGATTTGTTTTATATGTCTGTGTTAATATTCTATGTACAACATTTATTACATTTTGCAAAATTGCCTTCAATTTTTAATTTTGTACCATAAAGGGTTTTATTAATAAATCGATTTGTATTTTTATACAACTGTTGTTGTCAGGATTATCTGTTAGGAATATACGGTCTCACTTCCAAAGAATGTAGAGGGTGTGAGTGACAGAGAGTGAGTGGAATAAGTTTGAGTGTATAGTAGACACAGGTATATTTTCCCCAAAGGATAAAACTTTTGTAATACTGTTGTATTATACCCTATTCCTTTGGGAAGCAAGGGGTTCCTCTTTTCTTTTTAAACAAGTTCTCATAGCCGCCAGAGCTGAAGAGAAAGCTGATTGACATGCTGCTGACATGGAGGCTGGATGTGCCCAAAGTGAGTCAGTCATGAGAGTGAAAAGTAAGCCAAAGCACAAGGCTGCAGGACACAAATTGATTTATCGTCAGAAAAAGAAATTGTGCTTCAGGTGAGGATTTTAGCTTCCACACAAAGATAAATGTCCTTCCATTAGGTTGCTCTGCAAAGGCTGTGGAAAGGAGAACCCTTTTGCAATGGTCTCCAAGGCAAAGGAAAAAGCATGTGCATCTCTACACAAAGACAAAATGGCCACCTGAATGTTCCCAAAGTGACATTCGACGCACACCCACTAGGCCAAGCGACCACATCAACTGAGGCAAATCAACACCAAACGAAGTCGATCAGCATCTAAATCTTCGTCAAACAGCTCTTCAGAATTAATGTCAAGCGAAAGTGAAGAAAATGGTGTTGCCATGTTGATGTTTACCTCCGAGAAACATGTGCATGTTGGACTGGTCACATGTGAGGAAAAATACCAGTCCAAGAAAAGTTGCTACAACAAAGTACCAAAGTCATTCAAACATTGTATAAAAATCACACTAAAAGTCAACAGTTGTTCAATACCTTTTATTATTGACAATGGTGCATTGATAAACATTATGCCTGGAGAGAAATATAATGAACGGTCTCTATTGCCCAACTTATGCCATTGAAACTAAAGTGTATACGTGAGCTGACCAGAAGCCACTGAAAATTCAAGGTGCATTTGTAGCAATAATGAAACACTAGAGAACAAAGGTTCAAGCACCCATTCTTTACTTTAAGTTACAGCATCAACTGCCTGTTTACTCAGCTTCAGCACAGCTGCTGATATGGGACTGTTAACCGTGAACTATACCATGAATGCTCATCATGAAATAGTAAGTAAATTTCCTTCGATGTTTCATGGGTTAGGAAAACTCGAGACTATGAAAGTCCAACTACACATTAATGAGGACGTCCATCCTATTGCCCAAAGACACAGATGAATTGACTTTCATTTACAGGAAGCTGTTAAAAAAGAACTTGAATCCTTACTCAAACATGATATTATTGAGCGTTACACTGGTCTAATGCCTTGGGCTTCTCCCATAGACTTAGGGGCCGATTCCGATTCGTGTCGGTAATTTCTCCGACCGAGCCGGCCTCGGAGAGATTTCCGACCGAATCGGACCCGTTAAGTCCGACCGAACGAGTCCGATGCATTCGTATGCCACCGGACACGAGTCGGTCGGACTCCCATTGAACTCAATGGGAGCCGGTCGTACAACGCGTACGCGGGCTCCCATTGCCTCCAATGGGTGCGAGGCAGACAAGGGCGCCCCTACAGCGAGTACGCCGCGGCGCGCCGCGGCGTACACGCACAGGTAGGGGGACCCATGGGTCCCCCTGTGTGCGCCTCGCACGGGTGCGCGTACAGGGGGTCCGACACGGACCCCAAAGTACGGCTCCGACAGCGAGTTCGAGTCGGACGGCGCGAGTCGGTCGGAGCGGTCGAGGTGCGCATCGTACTTACCCGGCCAGAAAGCGTCTCCATTGCGCGGTGCGAATCGGGTCCGAGCGAGTCGGTCGGAGCGGTACGATCCGGGAACCAGTCGGTCGGAGCGGTCGGGTCGCCCGGACGAAGTCGGTCGGCGAATACGCATCGTACTCGCTCGCCCGGACGCGCGTACGACTCGGTCGGAAAATAGGGCTCCGGATCGGATCCGGTAAAACCGAATCCGATTCGGAGCACTACCGGCCGAGATCGGAATCGGCCCCTAAGTATCCAAAAAGGAAAGTGAAAGAGCTGCACACATCTGCGTGTATATGCTTCAAGTAAACAAGGCAATTGAAAGAGAATGACATCCAGGTCTGCACATTGCTGACATGATAACACAATTGAATGGTGTGAAGGTATTCTCTCACCTTGATCTGAATGAAATATATCATCAGATTGGGCTTGAGGAGAATTGCAGGTATATTACCAACTTTTCTACACATATTGGTCTGTTCCGTTACAAAAGACTACGTTTTGGTGTGTCATCTGCTGTGGAGTTATTTCAAGATGTCATTCAACATATCATGCAACCTGTGATGAATGCTTCCAATTATAGTGATGACATTGGTTTTTGGGTCTACACTGCAGGAGCACGATAAGGCTCTCACGCAAGTGTGTCGCTTGCTCGTTGATGCAGGTTTAACTTTGAATGCTGAGAAATTATCGATAAGACAAAGTTTGAATTCTTTGGCCATATCTTTTCTGATGGGGCATGACACCCAATCCAGCTTAAGTACAAGCGCTGTCCACTGCCAGTCCCCCACAAGATGTTTTCATGTTACGTTCATTCCATGGCATGGCCAGCTATGGCTCTATATACATACAAGACTTTGCCTCTTTCAGTGCACTATTAAGAGACTTTACGAAGAAGAATGTTTCTTTTCATTGGCACATGAATGTGAGCAAAGCTTACAGAAAATCAAACAAGCTATCAAGAATGCTCCTGAAATGGCATACTTTGATCCAAAGATTCACGCCAAGGTTGTTGTTGACACTAGCCCAGTCAGGTTAGGCACCATACTGGCACAGCACAGCACAGCGGACACCCAAATGCTCGAAGACGTATTGTGGCAAATCCAAGCAGAGGTTTGGCCCAAACTGAATGTGCTTATTCACAACGTGAGAAACAAAGCTTAGCAGTGGTGTGGGCTTGTGAACATTTCCATGTACTCTTGTATGGGAAACCCTTCAGGCTTGTGACAGATCATCAAGCATTGTTGACCATCTTTGGCAATCCAAAGGCAAAAATGTCTCTTTGCATTTGGGTCTCCGATTGCAAGAATACAACTACACCATCATGCATCGTCCAGGGAAAGATCAAATCCCTGCCGACTACTTCACACAAGTGTCTCTACAGTGTCAGGGCAAACTTTCCAAGACGGCTGAAGCATACATAAATGTAATTGTGGAATCAAGCACCCTAGTTGCCATTTTGCTGGAAAAAGGTCTCACTGCCACTAGTCGTGATAGTGACATGCTGAAACTAAAAGACATTATTACACAACAGTCTTGGTAACAGCACTTTTGACCTCTTACCAGTGACAGTAAATACCAGAAGTTTTAAAGTGTCAAAGATGAAGTGTCTGTTACTCCGGCAGGCATTATTCTATGAGGTTCGAGAATTGTCATTCTGTAGAGTCTGCAACAACTGATAATTGAAGTCGCCATGAAGGACATTGTGGAATTGTTGCCACCAAATGAGCTCTCCGAGACTGAGTCTGGTTTCCACATTTCGATGAGAGAGTTGAAAGAGAATTGAAGGCCTGTCAGTTATGCAACTGCCTGTCATCAAAAACCACTCAACACACCTGAAACATGTCAGAGTTGCCAGCGCATGCATGGTAAAGAATTGCTGTTGACTTCTTCGGTCCTCTTGACAACAGACATCACCTGATGGTGATCGTTGATGAATACTACCATTTTATACTAATAGAATATCTCTCATCTATTACTAAAGAAAGAGTCATTGAGAGATTAGATGACATCTTCCCGACATGGGGTGTGCCTGCATTTGTAAAATTTGATAACGGACCACCTTTCAACAGTCGAGAATTTAGCGACTTTTTAAGTCATTTAATGTGAAGCATCAGAGGAGCATACCTCTTTGGCCTCAGGCCAATGGCCTTGTCAAACGTTTCATGAGTACTCTTAGGAAAGCTGTACTAGAAAAGCTCGATCATAAAACTGTCTTAAACTTGACTCCTCAAGCTTACAGTTTGACCCCTCACTCGACCACAGGTTAAAGCCCTGCAACCTTGATGTTCAGGAGACCCAAGATGACCTAGTTACTTCAATGGACCAACAGAGGATCAAATACTGAGGAAGAAACCAGCAAAAAATACTTGGATTATGTAAAAGCAAAATGAAGGCCTATGCCGACAAACGTCCACAGGCAAAATACATTAATTTCACTATAGGAGATCACATGCTTGTTCTGCAGCATAGAAAAGGAAAGACTGATGCTCCTTTCGATACTGAATTATTCCATGTTGTGACCAGCAAAGGACACATGGTGACTACCCAACTTCATGGGAAGTCCATTACGTGAGATTCCTTGCATTTCCGACATGTGGCTCATTGCTTGTTGGGCAATGCTCCTGTCGTATAGTTCCTATATTACCTATACAGGATCTGCGCGTTTCGATAACATAAACTGTGGGATTGGTGGCAAACTGATTCCGTGCACCCCCACTGGATACGTTAGCCTGTCTGTATTAGCTAGCTCACAGTGCCACTGTAATCTCCTCTTATCACAGAGAGAATAGATTCTGGCAACCTCAGAACATGACAACCCTGATCCCTCAGAATCGTTGAAATAATATATTTCCTTTCGCTCAATCACTCGTGCTCACTTAGTTTGTCTCAGAGAGTTACGCAGAATAAACAGGCTGGGCGTTTCAATAAGTATTTATTGAACAGTTGTTTTTCTAGTGTATAATAAATGAGCTGCAACAACCATTAGACAGTAGCAGAGATATATGATTAGCAGTACTATGAAAGTAAAGGGATGGTAAAGTTCTACCATCTTGCAGAAATCATAAATATATACAAGTACATAAAACACATGATAAAAAGTGCGTACTCCTATGATCTTTCCCTAACTAGATGTACCTAGATGTACCTAGCATCTGTGTAGGTGTTATGCCAAGAATCCCTCTAGGATCTAGTCCACCCCATTACCTGAGAGTTAGAGAATGTGGGACCCCGTCCTGGTCTCGAGTTGGACACCCTGCGAGGGATGTTAGACCACTGCTAGCTGGAGTGTCTACATGCAGGAATCTCAGCGTCTCTGGTCAGTGTGTCAGCCGGGAAGTCACGGTCTCCTCTCCCTTCCTAAGCAAGATGTGCTGTATATATACCCATAGGTCTCCCCAGGGGTCCTACCTTGCTGTGTTACTGTGTCGGCCTAAAGGATGACGTTGGGCCTGAACTTTATACAGAGATATTATACAGGAGATGGTAATCGTACTGTTAGTCCTGCTGTGCTTCCAAGAAGCCTCATGCATAATGTATGAGAATCGAACCAGGGAAAAACCTGCGTTCTGAATGCAGTGTCATATCTAGGTAAAAGGTCAGTGCCTAAGAACCGTTATGTATGTAATGTAGGGAAGGATATGGGTGAAAGGTTGCAATGTTACTTGTGCCTATATAGGGCACCTATATGGAATATAACACCCACTCCTCTTCCGACTGGACGACATATCTATTACTGTACTACTAGCATAACTAGATAGCGGTACACACAAAGTTTATAAAAACATCTCTTTAGCTAAAAATGTTTAAAAATTTCTAAACTTTTTCTAAAAACTTAAGAAATGTAAAAAGAAAAAAAAATGTCAAGCCCTAGCTCTAAAAAGTGTCCGTAATTATAGTACGAACCACTATAAGCATTAAAAAGCCATGTATGCCCAAAAAATGAAAGGAATGTCAATTTTGTTTTTGAGTTCCCAAATTGAGCTTGTTTAAAAAAAGGCAAATTTCTTCCTAGCACACGACGAGCCAAATGAGTCAAATGTTTATGTGTCCTGGCTGGTAGACGCAACATTTCCGTTGCTTGCTTCCGCAGTAGACGGCCCCTGTAACACCTCGCACAGTATGTCAATTGAGCACAGATGATGTTCCACGCTGTCCGCAGCCGGTGCTGGAGCAGCCTGTGCGCCGTCTAAAGCCTGGGTGTCAGTGGAGGAGCCGGTGTTCATACCAACAGGTGCAGTTACTACCTGCGGTGGCTCATGGAATGCCGCCATCAACATTGGAATACGCTGAGGGCACTGCAGAACATGGGCCGTTATCGGGTCCAGTAACGAATTCACGTCTGATTGCGCACATGATGGGAGTGTCAAACACAGGTCTAACACGCATTCTTCTCCCCAAAACAGGCATTGGAGGACAGGTAAGATGCAGTCCATCCAGACTGGTCGAAATGACAAGAACCAAGATGCACTTAGTTCTCTTAGGCGAGGTGTGCCCAGATGTTGTACCATATGGTCACGGTATTTACGCTCCTGGAGTGCTTTTTCCATCTCCTGGGTGACTGGGACGTCCATTGCGTAGCAAATATAAAACAATCAGGATACCTGCTGCTAGGAACAGGATGAGCGGAAGTCCTCCAAAGATGCTTCCAAATACGGAGTGTATGAAGTTTGAGATAACTCCAAGTTCCGTCTGAAAGGTGCTCAGAAGTCCAGAACCTATGGTCTTAAATAGGTGGACAATGCCTGTCGTATCAGACATGTTAAAGATACGACTTACCATTTCTGTGAAATGGAAAGGGCAGTTTGTATGAATGAGCGCCTGTATCTCTGCCGAAGACCTTGCGATCTGTAGATCAAAAGTCTCTAGAGCGGAGGTTAAGGGCACAGACTTCTGTAGAAGCATGGCTTTCATTCTGCTTAGAGTATCAAACCGTATTAAAGAAACATTCAGTGAAGGCCATAACGGCACCTCCCTGACTGTATGTGTCAGTGGAAACATTACTTGCATACAACAAGTAACCCTGGAGCTCACGGTTACCAGATATGCAATGTCCGGCAGCATGCCACAGCAGCCTTGACTGTTCAGCATCAAGTAACTCCCATTCGAAAGTAGCCTAAATGCTGGAGTAATTACAGCAGCTGGGGCACCCCTCAAATGGCAGGACAGGTTTGCCACAGAACCATTACTAGCCCCGTGCAGCATTATATCCTGGCATATGAGTGATCCACTCAAAGCGTTCTCACAGTTTGTACCGCTCAAAAACACTTCTCGATCCCCACTCCGGCATCGAAACCTGTATGGTAATACCCATGATTCCTTAATGTATTCCTTACCCATTTCATCATATCTGCCTACTTGCTTTTGTTCAAGGCAATACTGAAACTGAAAAGTAGTGACAGGTAGAGTTATGTGGCCATGGATTAGCCATTCTGTGGACGGTGATTCTGCCACTGTAAATGCTAATCTATCCAGTTTTTTGATACGCAGCATTGTATATTTAGCTCCCCTTTGTGCTATTTCTATCTGTTTATCCGTTAGATTGTATTCAGAAAACAGGGACGTACTGTTGATATAACGCCAAGGCACATAGCCTGCATGCAAAGATTGCAGCGTCCAGCTTAATAACATATTAGAATGTAACTGTGATTGCCCGTGTTGTAATGTGGCCAAATCTTGTTCTAGTATGTCTATCGCAGAAGATACAATGTTGCCTAAGGAATATATCCTGGAGGTCAATGTAGTTAACCCATTGTCTACCACTGCTAGAGATTTTTCTAGATTTATACGGTCTATCTCTCGTAGTCTCTCTGCGGCCTCTTGTTGTGATATTTTCCATCTTTCATTGTAGACAGCATAATTGAAATGTTTCTGACATGGCTTCCTGGAACCCATTAAAAAATCCCTAAGATCCACATCCTGTGACAGTAAGGATAAGTGGTGTTTCACCAGTGTGAGTATTGAGGTTTTTAGCCAATCGAGGCACAACTTCCCAACACTGTAGGATGTCACTACCCCTGGATGTTGTCTCTGTACGTAATGTGGATCTGGCTTATGGATACTAAACCCTTGGGCTTTACCCATGAATCTTGCCTGACAACTATTAGTGTCTGTGGGCCAAATCAACAATTTTTTTGAATCGGGGTCTGATCTGTTGTATTGTATAATGTCATCTATTGTAATGTCTTCCTGTGATGTTATGTTACTCTCGGTGTGTGATGGAGTCGGCATCCGAGGTGCGCTCAAGTCTTTGTTCTTGACTAGTCCAAGGCAAGACGTCTGTTGCACAGTCTCGTTCAAAAACATGATTTGTTGAGGGATGAGGCATGCTCTAAGCAAAGCTTCTATTCCCTCTACCTGTCATTCCCTAGTACCCCAGACTGATTTTAGGTCTTTGGTGTCTTTCCACAAGTTGAAACCTTGTTCGGACAACTGGGCAATAAAGGAAGCAGAGTAAATCTGTTTGGTGTTTGTCAACATATTTTCTGTGTTGATGTTGGTGCAACCTTATAATAATACGAGGCTGTGTCAGACATATTGAACCCGGAAAAATATGGAAACTTCTGTGCAAATGTTTTTGAACTACCTTTCGGTGGTGTTGGACAATGTTCCCACTGGTGGTATGTGAACACATTTCTAGGATTTGCAGATCTATGCAAAAAGTGATGACCATAGTGTTGATAACAATACATACTTTTGAAATCTGATGTGCTTTCCAATGTTTCACTATTAGAAAATGCAGCAGATTTTTCCAAATCAGACAACATGTTATTAACAGTTTCGAAATCCCAATTATCGGAAAATGTACTTGAGGTAATGATATGGCTCAATGATATTTTAAATAAATGAGGAATTCTTAACATTTCGGTCGGACCAAATATGTCGAAATCAACCTTGTCCCAAACTATACCATTAGGTATAGGAACTGCTGTAATGTTCACTGATGACAAGTCTCTTTGTTCACGATGAGATGATAGGTGTGGTTTTAAAAGTATGTTCACTTTTTGGGCTGCAGAGCTCTGTCGAAGGTATCTTCCATTAACAAGCATACTAAAAACTATTACCAAGCCTATCCAGAAAAGAAAGAAAAGTATCCCGGTGATTACCCATAGTTCTACCCAGGGTGACACCAGGTAAGTCTTTTAAGAAAGTTCCGAAAGTCTTTTACTTGCTGTTTGCAAGATTTTTTGGCTAGCGTCGTTTCCGGTTCGCTTGGATCCAAAGAAAACGTATCAAAGTTTATGAAGTAGCCAGAAGCAGTTCGATCAATTGTTGGTTCTTGTCGAGGCATGTTGACGTAGACATCTGTATTTGGTCGAATAGCGAGTTGTCTTTCATTTTGAGTTTGATTTTGAATTTGAACTTCTGGTTCAAGAGGAACGAGTTTCATTGCATTGTTGCATAGTCCTTCATTCCGTGCAGGAGGTTCTTCGAACGTGATGAGTCTTTCCGTTTGAACTTCTTGAATTGTAGCGAGAGGAGGGCGTCTGCTACTTTGGAGTCAACGTGGCCTACTACTCAGTATCGGCCACATAGTGTTGTTTGATTAGGTTGATTGAGACAAATCTTTTCTCCTTTTTTCTGGCAAGAGGCGGCAGAAGTACAGTTCTTGTTCCTTCAACTGCTAGGACCGGTACAGGTTTTCTGTACGATGGCCCAAATTCTTTCTTGTCCGCTATTTTCTCTATGACCAGATCCCAGACTTTTGGGATCCAGACAGGTCTTGCCGTGACTGATTTGACTTCCCCAGTGGCGGTCTGCTTCATATGGACATTACTTTGTTGTGTCCTGGATTAATTTAGATCCTGTAAAACAGCCAAACGATCATGGATGTCAAAACGTTTTTCATCCGCCACTGTGCCTTCACAATAAAGATCAGGTACTCACATTCTTGTCCCAAATAGGACCTCATATGGAGTGACCCCCCCTAGAGAACTTCTTGGCATATTGTTCAATGTTCGCTGGACTCCATACAGATGTTTTACCCAACTTTCACCCATGCCTAATACTCTAGCTGTTAAAGATTGCTTTAAGTCTCGGTTTTTTCTCTCCACTACCGAATTTCCCTCGGGATGGTACGGAGATGAGTACCACAATGCTACACCCAATCCTCGCATGGCCTCCTTGTAAGCCAGAGAGCTAAACGCAGGGCCCTGGTCAGAATGTAATGTGCCAATTGCATATGTCCCTATAAAGACTCGCAAATCTTTTATAACAGTTCGAGCGTCAGCCGAGCATTGGGGCCACACCCATATGAATCTCGAGCAGGACGCACGCAAACGGACAGTCTGATGCTGTCTAACAATGGGATTTGCGCTAGACGTGTTACGGTAGAACCTTTCATCTGCTGGCAGATGTCGCATTTGAAAACATAGTCTTTAGTCTGCTTTGTTAATCCAGGCCACCAATAGCGTTGTTTCAACAAAGAAACAGTTGTCGTAACTCCTGCATGTGCAGAACCTATCCCTTCGTGTGCTGCTAGATTTAAACCTAACCTACGATCCATGTTTGGAATTACTCTATCCCCCACTCCAGGAATCTGAGCAAATGGAATTTTATTGGCATATAACTTGTAGGAGTACTTGAGTGGAAACTTTTTTGGTATTGCTCCACTGTTTTTGCGACAAGCATTGATAGCTACCATAATCTCACCGTCTATTCTTGTTTTAGAACGAGTGATTGCAGCTACTGAAGCTGTGCGTACAGCCCCCTTTGCAGCTTCATCAGCCAATGAATTCCCTTCAACTTGAACGCCATCACGCTGATGACTCAGTGTATGTATCACTTGAGCTCTCGGTAGTTCGGTTTTCAACTCCACTACCTGTTCGCATAGCAATCTATGCCTAATTGTGCCACCTTTTGCATCTTTGAACCCGTTTTGAACCAGTGCTGCAAATATTCATTATATGACTGTACACAGTAAAAGGAATCGCACACAATTAGTGTGGGGAATTCTCGATCCGTATTCACCAGTGCCAGTATCAAGGCTTTTAACTCTGGCAACTGTGCCGTGCAGTCTCCTAGAGACTGCATTTTTGTGCAACTTGGGTGGAACTTTCCATCCCGCATGCGACTTTTAACGATTGTGCATGCCGCACTGTATTGTTGCTTACTTCCTATGGCCGGTTGAGCTGATCCGTCAGTGTAAATTATATATTCATACTGATCTAGAGGCATTATTTTGTTCGGTAGAGGATATTCTTGTTCGTATTGCAGGAATGCTTGTGTCATTAAATTTGGGTCGTACCTGTATTCTATATCTGTTAAAGTGAGAGAATTAGCCCATTGTATCCATCTCAGATGTAAAGCTTTAGCATTAGGAACGCTTGCCTTTGTTGCATCCTCTAAGGCTGGAACCGGAGTTACTACTATTATTCGTTTCCCCTGAGCCAGTGCATCTTTCTCTCACTACAACAGTCTGTACTGCTGTCAGAATCTTTTCTGTAGATGCGAAGCGCATTTCAGCATTCGTGTACAAATGTGATTTGTATGCAATTGGTACTGTTTCACCTTCATTATATGTCAGATAGGTGTACCCAGATTGACCCGCAAGTATATGGATCACCAGGTTGCGTACGTTTACGCGTGTCTGTAAGTGTTTGGAAGCTATCATGTCAGCTTGCAAGGAACAAAGTTTATCTGTATGTTCCTGTGTTCATTGTTTTACTGAAAAATAAGGTTTTATTAAATCATAGAAAGGTTTTACTCTTTCTGCGTAATCTAAAATGTATGTTCTACCAAAATTTAGAAATCCCAGTATTGATTGTAAGTTTTTCAATGATTTTGGAAGTTGGAGCAGCGCACATTTTTCTAGAAAATTGGCTGCTAGGCTTTTTACTTCACTTGAAAGCTCATATCCTAAAAACAGGACACTGAGATGGGCATTTTTTTATTTTTTAAAGTTGAATTTGTAGCCCTCAGATGCAAATCCCAGAATTATGGTATTCACTCCATTCAAGTGCTCCTCTAGGTCATCGTCCGTTAGATAAATATCATCCACGTAGGACAATGCCTCTTCATCCAATTTTTGAAGTAACTCAGTTACTCTGGCCTAAAACAACCCCAGGCTGTTCTTATACCCCTGGGGGAGTCGACAAAATTGACGCTGGGACCCTAGCTCTGAGATTGCTGTTAGATGCCTGCAGTGAGGCGCTATATTCTGGCAGAAAAATCCATTTGAGATATTAAGTGTTGTTTTATATTTTTTCCGCACAGTGTTATTCATTAATGCGGCACTGTGTGCATTTTGGACTGCAAATGTCTTAGTGCAAGTGCATAAATGTCTATAATCTAAAACTAGACAATATGAATTGTCAGATTTCATAACAGGAAACAAAGGATTGTTCATTGGTGAGGTGCACGTTTCAATCACCCCTTGGTACTCAATTTGATCTAAGATCTCCCTGACCTGTTTTTTAGCTTCTTGCTTTATTGGATACTGCCTCTGTGCACCTGGAGTATTTTTTAAAGGAATAATGTGGTGGGTTGAATCCTCATCCCATCCAACATGGTTTTTGTATAATGCTGGAGCCTGGGCTACCGCCCACTCCTGCGCATATGTGTGTTGCAAGTGCCTGGGAATATGGTCTGAGAAGACCAGAAGAATTACCGTTTCTCCTTTAGGGCAATCCATGACGAATGCTGGCAGCCAATCTTGTTCAGCTAATAAAATATCATAGCCAAACGTCAGGTTCTCCCAAAAGAGACCTCTCACTGTTCTACATTTGTCCCCCTCCATTTGGAGCCTTATTTCATATACTCTATGTGGGACACTTACCCTAGTATCAGGTGTTTCTACCGTGATATAATCATTCAAGTCCGCTGTCACCAGAAATTCCTTCAGGTTCTGGCGAGCTATTGTTACTTCTGCCACACTGTCTAGCATCGTCAGAGTCCATGCCCCGTTCAGTAGTCGAGTCCTCAGAATTCTGGGCATGTCTGATCTTTAGACCTGCAACCTTCTTCTTGAACTGTGTTTTTGGTTTGGCTTTATCTTCTTTTTTGGAAGTATATTCTTGAGCGTGCTGCTTGTCTCTGGAGTTTGTACGCTCTTCTTGTCTGTCTGACCGTCCTTCCCTCTCGGAGTTTTTCGATGAACCATGAAAGGAATGAGAGGAACGTGTATCAGTATCCTGATACCTGTCAGGTTTCCTAATATTTTCCCTATTCCTAAGGTTGTACCTCTTTTCGGAGGACTCCTGTGGAGGAGATCTACCTCGGGATTGAGATCTATTTCCTTTAAAGTTTTGTTGTTTTTTATTGTCCCACTTCTTCTTAGTTGAAGCAGGTGTCTGCTTAGTAGTGACCTTTTCAGGACTGCCCATCAGTTGTGGTTTTAAAGCTTCCCCACCCAAACTGTCTCTGCCTAATTCTGCATATGCAGTTTCAATTATTTTAGATAGTTCGTGTTCCTGTTCTAAAGGACTGAACTCCCTCAGGCGTTGGCGGATGGCCGCTGAAGCTGCTTCCCTCTTAATGTTAGCTAGTATTATGGCTGATACCTGGGCATAGTTACCTAGTAACTTCATCCCTAAGTTTAGGGCAGGCTCTGCTCCGTACTCATTTTGTATTTGTCTCAATTCATCAGGTACTACTGCTAATGACGGGATACCATGAGTTCTGGTATAAATGGCAGCAAAGACTGTACCCAAAGTGGTACAATCCTCTAATTGTGGTGTTATACCCCTGGGGAAGCAGATTGTTAGCATTCTGTGTTTTTCATACCGGGTAGTATTCGGGAATACTGCCTCTAGCTGTGTTATTTTCTGAGCTACCGAGAATGGTATTTGTTCACGTTTTGTGGGCATTTTACCCATGACCGCGTGTAATGTTTGTGGTGTAATTTTAGTTGCTGTACCCTGAATTTGAGTTCCATTTGTTGCAACTATTGCTGGTTGGACTGTAAATGTCCTCATGACAAATTGCGTCAAGTTCCTAAAGATTTTAATTAAATCTTTATGTTGTATGCGTAAGTCTCCTGGTGGCATTGTTTCAATGTCAGGATGTGGTGTGTATGCTGCTAATATCGGCCATGTTGCCCCTTCTCTTCCGAGCGGGCCGAGTCTTACTCTTCTTCTTATGTGGGGTAGGGCGCCTTTAAACCAGTATAAGTGTTCCTGGTACGTGAGCGGAACTTCTATGTCCTCAAACGGACAGTATTCCGCTGGTGCATCTCCTACTGTGTAAGAGTGAAATGTTTTTGTTTGTGCATTTGCTGCTGGGAATGTAACCCGTGAATAAAATACCTCTGTTCTGTTTGATTCGTGTGCCTCAATCACGAAAACTACTATGCCACCCATAGATGATAAACCATGCTCTAGCAGTCTCAGGGTGAATGTATTTCTAAAATTTGGTGCAATTTGTATTGCGCCTGCATCTTCCTCGTCTGTGAGGGGCAGTTCTTGTTGAAGTGGATCTAAGACCTGGCTAGTCAGTCAGTCAGTCAAAACCACTTTATTTGGTTAATAAAAAGCATAAAAGTACCATACATATATCACAATACATTGCACAGTAAAACATCAAAAATCCAAGTTATCAATAAATATGGGCGACCTAAAAAGAAAAAGATAATATAAAACCGAAATTCATTAGATCACATAAAAGTCCAGGCTGCCATTAGAACATACATAACAATAAATCACCACAGTAAAAATAATTCAGTTTAAAAATACTAGTATAAAAAGAATAATCACATAAACTTGATGGATGCTCATTAGGACGTCATAGGGTACTGTTTTTTCCTAAGTCTCACAGCTGCGACTAAAAACTTGCAATGTTAAATATTTCCCATGGATCATTCCACAGCTGAAGATAGAGTAAAGCAGGTTTTACCTGTATAAAACCTTTTCCCCTTAAATTTGGAAATACAAATCTCCTACGGATAGCACTGTAAAAATCGCAGAACATTATAAAGTGCATGGTTTCCTGAGTCGAGAAATTATCACAAGTACAAGGACCTGAGTCACACACCCTACTCCAGCCTTGCAAATTTCCCAGGAAAAAATGAATTAGACTAAAACGAAACCTGGTTAAAAGCAGGCGATGGAAGGGCTTCGTGACTATTCTCAGGTAAGGTTCAGCCTCGGGGGAGGTTTTCAACAAATAGTAAGCTTTTACTGAAGGTTTCATTAACTCGATTTCCTCCCGCTCAGCCGACATCAAATTCAGAAAATGTGTTTTTACCCATGCCAGGTCCTTATTTTATCAGGGAAATCAAATAGTTCTTGGCGCCCAAGTTTGTTTAAAATATACTTAACATAGTAAAGCCATGGAATATTGTTAACTCGTTCCAGGGTGACACTGTCCCTTATAATCTTATGGTTCAGCGTTAATTCTGGGTTAAGCCAGATCTTGAGCCAGCATACCACCGGGGCCAGCCTCAACCAGTCTGCCACATATCCAACACCCAGCTCTTGGTGTATTATAAAAGTTGGGGTGGATTGGGGGATCGTCAAGAGGGTACGTAAAAACTTATTTTCACCTATCTGAACCCCCTCCATTGGCTTATAGTCCCAGATAGCCGAACCATATAGAGCATGGGTACTCACAAACTTTCTCTCGGGGGCCAAATTTACAGTGTGGTTTGTGGCCGAGGGCCGCACCGGTGGGGGCGGGGTCAGTGGGGGAGGGGGCGGGCCTAGAGCAAAAAAAAATAACTATGACCATGAGGTTAAACACAGGCCCCTGCAGCGGACGCCTTCGTCCACTGAGCCACCAGACCCGGCATACACACATCTCTCTCTCTCTATCTATCTATCTCTCTCTATCTATCTATCTCTCTCTCTCTTGCACTGTCTCCTTCCCTCCTTCCCTCTCTCTATCTCTCCCTCCCTCTCTCCGTCTCCCTCCCTCTCTCTCCGTCTCCCTCCCTCTCTCTCTCCCTCCCTCTCTCTCTCTCTCTCTCTCTCTCTCTCTCTCTCTCTCTCTCTCTCTCTCTCTCTCTCTCTCTCCCTCTCTCTCTCTCCCTCCCTCTCTCTGTCTCACTCACTCTGTTTGTCTCCCTCTCTCTCTTTCTGTCTCCCTCTCTCTGTCTCCCTCCCTCTCTCTGTCTCCCTCCCTCTCTCTCTCCCCCTCCCTCTCTCTCTCTCCCTCCCTCTGTATCCCTCCCTCTGTCTCCCTCTGTTTCCCTCTCTGTCTCCCTCCCTCTCTCTCTCCCTCTGTCTCCCTCTCTGTCTCTGTCTCCCTCTCTGTCTCTGTCTCCCTCCCTCTGTCTCCCTCCTTCTGTCTATCCCTCTCTCTGTCTCCCTCTCTCTGTCTCCCTCTCTCTGTCTACCTCTCTCTGTCTCCCTCCCTCTGTCTCCCTCCCTCTCTCTCTGTCTCCCTCCCTCTATCTCTGTCTCCCTCCCTCCCTCCCTCTCTCTCTGTCTGTCTCCCTCCCTCTGTCTGTCTCCCTCTGTCTCCCTCCCTCTATCTCCCTCCCTCCCTCTATCTCCCTCCGTCTGTCTCCCTCTGTCTGTCTCCCTCTGTCTGTCTCCCTCTCCCTCTCCCTGACTCCCTCCCTCTGTCTCCCTCTCTCTCTGTCTCCCTCTGTCTCCCTCGCCCTCTGTCTCCCTCTCTCTCTGTCTCCCTCTGTCTGTCTCCCTCTGTCTGTCTCCCTCTGTCTGTCTCCCTCCGTCTGTCTCCCTCCCTCTGTCTCCCTCTGTCTGTCTCCCTCTGTCTCCCTCCCTCTGTCTCCCTCCCTCTGTCTCCCTCTGTTTCCCTCTCTGTCTCCCTCCCTCTGTCTCTCTCTCTCTCTCTCCCTCTGTCTCCCTCTCTGTCTCCCTCCCTCTGTCTCCCTCTCTCTGTCTCCCCCTCTCTGTCTCCCCCTCTCTGTCTCCCTCTCTCTGTCTCCCTCTCTCTGTCTCCCTCTCTCTGTCTCCCTCTCTCTCTCTCTCCCTCTGTCTCCCTCTCTGTCTCCCTCTCTCTGTCTCCCTCTCTCTGTCTCCCTCTCTGTCTCCCTCTCTCTGTCTCCCTCTCTCTGTCTCCCCCTCTCTGTCTCCCTCTCTCTGTCTCCTTCCCTCTGTCTCCCTCTGTCTGTCTCCCTCTCCCTCCCTCTGTCTCCCTCTCCCTCCCTCTGTCTCCCTCTCTCTCTCTGTCTCCCTCCCTCTGTCTGTCTCCCGCTCTCTCCCTTCCTCTGTCTGTCTCCCTCGCTCTGTCACCCTCTGTCACCTCACCCCTCGTGTGTGTCAGCCCGGGCTGAGACAGCTTCCCGGGCGCACACACAGCCGCACCCGAGTACTTCACAGCCTCAGGTCTTTAAAAAACCATTCACTTGTTAATGAGGCTTTGTTGTATTTCACCTCTTCTTAGCGCCCCTGCATGGAGATGCAGGGGCGTTAAGAAGAGGTGAAATACAACAAAGCCTCATTAACAAGTGAATGGTTTTTTAAAGAATCGCCCGGCCCCATTGAGCGCTGCTGCAACCGGCGGTGATTGCTGGCACTAAAAAAAAAAAGAAGAAAAAACACAGGTAGGATACCTGCAAGGTCCGCGGGCCGCCAAGGAAGGCTTGCCGGGCCGCCGCCGGCCCGCGGGCCGTACTATGAGTACCCGTGATATAGAGCAATGGCTATACATTTAGACGTATAGATGTTGATCATGGCATCAATTGGTTTGGCCCCCAGTCGCTGGGCAAATCCATGCACAGCAGCCGTTGACCTTGCCATCGCATTTATTTTTACTTTCTGTTGGGGTACCCATGAGCCCCTCTCATCAAAAAGTTCCCCTAAATAGGTAAAAGAGGTCACCCTGGTCAGCTCTACGCCTTCACAGTAAAAAGATTTGGATTATTTTTGTTTCCGGCCCGTGGTCATTACATGTGATTTGGCTATATTAACAACTAGGTCCAATGACTTCATATAGGCCCCAAAGGAATCCAAAAACCTCTGGAGCCCTACAGTAGTACGGGCTAATAAAAAGGCATAATCTGCGTATAGGAGCACAGGAATAACCCTGTCTCCTACTCACAGTATATCCAAACTAGCCGAATCTAAAACTTTACCTAAATTATTTATGTATAAAGTAAAAAGTAATGGGGCTAAAATGCATCCTTGGCGTACACCTCTACCAGATTTAAAGTGCCTTGTGCATTTCCCTTCTTGGTTGACCCTCACAATTGCAGAGAGATCCCTATGTAGGTCTGCCAAGAAGTGAACTAGACTTGGGTCTATGCCCAAGTCTAGCAGGATAAGCCAAAGCTTGGATCTATTTACCAGGTCGAAAGCCAATGAGAGATCCATAAAAGCCAGCTGTAGTGTCCCTGCCTTAGCTATGGTGTATTTACCCGATAATACATGTAAATTTAGACACTGGTCCAGAGTTCCCCTTCCACTTCTAAAACCATATTGAAGATTAGTTAAAACCTCGTTCTCTTATAGCCAATCCATTAACTGAATTAAAATCACTTTCCCTAAAACTTTTACTGCAGAGTCTATTAATGATATCGGCCTATAACAGTGTGGATCCCCTCTCTGACCTTTTTTAAAAACTGGAATAATGGTAGACGATGACCAGGATAACGGGAAACCCTGACAGCTTGCCACATTGTAAATATTTGTCAGAATTTTGGCCCAAAACGTTGGGTTTTGTTTATATAGGTCAGCCGGGACACCATCTGGGCCAGGGGCCTTATTACTGGTCATTCCCATAATTGCCAATTCCACTTCACCTTCATTAAAGACAATTTTGGGGGAAACCTTACTGGTTTAAGCTAACGGGTGAATCTAGAGGTGGCCTCATATATGGCTTCAAAATGAGAAAGCCATTGAGCTTCTGTAATATTGCATTCAACAGGGGCGTTCTCTATCCCGGAGAAGAAAGGTTTATTTACAATGGGCCAGAATCTGGAGCTATCTTTTAAAACATCCACCGATAATAAAGCGTTCCAGGCTTCTTCTTTAATTTCCTTTTTACGAGTGGATAGAGCAAGCTTGTACACCTTTCTTAACCTGGCTATATAGTCTTTATCCCGTGGGACCATTTTTAGTATCAATTTTCGATTTGCTTCAGAGCAGTTGCTGTCAAACCATCTCTCTCCTATAATTTTCCCAGATCTAATTAGTAAGGAGAGGTCTGACGCTACCTGCGCACAAATGCCTTCAAAGGCTGTAAGTACCATCAACCCCTGTCTAGTGTTATCAAGGCAGGTTTCGATCTTATCCTCAACCTTTACACATAGGTCCTGGAAGAAAAGGTCCGTGATTATTTTAGCCCATTTTAGTCTCCGTCCCTGATCAGATGTTTTCAGACAGATATCACCCCCTAACTTTTCTGATTTCCCCTTTAGGCCACTGCCCCTGTCCAGAACAAGAATGACCGGGTTATGATCTCTGAAATGAGACCACTTGGCGTTATAAAAAATTACTTGTGGTAAGAGGGTAGGGGAGATAAATATAAAATCTATAATGGTATCCCGCGCTTGTGCTTTAAAAGTGGGAATCCTCTCATCTATATCAATAAAACTTGGTTCAAAAAGGTCTACTGCAGCCAGGAGCTCCTCCAAATATTCCCCATACTGTGTGTGTTCGAAATGGGGAGTTGGGGAATTCACCGGCCCTAAAAAATCTTCTCCCCAGCAGTTCAACTCACAGACATGGATGTTAAAAT
Organism: Calotriton arnoldi; assembly: GCA_963921515.1. Lineage (NCBI taxonomy): Eukaryota > Metazoa > Chordata > Amphibia > Caudata > Salamandridae > Calotriton > Calotriton arnoldi. Next base: position 1,136,731 of record CAWUFW010004950.1, on the reverse strand, counting down.
CACCCATTATTATAATCGAATAATAAGTGGTTTGCTTAGATCAATACTCCTCTAAAAAACATTTCAATTTAACCAAATGTTCATTTAAAAAACTACTCTCTCCTGAGTTATAAAAGTTGACAAGCAACAATTTAGTCGAGTTATGAGCAATACATTCAATTGCCAAACAGTTGTGGGACCCCACATCCACCCTCCTATGAGCCCCTGATAGTTTAAGTGAAAATAACATTAGGAGGCCCCCTTTTGCTCTGCCTGACGGGGAAGGTTGTGCCGGGATGCTATATGATTTAAACCCATCCAGCCAGAAGTTGTTTTCCGTATCCCAGGTCTCCTGTAAACTAACTATATCATAGTCTTTTAACAAATTAATCCACCTGGGATCCTCTTTTTTGCTTCTCAGACCCGTTATATTCCAACTAATGATATTGCAGTTGAGAGTTTCACTCTTATCTAATCCCTGCCCTTTAATACATTCAAAGTTATAGCTCTGTTGACAGCAAAACCGCTCCAGTCAATCATTTTCATCTAAGTAGGATAATGGGAGAGATCTATTTTGACAAGCTAAGCCATTTACTTCATCAGTCTTCTCAGGAATCAAGGTTGGCGGCTTCGGGGCACTTGCTAAACTCCAATTTGACATAGCAGGGCGAATATTTTCTCTAGGGTTTGAGCGGGTGGTGACACGGCCTCGTCAATCCATTAAGGGTTGAAGCCCCCGAGAAGTTCCACCCGATGGCTGTACCCTATTGGGTGGTGGATAAAAGAAGCCCAATGGAAGAGCCCTGATGACCCCCTGACCCTCCTTGGGGCCATCCCTAAATAACGGCCCAGGCAATATCCGCACTGTCAAAATTAACAACAATGCAGTCACCTTCAATCTGTTACGGTCTGTGGTCCACCCACCCCACTCGTCTAGCCATTATGATATGTGAAGAAACCTTAATCCTGCTATTGGAATATTGGTCACACCAATCATTGGTTTTGCGTAGCAACTCCATAGTAGATTCAGTGCTGTGCTCTTTCAGTGGAGGAACCCCTGTAAGTATGGCACCTAGGGGAGTGGCTTCTGGGGGCAAATGAAGTCTACTACCTGGCTAGTCATTGTTTTTAGTACACTAAATAACTTTTTCAAGGGAACCAAGATATGGTGTTTATGCACAATTTTAGGAACAATGTGTCCTTCAAGCTTGATTAACCAACAGCCAATAAATAGGATTTTTAGCCTATTCAGCTGTGGCGGAGTTTGTGCCCACCCACTCCAGACATCTCTGGTATTTTTGTGAATAGGGTCTCTGAGAATAGCACGACTGAACTACTCAGATTCTACTGTTAAATAAGTACCCAACCAATATTGGGCACCATGTCGTGTAGTTTCTATATTACCTATACAGGATCTGCGCGATAACATAAACTGTGGGATTGGTGGCGTACTGATTCCGTGCACCCCCACCGGTTACGTTAGCCTGTCTGTATTAGCTAGCTCACAGTGCCACTAGAATCTCCTCTTATCACGGAAAGAATAGATTCTGGCAACCTCAGAACATGACAACCCTGATCCCTCAGAATCGTGGAAACAATATACTACCTTTCGCTCAGTCACTCGTGCTTACTTAGGGGTCTATTACGATGGCGGGACCGACCGCCAGAGGTGAGGTGGTCCCGCCAGTCAAAGTAGGATGCGCCCGCCACACTGGCGGGCGCATCCCGCATATATTACATTGTGGTGGGCGGTGCTGTAAGCAGCACCCGCCTCAATGCAATAATGCATGTTGCGCATTGGCATGCACAACGTGACAGGCACCGCGCGGTGCCTGCCACCTTGTGTATGCCAATGAAGGGGGGTACCATAGGTACCCCCCAAGTGCAGCCCCCCACCTCCCGGGGGCCCGTAACGTGCCTCCAAAGCAATTTCCGCATGCCTTTCCATGGCGGCATCACCGCCATGGAAAGGCATTTACAATTGCACATGCTAATATGAATGGCGGTGCCTGGAAGGCACTGCCACCATATTGAGGGCCTTTTCCGCCCAGCCGGGAATCCAACCGGCGGAAAAGCGGCGGACGGTCTTACCATCCACCGCGGTGCCCCCGCCATACTAATATGGCGGGGGTGAAACAGGAGCATCTGGCGGGCGGATCGCCACTGCTGGGCCGGCGGTGATCACCGCCGGTCCGGCGGTGGCGATCCACCGGATATCATAATGGGCCACTTAGTTTGTCTCAGAGAGTTACACAGTTGTTATTCTAGTGTATAATAAATGAGCTGCAACAACCATTAGACAGTAGCAGAGATATATGATTAGCAGTACTACGAAAGTAAAGGGATGGTAAAGTTCTACCATCTTGCAGAAATCATGAATATATACAAGTACATAAAACACATGATAAAAAGTGCGTACTCCTATGATGTTTCCCTAACTAGATGTACCTAGATGTACCTAGCATATGTGTAGGTGTTATGCCAAGAATCCCTCTAGGATCTAGTCCACCCCATTACCTGAGAGTTAGAGAATGTTGGACCCCATCCTGGTCTCGAGTTGGACACCCCAGGAGGGATGTTAGACCACTGCTAGCTGGATTGTCTGCATGCAGGAATCTCAGCGTCTCTGGTCAGTGTGTCAACTGGGAAGTCACGGTCTCCTCTCCCTTCCTAAGCAAGATGTGCTGTATATATACCCATACGTCTCCCCAAGGGTCCTACCTTGCTGTGTTACTGTGTCGGCCTAAAGGATGACCTTGGGCCTGAACTTTATACAGAGATATTATACAGGAGATGGTAATCCTACTGTTAGTCCTGCTGTGCTTCCAAGAAGCCTCATGCATAATGTATGAGAATCGAAACCAGGGAAAAACCTGCGTTCTGAATGCAGTGTCATATCTAGGTAAAAGGTCAGTGCCTAAGAACCGTTATGTATGTAATGTAGGGAAGGATATAGGTGAAAGGTTGCAATGTTACCTGCGCCTATATAGGGTACCTATATGGAATATAACACTCCTGTTCCTATATCACCAACGCAGGTCATGGACACTTCTACAGTCTTCTCTCGATTTCCGAAGACACGGTCGGGATGTGTGATCAAAGCACCATGAAGACTCATTGGGGAGCTATGACTGTATATATTTTTATATATATGTAAAAAAAAATGTTATTTAACAGAGGAGAGATGTAGTGTCGTGTGAGTTTGCAATGATGGACTCCTTTTGGCTCCTGATGGACTCCGTAGAACTGTGATATGAGCATTTAAGCGAACTGAAGTGAATGCAGGTTTAGAATGTTGAGTGTGCAGTTACTGGCAGAAGATTAAAGACATGTTATACTAAGCCCCGTGTGTGGTATAGTCATTGGTGATTGCCCAGGCTGGAGAGGACACTACAGATGGTAAACCTGTTTTCGACCCAGCTGAGAATTATGCAATCCTTGGGTTTACCACAGATCTCTCATGTTGCTGAGAACAATCTGCTGGTAATAATGAGAAATGGCCAGATGAATTAGACCCCAAATTACTGATTTTCCTGTTTAGCTAACTTGGGGTGAGGGGCAGAATCAACACTTCAATATCTACTAACCTCATAATGAAGCTGTAGAGTGTCAGAACAAGGCATAGGATTGTTTTTGGTTCAAGGAAAGTTGTTTATGTCAGACCGATGGAGAGCTGAACTCTCCCTTTTGCAGTGGGGACAATGCCAATTTAGAAATGATTGATCCATGTTTATAATTATGGTTTAGAATGCAGCACAACAATAACTAGTTATTTAGATTGATTATGGCATTTCTGCCCTTCCTTTTCATGATGAAAGAGTTCCGTTTTTAGCAGGCTGGCAGTTTGCTTTCAAAAACATGAGCGTTCTTTTATCTTCTTTTAAACTTGTTTATTAGGGCCATTGCTCTCTGTAATGTTATGTGTGAATCACAAAACGTTACCATATTTCCCACACAGTCATAAACCTATATCCTGTTACTTGTTCATTTATTAAATAGACCCGTTCTGTGGCACTGTTTGTATAAAACAGTTCTATAAATATTTACAAATTATGCCTGAGAGATATTATTTTAAGGAGGTCCTCTCCCATTCTAATTGAATTACAGAAATCAACATATGGTTCACCACATAAGTACTGTCACCTCATTTATTAAAGTGAAAGATGCTTGTGTTTATAGTCAGCAATGCTGCAGTGGTGCTAAATGCTGAACATTTTCTTGGTAGCAATCTTTTGTAGAAAAGATAGACCTTCTATCCTTTTTATATGTTTGACAACTTATTTTCTATTGATAGAAATACTTGGTGAGTTCATCTTTTTGTGCAAATACTTAAGTGCTTTAACATGCTTGTGTCCTACAGTATATTTTACACAATATTGCACTCTATATAAGGTGACCACCCCCTCTAGGTCAGTTCAGACACTATTTCAAGTCCTGGACATTTGTGTGATACACTGGAGAATAGTGTGTCTTGTAGTGTTGGAAATGAGGTTTCTGGTTGGCTATGGTATGCACCTAAACCAGGGAGAACCCACCATTCTAGTTAGGACAAGTAAGTTACACACCAAAGGTAACCTGTGCTCACCCCCGATAGCTTGGGACAGAGCAGTCAGGCTTATCCCCAGAGGTAATGTGTAAAGCATTTGCGCAACACACTCACACCAGTAATGCAATAAATACACCACATAAGACACTCCACTCAGGATTACATAAGAATATAGATTGCATATTGTAGATGAAACATAGATCAAAAGGATATAACCAGGAAACTGTGCATACTATGCCAATTCTGAGTCAGTACTCCTTATCCTGACAATGCAAGAATTAAAATACATACGTCCTAACATCGAGGCAAGAAACGCAGCAGGTTTTAAAAAGCTACAAGAATCAATACTACCGTACATATTACGCAAATCCTGAAATGATAATTGCTATTCTGTCAATGCAAGGATCAAAATGTCATACATTATAATATCAGAGCATGAAATACTGTAGTTAGGTTAGATGAAAATACATAAATCAATACAGATCGCCATAAGCAAATCATCAACAGTAAATGAACATAGATCCAGGAACACCAGCCCTCCTATTAGCAGGGGTAGGGTCATCACAATGGCCTAACTGCAATGAGTGTGTTTTATTTTCAAAGCGTAGGTCACAGGAGCCCCTGCGCACCTACTATGTGCAAAGTGGTAATTTTAGAAATCTCCATCTGCAACAAGCTTTTGATGGGGGGCCTCCATCAAGGTCTCCCCCAACTAGCACTACCCAGCAAATGCCCACAGTGAGGTGAAAAGTGCTAGGAATGCAGTAATTACTTTTTCAGATATGCGTTAGCCAAGCACTATGTAAAGAAGGGCTCAGAGGTAATGGTGCCACTATCTTATCCTTTATGTTATCTGCGAGTAGGAAATTCCCACTGTCCCTTCCTGAATGCAGCTGGGGATTTGAGAGCGAATGTGCCCTCCATCAAGACCTTTCTCCCTGTCACCTGCCAGAGAGGGTTCCCCCCCTCCAGGTATGTCAACACGGATGGGATGCAAGGAATGCACTCGGAAGAAGGGAGCGGGTAAACCCTCTTTGGGCCACTGTGTGCAACAACCAGCGCTGTGCACTGGGAAGGGGATACGTAGGATCGGGCGCAAGTCCTGCTTCTGGTCTCCAGAGTGAGGAGCGGGTTCGGCAATCAGGAGCATGCCATCTCCAAGGTCGTGGTCTTGGCCCTGGTCCAAGAACACCAATTCGGGAAGCGGTGCTCTGAGGGGGCCCTTCCTTCTTGTCCAATGAGGAGCACTCATCACGCGCTCACCCAAGTCAGCCCTAGCACTCAACATGCGCTCGGGCTGGCGTACAACAAGCGCTAATTACACGCTTCTCCTGGGCACCAGCTTTGAACTGCATCAAAGCGCTTACCACACTCTGAGTGTGACAAGAAGTGCTCCACACATGCTGTGAGTAAAACTGAAGTGCACACCATGCGCTAGCTTTTTTTTAAAAACAGGGCAGGCCTCCAAGCCCTGGGAGAACGCTGAGAGGGTTCACATGCAGTGAGTAGCAGACAAGCAGGCAGCACATGAGAGCAGGTAGTTCACACGGATGTTCCTCATGGCTGCCAAGCAGTGCGTAGTGTAGCCAAAGTCAGGGACAGCTGGCAGCAGAGCAACAAGCAGAAAAGAAATCCCATGAAACCTTTAATCACCCAGCCAGTAGCAGGGCGACATCAGAAGAGCAGTCCAGCTGAGTCATGTGTGCAGAGCAGGCTGTTCTTCTGACAGAGGTTCAGTCCCAGTTCAAATGTGCTCTCAAAATGTGGGGTCAGAGCCCCTGTACTTATACCTCAAAATATCTTTGTTTAAGGGGCAACTTCAAAGAAAACCCTTTCAAGTATAACACATCTCCTTTCAACCCGTCGCTGGCTCCAGACATCAGTGGCTGGTAAACAAGCCCTTTGTGTGAGGGCAGGACACAGCCTATACAAATGTAAGTGCACCCCCACCTCCCTCTCTCCCAGCCCAGGAAGACTATCAGTGAGCAGATGCCTCTGTTGAACAGCCAGCCTTTCCTGTGTTGTGGCTGTCTGGAAAGTATGCACAAAGTGTTATTGTCACTCTGCCCTATGTATGGATTGGAGTCAGGCTGCAAAGCACATAGAGTTAAAAACACAGAAAAATTCTCCCTTTCTAAAAGTGGCATTTCTAATATAGTATAAAAAACCCACCTATATCCATAAGCATAATTTTTCACTACCATTCTAAACATACCAAACATGGCAGCACTACTCCTTTCCTATCAGGAATTACCACTTAAACATATATAAGGACATTTTCAATGCTAGCCTATTAGAGGAGTAGGCCTTACAGTAGTGAGACAAATAGTAGCGTTTTTTTCACTACCAGGACATGCCACACAATAAAGGCACATGTCCTACCTTTTACTTTCACAGCACCCAGCCAATAAGGCTACCTAGGGACTACCTTAGGGGTGACCTATGCACAGTGAAAGGGGATTTTAAGGCTTGGCAAGTAGTTTTAAATGCCAAGTCAATGTGGCAGTAACTGTGCATGCAGGCACTGCAGTGGCAGGCCTGAGACAGGATTTAAAGGCTACTTCTGTGGGTTGTGCAAACTGTGCTGCAGGCCCACTAGTAGCATTCAATTTACAGGCCCTAGGTATATGTTATACCACATTACAAGAGACATACAAGTAAATTAAATTGCCAATCAGGTGTAAACCTTTTTTAAGGGGAGAGCACATACACTTTAGCAGTGATTAGCAGTGGTAAAGTGCCCAGATTCCTAAAGCCAACAGAAAGAGGGTCAGAAAAATAGGAGGAAGATGCGAAAAGGTTGGGGATAACCCTGCAAACATGACCAGATCCAACACATAATCTTCTTTTTCTTCCATTTATCTAATCAGACTAAGAAACATGAGAAGGTGAAACGTCAAGGACTGGAGACAGTGTCCACAATGGCAGAGAGTGTGGTGATCACCTTCAGCTCTAACACTTTAAAGCAAGGCTCTAAACATACCAGAACCACTAAAGGATTTGAACATTTCAAAATAATCCTTTTTTTAAACTGAGACATGAAATGCATTACTCTTTCTCATGGTGGGGAGCATTTGTAGATCTTATTGGTCAGGTCCCATCACTAACATTCATTCTAAGTTTATATAGGCATTGTGTTTATCAACTAGCGGGGAAGGACTCATGGAAGCTTTGGAAGATTTTTGTACTCTTAACATGGTCTTACCTGTGAAGATCCTGGCCACAAAATGATGCTGGAATTAATGTGCAGGCTCTTCCCTGAGGGGGCACTGGAATCATAGCGTCCAACTGTCCGGTGCTGTATTTTGGCATCCATTCCCAGCTGCCAGTGTACAATATCATACTGAGCCAGGGGGTTCCCAGAACTGTCAAAGAAAGCCTTTGTTTGAAATTCATCCTTGAAGCTGGCACGTTTGATGTAGTGTAGAAGCTGGGGAATAGAAACAGAGCTCATGATTACATTGGCATATTTCATTGTGAGGTTGGAGGATATATAATATGATGATGTAATTTATTCCTAATTTTTTTAGTAAAACAAAAAAAGCAGAATATACCAGTAAACAGTTTATAACTTTAGCTGCATTAAATTTGAAATAGAGGCCCTATCATTGTTTTACGGCATGCAACTGATGTTCTGTTGCATTGACTCTCATGTCTGCTGTTCATTTTGGCAGAGCTACTTTATAGCTCCACATGAAATTCGAAATGCATGCACCGGAAATGAAAATCTGATTATAGCCAGGCAATAGGCCAGACTTTTTTTTTTACCAACATCACCTTTTGGCTGTACTACTGGATGAAGGAACATTTTCTGCATGATCAGAGCAAAAATGGCATTCCATTAAAGGGAGCTACTCCTTCCCTACTTTTCAACTGGCCCCCAGGCCTTACCAGAACTGGCATTACTTTGTGAATCCAACCTCCTGATTACTTCTCCAGTCAGTGCAGTTAATAATGGTATCAACCTCTAGTTTTGCATAAATGCTACTACTACTTCATTTTGCTCACTGTGTAAAGCTAACAAAAGACCTAGGCATGGCAGGCATTGACTGCTGGAATATCATATACACTTCCAGTGCCAGGATACTCTTCTGGGTGAGTTGTGTGATATACAAATGTACAAATACACATAATATATCTGTTCTCCTTAAGAACCTCATTCCAGGAAACAAAGCCTTGCCAGGCAACCTGAATTGTCCTCCACCTATGCAAGTGTAAAAACTTAAACTCACCCTGAAAGTGCCCCATGGACTCACTGTAGATGCCAGAATCAAATTTAAATCTTATGCACTATCTAGACCACTTCCTGTGATAATGGTTGAGAGTAAGTGCATAGACTGCCACTCCACTGACATCAGCCTCAAATTTCAGTTCACCATAGCTCCACCTGATTAGCCAATGTGTCAAGACAATTAAACATAATGTAAAATCCTTGGGAGGTAAAGAAAATAAAAGTTAAAACACCCTTAACCCTATCCTCAAAGCCATGTCTAACCATAAGCAGTCAGGATAACTCTGAAAACTGAACTATTTAGACTTGCTTACAAGTGAACTTAGAACATGCTGAGGGTTTGACTGACCAAAATTAGAAAAGGTCTCTCACCTATTGTAGGACCTGTCAGCCTTAGAGCGGTATTCCCCAAACCTTACCCTCTCTTCCTCCATTTTGCGGAACTTATTTTTGTTGCCGTTAGGACTCTGTGGACTTTACCACTGCTAACCAGTGCTAAAGTGCTTGGGCTAACTCCCCTAAAACATGGCTAAAATGGATTATACCCATTTGGCATATTTAATTTACTTATAGGTCCCTGTAGGGTGCTATACCATATACCCAGCCTCTGTAAATTAAATGATACAAGTGTAGCCTTCAGCACCTATTGTGTCACCCACTTAAGTAACACCTTAAAACATGTACCAGGCCTGCCACTGCAGCCTGAATGCAGTTCGAAACTGTTATTTTGACTTGGCAACAAAACACCCTTGCCAAGCCTTAAACTGCCCTTTTAGTTAATATAAGTCACGCCTAAGGAATGCCCTGGGTGTCCCAAAGGGAAGAGTGCTGTTTAATTAAAAAGCTGGCCACAGGCATTTATATTTTACATGTCCTGGTAGTGAAAAACCACTAAATTTGCTTTTCATTACTGGTAGGCCTGCCCTCCCAGAGGATTACAATAGAAATTCCTTATTATGTTTAATGAGCTGTGATTTCCAAATAAGAGCACGTAGCTACATCATTTTGATGTCTTTCGAATTGTAAAGAAACACCCTATTTAATGGCAAATGCGGGGTTTTTATTACAATTTAGAAAATTGCACTTTTAGGAAGTTGGCATTTTTCTTACCTTAGCCCTTTTGTGCCTGCAGCCTGTCTTGGGTCACATTACCAGGTGTAACTGACAGTTAGACTTTGTGAATTCCTCCCAGACAGTCACATGATAGATAGATTAGGTGTGAATCAATGGGTCATCAACTTGCAGGATTGGGGATCAGAGCTGAGCATAGCCCCATTTTCAACTGAATAGGGAGTGCTCTGCCTTCACGCAAAGGACCTATAATTTCCCCATTGTCACTGCAACCAGTTTGGAGCCAGACAGGGGAGTCAGGAAGTTCCATATAATTAAGGGATATGAGCATTTGGAAGTCCTGAGTCTCAATTTCATTTACAATTCTTGTGACCATCGCCATGTGCAAATCACTTTGTGTTATTTATGAAAAGTGCAGAACAATTTCCACAAGACTTTACAGCAGCAGGAATCTGTCCTTGCAGTTGCAAAGGATCATGGGTGCACTGATGCAGCTGAGCAACAGTATCACCTACATTGATTTTAGCATACGTGGGCAGAGTTTTACCCACCTAACCCCTCCTTAGTGATTGGCTCTGCAGGCCCAGATAGTTGAAGTTCTATAATATAATATACAGGTCCTTAATTTAGTATATGAAAATAGCAGCACTTAAATATATGACACTCCTTATTCCACCAGCCTCCAATATATCACCAGCTGAAACACAGTGAAATCTATATGTAGGAAAGGACAGAAAATTAATTACCACAGTATTTTGTTGTGTAACTCCAACTCACAAAGAGGTCAGTTACCATTTCTTAGGGTATTTGCAGAATGCAATTTGAAATAATGCAGTTTCCTTCAGCCAGCTCTCCCCTCGCTACATCTAACAGCAGGTCTCCCACTTCTGCAATTTCCTGCCTTGCTCAACTGCCTTTTGCCTTGCTTCTTCCTGTCTTGCCTTAGTTAACCTTTATTGCAATTGCCTTATTGTGCTCAACTTGTTAGTCTTTGTCGTCTCTAAGCCTGGGCGGAGTTCACGGAGTTCTGCTACGCAAAACTCCGCAAAGTGCGCCTAGAGAATGACTCTCTCATGACTCTCTCTTGACTCTCTCTTGACTCTCTCATGACTCTCTCATGACTCTCTCTTGATTCTCTAGGCTCCGCTAGTCCCCTTATCTTGTAATAGTATTTGGTGTACTTATTTTAAATTTCTCCCTGTTCTCCAGACCACTAGTTGTGAGCTTGTGTTGAGCACCCTACAAAGTCTTATAACAAGTGTGAATGCATCCCCTGCAGATGGCTTTCGGCCACTGAACATGTTGCATACAGACAGCGCCCTTATGAAGGATATGTTCATCTTCTAGTCACTTCCAAAACGCGCGTCAGCGCATTTTTGTTTATTAATGCACTAACGTTGAACTTGAACATTTGATCAATTTAAACACAAGTATAGAATGAATTTTTCTTGTTTGTAACTTTTGTGAATGTCTTTTTTTACTTTGTATTTTTATTGTTTACTTGCTTCTGTATTGTCTTAGTCCTAATATGGTTTGTGAGTTCTGTTATTTGCACTGTGTTATACTTTATGTTTTGTATGTAAATGTTTATTTATAGTGTTGTTGTGGGTGCTCCCCAATTGAATATATGAAAATATTGTGGTATATGTTCCTGTTTTTTATGTATAATGAATATTCATATATAAAAGAGAAAACGATGTATTAAATATATTTTTGTACTTTTGATAAGTAAACTTTAAAAACCATTGGTCTGGAACAGAACAGTTTATATATCATGGACGGACTGCAATTTACTAAATGATACTGTTTTGGAGAAGTTCTGTTGTTGTTTACCTTGTTATTTCCCTGCTTCCTTCTCCAAACCCATCCAGAATAGTCAGGGACCCTCTTTGTTTTTCATTATATGCAAACTTGGCATTATCCTGGACAGCAAGCTCACCATAAAAAACCAGATCAATGCAGTCTCATCCACCTGCTTCCTCACTCTTCGCATGCTCCACAAGAACTTCAAATGGCTCCCCATCAACACCAGATGAACCATCATTCAAGCCCTAGTCACCAGCTGGCTGGACTACGGCAACGCACTCTACATAGGAATTACCACACACCTTCTGAAGATACTACAGTCCATACAGAACTCAGCAGCCAGTCTCACCCTCGACCTCCCCAAACAGACCCACATCGCCCCACCTCAAAAAGCTCCACTGGCTCCTCATTCAGAGGAGATGTCAATTTAAGATGCAGATCCACACCTACAAATCCCTTCACAATCAAGGACTAGCATACTCCAACCACTGCATGAACCTCTACCTACCCTCTAGACATCTGCACTCCACCTCCCTCACACACACCCCCGCATACGATGAAGCTCCTACCTAGCTGCTAAGTCCTGGAACGACCTCCCACTTCACCTCCGAACTTCATCCTCTTTTCTAGAATTCAGAAAAGGACTCAAGACCTGGCTGTTCAACAGAACCTACCCGAAGCAGCAAGGTTCTCAGCACCTGCATACCCCCGCATTTGATTAGCTGCTCTTTATAAATCCTGATTGATTGAGTGTTCCACATCCCTGAATTACCAGTATTCCTCTGCCTTTCTGAATACAAGTGCATGGCTTCCACAGTAGCATGTCCATAATCTTAATGTTATGCAACTATAGAATTTGGAGATCACAAGCTGTATCTCAGTTAAAAAAAATGAAGTGTTCACATAGCACACTGTATTGTGCCTCATACTAAAAATCCAGCCTGGACCACCATGTTGCCTGTGAACGTAAGAAATATGGTTGATCATGATATAGTTCGCACTCGTTTGATGAATCTTGGTAACAAAGGCATCAATGTGCATTCTGAGTCCCTAATACCAACAAGAAGCCAATTATTGTGCCTCTTGTTGCTATTGTGGCTTGAATTGGATATTTCAAACTAATTATAGCAAAAGACTAGTTTTCTTACTTTCCAGGGTTGGAAGTCCAATACACTGGCACAGGCTCCATGATAGAAGGGTCCCCCCGGTGTTTGACATGCATTGAGATCATGTAAAGCTACTGAGATGGCGTAAACCGCTCTATACACATTGTATGTGAATCTTGGGCGGGTGACATCATTGTAGATGCCACTGATGCTATCAATCCTCTCTGCCCCAGTGCATGACTTTGTTTTGTTATCCCACAAACCCAGCAGTACTTCTGGATCTTGCCACCTGCAACCAAAAGCTGTTGCCCAGAATGTTTTAAAATAGTTATCGTCAGGAAAATTTGAAGGACGGGCATTGTTTACATATTCTTTGAAACCTGGCATCTCTCCACTGTAAATCGTTAGCCCGATTGTGCCAGATAGGATTTTAAAATACTTGTCTGCAGATAGGAGTGCTGATGTTGACCAGGCTTCACTGGCAATGTATGTCTTTCCAGTCACATTCTGTCTCACCATTTCATCAAACAAAGGAACCAAATGTGAATCCAGGCCAAATATGACCACAGCATTAGCTGCTGATTTTTGTATTATCTGGACAATATGAGGTACATTCCTATCTGCTCGGCTGAGGATGATGTTCTCAGAGAAGGCCACACAAACTCCAGCTTTGTGAAGTTCTGTCTGTAATATTTCAGCTCCAAGATGGCCGTAGTCATTGTCTTCTGTAATAATACCGACCCAGGTCCAATCAAAGTAAATTACCAACTGAGCCAGTCCACGGGACTGGAAGAAATCACTTGGGATGGTCCGGAAAAAGGAAGGAAACTGGTTCCGGTCACTCAGGACTGGACTAGTTGCAAAATAGCTGATCTGTGAAAACAGAAATGTAGACACTTTTACCAAGATGCTAAGTAGAGGCATTTCTAGTTTTTAAGCAGAATTGGTGCTTGGAAACACTTCCATGAAATGAAGGAAACTCATTACACTATGCCACTTCTCAGATGTATTGGGAGAGGAGGTCAATTCAACAGAATACTAAAACCTCCCCCAGAAGACAATGTTTTGTTTGCTTTTTATCAAAGAGAAACCAGGGGTTCATTCAATACATTTTACTGTAAAATATATGGACCTAAGTTAGCATTAAGGAAGGATGGAGAAGAAAAACATAAATATGTTCTAGACTTGAAAAGCTCACTAAATAGGGAAATTAAGAGGGCATGCATGTTTCTGTCATCAGGACAAGCATTATAATGCACTTGGCTTGGATAGACTGACGGGGTAAGTATTAGACAGTTTCATGGATTCAATGAGAATAAAATCCTGTGGGGCAGATTTACAAACCCCTTGCGTCACTTTTACGCTGCGTTTGCATCACTTTTGTGACGCAACGGCGCCGTAAAAAATGCGGCAAATTTACAATGTGACGCATTTAAGGAGATGCGTCACGCTGTAAAGCCCTGCGTGACATTATACCTGCGTCAGGTATAATGTATGCAGGGTAGGCGTTCCCACGCAGGAAAGCCTCGTAAAAGTGACGCAGTGAAATCTACAAGATTTCACTGCGTGACTTTTAGGACGCCACTGCATCAAAACCTTCAAGCAGGCGTAAGGAGTGACACAGTGTATTGGGAATAGGCCGCAAAACTCATTGCTGGAGTTGCGTTGTGCTTGAGACACGACTCCAGCAATGCGTGACTTTTCCGCCAGCAGATGCGTCAGAGTTTCTATTGCATCTGTCAATCCTTGCGCCATGGTGTGCCGTATTGTAAATACGGCGCATCTATGGTGGCGCAAGGGTTTTTCACGCAAGCTCAGGGAAACTGACGCATCTACAGATGCGTCAGTTTCTTGTAAATCTGCCCCTGTGTGTTTATTGTTCTATGGGTTTGCATCTGATGATTTGTATTCCTCAGGATTAACCAGATTTCTAAGTGAGTTGAGTGAGAAGGGCATTCTTGGTAAAATTCCCTCATAGTTATGCATGCTGTTAGCAAAGATAAACCTAGAACTTGAAAGCAATGGAATATATGCCAGAACCTTTCGGTGTACCACACACACCTTGCTCATGGGTAATGTGCTCGTGTTTTTGTGCAAGTTAAGTAATAGAAACTAACATAGAAATACAGGTAATACATGCCCACTTGGGCTGGATGGTATGCACTTTTCCAACAGTTTTTTCCAACTGTATTTACCTATGAATATTACTGACACTAGCGTGATGCAAAAATTGGAGAGGAAACCAAAATTCACAAGAAGAGGCCAGAGGGGACAGAGAAAGAACAAGAATGGAAACAAGGGGCAGCAGCAAACAGGGAAAGAACCAGAAATAACAACGGAATTGAATGTGATCAATCTATCTTATAAAACAATAACAGAACAAGAAGAAGCTCTACTCAAGAAAGGACTACGTTTTTGTCCAAGTGTACATATTGATTTACCACAAACAAGAATCCATCTTTATAAATCCACCAGAAAAATCTAATTAGCCAAAATAAATGCTGAAGCAAAGGAAAAAGAAAAAACAAGATTCAAAATGAGACCATCGAGCAGTCTGTTGATTGAAGACAGATCAACATTTGTGAACCTGATGGGAATGGAAGATGAACTAACGAATGAGGATCTAAGGGAGATCGAAAAAGAATTCCCATCAATGGGAGCTGGAGAAAGTGGCAAAAAATCAAATTCTCTATACTATCCAGCCTTACCACCAGGCAACAAGATTGACTTGTTTCATGATGCTATAGTTCAAGACCTCTATAAATTAGAGCAAACAGAGCACAAAAACAATCTGACGATGAATGAAAAGATAGCCTTAAAACTTAAAAAATCTACAGGAGGATGATGCAATCGAAATAAAATCAGCGGACAAAGGAGGCAAAATCATTATCATGAACAAATCAGATTATGTCAAAGAAGCACTAAGGCATATTATGGATGACAAATGCTACAGCTGCTTGAAAACAAACCATCTTAAACAAATTCAGCAAATGCTAACAGAGAAATTGAAAACTTGGGTGGAATCTAATCTGATAGATGAAGAAGAAGCAAAATATCTAACAACAGAGCATCCAGTCATGGCGACAATTTATTTTCAACCCAAGATACATAAGGACAAAAAATATCCACCTGGAAAGCTCATAGTATCAGCTAAGGGGTCTATTTTGGAATCAGTTTCCAACTATATTGATCACTTCCAGGCCCCCTTGGTAAAAGATTTAAATTCATACCTGAGAGATACATCGGATCTCCTAAAGAAATTGGATGGAATCCCATGGTAGTCATCATACAAACTGATAACAATGGATGTGATATCCCTTAATACAAGCATTAAACATCAAGTACGCTTGAAAGCTTGCCAACATTTTTTGGGCAAAAGAAATATTCAGTTTTTTTAACATAACAAAATACTTTTGGAAATGATATTTATGTGTTTGAATAATAATGTCTTTTTATTAGAGCAAAACAATTTACAAACAAGAATGTGGAACCGCCATGGGATTTTCCTTTTTACCCAATTACGCGAATCTAGTAATGGGGTGGGGGAAACAAAAATTTGCATGGGCTCCCAGCCATGACAGATACATGGAGAAAATAATACTGTGGATGCGTTTCATCGACAATCTTTTGATAATATGGGATGGAAAAGAACAAGAATTTGCAAGCTATTTTCACATATTAAACAGCAACTCTGAAAATCTAAAATTAACTTATGAAATCAGCAGCAACAGAGTGAATTTTCTGGATACGGAAATATTCATAGACAACAAAACTGTGCAAACAACTCTACATCGAAAAGAAACAGCCACAAATGCTATGTTGCATGCAGAGAGCTTCCATCAAGATAATCTGAAGTGGAGCATCCCCTTTGGGGAATTCTTAAGAAACCGCAGAAATTGTTCTATGGATCAAGACTTTGTAGATTAGAGTCAACAAGCTGAGAACAGATTTGTTCTATGGATCAAGACTTTGTAGAATAGAGTCAACAAGCAGAGAACAGATTTCTAAAGAGAGGATATCCAACAAAAACAATCAAAAAGAGTCTGGAAAAGGTCAAAGGAAGAAAACGATCAGACATCCTCTACAATACAGAAAAGAAGGAATCAACTAACATTATCAGACTCATAACAACGTTCTCCGCTGAATCTAAAAGGCTTTCGAAAATCCTGAAAAAACTGGGGAATTTTACAACTAGATCCCACAGCTGCTGAAATAATGGGAAGTCATCCTCAGATCACATACAGAAGAGCACCGAATTCGAGGGACAAATTGACACATAGTCATTTCAAAATGAACAGGAAAACATGGTTACACACAGAAGGGTTTTGAGCTGCAACAAGTGCAAAGCATGCAAAATAACCATAAATAAGAAACAAATCGAGATGGCAAATGGTTTGTTGTAGAAAATCAAGCAACACATAAACTGCAAAAGCAAGTTTGTTGTTTATATAATTGAATGCCCATGCAGGAAAAAATACGTGGGAAGCACAACATGTGAATTAAAAAAACACATCCATGAACATATCAGAGCCACGTGCAATAAAGATCGGAGCAATGCAGTGGCAAAACACATGGAAGAGAAACGTGAAAGCAATTGGGAAAAATTACAATACTATGCAATTGAACAAATCCCCACGTCGGAGAGAGGGGGTGACAGAGAGAAAGTGTTAAGACAAAAAGAATCAAAACACATTCTGGCATTAAGAACGCTCAATCCGATGGGCCTGAACCGAAATGAAGAACTGTATGTGCACCTTAGAAATTAGAATAAATAACCTTGAGAATAAAAGAATGAAAGAAATATCTGAAGACCAAATAATTTGTGCATAACACCGTATTAATGAAATATGATGGAAAAAACAGAAAGGGAAGATCAACGAATCAGAGCAAACAAAGCAGTAATTTTGAGAAACACATGAACATCCACGATAGTGCTTTCCACTGGGGGAAATCACAAATAATAAAAATAATCGGGAAGAAAGAAAAGTAAAAAGAAAAATGAGACTGCATCATCAGATGTCATGAACACTCATGACAATCATGGGTGGAATGCATACATATAAATAAAGAATGCAGTCAAAATTACCTTTCTGGATGTCAAGTGAAGACATATCAAAATTAATGAAGAATGCCCACCAGGGGGCACAAAACAAGATGCTCTGATCCAAAATGAACATATTATGGACTTAAAAATGGTTAAATATGTTTGCACGAAAGAATTGTTTGAAAATCATTATAATCAATTCCTCCCAAAATATTTTAAATGGATTTTACACGTTTAATATTAAATTATAAGCAGTATTTGCACGATCACAATAATAAGCACTTTACAAAAGCATGATTCGCACATTAGCACAAATTGCACTTTTTTGCTCTGTTTAAAGTTTTATTCAAAGTGGACTACCATAACCAGAAGCCTTTGCATCTGTAACAGGAAATGAGCAAAAGTGGGTGGTAACAGGGAATAAATGTACTGACAATGATGGTGGAAGCATAACCCATGATCAAGGTCTGAGGGCAGACCGAAACGCGTTGGGTCGCAAATTTTTACTCATATGCTGTAAAAGAAATAAAATAGTGAAGAAACTTGCCTGAGAGTGTGCTCCCTTCATTCTGTGCCGTCCAGCCAGGAAAAAGTGAGGATATATATATATATACATATATATTATATCTATTATGTATGTAGATGTGGAGTTGAGAGTTAAGAACAGTAAATCTATACTTAGCTATATATGGCTACATTGTCAAGATTTTGGTTGTTGATTTGTTTCAGTGATGCCATTTGAGATGGCATCAATGATGTCACTGACCAAATCATGAGTGATGCAATATGTGATGCCATAAGCAGTGCATTGCTGGGCACAAGTTATAGTTAGGGCTGGTAATTATAACTGCTGAATTGCTATGGTTTTGTGCCAGTAAATTCAGTATCTAACTATAACGTCCCTATAACCTTTTTTTTCCAGTGAATTTATAAAGATTCTTTTAATTCTATTTCCTAACTAGAACGTTCCTGTAACCTTTGGTTTTTCAATGAATTTCTATGATTTTTTTAAAATTCTATTTCCAAAACATAACATCCATGTAACCTTTGTTGTTTTCAGTGAATTTCTACGTTTTTGAAAATTCTAGTGCCGAACTATAACTTCCCTGTAATCTTTGTTTTTTTTTGTGAATTTCAAAGTTTTTAAAAATGTTATTCCCTAAGTATAACATTCCTGTAACCTTAGCTTTTTTTGTGAATTTATACGTTTTTATAAATGCGGAGGAATGTTGTCCACAAGGCCTAGACTACAGACAGGCCCTGTGACTACCCTCGCACATTATTTGTTTTCCACACTACAAGGGGAAAAAAGTGGCCAATAGCTTTAATTGTGGCAAAAATTCAAGTACAAAGTATTAAAAAGTAAGAGAAAGTAATAAATTGGTAGTTGAAAAATGACAGAAAATGGACGGAGAAACCAATGGAAAACAGAAACAATTAAATTAATAGTATACTACATAGAGAGAAAAATTAACAAAGAAGTCAGACTAAGATTAAAAACAGAAAAGGAAATAATTTCGCTAAAGCAATGAAAAGTATTCACAATTTAAATATAGCTACATTTAGGGGCCGATTCCGATTCGGGCCGGAAATCTCTCCGACCGAGCCGGACTCGGAGAGATTTCCGACCGAATCCGGACTCTGGCAGCCCGACCGAACGAGTACGATGCGCACGTATGCCATCGGACTCGAGTCGGTCGGACTCCCATGAAGTCAATGGGAGCCGGTCGTCACAACGCGTACGCGGGCTCCCATTGACTCAATGGGTGCGAGGCGGTCAGGCGCACCCTACAGCGTGTACGCGGCGAAGCGACTCGCGCCGTACACGCACAGGTAGGGGGACCCATGGGTCCCCCCTGTGTGCGACTCGCGCGACTACGCGTACAGGGGTCCAACACGGACCCCCAAAGTACGGCTCCGACTGCTCTTTGGAGCCGGAGTGCGCGGCTCGGTCGGACTGCTCGCGGCGCGCATCGTACTCACCCGGCCGGGGAACGTCTCCATTGCGCGGTGCGAGTCGAGTCCGAGCGAGTCGGTCGGTGCGGTTCGACCCGGGAACGAGGCGGTCGGAGCGGTCGGGACGCCCGGACGAGTCGGTCAGCGAATTTGCATCGTACTCTGGCAGCCCGACCGAACGAGTACGATGCGCACGTATGCCATCGGACTCGAGTCGGTCGGACTCCCATTGAAGTCAATGGGAGCCGGTCGTACAACGCGTACGCGGGCTCCCATTGACTCAATGGGTGCGAGGCGGTCAAGGGCGCACCCTACAGCGTGTACGCGGCGAAGCGACTCGCGCCGTACACGCACAGGTAGGGGGGACCCATGGGTCCCCCCTGTGTGCGACTCGCGCGACTACGCGTACAGGGGGGTCCAACACGGACCCCCAAAGTACGGCTCCGACTGCTCTTTGGAGCCGGAGTGCGCGGCTCGGTCGGACTGCTCGCGGCGCGCATCGTACTCACCCGGCCGGGGAACGTCTCCATTGCGCGGTGCGAGTCGAGTCCGAGCGAGTCGGTCGGTGCGGTTCGACCCGGGAACGAGGCGGTCGGAGCGGTCGGGACGCCCGGACGAGTCGGTCAGCGAATTTGCATCGTACTCGCTCGCCCGGACGCGCGTACGAATCGGTCAGGAAATAGGGCTCCGAATCGGATCCGGTTAAGCCGAATCCGATTCGGAGCCCTACCGGCCGAGATCAGATTCGGCCCCTTAGTCTTTCTTTTTTCTCCACATTTTTCTGGAGCTGCGGACCCTCTATGGTACCGCAAAATGTGGATGATCATATTCTATGGTTTTTGGTCCAATCATGTGATCGGGTTAGGTGGGTGAGTGGCTGGCTGGCTGTATAAGTGTGTACATGGGTGTGTTAGTGAGTGGTTGGGTCTCAGAGGGTCTGTATGGGTATGTGAGTGGGTGTGGATGTGTCTGTATGGGTGTACGTATGCGTGCGAGAATCTCTGTATTTGTTTGTGAATGGGTGTAACAGTGTCTGTAGAGTATGTGAATGGGTGTAACAGTGTCTGTATGGCTATATGAGTGGGTGCGAGATTATGTCTATACATGTAAGTGTGGGTTAAGAGTCTCTGTATAGGTTTCAGAATGGATGTGACAATGTCTGTATGGGCTTGTGAATTGGTGTGAGAGTGTCTGTATGGGTATGTGAATGGGTGTGAGAGTGTCTGGATGGGTATGTCAGTGGGTGTGAGAGTGTCTGCATAAGTATAAGTGTGGGCGTGAGACTCTCTGTATAGGTTTGTGAATGGATGTGACCGTGTCTGTATGGGTTTGTGAATGAGTGTAACAGTGTCTGCATGGCTATATGAGTGGGTGTGAGAGTATGCCTATACATGTAACTGTGGGTATGAGAGTGTCTGTATAGGTTTGTGAATGGGTGTGACAGTGTCTCTATGGCTTTGTGAGTGGGTGTGAGAGTGTCTGTGTGGGTTTGTGAATGGGTGTGAGAGTGTCTGAATAGGTATATCAGTGGGTGTGAGAGTGTCTGTATAGGTAAAAGTGAGAGTGAGAGAGTCTCTGCATAGGTTTGTGAATGAGTGTGACAGTGTCTGAATGGATTTGTGAATGGTTGTGACAGTGTCTATATAGGTGTGACAGTAGGAGTAAGACTGTGTGCCTGGGTGTGAGTGCAGGTGTGAGAGTGTGTGTATGAGTGTAAAATTGAATTGGAGAGTATCTCTCTGGATATGAGCGTATCGGTCAGAGTCAGTGTGAGAGTGTCTGTCTGCATATGACACTGGGTGTGAGAGGGTGTCATTCACTGTGACAATGAGTGTGAGGGTGTCTGTCTGGCTATAAGAATGGGTGTAAGAGTATTTCTCTGGCTGTGAGACTGACTGTAAGAGTGTTTGACTGCCTGTTTGACTGGTTGTGTGGGCATATATTTACTTTTTGTTGACATTCACAGAAATCAGTGGATTTACCCATGGATATATCAACCAGGGGCCACACTGAGCCCTGTGGATGGATCCGCAGATCTCAGAATACAAAATGTACACACATTTTAACTCAACAATTTATGCTTACAGCCCACTTATATCACCCCCATGGGGCCAGGGAATCTCTACCCTGACCCCTTTGTGAACATTACAGCCAAAATTTCAGCCCCGGGGACCGTTTCCCATTAAAAGAAAATAGCTGCCACATTTTCTTTCTTAGGTTGCAGCCAGCCAATCAGATTCTTTCTTTGGCGCATGGATCCACGGATCGACCCGCAGTGGATCTGCCGAGGATCCACGTCCCTATTTATCTATATTTTTTTACCTTCAATATCTCTAAAACTACTGAATGGAGTTACACCAATTTAAAAAAGCATGCTTTCTGGACCAACATCTAGCTTTCCGCCAAAGTTGGTGTTATTCTGTTCAACAGTTCGGGTTGTAGTCATGTTCAAAGTCTTATGGGAAAATGCATGTGGAAAATGTGTTTAGGGACCCCCCTTTTTTTCGGCCCCAGCCTGATGGATCACCTGACACTTTCAACACAGCAGCTGAATGGACTAAAGGATATGTTTTAAAAGTATTGTGAAGATTTGTCAAGCAAACCCAAAGTTATTTGCAAAACAAAAAAGGCTCTTCCTTTGGAAACTAGGTGCTAACTTTAACTACCTACTGGCAACTGCCAGTAGGTAATATATATATTTTTCCTGTTTGTTCCCCTATTCTGTTGTGTTGCTCTATGAAGAAACAAACCCATCCATAACCCCTTTTGTGATATATGGCCCGCCCACTATGTCATGACCTGAGCGGGATTGTGTGGTTTAAATGGGAATTTTGATAAATTGTCTGTGAACTCCCTAGCATATATTCTCACCGGAAGGTTGTGCAATCATAGCTTCTTGTAGGAAAAGATAATAAATTGTTCCCATTAAAATCCAGTTTCTTATGACATCTTGGTTTCCAATGGACTGCCTCTAATGCAGGCAAAGGCGTCTGGTTTCATCACTAACAGACTTCTGTGTTGCTTTTATGAACCAATTTTTTTCTGCAAAAATAAAACAGCATTTGCAGAACCATGACAAAATCATACAGGAATGCAAGAGTAATCTGAGTGCTAGGAAGCATCGCCTTTAACTAAAAAAAACAATAATAATTGTTATCGTGAAGAATGGTTGCACACGGGAAAAGAAAATCGTGAAAAATATACATGATAATACACAGAATAAACATTGAGCATATTTACCAATATTTTTTTTATTTTCTTTTATTTTACAGAGTTTTTACATAGCGCAAACTTCACCCGAGGGTATCAGGTATCAGAGCACTTTACACAAGCACTAGTTGCGTTACATGAGGACACATTCATTTTTTTGTTAGGAACGGGGAGATTAAGTGATTTGCCCAGAATCACAGGATGTTGAGCACCCTTGCCGAGACTCGAACCCGGTTCCTCAGCTTCAAGATTGACTGCCCTAGCCGTTAGGCCAACTCTTCTCCCCAAAATGATTAGCAAATGCCTCGATTCGCACAATATTTCTGTATATGTAGCTATATATCGTTTTACAGTGCTGCTGGTGGTGTGCATCCACCCAAATGCATTGTTTTTTTTTAATGAAGAGAAGGCCTCCACCCTCACTGCCCCTGCCATCTCCCTCACCCTCTGGAGGCCAGGTCTGAGGATGGGACACTATGTCATAGCCAGGTTTACGCAGCAGCGTCCCTATTTCCCCCTTTCTTTTAGAAGCAAATTGACCGGGCCCTTATCTAAAAGCTAATTTCCTAGTTAAAAAGACAGCCCCTACCTCAAACGAACACAAGGTGGGTTGAAAGAGTTTTAAATCACAGATGTAGAGTATTAAATGCAATAATGCTGCTATGACACTCACTGAAGCCTTAATTCATTAACCCCGGGACCTAGCAAGGGCCAGTGTGTGGCGGAGCCCTAACTGGTCATCTTGTCCCCTCAGCATGGACCCCACAGTGGGGGCTTGGCAGTATCCCTCGCCTCATTTAACCACCCATGCTAATCCCTCTAATCCCAACTGAGATCTGCCTGAAGGCTGCACAGGATGGCTGCCCAAATGCTTTAAAGCTACTCTTCATCTACACGCCCACCCCCAGGAGGAGCGCATGGGTCCCCTTTTAATTAGGGACCTCGATTAGCAGTTGTTGTATGGCAGTGTTTAAATAAAGATTACCGGGGCACTTCACTCCATTCCACTCCATTTACAACATGAACATATTTGTGAGCATGGTATTAGAAGGATTGCTTTATTTGTGCAGTTTTACCACACAATTGGATTAATGTACCCAATTGCTTTCAGGGGAGAGGTGTTTCTGTTACCCCTCTTTGTCCTGGATGGCATGCTGTTTGTTTACTACTCTGAGATAATCCAATTATAAACGTGTTTATGTGATTGCTTAACTTTATTGTGGTTCATGTTTCCCTTCCAAAATTCAGCCCAAGAAACTACACCTCGAGGTTAGTGCAGAACTCAAATACTTTAAAGGTAACCTATTTTATATGTGACTGGAGCTAAATGGCCACACACTGCACCTTTAGTGTTTGGCGGTCTGTACTTCTCTGTGTGTTGGAGAAACAAAGAATGCATGAAATACAAGCAGTCAATGCTCTTGATTAGATCCTGTAGATTAAACAATGTGTATATGGAGAATACAGACATGTAGTAGTTTATTTAGAAAAGCGGGGGTGACCGCACATATTTTTTTTTCAATTTTGATGCCGATTTGCAGATCCACCCGCAATTTTCTGGCAAAATTGAAAAAAAAATGTTTTTAACCCCAGCACCAGAGCTAAGAGGTCAGGGTATTCCTACCCTGCCCCATTTTTTTTTAACCTTTTCTCAGGTACTCAGCTAAGGCGAATCCCAAAATGGCTGACAACATTTACTGGTTGAAGTGTTGGCGGTCAATCAGATCTCAGCACGAGATCGGGAGGGTTCACAGATCCTCCGCGGCCACAGTTGTATATCTGAGAAATCTTTAAATTTCTCAGGAACTACTGAACGGATTTACACCATTTAACAAAAATAGTGCTCTCTGTACCAATAGCTACCTTTTTGACAAATTGTGTGTAATTCCATCCAGCGGTTCAGGCTGTAGTAGTGTCTAAAATCTCTTTGGGAATTATCATTGGAAACAAATCCCCCCCTTTTTTTCTGCCCCTGCTTGACAAATCACCCCAAAACTTTCCATGGAGCACTAGAACCAGCAGGGCACTTTTTTGAGAAGATTTTGTGAAGATTCGTCAATTGGCGCCAAAGATACAGGCAAGTCAAAAAAAGTTTTACCTATGGAAACATGGTTCTAACTATAACAACCTACTGATGACTGCAGTAGGTCATATATATATATAACTTAGGCTTTCTGAGAGACTTTGGAGAAACTCGCCCTCCAGTACTAGCCTCAATCAATTAAGGAGGATGAGAAGTGCATACAACAAACACATCCGCAGTGCGAAATCAGATCACTTCAGGGCCCAGCTTGACAGTGCTAAAAACAGACCCAAGAAACTGTTTGGAATCATCAAACAACAAGCTACTCATACTACTAGCCATATATCGGCACTCATGTCCTCCTGCCCCGGAGAGGAAGACTTCTCAGCTCACTTCTCGGAGACGACAAGGAAAATTGAACCTGAACTGCAATGTGCCGCACCAAACCGGCAGTTCTTGAGCTCCCCTGCATTTGATGTACCTAAGGTAGAGATTGCACCCTCCCACCCCATAGTCTGCTCTCCTAAAAACAACACTTCTTGGAATTCTTTCCTGCTCCCGGATGATGCGGAGCTGGCACTTTCTCTGGTGTCTCTAAAACCCTCTAACCACTTCAGCGATCCTCTCCCCACGAAGCTTCTCAAAGATCTCAATTCAGCCATTCTTCCACTATGGGCCCGGATCATTCAAGAATATCTCTCACAGGGGAGGATTCCTGACTGCCTCAAGATGAGGCAAGTCACTCCCATCCCCAAGAAGCCTAATGCCGATGTAGGGATCCTAATAATTTCCGTCCGATCACCAGCATCATGACTTTAGCAAAATTACTTGAGAAATGCGTCCACACACAGCTCTGCAACCACATCGAGAAATTTCAGCTCCTTGACCTTTACCAGTCAGGCTTCAGAGCAGGGCACAGTACTGAAACCGCACTAACTCACTTCGTTGACGACACC
The DNA here is from genome assembly GCA_963921515.1 of Calotriton arnoldi. Classification (NCBI taxonomy): domain Eukaryota; kingdom Metazoa; phylum Chordata; class Amphibia; order Caudata; family Salamandridae; genus Calotriton; species Calotriton arnoldi. Next base: position 1,110,803 of record CAWUFW010004950.1, on the reverse strand, counting down.
TTGAGATCCCTTGATCAAAATGCCCCTTGTCTTCTGATCCTTCTTGACTTGTCCTCAGCATTCAACACTATTAAACATGAAAACTTGATTGATAGTCTTCAACATAGAATGGGGTTATCGGTCCTTGTCTTAAATTGGTTTGCGTCTTTCTTGCATAACTGTACCCAAAGACTCAAAGTTAACCAATCACTTACTGCCAGTACCCCAGTAACTATTGGAGTCTCTTAAGGTTCTGCACTGTCGCCCATGCTCTTCAACCTTTTCATGGAACCTCTTTCCAATATTCTGAACGGCTTTAACATTCAGTACCATATGTATGCTGATGACACGCAACTGTATTTGAAGATCTCCTCTCCTGATGACATAAAAACTCTAAATGATGCACTACTGAAAACTCAACTTTGGCTGACACATAATCATCTGCTGTTAAATACCCTCAAAACAGAATTGCTTCTGATTTCCCCCTGCAACCACTCAGCTCCTACCCAAGACTGGATCAAACAACTCTCTGCACTCAACTGCACCCCTCATGTTGTTGCTAAATGTTTAGGCATCACCCTGGACAAATACCTACATATGCAAGCTCACATTAGTGCCACTATTAGGGGTGCCAATCATCAGCTCAACACCCTAAGGAAAATCAAGCCATTCTTACCGCCTGAGGACATCCAGTCAGCAGTCCAATCCCTAGTTATCTCACCCTTGGAATATCGTTTGGTGACCCTAGCTGGCCTTCCTAAAGCTAAATTAGCTCCACTGAGAGCCACTCTTACCCTTTGGCCAGACTCATCACTGGCTCCAGAAAACATGACCATATCACTCCGAACTTAATTCAGCTTAACTGGCTATCCATTGACGCACAAATTAAAACATCCCCGTCTACCTAGCAAAAAAACTTGAGCTATCGGGCTTGAGTCAGAACTTAAGGAGCTCTAAAACTCTACTTTTGAAACCACCCAAATTCAATAAGAAAAGAACTTACAACCGTGCTTTCTCTGGTCTTGCTCCAAGAACTTGGAACGCTCTTCCTCCAGAGATCAGATCCACCCCATCGACTACCTCTTTCAAAAAACATGTCATGTGGCTACTACTGAATGAACATCTACAGCAATAGCCCTTATGCCATTTTAATCCACTCCCATCGCCAGTTGGACAGTCTTTTTACCTGTTGCTCAAAATGTGTTATGTTTATCTTCACAGGTCCCTTTTGATGTACTGCCTGCTGTAACCTTTCTTCTTTTTTTTTTTTAGGTACTTCTTGTTCTATTTTGTACTGTACCCAGGTTTTAAACCTCTTACCATGTACCCTCCTTTGTACAGTGCCCTTTTCCCCTTTTTGGGTCATGTTCTCACTTTATCAAACTTTTCAAATAAAATAAATAAATAAATGTTTGTATGTATATATACTTATTATACCTACTGGCGGTTGCCAGTAGGTAGTTATAGTTAGGACCAACTTTCCATAGGAAAAAATGTTTTTTCATTTGTCAATAACTTTGCCATGGGTTCACGACTCTCAAAACGAATTTGCCACTCACTTCAGCTGCTGTATGGAAAGTTTCGGGGTGATCCATCAAGCAGCGGCAGAGAAAAAGGGTGGGGGGTCCCAAAACACGTTTTGTCCATGTTAATTTCCATAGGAAATTTTAGACACGGTTACATCCCAAACTGCTGAACAGAATTACACTAAATTTGGCAAAAAGGTATCTGTTGGTCTACAAAGTGCCCTTTTGTTAAATCTAAATCTGTTCAGTAGTTTCGGAGACATTTAAAGACATTTCCAGTTGTATATCTGGGGAAGCAGAGGATCCGCGACCCCTCCCAATCTCATGCTGAAATCTGATTTGGCTGCCGACACTTCAAAACAGGAAGTGTTGGCAGCAATCTTGTGTTTCGGTTAAATCGAGTCACATGATAAAACATAAAAAAAGAAGAGGGGGCAGGGTATAAACACCCTGAACCCCTAGGCCTCTGGGAAGGGGTGCATTTAAAAAAATTAATTTTGGCAGGAGTTGTGCTGGATCCGCGACACTCACCAAATTTGTTTAAAAAACGAAGCGCGGGCTCCGGCATTTTGTTAAATATAGGCCCTCAGGTGGGCCAGGGACATTCTACAGGTATGGGAGGGGGGGCACATGGGGCTTGCTATTGCCCAGGTGATCTCCACCTCCCCGGAGCTTCATTACAATTAAATTGCAGGGAGGCCCATACAGCCTCTACCGCTGCCCAGGGACCACCACCTCCCCGGGGCTTAAAGATGTTGTTGTGGGCAACTACCCCTCCTGTTACCTCCAGTGAGTCCTATACAGAAGGATTAGTGAGAGGTTGTCGGAGTCCATGACCTTTTCCTCCACCACTCTGCAAATGCACCTCTTGGCGCACAAATACTTGGGGGATGAAGTCCCCTTCACTCTTGAGGGTCCGTGGGGGCCAACTACCCATCATGTAACCTCCAGTAAGTTCCACACAGAGGGATTGCTGAGATGTTTTTGGTGGCCATGCCCTCTTTCTCCACCTCTCTGCAAATGTGCCTCCTGGCACACTACTAGTTGGGGGATGAATTCCCCTTGCCTCTTGAGGGTCCTTGGGCGCTAACCACCCCCCCTGTTACCTCCAGTAAGACCCACACAGCTGCATTGTTAAGAGATTGTTGGAGGCCACATCCCCTTTCACCACCATTCTGCAAACTCACCTTCTGGTGCACTACTTGTTGGGGAGAAAGTCCACTTTAGTCCTGAGGCCCTCAGGAGTAAAATGGAATTCATTCCCCAACCAGCAGCGCACTAGGAGGCACGTTTGCAGAGTGGTGGAGATAGGAGGCATAGCTTCCAACTCCTCTCAGCGATCCCGCTGTCTGGGACAGATGAGGTTCCTCGACCCCAAGGACCCTCAGCATCCCTTAACCATCATTGTGGCAGGGGGCACGTGTGCAGAGTGGTGGTGAAGGGAACTTGCAGAGGTTTTTTTTCATTTTGTTTTATTATTTAAGGGCAGGGGCTGCATGCTCCCCCTTCCCTTGGTCATTTTTGGCCCCAGAGACCGCATACCCAGGGGACCCCATCATCCAGTGCCTGGCCTGGGTGGGACCAGGGCACCCAGTTTCTTACCATTGGGGACTGTGGGGGGGAGCCTGAATGCTCCATGGTCCCTGCCAGCTCCTCATGTCCTGAGGGAGCCAGCATTGCTTTTGGACAAAGGGAGCTGCATTTTACATGCTCTCGCTTACTCGAAGCAGAGCAGCATTTGCTATGGCTTGGAGGGAGCGTTGCTCCTGGCAAGCTATAGCAAACTGCAATGTCCCAGAAGTGGGCAACCCATGTCATTGCACGAGCTGGCCCAGGCTGGTGGCGGTCCCCAGGGCCATCTAAGGCTCCAGGAGGGGGGCCACGTGGCCCCCCTCTTTCAAGTATTTCTCCCCAGGGAGGATGTGGTCCATGGGGCCAGGGGTCCACAACGGACCTCCTTAATTATTCAGTTTTGTTCCCCGGGGAGGTGGTGGTCTCTGGGGCAGTGGGGGGCAGAGCAGCCCCCCCACATTTCTATAATATAGTGTCCCAGGGAGGTGGTGGTCCCCAGGGCAGGGGGGAGCCATGTGGCTCCCTTGCAAGAAATTTAAATGTACTACTGCAGGGAAGTGGTGGTCCCCGGTGCTGCGGGGAGGCCGAGTGTCCCCCCTCATTTCTATACTGTAGTGCCCCACGAGGTGGAAGTCCCCGGGACTGCGGGGGCCGAGTTGCCCCCTGAATTTCAATTGTTTAATGCCACAGGTAGGGGGTGGTTCCCTGGGCAGTGTGTGAGCCACACTGCTCCCCACAGGAAGTTTACATTTACTGCACCGGGAGGTAGCAGGCCCCAGGGCTGCAGGGGGTGAGTGGCACCCCCGCATTTGAATTGTTTAGTGCCTCAGAGAGGTGGCAATCCCTGGGGCACTGGGTGAGCCACACGGCTCCCCACAAGAAATTTATATTTACTGCCCAGGGAAGGTGGCGGTCCCCGGGGCTGCGGCGGGGTGGAGTGGCACACCCCCATTTGATGCTGGGCGCTGGAGGGGTTGTGTGTTTATCCCTGGGGAGCTGCGGGGTGCAGCTCTCTCAGGTTACAATGAGTACGGCGTTCGAAGGTCCAGAGCGTCTCTCTTGAGGGGAAGCAGTCCCGCTGAGGTGCGGCATAACAGTCCTGTGCTCCTTTCAAGGCGGAGGCTACCAAGGCAGAGGGGTTATGGCGCTTCCCGCAATCGCGTAGCCTTTGGTGATGCTCCTCCCCCCCCCAGTGATGGCGTCTTCGTTGGTTTGGCTTGGTGGGAGTGGACGCTGAGGAGCTGCTGTTCGAATCTTGTTCGCGCTCTTTCGAGTCAGCGCGGGCCTTTCGTGAAGCGGCTGTAATCCTGGCTGCTTCACGGCTTTCTTCAAGGGAAATTCGGCCCGCCGATTTCCTTGGATGGAGAGCGTGGACGTTCAGTGCAGGAAATTGATTCACGGCGGCTGCGGTTTGAGTATGCCGCCCAGCTGAGTGCGAGTGCGGTGCTCCGGTCCGCTTTTTTTCTTTATTTCCTCTGTTTGGCAGCTGCTGTGTGGAGGCTCTGTGTTTGGAGAGGTGGAGAAGTGCAGTGGTGCGGCGGTGTGGTTTTCTACAAGCGGCTGGGTAGTGAAAGCACGGGGAAGTGCTGCTGGAGAATCCTAGAAAGTGCTGAAGGTCAGTTGATTGGAGTGAGGATTGAGGCAGGAGGAGAGCGAGAGGAGAGCGCCAGGAGGGCGGCGCTACTGGTGAGTCCTGATATAATTTGCAGTTATAAGACCTCGCAAGAGACTTGGGTTGGTTACCACTTGTAATTTAAAAAGCTGGTGTGCTTAGTTAAAGCCGAATAATGAAGAAACAGTTGAAGCTTGCCGCTGCTGCGGAGAAAGCGGATGCTGCGATTGCAGCAAAAACTAAAACGCGTTTGGCTACAGCCAAGCTGAGTCAGACTTTAACTAAAGTAGGAAGTAAAATGCACCATGGGGAGTCCTCCTTTAGCTCTCAAAGTTCAGAAACCGATGATCTAGCACTAAAGGAGATAAATTTGACGGAGGCTTCAGGATCTAAGCTAAGAGATAACAACTTAGCTATTTCGCCAGGAAATGTTGTAGCTCGTAAAAATCAAGAGCAGAAGAATGCCAGAGATTTCCCTCTCTTCGTTAAAAAGATGCTACTTCCTATCACTTCGCCATGGACAGATAAGCTTAGCCAAGACTCTTTAGCGCAGAACACCTTAGTCACAACAGGAGATATGACAACGCCAGCAGCATCACCAGAGCCAGCATTATCTTCAGGGCCAGTATCCTCCTCTTCTACAGGGGTCTCTTCCCCAGGCGTTCAGGGTGTACAGGCATCAGCAGAGCAACAGTTGATGGTTTTATCAGATTCGGACGTGGACCAGCTTAAAAACACTGCTTTAACTGTGGCAATGGCTGTTGCGACTCCGCTTCCTCCGTCTCCGCCCTCTCTCCTCTCTACTTGCGAAAGGGACATTCCAATTCAATCTAATGGTACCATGCCAGTCCAGCAAGGTCTACAAGTTCAGCAAGGCCAGCAAGTTCTGCAAGGTCAACAAGTAGCTTCGGTCCTAAGGAAGACTAAATCATTAGATCTTTTGATGATCAAAGATAACAATGAGCTACAGCAAGGAGCTAAAGAATGCGATCCCGTACTTCAGGATGAGAGGGCCCTTTTATATCAGATGGATATTAAATCTATGCTTAATATGATTCTTGAAGAAATTCGGGACATGAAGAAATCACAACAATCTGAAATTGCAGCTATACATCAGCGACTGGGGAAGATTGAGGAAGCAGTCGCTAGTCTCCCAATTCGTATTCAGGAGGCTGAGGCAAGAATTTCTCTTGTTGAGGACCAAATGAACGGGATTTTTCAGCAAGTAGATCTAGCCTCCCGTGAGAAAATAAGTATGGAAAACAAGATTGAAGAACTTGAAAATTTCTCACGTCGTTCAAATTTACGTATACTGGGTATTCCGGAGCGGCTCAAAGGAGCAGATACACTCAATTGGGTCGAATCCTTTATGAAGAAGGTTGTGAATCCTGAGTTTTCTGGTGATTTAACTGTAACTAGGGCTCATCGGGTTCCAGCTCATCTTCCCCCCAATTTGAAGTTCCCCCACACTATACTTGTTAATTTTGCAGATTACCGTATAAAGGAAAATTTTTTGTGTAAGGCAATCCAGTCGAGACAGTTTGAAACTGAGAATGGAGTTAAATGTAGAATTTTTTCGGATATGTCTGCAGCGGCTGCAAGAAGACGCAAAGACTTTGTTAAGTTATTGTATCTCTTTAAGGCCCAGGGGGCGTAGGCTTCCATTGCGCAACAATCTAAACTCAAAGTCTTAGTGCAGGGGAAGTTTCATTTGTTTACACGTATCGAAGAGGCGCAGGAGCTTCTTAAGGCAATTTCAGCTGGAAAATAACTTGTTTTGTTAGATTAGTGTCCTGATTTCAATAATGCCCTCCTATGTCTGAACAAGGAGTGCAGTATTTAGATCTTGCTGTCTCCTTGAAATATATTTTGAATGTCTGTTTTAGGTTTTTCTTCTTCTTTTGGATCTCGATTCTGAGGTTTGGGCCTTGTTTTTTTGCGCGGGGGGTAGGTCACCCTTGGTGCGATATCAGGGCACCAGTACTAGTATCTGGGGGGGGGGGGAGAATGTGGATAGCGGGGAAAGCCGCATTTTCTAAGGGTGGGGTGGTTTTTGGGATAGGTGCGGGGCGAGGGCAGTTCGGGGTAGCAAAAAAAAAGAGCAGGTGCTATCAGGAAAGTGATAAAATGTGTAGGAATTTACTGAGTACAAAAAAAAAAATGAAGCTTATAATGCTTTATATTCTTTTCCTTTTTCTTCTTTTAGTAGAATGAGTATATCCAGTAAATGTCAGATTTTTTCTGTTAATGTTAATGGTATATTGAATAGACGTAAATATGGAGGATTAATTAGGTGGTTAGTTACTTTAAAACCTCAAATTCTTTTTATTCAAGAAACTCATCTGAAGACAAACACCCCAAAATGTTATATACCAGGAATATTTTCTAGAGTTTTTTTGCTTCAGCAGGTGTTGCAATGAGGGGTGTTGCAATATATTTTTCACTGGAAATTGATTGGGTATTTCTTCAAGAACAATGGGATCCCCTGGGGAGGTGGCTTTGGGTCCAGGTTAAATTAAATGAACAGGTTCTGAATCTTATTAATTATTATGGTCCAATAACGGATGACGCATCTGCATTACATACTCTTTATAAACTTTTGATTGGGGTTTCTGGGCAAATTGTGTTTGGGGGAGATTTTAATTACATTCAGGATTTGAAAATGGACACCACAAATAGGGGAAAAAAACAACTGAGACCCAAGACAAAGAAGATTTTCGATGCTTTGTTAGAAGACCTTCAGTTAATTGATGCATGGTGGTTGCTTAATCAGACAGCTCGTGAATATACTTGTTCTTCACGTCAACATCAGACAGCATCCCGAATCGATTTTTTATTGATTTCACGTTCACTGTCCCTTGGGGCTGCAGGCATTGGCGCGAATGCTTTTTCTGATCATTCATATGTTCAGTTTGACATAGAAATTGGCTTTTCTAAAAAGAGCAGGTCCAAGTGGCAGATGGACCGCCTACTTCTTCAATATTCATTGTGGCTTGAACAGTTTAGACTTTGGCTACTTGATTATTTTAATATTAATGAAGGGACAGCTGATATTTTTTCTGTTTGGGGTGGATTTAAGGCTGCCGCCCGCGGGCAGATGATAGCTGATTCCGCCAGGAAAACTAGGGTACGGTTAGGACAAATCGCACAGCTTCAGCAGTCATTGGACAATGCTTCTAAATTTGAGGACTGCATCACGAGGTCAGCTGGAACAGGCTAGGAAGGCATTTAGAGATTTTTTCGTTTTAGAAGAAATAAATAGCTCTCAGACTTATATGCAGAAGGTATATGAAGAAAACCAAATGGTTGGAAAGATGTTAGCTTGGTCAACTAGGGCTCGTCAAGAATCCGCCTGTATTGTAGAAATAATTGATCCAAAAACTAACACTATAGCAAATGACAGAGCTGACATTGCTCGAATTTTTGTTGACCACTTTCGACAAGTATATACTACAAAATATTCAGTTAATTCGGATATGATCCATGAGTATTTTGATTCACTTCAATTACCAACTATATCACAGAGTGTAGCCACGCAGCTTCAGAAGGATATTACAGAGGCTGAGATAGCGGCAGTTATTAAGACTTTGGCTGGCGCAAAAGCTTGTGGCGAAGACGGAATTCCCATCGAATTTTATAAAACCTTTGTGAAGGAGTTGACTCCATTTTTGAAAAAATATTTGATAACATTAAAACGGGTGGGATGGTATCTTCAGAATTTAAAAGGGCGACAGTAATTAGTTTAGTAAAAAAGGGTAAACCATCTAATAATCTCAACTCATTTCGACCGATTAGTCTACTAAATGCTGATTACAAAATTTTTGTGAAGATCTGGGCCCAGCGTTTTGTTTTTGCAGCCAAGGAAGTAATTCACTATGATCAAACGGGGTTTATAGTGGGTCGTATGATGACAACAAATACTCGCTTTTGATTCAAGCTCTAGATTATTTTAACATTAATAAGACACCTGCCTGCATCATGATGGTAGATGCAGAGAAAGCTTTTGATTTAGTTAATTGGGACACTTTATTTTATGCACTTTTTAGATTTGGGATTCCGTCTTCAGTAATTACTATGCTTCAAAATATTTATCATGGGGCGCAGGCCCAGATAATAGTTAATGGGGCCCAGGCAGGGTTAATCGATATAAATCGTGGGACTAGGCAAGGTTGTCCCTTATCACCCCTTTTATTTACTTTTTTTATTGAGCCTCTCGCAATTAGAATGCGAGCCAATAGGAGTATTAAAGCCCCGATCGATGGAATGGCGAAATTAAAACTTTTTGCGGATGACGCCATTCTGTATCTGTCCCCTGAAAAATCTAACCTGCAGTCAACAATGGCAGAATTTAGGAAATTCAAACAAATAGGGGGCTATAAAATTAATCCAAGTAAAAGTGAAATTGTAATTTTAAATACTGGGTCTGAATTTCTGTCAGACGATTTGAAACAACAGGCATTAAAAACTGATCCCATACGGTATTTGGGGATTTATGTCACAGGCCAATATGGGCAGTTAGTTAAGCTGAATTACGAAGCCACCAGTATAAAGATTCAGAAATTACTTGATAAATGGACTAATCGTCCGCTAACTTTAATAGGGCGTGTGGCACTTATTAAGATGTCTATTTTACCTCTTTTGATATTCCTTTTTCCAATATTCCGATTAAGGTGAATGTTAGTTTTTTTAAAGGGATCGACTCCATGATTAGGTCATTTATTTGGAATAAAAGGGCAGCTAGAGTCAAGTTCCCGATTTTGCAACTAGATACTCAGTTAGGTGGTTTAGCACTTCCAAATATGCGTTCATATTATGAATCATCATTTTTTGATTATGTAGCATGCTTATTATCCAAACAGAAGCAGGTCGATAATTTTTTCATTAATAAAATGATTCAAGAAGCTGGAACTCAAGTTCCCACATTTTTAAAGACATCCAAACTCCCAAAGAAAACAAGATATAAAACGTTAGTGGATTTTTCATATAGACTTCGTACTGTTTTTAAACTTTAAACAAAAGGATTTCTCGGGGTTTTTTCTTTAAAATTAACTGAGTGTAGAGACCCCACTACCGCCAGAGCCAACCTGCACGACGGGATGAGAGACGTCGCCGACTGGATGAGGAACAGCCGCCTTAAACTGAACTCAGACAAGACGGAAGTCCTCATCCTGGGCTCATCACCCTCCGCCTGGGACGACTCCTGGTGGCCCCCGGCCCTGGGCACCGCACCCAAGCCAACGGACCACGCACGCAACCTGGGCTTCATCCTGGACTCCTCCCTATCAATGACCAAACAAGTCAACGCCGTCTCATCTTCATGCTTCAACACCCTGCGCATGCTCCGCAAGATCTTCAGATGGATCCCCACTGAAACCAGGAAGACCGTCACCCAGGCACTCGTCACCAGCCGACTGGACTATGGGAACACCCTCTACGCCGGAACCACAGCCAAACTTCAAAAGAGACTCCAGCGCATCCAGAACGCCTCCGCACGACTCATCCTGGACATCCCCCGACACAGCCACATCACCGTACACCTGAAAGACCTGCACTGGCTCCCCGTCAGCAAGAGAATCACGTTCAGACTCCTCACCCACGCACACAAGGCCCTCCACGACCTGGGCCCAAAGTACCTCAACGACCGCATGTCCTTCTACACGCCCACACGCCAGCTACGATCAACCAGCCACGCCTCGCCACCGTACCACGCATCCGCAGAACCACCGCCGGAGGAAGATCCTTCTCCTACCTGGCGGCCAAGACCTGGAACTCCTCCCCACTCACCTTCGGCGAACCCAGGACCATCTCGCCTTCAGGAAGCAGCTCAAGACCTGGCTGTTCGAGCAGTAACTTACCCCCTCCCCCAGCGCCTTGAGACCCTCCCGGGTGAGTAGCGCGCTCTATAAATGCCGTGATTGATTGATTGATTGATTGATTTAGGTTTATATATTCATTCCACTCAGTTGAAAACATGGAACGATTCCGGTTTGGGGATGGTTAATCAGTTTGTTATACAGGGCAGGATGATTACTTGGGAAGAAGTGCAGGCCAGAGGTCTTGGTAACAACAAACCTTCTTTTTTTGAATTCATTCAAATTGTTCATTTTTTTGAAAAAATATAATCTTATATTCAATACCCCTGCTGGCCAAATTGCTACTGCACTGTATATTTCAAAGTTGACTGGAGTGGGCAATTGGTATTGTTTAACGAGTTCTCAAGACGAATCCCCACTGGTTTTAAAAATGTTGGGGAAAGTTGCAACTCAAACTCAATGTGTTTTTTCTTATCAGGATTGGCAAAAGATATCAACTACAGAAAACAAGATATTGAGAGCTGCAAACTATAAAAGAATGGCATTTCTCGCTCACTGGATGGTATACTACACCCCAGAAGCGTTAAATAAAATGTATCCAGAGGTGGAAAATAGCTGTTTTCGTTGTAGTAGCTTATCGGAAGGGGGGATGGCGGCATATTTTTTTCTCTTGCCCTAAGTTGATAATATTTTGGGAGAAAATATTTGAATATTTTAGCAGGGCGATTAAAAAAACTTACAAACCTATAGTAGAAGCTGTTCTGTTTGGGATAACTAGTAGGGAAGCTATACTTTCGAAAACTGAGGGCCATTTCCTTGCTATTTCAATGTTGGTTGCTCGTTCGTTAATTTTACAAAATCATTGGAAGTACCTTTGTTTGAGAAATGGCTTGTGAAAATGAAACGTACAAAGCTTTTTGAAGAAGCTTATGCCAAACGGGTGGGGTCAATTAAGAAATTTTCGTGGATTTGGGAATATTTTGTTGACTGCTAATTTGATGATGGATTTTGTTGCATATGTTATTCTAATTAATGAACAAAATTAGCATTTTTGGTTCAATTTCGCTGTATTTGTTAAGTGCAAGTATTGTATAATTCCTGATAGCTCTGCTCAATAAAATGTTTTTAAAAAGTAACAGTCCTGTGCTCAATGAAACATCCAGAGCGTCTTGCGGAGCCTGTGCGACGCGCTGGATGGATCTGAACAACACGTTGAGATCAGGTGATTGCTGTGGAGTGATGTGTGCATGGGGACTGTTCGCCTGCGGTCCGTGTGACTCCCCCTGCTGCCTTTGCCTCCTGCCAGTGTCAAGTGTGGTGAAAGAAAGACTGGCAGGTGGGTACAGATCTATTCACTTTCCTGCCCTAGCTCGCTTGGTTGCCCTAAGCTCAGTTAATTACAGGATGGGCGCCCATTTTGTTTGCCTCTATTAGTGTCTTGGTGAGGTTAGGTATCCATTTTGGCCCCCTCCCTCGAGAGTTGAAGAAGAGCGCCCCCTTCCATGAGCACTAGGTACGGCCTGCCATGGAAGGAGAAATGGGACTGATCCATTCCCAGCATTTGGCGACCATCTTGGAGTGGGTTCTTTCTCATGTATCCCACACAGGGGCTGGCTTAGTTTGCCCCATCACCGCAGAGAGGGAGATGGTTATTTCCTCTAAGGGCTTATATGAAATGGCCAGCCTGTACTGCCTACCTGCTGAAGATGTAAACTCCAGGATTGCCTTCTAGCCACTACGGTCCAGTCTAATGTCTTTGCTTGGATAATCTGGCCTCCCTTATTGGCCTACCCAAAGGTTACCTCAGTGTGTGTAGCCTGCAAGTGGGTCTCTAATGCGTAGTGAGCAAGTGGGATGCAATTGCATACCAGCTTCCTATCTTTCAGACCTGGTTAGCTGGCTCTCATAGGTGTTAGTACACCTGAATGAACCAGAGGATGCGTGGCTAGTAATATCATGCAATTGCTCTTCCCAACATAAAACCCCATGACACTCTCCCTCGGCGTACACAGCTAACCACCTTGATATGCCATGACCTCTGCCCAGTCTAGTGGCCTCCCTGCGCCTCCTATGGTCGGCGCACACCTCTGCCCAGTCGATTTGCTTATCTAGACTTCCTTGGTGTGGAGACATGGCGGGTGCAGTTATGGTGCCGAGACCTTTGAATCGCATCTTTTCCAACCTAGAGCTGGCTGGCCAAAACGCGTTCAGAATCATATATACCCCGAACCTCTCAAAAAATGCTGCAACAAACTTTAAACATAGACTACTCAAAACCCATCCAGAAACCCTGATCTCAGACTCCTTCTTCTCCATTAAAAAAGGTGCTACCATAAATGATCTCATCTTATACACTAAACGGCATGCTCAATGGCGGAAGGCCATTTACTCTCTCCTCAAGATCTCCACATCCCATAAAACTCCTCATGGTCTTAGATTGTTAGTTGCGCCCTCCTCAGCCTTTAGAGCTGAAGCCACCATCTCACTTTACAAAAACTGAACCATCCTTATCCAAGCTTCTGACTGCAATCTTATGTTGTTTGACAACCTTTTCCCCACCATCTTGAAGACAGTCGCCAACTTCAGTGCCGCCCCCCTTGGAGTTGATGGCCCCTCCAGGGTTTCCCTGACCATGCAAATTCTATCTCCCGCCTCTCCACCACCATCCCCGAACCCTACATCTGTTCTGAAGGGCCCCCTGCTAGCTACCTCTACTCAGATTAACAATTCCACTGCTAACGAGCTGTGACAGCACAGTCTTCATGAGAGCCCACATGCTCCCACCTCCTCACGGTTAGATGGTCCACAAGCCGCGAACCCTACATCTGTTCCGTAGGGCCCCCCACTAGCTACCTCCACTCAGATTAACAATTGCACTGCTAACGAGCTGCGACAGCACAGTCTTCACGACAGTCCACATGCTGCCACCCCCTCACGGTTAGATGGTTCTAAATATCCTAGCTCCACTGTACACAACGATGCTAGGATTCTCCCCTGGATCCCCTCCCCCAGCCCAACCCGCAATCCTGTCACGGTCCGACAGGCTGACAAGGGTCCCCTGCTGTCTGTCCCCTCCTCCCCTATCCTACACATTCCCCCAAGCACACCGTTCCATTTCCATGAATCCTCTGCCCCGGGGCCCACTCAGTCGCCACCTGCCCCACTTTCCCCTTCCCTCACTAGCTATCCTCAGCCGCAGGGTTCCCAGGACCTAGCCTCACATCCCCATTCACACACTTCATTGGAAGCCCGACTTAACGAGATTGCACTCTCCCTACAACAACTTAAGGCAGATGTTTGTAGCCTATCACACATTACTGAGGATCTGTTAGTTAACTCCCAACTAAGCGGCTCCTTTTTGACAAATCTCCATCTACGCTCGCTCCCAGACTGTGGCTGTTCCTGGTGCCCTTCCCCCCACTATCCTAGGTGAACTGCATCCCACTCCACCCACTCACCCCCTAGTTGGCCCTCTGCTCAGCACCCTAATGACCCCTCTCGACCCTCCAGGTGTAGAGCCTCCCTGTCTGATAGTGATATTCATTCTCTACTACTTTCATACGATCTGGCACTTCCCACCCCCCTTCAAACTTGCATGCAATTGAATCAATCCCTACGGATCCCTTCAGGGTACCTAGGCCAAACTTAAGAACTTTAAATGAGAACAACCTCACGATAGTCACCCAAACTCTACCTCCACCAAAGGACACCCCCGTCAGTCTCAAATGCACGCTCCTAAACTGCAGATCGGCTGTTAAACACGCTGCGGATATTGCCGATCCCATTCTGGTCCAGGATCTTGACCTTGTAATGCTGACGGAAAACTGGCTAAATGACTCAGCTGCTCCCATCCTTGACCTTCTAATGCCTCCAACTTTGATATCATTAGGTTGGACAGAACTAGTGGTCACGGGGGAGGCATCGCATGCTTACATCGTAGTAATCTACTAGTGAAAGTCATTCATGCCGACCTCCTGCCCTCTTGTGAATACCTATGCATTGAAGTGACTGGGGGCAACAATCACTCTTGTAAACTGCAAGCGTTCTACCACCCCCCTCGCGACAACCTTCCCTTCACAGAACAGATCATAGACGTTATTTCGGACAACGCGGATTTCCAGGGCACTCAGATCTTCCTGGGTGATTTCAACCTCCACTGGAATGATGTAAACGATGTGCTGGTCAATAGCCTTAAATCCTTCCCACTTGACCTTAACCTTATCCAAATATGTGATAGCCCTACACATATCAAAGGAGCCACGTTAGATCTTGTCATTGGTAAGCCCAACTCCTTCAGCCTGGAGGCGATCCTCCCTTGTGACTGGACAGACCACTATTGCATCACCTTCCTCGTCCTTGAATCGGTAAGAGCAAGCAGATCCCAACCTAAGAACCCAAAACAGTTAAAAAGATGTTTACGGAACATCAACTCGCAAGACCTGACGGAGCTCTGTGATAACATCTTGCCCCCCCCTTTGAACATGTATGATGTCCATGACCTGACGGCCCACTATAACCATGCAATGCTTAATGTAATTGACTCAGTGGCACCACTTCAGCTTAAAAGAGTGTCTGCTAAGCTCTCCAAACCATGGTTCAATGATAGTCTTAATGCCGAAAAAAGGAATTTAAGACTTGCAGAAAGGAAGTGGCGATCGTATCCCTCCCTTGAACATCTTTGTCACCTGAGATCCTTGCGAAGCATATACAACAAACGTATCAGATGCTCGAAGGCTACCTTCTTCAGAACTCAACTAGATCAAGCAAAAAAACGTCCGAAATCATCAAGTCCCAATCTAATAATCATCTAACCTCTCGGCCCCGGTTCAAGGGTCACTGCCGAACTGTGAAGAATTTGCTGTTTTCTTCACGGAGAAGACTATTAAGATCGAGTCTGAACTACGCTCGGCCCATGATCACATCTCAAGCGGGCCGCTGATCACCCTTTGCCCCTCAGAGTCGAATATCACTGAACCCTCACAGCCCTGCCGCCTCAAAAACAATGCATCCTGGAGTTTGTTCCAAACCGTGGATGAATACACTATACACAAAATGCTGTTGACCTTGAAACCTTCCAATCACGACAACGACCCCCTGCCATCGAACCTGTTCCCAGAAGTGAGATCTGCCTTATTAACACTCTGGACGACAATCGTCAATGCTTCTCTTATGCAAGGGGCTATTCCAGATTGCCTTAAAGCAGGTCAAGTTACCCCGATCCTAAAGAAACCAAGTGCAGATCCCACGGACCTTCTTAACTTTCACCCAATCACTAACATCCCCACCTTGGCAAAACTCTTGGAGAAATGTGTGCTTGCCCAACTTTGCCATCACATTGATCATTTCCAACTCCTGGATCAATGCCAATCTGGTTTCCGCACAGGTCATAGTACAGAGTCGGCACTAACTCACAACGTGGATGATGCGCTTAGAATGCTGGATCACAATGAGTCGTGCTTACTGATCCTTCTGGACCTTTCATCAGCATTTGATACTGTCAAACATGATCACCTAATTGACCTCCTAGAACACAGGATGGGGCTGTCTGGGCCGTTATTAAGCTGGTTCTCTTCCTTCCTTCAGAACAGATCCCAAAGCTTCAAGGTGAACCAATCCTTGTCCCACCCTGCACCAGTCACCTTGGGGGGTGCCACAAGGGTCAGCATTGTCCCCCACGCTCTTTAACCTGTTTATGGAGCCACTGACAGAAATCCTAAAATCATCCAGCATTCGCTATCAAATGTATGCGGCCGATACCCAACTATACCTGAAGATCGCCTCCCCCGAAGACATCCAGTCCCTCAATTCAGTCCTGCTGGAAACACAAAGCTGGCTGACATGCAATCACCTGAAGCTAAATGCTCTTAAAACGGAATTCCTACTGATCTTTCCCCACAACCAATCCCTCGTCATGGTGCAATGGTTGAATCAGCTGACTGCCCTTAACTGCAGACCGCACCTTGTAGACTCGGCATCATCTCTGGGCATCATTCTAGACAAAAGCTTGAACATGAGGAAGCACATCAGTTCCCTCACCAAAGGAACAAACTTCCAACTCAGCTTACTTAGGAAACTCAAACCCTTCCTCCCTGCTCATGACCTAAAGGTTGCAGTTCAAGCATTAGTGATTGAAAAGCTGGACTATGGTAGTGCAACACTTTGTGGCCTGCCCAGAGTGAGGACGGCTCCTCTTAGGGCTACCCTCAACTCCGCTGCGAGGCTCTTAACTGGCACAAAAAAATACCACCACATCTCCCCAGACTTGCGGGAACTGAATTGGCTGCCATATGAAGCTCGGATACAACTAAAAATTGCATGCACGGCTCACAAAGCCATCCACTTCAAGACGCCGTTGTACCTTGCGCAGAAACTGGAACTCTCCTGTGGTTCTAGAGCCTCCAGAAGCGCCAGCTCCCTTTTGCTTAAACCTCAAAAACTCCAAAAGAAAAGACCTATTACTGAGCCTTCTCAGGGATTGCTCCGAGGATCTGGAACTCCCTTCCCCCTGAAGTCAGGGTGAACCCGTCTACTGTCTTCTTCAAAAAAGAAGTCAAAGGGCTCCTGATGAAGACATTTCTGCCTTAGCCTGGCACCTTCCTCTGATTCTGGGTCCAAACCGTTGACTCTTGCCTAGCCACCTTGTTCATGAGTCTGTCGGACAATTCTAGACTGTGATCTTTTTTCTCCCTCTGTTGTTTATGATGTGTTTTGCTGTGCCTTCACGAGAATGCTGGACAATTTTGACTTTGAATTTGTCGTTTTGGTTATTCTGTTTTGTATGCTTATTACCTTGGGATGCATAATCTGTAAAGCGCTCTGATACCCTCGGTGGTCATGATCGCGCTATATAAAACTTTCAAAATAAATAAGTAAACACAAATAAATAAATTATCTAGGGCCTGAGGAGGTGGCATCCCCCAGGCTTTGCAAAAGCCTAGGAGGGGGGCCCCATTAGCCCCCCTCCTTTATTATAATAAGCTTGTGCCCCGGGATTTGGTCCACCTGGGGGCTTCCTTCAAAAGATCAGCAGGAGCTCACACATTTTTTTTTTATTTTGGCAAAGATTCGCAGGACCCCCCACCATATCTTTGAGGTCAGAGTATTCCTACACTGCCCACTTTTCATTCTTTTTTACTTTTTTGTGTGAACAAGATTGAATAAATCAAGCACTGCAATGTGACCCTCCTGAGTGTGTGCTTTCTTGGAACTATGTGCAAAACATTTGACCGGCTGGCTTCATCGGGACAGAACACCTCCTTTCTATGGGCCCAGGTCTTCAGAAGTGGCGGACTCGAGTGAGGATTACAGAGAGAAACCCACCGTCTGACCGTTCCCTGCATGCAGGCAGACAGGAAGATCTAACCACTGTGACCTGCGGACTACATCCCAGAGGTAGCCAAATGCTCGGGTCGAGTGGGGGAGGGACCCGTTTGTGTATCAGAGGAGGTGCGCCACATCTCTTGCAAACCCCTGTACCTACATCTCTGGCAGACGTCCACGGCTGACACTGCTCAGCACACGCATCTCAGCAAGGGAGTAGGGGGGCAGATTCCGTGCAGACCACACGTTCTGCACACCATCACTTATAATCAGTGGTTGTAACAGATGGCAAAAGGAACCTCTCACTAGCAGAGGGTGAGAGGTCACCAATCCAGTGCAGCAACTCCGTTACAACACAATTCGGTTACAACTTCAGCCATTCACATATCTCAGATGTACACATTTTTCTAGTATGGAAGAAGAAAGCAATAGGCAAGCAGCTCTTGTGCGCTCTGTTGGATCTATGTGCAATATATATATATATATACGCTGGATCAATACAACCAGGCGAGAAATTCTGTAACAAGAGAGAAAGTTACCGAGCCTCATAGGCAAAATCCCTCAGCAACAGGAACTCCAACACCCACAAAAAAAGTAGCCACTACCACTGACACAGCCAGAGAATCTAATCATACACTGACAAGTGCAGATCCTCAAACTAGAGATGCCCCAGCCAGCGGCCACCCAGTCATCAACTTCTTTCAAATGTCCAATTCCACTGCTTCATCCCAACTGCAAGCACAAGGTGTGGTTACACAGCCCAGTGGTGAGCCAGATAACGAACATCCAGCCACTGACACCATAATTTGTTTGCAGGAATATAAATCTAGAGGGAGAGGAGACATCATCAATAGGGGCGACGTACTGTGCCTTCTACGTGCAATAAAATGTCTGGAAAGCCTAAGCACATCCGGTTTAGAGTCAGTTGAATTTTTTCATGTTCATAACTTGCACGATTATGAGGCAACCAAAGCAACATGGTTAACAACTGAGATAGTGAGAATGGTCCTGGAAGAACTGACCACAATTCAACGCTGGGAGACAAGGATATACCACAATCATAAACCTGGCTACCTCACACCCCTGCTAATTGGAAATCACTTTATAACTCTGCTGCAGGCTCAAACCACAATTCACTCAGTATTAAAGGGGGCAAGAAGCACCCCCCTCCAAAGCAGACAGAACCAACAACCAAAGGGGCAGAAATGAACTAAAGGACGAAGCAGCAGGGAATAATTGGAGCTGGCTAACATGTACAATAAATGTCAGTAATAACCAATGACAGAAAGATCACCATATCAGTTCCACCCCAGTGAGGCCCAGGTCAATTTGTTTGCGTAACTGAAACATCAATGGCCTGGAAAATAAGGCAACAGATACTCAGCTTCTGGACTACTTTCAAGCTTTCAATCTCATACCTCTGCAAGAAACCTGGCTTGAACAACGTTTACACTTACAGGGGTTTACAACCCAAAATGTTCCTGAGTGGAAAGGAGCTAGATATGGCCACCAAATGTGTGGTTTGACAATTTATACATCAATATCATCTATGGGCCCCACCAAAGAGCTGAATGTGAAGCTTACAGCTCAGAGCAAAGTTTAAGCAATAAGAATGTCATATAGGACCAGCAAAGAAGAATGTCCCGTAATGATTGTAAATGTCTATTTACATCCTAGGCATAAAACTAATGGTATCAAACAATTGACTACTGAATTACTGAGGATCCTTGAAGGAGAACAGACAGACAATGTTATACTAAGGGGACTTTAACCTTCATCTTTTAGGCACTAACAGAGAAGTGGAATATACTAAAACAGGGGTCAAGCCACCAAGACAAACAAACGAGGCTAGGCACCCACCTTCTGAGGGAACAAGACCACCTCAATTTTAGGGCCTAGAATGGACATTTTCAGGAAGGTAACCCGCCAGCACTGACGTTTCACTCAACATCAACCACTTCAATTCTTGATTACACGTTTGTTACACTTACCTTGTTTCACAAAATCTCTTCTAACCGCCTGGGGGCATCTGAATTGAGTGATCATCTACCGCAACGAGTCATCTTCAAAGGCTCAGTCATACCTCTTTCTTCTTCTTTAATTGAAAAAATTGTCACAGAATACACTACTAACAACAGACGTGTTAAGTGCAATCCTGTGTCTGCGGATATGTAACTAGAATTATGCCAGAACGCTTCTCCTTCAGAATCACAATTTATTGAGGAATCCCTTAGCTGCATGGCAACATTTCACCAAGACCTTCAGTGACACATTTGCTACCGACGCAGCCACCAATCAATCAATCAATCAATCATGTCACTTATAAAGCGCACTACATACCCGCGAGGGTCTCAAGGCGCTGGGGGAAGAGGGGGGTGGTGCTGCTACTGATCGAAGAGCCAGGTCTTGAGGAGTCTTCTGAAGGCCAGTAGGTCTTGGGTCTGTCGGAGGTTGGTGGGGAGGGTGTTCCAGGTCTTGGCGGCGAGGTGGGAGAAGGATCTGCCGCCGGCGGTCGTTTTCCGGATGCGGGGGACTGTGGCGAGGGCGAGGCTGGTCGAGCGGAGCTGGCGGGTGGTGGTGTAGAAGCTGAGTCGTCTGTTGAGGTAGGCTGGTCCGGAGTTGTGGAGTGCTTTGTGTGCGTGGGTGAGGAGCTTGAAGGTTATCCTCTTGTTGACAGGGAGCCAGTGCAGGTCTCTCAGGTGGGGTGTGATATGGCTGCGTCGGGGGATGTCGAGGATAAGACGTGCAGAGGCGTTCTGGATGCGTTGCAGCCGTCTCAGGAGCTTAGCCGTCGTTCCTGCGTACAGGGCGTTTCCGTAGTCCAGCCTGCTGGTGACGAGGGCCTGGGTGACTGTTTTTCTTGTTTCGGTGGGGATCCACTTGAAGATCCTGCGGAGCATTCGGAGGATGTTGAAGCAGGATGAGGAAACGGCGTTGACCTGCTTAGTCATGGAGAGGGTGGGGTCGAGGATGACCCCTAGGTTGCGTACGTGGTCGGTGGGTGGCGGGGCTGTTCCCAGTGATGTTGGCCACCAGGAGTCGTCCCAGGCTGAAGGGTTGGAACCAAGGATGAGGACCTCCGTCTTGTCCGAGTTCAGCTTCAGGCGGCTGGTCCTCATCCATTCGGCGACGGCCTTCATTCCTTCGTGGAGGTGGGCTTTGGCGGTGTGAGGGTCTTTGGTGAGGGAGAGGATCAGCTGGGTGTCGTCGGCGTAGGAGATGATGTTGAGGTTGTGCTGTCGGGCGACGTGGGCGAGGGGTGCCATGTAGATGTTGAACAGCGTTGGGCTGAGGGAGGAGCCTTGGGGTACGCCGCAGATGATCTTGGTGGCCTTGGATCGGAAGGGGGCGAGGCGGACGCTTTGTGTTCTGCCGGAAAGGAAGGATGTGGTCCAGTCCAGGGCCTTCTCTTGGATCCCGGCGTCGTGAAGGCGTGTTCGTAGTGTGTGGTGGCAGACCGTGTTGAAGGCGGCTGATAGGTCCAGGAGGATGAGGGCTGCTGTTTCTCCGTTGTCTAGCAGGGTCCTGATGTCATCGGTGGCGGCGATGAGGGCGGTTTCGGTGCTGTGGTTGCTGCGGAAGCCGGACTGGGAAGGGTCCAGGATGTTGTTCTCCTCGAGGTAGCGGGTCAGTTGTTTGTTGACGATTTTCTCGAAAGGGGTCTCAGGCTAGGAGACTCTCAGTAAAGCACAATATTTCCCAAACTAAAAGTCTTTAGTGCTCCATAAATCAACCCATAAGGAAACCTCGCATCAAACCATGAGAGCTCACTCAACAGCGCAACAAGAGGGAACTCAAAGCTATCCTAAAAAAGCTAAATTGGACCACAAAGAGGCAAGAAAATGAATCACTGTGGTCATAGATGCTACAAGACACAAAGAGCAACAACAGCGTGCGGTTCTGGTGAACAATTAATACATTACAATGTCTGACTCACCTAGGAATAGACTCTCACTTGCACAAGCACTACGATTTCACCACTTCTGATGAACTCACGCGGGTGCCTCAGACCCGTGATGGTGAAGTTCATGCCAATAAATGAATGCTAAGGAAACACTGCAGGTCACACGCGGGAATTAATTTTATTGGAGTGCCCTTGCGGCTGCACATTATTCAATAAGTGGCTGACAGCAGATGATAATGTCCGTGGCCCCTCTTTAATCCACAGATGACGAAGAAATCTTCTGCGATCTTCAAGGAGAGTGGGGCATATGCAGAGCAGGTGTGTTAGCGATTCCTGAAATAGACCACAAAGTCGACATATTTTAGTCTTGGTTTTAGTTGTCCATGGAAGTAGTAAGTCTAGTGATGAAAAGCAGCCCATCCGGAAGTGCAGGAATTTTATTTTGTACTATGGTGAGAACGGTTCCATGATGTATTTTTGGGGACCTTTTCTATCATAACTGATGAGGACCAGGGAAGCAAGTTCTCTTTTAGCGAATGCCCTGTGATCAGATTCAAAGGATTTGATTTTAACTTTTCTGTGCTTCAGAGAGGGAAAGTGCTTCAGAGAGGGCTTATGCCCAAACATTTGGATGACGTGAGCTGTTGGCACATGATACTTCAAGCCAAATGAGATTTTTCAGTGATCCTGCTCTGCTACACATGCAGAGTGCAGATATTTTATCATACAGGCCTTCTGCATGATTAGTTGGTCCCTTAGTGCAAATTCCATCCTAATCTGGACTGGCGAGTTGTTATGCAGTAATTTAAATAGAGTTCTGAAGACTGCGCTCTGTGCGTCGTTCAAAAAGGTCCCCAATTTCCCCGGGAAAACCTCTGACCCGTATGCCACTGTTGGGACTAGTTTGACAGAGACTATTTTCAGCAATGATTCAAAGGAGAATTTTATAGTGCTTTTAAAAATTGTTCGGAAGGCAAATTGCAACAAAGCTAATTTTGACTTTAATGAGTTTAAATGTAATAGGTGACCTCCTTTGTTGTCTAGCCAACAACCCAAATATTTATATTATAAGATGCCAGTGGTGTTGTTTCTTATTTTTCCAACCAAAAATAACGATGTTGGTTTTTTTGTGGTTAATTTTCATTTCATTGCATGGCAGTGGATGTGTAAAGCATCTAGCAGTCTTTGGAGCCCTATCGGTGTTTGGCTTAACAGGACAACATTGTCCACATATAGAAACAAGGGGATGTGTTGGTTTACTAATTTCTGGGCATGGCTGATTACTCGATTTAATGCGGGAGCTAGGCCACTCATGTACAGGTTAAAAAGAATTGGTGCTAGTACGCATCCCTGCGTGACTCCTTGTTCAATGCTTATTTTTTCAGAAACCGTAGTGTGTGATCCTAATTTCACACTATCCCACATATTAGAGTAGAGCAGCAAAATACCTTGTGGTATTGGTTCTGGGATTTTCCATGCTGTAAGTTTGGACCACAGTAGCTGACGATTAACCTGATCAAAAGCTTTATTACAGTCTATGAGACAGCAGTACAGCTGTTCCTTCTTCTGTATTTGTTTTGCTACAAGCCTCCTTATGGCCACAAGGTTGTCAATAGTGCCAAACCATGTTCTGAAGCCGGTATGGTTGAATGAAAGCAGGTTGCTTGTCATTGCCTAATCTTGTAAGTCCTCCAGCAGCAGCGCTATATAAAACTCCGTTAAAAAAAAAGTGTTGCAAAAAATTTGTCCTCAATATCCAACAGTGCGATATGTTGATAACTGTCTTGGAGCGAGGCCTTTTTTGTAAATAGGATGTAGAATTGAGCCTTGCCAGTTTGCTAAGAGGTTTTTGGTGGCCACGCCATGCCACACCCCTTTCTCAACCACTCTGCCAACTTGCCTCTGTCACGTGGTCGCTAGAGTCACTGTCGACATCTTTAAGTTAGCTAGAGCCCGGTAGTCATGATGCTGCTTTTGCGCACGACACTGCATGTCTTTGTTTTTGCAAGACTCTGTTTATGTCTTTCACATGAAAACTTTCGGCTGTGCTTGTTTTCTGCCTGTTCCTGGAGTTTAGGCAGAAAATTGTGAGCGAGGTCCATAAACACTGACTCTTGTTATTATGTTCTGGTCAGGCCCGAGCACTTAGACAAAACATACCAATGCAGCTGTTTCTGCTGGAGAATCGTACTTTGATATTATGGGGAGGCATGTTTAGGGTAGACACACTTGGAGAGGGACCTTTCCAGGGAGAAGAGCAAACCGCACCTGTGATGTAGAAATACGATCTATGGCCTGAGGTATGGGGTCTGCTGACGAAGCCCGGAGATCTATTATATAATAATTCTACTGCTTACCAAGGGGAGGGTGGTTAGGCCTTATAGTACCAGATGTACGACCCATTTTTGCATGCGCAAACGGGTTCGCAAACCCGTTTGCGCATGCAAAAACATATTGAGCCATGTACTTAGCTTATTTAGGGAGTCGCTAATTTTTTGCGACTCGCTAAATATGGTTTGCGACTCGCTATTTGGAAGGGGCATTCCCTTCCAAATTGCGCGTCTCAAAACAATGTAGTAATGTTTTGCGACCGCAATTGCGGTCATAAAACACTCGCAATTACCACCTACTTCAAGTAGGTGGTAATGCATTTGCAAATGGGAAGGGGTCCCCAGGGGTCCCCCTTTGCAAATGCATGCGAAATAATTTTTGCCCTTAAAAATGAAACAAAAACGTGTTTTTTTTTTTTTTTTAAATGCATCCCGTTTTCATTTAAGTAAAATGGGCTGCAATTTTAAAAAAAAGCTGCTTTATTAAAAAGCAGTTCCAGACATGGTGGTCTGCTGTGCCCAGCAGGCCACCATCCCTGGAAGGGCTGGCATTCACAATGGGCTCGCAAATTGCGAGAGGCTCATTACTATTAATGAGCCTCGCAATTTGCGATCCCATTGGGAATCACAAAACAGTGTAAACACACTGTTGTACATTTCATTTAGCGCCTCGCAATTTGCGACTCGCAATGTGTCGCAAATTGCGAGGCGCTAAATGAAAGGGTCGTACATCTGGCCCTAGGTCCTTTATCCACTGTCTTTATAAAATTACATCTCCCTTTATGATATATGGCCTTGCTGCAATGCTAACTTCATATTATGCATTTTGGTGGTGGCTCGTATACTGCATTTTAGAGCACGTTAGTTAAAATAAATATTTTAAACTATTTTCGTGTCTCTGTCAGATCTTATGGTGGACAAGTATGTGAATGTGAGCGAAAAGGTGTGTCTTGTTACCGCGATTCCTGAGAGATCCGGGAGTGTTGTGTTCTGGGGTGTCTAATCATTGGTTTCTCCATTTGTGAGTAGGAGAGCGAGTGAGACACTATAGGTTGTCGGTCCTGGGCTCCTGGGTACTAAGGCGGTAGGAAGGCTTAGCCCCAATACACCGAGGTCCCATAATCCCGCACATAGTTCTGTGTATGTGCAGAATCCCTGCAAAAACTCCTGGCGCACTACTAGTTGGGGGATGAAGTCCCCTTGGCTCTTGACGGCCCTTGAGGGCCAACTAGCCCTCCTGTTACCTCCAGGAAAATGCACAGAGGTACATTGCTGAGAGGTTGTCAGAGGCCACCCCCCCTTTCTCCACAACTCTGCAAATGTGCCTCCTGGCACACTAATACACAAAGGTGGGCTGCCCCTTGATTCAATTCCTATGTTTATCTACAGAGTTCTATAGAGATGCACTACCAGTGGGGGCATCTCATAAAAAGTTACGGACTGGCCTCACACACCGCCTGGTGTCATGCTTCATCATCGGCTGTCCTCGCCCTCTAAAAACTTGGTTTGATAGAGGGCGGGCATACACCTGGAGACAGGGATGCACTTCTAAATCTAAGTGATGGCCGTGGGGGAGTGATAAGTGATTTAAAAACCATTACATTAGTCCATGTGCTATGCTTTATTCAAATGGTAAATGTATGGTGGTTAAAAACTAAGTGAACGGTGGTATGGGATATTATTCTCCCTTCACCTTAAAAAATGCGGTCGACATGTTTCTGCTGAGGTGTCCCCGAAGGGTACGTAGCATTCTTCAGGACCTAAAAGGGGGGGAAAGGGGGTTATATACCCTATGTGTTCACTTCCTTTTAACTAGTGAAAAATGGAAGGAAAATCCTGTCGCTAGATCAGGGAGGGGTTAAAAAAACACTATGTAGGTGGATACTTCCCTCTTGGTATAGTACCACTGAGAGTAACTCTGTAGAGAAAGGAAAAACAAAAACAAAACATACAAACCAAACCGTGTGAGTATGTAAACAAATAGTTTATAAACATCATCCATCCCGCGTAATACCTATAGCGCGCGTGGTGGTGTGAAGTGGTCTTCATGAGACACGTGGCAGGTGCAACGTGTACTCACACCGTTAAAAAGTGGTTGTAAATCAACTCTTACCCTGTATTTCTACCCTAAACGCTCCATGGGAGGGCTGAGGTGGAAGGACCTACTTAGACTTTCTGTAGGGAAAAACACATAAAATCACTACTGGTAGTTAAGGGTTAGTCACCAGTATTCAGAAAGAACCAGGACCAAGGTTCCTAGTTAAAGCAAACATAACAAGGTGAAATCCAGAACTAATGGACCACCTATTCATTCAAGTTCACACCAGCATTCCTTCAGGCATACTCTTACTGTCTAGTTTCAGTGCTTCCAGCCGTTCTTCCCGGAGCCGGTGGTCCATTAGTTCTGGATTTCACCTTGTTATGTTTGCTCTAACTAGGAACCTTGGTCCTGGTTCTTTCTGAATACTGGTGACTAAACCTTAACTACCAGTAGTGATTTTATGTGTTTTTTCCCTACAGAAAGTCTAAGTAGGTCCTTCCACCTCAGCCCTCCCATGGAGCGTTTAGGGTAGAAATTAAGCCTGGGCGTAGTTTGCGTAGTAGCACTTCACGTAGCTACGTGAAGTACATTTTGAACTACACGTAGCTATGCAAATTGCGTAGTTGTGTGCTTGACTGCACTGTACAATAATTGCCAAAGGCATCTTGCACAGTGCAAGTTAAGATAAAATAAATATCTCTGTCTTTATATGCTAAAATTGCATATAGTCATTTCACAAAAGTGAAAACGATAAATTAACAAGCAGTGAGAGAGGTGATGATTTTGGGATCCTCCCTAACCTAGGGAGAGAACTAAGCAGATGCCTTGAAAACAAAAAGCACATCTTTTGAACGATTCAGTGGTGGTCCCATCCTCTTAGGACCACCCCAAGCACAGTTATTGGCAAAAATACAATCCCAACCAAAGGCCCTGCAAGCATTATGGGACAAGATTAGCAGTGGGCAGTGAATATTATAGTATCCAATATCAAAATAATTCTACAAAGAGCTGCAGTTCCACTAGTCGTTACTAGATGTCCCTCACGAGTCAAATGCAAAAGCTTCATGAAAGGGTTTCAATGCTTTTGCATTTGACTCGTGAGGGACATCTAGTAACGACTAGTGGAACTGCAGCTTGATGTATTAATAATTTCAATGCTTTTGCATTTGACTCGTGAGGGACATCTAGTAACGACTAGTTGAACTTCAGCTCTTTGTAGAATTATTTTGATATTGAACACTATAATATTCACTGTCCACTGCTAATCTCGTCCCATAATGCTTTGCAGGGCCTTTGGTTGGGATTGTATTTTTGCCCATAACTGTGCTTGGGGTGGTCCTAGGAGGAAGGGACCACCACTGAATCGTTCACATGATATGCTTTTGTGTTCAAGGCATCTGCTTGGTCCTCCCCTAGGTTAGGGGACCCCAAACTCATCACCTCTCTCATTGCTTGATATTTTATTGTCAAAGTTCACTTTTGTGAATTAGTTATATGCTTTTTAGCATAGAAAATTGCTTTATCAAAGCATTTCTGGGTGTTTAGTATACTGCTGCTACGCTACGTCAATTAGCACCGTTTTTCACTCTGCTACGTGCAATTTGCGTAGTGTGTAATAGCACAAACTTTGCATGCTCCGTGAGCGTTGCGAAGTATTATGCCCAGGGTTAGTAGAAATACAGGGTAAGAGTTGGTTTACAACCACTTTTTAACGGTGTGAGTACACGTTGCACCTGCCACGTGTCTCATAAAGACCACTTCACACCACCACGGGCGCTATAGGTATGACGCGGGATGGATGATGTTTATAAACTATTTGTTTACATACTCACACGGTTTGGGTTGTATGTTTTGTTTTTGTTTTTGTTTTTCCTTTCTCTACAGAGTTACTCTCAGTGGTACTATACCAAGAGGGAAGTATCCACCTATATAGTGTTTTTTAACCCCTCCCCTGATCTAGCGACAGGATTTTCCTTCCATTTTTCACTAGTTAAAAGGAAGTGAACACATAGGGTATATAACCCCACCCTTTCCCCCCCCCCCCTTTTTGGGTCCTGAAGAATGCTACGTACCCTTCGGGGACACCTCAGCAGAAACATGTCGACCGCATTTTATAAGGTGAAGGGAGAATAATATCTCATACCACTGTTCACTTAGTTTTTAACCACCATACATTTACCATTTGAATAAAGCATAGCACATGGACTAATGTAATGGTTTTTAAATCACTTATCACTCCCCCACGGCCATCACTTAGATTTAGAAGTGCATCCTTGTCTCCAGGTGTATGCCCGCTCTCTATCAAACCAAGTTTTTAGAGGGCAAGGACAGCCGATGATGAAGCATGACACCGGGCGGTGTGTGAGGCCAGTCCGTAACTTTTTATGAGATGCCCCCACTGGTAGTGCATCTCTATAGAACTCTGTAGATAAACATAGGAATTGATTCAAGGGGCAGCCCACTTTTGTGTATTCATGAGATAGTGGAGGCTGGCTCACCCTTTGGCCCCGTGCCTCTGGTTCCCACCCTCAGCAACATTGCTGGGGTTAGTGTGTGTGGCCTCCTGGCACACTACCCATTGGGGAAAGAAAGTCCACTTTAGTCCTGAGGCCCTCAGGAAGCAAGGGGACCTCATCCCCCCACCAGCAGTGTGCTGAGAGGCGTATTTGCAGAGTGGTGGAGAAAGGGGGCATGGCATCCGACCACCTCTTAGCAATCCCACTATGTTGGGCTTACTAGAGATTGCAGGAGGTCTTATTGGTCCCTACGGACCCTCAGCAGTGAAGGGGACTTCATCCCCCAACTAGGAGCGTACCAGGAGGCATGTTTTCAGTGTAGTGGAGAAAGGGGCGGGGCCTCCGCTGAGTTTTCGGCTCTTTTTTCCCCCCTTTTTTTTAGGTCGAGCCTGAGCCAGCGCGCATGCGCTGCTCTGCGAGGCTTCTTGTGTTTACTCTGTTTGGGTCTGACTCCTCCCACACATTGGATTGGCTTTTGCGTGTGTCTTTCAATAATGAAAGCACGCAAATGGGTGCATGTCCCACCTCTTTTCTAATGTTCACTCCCACGGCATTTTGCCTGCAGGAGCGAGCAGCGGCGCGCAGGGTGGCAGCTGCATTCCTCGTCCTCGTGGGTCAGGTTACTATCTGTAATGTTCACTCCTATGTCGTTTTGCCTGCGGGAGCGAGCGGATGTGCTTTGGTGCCTTCTTTCCACCGCCCACCCTCCCTCCCTCCCATTGTGTATGTAAAGCTTCACTTGCTTTATACTATGGGGACTCTGTAAGTACTGAAACATGTGTTGGGTGGGGACAAAAGGCATGTAACTGCTGCTTACCATTCTGTGGGATATTTTGTTTACAACTGCATTTAAACAACGCAAATGTTGCGTAAATCTACCTACTTACTCTGTGTACTTTCCATGTGTAAGCAACATTAACAAAGGCTCTGGACTATACCCGATGATCGCGACCCCATGGCAAGCCTCGCTGGAGGTGGAGATTTAATTCAATTGACTGCATGTTTAAGATTCCCTCCCCCAATGCACTAACGCGCTTTAAATTTCAGGGACTTAATCGGCAAGAGGCGTATAACTGCTGTTGGTCCTGTGTTAGCTAGGACAAACGAGGTAATGCTGTGCTTTTCATTTTAACATTTTAAACCAGCATTCTCCAAAACAGCTGTGATTTTACAGGAAATGCTGACATGCTTTCCCATCTTCTACGATACCGCCCTGCTTTATGTGTATCATTGCGTACATGCTTGCAAATCTGGGCCAAAAACAATACACATGTCGTAATGCTAACGCTGTAACCAAAAGGAACATTTCTATTTCCCTAATTAGGATGGTTTCTTTTTATTAAATATCGATTGCAGCACAAAGCAGCAACAGTGATGAAATAAAAACACGACGTAAAGTCCCAACAGGCAGCTCCTATTCTCTCCACCCTCCCTCTTCTGAAGCTGTGGAGTTGTTTAATTGTAGCTGTTTTCACACCCCTCCCCCGCACCTAGGCTTCGCCTGCCAAACTCCAAAAACCAGTCCCCCTCGGCCCGTAAACGGTTGAAAAACAAATTTAATCCAGGCTTGGTGCTTCGGCTGTATAAACTTGCAAACGGGCAGGTGTAAGGAAATTACTTCATGGTAGAAAATGGAATGGTTACAATATTTAACCTAAATGAAGTGATAGTTTGTTTACTACGTTTCTGTACGAAATATTCAACTGCACATGTACTCATCTCAGTGTAGTCAAGCTACAAATAGCAATAGTCCTATGCAAATATGAACACTCAGCTGCAGACAAGGTACTTATTGCTTTAAAAAGGTTTTTTAAGTTTAATTTTGTAAAGTGCTAAATGCTGTGACTAGTCTCAGAGGGCGAAGTAAACATAAGTCACAACACTGTGGTGCTGCTGTCAGTGTTGTGAAAGTCAGAAGCATGCACTTTCCTTTGGCAGTTGGTCCAGGGGTGATTCCATGTCTGCAGCACGAGCAATTTGTGTGTAAAACAAAAGAGCGCTGGTGTGTGGTGCTCAACCATGAAGGATTTATTTCAGTTTTGTTTCGTGTTATAAACTGAAATAAACTGGATAATAACTGTTCAGTTCTATAGGTATGTAACATTTGTGAAGCCAGAGAGATAGAGTTCTTTCATGTGAGACGCTCAAGCATGAAGAACTGCTCTGCAGTTTACAGCCCTGATAATGTGAGATCTGTGTCATCTGCAATATGTGTCCAATGCATAAGACTATAAAATATATGTAATCTAATTGATGGCTTGGCTGTCTGAAACTGACTCTGTGAGATCGATCTAATATGTAACATTATTAATCTGTTTTAAATCCTAGTCCCTACAGACACTATAACCTGAATAGCTGCTCCAGGGCCTGAACCCACAACATCCCTGAAATCTGTAGTTTGCTACTCGAGCTTATAACATATGTATAACCCAAACAACAGAGGCAATGTGGAAACTGCTGGAGAAGATTTAAAAAGCTCATCACTGTGCTTGCAAACAAGTAATCCAAGGCCGCAAAGTAATGTGCACCTACGCCAGCACCGTGAGTAAAAGCCCTGGGATCCTGAGTGCGGAACAATGTCATGCTAGTTCTCCTCACAATAGATTACTGTGTCCCATTCCTTTCCATTGGGCATAGTGTCAACTCTTCTCCTGCATCACAAATATTTCTGCTTGCTAAGCACCCAAGGTTTTTTTTCTCTGAAAGTTGCATGCATGACTCTATCTGTCTAAGTGGTAGGACTGTAAGATCTGAGTCGTGGTGGGTGAAGGGCGTGGCTGGCGTTGGAGTTGAAATGTTTCTCAGAAGCTGCAAAGAGTGCCATAGCCTTTGTGGTAGTTGATAATAGGGTTTAACATTCTGGGCAGCTTTGTTTAATATAAGACAGATTGTTGTTGATTGTTTCCTTCATTCGTAGCACCTATCATTCAGTATGCGTGCAGCCTTGTTGCACATAGCCTCATTATGTCACCAGTGGCACGTGAAGTAACAGTTGATGTTGTAGCACCCAGAATAATGTGCTGCTTGGCTAAACTTATAAAGTCCCTAAGGCGAGACCTATTGGCTATGCCAATGCTTGTTATTTTTTAGGAAGGGCCCCCTTCCCTTGGCCATTTTGGGCCCTGGGTACCCCATCCTCTGGGGCCTGACCCTTTCTTAATTTTTTAATTAAAAAAACAGGAGGGGGACTGCGCGGCTCCCCTCCCGGTCTGATCTCGGCCACGGGACCCATCCCCCAGGGCCCAGCCTTTATTTATTTATTTTTATAATTCAAAGGGAGGGGGCAAGGTGGGACCCCCTCCCGGGCCCTTCTCTGCCCCATGGACCCCATCACCCACGGCCTGCCCCTTTTTTTATTTATCTTTTTTTTTTAATGAGAAGGGGGCCACGCAGTCCCCCTCCCAAGGTTGATTTCGGCCCCGGGGACCCCGTACCCGGAGGCCAGGCCTTTATATGTTTATTAAAAAAACGGGAGAGGGGCAGTGTGGTTTTTCCTTCTGGGCCATTTTCAGCCCTGGGAACCCCCTCCTCCGGGGCCAGCCCACTTTGATGGGGACCACGGGGGGAGCATGAAGGCCCCTGCAGTCCCTGCCAGCTACCCACCTCCTGCTGGAGTCGGCATTGCTTTTACACACAGGGAGCTTCTGAAATGCTTCTCCCTTTGTGTAAAAGCAAAGTGCTCCACTTTGAGCAAGTGAGAACAAAATGCTCTCGCTTGTTCAAAGCAGTGCACACTGTTTGCTATGGAATGGCGGGAGTAGTGCTCCCGCCATGCCATAGCAAACTGCAATGTCCCAGGGGTGGGCACCCCGGGACATTGTTGGAGCCGGTGCTATGGGGTGGTGGTCCCCAGGGCCATCTAGGGCTCCAGGAGGGGGGCTGAGCGGCCCCCCTACTTTGTTCAAATTTGCCCAGAGGAGGTTGTAGTCCCCGAGGCCTGCAACAAACCCCCATAGTTATTGCATTTGTGCCCCAGGGAGATGGCAGTCACAGGGGTTGTAGGGAGGCCATAGGGCCTTCACTGCTTTTTCTTTTTAGGTCTCGCCTAGCAGCGCGCATGCGCTGAATAGGAAAAAGACCTTTAGCAATCGATTCCCTTTCTCTGCCAAAAACGTGCACGCGTTGCATTGCTTTGAATGGCAACGTGTGCACGTTTGGCGATTCCCTTGCGGGAGAGAGCTTTCAAACCATCTGTTTGTAATTAACAGATGGTTCCTGCTCGCTCCTGCAAGGGAAACAGGCGCAGGCCCCCTCCTCTCTCCCCTCCCCCTGCTGCCTCTCGTCAAACTTTTTTTTTTTTTTTACTTTGAGAGCGAGGCGCGCATGCTTGTGTTCTTTTCTTAAAGAGAGCATTCATTTCAGAAGACTAGCATCACCAGTGCGTTACAACAAAAGGGGTAGTTGTACGGTACCAGGAGCGTCATGGGAAAGCACAGGACAGACGCTAGCCTTCAAAGGCCTGTAACGGAAACCTGATCGAATAAAACAATATGACTGTCTCGCCCGAGTCTCTTTCACTTTCGCTTCCGTTTTCCGCCTGCACAAAGGACTCTCCATTGTGGGTGTAGAGCAGATGCAAACGGGGACTTGATGTCGTCCTTTTCATAGTAGGTGGTAATGTCCCTTTCAGTGCACGGGGGATCCCCAGCCTCTGTTGCCGTTAGATTGAGGCGCTCAGTGTGTGCAAAGAATAGACTCGAGAGGACTGCACCAGCGCACACATGGCTAAGAAGACGCGCGGGAGCTGGGTACCGAACGGCCTCATGATGACGAGTGGTAAATATCAGAATATCTCTGTAATCTTCATTATATAACCCATCTCCATCTATTGGTCCAACTGTGTTTTTAATGAGCCAAACACATTGAACGGGCTCCGCTCTAAATATTTTTATCCCAGCAATTTCAATACAATGATTTTCCTTTGCATGGACGCAGAGGATTGTAAATTTATGAACTTCACTCACCAACAACAATCCTGCTAAACAGTATTGTTCTTTACGTGATATTATGCAAGAGGTTGTGGCGTAACGACCAGAGCTGTCGCCTTTGATACTGGGGAACTAGACTCGATCCTCGAAGTCGGCTCAACGACCTGTGATTCTGGGCAAATCACCTGAACTCCCTGTGCCTACAAAAGTGAATGTGTCCGTGTGTGATGAAGCTAGTGCTCATGTAAAGCGCTCCAATACCTCCGGGTCGATTTGGAGCTATATAAAAACTCCCACACAAAAAAAAGAAGCCACAGTGCCTCTCTTGGAAAGGCGCTTTAGGAATCCAGACATCAAACGCCTGAAATGTGCGTATAAGTACCCCGTTCAAATAATTACTTTTTTGGGAGAACACAGTTCTTAACTTAAACATCAGTTTGCTTGAATAGTGTAAAAGATTTGTTTTTGACAAAGGAATACTTGTTTCCACCCTGTATTAATTACCTTTAGATATGTAAGGGTTTGTGTACTTCTGCAGACAACCATTTCTCTTGCTCCATCATTTGGAGATAATAACAACATCTCGGCAAAATTGTCACTACTTTTATGCCTGAATTCAGTAATCAACTGGTGAAATACAGGATGCTAACTGTTGTGAAGCGCCAGGGGCTGGATTTGTAACCATTTGTAAGATTTTAGGCGATATTTTATGTGTTTGAGCTAGAGCCACAACTTTTAATGACATTTGCAAATTATGCAGCATTGTGTGTCTATTTGACAAGCGTGGCAAGCCCATAATACAGCAGGACGGTATCCTGTGTCAGAACAGCAGAGGCTCTGAATAGGCGATTTTCACAGAAGGGCCAGAGGAGCCACATTTTCTTTTTAAATAGAACCAAGTATCTTAACTGTCTGTGTCTACATATTGCCTCTCATCCAACCAATTCACTTAGTTATATTTATGGTCTATAAGCAGCAGATCATTTGAGGTGGGCAATATTACATACAACTTGTGACTAGTCCTGGTGGTGCAGTTATCTATGACCCAGCTGCTTTCATTTTTTTCTTCAAGAACCAAGTATGTGTTTTTCCGACCCTGTCAGCGTTTGAAACCTTAAACCGAGGGCAGTGTACAAAAGGTGATGCTTGAAATATGTAAACATGGTTAAAAGCTTTATTGTATGCGGTTCAAGTTCCCCCACACCCCGTGGGGTGTTAGGAATGTGGTTTGATGTATATCTCGCTTTGTTTTCAGGGCTTCGAGGTCAGCATGCGAGCATTTGTAATGCTCGGATGTCGGTGATTCTGCAGTGAGTGAGAGGTCTGTGCTTGAATGCCAAGTAAGACCCCCGATGCTTGATATGGACTGAACACAACTGAGTAAGAGCAGCACACGTGCTATTCCATAGCTTTAAAGTTTAGAACATAAACCTAGCCGGAATTAGTCTTCTTTAAAATGAGCCAACAGTCACTTTTTTGGCAACTTTTATTTGGAATTATACTCAAATTAGTGGAATGGCTAAGCAGCGAGACACTTTGAGGAGAGGATGTGGTCCGTTGGCTAGACTGCCAGGGTTCGAGCCTCGGGGTCACGTCCACATCCTGTGATTCTGCGCCAATCACTTAATCTCCCCGTGCCAGAATGTGTAAGTAACCGGTGCTCATGTAAAGCGCTCCAATACCTTCGGGTCGAGTTCGCGCTATATAAATATGCAAAAAAAAAAAAACTATGCAGGAAGCAGTGGCTGCTTGAATTACCAGTGTACACATCACTAGTCTTGCTCCCAGCTGTGGGCAAAGGACAGCAATTTATTAAAAAAAAATAGGTTGGAGACTGAAGGGCTAGTGGGCTTCCAAAATGTATAGTTTTAATTAGAAGTTGTAGTCCCAAGACAGGAAACTACTCCAACTCTCATTCAAAGCCTGCTGCGTATCTCTTCGTGAGCAACACCATTTGGCTTGATGGATGGTACAGGGAGGTCGAAACAACAGTCTTGTTATGCAGAGGAAATCATCCAAGCAGGGCCTACCCATTTGTTCTCCTAGAGGTGCTACTACCAAAGGCTAACTGCTACTATGTCCATACGGGTGTTCTCGTGTTTTATGTGCTCCAGTCTGGAACACCTCATTTCACTTCCTGCTGTCAAAACAATCACCTGAAAGGTTGATACTGTCCTGCAGAGGAGAGGAACACTATCGACCGAACCACTTTGGACCGGTTTCAGCTCCCTTACAGTGTAATCAACATTCCCTGTTTGCAGCAGGTATATAAAGGTGGGACTGAAACGTCTCTGCTTGGTTCCAGATTTCTGGCTGACTGAAGAGGTGGTACTCCACAGAGTCCCAGAGGGATTACTGATCATTTTAAAATCCCTATTGGTGCGCTGTTATGGAGAGTAATTATGTGGTATGGTAGTCTGTGTTGTGGAGTGGTAATGTCAGGTTTAGTCTTCCTCGTTTCCATAGAAGCTCAGCTATGAACTCAATGAGACAAAAAAAAGAAGGAATCACTGAGGAGCACTTCTGGACCTAGTCAGAGGTATGGGCAGGGCCACTGGAACTATGCGACTGTTTGGCTGCACCGACTTTCGCACAAATATACATTTTCCGCATTAGCCACATAATTCATCATCTGCTCCCTAATCTGTAGATTTGAACAAAAAAGCCTTGTTTCTAGCTCCAACAGCTCAAACGTTACCAAAAATGCAGCGACAAGTGTTACAGCGTGTTGGAAGGCCCTTTGCAAACCTAGAATGGTCACCTGTTACTTATTGCTAAATGTGGGTGTTAAATTGGTACTAATGGTGTGCAATCCACTCTTGCTTCCTTCTGCGCCTCTCTCTGCGCCTCTCTTGCCTCTTTCTGCATTTCTGTTGCTTCTTTCTGCACATTTCTTTCTTTTTCTGCACATCTCTTGCCTCTTTCTGCAAATCTCTTCTACGTTCAGCATCTCTCTTGCCTCTTTCTGCATGTCTGTTGCCTCTTTCTGCACCTCATTTGCTTCTTTCTGTACCCTCTTGCCTCTTTCTGCACCCTTCTTCCCTCTTTCTGCACCTCTCTTGCCTTTTTCTGTACCCCTCTTATGTCTTTCTGCACCTTTTTTGGCTCTTTCTGCACCTTTGTTCCTTCTTTCTGCACTTCTTTTGTTTCTTTCTGCACCTGACGTGCTTCTTTCTGTACCGCTCTTGCCTCTCTCTCCACCCCTCTTCCCTCTTTCTGCACTTCTGTTGCTTCTTTCTGCACTTATCTTGCTTCTTTCTGTACCTCACTTGCCTCTTTCTGCACCCCTATTGCCTCTTTCTATACCTCTCTTGCCTCAGTCTGCCCACCTGTTTCCTCTTTCTGTACCCCTTTTGCCTGTTTTAGCATCTCTCTTGCATCTTTCTGCAGTTCTCTTGCCTCCTTCTGCACCTCACTTGCCTCTTTTTGCACCTCTGTTGCTTCTTTCTGCACTTCTTTTGCTTCATTCTGCACTGCTATTGCTTCTTTCTGTACCTCTGTTGTAAATTTCTGTATCCCTCTTCCCTCTTTCTGCACACCTGTACCCTTTTTCTGCACCTTTTTTGCCTGTTTCAGCACCTCTCTTGCCTCTTTTTGCACCTCTGTTGGTTCTTTCTGCACTGCTCTTGCTTCTTTCTACACCTCACGTGTCTCTTTCTGCACTTCTCTTGCTTCTTTCTACTCCTCTGTTGCTTCTTTCAGCAATTCTCTTGCCTCTTTCTGCACTTCTCTTCCTTCTTTTTGCACACCTCTTGCCTCTTTTTGCAACTGTGTTGGTTCATTCTGCACTGCTCTTGCTTCTTTCTGCACCTCAATTGCCCCTTTCTGCACTTCTCTTGCTTCTTTCTACACCTCTGTTGCTTCTTTCAGCAATTCTCTTGCCTCTTTCTGCAATTCTCTTGCTTGTTTCTGCACCTCTTTTGCAAATTTCTGTATCCCTCTTGCCTCTTTCTGCACCCTCTTCCTTATTTCTCTACCTCTTTTGCTTCTTTCTGCACTTCTCTTGCTTCTTTCTGGTCTGCTCTTGCTTCTTTCTGTACCTCTGTTGCAAATTTCTGCACCTTACTTGCCTCTTGTTGCACCTCTGTTGGTTCTTTCTGCACTGCTCTTGCTTCTTTCTGCACCTCACTTGTCTCTCTCTGCACTTCTCTTGCTTCTTTCTACACCTCTGTTGCTTCTTTCAGCAATTCTCTTGCCTATTTTTGCACTTCTCTTCCTTCTTTTTGCACCCCTCTTGCCTCTTTTTGCACCTCTGTTGGTTCATTCTGCACTGCTCTTGCTTCTTTCTGTACCTCTGTTGCTTCTTTCAGCAATTCTCTTGCCTCTTTCTGCATTTCTCTTGCTTGTTTCTGCACCTCTTTTGCAAATTTCTGTATCCCTCTTGCCTCTTTCTGAAACCTCTTCCCTATTTCTCCATCTCTTTTGCTTCTTTCTGCACTTCTCTTGCTTCTTTCTACACCTCTGTTGCTTCTTTCAGCAATTCTCTTGCCTCTTTCTGCACTTCTCTTCCTTCTTTTTGCACCCCTCTTGCCTCTTTTTGCACCTCTGTTGGTTCATTCTGCACTTCTCTTCCTTCTTTTTGTACCCCTCTTGCCTCTTTTTGCACCTCTGTTGGTTCATTCTGCACTGCTCTTGCTTCTTTCTGCACCTCTGTTGCTTCTTTCAGCAATTCTCTTTCCTCTTTCTGCACTGCTCTTGCTTCTTTCTGTACCTCTCTTGCCTCTTTT
Organism: Calotriton arnoldi; assembly: GCA_963921515.1. NCBI lineage: Eukaryota > Metazoa > Chordata > Amphibia > Caudata > Salamandridae > Calotriton > Calotriton arnoldi. The sequence goes on along the minus strand of CAWUFW010004950.1, from coordinate 1,072,535 downwards.
TGTACCTGTTGGTTCTTTCTGCACTGCTTTTGCTTCTTTCTGCACCTCACTTGTCTCTTTCTGTACTTCTCTTGCTTTTTTTCTACTCCTCTGTTGCTTCTTTCAGCAATTCTCTTGCCTCTTTCTGCACTTCTCTTCCTTCTTTTTGAACCCCTCTTGCCTCTTTTTGCACCTCTGTTGGTTCATTCTGCACTGCTCTTGCTTCTTTCTGCACCTCACTTGCCTCTTTCACCACTTATCTTGCTTCTTTCTACACCTCTGTTGCTTCTTTCAGCAATTCTCCTGCCTCTTTCTGTACTTCTCTTGCTTGTTTCTGCACCTCTTTTGCAAATGTCTGTATCCCTCCTGCCTTTTTCTGCACCCTATTCCCTATTTCTCCACCTCTTTTGCTTCTTTCTGCACTTCTCTTGCTTCTTTCTGAACTGCTCTTGCTTCTTTCTACACCTCTGTTGCTTCTTTCAGCAATTCTCTTGCCTCTTTCTGCACTTCTCTTGCTTCTTTCTACACCTCTGTTGCTTCTTTCAGCAATTCTCTTTCCACTTTCTGCACTTCTCTTTCTTCTTTTTGCACCCCTCTTGCCTCTTTTTGCACCTCTGTTGGTTCATTCTGCACTGCTCTTGCTTCTTTCTGCACCTCACTTGCCTCTTTCTGCACTTCTCTTGCCTCTTTCTACACCTCTGTTGCTTCTTACAGCAATTCTCTTGACTCTTTCTGCACTTCTCTTGCTTGTTTCTGCACCTCTTTTCTAAATTTCTGTATCCCTCCTACCTCTTTCTGCTCCCTCTTCCCTATTTCTCCACCTCTTTTGCTTCTTTCTGCCCTTCTCTTGCTTCTTTCTGCACTGCTCTTGCTTCTTTCTGTACCTCTGTTGCAAATTTCTGTATCCCTCTTGCCTCTTTCTGCACCCCTGTACCTTCTTTCTGCACCTTTCTTGTCTGTTTCTGTACCTCTGTTGCCTCTTTCGGCACCTCTGACTTTGAGGTAGTTTTAATCCCCCTGCCCTATTATGTACTAGGGCCTTACAGGGGAGGTCATGCCATCACAGGGGTACCCCAACCCATAGTGTACCCTAGTGTATGTAGGTGTTTTCACTGTATTCTAAGGGTCTTTCAGGATAGCACTGGCCAGAGTCAGTTACCACCAGTACCAGTCAGAAAAATGTTGTGGGCACAGGATGACTTTGCAACAAGGCCTCTTTCTGCACCTTTGTTGGTTCTTTGTGCATATCTCTTGCTTCTTTCTGCACCTTTCTTTATGTTTCTGGACTTCTGTTGCGTCTTTCTTCACTTCTTTTGCTTCTTTCTGCGTGTTTCTTCCTCTTTATGCACATGTCCTACCTCTGTAGGAATAGTTAGAAACTAGCATTTACAAAACCTTTGAAATTCACTGAAAAAACCATAGGTTTTAGGGACGTTATACTAAGAAAATATCTATTAAAAAACCTTTGAAATTCACTGAAAAAACCATAGGTTTCAGGGACGTTATAGTTGGAAATTAGCATTTAAAAAACCATAGAAATTCACTGAAAAAACCATAGGTTTCAGGGACGTTATAGTCAGTTGGACATTTCACTCGTACAAAACCAGAGAAATTTGGCCGTTATAGTTAGTTGAGCTAACTATAATTCGCGCCCCCGCACTGCACTGCTGATGACGTCACATATTACATCATTCATGACATGGTCAGTGACATCACTGATGATATATATATATATATATATATATATATATATATATATATATATATATATATATATATATATACATATATATGCATCTCTAACACCGCTGTCACATGCTGCATCATTCTCTTTTCAGTGGATGATTTTTTTAAATTAATGTTGACCACAGTTAATTAAAATCAACTAAAACAGTATGACATATAATTCCGTAGTGTTTCACTCCAAATGTAATGCACATTGAAAGTAAGTTCATTTCCACTTCATGCTGCATTAAACAATGTGATTCATCGTCCCATATAATCATTGCAGTCTCATATTGAATGCTTTCAATGTGCTACGGTCTTTATTTAACATGGTCCAGGCACAGTTAATGAAATATCCATAACGTAAGGAGCCAGAAAATGTCAAGGGGAGGTATCATACCCCTTCTGTATCTCTTGCTTGCCTCCACACATTCAAATACCAGGATAACCCATCCTCTTGCATGAGGGACAGCGGCTCATGCTCCCGAGTTACTTACAACAGCACACAAAACAAAGCACTGCAGCCCAGTTTCTGGTCAAATCCAAGCGTTTTGTTCCAAGATAATGGTGACAGCACACAGATTTCCTGACCCGTTTTGGCTCAGGAATGAGCCTTGATCACAGGTGAATACATTTGACTCATTAAATGACTGTGTATTTATACAATCAGACTGCCATGTGACTCAGTAACTTCAAGTCCTCCATTAACCAGAATGCACTGAAAATGTTATCAAGCATTTCTTCAGAGTGCAGTGTACAGTTTCAAGTAAAGCATGATTGCATTTCTTTAACACTGTTATCACATGCTGCATCATCCTCTTGTCAGTGCACGAGTTCCTTTAAATTAACGTGGACCACAGTCATTACTGATGTAATATTTGAGGTCATAAGCATTGTATTGCTAGGGTGCGAGTTATAGTTAGCTCAGCTAACTAGAACTGCTGAATTTCACTGGTTTTGTACGAGTGGAACCTGAGCCTAACTACAACGTCCCTATAACCTTTGTTTTTTGGAGTGAATTTCTATGTTTTTTTTATTCCATATTCTAATTATAACATCCCTGTATCCTTTGTTTTTTTCAGTTAATTTCTAAGGTTTTTGTAAATGCTAATTCCTAACTATAGCATCCCTGTAATCTTAGTTTTTTTAGTGAATTTCAATGGTTTTTAAGTAGTAATGACGTTTGCAGAGTGTTGGAGAAAGGGGGCGGTGTCTCTGATCAGCTCTCAGGAATCCCACTGTGTAGGACTTACAGAAAGTACCAGGAGGGCTTCTTGGCCCCCAAGGTCCATCAGCATACAAGAGGACTTCATTCCCCAACCAGTAGTGTACCAGGAGACGCGTTTTCAGAGTGGTGGGGAAAGGGGGCATGGCCTCTGAAGACCTCTTACCAATCCTGCTGTGTGGGACTTACAGTAGGGAACTAGAGAGGTTATTCACACCAAGGATCCTCAGCAGCCAAGGGGACTTCATGCCCCAACTAGTAGTGCACCAGGAGACATGTTTGCAAAGTGGTAGAGAATTGAGGTGGGCCAAGAAGAGAAGACCTCTCAGCAGTTCCACAGTGTGGGTCTTACTGAAGGTAACAGGAGGAGTAGTTGGCCCACAAGGACATCCTTGGGGGGCCAACAACTCCACCTATTACCTCCAGTAAGTCCCAGTCAATGCGTTTGCTTAGAGGTCTTCAGAGGCCCGCCCCCTCCATTGTGTGATTTAGCCCCAGGGAGGTGATGGTCCCCAATGCTGCAAGGGGGCCGCGTTGTCCCCTGCATTGTGTAAATTGAAAGCCCCGGGGGAGTTGCAGCCCCCGGGGCTGATGGGGGTCCACGCAACCCCCCGCTTTGCTTATAGATGAAGCCCTGGGGAGGTGGCTGTCTCCATGGCTTAGGGGGGTCTGAGAGCCCCGGGGCAGCGGGAGAGGCCTGTACGGCTTTAATTTTATATTCAAAGAAGCCCCAGGAAGGTGGTGGTCCCAGGGCAATATTGAGCCCCAGGAAGGGGAACCTGTGTGCCCCCCGATATTATATAAAAAAAAGGCCTTGGGACCTGGCCCACCCGGGACGGTTAGTGAACAAAGCACGGAAGGCCATGCTTCATTTAAAAAAAAAAATGTGGCCGATCCTGCTGAAAAGATTGTTAAAAAATCTTTTTTTTTGCCAAGAGGGGGTCCCAGAAGGACTACTCCAAGAGGCCTAGGGGGTCAGGGTGTTTCTACCCTGCCCCCTTTTCTTTTTTCTACATTATTTGTGGGTCTCGGTTCAACCGAGTCCCAAGATGGCTGCCAACACTTCCTGGTTGAAGTGTTGGCAGCCAATCAAATTTCAGTAGCATTTCAGTATGCTTTTGGGCTACCAGATATCTATATTTTTTAAACTTAAATATCTGTGCAACTAGAGAACAGATTTACACCAAATCACAAAAAGCATGCTTTCTGGACCAACATCTATCTTTCTGCCAAATTTGGTGTAATCTCGTTCATCGGTTCGGGCTATAGCCGTCTTCAAAAAATGAGAATTCCCCATAGACAACATGGGAAAAATGCATTTTGAGACCCCCTTTTTTCTGGGCCCCGCTTGACGGATCACCCTGTGACTTTCAAAACAGCAGCTGAACCACAAAGGGGACGTTTTTTAAAAATGTTGTAACGATTCATCAAGCGGTGCCAAAGTTATTGGCAAAACAAAAACCGCTTCTCCTATGAAAACTTTGGTCCTAACTATAACTACGTACTGGAGACCGTCAGTAGATAATATATATATATACACGTGAGCAAGGCCAGAGGTCAGTGGCTGAAACGCGTCATATGGACCATGTTGCTTGAATTTATCTACTTCACGCAATCAGGAGTCTGTGCCCGAGTCGTGTTTTGACATTTCAATAAACCGGGAATTCCTTGAATATCTATATATATATCTATATATATACATACACACACAAGATTCCTCCAAATAAAAGAAAAAGTCTGCACTCTGGGCACAATTTGTCTTTGGCTTTATTGATTAAAATATTGCAGCAGCTTGGATCCAGGAACACGTTTCAGCTGCCCCATGCAGCCTTTGTCAACCTTTCAGAATGCCGATTTCTTCATTTAAATAAAGTCTGCACATGAGTCCAATCAAACTGCCACAGTGGAAATACTTTCCTCTCCACACCTCACACAGTTCATTAGGTAAGTGTTAGACCAGTGTCTTTTTAAATAAAACATTGACCATTGTCTGTGAAGTGTGAAAAAAGTAAAAACTCACTGTGCAAAATACGCATTGTTTTTATAAAACCAGCTTTCCTTTCCGAGTTTGCTGCTGATGTAACTTTTAAAATCAATTTCAGTCATAATGACTTGCTGTTGTTTGCAGCCTTGCGCCTCACCACTGGGCAAATACCTTTTGTGGCTCCAGCTCCGAAGATACCTCTGTCATCAGGGCGAAGTTATACTTCATTCCTTCCGTCACACAATACTCCGGGGGCACCTAGGTTTCACACGTCATGACCCATTACAGTTTGCGGGATCCTATACATATATATAAAACCACATTTTATTTGCTAACTATAACGCCCCTGTAACCTTTGTTTTTTTGTGAATTTCTAAGGTTTTTTAAATTCTATTTACTAACTGTAACGTCCTGTAACCTTTGTTTTTTTAGTGAATTTCTAAGGTGTTTTAAATTCTATTTGCTAACTATAACGTCCATATAACCGTTGTTTTTTGTGTGAATTTCTAAGGTTTTTTAACTAGCACTCACGTTTGCAGTGTGGTGGAGAAAGGGGGCTGGGCCTCCAACCAGCTCTCAGGAATTCTGCTGTGTAGGACTTACAGGAGGTACCAGGAGGGCTTTTTAGCCCCCAAGGTCCCTCTGAGTCAAGGGGACTTTATCCCCCAATTAGTAGTGCGCTAGCAGGCACATTTGCAGAGTGGTGGAGAAAGGGGGCATGGCCTCTGACAACTTCTCACCAAACCTGCTGTATGGGACCTACTGGAGGGAATAGGAAGGGCAGTTGGCCCCCAAGATTGTGCTTGGGGGCCAACTACGCCTCCTATTACCTCCAGTAAGTCCCATACAGCAGGATTACTGAGTTCTGATAGCAGGCCACGCCCCTTTCTCCACCACTCTGCAAATGCACTTCCTGGCACGCTCTTGGTTGGGGGATGAAGTTCCCTTCGCTGCTGAGGGTCCTAAGGTGCCAACTAGCCCACCTGTTATCTCCAGTAAGCCCCACACAGTGTGATTGCTGAGAGGCGGTTGCAGGCCATGCTTCATTCTCACCACACTGCAAGCGTGTCTCCTGGTGCATTACTATTTGGGGGATGAAGTCCGCTTTCTTCTTGAGGGTTCCTGTGGGCCAACTAGCCCACCTGTTATCTCCATTAGCCCCACACAGCTGAATTGCTGAGAGGTGGTCAGAGTACATGCCACCTTTCTCCACAACTCTGCAAACGCACCTCTTGGCTCACTGCTGCTTGGGGGATGAAGTCCACTTTAGTCCTGAGGCCCTCTGGAGGCAAGGGGACCTCTTCATCCCACCAGCAGTGCACCGAGAGGCGTGTTTGCAGAGTGGTGGATAAAGGGGAGTGGCCTCCGATCACCTCTCAGCAATCCTACTCTGTGGGGCTTACTGAAGGTAACAGGTGGGCTAGTTGGCCCCTAAGGACCCTCACAAGTGAAGGGGACTTGATTCCCCAACCAAGAGTGCACCAGGAGGCATGTTTGCAGAGAAGTGGACAAAGGGGGCGGAGTCTTCGGTGAGTTGCCGGCTTTGTTTTTTTAAATTTTATTCTACAAAGGGGGGCTGTGTCCCCCCTTTCCCTTTACCCTTTTGGGCACTGGGGACCCCATTATCCGGGGTCTGACCTATTTTTTATTTTGATATTGAAATTAAATGGGAGGTGGGCCGCGTGGCCCCCCTCCCAAGGCAGAAATCGGGGACCCCATCCCCCTGGGTCAAGGCCTTTTCCTTTTTTTTTAAATTTAAAAATAAAGGAAGGTGACTGTCTGGCCCCTCTTCCCTGGGCCAGTTTTCGCCCCGGGGACCCCATCCACCGGGGCCTGCCCTTTATTTATTATTTACTAAATATAGGGGGGTGCGCTGCCCCCCTCCTGAGGCCAATTTCAGCCCCAGGTACTCCATTCCCTGGAGCAGGCCTTAGCTTTTAAAAAAAAAATTGGGTAGGGGGGCCAGAGCGGCCCCCCCTACCTGGGCCAATATTGCCTCAGTGACCCCATCCCCCAGGGCATAGCCACGTCGTTGGGGACCACGGGGCAACCTCAGGGCCCCCGCGGTCCCTGCTGGCTCCCCGCCTCCTGCGGGAGCCGGCATTGCTTTTGGACAGAGGGAGCTGCAAACATACAGCTCCCTCTGCCCAAAAGCAATTGTTGCAGCTCCCTCTGTCCAAAAGGAATTCTGCTTTGCTTCATGGAAGCGAGAGCATTTTTCATGCTCTCGCTTCCATGAAGCGGAGCAGACTTTGCTGTGGCTTGGCAGGAGCAGTGCTCCCGCCAAGCCATAGCAAACTGCAATGACCCTGGGGTGGGCACCCCGCTACATTGCTGGAGCCGGCCCTAGGGGGTGGCGGTCCCCAGGTCCATGGAGGGCTCCTGGAGGGGGGCTGCATCGCCCCCTCCCATCTTCTCTGTAGCCCCGGGGAGGTGGCAGTCCCCGGGGCTGCGGACAGGCCGTGTGGCCCCCCGCATTACAATACATTAGCCCTGGGGAGGTGGTGGTCCCCGGGGCAGCAGGGGGCACATGGCCCAACGCATTTTAATGTAATAGTTCAACTATGTATATAGTCCTGGGAAGGTGGGGCTGTGGGGGCCCGCGCGGCCCCTGCATTATGAATTCAATTGCCCCCAGGACCTGGCCCACTTCAGGGCCTAAATTAACAATGCACACTTACTTTTTTTTAAAAATGGCGGGATTCGCGGATCCACCGTGATTCCCGCTGATTTTGTTTTAAAAAAATGCTTTTTTGGGCCCTGGGGGTCCCCGTAGACCCCTGAAGAGGCCCAGGGGGTCAGGGTGTTTCTACCCTGCCCCCTTTTCTTGTTTTTAATGTGTTTTCTTGTGGCTCGATTCAACTGAGCCACAAGATGGCTGCCAACACTTCCTGGTTTGAAGTGTTGGCAGCCTATCAGATCTCAGGCACAAGATCGGGAGGGTTTACGGATCCTCCGCGGCCACAGTTGTATATCTGAGAAATCTTTACATTTCTCAGGAACTACTGAACGATTTTGCACCATTTAACAAAAAGAGTGCCCTCTGGACCAAGAGCTACTTTTCTGCCAAATTTGGTGTAATTCCGTTCAGCGGTTCGGGCAGTGGCTGCGTCATCAGTTTCCTATGGAAATTAACATGGAGAAAAAGTGTTTAGGGACCTCCCCCTTTTTCTCGCCCCCTGCTTGGTGAATCACCTTGACATTTTCAACACAGCAACTGAAGTGAGTGGTGTATTAGTTTTGAAGATTTTGCAAAGATTCGTCAAAGGACGCCAAAGATATTGGCAAAAGAAAAAATGCTTTTCCTAAAGAATCAAGGTTCTGACTATAATTACCTACGGGCAACCACCAGTAGGTAAAACATATAAATATATATAGATATTGATATTGGGGTTTAGGTTGGGAATGGGTTTTTAGGTGGCAAGGGAATTAATAGGGTTTAGTGTGATTATGCGTTTTTGGGTCGTAACATATTTCTTTGGCTTTGGGGTAGGTATGGGTTCTTGGGTGGCAAGGGAATTGATAGGGTTTAGGGTGGGTATGGGTTTTTGGGTGGTAAGGTATTTTTGGGGGTTTAGGGTGGTTATGGGTTTTTGACTGATAAGGGCTTTTTTAGGGTTTAGGGTGCGTGTGGGTTTTTGGGGGCAACTGGATTGTTTAGGGTATATGGGTTGGTATGGGTGTTTGGGTGGCAAGGACATTTTTAGAGTTTTGGGTGGGTATGGTTTTTTGGGTTGTAAGGGAATCTTTAGGGTTTAGGGTTGGTATGGGTTTTTGGGTGGTAATTAATTTTCTAGGGTTTAGCGTTTGTATGCATTTTTGGGTGGCAGAGAATTTTTTAAGGTTTAGGGTGGGTATGGGTTTTTGGGTAGTGAAGGGATTTTTAGGGTGTAGGATGGGTATGGGTTTCTGGGTGGCATTGGAATTCTTTGAGTTTAGGGTGGTTATAGGTTTTTGTGTGGTAAGGGTTCTTCTAGGGTTTAAGGAGGGTATGGGTTTTGGGTGGCAAGGGAACATTTAGGGTTTAGGATGGCTATAGTTTTTTGGGTGGTAGTGAATTTTTTGGGGTTTAGTGTTTGTATAGGTTTTTGGACGGCAAGGCATTTTTTAGGATTTAGGGTGGATATAGGCTTTGGATGGCAAAAGAACTTTTAGGGTTTAGGGTGGGTATGAGTTTTTGGATGGCAATGGTTTTTTTAGGGTTCAGGGTGGGTATGGGTTTTTAGGTGGTAAGGGATTTCTTATGGTTTAGGGAGGGTATGGGTTTTTGGATGGCAAGGGAATATTTAGGGTTTAGGGTCGATGTGGGAATTTGGGTGGTAGGGGATTTTTTAGGGTTTAGGGTGGGTATGGGTTTTTGGTTGGCAAGGGAATTTTTAGGGTTTAGGGTGGGTATAGGTTTTTGGGTGGTAATGGATTTTTGTAGGTTTAGGGTGGGTATGAGTTTTTGGGTGGCAAAGGAATTTTCAGCATTTAGGGTTGGTATGGCTTTTTTGGTGGCAAGAGATTTTTCAGGGTTTAGAGTTGATATGGGTTTTTGGGTGGCAATGGAATTTTATGGTTTCGGGTGGGTATGGGTTTTTGGCTGATAAGGGAAATGCTAGTGTTTAGGGTGGGTGTTTTTTTGGGTGGGAAGGTAGTTTTTCGGGTCAAGGTTGGGTATGGATTTTTGGATGGCAGGGGTATTTTTTGTGTTTTTGGTGTTTATGGGTTGTTGGATGGTAAGGCATTTTTTAGGGTTTAGGGTGGGTATGGGCTTTTGGGTTTAGGGTGGATATAGGTTTTTGGGTGGCAAGGGATTTTTTAAGGTTAGGGTGGGTATAGGCTTTAGGTGATAAGGGATTTGTTGGGGTTAGGGTGGCAAAGGAATTTTTAGGGTTTAGTATGGGTATGGGTTTTTGGATGGCAAGGACATTTTTAGGGTTTAGGGTGAGTATGGGTCTTTGGGTGGCAAGGGATTTGTTAGGGTTCGGGGAGGCAAGGGAATTTTTAGGGTTTAGGGTGTGTATGGGTTTTTGATTGGCAAGGACATTTTTAGGGGTTAGGGTGGGTATAGGTAATTGGATGGAAAGGACATTTTTTGTGTTTTTTAACTTGCCTATATCATTTGTGTTGGTTGACAACTCTTAAAAAATGTCCCCCTAAAAGTGTTTGGTGATTCTAGCTGTGCATGGAAAGTTTCGGGGGCATATAAAAATGCAGAGGTAAAAAAAATGTGTTTCTCAAGTTAATTACCTAGATTCTTTAGACACTCCTGCAGCCCGAACCGCTAGACAGAATGACACAAAATTTGGGAGAAAGGTAAATTCTGATCTGAAGTTCACGCTTTTTCTTATTTGGTGTAAATCTGTTCAGTAGTTTTCGAGATATAATAATAAACCAAATTTGTATATCTGGACGTATGTGGTACTTTTTTAGTATCTTAGTATATATGTTTAAAATTGATAAAACTTTAGAAAACACTAACAATCACTGGATGATTTTATCAGTGATGTCATTTGAAATGTCATCAGTGATGTCATGAGTAATGTCACTGACCATGTCATGAGTGATCTAATATGTGAGGTCATAAGCAGTGCATTGTGGGGGCATAAATTATAGTTAGCTCAGGTAACTATAAATGATGAATTTCACTGGTTTTGTACAAGTGAAGTCTGAGCCTACTTATAATGTTCCTGTAACCTTCATTTTTTCAGTGAATTTCCAAGGTTTTTTATATTATATTTCCTAAGTTTAACGACCCTATAACCTTTCTTTTTTCAGTGAATTTCTAAGGTTTTTTTAACATTAAGTAAGATGCTCATCGTAATGCACAGTGGGGTATTCAATTTAGGGCCTTGCATTGTGCTGCCCCCACCCAAGCTTGCTGCTCCTGCCCCCCTCCTCTTTGCCATCCATTGTCCAAGTCCATGACCCTGCTCCCTTATTACAGACATTGGTGGCTATTGTTCTGCCACTGCCCTTCCTGCCTGCCCTAAACAGTTAGCGTGCTGCTCCATCCACCTCCTCACTACCCTCTGTTGTCTGAGTCCATGCACAAGCCCCTTCCCTCCTGCCCTGCATGGTCTGATGTGTTGCCACTGCATTCCATTAAGCTTGATTTCCCTGCCCACTCCTCCTGCCCTTCGTTGCCCAATTCTATGCCTCATCATTGTCCTCTTCTTAGCATCTGTGCTTAGCTTGCTGGTCCTACTCTCCTTCCACTTGCCCTCCAATTTCTATGTGTATGCCCCTGCTCCTTCCTTTCTGTCCACCCTATTCCATGGACCTGCCACACTCCTATCTACTCTGAGTGTTCTGTTGAGCTGCCACTGCCCTTTCCACCTGCCTAGCATGGTCAGATGGCTGCCACCTGTCCCTGCCACCTCCACCCTGTCTGTCCCAATTCCATGCCCCATCCCCTCTCTCCTGTCTTCCATGGTCCATTTTGCTGCCACTCCCTTCTGTCCTCCATGCTCTGTTTCGCTGCAACTGCTCCTCCTGCCTGCCCTGTGTGGTCTGTTGTGAAACCTCTTCCCCTGACCTTCTTTTGTGTGTGTGCAGCCCCTACCCCTCCATTCTGTCTTCCACGGTCCTTTGTGCATGCCCCTGTCCCCTCCCCCAAGCAGACCATGGCCGTTGTGCTGCCACAAACCCTTCTGCTTGCCATGCATGGTCTTCTATGCTGCCACATCCCCTCCCACCTGCCTTATGTAGTCAGTTTGCTGCTCCTTACCCCCGTATCTTTCCTCCAATGTCTGTGTGTATGCCATTATGGTCTCATTGCTGCCCTCCATGGTGTGTTGTGCTTCCAGTACCCATCCCTCCTGCCCTCCAAGGTCAGCTTGCTGCTCCTGCCCTGCCCCTGGTCTCCATTTTCCACATGCAGATCCCTATCCCCTCCCTCCTGCCTTGTCTGGTCCTTTGTCTTGCCCCTGCCCCCTCCCTCCTGCCCTTTATGGTCCGTTGTGCTGCCACTGTCCCTCCTGTTTGTGCGGTATAGTCAGCTTGCTGCCCTTGACTCTTTCCCCTCAACTCTCTGTTGTCAATGCGAATGGCCCTGTCCCCTCCCTATTGCTTTCCATGGTCCGTTGTGCTGCACTGCCATCCCACTTCCCTGTGTGGTATATTGTGCTGCTGCAACCCCTGATGCCTGATCTGTAAGGTCAGTTTGGTGCCCATGCCCATGCCCATCTTCCTCCTGTCCTCTCTTATCCGAGTCCACGTCTCTACCCCATTCCTCCTGCCCTCTGTGATCCAATGTACCTTATTTGCCAACATCCTGAACTTGATAAGAGGAAGATTTTGAAAAAGAAAACCTGAGGAATTGATTTTCCCATTGACTCACATTGAAAAACAGGAGCTTTTAGGCAGGAGACAGATAAAATAAAGCCCTTTTGGACTTAAAAACATTGGGAGTCTCCTGCCTGAATTGGGTCTGTTGACATGTACGTTTGTACTGCCACTACCTCTTCCTTCTGCCCTCAATGGTCTTTCATGATGCCACAGCCTCTTTTGCCTGTACTACATGGTTGATTTGCTGCCCTTGCCCCCCTTCTTCTGCCCTTCATGGTCCATTGTGTTGCCACTGCCCCACACATCTGCTCACTGTGGTCAACTTATTGCCTCTGCACCCTCCTCCATAAGAAAGTCTTATTCCCAGAGAAATTATAGTTAGTGCTCTAAACAACTAAAATGAGGACATATTTTCTGAGTTCTCAAATAGCAAGAAAGCACTTTTAAATAATTTGCTATCTTTTTGTTTTTTTATATAGTAGATCACTTGATTATTTGTTACACTTAAGCCAGAGAATGTGGCGTTATGGCCAGAGCTACAGACTTTCCAACTGGGGAACCAGGTTGGAGTTTCAGTGTCAGCTCAACAGCCTGTGATTCTGGGCAATTCACTCAATTTCCCCATGCCTAAAAACAAAATTAATGTGTCCTTGAGTTAAGATGCTCATGTAATGCACTCCAATACTTCTGGGTCAAGTCTGTGCTATATAATACCGCACACAAAAAAAGAGGGTTTTACACACTTCTGACATTGGGCTACGTTTGGGTAATATTTGTGCTACATTTGGGCCCTTATTTCCTCATTTACTGCAGTATCCTCAGTAGAAAATGCTTTCAGTTTTCTACTTCCATTCTATCAAGATGGCGTTCAGATGTGCCACACTTTTGGCATAAATTCAGAACGTTAGCACTCTAGTTGCTCATTAGAACACTATAGTAAAGCTGCTGATCACCAGGGAGTTAGCTGGCAATCTGCTGCTGGTGTTGAAAGTGCATGTTTCAGTCTGCATGACCCAATGTTTTAATGAAATATAAGAGGAAGATATTTGAGAACTCACTTAAATGTGTCCTAATTTTTCTTTCTACATCACTAACCATAATTTCCACAACAAACTGAACACCCTCATTTTGTTCCTTACTAAATTAAATGTTTTAAGTCCTACCAGTTTGATTCAATCAACATGGCTTCAAGTGTGCCATAGTTGTGTCATAAGTAACACTGTTAGCTCTCTAGTTGTTCTCTAGAACACTCTGGGAGGCTGCAGTAGAATACAAGGGAATCAACTGACAAGCTGCTCCTGTTGGAAGTACATGATTTACTGAGAATGTCAGACTTCATTTTCATATGACTGAGAAAGATAGTGTGAATTCACAGAAAATATGCTCTGCATTTTAGCTCTGGAGCACCTTCCATAACCTCTATGGGAAAATCATGAGAAAACAGTTTTCTCTCAAACATGATTCATGAAATCCCAGCAGAAGGATTTTTCAAAATGGGAAATCACCTTAGAACACACCGCCATAAAAAGAGTATGGTACCATCAACAAATGCTATATTTTGTAACTAAAATCTGTTATCACCGTTTATACGTTCTCCTTTTTGTGACCCTACAAACCTGCCATTCACTACAGTGCATTTTAATGGGGTGCTATCATGTATCTTGGTCCCAAGATAGCTGCCAACACTTCCTGGTTGAAGTGTTGGGAGCCACTCAAATTTCAGTAGCATTTCAGTAGGTTTTTTGAGCTTCCAGATATGTATATTTTTTAAACTTAAATATCTCTTAAACTACTGAACGGATTTACAACAAATTACAAAAAGCACGCTTTCTGGACAAACATCTATCTTTCTGCTAAATTTGGCATAATTCCGTTTAGCGGTTCGGGATGTAGTCGTGTTTACAAAATTAAAAATCCCCATATACTTAACATGGGGAAGACGCGTTATGGGACCCCCTTTGTTCTCGGACCCCACTTGACGGATCACTCCGAAACTTCCAACATAGCAGCTGACCCAAAAAGGGGAAGGTTTTTGTAAATTTTGTGAAGATTCATTCAGTGGCACCAAAGTTATTGGCAAAAAACAAAATGCTTTTCCTATGAAAACTTTAGTCCTAACTAAATCTACCTACTGGCGACCGCCAGTCGGTAATATATATATATATATATATATATATATATAACCAAAAACGCCCAGAATCTTGAGGCCGCACACATATATATGTCGCCAGTAGATAGTTATAGTTAGGACCTATTTTCCATAGGAAATTCACAACCTTCTATTTCCAATAACTTTGGCGCCGGTTGATGAATCTTCGCGAAATTTTCAAAACTCGTGGGGCGCTCCGGTCTGCTCCTATCCTGAAAGTTTCGGGGTGATTCGGCAAGCGGGGGCCGAGAAAAAAGGGGGTCTCAAAACGTGTTTTCTCCATGTTAATTCCCATAGGAAATTTTAGAAATGGCTACAGCCGGAACTGCTGAACGGAATTACACCAAATTTGGCAAAAAGGTAGCGCTTGGTTCAGAAAGCGACCTTTTTTTAAATGGTGTAAATCCGTTCAGTAGTTGCAGAGAAATTAAAAAAATAAGAGTCAAAAAATCAATTTCCCATAGGAAACTTTATGCAAGGCTACAGCCCGAACTGCTGAACGGAATTACACCAAATTTGGCAAAGAGGTAGTTCTTGGTTCAGAAAGAACCCTTTTGTTAAATGGTGTAAATCCGTTCAGTAGTAGCTGAGAAAATCAAAAGTAAAAACACATATATATCTATGGCCGCGGAGGATCCGCGCACCCTCCCGATCACGAGCTGTATGCTAATTGGCTGTCAACACTCCAAACCAGGAAGTGTTGGCAGCCATCTTGTGCCTCGGTAGAACCAAGGCACAAGAAATCAGAGAAACAAGTGCGCAAAATGCAAAAAAGGGGCAGGGTAGAAACACCCTGACCCTCTAGGCCTGCTCAGGGGGTCCCACAAGGACCCCCAGGGCCAAAAAAAGCATTTTTTTTTTAAATCGGCGGGATGCGCGTAGGATGCGAGGATCCCACCGTGAAAAAAAAAAACGAAGTGCGGGCTCCCGCGCTTCGTTATTTGGCCCCCGGGTGGGCCAAGTCCCGGGGGCATGCGGGGGTTAATCAAAAAATTGTGTGGGGGGGCCTCTAAGGCCCCCCCAAGCCCCAGGGACTGTCACCCCCCGGGGCTTTGAATTAAAAATGGTGCGGGAGGGCACTCGGCCCTCCCGCAGCCCCGGGGACCGCCACCCCCGGGGCTTCTTTTTAAAAAAATAAAATTACCTGTGTGGGGGGCTCGAGCCCCCCCACACGCCCCGGGGACCACCACCTCCCCGGGGCACTAAGAATTTTAATGTGGTGGTCCGTTTTGGACCCCGAGCCCCGGGGACCACCACCTCCCCGGGGCTTTGCACATGTTGGGAGGGGGGCCGCGCGGCCCCCCTCCTGGAGCCTGTGATGGCCCTGGGGACCACCACCCACCAGGGCCGGCTCCTGCTGTGTCCCGGGGTGCCCACCCCCGGGACACTGCTGTTTGCTATGACAGGGCGGGAGCCTCGAGGCTCCCGTCCTGTCATAGCAAACTTGCTTTGAATTTTGGAAGAGAGAGCAGGTTATTCCAAAATTCCAAGCAAATTGCTTTTCCACACGGGGAGCTGCATCTAAGCAGTTCCCCATGTGGAAAAGCAATGCCGGCTCCCGCAGGAGGTGGGGAGCTGGCGGGAAGGTGGGGGAGTTGGGGTCCCACCACGGTCCCCAAGGGATAGGGCCAGCCCCGGGGGATGGGGTCCCCGGGGCAAGTAGTGGCCCGGGAGGGGGGCCACGCGGCCCCCCTTCCCCAAATTCACAACAACAAAAAAATAATTTAAAAAGGCCAGCCCCGGGGGATGGGGTCCCCGGGGCCTAAGGAAGCCTGAGGAGGGGGGCAACGCAGCACCCCTCCATGAAAAAGATTAAATAAAACATGTGGCAATGCCCTGGGGGATGGGGTCCCCGGGCCGAAATTGGCCACGGGAGGGGGGCCCACGCGGCCCCCTTCCCGTTCCGTTTTTTTTTTTTTTTTTTAAAAGGGGGTCAGGCTCTGGGGATGGGGTCCCCAGGGCCCAAAATAATTTAAAAGAAGGGGGGACACACAGCCCCCCTTCTAAAAAAAAAAGAAAAAAAAAAGAACGGCGTCGTGCCGGAGGCCCCGCCCCCTCCCTGCAGCACTCTGCAAACGCGCCCCCTGGCGCATTGCAAGATGGGGAAGTAATTTCCCTTGAATACTGGGGGTCCCTGGGGGCCAACTAGCCCACCAGGAACCTCCAGTATGCACCAGGGAGCTGCATTGCAGAGAGGTGTTCAGAGGCCACGCCCCTTTTTACACCTATCTGCAACGCAGCTCTGTGGCGCTTACTGGAGGTACCTGGTGGGCTAGTTGGACCCCAGGGACCCTCAGGATTCAAGGGGACTTAATCCCTCAACTTAAAACATGCCACGGGGCGCGTTTGCACAGTGGTGAAGGGAGGGGGCGGGGCCTGAGGTGACATGTGTGCAAACACGCCCTGTGGCGCGTTTGAAGTTGGGAATTAATTCCTCTTCAATACTGAGGGTCCCTGGGGGCCAATTAGCCCACCAGGGACCTTCAGTAAGCGCCACAGAGCTGCGTTGCAGAGAGGTGTAAAAAGGGGCGTGGCCTCAGACCACCTCTCTGCAACGCAGGTCTGTGGCGCTTACTGGAAGTACCTGGTGGGCTAGTTGGGCCCCATGGACCCTCAGGGTTCAAGGGGACTTTATCCCCCAACTTAAAACGCGCCACGGGGTGCGTTTGCACAGTGGTGAAGGGAGGGGGTGGGGCCTGAGGTGACATGTGTGCAAACACGCCCTGTGGTGTGTTTTAAGTTGGGGGATTAAGTCCCCTTGAATCCTGAGAGTCTCTGGGATCCAACTAGCCCACCAGGTACCTCCAGTTAGTGCCACAGAGCTGCGTTGCAGAGAGGTGTAAAAAGGGGCGTGGCCTCGGACCACCTCTCTGCAACGTGGCTCTGTAGTGCTTACTGGAGGTACCTGGTGGGCTAGTTGGGCCCCAGGGACCGTCAGGATTCAAGGGGACTTTATCCCCCAACTTAAAACGCGCCACGGGGTGTGTTTGCACAGTGGTGAAGGGAGGGGTAGGGCCTCATGTGACAAGTTAGTTACTTAGTTTTAATCCCCCTGCCCTATTATGTACTAGGGACTTACAGAGGAGGTCATGCTAATCAGAGGGTACCCCAACGCATAGTGTTCCCTAGTGTATGTAGGTGTTTTCACTGTATTCTAAGTGTCTTTTAGCATAGCACTGGCTCTAGGCCTGGTTAGTCATGGCCAGTTATCACCAGTACCCGTCAAAAAAAGTTGTGGGCACAGGATGATTTTGCAACAAGGCCTCTTTCTGCTCCTCTGTTGATTCTTTCTGCACATGTCTTGCTTCTTCCTGCACTTTTCTTCATCTTTGTGGACTTCTGTTGCTTGTTTCTGCCTTTGTTTTGCTTCTTTCTGTGCATTTTATCTTCTTTCTTCACATGTCCTACCTCTCTAGGCATAGTTAGAAACTAGCATTTAAAAAACCTTTGAAATTCAACTAAAAAAAACAGAGGTTTTAGGCATGTTATAGTTAGAAATTAGCATTTAAAAAACCTTTGAAATTCACTTAAAAAACCATAGGTTTCAGGCACGTTATAGTTAGAAATTAGCATTTTAAAAACCTTTGAAATTCACTGAAAAAACCATAGGTTTCAGGGACGTTATAGTTAGTTGGACATTTCACTCGTACAAAACCATAGAAATTCCCCTGTTATAGTTAGTTCAGCTAACTATAACTCGCGCCCACAATGCACTGCTGATGATGTCACATATTACATCACTCATGACATAGTCAGTGTCATCACTGATGACATCACTGATGACATCTCAAATGACATCACTGATGACATCACTGATGACATCATCCATGTGATAATTTGATGCATCTTCTCACATCCTAATATAACCTTTGACACACCCACTCTAAATTACAGACTGCCTTCATCTAAACCATAGACACTCCAACACCAATAACTACATACCCACTCACTGATTCTTAGGTATACACACACATCCACTCACTCACCCGTACAGTCACTCATACTTACAGTCACTCAGTACAGGACTATCATATGAACTCATACAGCTATATAGACACTGACACACCGCCACTCATCCATAGAGGTACTCACACCTAGTCAGTCATGGAAATAATTAATCACACTCCCATTTACTCACCTATACAGTTATACACACACCAGCTCACTTACTCATACAAATACTAGCACATTCTTACGCTCTTATACAATCACTGATACAAGCACACACTCATCCATACAGCCACTCTCACAATCATACACTCTCACTTATAGCCATTTATATACTCCAACACACATATATACTGCCTTTCACATATGTAGTTACTCACACATGTACCACTGAGATATACATTCACTCACTAATACACCCATACACACACTCACCCACCCATACAGTCCATCACAGATGCACTCTTGAAACCATGCACCCAGTGAATCATCCACTCACACCTCTATGCACAGAGTCACACACCCCCACCCAGAAAAACACTTAGGCACCCATACAGATACTCAGACAACCAATCCATAACCCATAAAGACACTCATGTAGCTATTCACAAACCCATGCAGCCGCTTACACATCAACAGACAGACGGATACAGACATTCACACAGTTTCGTCACTAACCCAAGCATCCAGTAAGATACGTTTAATCACTCACTTATAGAGTCAGTCACGCACCTACTAAATCATCCATTCAGACACTTATACACCCACTCATTCTTCAATACACCTTTCCCTATATATATTACACATATTTAAACTTTACAGAAACACACAGTCACTGGATGATGTCATCAGTGATGTCATTTGAGATGTCATTTGAGATGTCATCAGTGATGTCATCAGTGATGTCACTGACCATGTCATGAGTGATGTAATATGTGACGTCATCAGCAGTGCATTGCGGGGGCGCGAGTTATAGTTATCTGAACTAACTATAACAGGGGAATTTCTATGGTTTTGTACGAGTGAAATGTCCAACTAACTATAACGTCCCTGAAACCTATGGTTTTTTCAGTGAATTTCAAAGGTTTTTAAAATGCTAATTTCTAACTATAACGTGCCTGAAACCTATGGTTTTTAAGTGAATATATATATATATACATGTATATGCATATATATGGATGTATGTGTATATGTAGATATATATATATATATAATGGTATAAGTGATATAATATAAGAGCGTGTAAGCAGCGCATGGAGAAGGCGCAAGTTATAGTTAACATAGTGTGCTTACCGAGTTCTATACACTGTGTATAGAGGTGTGCAAGTTATGATAACTTGAAGGTGTTGCGTAAGTTATAAATTAAAGATATAGCTTTGTAATTTGTAATGTTTGTGTACTTTAAGTTTTAGTTTGTATAGAAAGAATGAACAAAGTTTTCCCGAACTATAACAAAAGTTTAACCTTTATTTTTTTACATTGATATGGATATATATGTAGATATAGATATAGATGAACATTTCCAATAAACGCAATTAGATTGAATACAAGGTCACAGCTGCCACGTTTCCGGCTTTCATGAAGAAATCAAGGTCTCTGTATACATCATGGCCTTTCAAAGCTTCAGCTCGATATTTGACACCATATAAAATTGAACAGAGAGATGTTTTGGATGTACAATTCTAAAACAATATAGTCATATAGAGGTCCTTAGCACTGGATCATTTTTCATATCCTACCTGTGGTTGTCTGTACAATCCCAGAACTCGTGCCAGGGGGATGGAGCAGAAGGAACTAGCATCTCCAACAATTCCAGCAAGAAGACCAGCCCTTAGACAGCGGTAGTTCAGAATCCGCTTTCCCTGCCCTGTCAGCATCCACAGGGTGCCCTGGAGAGCAAGAAGCGGATTGCCACATGAGTCATAGATCTGGAAGCCCAGTGTGATGTTGGGTAACAGTTCAGGGTTTCTGTTTATCTCCTCAATGGCAAATACCATGGCTTGGACCCATTGGTAGTTTTGAAAGACAAACCTAGGACATGCATGTTAAAGAAACATTAAAAAAATCAGCAAATATTATCTATGACTTCTGTGTATTCCTAACAACAGTTCTTTAAACATTTATATTAATATATATGGCTATGATTACAAGTCACCAGTTAAACCAATACTAATGAAGTGAAACCTTTGCCCAGACAGTGTTTTTTCCATGTGTAAAATAATGATGTAATACTATTATAAAATAAGCCACATTACACCGGATAATGTCCCTATTCTTGTCGCATAATTTAAAAATACAATATATTATACTTTATTGTATATGGTTATTAAATAAAACCTTTACAAATCTGCAAAAAGAGGGCACCCACATTAAAAAAAAGTACAAATCATTTGAGGTAAAGACAAGTTTTAGATAAATACATACAATTCCGATAATTTTCTAGTGCCTTCATTACAGTAAACAAGTGTGGGAAAAAGATAATAGTTTAACGCGAGTGGTCCACCAAGAAGACTGTCTGTATTATAAATTGACTAAATATAATAAAAAAGCAGATTATAAGTACATATGTAAAATTCCAATTGGATGTCTAAAATGTCTTCAAAACGTTAGCAGTAATATATTTGTATATATAATCATTCTAAAAAAATGTCAAGATAGGGTTTAACAGGTAGTTATTTGTCAGGTTGGTCACATAAGGTTCGTAGCCTTCTACAGGTGAAATGACAACATTCGTCAAACAGATGTTTAGGGACATATTTTCTGGATTTAATGCTGCTATGATTTTCCACCGACAGGTTCGGACTTCCAGTTTATTCAAGTCAGCCCTTAGTTTTAATTTATGTGAGTCCATCATTGCTGGGCAGATACACAGGACAAGCTCCAAGGATATGTCTGACATACGACAGCCTCTAAATTTGATTTCTTCTGATGGACAAAACCAGTAGGCTAAATATTTCAAAAAGAGCCACTCACCCAGTTTGTGCACCATGAATCTTAGTTTTAAATGCAAAGAATATGTGCAAGCAAGGTATGAAGGTGGAGAAGCCGGCTGGTATGTGTTAATTAGTGCCCATGCGTGCTTACGTTTGGCTAAGATTGCTCTGTCTGCTTGATAGGAACAAAGATGAATATATTTCTTCATACTCAGTTTAAAATCCTTTTGACTTGGGTAGAAGTCCCACAATTCATTTGCAGACAATTGCAACATACAAT
This sequence comes from Calotriton arnoldi, assembly GCA_963921515.1. Taxonomy (NCBI): domain Eukaryota; kingdom Metazoa; phylum Chordata; class Amphibia; order Caudata; family Salamandridae; genus Calotriton; species Calotriton arnoldi. Next base: position 1,051,037 of record CAWUFW010004950.1, on the reverse strand, counting down.
CATTTAGAAAGCGACAATGTGATCCGTCTGGCCCACTGGAGCTAATATCTGTCCAAAGCAGGGACTCCAGAGAACCATCTCTAGGCCGTCTCAGCTTGTGGTCTAAGTTAAGGAAAGCACTAGCACCTACCGCTTGATGGTTGAGAAGGCCAAGCTCCTGTCGAATCTTGGCTGCAGATGAGGTTTTTGGCAGGCACAGCATAGATTTGTAAATCACAGTTAAGTGTTGGTTCAGTGTGATACTAAGCTTCCCCAGGAGGATTTCAGAGCTGTGTGATAAAGTAGGAGCTATCTTAGCTTGCATGACTTTCAGCATTGGGGCTAGACTTTGACCTGACAGTTTATTGAGAGTTTGGATAAGCTGAGTTGAAGAGTCATGGCTTTTTGCAGTGATTTCTCTCCGGTGCTTAACAAAGGCACCCTTCATATGGATGTGAATCCCCAGATACATATGTTTGTTATACTATGATCTGGAGCTTATTATATGACCAACCGCCTCCTCGGTTCCTTTTCCTGCCGAATGTGACCACTTGCATCTGCTTCAAATTAACCTCTAGGTTATTATTGATTGTGTATCTGTATAATTGATTCAGCAACTGTTGCAACCCTACCCTCGTAAGGCTAAAGAGGGTGAGGTCGTCAACATATAGGAGGTTGCTAATCTGGGCACCGCTGATCTTTGGAGGATGGCAGCTTACTGTGTTGAGTGCCTGAGGAAGGTTGGCTATAAACAAATTGAAAAGCAGGGGAGCTAGCACACATCCCTGCTTAACTCTCCATGACATGGGGACAGATGTGAGCCATCCCCCAGCTTAACATAAATCCAAATATTAGTGTGCAGCTGGATAACTGGCTCCAAAAGCTTAGTTGGGATTACCCATTTTATTTATTTAGCCCAAAGCGCCTCCCTCAGCACACGATCAAAGGCTGCTTTGAAGTCCACGAAGCATCAGTGTAGTAATGTGGACGAAGTTTTTGCTTTGTCAATCAAGACTGATAGGGATAGAAGGTTGGTAAGTGTACCTGACTTTACTAAAAAGCCAGTTTGATTTCTTAGCATCAGCCCTTTTAATTCTACCCACTGTCTCAGTTCTTGAAGGAGAAGGCTGGCAAATTGTTATCTAGTAAGGCTCTCAACCTATAGTTGCTGGGGGCTGATTGAGAACCACACTTATAGATTGGGTTAATCATAGCCCCATGCCCAGGCTATAGTCAAAGAGGCTTCTTAACTGGTTGGCCCAGAATGAGATGTTGAATTTAAAAATAACCTGTGGCAGGCTGTTATGGCCTGGTGTTCCGTCTGTTCTTCCTTTAGATATTATTTTTGGCAGCCTATTTAGTGTAAGATGGATTTCTATGGAATTGCTGTTGGTCTTATGGTTGAGGCGAACACTCCCTGGGAGTTGCAATTGGGGTTGTTACGGTATATGTCATTAGAAGGTCATTTCCTTCACCTGGGTGAAAGTGACTGATCAAAAACATTGCCCATTCTTGCTCTGTGATATTTGCGTTGCCCAGGCCAGTGTTTCTGTTCATTTGCCTGTTCACTAGAGCCCAAAACATTCTTGAATTTGGATGTTTATTCGTACATAGGGGAGTGCACCAGAACTGCTGGAGATAGTATTGTTTCTCTGTGTGACATGCCTGTCTGTAATTTTTTTGTGTTGTTTTGTAAGTAATAATTAACTCTGTGGCCTCTGGGTTCCCTCGGATAAGGCCTTATTTCAAACTTTCTTTAAGGCCAGGGTCTGTGTGGAGGTTTGGTTTTATTTAGGGTGAACATGTTGCTGAGCTGGCTGTTGGAATTTTCCAAGAAGTTAATCAGTCAGATATCCAAGAGCTGGTCATGGAGTTAGTGTGGGAAATGAGCTGCACACACTCTTCCATAATAAGGGTACTAACAGCAGAATTCCATTTTAATTGCTTTCGATTTTCTGAGTGAACGGCTTGATATGTAGCTTTTGATTGTTCATGGTGTGCTAAATTTAGAGCAAGGGTGGTAATCTGAGGGCAATAGTCACTCTGTGCATGCAATAATACTGTAATTTTCTATATATGGAAACAATTCTGCACTAAGATGATGTAGTCTAAATAGGAGCGCTTGTTACCATTTGCCCTGGTCCAGTTTTGTGGAGTATCTAGTGGGATCCTGCCATTCAATACCATGAAGCCAACACTTTGAAGCTGTTAAACCAGGAATTCAATGAAGTTGCAATGCAATTGACCCTTTGGTTTTGCATGATCCTTAAATCCCTGTGGAAAGGCTAAAGGAAGACTTTCCAGATTCTCGGGGATCCCTTGAAAAAGGTTGGTATTAAAGTCACCTGTGAGCAGACAATCAGCTTAAGGAAAGTATTCAGCCAAGTCACAGAGTATTGGGATTAGCTGGTTTAGTGGTGACCATTTTATTCTTGTACTAGGGTTGATATATACATTAAGAATTAAAAGTGGCAATTGTGTCTCCACATTTTGATGTTGATTCCGAGAAGCTAACTCTCTTGGAATAATATTGGTTTGATGGTACTTTCACGACTGCATGAAATGTATATGGATAAGCCCCCCTTTGGATGACCAAATTTGTGATCTCTGACCACTGGCTTCCAGTATTCGATGTATCGGGTTATGGTCTGGCTTTGAGTGGCCAATGTTTCCTGTAGAGTGAGGAAATTGTGGCCTGCAAAAAAGGTAAGTAGATTTGGAGATTGGATTTTGTGTTGGAGGCCACTGATATTCCAAGAACACAAGACCAGAGGGGACTGCAACAGGAGTGTGGTTGAAGTTAGGGTTTTTGATTGTGGACCGTTAGTGTCCAATTTGCACAAGGTTTGTAAGAGCCACTTTTAGTGATGACGCGATGGATTGTCAGTTCAGGCTAAGCAGCTGCTGGACAGGGCTGCGGGCAGCCAGCTCCAGTCGGACTCAGTGTACAAAGTTGAAGTCATAGTCTGGGCCTGTCTTTTGAGACCGCATGGCCTTGTGCATTTCTTAGAATTGAGTATGGTTTGTTTGCACATCACTCTGGTGTCAGTTGTGTTTTTACCAATGTGATTGGGTAGCCTGGTTCTGAGTATGGGTGGATTTTTATACCCTATGCACTAAAAATGTATGTACTGTATTGGAGAACTGGTACCCAGGTAGGGGAGTTAAACATTACCAGTGTGACTTCTGAGGGTTGTGAATCTCTTGATATCTCGTGATTCCAGAGCACCGAACCCAGGAATTGCTTTTAGTAATTTAAGGATATTGCTCCTATTTAGGATGTCATACCGGCCTTTTGAATGATACTCGGTATTAATAGTAACTTGACTTTTGCAGAATCAGAGTGATCTTCCTGTTGCTGGTCGCTTGTCCTGATTAAGTCTGGATTTTCCACAGATGGTCTTAATATAGTTCCTGGTCTGAGTGTGTTTTTTTCTCGAGGCTGGAAGTGGTCTGTTTGGTATTTACCTAGTGACCTTTTTAGGTTGCTGATTATTACTTTTTAGTTGGTCGTCACCAGCCTGGGTTACGCCACTCTGAGACCGTGAGGAGGGCTGGTGTTGCTCCAGCCAGGTTGTTTGGACTGCCTGCTGCCCATTTAGGCTTGCGGTTCCATTGAGGGTCTTAGTTGGTTCTACACTTTTGGCCTTATCATGATGGGTGAATGATGGGAGTATCTTAATACTATCTGAGCTGGAATGCTGCTTCGTTGATACAGACGTCAGTCCACCAAGTACGGGAGCTGCAAATGTAGTTTGCTGCACACTGAGGGGGGCACTCTGCTCGTTTTGCTGGCTATGTGTATCAGAAGCATTTGTAACATGTAGATGTGGTTGCTGCTTTGAGCCTGTTCTGTGGTTTTTGTTGTAAACAATGGGTACAGTTTGCGGGGGCTAGAAACAGTGTTTGAGGTGGATTTGTTTTGTTGCTTGCGCAGTCTTTTCTTTTCCCTCTTGCTAAAAGGGCGGGGTGAATGTGGTTTGGTAATCAAAAATGGATTAGCCACCGAGAGCTGGCTGGGGTCCTGAATTATTTTGGCTGACTGAGCAGAGGAATTCCTTTCTTGAGGGATCTGTGGCAAGGTTACCAGGCCATGGCATTTGGGTGGTAAAACTTGTCCGTTAAAGATGGTGTTAGGAACCATGCTGTCAGTTGCCACAGGACTCACTGTCTGTCACTGATCCAAAAACTCTGGATCAATATTATTTTTTGTGACCGGTGCTGATTGGGTGTGGTTAAGAGGCTCCTGTATCAGATGCTTAATTTTTCCTGTGGCTCCAGACAGACTCTTTACTATGTCCAGGACATTGTTAAGGAACATCGGGAGAGATGACAAACTGTCTATGATTGGTGAGCAGCAGCAAACGGACTGGAACAGGTTTGATGCTTATTGTGCCCTTACTATTAGTTTGTTCAGATTATCCAGCTTGCTGTAAATACCTGCCGTAAATACGGCTAAGGTGTTCAGGAGGTCCACCTGCATGTCTGGCTTGTCTGAGCGATAATTTGGTGCCGAAACCGTTGACTGGAGTGTTTGCAGCAATTGAGGCCAAACCTCTAATGGTGATTGCATGCAAAAGAGGACTGCTGCAGTTCTCTCCGATATCCGGAAATTGTGGCAGCCATGTTGGTGTGTCCTAATTCCAATGTAAGCAATTGGTAGTACTCATTGCACGCGATGATGAAAAAAGAGGACTGTGTTTTTTTTTGGCCATTTGGGTGGCACGTTACAGAACATCATTCATTCCATCGCATATTTATACAAAGTAAGAACTGTGGTGTAAGTCATTTGGACTGTATAGCGAGCATTGGATGTAGCATGAGTACTATCAATTGGTTACATTACCTCATTAAAGTTGGTAATGATTGTTGTTTCCCTTCTTTCTTTTTCCTGAGCCTCTACTGAATACCACATTTTTACCTCATTCTAGTTGTCATTTCTTCCAGGGCCTTATTGTTCTCTTCTTCCTCACTGTAGTTTCTTCTTAACCATAGATTTCCTCATAAGGTATGCTGCACTTCAAAATCTCTGGATGAAAACTACTAGCAAGATGTATAGCATTACCTGCAGTAGGTTTCCTATACATTTTTGTTTCTAGCTTCCCATCCTTTATGTACAGTGAATGGTATAAGAATGTAATTTCTCTGGAACATATATTACTTGTGAAATGTAAATTAAGAGCATTGTTATTCATCGATCATCTCTAAATAATAAATAGGTTGATGATTTACCTTGTCCATAACACCGCATGATTTGAATATGTCTCCATTAGATTTCCTTGGGTCAACTACTTCTCCTACCAGCTCATAAGATAGTTAACATAGATGTGATGAAGGGGGTACCCATAGCTGTTGCTCTAATTCATCTAAAATACTCATTATTGAACATGAAACAACTGTTATGCAAACAACAATGTACCATAGAAAACAGTATCTGTGTATTTTTCCATAACGTTAAGGATACCACATTTAGAAAGCCATCTTGGGGATCTATGCTAGTATACAATAATGTAACATCAAGAGTCAGTAGCAAATAATTAGGATCCCATTGGTATATCAAAACTTATTTTCAGGAAGTCACCCCGTCCAGCACATATGATGGTTGGCTTTCTACATAGTCTCTCAGATAGTAGTCCATAACTTTTGGAGGTGTTCTTAATCATGCCTCTAATTGCTGGAATTGTTGGCCTACCTGGTGAATTGGTCTCACTCTTGTGAAACTGTGGGATCAAATAAAAAATAATCATTTTGGGTGGTTGTTTCTCAATATTAAGTATTTGTCCTGATTAAGCAGTCCTGTGTAGTGCCATTCCAATATTTCATCATTCAATACAGTCTCATTTATTTCATTATTGCACATGTCCATGGGCCACAAGACAATGTTCCCACCTTTGTCAGAATTCTTTACTATGCAGTCCATGTGTTGACCTCTGAGCCAGCACCAGAATGTCCAAAAAGGCATCTGGGGGGACTCTGAGAAGGGAGGTCAGGGGTCCCACCAGAAGAAAGAGGTGGGAGAACATCTTAAAAATAAGGAGTTCTTAAAAGACTCTAAATATAATTCCTAAGGGTACAGCAGTAACCAGTTCCAATCTGAGTCAAAGAAGAAAGGGTTCTTTGACAAACAAACAAGGAGATTTATTCCCCAGTGTACTGAATGCTATAAGTATGGGCACTCCAAGGGAGACACCAAATGTTCTAAGAGGGCACAGCCCCTCACCAGTGGGCAGACACCTGGGTTGGCGAGTGTGGCACTTGGGAGGAGGAGCTCCCAGTTATCTTTGGGGAACAGAGAGAGGTTACCCTAGTGTCCCTCAGGGATAAGGAGATGGTACCAAAAGCCCATATGTCTGCAAATACCTGTAAGTATAGGAAGTGGGTCACTATCAATGGGCAGCTGGTGGAGGCCAGCATGACTCCTGTAAGATGTCAGCTGGTGTCCTCAGAGCAGGTGCTCTCTAACACATTCGCCCAAGATATAGTCACAGACAACCGCAAGAGTCATCTACCAATAGCTCTGGCTCCCTTTCAGTGGGGGCGGGGGTATCAGGTTCTCTTTTATTGTAGCTGGGTGCCCTGGCATGCCTGTAGATAATCTGTTGAGCAATGACCTGGAACACACTAGATGGAAGGAGGTAGAGGTTCAGTCACACTTGGTGATGTTGGAATTTCCTGAATGGTTCTCTATGAGCACAAGGTTGATGGCTGCCCAGGAAGGGAGTCAAGAATGCCTGGAACCTGGAAAAAGAGCCCAGGTAGGTGCCAAGAAGGATAAGGGAAAAGAGGTATAGGAAACTAGCCCCTGAAGTTCCCTGGGTCCAGGTTGATGGGGCAACTAAGGAGGATGCTCTGCCCCTACTGGGGAGAAAATTTCTGCCCTGGGTGACCTGCCTGAGGTTACTGAATGGCAAGTTTAGATTGGGCCAACAGGGAGGAAACAAATTGCAGAAATAGTGCCCCAATATAGGCTTGAGGTGACAAACTGAGGCCTAGTAAACAGGTGATACCTCTGGAGATCACCTTATCTATTGGGAGAATGAGCTCCTTCACAGTGAACCTAAGGTCCTGGAACCTGGGGCAGCCTGTGTGCTGGTGGTCCAATGTTACAGGACCTTCCTACTGGGGTAGCTCATTATATCCCACTGGTAGGACATTTGGGGCAAGAAAACACCTTTGCAAGGCTTGTCATCCACTTATATTGGCCCCAGATAAAGGGGGCCTCAGATGCATTCTGTAGGTCATGTCCCACCTGCCAGGCCAGTGGGAGGTCAGGGAAAAAGCTCAAGGCTTTCCCGGCTACCTTTTGTTGGTACTCCCTTTGAGAGGGTTGGCATCGGTATAGTCCCCTGGACCATTAGCAGCTTTAGGCAACAGGTTCATTGTGGTCTTGGTGGACCAAGCTACCCGCTACCCAGAGGCCATCCCTCAGTGATAGGTGACTGCGTCAGCGGTGGCCAGGTCCCTGAAGGGGATTTTATCCATGTGGGGCTCCCCAGGGAGGTAGTTTTGACAGAGGCACTAACTTCATGACAGTGTACATGAAGCCTATGTGGGATGAGAGTGGAGTGGCTTACAAGTTCTCCACACCCTATCACCTCCAAACAAACAGGCTTGTGAAAAGATTCAACAAGACCCTTAAAGGCATGATAATGGGCCTACCTGAGCCCATGAGGTATAAGTGGAAGGTGCTCCTGCTATGCCTTCTGTTTGCCTACAGGAAGGTGCCGCAGAATAGAGTTGAGTTAAGCCCATTCAAGCACCTCTATGGACACCCTGTTAGGGGACTTCTTAGCCTTGTAAAAGAGGTGTAGGAGCAGGCTCCAAGGAAACCCCCTCAGGATTTGGTCAGCTATATGCTGACACTCTGCAACCAGATGGATAGCTTCTGGTAAAAAGACAAAGATAATCTTGAAGCCGTTCAAGAAGTCATAAAACTCTGGTATGACCAGAAGGCGACTCTGGTGGAGTTTCAAATGTACCAGAAGGTGTGCGTTATGGAGCCTGTGGAGTCCAGAGCCCCCCAGGATCACTGGATAGGTCCATACAAGATGTCTAATCAAAACTGGGTGAATATATACCGAGTTAATTATGGCGCTTGCTATTTGCAAGTTTGTGCAACAGACCTCAATGTATGTTGCTGTGCTCCAAGAGAAGGAGGAATCACCCTACCTCCTTAGATACAGATCCGGAGGATCTTTAAAGTGGAATAACCAAGACCCTGAGCACACGCTGGATCATATCAAATTCAAGTAAACAATATAATGCACAAAGGTTCCTTTCATGTTCTTTATTTTCTTTACTTCTTTTGCCCAGCCAACACATGTTTCGTCGTACAGGGAGTTCCCCACGACTTCTTCAGGGGTGCAAACACCACACCACAGAGCACCCATGACTGTTGTGATATACGATATGGTTACAAAATTTGTGAAGTAGTGTGTATGTTGAGTGGAAACCCAAACATAATGATCTGGACCAACCTATCAATCCATGTACAGTGTTTCTACATCACCTTAACACATTAGAAAATGCTGCACTTATTTTAATGCCGCACCAATCAAGAGATGTCAGTCGTGGTGCAATTCTGCAGATACTTTGAAGTGTATTTATTCTCCCATCACAATAGGCTTAACCATTAAACTTAAAATTTGAATTATCCTGTGCATACAATAACGCCCTCATAATAGAAGGGCACATACCTGTCTTCCTCTTCCTTTACAAGGGAAATAGGGAACTGAATCTAAGACGCAAGCAGGCAACATAGATAATGCGTCTTAAAGCTGTGGACAAGGTCTTAAGACAGACCAGGAATTACGTCTAAGAAGCTTAGATTCAGCCTAGAAAGGTGATCTTTGCAGAGGCCTGCCAGAAAGCCTTTGACACCCTTATGGAAGTCATGTGCACAGCACCGGTACTCAAGACTCCTGACTTCTCTTAGCATTTTATTGTACAGACAGATGCCTCAGAGCATGGTATATGGGCTGTCTTAGAACAGCTAAATGAGGATGGCCTGGACCAACCAGTTGCCTACATTAGCAGAAGGTTTCTTCCCCGTAAACAGAGGTGGAGTGTGATTGAAAGGGAGGCCTTTGATATGGTCTGGGCACTGAAGAAGCTGAGACTATACCTGTTTGGGACTCACTTCTGGGTTCAGGCAGACCACAGGCCCATCAGATGGCTCATGCAGATAAGGAGTGAAAATCCCAGACTGTTGGGGTGATCCATTTCCCTACAGGGAATGAACTTTACGGTGGAACATTGTCCTGGGTCAGACCACACCAATACTGTTGATCTATCCAGGTTCTTCCACCTTAATAATGAGAACTTCCAAGAGGTTGTGTAGTTCTCTCCACTTTCAGTTGGGGGGACACGTTAGACCTGTCAGCCTTAGGGTGATCTTCCTTCAAAATTTTTACCCTCCTTCTCCATTTTTGCTGATCTTGTTTTTTCTAGCCTTAGGACTCTATGCACTTTACCACGGCTAACCAGTGCTAAAGTGTATGTGTTAACTCCTTAAAACATGGTGACATTGGCCTATCCCCAATTGGCATATTTAATGTACTTATAAGTCACTGGTAAAGAGGTTCTATATGTACCCAGGGCCTGTAAATTAAATGCTACTAGTGGGTCTGCAGGGCTTATTGTGCCACCATCTTAAGTAGCCTTTAAACATGTCTGTGTGTGCGATTTTGGCCTGGCAAAATAAACCTTTTACCAGGCCCAAATCTTCATTTTTAATACATATAAGTGACCCCTAAGGTAGGCACTGGACAGCCCGGTGGGGCAGGGAGCAGTGTTTTTAAAAAGTTGGATATGTCCTTGAAATTTTACTAGAGGTGGGCAAAAGCTCCACTCCACCAGCGGAGTTCCCAGAGTTTTTCCTACACAGCATTCTGCTGGGAACTTAGAGTTCCCACAAAACTCTGCCAACTACCGCATTTTTTAGTTTTTTCCACACACAGCTTGTCAACATTAAGTTGGCCAGCGCCAGCGAGAGTTTGCCTCCCCTAGCCTGCTTTTTGGGCGCTAGACTGCCTCTCAGTGAGATTTCCTAAACGCAGGCAGTTGTGGCAGGTCGCAACTGCTCCTGTTGAGAGAGTTGCCACTTGAGCATAAAATCTAGTCAAGCGGAGGAAGTAGCAGCATCCTCTGGCATGCTGTGTGCTGCCTTTCACACTGAATGTACATCACAGAACAAGCTCATGGCTCTAAAAATAATTGCGAGAAGCACAACATGCCAAATTCTGCCCTCTCACATAACTCTGCGGATTCTCGCTGAGTTTTTTGTAATTCTGCGGAATTCCTGAGAGTGAATCTCTGCGGGTACCACCCACCCCTAAATTTTACATATCCTTGTGGGGAAAACCTTTAAATTCATTTTCACTACTGCTAGGCCTACCTTTTCCATAGGATAACATTAGAGTTACCTTATTACATTTAATAAGCTGTAACTTCCAAATGGGAGTAGATCATCAATTCATGTTTGGTGTCTTTGGAATTGTAATGACAAATCTCCTCTTATGGTAATCTCAGATTTTTAATTACACTTTTGAAAATGCCACTTTTCGAAAGGTGTCCTTTTCCAGTCTTAGCCATTTAGTGCCTACAGCCTGTCACCGGGTCACATGAGTGGGTGTAATTGGCAGCTGGGCTTTGTGTATTCCTCCCAGACAGCCATACACAATAGAGGGTTTAGGTAGGCCTGGATGGCCCATCACTGGCAGGATAGGAGGGCAGAGCTGGGCAAAGCCCTACTTACGCTTGATTAGGCTGGGTCCTACCTCCAGACAAAGGGACGGATACCCCCAGTACTTAGTCTAGAGCTAGGGCAGGGGAGGCAGGAAACATGTGCACTTCAACGGGAAAACTCTAAAAACTTCTCCTACGTCACAAGAGGCACTTGGAAATATATTGGACCTCAGACACCAACTCTTCAGCACACTTCTGGACTTGTGGAGATTTTGCCAGTAAGAAGGACTACTGTGCTGCTGAAAGGATTGGCACTCTGTTGGACTGCTGCCCTCCTGGACTACTGCCATGCCTGACTGCTGCCTTGCCAAAATGCTTTGCTGCTGCCCGCTGCCCTCCAGCCTAAGTAAGCAGGATTGGACCTGCACCTACACCTAGGACACCCAAAGTGGGTCCAAGGGCTAGTCTGCTGGCCTCCTATATAGAGCAACAGAAACATAATAGGCTCCCAGCCACTGAACCAGAACCCAGATCCAGATGGAGCCACCCTCTGACCCCCTATTGGTGCCCCTCAGGTTCTGGACACTTGGTGTGCCTTCACTGGAGCTGAATCAAAGTATTGTGGCTCTATGCAACCACAAATGGGCCTGTTGGTTCCTAAACCTTGTAAGTTGAACAGTTCACCAATGCAAAGCTCCATCAACCCCACTGTTCGCGCTACAGCATCCACCGCTCTTGGGTAGCCCCATCATGAAGTTTCAGCATGACCATTCGCAATGACAACAGGGTCTTCATGCTACACGGACAACCACCCAGGAAGCCATGGCTGCTCCTCCCGCTACACTAACATCCATCCATGATGCTTCACTGCTCCTCTTAGCCTCCCTCCACCAGGAACAGGACTCTCTGTGCTGGACTGAGAAGGTAACTTTTCAGCAGGTCTAACCTGGTCCCTGCAGCCTGAGTCAGCCTCAACTTGTGACTTTCTTCCATTCTCACATGACCAGATAGCCGTCAGTGACGATTTCAGCTTTTTGGCACAATGTTTTCCTAAATCTTTGAAACTGCATATCTCCGGTTCTACTGATCTGATTATTGTAGTTTTTGTCTTGTTATATTTATTAAAACCTACTCTTTGTTTCTAATTTGGTATGGGGCCCTTTTTTGTGGTGTTGCCATTTTTTTACTGTTTGAAGTATGTCACAATTAACTTACAATTTGCCTCTAAGTTAAACTTGACTGCTCTGTGCTATGCTACCAGAGGGTTGAGCACAGGTTAATTTTGGGTTTGCTTGTGACCGCACCCTGACAAGGATTGTGGTTGCTGCTTCATCAAGGTTTCACCCCCCTCAACTAGGAACCCAATTTCTTACAATTGTAAAAAGCAAAAGTCAATAGAATCAAGGGAATTACCATAACACCAAACATAATAAATGGAAATTGTCATGTGTCTTTAAGCAATTAAACAAGCACAGCACATCAAATAAATAATAAAGAAAGGACCAGAAGCAAATAGTCTAGTAGAGAAAAACTGAATAGTCTAGGAAGAAAATAATATTCTGTCTCTTCTCCAAAAGCACATATTTTATTTTGCTCTGGAAGAAGAAAACACTAATTCATAGCATGATTTTAGGTAAATGGGCAGGACCATATCTAAAAATGTTACTTGCACAGCATCAATTATATTAGTTTCAAAACAACAAGAACTTGCATATTATTTTATTGGCTGTTATGTACATTACTTGTACAAAGTAAGTAATACGTTGTTTATTAATGCAATAACATGAAAAAACAAAGAACTGATTTTGTATATAACTCATGGACTTGAAATGTTGCAACATAGGTACATCCCTTCCCAAGGAAGCAAGAGATAAATTCCATTTGCAAATAAGGATAGAGACCATGGCTGGCAGCTGAATGTAAATGATTTACTGAAAATAAAATAAAAACACATGAACATGTGCAACATGACAAGCACTCCTGTTAATGCAGCCTAGGTATGCTAGCAAAACCAAACCTATATTAGACACAATTATTTAATAAAATATGCTACTTTTACAATTCCCCTCTCTGATCAATTTTAAATTATAAGATCATCATACTATAATATCTCAGCCATCTTTCTTGATTTTAACAGATCTTCCTTTTGTAACGCTCTCAAGTTTTGCCCATTTCAGCCTTTTGTTCATCAAGAAACATTTCTTAATTCTTTGATCATCTCATCGTCTGCTTCTTCTTGTCCTGCAATTATATCTAAAATCCCTCACAAGAACTTTTTCCCAAAAATTATACATTAGAACATTCATTATCACTATAACTATTATTAAAATTGAAAGGATAATCTTTATTAGTATATCATTGCCTTTCCCACTAGTCCATGAACCTATCTTTTCCCAGTGGAAGGGTATCCTAATGGGTGAATCACATTTCCAATGTTGATAAGCTTATCAATATGCTTGTTAATACTCTCTTTATTATCTGGAATATATGTAAAACACTGATTTTTCCCAACATGACAAACACTTTCCACTTTAAACAAAAGCACATCTAAAGCCATTCTGTTCTGAATCATCATTGATCGATTGCAAGCAATTCTTCATTATTCGTAGCTAAAGATGCTGCTGTGTTATCTGCTAACTGCTTTACAAAAGTGGACAATGTTCTAACCTTTGCATCATTTAAAGCAATCCCTATAGGAGTAATCAAAACACTAAACAGATCTAATGCATGTTGACCTATCATTCTCTTTTCACTCACTCATGATGCACATCACTCTCACTACTTACATGATGGAATTTAGGAAAAACTAAAGCTAAATAACACAATCCAGCCCAACCTTGTGGAAGAGTAAAATAAGCAGTTTTGTTAAATTCCCTTAAACATAATTTCATCACTACCTACGTATAAAACCTATCTATGATATAATTATAAGCCCACACACTATTCCCTATCATAACTGGAATATGCCTCTCATTCATTTTCATACACATCATACACACACACACCCTGCCTTCTCTCTCAGAATTATAAGACTATGATGTATTTGTGAATTTTGTTTTTATTTATTTAAACTTAAACAGGAGCACATTACAGCATTGGGGTGAAGGGCCAACGGCAGTCTTATATATAACCAGGTCCAACCTTTTTCTGTAGCCAGTTCCATGCCCGAATTGTGCATTTCACTGTGGAAACATCTCTCTCAGTGGGAGGCACCAGGCTCCCCAATAGGAGAGTGGCAGAATCGGAGACATACTGCCAGCCTCAACTGCCAGCTGAGGCAGATAGGGGGGGCTATACTAAATGTGGGCAAGATGCACTTGCGCACACAGATAGTAAAGCTGAAGGTCTGACATCTCAAACTCACCCAGGCTGAGGGGCAACTTAAGGGTCTCCCACCCTATCCAGGGCAGCTTACCAGCCCACACCAATCTGATCATTTTTGAGCAGATGACTGTGAACTTAGCCTTATTATGTGATCGCAGTATATTTACGGACACATATAACATCTTGGGCACTATCACCATTTTCATGAGCCACACTCGCCCAGCCAAAGAAAGCAGAAGGGACCCCATAATTTTCTCTAATCATCACCTCTGGATCTATATGCAACCCAATCCCTAGATATTTTAGAGATCACCACATCCAGGTCAGCTGGAAATCATCATGAAGTGCAGTATGCTCAGCATGAGGGACATGATTTGAGACTTTTCCCAGTTAATAGTAACCCCTGATAGCAGACTGAACTGATATATTCACGCATGATGACACTAAGGGCCTGTTTTAAACCTCCACGTCTGAGTTGGCAGTTTTGGAGGGATATAAGGTAGAGACCTACTTTTTTCTCTTTTTCCACTTCTGTTTGCATCAGAACCCGATTGTCCAAGTCCTTCCTTTGCTGCTGCTCCTTGACCGCAAATCAAATCAATCCAGTCGTTGCAGGAATTGAAGGTAAGCTTCTTTGCTACTTGTTTCCTTTTGAATTGTCTGTGTACATTAGTTTTGGACTCGTGCATTTTGAAATCTCTCTTACAAGCAATATTTTGCTAATGGGTAATGTATATGTGTGTAATTCTGTTGTTTATGAAATTTAAAGAAACACACCTGATTTTTTTTTTCCAAGTTTGGTGCAAGCTGCCTTTATGATAATAGACACTTACACAAAAATTGGCAATAACCAAAATTCAGAATGTGTTCATACAGATGTGTTTATTTGTTTTCCATAAACTATCAAATTATAACCATATGCATTACATCATTTTTGAATTACTTACATTTAATATAATTTAGTAATTGCACTAGAAAAAGTAAAATGTTTTCTACAAGTAAATGTAAAATCAATGTTAGTTCTAAACTTAAATAATTTCATATATTTATTTATGCAACATTTCCCCTTGTCTAGTGCATTTTCTGTACTTTATTAAAGTTATTTTCTCTTTCTTTTTTTAAGGTGTAATGCAAATGTGTTTAAGTTTTTCATTTATTAAGGTAAAATAAACACATCTGTATTTACACTTTAAAAAAAAATCTATTTCTTTTTGGTGTAAGTGTCCAACATCATGATGAATGCTTGCACGAAAATTGTAATGACCATTTGAATTGTTTTATAACTGTTTGGGCTGTATAATATGTCATTTAAAAAATCGTTTGTATAAATGTAAGTAATAATATGTATTTCACATTTTCATCATTAATATTTTTAATAATCAATGAATGTTAAATGAATACTAATATTAGGACAAACTTTGTAAACTTAAAATATTTGTAGTTTTAAATGAGATACTTCTCTCATAACGTTTTATTCAAATAAAAATAGAATAGGAGACCGTAGGGGTTTCACAACAGAACAGGCTGTGGCTATGATGCACATAACTTGCCTCCTAGACAGACCCCAAAGGGTAACCTCCTCAGGAAGTGTCCTCTATTGGGCACAGAGCAGGCACCTCAAGGATTTTTCTTGGGCAGGGTGGGTTTAAGTTTGGTAGGGGTTAAGGACAGGTACCAGGTGAATTTGGATGGAGGACTAAGGGTAGGAGAGGTGGCAGAGTATTGGGTTCTGGAGGTAAAGGGAGATGTAGTGGGTGATGTGGTTGTGTCTGTATGTTTAACAGTTGCATGTGGGTCGTATGTGTGCTGTGTATTTTTTGATGTGTGTTGTTTGGCTGGTGTTTCATATTCTGTTGAGTTTGTGTGTTCGCTTTTGGTTGGTGTTATTTTGTGTGTAGGTGTGCTTTTGTGTAAATGTGTTGTTTTTGATGAGTGTGTTGTTGTGGTGCTTGGTGTGGTTGTGGTGCTTGTGTCTGTATGTTTGACAGGTGCATGTGGGTCTGGTGTGTGTTGTGTATGCTTGGATGTGCGTTGTTTTGCTGATGTTTGGTATTCTGGTGAGCGTATGTGTTTGCTTTTGGTGGTGTTGTTTTGTGTGTAGATGTGCTTTTGTGTGAGTGTGATTTTGATGAGTGGGATTTTGCAGTGGTTGGTGTGGTTGTGGGTGTGGTGGTTGTAGGTGTGGTGGTGGTTGTGGTGCTTGTGGGTATGATTGTGACAGTGGGTGTGGTGGTAGTTGTAGGTGTCGGTCATGGGTGAGGAGGTGTGTGTTGGTGGTTGTGGGTGTGGTGGTGGTTTTAGTGCTTGTAGATCTGGTGGTGCTTGTGGGTGTTGTGTTTATGGTGCCTGTGGGTGTAGATTAAATAATCTGTGTGTTTGTTTGGGTTTATTTGTGTGTTTATGTGTGTGTGTGTGATTGTGCTGCTTGTGTCTGTTGTAGTGGGTACCTACAAAGAAGTGAGGGCGCTTAGGATTGGGTTGGGAGTTTGAATTGGGGTTGAGGAAGGAACCTGAGTTGGGGTAGAAGGTTGTGCTGGTTAGGAGGCTGGGGTGAGTGAAGAGGCTGCTATTTTGACAAGACATCTCTGCATGGCAGACATTGAACTGTGAATGGCATCCATATATGCAACCATTTGTTGCATTTGACAGGTAAGGCCCAGGATGCCATTCACTATACAATCTGGCCTACAGAGATGCTGCGTAAGAGGTCAATAGCCTCCTCACTGAGTGCAGCCGCAGTAACAGGGGCAGGGAGTGAGTTGCCTTTGGCAAAGGCAACTCCAGCCCTTTTAGGGGGTCAGGTTTGGGCAACTGGGTTGAGCAAGAGGGAGGATGGAGATGTGCCACTCGATGGTAGACGAGAATGATGGTGGGACAGTTTTGGTAGGGTCCACCACCACTCTGAAGAAGATGACAAGGTGGTGGCCTATTGTCCAGCCCCCTCACACTTCATGTCACTGTATCCGTCAGTGTCAAATGTTTTGCCTCCCAAAATACAATGCCCAGCTGCTTCCCTGCCTTCTTGGCCAATGTCTCCTCTGCCTGCTCTGGAAGAAGCTGTAAAGGTATATACAATATGTATTTTGTATCTGTGTAAATATAACTGATCATGACGTTTTTTCTTTACACATTTTCTAAATTTTATTTCACCTGCTTCAAGGTTTTTAAACCTTGGTTTATTTTTATCTTTATCTCCTGCATGTAGGAAACATCTTCAGAAACAATTTGGTCACATATTTGTAATTCCCTATTCCCGCTTTTATCATATTTTTTGATGTTTCTTAACCATTTTCAAATCTCTCTAGGCACTGTTTTACAACTCTGAATGGTTCAGATTTGTTGTTTGAATTAGTAAATTTATGTCACAAAAATTGATATAAAACAAAAATCCATTTGTACATTGTGTGTACAAGGCAAAAACACAGTTTTTTTTTATTTTTAGAAATAAAAATATAAATCAATGTCTGTTAATATTTACTTTTTCTTTATTTTGTAGATGTTAAAATACATGTTATGGATTCTGTACTTCAGTTGCTTATTTATGTATCATGCTCTATGTAGTTACTTATGCTGTTGAAGAAATCCCAAAATCATTTTTTGGGTAGGTTCAAATTAAGTCTACAGCATAAGTAAATACAGAGGGCTTGATAAATGTTTAATCCATTTTAGTAGAGATATAAAAAATATTAAATCTTACTACAAAATATCTTAATTTATTTTACCATTGTGAAAATAAAGTTGAAAAAATTCTGACTTTCAGTTTAGTCAAAAATCGGTACAACATTACAGTACATTTTAAATACATTGCGTCATATACATTTTTACATTTAAAAATCAAAATGCAATTTACAAATTCAAAAAATTAAACTTTGATTAATTTTAAATATTTCCTAATGAGTCTTTATTTGTGCCTGATTTTGAGTTTTGCAGATGAGATACTCCATCATATATGTGCTGGAACATTCCATCTGCAAAAGTCGCTTTAAGTAAACTCTTTTTGTTCATTATTGATTTATCATCTGGATATAACAAAGGACATAACATTATTGTTCTTGGGTATGTATTACTCTGTCACCAATGTGTTCGCATTCCTGTCTGTATTTTGTTTTTTAAATGTATGGCTATCATAATATTTTTTTAATAAAAAGACTGGCTTACATGCACATTTGTGAATGGGTAAGACATCATGCAAAGCTGTCATTTTTATCATAAATTTAAATCTTATGTTTCTAGTCATTGTGGCTCACATGTTTACTATTGTTTAATTATAATATTAACTGACAAATGTGATGTTTGGAACATCCAAGGCATCATTAGTGCATTTTATTCTATGTTACTTGTAATAGGGGTAACATAACATCCTTCAGAATTGTGATAGAGCATCACACCTGAAACAATTTGAGCTGATTTTATACAACTGTCCCTTATAACATCAAACAAACTTAAGTTTAATTTATTTTAGGCAGGCATGTGTCTGCTCAAAACACTCCTTTGAAAGTGATCATAAATATATTGGTATCCTTTCCCACAAAGTTTGTTAAAAACACATCATGATACGCCTTGTGCAAAACTTACACCTTTAAAAACTCTTCTTGTGCTTTGGTCATGCATCAACCTTTATGTTGATGCCAAAGTTTGTTGCTGTAACAAAAACACGTATTTAAAATGAAAAACTCAAAAAACAACTTACCCCCATCATGATGCTGTCTTTCTCTCAACTGCCCATCCAGCTGGATATAGGCCCCCCAAATAAGCAGGTGGGGGTCAGGGTGTGGCGTGCATGATTCAAATGCTAGAAGGACTGGCTGAGCTGGACTTCTGCTGACCTCTTGGACCAGCATCATAGGTCCTCCGATCTTTGAATGCAGTGGATCCTGCGCTGCTTACAGACCTTCTTAGTGATGGCCTTCCATATCTCCTTTTTATGATGAGAGTTGACCTGCATGGATACAATAAATGAAATCAAAAATATGTGACTTATTGTTTGTTTGTGCTCTCTGTCATGTGGAGGCACCAAAGCAATATGTGTGCAGTCAATTGCTCCAACCACATGTGGTAGGCGATCCAAAGAATACAAATCTTCCTTCACATAGGCAAAATCCACTTTTTGTGTTAACTGTATGAAGCTGTTGTTGTGTCTCATCATTGAAGAAAGAACTTCTTGTAGCACACAACATAAAGTTGGTTGTGACATTCCACCAGATACTGCAACAGTGTATTGGATTTAATCTGTGGCCACAAAAGGGAGTACTGCCATTGGTTCACTACTGATTTTATTGATGTGGATTTCCTATTGTGAGGCAGAAGATCTGGCTCCAGCTATTGACATTAATCAATAATAGTTGGACTATATAATCTGATTTTTTAGATTATATCATGTTCCTCCATGGTGGCAAGGTCTAGAACTGTAGCATAACGTTTTTTGATTATGCATGGGTTCTAGTGTATTAGGAAAATATGAAAAATATTATTTATTCTAATTAAATCATATACTAGTTATTGCTTTGTGTTTTTTGTTCTTTTTGTAACTTTAAAAAAAATGTGAAATACAATACATACATGGAATTTATTTATGAATACAAAATATTTTTTTATTTTAACTTTTTAAAATGTATGATGAAAAAATTAAAAGTGAACAAATTGGGAAAAGAAATTCAACACCAGTCTTTGATTTAAAAAAAAAAATGTTATTAAACAAAACTAAAACAGAATGCATACAAAAAACATAATATGTCAATTAACTGTGAATGAAACTAATATTGAAGAGTCTACATTCTAATACAACTGGCATCAAAAAGGTAAATGTGCCCAGAAAATAGTCCACAGAGTGAATGGTAGTCACATATTGGAGGAAATTAGGTTCTGCGTCGCTTGCTGGTGGTGGTGGAGGTCTTGCTATCCTCTCCTGGTGATCCGCACGATCGTCCCTGCCTGAGGGGGGCTGGTGAATCCACCATTACAGGGACTGAGGTGGGTGCAGGTGTTTCCTCTTGTGGCAGAGCCTCCCTTTCTGTGACTGAGGCAGATGTAGTAGGCACAGATATTGTTGTACCACAGAAAGAGGAAGATGTTTCTGGGAAAGCCCAGCACTTATGGGTAAAAAATCAGCCAGCATCCCAAGCAGGGAGCCTAAATTTGAGTTTAGATGTTCCATCTTAACATTGTGCTCCCTCTGCAACTTCTTCATCTCCCAGTGCTCTGTAAGGACCTGGCCCATCATGTCTTGGGACTGACTGAGTAACCCCAAGACTTGGTTGATGGTGGCCTGGGTGACAATGAACCCAATCGCCTCACTTTGCTGGCCCACAGATTCCCTTCCATGATCCCTACCCGTATTACCCTGTGCCCTAGACCCAGTGTGCCCCATCCCATTGGCTCCTGGATGTACTGGAGCGGTTGGTGGTGGCTTTGGATCAACAGCAGCCATGACTGGATGGCGAAAGATTGGGGTGATTTTCCTTTGGACACAGAAAGTGGAGGTATCCAGAGGCTGAGGTGTCATAACAGCTGGGGTGGGAGGTGTAGGTATCTGTCCAGGCAGGCCAGATGGACAAGCCTGCTCCTCATCAACTGGACTTTCAGGAATGGATTCCTCACTGAAGGCTTGTTTCTGCTCTGGAGTGGAGATATTGTTAGTAGCAGTGGCAGATGGTTGTCCACATACTCTGGGTGTTGGACCTATTATAAATTAAAATATAAATTAATTTAATAATCTGGATAATACATCAAATGAATCTGCACCAAAAAATGAAGCAACTTAAAAGGAAAAAGTGATTTAATATAATGATTATACCTTTCAGTAGTATTAAGATAAATTACAAAAATGTTTAAATTACAAACAAAACTACTTCTAAAGAGGTGGTAAAATGATGTCCTGAAATGAAAAACAAAATTTGGAAGTATACATAACATTTAGCAAACATTCAACAGAACACAGAAGAGAGGAGAAGTGTGAAATAAAGCATTCCAAGGCCTAACAGAGTAAACTTCCAAAACTGTAACAACTTAGAAGGATAAATAGCATTAGTCATAAACACTGCAGAATACATTTATTAAACCCTTCGCTGCTAGGCCTTCCCCCCTGTGCTAAGCCTTTTTTGGCTATTTGGGGTAGTTCGCGCTTAGGCCCCTGTAACATTTTGACCACATAAGGTATCCACGCCAAATTTGCCTCCTTTTCTTCCAACATCATGGGGATGTTAAAGGTACCCAAGGTTTGTTGATTCCCCTAGAGGGGACCCAGAAATTAGCCAAAATACAGCTACATTTTGGTTTTTGGGGGAAAGATTGGGAAAAAAGGCTACAGGTGAAAATGTCTGGTTTTTTCCCTTCAAATGGTATCAACAAAGGGGTTGTGGTGCTGAAATCACCGTCTTCCCAGATTTCAGGGACAAGCAGACTTTTGTTAGAAAACCAAAATTTTTAACACAGTTTTGGCATTTTTCTGGGACATAGCCTATTTTTGCTATTTTTTGTGCTTTCAACCTCCTTCCAGTTAATGGTAAAAATGGGTATGAAAGCAATGATGGATCATGGAAAGCTATACATTTCTGAAAAGTAGACAAAACTTTGAATTTATCAAAGGGTCATTTGTGTAGATCCTTCAAGGTTTTTGTATAGAAACTAACAGTTGAAAATAGAAAAAATTGAAAATGAGTTAAAAAAACAGCCCTTTGTGCCAACGTTTTCACCTGTAACTTCTACTAAGTATGACAGATGTTTGAAAGCAATATACCGTTACATCCACTGCCCCCTTCTGGTTGTGGGGATATATAGGACTTGTAGGTTCACCAAGAACCCGAGGAACCCAGAGCCAATAACTGAGCAGCGTCTTGCAATAGTTTTTTATTGTGTACCGGGTATATAGCAATTCATTTGGGAAAATATAAACAGGGAAAAATCGGAATGAAAGTCACTTATGTATTTCTGAAATTGGAACAAAATATAGAGTTTAGAAACAGTAGCTATTTGCACTTCTCGAAAATTGTGGGTACCCATACCAGCATGTGAATTATAGGTCATTTTTCAAAGTGACTTCTTTTTTACACATAGTCTTACATTTGGAAGGCAGAAATGCATTGAAAGTCAATAGGTAATAACAGTTGCTCTACAATTTTGGATTCCCCTAAGTCTCCCGATACAAATGGTACCTCACTTGTGTGGGTATGTGTAGTGCCCGTGACAAGAAACGGCCCAAAACGCAACGTGGACACACCACATTTTCACAGTGAAAACGGACCCTTTTTTTGCAAAGTGCCTAGCTATAGATTTTGAACACTAGCTCTGCCGGCACCTAGGGAAACCTAGCAAACCTATAAATTTTTGAAAACTAGACACCAAGGGAAATCCAGGATGGGGTGACTTGTCTGGCTCTCACCAGGTTCTGTTACCCAGAATCCCTTGCAAACCTCAAGATTTGTCAAAAAAACAAATTTTCCTCACATTTCTGTGGTGGAAAGTTCTGGAATCTGCATGGATTCACAAAATTCCACCCAACCCGCATTCCCCAAAGTCTTCTGAGAACAATGGTACCTCACTTGTGTGGGTAAGCCTAGTGCCCGCGACAGGAAACGGCCCAAAACGCTACATGGTCACATCACATTTTCACAGTGAAAATGGACCCTTTTTTTGCAAAGTGCCTAGCTGTAGATTTTGAACCCTGGCTCTGCCAGCACAAAGGGAAACCTAGCAAACCTATACATTTTTGAAAACTAGACACCCAGGGGAATCCAGGATGGGGTGACTTGTCTTGCTCTCACCAGGTTCTGTTACCCATAATCCCTTGCAAACCTCAAACTTTGAAAAAAAAACACTTTTTCCTCACATTTCTGTGGTGGAAAGTTCTGGAATCTGCATTAATCCACAAAATTCCACCCACCCCACATTCCCCAAAGTCTTCCGAGAAAAATGGTACCTCACTTTTGTGGGTAGGCCTAGTGCCCGTGACAGGAAACGGCCCAAAACGCAGCATGGGCACACCACATTTTCACAGTGAAAACTGACACTTTTTTTCCAAAGTGCCTAGCTGTATATTTTGAACCCTATATCTGCCAGCACCTAGGGAAACCTAGAAAACCTATACATTTTTGAAAACTATACACCCAGGGGAATCCAGGATGAGGTGACTTGACTGGCTCTCACCAGGTTCTGTTACCCTGAATCCCTTGCAAACCTCAAACTTTGTCCCAAAAAAACCATTTTCCTCACATTTCTGTGGTGGAAAGTTCTGGAATCTGCGTGGATCCACAAAATTCCATGCACCCTGCATTCCCCAAAGTCTTCCGAGAAAAATGGTACCTCACTTGTGTGGGTAGGCCTAGTGCCCGCGACAGGAAACGGCCCAAAACGCAACGTGGACACACCACATTTTCACAGTGAAAACAGACCCTTTTCTTGCAAAGTGCCTAGCTGTAGATTTTGAACCCTAGCTCTGCCGGCACCTATGGAACCCTAGCAAACCTATACGTTTTTGAAAACTAGACTCCCAGGGGAATACAGGATGGGGTGACTTATCTGGCTCTCAAACGGTTCTGTTACCCAGAATCCCTTGCAAACCTCAAAATTTGTAAAAAGAAAACACATTTTCCTCAAACTTCCGTGGAGGAAAGTTCTGGAATCTAGGTGGATCCACAAAATTCTACCCTCCCCGCATTTCCCAAAGTCTTCCCAAAAAAATGGTACCTCACTTGTGTGGGTAGGCCTAGTGCCCGCAACAGGAAACGGCCCAAAACGCAACGTGGACACACCACATTTTTACAGTGAAAACAGACCCTTTTTTTGCAAAGTGCCTAGCTGTAGATTTTGAACCCTAGCTCTGCTGTAACCTAGGGAAACCTAGCAAACCTATACATTTTTCAAAACTAGACACCCAGGGGAATACAGGATGGGGTGACTTGTCTGGCTCTCACCAGGTTCTTTTACCCAGAATCGCTTGCAAACCTCAAAATTTGTAAAAACAAAAAACACATTTTCCTCACATTTCTGTGGTGGAAAGTTCTGGAATCTGCGTGGATCCACAACATTCCATCCACCCCGCATTCCCCTAAGTCTTCCGAGAAAAATGGTACCTCACTTGCGTGGGTAGGCCTAGTGCCCGCGACAGGAAACAGCACAAAACGCAAAGTGGACACACCACATTTTCACAGTGAAAACAGACCCTTTTCTTGCAATGTGCCTAGCTGTAGATTTTGAACCCTAGCTGTGCCGGCACCCGGGGAAACCTAGCAAACGTATACATTTTTGAAAACGAGACACCCAGGGAAATCCAGGATGGGGTGACTTGTCCGGCTCTCACCAGGTTCTGTTACCCAGAATCCCTTGCAAACCTCAAAATTTGTCAAAAGAAATACATATTCCTCATATTTCTGTGGTGGAAAATTCTGGAATCTGCTTGGATCCACAAAATTCCATCCACCCCGCATTCCCCTAAGTCTTCCGAGAAAAATGGTACCTCACTTGTGTGGGTAGGCCTAGTGCCCGCGACAGGAAACAGCACAAAACGCAACGTGGACACACCACATTTTCACAGTGAAAACAGACCCTTTTCTTGCAATGTGCCTAGCTGTAGATTTTGAACCCTAGCTGTGCCGGCACCCGGGGAAACCTAGCAAACGTATACATTTTTGAAAACGAGACACCCAGGGAAATCCAGGATGGGGTGACTTGTCCGGCTCTCACCAGGTTCTGTTACCCAGAATCCCTTGCAAACCTCAAAATTTGTCAAAAGAAATACATATTCCTCATATTTCTGTGGTGGAAAATTCTGGAATCTGCTTGGATCCACAAAATTCCACCCACCCTGCATTCCCCAAAGCCTTCCAAGAAAAATGGTACTTCACTTGTGTGGGCAGGCCTAGTGGCTGCAACAGGAAACGGCCCAAAACGCAATGTGGACACACCACATTTTCACAGTGAAAACAGACCCTTTTTTTGCAAAGTGCCTAGCTGTAGATTTTGAACCCTAGCTCTGCCGGCACCTAGGGAAATCTAGCAAACCTATACATTTTTGAAAACTAGACACCCAGGGAAATCCAGGATGGGGTGACTTGTCTGGCTCTCGCCAGGTTCTGTTACCCAGAATCCCTTGCAAACCTCAAAATTTGTCAAAAAAACAATTTTTCCTCATATTTTTTTGGTGGAAAGTTCTGGAATCTGCGTAGAGCCACAAAATTCCATGCACCCCGCATTCCCCAAAGTCTTACCAAAAAAATGGTACCTAACTTGTGTGGGTAGGCCTACTGCACAAGACAGGAAATGGCCCAAAACGCACCTTGGACATACCACATTTTCACAATGAAAACAGACCCTTTTTTTGCAAAGTGCCTAGCTGTGGATTTTGAACCCTAGCTCTGCTGGCACCTAGGGAACCCTAGCAAACCTATACATTTTTGAAAACTAGAAACCCAGGGGAAACCAGGATGGGGTGACTTGTCTGGCTCTCACCAGGTTCTGTTACCCAGAATCCCTTGCAAACCTCAAAATTTGTAAAAAACAAAAACACATTTTACTCAAATTTCTGTGGTGGAAAATTCTGGAATCTTCGTGGATCCACAGAATTCCACCCTCCCCACATTCCCCAAAGTCTTCAGAGAAAAATGGTACCTCACTTGTGTGGGTAGGCCTAGTGCCCGCGACAGGAAACAGCCCAAAACGCAATGTGGACACACCACATTTTCACAGTGAAAACTGACCCTTTTTTTTGCAAAGTGCCTAGCTATAGATTTTGAACCCTAGCTCTGCCGGCACCTAGGGAAACCTAGCAAAACTATACATTTTTGAGAACTAGACACCAAGGGCAATCCAGGATGGGGTGACTTGTCTGGCTCTCACCAGGTTCTGGTACCCAGAATCCCGTGCAAACCTCAAGATTTGTCAAAAAAACAAATTTTCCTCACATTTCTGTGGTGGAAAGTTCTGGAATCTGCATGGATCCACAAAATTCCACCCACCCCGCATTCCCCAAAGTCTTCTGAGAAAAATGGTACCTCACTTGTGTGGGTAGGCCTAGTGCCCGCTACAGGAAACGGCCCAAAACGCTACATGGACACACCACATTTTCACAGTGAAAATGGACCCTTTTTTTGCAAAGTGCCTAGCTGTAGATTTTGAACCCTGGCTCTGCCAGCACAAAGGGAAACCAAGCAAACCTATACATTTTTTAAAACTAGACACCCAGGGGAATCCAGGATGGGGTGACTTGTCTTGCTCTCAGCAGGTTCTGTTACCCATAATCCCTTGCAAACCTCAAACATTGTAAAAAAAAACACATTTTCCTCACATTTCTGTAGTGGAAAGTTCTGGAATCTGCATTAATCCACAAAATTCCACCCACCCCACATTCCCCAAAGTCCTCCGAGAAAAATGGTACCTCAATTTTGTGGGTAGGCCTAGTGCCCGTGACAGGATACGGCCCAAAACGCAACATGGGCACCACATTTTCACAGTGAAAACTGACACTTTTTTTCCAAAGTGCCTAGCTGTATATTTTGAACCCTAGCTCTGCCGGCACCTAGGGAAACCTAGAAAACCTATACATTTTTGAAAACTATACACCCAGGGGAATCCAGGATGAGGTGACTTGACTGGCTCTCACCAGGTTCTGTTACCCAGAATGCCTTGCAAACCTCAAACTTTGTCCCAAAAAAACTATTTTCCTCATATTTCTGTGGTGGAAAGTTCTGGAATCTGCGTGGATCCACAAAATTCCACACACCCTGCATTCCCCAAAGTCTTCCGAGAAAAATGGTACCTCACTTGTGTGGGTAGGCCTAGTGCCCGCGACAGGAAAAGGCCCAAAACGCAACGTGGACACACTACATTTTCACAGTGAAAACAGACCCTTTTTTTGCAAAGTGCCTAGCTGTAGAGTTTGAACCCTAGCTCTGCCGCACCTATGGAACCCTAGCAAATCTATACATTTTTGAAAACTAGACACCCAGGGGAATCCAGGATGGGCTGACTTGTCTGGCTCTCACCAGGTTCTGTTACCCAGAATCCCTTATAAACCTCAACATTTGTAAAACAAACACATTTTCCTCACATTTCTGTGGTGGAAAGTTCTGGAATCTGCGTGGATCCACAAAATTCCATCCACCCTGCATTCCCCAATGTCTCCCAAGAAAAATGGTACCTCACTTGTGTGGGCAGGCCTAGTTTCCGCCACAGGAAACGGCCCAAAACGCAACGTGGACATACCACATTTTCACAGTGGAAACAGACCCTTTTTTTGCAAAGTGCCTAGCTGTAGATTTTGAACCCTAGCTCTTCCGGCACCTAGGGAAACCTAGCAAACTTATAAATTTTTGAAAACTAGACACCCAGGGGAATCCAGGATGGGGTGACTTGTCTGGCTCTCACCAGGTTCTGTTACCCAGAATCACTTGCAAACTTCAACATTTGTCAAAAAAACACATTTTCCTCACATTTCTTTGGTGGAAAGTTCTGGAATCTGCGTAGATCCACAAAATTCCATGCACCCCGCATTCCCCAAAGTCTTCCCAAAAAATGGTACCTAACTTGTGTGGGTAGGCCTACGGCATGAGACAGGAAATGGCCCAAAACGCACCTTGGACACACCACATTTTCACAATGAAAACAGACCCTTTTTTTGCAAAGTGCCTAGCTGTAGATTTTGAACCCTAGCTCTGCTGGCACCTAGGGAACCCTAGCAAACCTATACATTTTTGAAAACTAGACACCCAGGGGAAACCAGGATGGGGTGACTTGTCTGGCTCTCACCAGATTCTGTTACCCAGAATCCCTTGCAAACCTCAAAATTTGTAAAAAAAAACCCACATTTTCCTCAAATTTCTGTGGTGGAAAATTCTGGAATCTTCGTGGATCCACAGAATTCCACCCTCCCCACATTCCCCAAAGTCTTCCGAGAAAAATGGTACCTCACTTGTGTGGGTAGGCCTAGTGCCCGCGACAGGAAACAGCCCAAAACGCAATGTGGACACACCACATTTTCACAGTGAAAACGGACCCTTTTTCTTGCAAAGTGCCTAGCTATAGATTTTGAACCCTAGCTCTGCCGGCACCTAGGGAAACCTAGCAAACCTATACATTTTTGAGAACTAGACACCAAGGGCAATCCAGGATGGGGTGACTTGTCTGGCTCTCACCAGGTTCTGGTACCCAGAATCCCGTGCAAACCTCAAGATTTGTCAAAAAAACTAATTTTCCTCACATTTCTGTGGTGGAAAGTTCTGGAATCTGCATGGATCCACAAAATTCCACCCACTCCGCATTCCCCAAAGTCTTCTGAGAAAAATGGTACCTCACTTGTGTGGGTAGGCCTAGTGCCCGCGACAGGAAACGGCCCAAAACGCTACATGGACACACCACATTTTCACAGTGAAAATGGACCCTTTTTTTGCAAAGTGCCTAGCTGTAGATTTTGAACCCTGGCTCTGCCAGCACAAAGGAAAACCTAGCAAACCTATACATTTTTGAAAACTATACACCCAGGGGAATCCAGGATGAGGTGACTTGACTGGCTCTCACCAGGTTCTGTTACCCAGAATGCCTTGCAAACCTCAAACTTTGTCCAAAAAAACCCATTTTCCTCACATTTCTGTGGTGGAAAGTTCTGGAATCTGCGCGGATCCACAAAATTCCACACACCCTACATTCCCCAAAGTCTTCCGAGAAAAATGGTACCTCACTTGTGTGGGTAGGCCTAGTGCCCGCGACAGGAAAAGGCCCAAAACGCAACGTGGACACACTACATTTTCACAGTGAAAACAGACCCTTTTTTTGCAAAGTGCCTAGCTGTAGAGTTTGAACCCTAGCTCTGCCGCACCTATGGAACCCTAGCAAACCTATACATTTTTGAAGACTAGACACCCAGGGGAATCCAGGATGGGCTGACTTGTCTGGCTCTCACCAGGTTCTGTTACCCAGAATCCCTTATAAACCTCAAAATTTGTAAAACAAACACATTTTCCTCACATTTCTGTGGTGGAAAGTTCTGGAATCTGCGTGGATCCACAAAATTCCATCCACCCCGCATTCCCCAAAGTCTTCCGAAAAAATGGTACCTCACTTGTGTGGGTAGGCCGAGTGCCCGCAACAGGAAACGGCCCAAAACGCAACGTGGACACACCACATTTTCACAGTGAAAACAGACCCTTTTTTTGCAATGTGCCTAGCTGTAGATTTTTAACCCTAGCTCTGCCGGCACCCGGGGAAACCTAGCAAACGTATAAATTTTTGAAAACTAGACACCCAGGGGAATCCAGGATGGGGTGACTTGTCTGGTTCTCACCAGATTCTGTTACCCAGAATCCCTTGCAAACCTCAAAATTTGTCAAAAGAAATACATATTCCTCACATTTCTGTGGTGGAAAATTCTGGAATCTGCGTGGATCCACAAAATTCCTCACACCCCGCATTCCCCAAAGTCTTCCAAGAAAAATGGTACTTCACTTGTGTGGGTAGGCCTAGTGGCTGCGACAAGAAACGGCCCAAAACGCAATGTGGACACACCACATTTTCACAGTGAAAACAGACCCTTTTTTTGCAAAGTGCCTAGCTGTAGATTTTGAACCCTAGCTCTGCCGGCACCTAGGGAAACCTAGCAAACCTAAACATTTTTGAAAACTAGACACCCAGGGGAATCCAGGATGGGGTGACTTGTCTGGCTCTCGCCAGGTTCTGTTACCCAGAATCCCTTGCAAACCTCAAAATTTGTCAAAAAAACATTTTTCCTCACATTTCTTTGGTGGAAAGTTCTGGAATCTGCGTGGATCCACAAAATTCCATGCACCCCGCATTCCCCAAAGTCTTCCCAAAAAAATGGTACCTAACTTGTGTGGGTAGGCCAACTGCACGCGACAGGAAACGGCCCAAAACGCACCTTGGACACACCACATTTTCACAATGAAAACAGACCCTTTTTTTGCAAAGTGCCTAGCTGTAGCATTTGAACCATAGCTCTGCTGGCACCTAGGGAACCCTAGAAAACCTATATATTTTTGAACACTAGACACCCAGGGGAATCCAGGATGGGATGACTTGTCTGGCTCTCACCAGGTTCTGTTACCCAGAATCCCTTGCAAACCTCAAGATTTATCAAAAAAACTAATTTTCCTCACATTTCTGTGGTGGATAGTTCTGGAATCTGCATGGATCCACAAAATTCCACCCACCCCGCATTCCCCAAAGTCTTCTGAGAAAAATGGTACCTCACTTGTGTGGGTAGGCCTAGTGCCCGCGACAGGAAATGGCCCAAAACGCTACATGGACACACCACATTTTCACATTGAAAATGGACCCTTTTTTTGCAAAGTGCCTAGCTGTAGATTTTGAACGCTGGCTCTGCCAGCACAAAGGGAAACCTAGCAAACCTATACATTTTTGAAAACTAGACACCTAGGGGAATCCAGGATGGGGTGACTTGTCTTGCTCTCACCAGGTTCTGTTACCCATAATCCCTTGCAAACCTCAAACTTTGTAAAAAAAAAAAAAAACATTTTCCTCACATTTCTGTGGTGGAAAGTTCTGGAATCTGCGTTAATCCACAAAATTCCACCCACCCCACATTCCCCAAAGTCCTTCAAGAAAAATGGTACCTCACTTTTGTGGGTAGGCCTAGTGCCCGTGACAGGAAACGGCCCAAAACGCAACATGGGCACACCACATTTTCACAGTGAAAACGGACACTTTTTTTCCAAAGTGCCTAGCTTTATATTTTGAACCCTAGCTCTGCCGGCACCTAGGGAAACCTAGAAATCATATACATTTTTGAATACTATACACCCAGGGGAATCCAGGATGAGGTGACTTGACTGGCTCTCACCAGGTTCTGTTACCCAGAATCCCTTGCAAACCTCAAACGTTGTCCAAAAAAAAACTTTTTCCTCACATTTCTGTGGTGGAAAGTTCTGGAATCTGCGTGGATCCACAAAATTCTACACACCCTGCATTCCCCAACGTCTTCCGAGAAAAATGGTACCTCACGGTTGTGGGTAGGCCTAGTTCCCGCAACAGGAAACGGCCCAAAATGCAACGTGGACAAACTACATTTTCACAGTGAAAACAGACCCTTTTTTTGCAAAGTGCCTAGCTGTAGATTTTGATCCCTAGCTCTGCCAGCACCTATGGAACCCTAGCAAACCTATACATTTTTTAAAACTAGACACCCAGGGAATCCAGGATGGGGTGACTTGTCTGGCTCTCACCAGGTTCTGCTACCCAGAATCCCTTACAAACTTCAAAATTTGTTAAAAAAAACAAACATTTTCCTCACATTTCTGTGGTGGAAAGTTCTGGAATCTGCGTGGATCCACAAAATTACATCCACCCCGCATTCCCCAATGTCTCCCAAGAAAAATGGTACCTCACTTGTGTGGGCAGGCCTAATTCCCGCCACAGTAAACGGCCCAAAATGCAACGTGGACATACCACATTTTCACAGTGAAAACAGACCCTTTTTTTGCAAAGTGCCTAGCTGTAGATTTTGAACCCTACCTCTGCCGGCACCTAGGGAAACCTAGCAAACCTATACATTTATGAATACTAGACACCCAGGGAAATCCAGGTTGGGGTTACTTGTCTGTCTCTCACCAGGTTCTGTTACCCAGAATACCTTGCAAACTTCAAAATGTGTCCAAAAAACACATTTTCCTCACATTTCTTTGGTGGAAAGTTCTGGAATCTGTGTGGATCCACAAAATTCCACCCATCCCGCATTCCCCAAAGTCTTCCGAGAAAAATGGTACTTCACTTATGTGGGTAGGCCTAGTGCCCGCGACAGAAAACGGCCCAAAACGCAACGTGGACACACCACATTTTCTTCTTTCTTTTTTTTTTTTTTAAATATCTTTATTAAGATTTTTGCATTTTCCTGCGAGTATCAGCACAAATACATATCAATCAAGAAAGAAAATCAAAAGAAGATGCGAGGTTTGAGAGAAAGGAAATAAATCACATAAACAGACAAATAATTAAATAACATAAGAAAAAAAAGAGAAAAAAAAACATCAACTCGATTACAAAGACTCTGATCTGAGCCATTAACAGAAACCATATTTCATAAAGCACAAACATATTTTTTGAATTTACTTTGACCAATTTATACCAGCATCACATTACGTTTCCCCCTGGTTGGCTTTAATTATTCTTTTCCTTCCATTTTGTTAAAGGAGCCCAGATGCACTGTCCCAGCAGCTTCGATTTCTTTCCCTTTCTTTCATAAATTGCTCTCTCCATTGTATATATAAAAAGTAAACGAGCAAGCCATTGCTGGAAAGTAGGGGGAAGAGGGTCTAACCAAGCAGAGGCAATTTTAATCCTCAAAACAGCCATAGCAACAAAGAGAAATCGATAAGCTATCTCATTTTGGGTCGTACTACTTATTCCTAGCAAGATTAGTTATGGGGTTAATTTAATTTTAACCCCGAGTGAACGATCTAGGTATTCCATAATTGAGTCCAACAGCCCCTGTAGACGAGGGCAGGATGCAAACATATGCACCAAATCTGCATCCACCCCCCCACACCTAGGACATATAATCCCTGATAACCCGCCCCACTGTGCTATTCTGGCCGGTGTGTAATATAAAGAAAAAATAGTTCTAAAATGTTGTGCCTTCAAGCCCAGCAGAACATAAGACCAACTGACCCAGCTCTAATGATCTCAACAGTGCGCCAGGAGCAGCCCCCACATGCTCAGCCCATTTAACCTCGTGTTTAGTTAGATCATCTTGTTTTAAACTTATCAGTTCTGCATATATCAACTTGATAACCCCCTTATTCCTGCCTTGCATAATGTCAATGATTACATTACTATCAAACCCACTGTCCCCCCAATTTTTTTACTAAAAAAGCTGCGGAGTTGTAAATACTTGAAGAAATTGCCTTTCTCCAACCCAAACTCCATCTGTATATCGTTAAATTGACTAAACCCTTCTATCCCAATTAAGTCCCCAGCCTTTCGAACACCCTTGGCATCCCATCCTGCCATAATATCATCGGAGAAAATTCCGGGGAATGTGGGGTTTTTATATAACACTGTATAGTGGTTGAGTCTCCCCAAACCAATCTTCTTTTTTAACGCACCCCACATCTTAAAAACAGCCATCAGCGTCTTGAATTTGGTTCTTTTGTAATAACTGGCCTCTGAGAATTTAAAAAAACACCTCTCAGCGTTTTCGTCCAGTAGCAATTTATAAACATCCGGGAGCTCATTTTCCCCTTCAATGTCCACAGGACATACCCCTACCAATATCCCCATATATTGCAAGGCTGCGGCCCAGTAGTAACTTCTAAAATCAGGAAGCGAAAAAAAAACCTTTTCCCGTGATAAAGACATAAACCTAAGTGCCCGCCTAGTTTTGCCGTGTGCCCAAATGAATCGATTAACTAAACCTTCTAGAATAATAAACCAGGATTTTGGGAATTCCAGTGGGATTGCCCTAAATAAATATAACATTTTTGGTAAAAAATCATCTTAATGACGTTACAACGTCCCACGAGAGAGAGATGGAGATTATTCAATCTGTCTAAATCCAACCTCGCCTTCCTAGTTACTGGTTCCATATTTTTAGCCACTAGCGTTCCTAGGTCTGATGTAACCCGTATACCGAGGTATACCGCCGAGTCTGTGACACGGGGATCTACAAAATTAACCAACCGATTCTTTATTACTTGGGTCTTAGATCTATTAAGTGCATACCCAGTGAATATACCAAACTCTAGTGCTAGTGACTCAACCGCTTCCAATGCCGAATGTGGCTCTGCAGTGACTATGGCCACATCATCGGCGTAGGCGAGACTTTAGTTTCGATCCCCTGACTAACAACTGGACAGATTCCTTTATTAGCCATAAATAATCGTATTAGGGGTCCACATAAATAGCAAATAACAGAGGGGATGATGGACAACCCTGCCGCGTCCCCCTCTGTATGTTAAAAGGGGAAGTATAATTGCCATTAACCTTTATTCGAGCTGTGGGGGCCCTATATAACACTTGAACAGATTTAATAAACCCCTCCCCCAGCCCAAACCATCTCATAGCCTCCCAGAGAAAGTCCCAGGAGACCCTATCAAATGCCTTTTCAGCATCTAATAGCAAAACATCCATAGGGTCTCCTGAGATCTCCGTTGCGTCAAAAAGCGTAATCACCCGCCGTATGTGTTGCGTTGTTCCACGACCCATAATAAACCCGTGCTGACAAGGGTGAACAGTTTTTTTTTAAATGCCATTTAGTCGCGTGGCCAAAATTTTAGAAAATATTTTTACATCGCTATTCAGTAATGTAATTGGCCGATATGAGCCCGGCTCCCTGGCTGGTTTGCCTTTTTTCAAAAAAAACAACGACGTCTGCCCCCGCCCACGATTCAGGAGCCGGACCCCCCTTTTGGGTAAGTAACATGACCTCTATTAAATCCGGTCCAATAGCATCTTTAAAAATCTTGTAGAACTCCAGCGGAATCTGATCAGGGCCAACGGCTTTTCCAGAAGGCAGATCTTGCAGGGCACCCATTACTTCATCTTGAGAAAATGCCCTCTCCAGTTCCTTCCTGTCTATGGATCTACCTTCTGGATAGGTACTTTGTCTAAGTATTCAG
This sequence comes from Calotriton arnoldi, assembly GCA_963921515.1. Taxonomy (NCBI): domain Eukaryota; kingdom Metazoa; phylum Chordata; class Amphibia; order Caudata; family Salamandridae; genus Calotriton; species Calotriton arnoldi. The sequence goes on along the minus strand of CAWUFW010004950.1, from coordinate 1,016,475 downwards.
AAATACCCTCAGATGCCACGACTAAGCCACAAGAATATAGCTGGTGATAAAAAAGCCTGAAAGTCTCCCGAATACCCGCTGCATCAGTAATAACCCTCCTCCCGGCGTCATAGATTTCAGATATCTGACCGGCAGACACTTTTTGCCTAGCTCTTACAGCCAGGGTATGTCCCACCCGCTCATTAAATTCATAACAATGCTCTTTTTTAGACATGTAGATCTCAGCTGCTTTTTAGCAAGGTGGTCCCCTGCCTCAGCCTCTTTTTATAGCCAGCTGTAATAATATTCCATCTAGCACTTCCCCCCTATTGATAGCCATTACTAAGGCTTCCTCAAGCTTACTTAGATCCTGCCTTACTTCCGATTCCCTTAGTCGCTCCTTTTTTTGCCGACGCAAGCTATAGCTTATTGTCTCTCCTCTCACCCCCGCCTTAAAAGCATCCCAGACAATTCCAACCCTAATGCTCCCCCGGTTAAAATCCCAAAATTCCTTAATCCAACCCTTCATATATGTAATATAATCAGGATCATATAATAACCTCCGTTCGAAGGTCCATCCAACATTCTTTTTTTCCATCATCGTAAAGTTGACAGTCAAAACTAATGGGTTGTGATCTGAAATAATACGAGGGTGCCTCTCAATCCCAAAATTGGTGATACATTGACTAGGCACAAAAAATAATCCAGACGGGAAACAACCTTGTGTGGGGAAGAAAAAAAGGTACTGCCTGCTTCAAAGGGTTTCAAGTAAGCCCATGCATCTACTAAACCATTATTATAAACTAAATTAGATAGGGCAACACCCACCTTCCTTTTTCTCCCTAAGTACTTACTACCTGGGTCGCCCCATCGTACCCCCAGGCCATTGATATTAAAATCCCTGCTAATAATTATTGGAGCAGGCCACATTGCCAAGCTAGAGTCTAAGTTTTCTAGCAACTCTGGATCATCACATGTTGAGCCGTATACCGAACAAAGTGTGAATTTAAAATTATTCAACAGACATTCAATCAACACCCACCGACCCCATTGATCAACTGATTTTCTAAGTACCCTCACATCATTCCTCCGGGTGAGGATTGCCACCCCCCGGGTTCGCGAGCCCTGTGTCGTATATACCAATAGTTTAAAGCCAAGTTGTTCCAGTATACGCGCTCTGCAGCCCTTTATATGTGTCTCTTGAACACACAAAAAGTCCACACATAAGGATTTCAACCAAATTGCTGCCTTATTCCTTTTGACCTGGTCATTCAGCCCACAGATATTTACTGTCAAAATCCGCAAACTCATATTTTAAGGTTTCTGAATTCCCTACAATTAACCCTACTTAAAATAAATTTCTCACATTTCATATTTCCATGCAAACTTGTCAATTGAATCACATTGGATAACCAGCTAGAGCCAACTTGAATCCAACTATACTTTTCCTCCCCAAACCTTGCACCTTGAAATACCTCCTGCTGTGCTGATCGCTTGCCTAGCCACACCCCAAACACCCCCCCACGACCACCCGCCACCCCCACCCCCCCCTACCTCCCATACAGGCAATTAGGTCAAACATGACCTAGGTATGACCGCTGAGACTCCCTCTCCGCCAGCGCCCACCCCCTCCCCCCAAAAAGACCCCACAAACCATACAGTGCCTAACCCCAAATAAACAAATCCTTAAGTTATTCCAAATATAGTCCCAAACCCATTCTACCCAGGTTAGAGCCAAGGAGCAAGAAAAAAAGAAAAGAGAAAAGGGGGAAAACCCCAAAGATATGCCACCACTATGACCAAATCAATATAAATCAACTTCTTCTATTCGCCCCTGTGCCCCACACCCGTAACCTCCTGTTGCAACAATAGCAAATGGGACTTCAGCAAACTAGCCATATCCCACTTTGCCAGTTTACGATGAATATCAGTCCTTCCCTGTAGCACCCCATTCTATTGCCTTATCCGCAGGCTTCCCCCCTTGTGCTTCAGTTACTTCCGTGAGAAAGTCTTGGGCCTTTATCTCCGAAAAACATCCTGACCCGCCCTCTATGGATAACCTTAAGCCGTGCAGGAAAAGCAAAAGGCTTCACAGCCCACAGCCTGAAAAGGGGTGATCATCTGGCGTAACCTCCATCTCCGCTCGACCGTCGTGTGGCAAAACTCCGGGCGAGCGAAGAAGGATTATCCCTCAAAGGTTCTTTTTGAGTCAGGTCTGGCTCGATCTATAATTGCCTGCCTTAACAGAAAATTGCCAACAAAAATCAAAATAGCCCTAGGTCGCACCCCTTGATTTTTTGACTGCATTCTTTTAAACATTGGAAAGCGATGAGCTCGTTGAACTTCTAGCTCCCAGTTCCATTGGGCCAAATCTGGAAAAGCTCCTTTCAGAAGCTTCACTGTAAAAGCCAGAATGTCCTCCCCTCCACTTTTTCCTCCAGGCCAAGGAGGCGGATGTTATTGCGGTGCTGGCGGTTCTCGAAATCTTCGAGTTTCCAGTCTACGTCTCGTGATTGCTTCTCCTGTGCAGCTTTAAAACCTGCAATTTCTCAACCTCTTCCTCAACCGCAGCCGTTCGGTCTTCTACATGGGTTATTCGATCAGCCATATCGGAACATAGCTTATTTGTTTTTCTGATCGCCCCCTGAAGCTTCATGGTGGCAAGTTGTGACCTCTTACTTTCCTGCCTAGCCTCCCCTGCATTTGTTTCAGCGTCGAATAGAGTAACTCCATTGTTGGTGTAGGAGGGGTACTATCTAGATTGTCGGCTCCGCTTATACCCACTGCTTCGGGGGCATTACTCGAGCAGGCTGTCAATGTAGAAGCAGAGTAATCCCATTCCAGACGCCTGCTGGCTGAGTCCGCAGATCTATCTTTTGTCCTAGCTCGTCGTCTAGAGATCACAGATTGGTTATGATGCCTCTTCTGTGTGGCTGGGGACTCTTCTCCTGAGGCACTGTCTTGCGATGTTTCCTGCTCACTGATCTGAGATGTATCCGAATCATCATTCAGCGAAAAAACGTATCTCCTTCAGGGGAGAGCACAGGAGCACTTGCCCAAGTCGAAATAGTTCCTTGATCCCCCTGCTCACAAGAGATACTACACAGGTTACCAGCATGACTCTCAGCAGTTCCCATATTTAAATGAGCCTGTGTGGTTACTATCAGATGGCCTGGTAGTAACTGAGGATCCATTGCTGTTACACCATTGTTTGCATTCACCAACACTATTTCTGAACTGTCACATAAGCCACTAGGATCTGCATTTCCTTCCTCACCCTCGACTAAACTGCTAAAGTGACTGGCTGCCATGCAGGGCACTGACACATAGCTCCTACCATCCGTTTTTAAAACATCAAGTTGCCCATTAGGTTCTTTTTCCTCACATTGCCTTGTGCTGCTCATATCTAGATCCACCACAGTATTTTCCCCATTCTGAGGCAGAGGTTCGGAGCAGGAACTACATGTCCCAGAATGCATCGGGTCGGCAGTAGGGAGACCCATCTCCTGAATGCGGCTGATTGCATCCTTCGTCTGAGGGAAAGCTTCCATTCCAGGGCGCAGTGTTAGGACTGAAGGGTCGACAGGTATGCCCGCAGTATTCACTGGAGATCCCGCTGAGGTAGCGCTTAACCCCCCGAATGCTTCTAATACCGAGGGTTGGCGCATTGAGCTTTCCCCAGCAATAGCCAAACGCAGTCTCGTCACCACCAGCCACACCAATTTCAAGCACTCTGGACCCCTCACCTTTCTTTATCAAACCTCCACGCCGTGTCTGCCCGATATTGCCCCCAGAATCGGGCGCCCCTGATTGCTCTTTCCTCTCTCTCCTTTCCTTGGCGGAGTCTTTCGCTTTCCCATCCTTAGTATCTCTGGCATCACTCACAGCATCTTTAACAATGTCCTTCGCGGTGTTCTGATCTTTAAACACCTTAATTATCTTCGGGGCCATATTCCGACACCACCACTGCTTGAAAGGCACAATTATCTTGCATAAAGTCAGCGAAAGCCAAGAAAACCGCACACCACTGAAAAAGCCGCCCAGAGAACAATGAGGGCTATACCAGTGTTTCAGGTAATGTTCATATGCAGGTTGGGAGACCGAACCACCCGAGTTTCCCTCGGAGCCAGCAGCCAGAATCAGCAGAGTCTGGGCAGGGCTAGCAAGAACTCGGTCAGGCATATCGTTTCCATTCAGCCATCCATTCCCACGGGATCTCAGAGAGGGAGAGGAAGGTCAGCGCTGCCTTCCGTGAACTCAGTCAGCGGCCATCTTGCCTTCCCAAACACACCACATTTTCACAGTGAAAACAGACCCTTTTTTTGCAAAGTGCCTAGCTGTAGATTTTGAACCCTAGCTCTGCCGGCACCTAGGGAAACCTAGCAAACCTATACATTTTTGAAAACTAGACACCCAGGGAAATCCAGGATGGGGTGACTTGTCTGGCGCTCGCCAGGTTCTGTTACCCAGAATCCCTTGCAAACCTCAAAATTTGTCAAAAAAACATTTTTCCTCACATTTCTTTGGTGGAAAGTTCTGGAATCTGCGTGGATCCACAAAATTCCATGCACCCCGCATTCCCCAAAGTCTTCCAAAAAAAATGGTACCTAACTTGTGTGGGTAGGCCTACTGCACGCGACAGGAAACGGCCCAAAACGCACCTTGGACACACCACATTTTCACAATGAAAACAGACCCTTTTTTTGCAAAGTGCCTAGCTGTAGCTTTTGAACCATAGCTCTGCTGGCACCTAGGGAACCCTAGCAAACCTATATATTTTTGAAAACTAGACACCCAGGGTTATCCAGGATGGGATGACTTGTCTGGCTCTCACCAGGTTCTGTTACCCAGAATCCCTTGCAAACCTCAAGATTTATCAAAAAAACTAATTTTCCTCACATTTCTGGGGTGGATAGTTCTGGAATCTGCATGGATCCACAAAATTCCGCCCACCCCGCATTCCCCAAAGTCTTCTGAGAAAAATGGTACCTCACTTGTGTGGGTAGGCCTAGTGCCCGCGACAGGAAATGGCCCAAAACGCTACATGGACACACCACATTTTCACAGTGAAAATGGACCCTTTTTTTGCAAAGTGCCTAGCTGTAGATTTTGAACGCTGGCTCTGCCAGCACAAAGGGAAACCTAGCAAACCTATACATTTTTGAAAACTAGACACCTAGGGGAATCCAGGATGGGGTGACTTGTCTTGCTCTCACCAGGTTCTGTTACCCATAATCCCTTGCAAACCTCAAACTTTCAAAAAATAAAACAACACATTTTCCTCAAATTTCTGTGGTGGAAAGTTCTGGAATCTGCGTTAATCCACAAAATTCCACCCACCCCACATTCCCCAAAGTCCTCCAAGAAAAATGGTACCTCACTTTTGTGGGTAGGCCTAGTGCCCGTGACAGGAAACGGCCCAAAACGCAACATGGGCACACCACATTTTCACAGTGAAAACGGACACTTTTTTTCCAAAGTGCCTAGCTTTATATTTTGAACCCTAGCTGTGCCGGCACCTAGGGAAACCTAGAAAACATATACATTTTTGAAAACTATACACCCAGGGGAATCCAGGATGAGGTGACTTGACTGGCTCTCCCCAGGTTCTGTTACCCAGAATCCCTTGCAAACCTCAAACGTTGTCCAAAAAAAACCTTTTTCCTCACATTTCTGTGGTGGAAAGTTCTGGAATCTGCGTGGATCCACAAAATTCCACACACCCTGCATTCCCCAAAGTCTTCCGAGAAAAATGGTACCTCACAGTTGTGGGTAGGCCTAGTTCCCGCGACAGGAAACGGCCCAAAATGCAACGTGGACAAACTACATTTTCACAGTGAAAACAGACCCTTTTTTTGCAAAGTGCCTAGCTGTAGATTTTGATCCCTAGCTCTGCCAGCACCTATGGAACCCTAGCAAACCTATACATTTTTTAAAACTAGACACCCAGGGAATCCAGGATGGGGTGACTTGTCTGGCTCTCACCAGGTTCTGCTACCCAGAATCCCTTACAAACTTCAAAATTTGTTAAAAAAAACCCACATTTTCCTCACATTTCTGTGGTGGAAAGTTCTGGAATCTGCTTGGATCCACAAAATTACATCCACCCCGCATTCCCCAACGTCTCCCAAGAAAAATGGTACCTCACTTGTGTGGGCAGGCTTAATTCCCGCCAGATAAATGGCCCAAAACGCAACGTGGACATACCACATTTTCACAGTGAAAACAGACCCTTTTTTTTGCAAAGTGCCTAGCTGTAGATTTTGAACCCTACCTCTGCCGGCACCTAGGGAAACCTAGCAAACCTATACATTTATGAATACTAGACACCCAGGGAAATCCAGGTTGGGGTTACTTGTCTGGCTCTCACCAGGTTCTGTTACCCAGAATACCTTGCAAACTTCAAAATGTGTCAAAAAAACACATTTTCCTCACATTTCTTTGGTGGAAAGTTCTGGAATCTGTGTGGATCCACAAAATTCCACCCATCCCGCATTCCCCAAAGTCTTCCGAGAAAAATGGTACTTCACTTATGTGGGTAGGCCTAGTGCCCGCGACAGAAAACGGCCCAAAACGCAACGTGGACACACCACATTTTTTTAAAAAAATTTTTTTAAATATCTTTATTAAGATTTTTGCATTTTCCTGCAAGAGTATCAGCACAAATACATATCAATCAAGAAAGAAAATCAAAAGAAGATGCGAGGTTTGAGAGAAAGGAAATAAATCACATAAACAGACAAATAATTAAAAAACATAAGAAAAAAAAGGAACAAAAAAAAAACCATCAACTCGATTACAAAGACTCTGATCTGAGCCATTAACAGAAACCATATTTCATAAAGCACAAACATATTTTTTGAATTTACTTTGACCAATTTATACCAGCATCACATTATGTTTCCCCCCTGGTTGGCTTTAATTATTCTTTTTCTTCCATTTTGTTAAAGGAGCCCAGATGCACTGTCCCAGCCGCTTCGATTTCTTTCCCTTTCTTTCATAAATTGCTCTCCATTGTATATATAAAAAGTAAACGAGCAAGCCATTGCTGGAAAGTAGGGGGAAGAGGGTCTAACCAAGCAGAGGCAATTTTAATCCTCAAAACAGCCATAGCAACAAAGAGAAATCGATAAGCTATCTCATTTTGGGTCGTACTACTTATTCCTAGCAAGATTAGTTATGGGGTTAATTTAATTTTAACCCCGAGTGAACGATCTAGGTATTCCATAATTGAGTCCAACAGCCCCTGTAGACGAGGGCAGGATGCAAACATATGCACCAAATCTGCATCCACCCCCCCACACCTAGGACATATAATCCCTGATAACCCGCCCCACTGTGCTATTCTGGCCGGTGTGTAATATAAAGAAAAAATAGTTCTAAAATGTTGTGCCTGAAGCCCAGCAGAACATAAGACCAACTGACCCAGCTCTAATGATCTCAACAGTGCGCCAGGAGCAGCCCCCACACGCTCACCCCATTTAACCTCGTGTTTAGTTAGATCATCTTGTTTTAAACTTATCAGTTCTGCATATATCAACTTGATAACCCCTTATTCCTGCCTTGCATAATGTCAATGATTACATTACTATCAAACCCACTGTCCCCCCCAATTTTTTTACTAAAAAGCTGCGGAGTTGTAAATACTTGAAGAAATTGCCTTTCTCCAACCCAAACTCCATCTGTATATCGTTAAATTGACGAAACCCTTCTATCCCAATTAAGTCCCCAGCCTTTCGAACACCCTTGGCATCCCATCCTGCCATAATATCATCGGAGAAAATTCCGGGAATGTGGGGTTTTTATATAACACCGTATAGTGGTTGAGTCTCCCCAAACCAATCTTCTTTTAACGCACCCCACATCTTAAAAACAGCCATCAGCGTCTTGAATTTGGTTCTTTTGTAATAACTGGCCTCTGAGAATTTAAAAACACCTCTCAGCGTTTTCGCCCAGTAGCAATTTATAAACATCCGGGAGCTCATTTTCCCCTTCAATGTCCACAGGACATACCCCTACCAATATCCCCATATATTGCAAGGCTGCGGCCCAGTAGTAACTTCTAAAATCAGGAAGCGAAAAAAAAACCTTTTCCCGTGATAAAGACATAAACCTAAGTGCCCGCCTAGTTTTGCTGTGTGCCCAAATGAATCGATTAACTAAACCTTCTAGAATAATAAACCAGGATTTTGGGAATTCCAGTGGGATTGCCCTAAATAAATATTACATTTTTGGTAAAAAAATCATCTTAATGACGTTACAACGTCCCACGAGAGAGAGAAGAGATTATTCAATCTGTCTAAATCCAACCTCGCCTTCCTAGTTACTGGTTCCATACTTTTAGCCACTAGCGTTCCTAGGTCTGATGTAACCCGTATACCGAGGTATACCGCCGAGTCTGTGACACGGGGATCTACAAAATTAACCAACCGATTCTTTATTACTTGGGTCTTAGATCTATTAAGTGCATACCCAGTGAATATACCAAACTCTAGTGCTAGTGACCCCATCGCTTCCAATGCCGAATGTGGCTCTGCAGTGACTATGGCCACATCATCGGCGTAGGCGAGGACTTTAGTTTCGATCCCCTGACTAACAACTGGACAGATTCCTTTATTAGCCATAAATAATCGTATTAGGGGGTCCATATAAATAGCAAATAACAGAGGGGATGATGGACAACCCTGCCGCGTCCCCCTCTGTATGTTAAAAGGGGAAGTATAATTGCCATTAACCTTTATTCGAGCTGTGGGGGCCCTATATAACACTTGAACAGATTTAATAAACCCCTCCCCCAGCCCAGACCATCTCATAGCCTCCCAGAGAAAGTCCCAGGAGACCCTATCAAATGCCTTTTCAGCATCTAATAGCAAAACAGCCATAGGGTCTCCTGAGATCTCCGTTGCGTCAAAAAGCGTAATCACCCGCCGTATGTGTTGCGTTGTTCCACGACCCATAATAAACCTGTGCTGACAAGGGTGAATAGTTTTTTTAAAAATGCCATTTAGTCGCGTGGCCAAAATTTTAGAAAATATTTTTACATCGCTGTTCAGTAATGTAATTGGCCGATATGAGCCCGGCTCCCTGGCTGGTTTGCCTTTTTTTTTAAAAAACAATGACGTCTGCCCCCGCCCACGATTCAGGAGCCGGCCTCCCCTTTTGGGCAAGTAACATGACCTCTATTAAATCCGGTCCAATAGCATCTTTAAAAATCTTGTAGAACTCCAGCGGAATCTGATCAGGGCCAATGGCTTTTCCAGAAGGCAGATCTTGCAGGGCACCCATTACTTCATCTTGAGAAAATGCCCTCTCCAGTTCCTCCCTGTCTATGGGATCTACCTTCTGGATAGGTACTTTGTCTAAGTATTCAGAAATACCCTCAGATGCCACGACTAAGCCACAAGAATATAGCTGGTGATAAAAAAGCCTGAAAGTCTCCTGAATACCCGCTGCATCAGTAATAACCCTCCTCCCGGCGTCATAGATTTCAGATATCTGACCGGCAGACACTTTTTGCCTAGCTCTTACAGCCAGGGTATGTCCCACCCGCTCATTAAATTCATAACAATGCTCTTTTTTAGACATGTAGATCTCAGCTGCTTTTTTAGCAAAGTGGTCCCCTGCCTCAGCCCTTTTTATAGCCAGCTGTAATAATATTCCATCTAGCCCTTCCCCCCTATTGATAGCCATTACTAAGGCTTCCTCAAGCTTACTTAGATCCTGCCTTACTTCCGATTCCCTTAGTCACTCCTTTTTTTGCCGACGCAAGCTATAGCTTATTGTCTCTTCTCTCACCCCCGCCTTAAAAGCATCCCAGACAATTCCAACCCTAGTGCTCCCCGGTTAAAATCCCAAAATTCCTTAATCCAGCCCTTCATATATGTAATATAATCAGGATCATATAATAACCTCCGTTCGAAGGTCCATCCAACATTCTTTTTTCCATCATCGTAAAGTTGACAGTCAAAACTAATGGGTTGTGATCTGAAATAATACGAGGGTGCCTCTCAATCCCAAAATTGGTGATACATTGACTAGGCACAAAAAATAATCCAGACGGGAAACAACCTTGTGTGGGGAAGAAAAAAGGTACTGCCTGCTTCAAAGGGTTTCAAGTAAGCCCATGCATCTACTAAACCATTATTATAAACTAAATTAGATAGGGCAACACCCACCTTCCTTTTTCTCCCTAAGTACTTACTACCTGGGTCGCCCCATCGTACCCCCAGGCCATTGATATTGAAATCCCCGCTAATAATTATTGGAGCAGGCCACATTGCCAAGCTAGAGTCTAAGTTTTCTAGCAACTCTGGATCATCACATGTTGAGCCGTATACCGAACAAAGTGTGAATTTAAAATTATTCAACAGACATTCAATCAACACCCACCGACCCCATTGATCAGCTGATTTTCTAAGTACCCTCACATCATTCCTCCGGGTGAGGATTGCCACCCCCCGGGTTCGCGAGCCCTGTGTCGTATATACCAATAGTTTAAAGCCAGTATACGCGCTCTGCAGCCCTCTATATGTGTCTCTTGAACACACAAAAAGTCCACACATAAGGATTTCAACCAAATTGCTGCCTTATTCCTTTTGACTTGGTCATTCAGCCCACAGATATTTACTGTCAAAATCCGCAAACTCATATTTTAAGGTTTCTGAATTCCCTACAATTAACCCTACTTAAAATAAATTTCTCACATTTCATATTTCCATGCAAACTTGTCAATTGAATCACATTGGATAACCAGCTAGAGCCAACTTGAATCCAACTATACTTTTCCTCCCCAAACCTTGCACCTTGAAATACCTCCTGCTGTGCTGATCGCTTGCCTAGCCACACCCCGAACACCCCCCCACGACCACCCGCCACCCCCACCCCCCCTACCTCCCATACAAGCAATTAGGTCAAACATGACCTAGGTATGATCGCTGAGACTCCCTCTCCGCCAGCGCCCACCCCCTCCCCCCAAAAAGACCCCACAAACCATACAGTGCCTAACCCCAAATAAACAAATCCTTAAGTTATTCCAAATATAGTCCCAAACCCATTCTACCCAGGTTAGAGCCAAGGAGCAAGAAAAAAAGAAAAAGAGAAAAGGGGGAAAACCCCAAAGATATGCCACCACTATGACCAAATAAACTTCTTCTATTCGCCCCTGTGCCCCACACCCGTAACCTCCTGTTGCAACAATAGCAAATGGGACTTCAGCAAACTAGCCATATCCCACTTTGCCAGTTTACGATGAATATCAGTCCTTCCCTGTAGCACCCCTTTCTATTGCCTTATCCGCCGGCTTCCCCTTGTGCTTCAGTTACTTCCGTGAGAAAGTCTTGGGCCTTTATCTCCGAAAAACATCCTGACCCGCCCTCTATGGATAACCTTAAGCTGTGCAGGGAAAAGCAAAAAGGCTTCACAGCCCACAGCCTGAAAAGGGTGATCATCTGGCGTAACCTCCATCTCCGCTCGACCGTCGTGTGGCAAAAATCCGGGCGAGCGAAGAAGGAATGTCCCTCAAAGGTTCTTTTTTGAGTCAGGTCTGGCTCGATCTATAATTGCCTGCCTTAACAGAAAATTGCCAACAAAAATCAAAATAGCCCTAGGTCGCTCCCCTTGATTTTTTGACTGCATTCTTTTAAACATTGGAAAGCGATGAGCTCGTTGAACTTCTAGCTCCCAGTTCCATTGGGCCAAATCTGGAAAAGCTCCTTTCAGAAGCTTCACTGTAAAAGCCAGAATGTCCTCCCCTCCACTTTTTCCTCCAGGCCAAGGAGGCGGACGTTATTGCGGCGCTGGCGGTTCTCGAAATCTTCGAGTTTCCAGTCTACGTCTCGTGATTGCTTCTCCTGTGCAGCTTTAAAAACCTGCAATTTCTCAACCTCTTCCTCAACCGCAGCCGTTCGGTCTTCTACATGGGTTATTCGATCAGCCATATCGGAACATAGCTTATTTGTTTTTTTGATCGCCCCTTGAAGCGTCATGGTGGCAAGTTGTGACCTCTTACTTTCCTGCCTAGCCTCCCCTGCATTTGTTTCAGCGTCGAATAGAGTAACTCCATTGTTGGTGTAGGAGGGGTACTATCTAGATTGTCGGCTCCGCTTATACCCACTGCTTCGGGGCATTACTCGAGCAGGCTGTCAATGTAGAAGCAGAGTAATCCCATTCCAGACGCCTGCTGGCTGAGTCCGCAGATCTATCTTTTGTCCTAGCTCGTCGTCTAGAGATCACAGATTGGTTATGATGCCTCTTCTGTGTGGCTGGGGACTCTTCTCCTGAGGCACTGTCTTGCGATGTTTCCTGCTCACTGATCTGAGATGTATCCGAATCATCATTCAGCGAAAAAACTTATCTCCTTCAGGGGAGAGCACAGGAGCACTTGCCCAAGTCGAAATAGTTCCTTGATCCCTCTGCTCACAAGAGATACTACACAGGTTACCAGCATGACTCTCAGCAGTTCCCATATTTAAATGAGCCTGTGTGGTTACTATCAGATGGCCTGGTAGTAACTGAGGATCCATTGCTGTTACACCATTGTTTGCATTCACCAACACTATTTCTGAACTGTCACATAAGCCACTAGGATCTGCATTTCCTTCCTCACCCTCGACTAAACTGCTAAAGTGACTGGCTGCCATGCTGGGCACTGACACATAGCTCCTACCATCCGTATTTAAAATATCAAGTTGCCCATTAGGTTCTTTTTCCTCACATTGCCTTGTGCTGCTCATATCTAGATCCACCACAGTATTTTCCCCATTCTGAGGCAGAGGTTCGGAGCAGGAACTACATGTCCCAGAATGCATCGGGTCGGCAGTAGGGAGACCCATCTCCTGAATGTGGCTGATTGCATCCTTCGTCTGAGGGAAAGCTTCCATTCCAGGGCGCAGTGTTAGGACTGAAGGGTCGACAGGTATGCCCGCAGTATTCACTGGAGATCCCGCTGAGGTAGCGCTTAACCCCCCGAATGCTTCTAATACCGAGGGTTGGCGCATTGAGCTTTCCCCAGCAATAGCCAAACGCAGTCTCGTCCCACCAGCCACACCAATTTCAAGCACTCTGGACCCCTCACCTTTCTTTATCAAACCTCCACGCCGTGTCTGCCCGATATTGCCCCCAGAATCGGGCGCCCCTGATTGCTCTTTCCTCTCTCTCCTTTCCTTGGCAGCGTCTTTCGCTTTCCCATCCTTAGTATCTCTGGCATCACTCACAGCATCTTTAACAATGTCCTTCGCGGTGTTCTGATCTTTAAACACCTTAATTATCTTCGGGGCCATATTCCGACACCACCACTGCTTGAAAGGCACAATTATCTTGCAAAAAGTCAGCGAAAGCCAAGAAAACCGCACAACACTGAAAAAGCCGCCCAGAGAACAATGAGGGCTATAATGGTGTTTCAGGTAATGTTCATATGCAGGTTGGGAGACCGAACCACCCGAGTTTCCCTCGGAGCCAGCAGCCGGATTCAGCAGAGTCTGGGCAGGGCTAGCAAGAACTCGGTCAGGCATATCGTTTCCATTCAGCCATCCATTCCCACGGGGTCTCAGAGAGGGAGAGGAAGGTCAGCGCTGCCTTCCGTGAACTCAGTCAGCGGCCATCTTGCCTTCCCAGACACACCACATTTTCACAGTGAAAACAGACCCTTTTTTTGCAAAGTGCCTAGCTGTAGATTTTGAACCCTAGCTCTGCCGGCACCTAGGGAAACCTAGCAAACCTATACATTTTTGAAAACTAGACACCCTGGGGAATCCAGAATGGGGTGACTTGTCTGGCTTTCACCAGGTTCTGTTACCCAGAATCCCTTACAAACCTCAAAATATGTAAAAAGAAAACACATTTTCCTCAAATTTCTGTGGTGGAAAGTTCTGGAATCTGCGTGGATCCACAAAATTCCACCCACCCCGCATTCCCCAAAGTCTTCAGAGAAAAATGGTGCCTCACTTGTGTGGGTGGGTCAAGTACCTGCAACAGGCAAGGGCCCAAAACGTATTGAGGAGACATCAAAAATTACCTATCACAAAAACAACCTGGTTTTGCAAGGGGGGTCCCATGAGTTTTTAGCCCCGGGCTCGGCGGCCATCTAGGGCAACCTACCAAACCCACACATTTCTTAAAACTAGACACCCTGGGGAGTCCAATGAAGTATGGCTTGCGTGGATCACCCAACTTTTCCCTACCCGGAATCCCCTGCAAACCTCATATTTTGCTGAAACAAATCTTTTTTTTCTCATATTTCTGTGTGCGAAAGTTGTAGGATCACCGGGCTAACCCAAATTTCCTACCACCCATCATTTCCCCAGGTCTCCCGATAAAATTGGTACCTCACTTGTGTGGGTAGGCATAGTGGCTGCAACAGGAAATGGCCCCAATTGTGCTGTGGAGACTTCAAAATTACATATCACAATACTATTCGGCTTTTGTTAGGGGGTCCCATGAGTTTTTAGCCCCGGGCTTGGTGGCCATCTAGGGAAACCTACCAAACCCACACATTTCTGAAAACCAGACACCCTGGGGAGTCCAATGAGCTATGGCATGCGTGGATACCCCTACGTTTCCCTACCCAGAATCCCCTGCAAACTTCAAATTTTGATGAATAAATTAATTTTTCTCAAATTTCTATTTGGAAAGCTGTAGGATCACCGGGATGACACACATTTCCTACCACCCAGTGTTTTCCCAGGTCTCCTGATAAAATGGTACCTCACTTGTGTGGGTAGGCATTGTGGCTGCAACAGGAATTGGCCCAAATCGAACTGTGGAGACTTCAAAATTACCTATCACAAAACTACCTGGTTTTGCGGGGGCACCTGTTTTTTTGGCCCCGGGATCGCGGCCATCTAGGGAAACCTACCACACATTTCTGAAAACTAGACACCCTGGGGAGTCCAATGAGGTATGGCTTGTGTGGAACCCCCAACGTTTCCCTACCCAGAATCCCCTGCAAACCTCAAATTTAGCTGAAAAAAATCACTTTTTCCATACATTTTTGCGTGGGATCACCATGCCGGCACAAATGTCCTACCACCCAGTGTTCCCCTTGTTCTCCCGAGTAAAATGATAACTCACTTGTGTGGGTGGGCCAAAGGCCTGTGTCTGGGAAGAGCCCAAAACATAGGGATTAAGGGTATAGCACCGAGAATTCTAAGCGCTACATTTTTAGAAAAATAAGGTTTTAGCCAATTCTGCATTGGACAGCCACACAAGTGAGGTATCATTGTACTTGGGAGACTAAGGGGAATGCTAGGTGGTAGGACATTTGTGCCGGCACGGTGATCCCATGCAAAAATGTATGGAAAAAGTGACTTTTTCAGCCAAATTTGAGGTTTGCAGGGGATTCTGGGTAGGGAAACGTTGGGGTATCCACGCAAGCCATACCGCATTGGACTCCCCAGGGTGTCTAGTTTTCAGGAATGTGTGGGTTTGGTAGTTTTCCCCAGATGGCCGCCGAGCCCGGGACCAAAAACTCATGGGATCCCCCTTGTAAAAGCAGATAGTTTTGTGATAGGTAATTTTGAAGTCTCCACAGTACAATTTGGGCCATTTCCTGTTGCAGCCACTATGCCTACCCACACAAGTGAGGTACCATTTTTATCGGGAGACCTGGCGGAATACTGGGTGGCAGGAAATTTGTGTCAGCCCGGTGATCCTATAACTTTCCCACACAGAAATATGAGAAAATATTGATTTTTTCAGCAAAATTTGAGGTTTGCAGGGGATTCTGGGTAGGGAAATGTTGGGTGATCCACGCACGCCATACCTCATTGTACTCCCCAGGGTGTCTAGTTTTCAGAAATGTGTGGGTTTGGCAGGTTTACAAAGATGGCGGCCGAGCCCTGGGCCAAAAACTCAAGTGACCCCCCCTTGCAAAACCAGATCCTTTCAAAATAGGTAATTTTGATGTCTCCACAATACGTTTTGGGCCCTTCTCTGCCGCGGGTACTTGGCCCACCCACACAAGTGAGGTACCATTTCTATCGGGATACTTGGGGAAATGCTGGGTGCTAGGAAATTTGTTAAGCAGTAATCCTTCGGCTAGCCATAATCCTTACTAAGAAAGGAGACTGCACAAACAAGTCAACAACAACCAACACTGTGCAAAATAAGTAAGTAAAAAAAATGTGTGTCTTCATCACAAAGATCTATATACTCAAAAACTATACAATTCACTTGCAAGAGACAGCTGCACTCACCAGCACCTACTCTGCAGAGACACAGCAAAAACCAACGATATCCCACTAGAAAGAAAAAAACAAAACCAATTACTCACAAGACAATAAAATACACATCAAGCACAAATGCAAAATGTTTTTCACACTCAATAAAACAGAAGCTAAACATTCAGCTATTATTACACTATTTACAAAAAGACATTAAAGCAGGGAAATGAAACTCATTTAGAGTAAATAGTACAAAAACATTTTCTTACCAAACACATGCAACTACACAAACTGCAGAACCACCAGTGACAAAACTGCAACCGGGAACATCAGTCAAAAGCCTCGAACTAGAATAAAAAGGAGAAGTAAAACATTACAATCGCAATTCACAAGAAATAAAACAATTAACAATATAACACGCTATGTTACTACTCAAATGGCCAAGCTACCACCAGGGGAGACAGAAAAACAGCCAAAAGTAAATAATAACTAATGCTCCATCCCATTGGGGCAACTCTTACCCAAGGGGCCATACCAAAACATAAATATATACACGTCCCTGGTTCAAGTGGGTTTTCTACTCCCCCCCAGGGCAGATGGGTCTTCAAATAGGGCTGACCCGTCCCCGGTGGGGGGGGGGCAGAAACTGGACACAAGTATAAAAATAAATTAGGGGGCAATCCTTCCCTACGGGATTACCTCCATGCACTATAAAAACAAATCCCTGGCTTTAGTGGGGTTTTCTCCCCCCCCCCCCGGGACAGAAAGGCCAAAAAATCAGGCTGATCTGTCCCCAGGGGGGGGGTAGAAAATACATGGACAAATGTTACCCCCCCTTGGAAGCGGCCCTTGCCCAAAGGGTCGCTTCCATTAAAAAAAAAAAAAAAAAAATCACTGGACTCAGATATTGTGGCTGTTTTCTGCCCCCCTGGGGCAAATTGGCCTAAAAAAATGGACCAAACTGACCCCAGGAGGAGCAGAAAACAGCCACAAATGTCCCAAAAAAATGGGGGGCGATCCTTGCATAAGGGATCGCCCCCATGACCAATATAAACAAATCCCTGGCTCTAGTGGGGTTTTCTGCCCCCCCCCCCCCGGGAACAGAAAGGCCAAAAAAAGGGCTGATCTGTCCCCAGGGGGGTCAGAAAATACATTGACAATTTTTCCCCCCCTTGGAAGCGACCCTTGCCCAAGGGGTCGCTTCCATTAAAGAAAACAAAAAAAAATCACTGCTTTCAGTGATTGTTGCTGTTTTTTGCCCCCCCTGGGGGCAGACTGGGCGAACATATGGGCCAGGGGAAGCAGAAAACTGCCACTACTGCCCCACAAAAATGGGGTGTGATCCTTGCCCAAGGGATCACCTCCAATCCTAATTTAAAAAAGCCAAAAAACCCGGCCGATTTGTCCCCAGGGGGGGCAGAAAACTCTTTAAATTAATATGCCCTTTTAGGAAGCGACCCTTGCCCAAGGGGACGCTTCCTTTAATAAAAAAGAAATCCCTGGTGCCTAGTGGGGGCATTCCTGCTGCACGATCGCGACGCCATGCGCAATCATGCAGCAGGAATGCCCTGCAAAAAGTCTTCAGGGGAGAGGAAAAACTCTTTCCTCTCCCCCGATGCCTCAATGCATCCCGATTTGCCCCACCGGAGCAAGGAAACTTACCTGTTTCCTGCTGGACGCCTCAAAGCAAATAGCTCCCAGCGCGTTCGGCTGCTCCTGATGATGTCGGAGCGCGCTGTGCGCGCTGAGGTCATGGTATTGCCCGGGGGGTCGGGGGTGGCAGCGGAAACTCTTCCGCTGCCATCCCCCTTTATGGGGGCTAGATGGGCTGCCCATGGGGGGAGCACCAGCGCTTCCCTCATGGGTGGGTGCCATGACGGAGCAGTTCCATCATGAGCACACGCCCACCGTGGCTCATGACGGAACCGCTCCGTCATGAGCATAGAAGGGGTTAACAATACACTTTTATTTACATTGTGACATAACATAGACTAAAAGTTTTAATTCAGCATACTTTGATTTGTGATGCAAATAAAATCAATTCAATTGAATAACAAGAAAGTGACAACATAGAAAATTATGCATAAAATGACATTTTAGTACACAGCATAAAATAGGGATTGTTAAATACATAACACTGTAATATATGTGAAAATACCTAAGAAAATAAAAACAAGGCATCATGGTAGTTGTAGTCATTTCGATTAAACATTAACAACGCTTGCAAATTTGCAAGTTCAACATACCTAGTAAAATAAATTCAATGAAAATGAACAGACATTTACAATTTGGAACACATATATGAAATATGGTATTTGTTGAAAAAGCACCTACAAGCACCATAGCATCATGTGAAATTAAATGGAGATTGAATAGGGTAAACTTTAGTACAACAAAATACATTCAAACAAACAAAGACAAAAGGCAAAACAAATGTAGAAAAGCACACATATTGACAACACATATTAACAATTAGTAAAAAGAGAGAAACAACAATGCTACAAATGTCCCAAAAATAAATGAGAAAAAAATGTATACATGGGTGTATATGTTTAAAAAAGGTGAAACAAACATTAGCCATAGATAAATTAAAAGCAAAATCAACATTTAGGTTTAAACATTCAAATGTATAGCTTAAAAGTCGCCAATCCACTAGGGATTCCTGTCAAGCCTTCAGGATGTAGGATCTGCAAGACAGTCTCCTCCCAGGGATAAAGCTGTAAGGGGGGGTTGGGAGAACCACCACCAGCCCTTGGGCCTCCAGGTCCACTTGGAGGCCAGGAAACACACTCTCCCCCACAGGTCATTTCACCTCTTCCTTATTACCTCCTGTGTGCACAGGTTGTTTGCTACAGCATTTACTCTGTCAACTATTCTGCTATTCTGACCCACATTTGCCTTTTCTGAGCTATAGTTGTATTTTGTACATTGGGCTCCTAACAATTGTGGCTCTACTCTAATAATTTCCTCCACCATGACTGACAATTCTCCCTCAGGAAAACAAGGATTTCTTCTCCCTGCCATTATGAAATAATAAACTTAAATACATTTTTTAACCCACAAGAAAATAAAAAAAAGACAAAATGAACAAGAAAAAGAGAAAGCAAAAAAAAACCTTACTTGATTGAAAAAGTGTGGAGGAACACTGTTCTGCTGCAGTGGAATGACAAAGGATCATGGTCTGAAATTGAGTGAGTTTTATAGTATGGCATACATGTGCAAACAATTAGCCAAACCACATCAGGTGTGATATGCTAAATTCTATCCAAAAGCCACAGGAATAGAACAATGTTGAACGTGTCCCATGACGGTATCCCTCCATCAGTAGTTCACCGCTAGGACAATTCCAGCACAACTGTGAAATCTAAATCGCAATGCTGCCACCCTGACAGTGACGGAGTAATGTTAGCCAGCAGAGGAGTCCGCTGTGTCAACAGCAGTCAGCCGCTAATGTGACGGAAAATACTCTGTCAGCAAAGGCAGAGGACCAGCCAGCCCACATCTAAATATGGTGGACGGGAATCCGTCAGCTCAATGGAGTACTGGTAAACTGTGCCACGGAGGGACGATTGGAGTCGTACTAAGCTCTAAATCAGGCCTTAAGACTTGACTGCGTCTCTCAGAGGCATAGAGTCATGTCATCTATATATAGAGAAATGATCCATTATGCCAATCATATGTTCACTGCATCTTTGACCTTGTACAGTGTTATGCTGCATTTTGGCTAGGTTTGCTCTATATAAAAATGACATACACACATAGCTTGCTGTTACTATTTATTCATTTTTCAGTCCCTGTAGATATTCCCGCTGTAATGGAGAAAGCCAATGTCATATTTGTTCCTAAACTCCAGACAGTGGCATCTCTAGAAGTGATTTTTAGGTGGGTCACACTCGGTGACACTGATAAAACTGATGGACCCACCTACAACGGGCAACCGAGATGTGATTTTGAATTTGCATAGTCAATGTCCTCTCTAGTTAAACTACACTGCTGCTCTCCATGTCAATAACAAGTACATAGGCCAGTTACAGATTTCCAGGCACTGGCATGAAGGCCTACGCTATTATACTAGTTCACAGCTAACTCCAACCGGCTTTAGCATTGGTGGTGCCTGGAGCAACAATCTTTGTTGTGACCTCACATCCTTCTTCATGGATCCCCTCATTATCACACACCAATGGTGCCCCTAATCTCTCCTTAGCCCCTCTCTCAAATTGAATTATTTTATAGCACTATTCATTCCAAAGTAAACTGTTAAAGTGGTTTACATCACAAACATATTATACAAAGAATTTCTCATACAATTGTACAAGTCAGTGTATAGGATATGCTACTTAAGACAATGAGAACAACAAGGTGTAGGTGTCACATGTCATCCCTACTGGTATAAATTATATGTTAAGAGTTGGAGAAATAAAGTGGCAAAATAACAGTTTTTACTATGCACAGTAACCAAAGTTGCTGCTTTGCGTTGGGTGAAAAGGAGATAGCAGAACAGCACCATATCTATTATAAAGCTGTTGCTCTTTCCTCTAGTGCTGGTGTACCTTAGACTGCCTTGGCCAATGATCAGACCCTTGCACCATTGTGCAAGTGTGTTTGTGTGAGATCAAGCTTAGGTATTCTATGCTTTGACAAAGTTTAACACGTTACTACTTGTTATGTGTGCTGTACTATGCAGAACACATGCAAAGTTAGAATGGTTTGGAGAACATCATTTCTTTCTGCAACTTTATGCCTGCCTTGAAGCGGCATAATTCTTTTGATGTCATTCCCTTTCTACCACAGTTAGTAGATAGGGATTAGGATCATAATCAATATGTAAGTGCATAGGAACATCTATGTGTCACCCATGGTATGCCGCTATGCTGTAAAGTAGCACATAGCACTACAACAACACTTTCACTAAGTTTGCATCACTTTTTAGATAAAAACCAGGCACACAGTTTAGTAAATCTAGCCCATACATATTACACAATTGGGGTGTCACTAATAATATTGCATTGCTTTTAAAAGGAGCTCCTTTCAGCAACCTTATAATAATAAATGATTGAGAGGAAAAAACAATAAGGTTCTAAACCCATGCCTTTCAATTTGCAAGCAGCACTTTGCTGCAAGTTCATAGCTCAATGTGCTATATTAGACCAATTGTTACTTATCAATTATGGGAGAAATTGGGTTGTTGGTTGACTGAGGTGTGAGCCCTGGTCAAGCAACAGCCATAATCCCTTGCAGGGTGAACCACAAAAAGTCAGAAAATGAATCTGTGCTTAACCCTGGGTAGCTTGGCACCAAAAACAGTCAGGACTAACTTAGAGGCAAAGTGTAAAGTATTTATGCAGCACACAAACAGTAATAATGTGAGAACACAACACAAGAAAAATCCCAAAACAATTTTAAAAAATAGAGTAAACTTTTATTAATTACTTGACGCCAAAATGTCAAAAATCCAGTCAGTAGAACTGAAGTTATTGAATTTTAAAGTATATAGTGAGAAATAGCTTTAAAAAGCACAAAGTGCTATTAGAGATATCTGACCGTGTCGGACTGGGAAAAAGTCACAAGTTTAGGCCGACCGTGATGCAGTGTGGGCATGCTACAAGGACCCAGTTAGGCCCGCTGAGCAGAGTACCGGAAACCCTGGATCTGCATCGGTTCCGCTGGCAAGCACCTTAGGCCCACTTCCAAGGGTCCTGGACTGGGGTGGCACTACTTGGCAGGATAAACCCCCCAGATGGCAGAGTCCAGGTGCAGGGGTTGGAAGCCCTTTATGCCCCTGAGGCTTCAGATCAGGAGGCCAGCCTATTAGCCCTTGGAGTCACTCTGGGATCTGGGGTCAAGAGATGCAGGACTAGTCCTTCTCACCCAGGCAAGAGATCAGCAGGCATCAGATCAGCACAGCAGAACAGGTTTCCAACAAAGTGCAGTCTCAGCAGAGTGACAGTCCTTTATCAACACGGCAGCCCTTCTTCCTGGTAGAGTATTGACGGGTCCAGAAGTGTACTAATGTGGTGTTGTCTGAGGTCCAATATATATACACAGTGGTGCCATTGAAGTGGGGGAGACTTCAAAAAACATGCCTTTGAAGTGCAGAGATGTCCTGCCTGCCGTGCTCTGGCTTCAGACTAAATGCAGCCCTTTGTGAGGCATTGGGACACAGCCTATTCAGGTGTAAGTGAGGTTGTGCCCAGCTCCTCCCTCCCATACTGCCAGTGTTGCCCCATTGAGACACACCAAAGCCCCCATTGAGTGTTACTATCTAGGAGGTATACACAAAGCTCAACTGCCAACTACACCGAGTCATCTGACCTCAGACAGGCTGCAGACACCAAATGACTAAGTCAAGAAAATTCCAACTTTCTAAAAGAGGGATTTTTAAAACTATAATTTAAAATCGACTTTACCATAAACTAGGATTTAAAATGAGTATTTCAGAGATACCAAACTTGAACACTCATATCTTTTTATTTGGAAATTACACCTATAAAGATTAATAAGGTGATTCCAATGTTATCCTGTGGGAGATATAGGCCGGGCTGTAGTGAAAAACATTGCACCCTGCCCTCTGGGCTATCCAGGGCCTACCCTAGGGGTGACTTATATATATTAATAAGGAAGGTTTGGGTGTGGCAAAAGGTTTATTTTGCCAGGTCGAAATCACAGTTTTAATTGCACATACAGGCTCTGCAATGGCAGACCTTAGTCATGTAGAAAGGGCTACTTGAGTGGGTGGCACAACCAGTGCTGCAGGCCCACTAGTAGCATTCAATTTAGAGGCCCTAGGCAAAGGTAGTGCCACTTTACTAGGGAATTATAAGTAAATTAAATATTTCAGTTAGAAACAAGCCAACATTATCATGTGTAGAGGAGAGAGCATATGCACTTTAGCACTGATTAGCAGTGGTAAAGCGCCCAGAGTCCTAAGGCCAGCAACATCGAATTCAGCAAAAGGTAAAAGGAAGGCAAATTATTTGGGAGTGACTCTGTAAAAAGGGCATTTTCCCAAAAATTCCAAGTAACAAAAGGATTTCTGTGAAAAAAGCAATAACCACTGGGCTATCAACATAAAATACTATTTTGTGATCTGCATATCAAAGTTTGTGCTTCACATCAGAAATGTTTGCCCTCTATGCTACTATATCATGAGGCAAAACACTGACTAGGCAAATCACAGATCTTTTCCTCACTTGCATGCAACATAACAGTGCAACAATTTCTCTGTTGCTGTAGTCTTTCGGAGTGGGCATGGGGGGCTGCCAGTCTTTCTCTTCAGCTGCCACCTATTTTCTTTTCTGCTGGCATGCTTCTCCTTCCCCCTCCATTGCCAGGCCTCTATGGGCCTGGTGCAGGTAGAAGAGAGAACATTCAGAGGAGACTGGCACAAAAGATAGCGCACTGTTGGACTGAGAGGGAAGGGAAGAACACTGTAAAATAAACCAACATTGTAGACATAGAAGTGGTTGGGCCACTGAAAGTTTGAGTAAGGCTCAAGCCAGATGGCTGGCTCTCAATCAGCTCAATGTGTGCCCAAAATGAACAAAGCTTTCAAGGGAGCAATGTGGCCTTGTCGCTGCAGCTGCCGACCATGTAATAAGGGGAACCAGGTTTGAGTGCTGGGCTCAGCATCCTGACAATCCCAGCAAATCTTCCTGTGCTGAAAAAAACATGTAACATAGTCTGTGTCTGTGTGAAATGCTCTTATGTCCTTGGGTAAGGTTTTTGAGTTCACAAACTCTCTGAAACGTTTTCTGAGGGATTAAATAGGTTTAGGAAACCATAAGGAACCAGTATTTGGTAGGAGCATGTTAAAGGCTTCTAAAATTCCACATATTGATTCTCTCTGATATGTGGTAATGTTTTGTGACCAAAATCTAGTTGCAAAATATTAATATTTTGACCACCACCTCACATCCCACTTAGGGACCCCTTCCCTTTGGTGAATCTGGACAAAAATATTTTCTAGGGGCAGGCAGTGGTCCATGGGAACACTGACTGCTCCTAAAAATAAATGACTGTAATGGCAAAATATAATGTAATGTAATGTAAAACGAAACTTCCTTTTATGAAAATGGGCTGCATTAAAAATAATACTGCTTTATTTAGAAGCAATCAGAGGCCAGGTGGTCTGCTGACCCAATCAGAGAGTGCCTGGTGGTGCACTTTGTAGCACACTGTTGCAAATATATTATTAAAGCACGGTATGGTAGCACCTTACCATTCGTAGATAGCACATTTTCAATTGACATGATCACTAGATTTGCACAGACATGCAATTTTTTTAATAAAACTTTATAGTGCAAATAATAAGGTGATGAAATTGAGTTTCTGGGATTATTTATCATTTGCACATCACCAAATAAAGTGTCTTGATTTGTTTGGACCCTATTCAAATCTTTGCTTCCATCACAATTCTGAGTTACTAAAACTTTGCTCCATTTGTCCTTTCCTAACTGCTGATATATTTTAAAATATTCGTGTTGTTTCTCTATAGGTATCTACATCCTAAAGCCTTTCCTTTCACACTCCCAATGACCCAGTGGGATCCTCGCATAATTCACTTTACAATATGCTTTCACTTTGTAGTCAGAAAAAGAAAAGTGTACACCAACTTCTAGTTACAATAATAAGCAGCAATTGTCAGAAGGCAGAGAATGGCATTTGATCTCTATCGTTAAAGTACAGAAAATGTGACAAGAAAAAAAAAAAAATGTAAAGACTTCTTCATTGCTTTCTCATCTTCTGAAATCCAGCCCTTTTTTTGCAGTGTGCTGCAGCATCCCCCCTGCACCCTATTTTCCATCGCCTAAACCCAAATAAAATTTGCACAGGTGCACACAATGCACTATTTCTACAAAAAGAACTGAAGAACTAGTTGAAATGATGTGTTTGTCTGTTCTAGATGAATCATGTTTCCAGATTGGGCTGTCTGTATTTCTCTGCTTTCTGGTGGTGGAATGACCTTGATTGTTTTTCTGTTTTCCAAATGCACAAGTAAATTGTAAGGGAAATTGGGTCAGATCTTTATATCATTTAGTAAGCCTAAAAATTGAGGAATTTCAACTTCATTTTGCCTTGTGCAAGTTTTAGTGGATCATAGTTCCAACGCGCACAAAAGACATTCATTCACAGGTTTCACATTCTGATCAACCATGTTGAAAAAAGGAAAGACATTAACAAAAAATATTGAACGTTTTCCTTACGTTTGACAGGTTATAGGCATTGGTTTCTCTTCGAAAGAAGTTTGAGAACTGACCGTGTCAACATGCAGAAGAAAGATTCCGCCAATCAAAACATCCCCATCTCTTGAAACCCCGGTGGTGTCTGGGCTGTGAAGCTTGCACCTGGGTACCATCCACTGTCCAGCACACACTATCACCAGACTGGATGCTTGCAGGTACCAGACCGCGCGCCACCGATGCCGGATATATCTTTGTAATGAGATGCTCTTGGCTGCCAGGAGCAAAGCTCTCTTGATGACTGAGCAGTTCATTGTGGTTTGCAGTGGTAGGTTTGGGTTGACTGGTCATTTGTAGGGATATGGAATCTGGTTGTACCGCAGCAGCAGATTCTGGCGTCTTCTTAGCTCTCACTCTCCCGCTTCCTGTTACCACTGTTAGCGGCACCGAGACTGAGAAGGAGCTGGAAAGCTGCAGCACCGTTGTAAGCCTCTTAAATCATGTTTGCCAGGGCCTTTGGGGCTATCACTTTACAATAATGGCAGCATTTTACATAATTAAAAGATAAGTTAATTGCCTAATGTGCTGCCAGAGACGTGTGAGTGGCCTTTTATGCAAGGGAGGTGCCCAGGTGATGAGTAAGTGCACAACTGCCCCACCTGCATCTCAGAACTGCTACTCCTGTAATGCTCAAATACTACAGAAGTCACTGCTCCCCTTCACCATCCCCTCCCTCACCCCTTCTCACTACCTGTGTACGTCTGCCCCTATCCGCATTGGAGCTGAGCAGGCCTTTATAATGCTGTAACCAATGATCATGTATGAATGTACCACCACCAGTGCTTTTTCAGTACACCCAAACATACATACCACTGCTACATGACACACTGTGTGACAAGTAAAAACACAAAGGGTCTGTTACTCTACCTGATCCAGCGGGTTACTAGCAACAAGCATTCATACACCGAATACTCACCTGGGCCCATTCATTCATACTACGCTAGCAATTTCCCGCTGGGGGATCAGTTGTACTCTTTATCAATATCCCTGCTACCAATTACTTTTCTGATTGAAGAGTAATGACTTACCAATGGACCCTTTGATAATTGGGAAGTTTAAAATTAGTGACATTCATTACAATTCATAAATTCTAAAATAATCACTGAGTCAAGAAGTTTTAAAATGTTTATCTAAGGTTTTAGCAGAGTAAATTACAGAACCACATGGTACTTTAATCGTATATCAAGGACGAAGCCCAATAATCAATTATCGATCAATGACGGTTCCCAGAAAGAAGAAGATAGAGACAGCAGCACAACTAAAGGTTGCGTTTATATTTACCTAAAGGTGCGAGAAACCAAACCCCTTGTCCAAGGAGTTGGAAAGATAGGACCCAGGAAGGATGAAGACCAAAGACCTCCGGACCTGGATCAGGACAGGATGGTGACCTCTCTATCAACAACGCCTGGTCGTCCCCCTCTCTGATACTTCGCTTCTCCTTGCTTCTCTCAGGTAGTCTTCTTAGGTTCCGCCGCCCCCACCACAGGACCTCTCTGGACAGCAGTTCAGTCTGCACTCGATCAGCTTGTCGAGCACCAAAGCATGAATCTCGAACCTCGAACTAACTAATTAGCTAATGCTATATCTATTATACCCTTCTATGCCCATGTACCTCCCCTTTATGTTGCAAAATTATGGGACCACTACTTCTGATTGGACGGGGACAGGGGGTTGATCCTCACACATGTCAATTTAGTTCAATTTCTTTAAGCCCATTGTTTTAAAATACCGCCCATTACAATTAATACATTTGCTTTATTTCCCACCCGTTTCCCATTGATTCCGCAATACATTTTGTATACAATTGTATCGTCTTCAGGTACATTTCAGATGAACTTGTGAACCAGGCTTCGCGACCTTGGAGGGCTTCCAAGTTGACTTCATCGCTTCCTCTGGTCAGCCTTTCAGGGCGCATGCGCAGAACCAATGTCTCTCGAGCTGCAGTTCAACCAACCCAGGCCCATTTACGAACTAATAAAAGTCAAAGAAGAAATTATTAAAATCACAAAATAAATGGTTTTGCTGTATACCCACTCTATCTACTCTATTCCCATTTAATTAAATTCTATCCCGCATTAATAGCATTAGAATACCACAATTTTAATTGCAGCATATGAGCAAGCTGTAGCACGTGAAAACATTAAGCAGCCATTTTAATACACTCTGCGCAGAAGCAAAGGTTTCCCTCCAAGCAAAGAAAGACGTCATACCACGTGATATGGTTGACACATGCGCAATGAGGTTCCCGCGCATTAGCGGCCATTTTGGATTAGACAAGCGTTATTTATTAGCTTAAACACATAGGCAAGCTTCTCTAGGTTTGTATTTATGTGTGCATTTGTTAGTATGGACATTACAAAGATTAATAATTAATACTGTGAGAGGATTGCTTACGAGCAAGTCTCATTGTGAGTTTCTTGCTCCATCAATCCCCTCTCTGATGGCGTTTCTGAGCCATCAAAATACTACCCACAACCAGATGCCAACTTTTAGCATAATATTGTCTCAGCTTCATTTTTACACTTTCTATTTTTAACGTCTCCTTTCAGTTTCTTGTATAATTCACTTTTCAGATCTTCTAGTTCAATTTCATCAAATTTTCGTTTCTTTCCTTTTCCTGTCACTCTATACGTCCCATTCTTTCTACAACATTTGCACCATATTATTATTGACAGTACTATTATTGCTATCCCTGCTAAGGGTACTAATATTTGACCTATAAGTCCTTTCCCTACATTAGCAAACCAGGTACCAATTGGCGCAATACTATTTGTCAATCTTTCCCATACACTATCAACTTCCAGTGGTTTTAATTCATTTTCAAGTTTTGTTATATTCTGTATATACGTTCCAATTTCTGCACTTTTATCAGGTATGTACGTACAACAATGTTTTGTTTTCAATAATTTACAGACTCCGCCCTCTTTTGCTAATATTATATCAAGAGCAAGTCGATTTTGCATAACCATTGATCTAATCGCAACCATCTCCGCATTAATCATTAGAAATCCTCCAGCAGTGTCCGTTGATAAACGATCAACCACTGTAGATAATTTACATAATTTCCTTGAGTTCAGAATTATTCCCACTGAAGGTATCAATGCACCAAATATATCACCTACAATTTCAGAAAAACGAGCTCTTTTACTACGTGTTAATTCACTATTATTTTCATTGCTCCCAGTGTTTCTTTTAACGTGGTACATTTTTGGAAAAACTATTCCAAAGTAACAACTTCCATACCACCGTGCAGGAAACCTAAAGTAAGCCTTATTCCCACACACATAATAGATTCCAGTAAAAACTGAATCTGTTCCTCCTTTTAGTCCCCAACCTCCAAGAATTAAGAAATTATGTTCACATTCACTGGTACCAATAAAAACATTGTTATACTCAGTCTTTAACATATGTAGACACATTTTCCCTGTCTTTACAAAATCCAGAGCCATAGCAGCTTTAGCCTTGCCAGGTGTGTAACTACCTTCTTTCTCAGCCCAAGGTGGCAGATGAGCCTTATGCTCAGATGCTTTCTTTTGGAAATCTTGTCTTCTACCTTCTACTAAATTCAAAAATGTCTTTTCTTCTTCATGTAATGAACATGTTAGATTGCTTCTATGTGCATGTGTTATATCTATTGACTTCATTGTTAAGAAAAATTCTCCCATAAACTGTGCGTCTTGACTACTAAGCACTGGATTCATATTCTTTCGAATTGGAATCTCAGAAAATATCACATCTATATTTGAATAATAATACTGAAGTCTCCCTGTTTTATAAAATAAACTAGTCAATACACTACATGATATGCCGTAAGTTAATGGCAAATGATGGTATGTCAACCCTTCAGCTACTGATTCTGGTAATTTCATGCAAACATAACAATCACTAACCTCCATGGTATTTACATATTGAAACAATAATTTTGTGAAAACATTCAAACTAGTGTCGTTATCTGTTACCTCATGATGAAACTCTGGTTCATCTTCTACCCTTAATTCTACTCTATTACTTCTCAAGTTATCTATCCTTCACTTCGTTTCGTTGTTAATCTTTTTATCCATTATCAGAAGGTAAGGAATTGCTACAATCACCACTAACCATACTATAAGTACCACTACCAGACTACATATGCATATAGCACAGCATCTTTTACAACATTTCCGTTTTGGTCTCACAGAAACTCTGTCGTCAGACATTTTGACAAGGAAGATTTCTCTTCTTATTTTTCTTCCAAGACTTTAATGTTTATCAAGGTGGTTTTATTTCTTTCTCATAAGTCAGTTCCGCACTTGTTCCTTCGTCACCACCTTCACTTGACTCTGAGCTCTCGTAGTCTTCAAGGATGATATAAGTCCAATCAGGACCTTTAAATTTGTTGTTCACAAGTTTCAGTCTTTTGCTTTTTCGTTTTTCAGTTCCACTTGTTTGTCCAGTTAGGCTTGTCACTTCATTTACTTGTTCTGGATCTCTGCTTCTGGTTTCTATATGGTATTTTACTCTCTTAATGACACTAGGCCAATGATCACCCTTTCTGGCCTTCTTTGTTTGCACTGTTTCTTCACTTCTTATTTCTTCTTCAGAAGTTCCTTTATTTTCAGGCTGTGACACAATTTGTTTTTCTTTGTTTTCGAGTTCTTCTTCTATTTGTTCTTGATCAGGTCTTATTGATTTTTCTTCATTTGCTTCAATGTGATTTTCTACTAACTGACCCTGTTCAGGATTTACGTCTTCATGTTTGAGGTTTTCGTGATTTTCTTCTCCCTGAACCTATTTTTCTAGTTCTAACTGATTCTGATCAGGGCTTATTGCACTTTGTACTTCTGCAGCCTGACTGCGTTCTTCTAAACCTCTCTGTCCCTGCTCAAATTTTGTTGTTTCGTTGTCGATTTGAGCCCAATTTCCTCTCCCTATCTGTTCCTGCTCAGGTTCTCTTATTGTTTCATTTTCTTCTTCCTGAGCTGCTTCTTCTTCACCTATCTGGTCTTCCTTAATTACTTCTAATTTTGCTCGGCTTCTTGTTCTGTTGTAAACTTCTGGTATATCAACCACCGGTATCCAGTCCTGACTTGTGCTCGGTTGTTCTTCTTCAGCTTCTCTCGAATATCTCACCTGGGATTCTTCAGCTGGGCAACCTTCAGCTTCCTCAGTTATTGATGCTGTCTGAGGATTTTCTTCTTCAGGCTCTGGTACCCTTTTGGTGTGGCTTACATGAATCCAATTAGGCAATCCTGCACATTTCACTGCTGTGTTCGTAACTAGTATAACCTGACAAGGTTCGCCCCACCTGGGTGATAAACACGTTTCTCTCGTGTGATGCTTCACAACCACCCAGTCTCCGGGATTCAGATCATGCTCTTGCTCAGGCTGCCTGGAAACTGCGTCTTCTCCAACCTGGTGAGAGACAGAACGCACTAGGTCAGCCAATCCTTTGCAATAATCCAGAACCATATCATCAGTTATATTCAGCAGTTTACTTGTAGGTACATGTGCTTGCCTCATTGCTCTTCCCATGATTATTTCGTGAGGGCTCAATCCGGTATTTCTATCAGGAATGCTTCTGAGTCCCATTAACACAAGTGGCAATGCATCTGGCCAATCTAACGATGTTGAAGCACACATTTTTGCCAGTCTTGATTTTATTGTGCCATTCATTTGTTCAACCACTCCAGAAGCCTCTGGGCGATATGCACAGTGCAATTTCTGCTCAATTTGGAATGCTTCACAGATTATTCTTATCACATCATTGTTGAAGTGACTTCCTCTATCTGATTCCAAAGTTACTGGAAAACCGAATCTAGGAATGAGTTCTCGTAGCAACAACTTTGCGACTGTAATACTGTCATTCCTTCTGGTAGGGTAAGCCTCCACCCACTTTGAAAACAGACACACTATAACAAGTACATATTTCAGTCCTCTACATGGGGGTAATTGTATGAAGTCTAGCTGTAATCTCACAAAGGGACCCTCAGCCTTTCCAATTTTTCCCAAACCAATTACTGTTTTTCTTCCTGGATTATTCATTTGGCAAGTTAAACATCTCTGGCAAAGACTCTCTGCTGCAGCCCTAAACCTTGGATTGTACCAATTTTGTCTGAAGAGTCTAATCATGGCATCTCTCCCTACATGTGTGTCTCCATGATACATTCTGGTCATTTGTGAAATCAGACAGTCGGGCATGACTGGTCTACCATCAGCATAAATCCACACATCGTCGTCTGCCCTTCGTGAACATCCTATTTTAATCCATGCATCTCTTTCACTCTCATCAGCATCATCTTGCAGTCTTTTTACATCATTCCATGTTTCCGGTGGTGCATATAGCATACGTTGGCAGCTGATTCCCATCCTTTCAATCCTTTTATTTACTGACAACCTGTCTTTGGCACAGTGTTGAGCCACTAGATCTGCATATCTGTTACTGACTACCACCCAGTCATCTCCTGACTGGTGTGCGGCACACTTTACCACAGCCAATTCTTTTGGTGATTGTATTGCTTCCAACAGTTTTTTTACAAACTGTCCATTTTTAATAGGGGATCCTGAAGAAGTTATGAAATCCCTCTGCATCCACAGTTGGCCAAAATCATGCACAACCCCGTAACCATATTGACTATCCGTAAATATAGTTACTTTCTGATTCCTCCCAATTTTGCAGGCTTTAATTAAAGCGATTAATTCAGCTACTTGTGCAGATATGACTCCTGGTAAAAAGGATGCTTCGACTATTCCAGTCAATTCACATACAGCATATGCTGCACTTAGTTTACCATCTTCATGCCTTTGGCATGAACCATCCACAAACAGCTCCCTGTCTGGGTCTCTTAGGGGCAGTTCCTGTATATCAGGACGTGGTTTGGTGCACAATTCTGTGACTTGTAAACAATCATGTTCTTCTTCATCATCTTTGACTTCCTCATGATACGGATCTGGTAGTAAAGTAGCAGGGTTTACAATTGTGCACCTGACAATAGTCACATTTTCAGCACCCAAGATTATTCTTTCATATTTAGTCAGACGACTAGGAGTAAGATGCTGAGTTCGGGTTCTTGTCAGTAGAATCACAACTGAGTGTGGAACAAACACTTTGACAGGATGTCCCATTACAATTGATTCACTCTGCTCAATACTCAAACATGTAGCAGCTACTGCTTTTAAGCAACCTGGCAATGCTGCTGCCACTGGGTCTAATGTAGCAGAAAAATATGCTATAGGACGTCGGTCCAAACCATGTCTCTGAGTTAGGACTGAGAGTGCACAATTTTCTCTCTCATGACAGAATAATGCGAATCCCCTTGTATAATCAGGCATACCTAGGGCAGGTGCTTCACATAAAGCACTTCTCAATTTTACAAAGGCTCCTACGTTCTCATCATCCCATTCAACTGGGTCCTTTGCCTTCTTTTTCGTCATTTGAATCAATGGTTTTGCTAGCAACGAAAACCCTACTATCCACTGTCGACAATATCCCACTATTCCAAGGAACATTCTCACTTCTCTTTGGGTTATAGGCATTTGCATTTTCTTGATTAATTTTACTCTTTCAGAGGTTATCCTTCTTTTTCCCCTCTCAATTTGGTGTCCTAAATATTTAACTGCTGTTGTACAAAACTGTAATTTTTCAGGTGAGACTTTATGCCCTTCTTCAGCCAAGTGATTTAATATTGCAATGGAGTCAACAACACAGTCCTCTCTGGTATTAGATGCCACTAGCAGATCATCTATATACTGCACTAAGACTGAACTTCCTGGCATCACTAGCTTCTCTAAGCACTTTTTCAATATTTGATTAAAGATGGAAGGACTTTCCGTGTACCCCTGAGGAACACGATTCCATACATAGACTTTGTTCTCAAATTTAAATGAAAAAGATACTGGCTATCTGGGTGCAATGGTATGGAAAAGAATGCTTGGCATAAATCAATCACAGTAAACCATTCTGCACTCCAGGGAATCTGGTATAGGATTACTGCAGGATTTGGCACTGTAGGACAACAAGGTTCCACAATCTTATTTATTTTGCGTAGATCCTGAACAATCCTATACTTTCCATTAGGTTTCTTCAAACCCATGATTGGTGAATTACAAGGGCTACTCATAACTTCTTTTAATATGCCTTGTTTTACCATTCTGTTAATTTCCTCAATAACTCCTGCTTTTACTTCTGCACTCATTTTGTACTGTCTGGTATTTGGGAAAATTGCACCTTCCTTTACAGTGATTTTTAATGGGTCTATTTTGGCCATAAGTCCTACTTCTTTCCCGGTGAAATCCCATACTATGGAATTTACTGTAGTTCTTAATTCTTCAGGTAACTCGTCTTTTGTTATCAAGGAGAACATCTCGTCTACTTCTGTATCTTGCTTTGCAATCA
Organism: Calotriton arnoldi; assembly: GCA_963921515.1. NCBI lineage: Eukaryota > Metazoa > Chordata > Amphibia > Caudata > Salamandridae > Calotriton > Calotriton arnoldi. The sequence goes on along the minus strand of CAWUFW010004950.1, from coordinate 982,729 downwards.
TAATTTTATATACATGGTCTTCATCCGGGGTCTGAACTGCAACACCATCCGGTGTGCAGAAAATTGTGCAATTCATTTTACACAATAAATCTCAGCCCAGTAAGTTTACTGGACTGGAATCACACACTACAAACTGATGCATTTCTCTAAAATGTCCAATCTTTACTTCCATTGGCTCGGTAAGGGGTGTTTTAATCTTTCGATTAGCTATACCCACAACTTGGATAGCTTCTCCAGAGAGAGGAAGGTCTGGGATGTCTGCTGTTCTCACAGTAGAACGTGTAGCACCAGTGTCCAAAAGGAAAGTGATATCCTTACCTCTTACTTTCCCTTCCACATATGAACCTGGCTGGTCTACCGGCAAGGATGCGCCAAGTACGCATTCCTTCTCCCCCTCTCTTAGGCACCATCATTGACTACATGGATAAAAGTCATCCTGTAAAAGAAACTGTGAAGTTACATAATCATTCTTACCACTTCCTCCTTGATATCCGACGTCTGTACCGGGCTTTGCTCTGCTTACATTACACTGTATAGGTGCAGGTGGTAACTGACTCTGAGGATTTACACCCTGCTGTGAGTCATTCTGCATCTGTGGATTTAAATTATGATTTGGGCCATTATTATTCAGAATATTTTTACATTCATCCTTCCAATGCCCCAATTTTCCACAACCATGACAAGGAAATTTCTTTTTAGCCTCTTCTCTACTCATTCGTCCTCTCACTTTACCACCATTTCCTGTGTCACCATTCGTTCCAGAATCTTTTCCCTGATTATCATTTGGATTATCCAAATTAATTCCTTGTCGCTCAGCCATTTTCACCTGAGCCCACATCACTTTCTCTTGCAGTTTCTTGTGCCTATCCTCAATGTCGTCTCCGCAATATTTTGCATATTTCAAAATTTCATCTATGGGTTTCCTTGCCAGCACAACATGTGCTGCTTAATCATCTGACAAATCTCTGGCTTTAAACCATAAACAAATCGGTAAACAAACTGACTCATGTTTTTATCTCCAATGTCCTCAAATCCACTATACTGTTTGAATACCTGCAACAGACGTTCATAATAGGCATGTACTGATTCACTTGCTTCTTGGGTAGTCCTGTCTATTTTCACCCAATCAGTTTCTTTTGGTGGTATTTTCCCTTTCAGGTAAGTTATTACCTGCTGATACTTTTTCATTACATCACTTGATGGAGCACCTGTCTTCGGATCTCTAGGATACTCTTCACTCGGCCAATCAACTGTAATTTTAAAATCTGTCCACAAATCGGCAGGTACCACTATGTCGAACAAACCATCCAAGTCCTTCAACAATACCTTTGACACTTTCACAAACCTCTCAACCTGCTTGTACCATTCAATTGGCTTTTCTCTCAACTTTGGAAAATCATTCGTAAATATCCTGTCTACTCCATGGGACATGAACATAACCTCCTCCACGTACTTCTCGCATCGGGTACATCTGCTCTGCTTTCCCTGTTTCTTTCATTAAATATTCAGAAGTGGTTCTACTGTACCGTGCCTCTTCCTTTTTCTTTGTCCATCTAGCTTTCCATTTATCTAAATCTCCCCATTTCTGTAAAACTGACATCAATTCTTTTACTTGTAGTTTTCGACCGGAGGCATTCATGTTTTCTAAATCTTTGTCAGAAAAATCTGCTCTATAAGGTTTCTGTAACACTTTTGACTTCCCTATTTCAATTCCCATCTGTAAGGCCAAATCTGACAATTTCTCATGAAATAATTTTACATTTCTAGTGATGCTTCTGCATACAAACAATAGCTCTTCTTCATCGTAAGTGTTTAAACGATCTACTCCCACATTTCCTGCTATCATTTCTTCTAACTCGACTTTTAATTTGTAGATGTCCATGATCTTTGGGGGTGAACTCTGTCTGTCTGATCCTTGTGCCCACCTTTCTAAGTCTTCTGGCGTTACTACTGTGGCACTTTTGGTTCCAGATGATGGTACTATATTTACATCTTTGGAGCAACCAGGTGTTATTCTTCTAGGAGTGCTATTTACAGATCCTCGAATCGGTAAATCCATTAAGGATATCATAGATTCACAATCACTGATTTGATCATCAATTATTACAGGTTCAGGTTTAGGATTTTCTACAGGTGTAGGCATGGCTAATGGTTTCGTATAATTTACCTTGTCCCCATACAAGGGAACCACTGGATCAATTGTTACAGGTATGGTCAGGGAATCAGGATGTACATTTAATTGTGTTATTTTCTGTATCAATTCTGCTCTGTTTCTGTCTATAGCCTCTTTCTCTTTATCCTGAAGTACCCTATTAACTGGTGGATTATGTAATACTTGCGGTACTAAGGGTGTTTTTAAAAGTGGTGCACTTGGGGTGCATCCACTTGTCCCTTCCTGATATGGTGGCGGGTTCTTTAATATTTCTTCCATAAACTCATCTTCAGAATCTCCAAACCCTGTCAAATGTTTTGTCTTTTCTGTGCATTTGCCTCCTAATGACTCTTCTGTTGTAATCACTGGATACAAACCCTCTGTAAGCATCGCTCTTCTCCACTGTTTCATCTGACCGTCTCTTGACTCATTTTGGTATCTAGGAAAAAATCCCCGATAACCCCTACTACTTCTTGATCGGTCACGTTCAAATGCCTCGGTTTCCCACTCTTATAAGGCTTCGTATTGAGTTAATCTTGGTCTAGGTTCTAAGTCATTCATCCTGAATCTCAAATTTTGAAGAATTCTCCCATTGAATGTACCATTCTCTGGGAAAGCTAATATTCCATCCTTTTTGGTATTTTCTATCCAATTTTCTAACCATACGCAAGTATGATAACCTCTTTCTATCATCATGAACGAAGCAGGCGTTTTTGCTGGTGGAATGATAATTCATTCTCTAGTTTTGATGGGTTTATCCTTCTTAAAATAATTATTAATCTTTTGTAAAAATGACATCTTCCTCTTTTCTCCGTACATTTTGGGTAAATCTCTGTGTATAAAATTATATTCTGCAAAACCTAGGAATCTCCTATCCGGACGAGTTCCTGTTATAGTCGGATCGCGTTTCCACATACAATCTCCACTATCCACTAGGATTTCGACTTCTATGCTACCAACCAATTAAATTCCAGCTAACATTTGTCTCCGAACCAATCCTAGCGCGGCCTTTTAGTGACGTTTGTCTGACAACCCCTCCTTTACAATCTGCGCTTCTCTGTCCCTCGCTGTTTCGACCAATCCCAGCGCGACACCTGTGACGTCAGTATTACTCCTGACTACTGACCCCTCCTTTATAAGAGTCTTTCTACACCCGCGGTTTCAACCAATCCCAGCGCGGCATTTTGTGACGTCAGCTTCCTCTCCGGCAGCTGACCCTCCCTTTACAAAATCGTACGCAAAACTTTATTTTCTCTACGCTTCTTATTAAAATTCAAAAACAACATAAAACATTTGCTATCGTGCCAGTTTCTCTAAATCGGAAAAGATAGTTTCTCTCACACTTAGTAAAACCTTTCCGTTTACTAAACATTCACTACGAGTAAAACCCTTCCGTTTACTCTTCACGTAAGCTTCCGAAATACCTGCTACTTCTTCAATGTTACCCTTTCTAGGTGATATAACATCACATTTTTACCAGTGTATTCCTTTGCTATTACTCACACGCATAGAGTCCCTAACGAGTACTGATAGCCCTGCTTAACTTTTCAGTACTATTTCTGCCTGACAGATAACCTCACTGCAGTATGGCTTCCACTTACCATCCGCTATTCAATTTTCCCGGGGAATTCTGGACAACATAAAACAAACTTTTGAACAAACAGATGTTAGTTTATAAAAATAAAATTCTCATTACCCAATTAACAAAGTACAACCATCCTCTGATAACCAGAAAACTGATCCAGCTGGTTACTAGCAACAAGCATTCATACACCGAATACTCACCTGGGCCCATTCATTCATACTACGCTAGCAATTTCCCACTGGGGGGTCAGTTGTACTCTTTATCAATATCCCTGCTACCAATTACTTTTCTGATTGAAGAGTAATGACTTACCAATGGACCCTTTGATAATTGGGAAGTTTAAAATGAGTGACATTCATTACAATTCATAAATTCTAAAATAATCACTGAGTCAAGAAGTTTTAAAATGTTTATCTAAGGTTTTAGCAGAGTAAATTACAGAACCACATGGTACTTTAATCGTATGTCAAGGACGAAGCCCAATAATCAATTATCGATCAATGACGGTTCCCAGAAAGAAGAAGATAGAGACAGCAGCACAACTAAAGGTTGCGTTTATATTTACCTAAAGGTGCGAGAAACCAAACCCCTTGTCCAAGGAGTTGGAAAGATAGGACCCATGAAGGATGAAGACCAAAGACGTCAGGACCTGGATCAGGACAGGATGGTGACCTCTCTATCAACGACGCCTGCGTCGTCCCCCTCTCTGATACTTCGCTTCTCCTTGCTTCTCTCAGGTAGTCTTCTAAGGTTCCGCCGTCCCCACCTCAGGACCTCTCTGGACAGCAGTTCAGTCTGCACTCGATCAGCTTGTCGAGCACCAAAGCATGAATATCGAACCTCGAACTAACTAATTAGCTAATGCTATATCTATTATACCCTTCTATGCCCATGTACCTCCCCTTTATGTTGCAAAATTATGGGACCACTACTTCTGATTTGACGGGGACAGGGGTTGATCCTCACACCATGTCAATTTAGTTCAATTTCTTTAAGCCCATTGTTTTAAAATACCGCCCATTACAATTAATACATTTGCTTTATTTCCCACCCGTTTCCCATTGATTCCGCAATACATTTTGTATACAATTGTATCGTCTTCAGGTACATTTCAGATAAACTTGTGAACCAGGCTTCGCGACCTTGGAGGGCTTCCAAGTTGACTTCATCGCTTCCTCTGGTCAGCCTTTCAGGGCGCATGCGCAGAACCAATGTCTCTCGAGCTGCAGTTCAACCAACCCAGGCCCATTTACAAACTAATAAAAGTCAAAGAAGAAAATATTAAAATCACAAAATAAATGGTTTCGCTGTATACCCACTCTATCTACTCTATTCCCATTTAATTAAATTCTATCCCGCATTAATAGCATTAGAATACCACGCATTAATAGCATTAGAATACCACAATTTTAATTGCAGCATATGAGCAAGCTGTAGCATGTGAAAACATTAAGCAGCCATTTTAATACACTCTGCGCAGAAGCAAAGGTTTCCCTCCAAGCAAACAAAGACGTCATACCACGTGATATGGTTGACACATGCGCAATGAGGTTCCCGCGCATTAGCTGCCATTTTGGATTAGACAAGCGTTATTTATTAGCTTAAACACATAGGCAAGCTTCTCTAGGTTTGTATTTATGTGTGCATTTGTTAGTATGGACATTACAAAGATTAATAATTAATACTGTGAGAGGATTGCTTACGAGCAAGTCTCATTGTGAGTTTCTTGCTCCATCATACCCACGTGACAAGTTGTATCCCAGGAGACATGTGGATTCAGTTTTGCATTTTCCTAAACAAGACACAACCTTTTCTTCCTGGAGAAGAATCCACCAGTGGAATTTTGTTCTGAAAAGAAATAGAGGAAATGTAGGCCCAGATTTACTACTTTTTCACACAAAATTTTGCATCACCAAATTTGCGTAAGGGGGATAATACAGTGGTTTATATATACAAAGGTTTGTCTGCTGCTGGTGCCAGTGCCTTCTATGGCACTCAACAAAACTTTGTGGCGTGGTGCACAGCCAGACTTCACGGTACAGAGGTGGGCGTATGCTGTTTGGCATAAGATCTGTGATGAATGTATACCCTTCCACTACAATCCCAACTCCTGTATTGAACTATATTGAAAATTAACTTTCCTTCAGGAAGAAACTTAAGACATGGCTGTTTCCCCGTTAATGTACCAGAGGCCCTACTCTCGGCACAGTACTCACCAGCACGGGTAAGCCTTCAGGTAGCCATGCGCTTTACAAAACATAAACATAAACACTTAAGCATATATTCAGACAAACTCGGAAGATTACCTTGCATTGCCTTGAATCAAACACCCAGCAAGCAGTATTTAGGGTGGAGGAATTAAAATATTTCTCTGGCTTATGCTTGCTTTAGGTAGGCATCAGATTTTGACAAAAGCATGGTCGGATTTCCATAATAGATCAGGTTTTACGTTAAAACCTATGGGCGCTGGCGCTGATCCACCTAGTTTTTGCCTCCTTCATGCAAAGTGGTTCAAAGCATTTCTTGTGCTGTGAAAAGAGCATCTTCCCAGGACAAAACACCTTGTATGCTGAATACTGCACAGCATGCGCAGCCTCGCATCACTGATGCAAAACGTTTGTGAATCTGGGCCTTCATGTTAAGACAGAAGCCATGTGCTACTTGTACCTCTACATTATCGCCCCTTTAACAGTAGAAATGTATTAGATACTTCCATTAAACAGTAGTTTTCCTTTTTGAAGAAACCTTGTTACTGCCAAACTTTGCAGCAGACTATGGTCGGCCAGTATACATTTTTGTCCATGCAATGGGGAATAACTCCTCGGACCCGAAATTACTGGGCAGATTTTCACCATTTCAGATAAAAAAAAGGATTGGGCAATTCCATCTGTACAGCTGGTATTACGTGTCTCTGCGTTGCCGGTGGGGGGGTGGGGTTAGGGTCAGAGGTTAAGGCATACTTGTGTCTGTCCAAGGGGAGAGATTTCTGCTCCTTCGGCCTCCTGCAGGTGAGGGGGCGGGGGGGCGGGGGGCGGGCAGTGCTGCTTGCCATACATGGCCCCTGCAGCAAGTCCTACGGACCCAGTGTCTTCTTGCCTGGAATGATAATATTTGGAGTTTTAAGAACAGATAATACCAGGACAGGACTCACTTCTAACGGGGTGGAATAACCCTACTCGTAATGAGGCCCCATGAAGTGTATTGATGGTACTGCTCGCTATTCAGCTTGCATGTGGGTCCCTCTGCTTTCTCAGTCACAGTTTTATTATGGCTGGGTGCTCTTATAGTCATGGGTGCACTTTGAGTTAGTTCTGGAGGATCAGCTTGCACATTCTGAGGAGTACATGTGGCGCTGGGTCTGTTTCAGTGTAAATTGTGTGGGGTATGGGTTTCCTGATCACTGTTCACAGCCCAACACTATATGGGGATTAAATAGGTTTTATCATTTTAAGAATTATAATTTGTGTGATTTACTGATACTTACCCTCTGCCATTTTCAAGGTGCATGCAATTGGTACTATAGGACTCAGTTGTGGATTATCTGCCTGATTGCCAAACTGTGAATATGACAGTGGCTCATCCGCCACACTAGCAAGGCCCACGTAAATATCCACATTTAGATGTAGGCAGTAACAGCTTCGAGAATTCTGGGTCAGAGGGTCCTGAAACAATCAGAAGTTTCTGGGTCTCAGTCAAGATAACCTGGGTCTCTTGCTTCAGGTGTCCTGGGGCCCCTGTACTGTGTACTCTCAACCTAGTACACATTTTATGTTAGTTCATTTTGATTTTGATGATTACATTTTTCAGGTTTAATTTCTCTAATATTCATTTCTAAGCAGCTGTCTAAGTCAGGGGAGCCCATCATGCACAAACGGAGCAAATGGCCTCCATGTATCTTTTATTTGTCCATTTCATCTACATTGCTCATTGATGCCAATGTTGCCTAGCAATCACCGAGTATGTTCAATGCTGGCCCAGAAGGAGCATTTAAGGCCATTGCATGCATGGCCATGCACAGCCGGTGCCTAGCTGGAGCACCAAACTCATCTCCGGCTGATCCTGCCTTGTCTGTACCCAGCAGCACCAGACCACCATGCCTGTTCTACTTCTGGGATTTCTTATACACTGGAAAAGTCTCTATTTCCTTGAGACGCACCCAACTTAAACACACTTATCAAATCCTTTATATATCTGCCTCAGTGTACCTCAAATATGCAACAACTTTTCATTCAGTTCGGCCACACTCAGTCTTGTACATCTAGTTCATTAAGCTGTCTTCCCCTCAGTAGGCACTCCCTCTTATGGCACTGAACAGAAAAATCACTACTTATCAACTCCTCCTGGCTTGGCGTCCTGTGTCTAGTAGAAACATGGTTACAGGATCCATCCAGCACTGACCAGTCCATTGTCCTACTTCATGGATACAAAATAATCCTCAGAGATTTTCTCAGTAAACCCGGTCCAGTCTCACCATAGTTTTTAAAGACAATTTACTCTTTACTATGCTGGACATAAACGCGCACATACAGATTCTCCTCTACTCTCCATCTTAACCCCTCACTCTCCAAATCTGGACATCTTATTTACTGCTCCCCCAAACTCTCAATTAATTCCAGTAGCACCATTCAATAATTTGTTGCACCGTATACAATTAAATTGGCCTACTTTATGATCTTAGGTGACCTTAATAGCAGGTTGGACTGCCCACAAAATAAGTCTCCAAGCTGTCTATTTTAGGCCTCCAGTCAGTAATAACCTACTCACCCATTCTGCAGGTCAAATACTAGATCACATGTTTGCCCACAAATTCTCTCATTATAGTATCTACGCCTATCCCCACTCCCTCTTTTAGTCATTATAAGACGTCTTTCTTGTCCATCGTCCCTTAACAGCCCTCTGTCTGTCACCTATGCACCATTCCTTAAACTCGCTTGGTGAAAGATTACAGCCACTATATTTTCTGAGGTCACCCTCCCAATTCCTCAGTCATTTCCAGTATGGTCAACAATGCCAGTCACATTCACTCTTGGGTCACCTCTTCCCTTAATAATGTTGCTCCTCTTACATTGGGGTGCTCTGATGTAGCATATCTTCTGCTGCTTGACATACTAGTGACCTAATAAAGGCTAAACAGCATTGTAAAGCACTAAAATACCTGTAGTGGAAGCACTACAATTCTGAGGCTCATGGTGACTCCTCTGCGACACAGAAAACCTATAAAACATTAAGGAGCCAAAGCATCATTCTATTCAGCTTGTTTACTCAATGCAAGTAATTCTTCTTAGGAAGTATTTAACATTGTTAAACCCCACCTCAAAACCCATGCCACAGTATAGGTAATTCAACTTTCTAAAGAGTTGTCATTTATTTGCCAGTTTTTCATAATTAGATTCAAGACATTTAAGACCCCTTCAGCACTTCCACTTATTTACATCAACCCCCTGATATGACCTTTAAAATTGCCCCTTATCTTGTTTCTGTTTTCACTTTTTATTATTTCAGATACCCTAGCTTTGGCCTGGTCCATCCAGTCAGGATCTTCCATGACCCTTGCTCAGCCCAATTTCTCTCTCTATTGGTCAAGTAACATCTGTTTGTAAATCATATCACATCGCTCCTTCAGCTGAGGTCACCACTCTATATAGTTATAGACCAGTCTCAGTACTCCTTTTTCCAAGAAAAATCATTGACAAGAATGTCAACAGCTTACCATACAGATTTGGAATAATGAACTACTTGACGGTCAACAAGAGTCAAGCTTGGCTGCCAGACTATCAGTAGGTCTAGTGGCACATTTCTTGATCTCATCCCACTCAATCTTCACTGGTTACCTGTAGGCTAATGATTATCTTTAAACACTCTGGTTCAGTTATCGAGTGCTGGTAAGTCTGGCCCACCTTTCTTCCTACAAGGTGTTCTAGACATAGGGCCCGATTACGATGGATTTTTGTGAATTAGGCCCTCAGTATTAGTGTAGGCCCGGCCATAAACTGTAATAGAGTGTACATTTTCTAATCTAACTCCATGCACGCATTGATACTGATGCTTTGTGATAATATGGGTATTAGTTGAGTGGGGAGGTGGGTGAGGACCCACCATACATAATAACCACAATCCTTGTCAGGGTGGACCTTTAAAATCATTAACTTAACCTGAGCTCACCCCTGGTAGCAATTGCACATAGCAGACAGACTCAACAACGTGCAAAGTATTTATGCTCAAACAGAAATAAAGTCAACTGTGTTTTAGATTTACAATTAGATAGATCTACTGCCCACCTACCAAAATCCCCTGCATTCCAAATGCGAAGGGGTTGCAGACCTGGCTTCAAAAAAGGCAACTAGTAGAAATTTGGCAGACCCGAAATCCGGCAAGCCAGAAATACCCCTACTACTCTTCCACGCATAACATGCACACTCAACTTGATAGATTTATGGGCACCTCCCGACTCACACACTTCCTTCACCATGACTACGTTTTGCCGTAAAACCTTACCCAATCGCAACCCTCATTTGGCCATCTTGGAATGGGATAAACTCTTAACCTCGATCACTAAGTGGCACATGGTAATAACGACTTTGGTGGATGGTGTCTTCTGTCAGGCTATGCTATATCACATAGAGTCATAGAGTCATATTTTAAAGTAAATGAGGGCTTGGTGTCTTCTCCTTCTCCTTTAGTTGAATGGGAGCCTTTTAAGGTTGCTATTAATGGGTTCTTCATACAATCAACTGTTGGAGTCTGCCAAACAATAAACAGGGATTCTCTACAACTCGACAAGAAGCTGTGTACATTGGAAAACCAGCTCCCTGCATCCCCAGACCAATTAGACACACTTTGTCACCTGAAGAGTAATTATTATTATAAATTGGAAATCCTCCAATGCAATGTTTATTCCTCTTATTTGTCCAAAATACATAACAAAGGTGACAAACATGGCAGGCTGCTAGTGCACTTTGTGTAACCTCCACCTCCTCAATCCATCCCTCTTTCAATTAATACACCACATTGGAGCTACAGAATGCACACAGGCAGGTTTTATTTTGATCTTTTAAACTATATCAAGCAATTGTACAGCAATAACTTCAACCTTGTTGACGACAACATCAGGCTCTTCTTCATGGAAGTGTACAAGCCTAGTGTATCCCCAGAGGATAATGAAACATTAGGACAATCCTCCAGCCTCCAAAGGGTCAAAGCAGTCTCCGAGATTTAGCCCGAGGTAAATCCCAGGCAGGAACGGAGGGTATGCTGACAGAATTCCATGCCATGTTTCCACTCTACTAGCATCCCAATTCCTAAAACTGTACAAGAGTACCTAGGAGAGGTGTGGTGCAGCGGCCAGGGCAGCTGACTTCAGAGCACAGGGCTCACCGTTCGATCCCCGGCGGCAGCTCAGCTCAGCACCATGTGACTCTGGGCAATAGCTCACTTGATTTCCATAACGGACCCCAGCGCCTTGAGACCCGTAAGGGTGAGTAATTCGCACTTTACAAATACGGATTTACATTTATTTTTTTTACACCATGGACTCCTTGCCTCCCACTATGTGAGAGGCTTTATTGACGACTATCCCCATAAAAAGTAAATTTCCCAAGGAGGTCTCTTCTTATAAGCCACTGTCTATATTGAATGGCAATTACAATGTATTGGCTAAACCATCTTTTACAATTCTTACCCATTTTGACCCACTGCGATCAGACAGACTTTATTCCTGGGCATAATACTTCCCTAAACATGCAAAGACTTTGGCATACCATGTCTCTTTCCTTGGACAATTAGCCTCAAGAGGCCCGCAAAGCCTTCAACCTTGAACACGAAACAATTTTGGCTCCTTAAATTGGCATTACATGTACAGGATCCTTGAGTCCTTTGGAATTCCCGCATATATGCGCAAATGGATTTGGATCCTCTACACCGACCTTACTGTGAGGGTAAAGAGTGGCCTCTGCATCTCTGGCTCCTATCACAGCTGTAGTTGCTCTTGGCAGGGCTGCCCCCTGTCGCCACTGCTGTTTGCAATAGCCATAGGGCCTTTCACCTCTACACGCAGGGAGCACAATGGGGCATTCTGCAACATAGAGAGTCCCGGGCTGTCTCTTTATATGCTGATGACGTTCTTATTTGAGGAACCTTAGAATGTGTCAGGCTGCAATCCTCAGGAACAATATCTCCCCAGGAAGCCCACCTTCCAGCACCATCGCCTTTGATTCGGAACATCACAGAGCATCTGAGTGGCCAGACAAGGGCAAGGGAATTTTGGAAGGGCACTGCTGGGAAGTAGACCTGAAACAATATTTAACACAATTGGTCAATTGGCTGCTTGTGCACTAATGGATAAGGAGAACAATGCAGGGGCTATTCAATGAATGTGATTGAGGTTTGAATTCACCTGTAAATTACGCAAATGGATTTACCAGAAACGTAGACTTAACCTAAAGATGTATTCCGCCAAACAATAATGGGCAACAGTTCTACAATATTAACAGCAAACAGTGAGTCCTCTCTCAAAGGCCTTAGCTCCTACTGAGTCCCTAAGTCTGTTTCTTGTTGACCTGTGGCTCACAGTCATGTTATCAGAACAGCACACTCCACGTGTCTTTAAAATGTTCCTGAGGTAAATCTCACTCGGCACCTTGTTTTTCAAAGATTTATGTCTTTTAAACCCATGTGAAATTTTTCACTTGAAGGCCTTCAATGTTAAAGCTAGATTGATGCAACACAATGAGCTTTCGATTATTTAACAATCAAATTTTCCACCCGACTTGTAACTGGACTCGGGAGAATTGTCTTCATTCACCACACGAGGCAGTCTATTATTGCACAGGAACCGGAAAAGCTTTCCTCAACTAAATTCAGGAACCAGAGACTGCTATGCTAACTATGCTTCTCAGGAAGCAAAACAATAACAGACAGGAGTGAGTGGAAGTGGTCTGTTTTTATAGGAAAATTGCCGCTGAGAGTCAGATCCACTTGCTGGAATTCAAGGCCTCGCAAGATCTTGGCAATGGCTGTAGGAGAGTAGGATCTGCTTCACATGGGTAACCCCACTTTTTGCTGATGCTTCACTGTTTTTCGACTTTAGTCTGGCTGGGGCCCTGCTAATCAGCACCCCAGCCTAGCTGATTCCTCTCTAAAATGGTTTCCATGTGCCTTAGGCACATCTCTGATTGGAATCTGGAGTGCCCTTGTAAGTCCCTAGTATATGGTATACTATGTACCCAGGGCATAGGTACCTCAGAGGCCTGCCAGGGACTGAAGCATGTATTGTGCCAACCCTGGAAGGCCAACCAAAGGACACCACAGGTCTGCTACTGCAGCCTGGGTAAGGTGGTGCATGCACCCCTTACAGTGATATAGGTTACCTATATCACTACATACATACACACATATAAACCTATAAGTCACTCCTATGGCAGGCCTTGTCAATCCTGAAGGCAGAGTGCTTGGTTCCTATGTGAGAGGGTGCCCCTGCATGAGCAGAGCCCCTCTGCAGCGTTCGGAGACCCTTCTCTGATGCTGTTTGTAGTGCAGCCTGACCATATACTCTTAAGCGCATTATAACCTCGCGTTAATTGCTAACTTTGGGATGGCTGCACGGAAACATGTCGTGTTTGGTGTCAAACATCTTGGAATACTACACCCCCGCCAGTTCTGGCGGCGGGGGTAGCATTCCACCCTTCTAGAGGGAGAGACATGTACACACTGGCCTGCCCGGTAACTTCTTTCCAAGCCCTGGCATCACAAAATGGATGCCGCTGCCACAGACACGGGTCTGGCCTCCTGCTGCTGACTGAAACTCCGGCAGGGGAGGCCTGGACAATAGGTTTCCTGTCCCAGGAAGGTGTAACCACCTCCCCAGAGAGGATAATGTGTATTGGGGCTGGGCGGGAGCACTCTCTGGTGCTTTGAAGTCCTGCACTGGGCGCACACTTGGTGTCCCTGTGCATACCCCAGTTCAAACTGGTTCAGGGGCTTCCAGTCCCTGCTCTGGCGCGAAACTGGACAATGGGAATGGGTGTAACCACCCCTCTTCCCTGACCCTCCCATAGGTGGGTCCCCAGAGTATGTCCAACCCCCTAACTTAGTATAAGTATGGGACCCCAGTCCTTAGGACTTTAGATTTACCTGGACGAAACTCTGACACAGAATCCTGGACCTTAGATGCTCTACTTTAAGATTAGAGGACTGAAGAATCTCCCTTGGGGTCAAGGAGTGACTCCCCTGCTTGGCAGGCACCAATGAAGCAATTGTCCGGTCTGCATCGCTGAAGCTCCCGCCGGACACCGAAGTCTTTGCATCACCAGAGGTAGATTTACAGACTTCCCCGAGGCTGCCCTGAGTCCCCAGCAAAGCTGAGGCCCGTAGGTGTTGTGGGTAACGTGGAACCGTGACCCCTGGACACCAAGCACATTTGCAAGTGCATCCTCTTTCTGGTCCTCCATGAAGTTGGGCTTTGGGCTCCAAATAGCCCCTGCCTCCAGCACCGACTGCACCGAAGATCACTGGCCTCCACTCCACGAGTGTCCCGTGAGCCAGCTCTAAGTGCGTCCACTTGAGGCTCCTTTGCGGTTGCTAGTCCATTGGCTAGTAGGCCCTTCCGAAGGCTAATCTTCTTCTGCTTGGGCTTCTCTAGTTGCACCAGGCGTGCCCTGACTTACCTTCACTGGGTGAGTCCCTCAGACCTTGCTGGTCTGCACCACTGTCCTTCTTCTATTTCCACAAGACTTGCCGTTGCCAAGGCTTGTTGGGTCCAATCTGGTCGCCGATACCCCAGCAATCGACAGACGTCATGGAACAGCTCGAATCCAGCTCCTGGTCATCGTCGACACCTCCTGGACCTCGTGGCTGAAGAGTCAAGACAACCATCAACCAACCTGAAGCACTCGACATCGGTGGGCATCCGCTCATCGCCTTCCTGGTCACTGGCTAGTGACCCAGACTCTGTCCCCTCTGCTTTCAGGTTCTTCAGATCTTCGATCCACCTTTGGATCCACCCGAACTCTTTCGACTTGGCCGCCAGCAGCAATTTGCAGCAGATCGCCATTGAAAACGACAACACCCGACCCCGAAAGACACCTATGCACCCGGCTTCCCTGGGTGAGGTAACTCGAGTACTCCGGTGCTCCCGTGGGTATAGACTCTAGAACAACCCAGTTCTAAAGGGGTTTGCTCCAAGTCCTCCTCTAAGTGTCCCTTTTCTTTAAAATTCCAACCGCGACTTTCCCCATAGAAGTCAACGGCGATTCGCGGCTGTGTTCTCACTGCACGCGTCCCCCGTGGGTCCCCTGTGTCACTACCTTGGGTGGTTCCTTGTGGTCCAAGCACTTCTACAGGCTCTAGGTCTTGTGTCTAGCTCAGTCATGGTTCTTATACCACTTTATTGGTATATGGTTTGGTACGCCCCTAGGGCTCAAACGTGTATTTGTGCTATTACTGTTGATAACTAACTTATAACTTATGTATTTCGAACTCTAGCCTCATAAAGAGACTAGAGGGGTGTGTTTAGCAATAAATACATATATTTTGAATATATACCTGGTGTGGTCCTCTTTCATTTGGTCACTCAAGAGATTATAGACTGGTAAAACAAGCTGCTTTACATTCCTTCAAGACTTAGCCTGAAGGCTGCTCTCCATAGCTACCACTAGGATAGCTTTCAATAAAGGTTGTCTTTAACCTATCTCCAATAAGGGGTTGTTTGGACTGGTGTAAGGTGCCCACTATAATTAGTGGACAGCTTATACCAGGCCAACTTCTCACATTGGTGTGCAGCGTGTGGGATTCCAGCTTGCTATTGTTTTACCAGATAATCTCAATTGAATTGATCAACTGAAAACCACTAAGGGTACCTTAGGTACATATAAATCAAGCTTAGTATACAGTAAGTTCTACTGAACTTAGAGTTGTGTGATAAGGGATAGCACACCCTTTCTACAACTCAAGAGAGTTTAGTAGGCCACACTAGAGTAGGCAGTGCATACACCACACCTCACTAGTAATGTCTTCAAAGCCAGGACCCAGTGAGTCCTTGCCAGAAGCCAGTGGGCTTCTTCCCTCCAAGTATGATAATCTCCCATTCTTGGAATTGAGAGCATTGTGCAATACTAGGAAGCTGAAGGCAGGCAAAAGTGCCAGCATCAAACACCTCAGAGAGGTGCTACTAGCTGATGATCTCAGCAGGCCCCTAGGGTCTGAAGGGGTAGGCAGAGAGGGTGGGGCAGAAAATGAGGAAGGGGTCAGGGGTGAAGAAACCCATGGCCCCCCATCTGAAACTGGCCAGGAAGGTGAAAATGACCTTGACCTGGAAAACCCAATTCCTCCTGTGGAGGAGGAGGAGGATGAGAATGACCTCCCTTTGCCCCCCAGGAAGAGTTGTGAGTGTGCCCAGAAGGACTAGATCTCTTTCTCAGGAGTCTAACCACTCTGACACCTCAGTAGGGACCTCTGTCTCCTCTCATGGAAGGGAATCCTCTCATGAGAGGAGGAAGAGACTGATTCAGTATGAGCAAGCCCAGCTTGAACTCAGAAAACAGCAATTGGCTATACACAGGGAGTCCCTAGATCTCTATAGAGAGAGAAAAAAGTTGGGACTAGAGTCCCATGGTGGCAGCCATTTCCCCAGAGATAGGGAAAGGTCTTATGACCATAGAAACCTGAGCAAGATTGTCCCTCCCTACCAGAGTGGGGATGACATCCACAAATGGATAACTGCACTGGAGAGGGCCTGTAAAGTACAGAGGGTCCCTCAGGAGCAGTGGGCAGCAATCTTGTGGCTCTCCTTTGCAGACAAAGGTAGAGACAAGCTCCTCACTGTAAGAGGATGCTGACAATTACAAAGTCTTGAAGAGTGCTCTGATTGATGGGTTTGGCCTAACAACTGAACAATACAGGTTAAAGTTCAGAGATACCCAAAAGCACAGACTCAAGACTGGGTAGACTATGTGGATTGTTCTGCTAAGGCTCTGGAAGGTTGGTTGATGGGCAGTAAGGTATGTGACTTCACAGGATTGTACAATCTTATCATGAGGGAGCAGATTCTTAATAACTGTCAAAATCAGCTGTTGCATCAGTACCTGGTGGACTCTGATCTGACCTCTCCCCAAGAATTGGGAAAGAAGGCAGACAAATGGGTCAGAACCAGGGTGAGGCAGAAGGTACAGAACCAAGGTGGTGACCCAAAGAAGCAAGATTCTAAGAACTCTGATAAGGGTGGGGAGAAGGGTAAAGACCAGAAGTCTTCACAAGGCCCCCAAAAATCTTCTTTAGGTGGGGATTCACAGTCTAACAAAGGGAAAGGCCAAAAGAAACCATGGTGCAAGGTCTGTAAGCAAAAGACCCACTGGACCAGTGATTGCACCAAGTCCAAAGACTCTACTCCAGCCCCCACCAATGCCCCTAAGGCACCTGCTCCCCCTAGTGCAGTTACAGTTGGTGGTGGGACTACACCAGCCAAGGGTTTAGTAGGGTTGACCCTGGGTAAAGAGATGAGCTCTGACCTAGTCAGAGAACTCACTCAGGCTGTCCTAGTCTGTGATGGAGGCATGGATGTGACATCCTCTGTGAGTCCCAGTAATCTGGGCAAGTACAGGCAACAGCCCTTAATCAATGGAAAAGAGGCTTTGGCATTTAGGGACACAGGGGCAAGTGTCACCATGGTGACACAAGACCTTGTGGATCCTGGGCAGATTATACTTGGTGAAATGTACCAAGTGACCAATGCTAGCAATGTCAGAACACATCATACTCTGGCAGTTGTTAACTTCTCCTGGGGAGGGGTATCTAGCCTTAAGAAGGTTGTGGTAAGTGCAGACCTACCAGTTGAATGCTTGCTTGGCAATGATTTAGAAACTTCAGCTTGGGCAGAAGTGGAGCTCAGGACCCATGCAGAAATGCTGGGCATCCCTGCAGATGTGTTTGCTGTGACCAGGTCACAAGCCAAAATGTCTAACACTGAACAGGCCTTGGATTCTGGAATAATGGACCAAGTGCCCTCCAAGAAGAGGAGTAGCAGGGTAAAGGCAGTGCATTCCCCCTTGGCTCAGAAGGAAGATCAGTCTCTTGAGGGGATGATCTCAGTCCTGAGGAAGGAACTGTCCCAGAGGAGCTTGAACCTGACCAGGTTGAGTTCTTGGGGACAGGGGGCCCTTCCAGGGCAGATCTGAGCCAGGAGCAGCAGAGCTGCCCCTCTCTTGAACCCCTCAGACAGCAAGCTGCTGCTGAGGCTGCTGGGAAAGCTAGTGGTCCCCATACAGTGTATTGGGATGATGGACTCTTGTACTCAGAGTGTAGAGACCCCAAGCCTGGTGCCACCAGGAGGTTGGTTATACCTCTGAAGTTCAGGGGCTTCCTATTGACCCAAGCCCATGACATTCCCTTAGCAGGTCACCTGGGCCAGAATAAGACTTGGGACAGAATTGTCCCTCACTTTCACTGGCCCCACATGTCTGAAGACACCAAGGAGTTTTGTCGCTCCTGTGTAACCTGCCGGGCCAGTGGCAAGGCAGGTGGCACCACAAAGGCCCCCCTTATACCACTACCTGTGGTGGGGGTTCCCTTTGAAAGGGTGGGGCTTTACATTGTTGGTCCCATGGATCCCCAAACAGCATCTGGGCACAGGTTTATCCTGGTGGTAGTGGATCATGCCACCAGGTACCCAGAGGCTATTCCCCTTAGGACCACTACAGCACCTGTGGTGGCAAGAGCCCTCCTGGGGATTTTCTCAAGAGTGGGCTTCCCTAAGGAGGTTGTATCAGACAGGGGTGCTAACTTTATGTCTGGATACTTGAAAGCAATGTGGAAGGAGTGTGGAGTGACTTACAAGTTCACCACACCCTATCACCCCCAATGCAATGGTTTAGTTGAGAGATTCAACAAAACCTTGAAGGGCATGATTAAAGGGCTCCCAGAGAAGCTTAGGCGAAGATGGGACATACTCTTGCCCTGCCTTTTATTTGCATACAGGGAGGTGCCTCAAAAGGGGGTTGGCTACAGCCCTTTTGAACTTTTGTTTGGTCACCCTGTCAGGGGTCCATTGTGCTTGGTGAAGGAAGGATGGGATTTACCTCTCAAGCCCCCAAAGCAAGACATAGTAGACTATGTACTTGGTCTCCGCTCCAGGATGGCTGAGTACATGAAAAGGCAACTAAAAACCTTGAGGCTAGCCAGGAACTTCAAAAAGCCTGGCATGACCAAAGGCTGTACTGACTGTTTACCAGCCAGGACAGAAGGTGTGGGTGTTGGAGACAGTGGCCCCAGCAGCTCTCCAAGACAAATGGAGTGGACCCCATACCATTGTTGAACAGAAGGGTGAGGTTACCTACTTAGTAGACCTAGGAACACCCAGGAGTCCCCACAGGGTTCTCCATGTCAACAGGTTAAAACCATATGTGGACAGGGCAGACATGGGCTTGCTCATGGCTACTGATGAGGGACAGGAGGAAGAGAGTGACCCACTCCCTGACCTGCTCTCACAGAACCCTGATGATGGGTCAGTGGATGGTGTAGCCTTGGCAGGCAGCCTCACTGCCCAGCAGCAAACTGATTGCAGACAGGTGCTCAATCAGTTCAGGCACATATTCTCACTGACACCCAGTCAGACCACCTGGTGCACTCATGAAGTGGACACTGGGGACAGTCTGCCTATTAAAAATAAGATTTATAGGCAACCTGACCATGTCAGGGACTATATCAGGACAGAAGTCCAGAAGATGTTGTATTTGGGAGTTATTGAACCCTCAGATAGCCCTTGGGCTAGTCCAGTGGTCATTGTGCCAAAACCTCACACCAATGGTGGGAAAAGAGAGATGAGGTTTTGTGTGGACTACAGGGGTCTCAATGCAGTCACTAGGACTGATGCCCATCCAATACCTATGGCAGATGAGCTAATAGACACTTTGGCCTCAGCCAAGTATCTAAGCACATTTGACCTGACAGCTGGCTACCGGCAGATCAGACTAGCTGATGATGCAAAGCCAAAGGCAGCATTCTCAACCCCTAGTGGGCATTATCAATTTGTGGTGATGCCCTTTGGTCTGAAGAATGCACCTGCCACTTTTCAGAGGTTGGTGAATCCAGTCCTTACAGGTCTGGAAGCCTATAGTGCAGCATATCTAGATGATATTGCTGTCTTTAGCTCCACCTGGGAGGATCACCTGGTCCACCTCAGAAATGTTTTGCAGGCCCTGCAGAAAGCAGGCCTGACTATCAAGGCCACCAAGTGCCAGATAGGGCAGAGTCAGGTTGTGTACCTGGGCCACCTTGTGGGTGGAGGCCAGGTTCAACCACTGCAGAGCAAGATCCAGACCATCATGGATTGGACTGCTCCAACTACCCAGACTCAGGTGAGAGCCTTTTTAGGCCTGACTGGGTACTATAGGAGATTTGTCAAGGGGTATGGATCAATAGTGACATCCCTGAATGACTTAACTTCCAAGAAAATGCCCAAAAGGTTCAGTGGACAGTTAGCTGTCAAAAGGCATTTGATGACCTAAAGCAGGCAATGTGCACTGCTCCCATTCTACAGAGTCCTGATTACTCCAAGAAGTTCATTGTCCAAACAGATGCATCTGAATTGGGGGTAGGGGCTGTACTGTCACAATTGAATGATGAAGGTCAGGATCAGCCAGTAGCTTTTATTAGCAGAAGGCTGACCCCTAGAGAGAAACGTTGGTCAGCCATTGAGAGGGAGGCCTTTGCTGTGGTCTGGGCTCTGAAGAAGTTGAGGCCATACTTGTTTGGTACTCACTTCCTTGTTCAAACAGACCATAAGCCCCTCTTACGGCTAAAACAAATGAAGGGTGAAAACCCCAAACTGCTTAGGTGGTCCATTTCCCTACAGGGGATGGACTTCACAGTGGAACATAGACCTGGGAGTAACCATGCCAATGCAGATGGACTCTCTAGGTACTTCCACTTAGAACATAAAGACTTAACTGGGCAAGGTTAGTTTAATGTCCCTACGTTTGGGGGGGGGGTTGTATAGGAGAGTAGGATCTGCTTCACATGGGTACCCCCACTTTTTGCTGATGCTTCACTGTTTTTCGACTTTAGTCTGGCTGGGGCCCTGCTAATCAGAACCCCAGCCTAGCTGATTCCTCTCTAAAATGGTTTCCATGTGCCTTAGGCACATCTCTGATTGGAATCTGGAGTGCCCTTGTAAGTCCCTAGTATATGGTATACTATGTACCCAGGGCATAGGTACCTCAGAGGCCTGCCAGGGGCTGAAGCATGTATTGTGCCACCCCTGGAAGGCCAACCAAAAGGACACCACAGGTCTGCTACTGCAGCCTGGGTAAGGTGGTGCATGCACCCTTACAGTGATATAGGTTACCTATATCACTACATACATACACACATATAAACCTATAAGTCACTCCTATGGCAGGCCTTGTCAATCCTGAAGGCAGAGTGCTTGGTTCCTATGTGAGAGGGTGCCCCTGCATGAGCAGAGCCCCTCTGCAGCGTTCGGAGACCCTTCTCTGATGCTGTTTGTAGTGCAGCCTGACCATATACTCTTAAGCGCATTATAACCTCGCGTTAAATGCTAACTTTGGGATGGCTGCACGGAAACATGTTGTGTTTGGTGTCAAACATCTTGGAATACTACCCCCCGCCAGTTCTGGCGGCGGGGGTAGCATTCCACCCTTCTAGAGGATGAGACATGTACACACCAGCCTGCCCGGTAACTTCTTTCCAAGCCCTGGCATCACAAAATGGATGCCGCTGCCACAGACACGGGTCTGGCCTCCTGCTGCTGACTGAAACTCCGGCAGGGGAGGCCTGGACAATAGGTTTCCTGTCCCAGGGAGGTGTAACCACCTCCCCAGACAGGATAATGTGTATTGGGGCTGGGCAGGAGCACTCTCTGGTGCTTTGAAGTCCTGCACTGGGAGCACACTTGGTGTCCCTGTGCATACCCCAGTTCAAACTGGTTCAGGGGCTTCCAGCCCCTGCTCTGGCGTGAAACTGGACAAAGGGAATGGGTGTAACCACCCCTCTTCCCTGACCCTCCCATAGGTGGGTCCCCAGAGTATGTCCAACCCCCTAACTTAGTATAAGTATGGGACCCCAGTCCTTAGGACTTTAGATTTACCTGGACGAAACTCTGACACAGAATCCTGGACCTTCGACGCTCTACTTTAAGATTAGAGGACTGAAGAATCTCCCTTGGGGTCAAGGAGTGACTCCCCTGCTTGGCAGGCACCAACGAAGCAATTGTCCGGTCTGCATCGCTGAAGCTCCCGCCGGACGCCGAAGTCTTTGCATCACCAGAGGTGGATTTCCAGACTTCGCCGAGGCTGCCCTGAGTCCCCAGCAAAGCTGAGGCCCGTAGCTGTCGTGCGTAACGTGAAACCGTGACCCCTGGACACCGAGCACATTTGCAAGTGCATCCTCTTCCTCCATGAAGTTGTGCTTTGGGCTCTGAGTAGCCCCTGCCTCCAGCACTGACTGCACCGAAGATCACTGGCCTCCACTCCACGAGTGTCCCGTGAGCTAGCTCTAAGTGCGTCCACTCGAGGCTCCTTCACGGTCGCTAGTCCGTTGGCTAGTAGGCCCTCCCGAAGGCCAATCTTCTTCTGCTTGGGCTTCCCTGGTTGCTCCAGGCGTGCCCTGACTTACCCTCGCTGGGTGAGTCCCTCAGACCTTGCTGGTCTGCACCACCGTCCTTCTTCTATTTCCACAAGACTTGCCGTTGCCAAGGCTTGTTGGGTCCAATCCAGTTGCCGATACCCCTGCAATCGCCAAAACTTCGTGGGACAGTTCGAATCCAGCTCCTGGTCATCGTCGTCGCCTCCTGGACCTCGTGGCTGAAGAGTCAAGACAACAGTCAACCAACCTGAAGCACTCGACATCGGTGGGCATCCGCTCATCGCCTTCCTGGTCACTGGCTAGTGACCCAGACTCTGTCCCCTCTGCTTTCAGGTTCTTCAGATCTTCGATCCACCTTTGGATCCACCCGAACACTTTCGACTTGGCCGCCAGCAGCAATTTGCAGCAGATCGCCATTGAAAACGACGACGACACCGACCCCGAAAGACACCTATGCACCCGGCTTCCCTGGGTGAGGTAACTCGAGTACTCCGGTGCTCCCGTGGGTATAGACTCTAGAACAACCCAGTTCTAAAGGGGTTTGCTCCAAGTCCTCCTCTAAGTGTCCCTTTTCTTTAAAATTCCAACCGCGACTTTCCCCATAGAAGTCAACGGCGATTCGCGGCTGTGTTCTCACACTGCACGCGTACCCCGTGGGTCCCCTGTGTCACTACCTTGGGTGGTTCCTTGTGGTCCAAGCACTTCTACAGGCTCTAGGCCTTGTGTCTAGCTCAGTCATGGTTCTTATACCACTTTATTGGTATATGGTTTGGTACGCCCCTAGGGCTCAAACGTGTATTTGTGCTATTACTGTTGATAACTAACTTATAACTTATGTACTTCGAACTCTAGCCTCATAAAGAGACTAGAGGGGTGTGTTTAGCAATAAATACATATATTTTGAATATATACCTGGTGTGGTCCTCTTTCATTTGGTCACTCAAGAGATTATAGACTGGTAAAACAAGCTGCTTTACATTCCTTCAAGACTTAGCCTGAAGGCTGCTCTCCATAGCTACCACTAGGATAGCTTTCAATAAAGGTTGTCTTTGTCTGGTGCAAGGTGCCCACTATAATTAGTGGGCAGCATATACCAGGCCAACTTCTCACAATGGCGGCCATTTTGAGTTGTGATGAGATCGACCAGATCTCTGTAATGATGGCAGCCATCTTATTTTGGTATGAATCTAGCTTTGAGATTGTAGCGGCCATGCTGACTATAATTTAAGTGTCTGTAGGCAAAAGGCCTTATTTTTGTCGGCAAAAGTCTTTAGTTAGAAGGCGATGGCTGCTGTTTTCTTTTTAGTGCATTATGCCAGAAAAACCACCATCACCTTCCTGATTTCCAGTGATATTTTCTGCAGAGATGGTATGCCATGAGCATATGTGGGCCCCCACAGGTGTCGCTCTAGAGGCATCAGTGTCCCTGTTGTCACCATAGCAAAATGGGAATGCCGATTCATGACAGCATGCAAGTAGCGTTTGGTCTCACTCCCACTCTCGGTGATAGGACATGTATTCCTAGTTAAAATGATTTAAGTCCTGTGGCTGTTGTATTATTTTGTAAATTTGCCTTTGATTTTACGACGTTCTATTTTTTAAGAGCATGGATCAGATGAATACTAACTTGGTTTGGGTAAGCGACAACCAATGAATATCCCTATTGACACTGCAATTGCCAGTTGAGGCAGGAGTCCTGGGCCTTCCAAATCTGGAAAAATACTATCTGGCAGCCCAACTGCAGTGGATATGTAGATGGTTAGTGAGATATTGTCTAAGTGAGAAAGACATGAGGGGGCAAATCTAATGGACAGCACCTTATTGACATTGATACATTCCAAGATACATTCTGTTTGCTTGTTGCTGACCTTGCTGCATACCACTCTGGCTTGCTTAAAATGTGCATTGACACTCATGAAACATGTCCTTCCTCATGCACCATCTACTCCATTTTGGGCTTCCCATTTCATATGGACTGGTTGACTCCGCAGGTGATACGCTTCTTGATGACTTATGGTGTAGATATGGTTGGCGCTCTGATGGTCAGTTATTGCAATTTGAAATTTTCATATCTGACCACAATGTGCTGAGTGGTCAATTCCTCACATTTCATCATATCAAACTTGCTCTTCTGAATTTATGGCATGATGAAGAACCACTGACTCGTACAGAGGCACAAACTTTGCATACAATGGGAGGTGATATACAACTGGTAAAATGGGTCTTTAGAGCTTTTAATCAACACCTAAATGTGTTGCCCAATAAGCTTCGCACACAGGGGGAATCAGATTGGCCTGGCCCCTGCAGTACCCAAAAAAGACAAGGGTATTGATATCCCCATTGAAGACATCATGTACACAAGGTTTAAATTAATTCAGTTTACCATAATTAATAGAGCCTACTTCACCCCTAATAGAATTTATAGGATTTTGACCGGGGGCATCAGTATCCTGCACACGATGCAATGCACCTGAGGCTGACACCCTACACATGTTTTTGGTCATATCCTTTCTTGCATTCTTACTTGCATTCTTACTGGAAAAACATTACTGTGTCAATTTCTTAGGCATTGGACAGAACAGTATGTAATACTTTGGGTGCTTGCATCCTTGGTCTTCTTACATCATCCAAACTAGACAAAGCTACTGGAAAGTTCATTGCCTTGAGTTTATTGTTAGATTGTCTAAATCTTACTATGAAGAAAGTTCATCCTCCATCTACCACTAGACACTGTCCAGTAGCTAGAAATTGAAAGCTAGCACTTACACAGGACAGAACAGGCAGGTCTTAGGAAGTATTTTATCAAGCACAACTGGGAGGTCATGTTAAATGCTCTAAAATCATACACCAAAGACGATATGGGTCCACTTTGAACTTCTCCCACATAAGGTTTTCTTCATTTTTTAAACTTTGTTCTCTACTCTTGTGTATTGCCTATATGGATGTTACATGGTATTATATGATATGGAATTCTATCACTGCGATGGAGCCAGGTTCATTCTGCTGATATGCTTTATCTTCGGGCCTAGTCTCTGGAATAGATGTAAAAAATCCTTCGCCAGTTTGTGAAGGTGTTGAGTTTTGGCAAGAAAGCTCCAAGCAGGAGAAATATGAACTTCACACCCAGAGAAGGTCCTTTGCCACCCGGATACATTTTATGCTTTCGATTGGTGAAGGTTTCCAACTTTGACCTTAACCACTTTTTGGGATCTTGGATTATCTGAGTGGGGCAACGCACCAAGCTGTAGTCGAAGAGGGCTTCTTGAGGCTGGATGCCATCTTTGTGCGGTCCCGCTGAAACGGATTTGCTGCTGTGGAGAATAATGTAGTGGGAGCAACCTAAATCTTATGTCCAGAGGCGACACACCTTTGTCAGATCAGCATGCCAGGTTGCTCCTGATTTCCTGATGGTTCTCAAAGCAAAAAGAAAGAAGGTTTCAAGAGTACACTTCAGCATCATCCAAGAGCTCAGTACCTTGGGGACAGCACTTGGGGGTAGTCAAGATTCACTGCACCAGAGGCCAGTAGTGGGTCCAGGTCAGGTCCAGTTAGAACTGGGCAGCTGAAAATGTAGAAACAGGCCTCTTGAAGCTTGTTGTGTCCCTTTTAGTCCAAACAGAAGGTCAGCCTTATGACCCTTGGAGTCACTTCCATGTTCTAGGTAACATGACGGAGAGCAGGTCAGTCTTCAGGGCTCTTCTCAGGTCACAGACAGCAGGTTCAGTCATCTTCTATTCTTCTGCAAGTCCAGAAGTGACCTGAGGAGAGCACTGTGGGTGCCACATTTATTCCCTGTGCCAGTCTGTGGGTAGGGAAACTCTTGCTTCTTCCCTAACTAATGGAGTAAAAGTTGCCAGGGGTGACCATACCTACTTTTGCAGCAGTTCCTGTGAGTTTCACTACTTTTTATGCAAACACTCATGCAGTGCCCTTCTCTGCCCAAAGCCACCATGGCAAAACCTTTCGTCCCCTGTGCAGAGCTCATTTGCTCACCTTAGAGGTGTGGCCAAAGAAATTAACAACTTCTCTTCTGTGGTCACTCATAACCAGTTCTGGGAGTAGGTCCTCTCTCAGTGGGGCTGATGTCTGACTTGTCAGGGGGAGAAAGGAAGGGGCAGGTCCAGATGTTAGCCACATATGCCCATGATATGATACCCCAAAATGAACCAAGCTTTTACAGGCGGCAGTGTGACCATGTGTATACAGCTGCCAACTATGCAACTTGGGAAACCGGATTCGAACCCTGAGCTATGTATCCAGTAAATTCTGGCAAATCTAGCCTCCGAAGGTAACCCAAAGAGCTACTTTTAGATTCGAGAAAAGGGTCAAAGAACTATATGAAAATACAAGATTTTCCAACTCAACCTGTATTGCTTCTAGCTGGAAGATCACTGAAATGAATTAATGAAATGCGTCTTGTTGAGTGCATAGTTACTCCAAGGAGTGTCCTGGAGCTACGCTTGTCAGCCAAATACAGAGTGCAGTTAAATCGTCTTCTCTTGTTGAAAAAGCCAGGTTTTCAGCTTTTTCTTGAACAATGAAGTAGCATTTACTGAGTGTTGCTCAAGAGGAAGCTTGTTCCATGCAGGTGGCCCAAGATAAGAGATGGCCCGTATTCCAGTTCTGATACAGCCAATCTTAGGGATCCGCGCCAGAAGGTTCTTAGCAGACCGCAGGCTTCTGGCAGGGACATAGAAGTCAATTCTGGCCCTAAGATAGCCAGCACCTGTGTGATGCAGTGCCTTATGGACCAGGACTAGTGCTTTGTAGAGGATTCTCTTCCTTATTGGGAGCTAGTGAAGGGCAAGAAGGTGCAGGACCAGTGCGCTTTTGGAAGCAGACTAAGGAGAATGCAGACTCCCGTATTCTGTCCACCTGCATTAGGTTGAGCAGGTAGTCAGTATGTTCCAAATATAGAGCATTTCTGTAGTCCAACCAAGAGCAGCTGGACAACTTCTCTTTCTAGAAGAAAATTAGAGGAATGTAAAAGCTTTTTGAGTATACGCAGAAGTCGGAAACATGTGCCTACCACTGACTTGATTTGTGTTTGGAAGGATAGTGAGTTATTGCATTCTATGCCCAAGTTCTTAACTGTTCCGCCTGATGGCCTGTGGTGGGGCATCTTTAGGCCAAAACGTCTTGAATGTTTCCCAGGAGTTGTGACCGAAGAATAATATTTCAGTTTTGTTTGCGTACATTTTAGTTAATGGGTGGTCATCCAGTAAAAAACAGGTTTTAATGGAGCCTCCCGTAATCTCTTCCCCTCTCCCACAAGATAACAGAAGCTGAGTGTCATCAGCATATGAAATCAGGGGTGAGGTACATATTAAATAATGTGGGCTCAGAGCAGAGCTCCGTGGCACCCCCACTGTCAACTCACATGATCTTGAAGAGAAAGAAGGAACCCGTATTTCCTGTCCTCTATCCCCCATAAAGGAGGCTAGGCAGCTTAAGGCTTATACAACTATCCCAATGGATTGGAGGCTTGCTAGAAGCATTGAATGAGAGACTGTATTGAAGGCCGCTGACACATCTAACATAATCACCGCAGCCTTCCCTCCAGCATATAGAATGCCTCTGATGTATACGGCGAATTCCATCAGCACCGTCTCAGTGCTGAAGTTAGGTCTAAAGCTGTACTGGTTAGGATAGAGTAGATCATTGATTTCAACATATGGGGAGAGCTGCTGATTAACACATTTTTCCAGCACCTTAGACATGGCTGGCAGTAAGGGTATTGGCCTATAGTTGGATGCCTCATTGGGGTCCACCTAGGGTTTTTAAACAAGGGCAGAATTATTGCCTGCTTCCATGAGACAGGGACTGTAGCTTAAGCACCCTGTTGGCCAATGGATTAATGGTGGCTGCCCCAGTGTTAACAGGTTAGCAGAGCAGGGATCTGACAGAGATCCGGATTTCAGTGATCCCTCCAGGGGGATAGGCTGGAAGCTAGAAAGTGTAGCATTGGCAGTAGTAGCCATTCTTGAGCATACTATATCCATCAGGCCCTCCTCCAACTGAGTGCCTGCCAAGAAGGTTGCTTGGATAGTTAAAATCTTATTTTGAAAATAAGAAAACAGCTGGTCACACCATTCCACTGAGGGTTGGTGGACTCTGGAGCAGGCCTTCAGGGAAATAAAATGTTTTACAAACCTTGATTTGTTGCCTGTCCTCAAAGTGTACTTTCTTAGATGTTCTGACTTCTGTGTGGTATTTTGTTAGGGCTGCCTTATAAATGACTTTGTTATTGTAATTTTTCCACTATTGTCTCTCCGAAATGTTTGTGTTTCTTCTTGTACCTGAGACCGTCAGTAAACCATGGGCTAGACACCTTGCTCTTACAGGGTGTGTTAGTAGAGACTAGTGCAAGCTTATTGGAAGTGTTATGGATCCAGCTGGCATCTTCCTTCACTAAGCCTGAGAGCGATTGGGTACTCTCTTTCAAAGAGCATATACATTCTAATGGACTCTATGAAATGCCCTTGAAGCACATGAAACTTTGACTGTGTGGGTTGCATTTTTACTAAGACAGGTTAGCCAAACTTGATCATCTAATGGTCCGTCCAAACTAGCGGAATTGTCTCTTCTAAATGCAGCGAGATGTTGTTGAATATTTTGTACAGTGTTTGACCTGCTTGATGTGTAGGGCTGAACACATGTTGGGTAAGCACTAAAGATGACATGGTATCTAATAGTGCGGCCACCTCACTGTATCTACTTTGTCCATACGTAAATATGTCATTTACCAATGACTGAAATTAACACACAAATATATTCAAAATATCGTTCTTTATTTAATTATTGAATAACAAATATAAATTTAAATTTTCAAAATATATACATTGTTATATTTACAAGTAAGTAAATGTTAAAAACAATTCATCATGGCGAACCCCCACCCATGTCTCATGCATGCCTGTCACTCACACTTCTTATCCATTCACAGTTCTTTTTTCCCCTGGTTTGGAGTTTCTTTCATAAAACCCGCTCATAGCCTTTGAACCACACTCTAAAAAAACTGTTGATGCATGCTTCAATGGCTTTAATCGTGTTTGTGCCTCCTTCTTCAGGAACATCAGAATTTTAAAAGATTTTTTCTGTTGAAGGAAAGGTGGGACTTGGCAAATCTGCAGAACACAATGCAATCAATTCAATATTTATTCAGGTCATTTGATTGATTCCTTTTTCATAATATATTTACATATTTCCTTTTATATCTCTCTGGTGGGGTCACCTATGTGTTTCATGTGCATTATATATGTTAATCTCTATCCGCAAAGAGTGCTTTAGATTCATGCAGGCTAGTGTTTCAATATGGCATATCATGCAAAACTGTATCACCTTTTGTGTGATTATCAATCATCTATTAGATGTCCCATGCATACCTTAAAATCCAATAAACAGAGGTATCATACCTATGCACTTTCTTTGAGCATGACGGCTAAAGGCTCTATGTCTAGGGGACTTTGAAACTCTTTACTTTGGTGCTGCTTGGAACTGGTGCATTTCAGCAGCCACTGGTTGGCTGAACATGGGTTTTCCCTATCCTTCCCTATCGATACACAATGGACCCAGCTCAACACAAGTGGTACACATTAAACAGTGCAGAAACTGTGCTGCAGGCTTGTATGAACCTTTGCAGTGTTTATTGATAATGAAGGGAAGGGAGTGGGTGGGCTAAGCTTTACCGACTTCTAAAACGGGATTGGGATTGGATACCAATTAGAAAATTTGGAATGGGCTTCTTGTCAGGGTTTCTTCCAACTAACAAATTGGTATCAGGTGTATCAATGGTTTATAATAGAATTCCGGTTGCAAACTAATGAAAAGTTACCAACTTCAAAGTTATAGTGGTTGGTCAGCCACAAAAATGAAAGGATGCTCACTTCTCACAAATGTTTGATACTTGTCCCACTCCCTCATTGATTATCCCAAACCTTTTACTTGTACCTATGACACACCAGCATCACTTGAGTTTACTGGACTGTTATCCATTGTTCTATGTATTGTTGCAGTCACTGAATACAAAGAGCTAAAGGTGTCTTATTCACAACTCTCTCCGAAGGTCATCAACTCCATTTGCTGCGCTCCCTTAGGTTATTACTAAGCCTGCCTTCACTTTCTTTCTTGTCCTTACATATACCAAAATCACTTAATGTTACTGGATTGTTATCCATTTTTCTATGCATTGTTGGAGTCTTTGAACTTTACCCAGTTTTGACCTCACATAATACATCACTCATGACATGGTCAATGACATAACTGATGACATCACTGATGACATATCAAATGATATCACTGATGACATCATCCATAGAACCACTCACACATCCCCTCACACACCCACAAAACTACTCGTATACCCACTCACACACCCATACAACCACTCACACACCTACTCACCCACCCATATAGCCACTCACACAGCCCCTCACTTTACCATTCACCAATTTACACAGCCACTCACTCACCTATGCAGTCACTCACACAGCCACTTACTTACCCATAGCGCTACTCAAACACCCACTTATTAACCCATACAGCCACTCATACACCCACTCACTCACCCATACAGCCTCTCACTAGAACCATTCACTCACCCATACAATCATCCACATACTCTTTAACCTCTTAAATCAATATAAGGGTTGTTTGGACTGGTACAGGGTGCACACTTTAATTAGTGGAGAGCATATACCAGGCCAACTTCTCACAGTCATCAACGAAGGGTGCTGAAATCACCATCTTCTCAGATTTCAGGGTCAGGCAGACTTTTGTCAGAAAACCAAAATTTTCTACGCAGGTTTGGCATTTTCCTGGGACATAGCCTATTTTTGCTATTTTTTTTGCTTTCAACCTCCTTCCAGTTAGTGGTAGAAATGGGTGTGAAAGCAATAATGGATTCCGGAAAGCTATACATTTCTGAAAAGTAGACAAAATTCTGAATTCAGCAAGGGGTCATTTGTGTAGATACGTCAACGTTGTTTTTCTAGAAACTAACAGTTGAAAATAGAAAATATTGAAATTGAGTTGAGAAAAACAGCCATTTGTGTCAGCATTTTCACCTGTAACTTCTTCTAGGTATGACACAATTTTGAAGCAATATACCATTACATCCGCTGCATCCTTCTGGTTGTGAGGACATATAAGACTTGTAGGTTCACCAAGAACCCGAGGAACTCAGAGCCAATAACTGAGCTGCATCTTGCAATGGTTTTTCATTGTGTACCGGGTATATAGCAATTCATATGGTAAATTATAAAGACTGAAAAATAGGTACCAAGGAAACCTATATATTTCCGAAATGGGAACAAAATATAGAGTTTACAAGCAGTTAGTATTTGCACATTTCCAAAATTGTAAGTACCCATACAGGCATGTGAATTAGAGCTAATTGTTTCAAAATGACTTCTTTTTTTACAAATTGTCTTATATTTGGAAGGCAGAAATGCAAAGAAAGTCAATTGGTAATAACACTTGCTTTACTATTCTGTGTTCCCCATAGTCCCCCGATAAAAATGTTATCTCACTTTTGTGGATAGGCCTAGTGCCCGCGAAAGGAATTGGCCCAAAACGCAACATTGACACATCACATTTTTCCAGTGAAAACTGACCCTTTTTTTGCAACGTGCCTAGCTGTGGATTTTGAATCCTAGCTCAGCCAGCACCAAGGGAAACCTAGAAAACCTATACATTTTTGAAAACTAGACACCCAGGGGAATCCAGGATGTGATGACTTGTGTGGCTCTCTCCAGGTTCTGTTACCCAGAATCCCTTGCAAACCTCAAACTTTGTCCAAAAAAACACATTTTCCTCACATTTCTGTGATGGAAGGCTCTGGAATCTGCATAGATTAACAAACTTCCATGCAGCTCGCATTCCCCAAAGTCTCCCAATAAAAATAGTACCTCACTTCTGTGGGTAGGCCTAGTGCCCACAACAGGAAATGGCCCAAAACGCAACGTGGACACATCACATTTTTCCAGTGAAAACTGACCCTTTTTTTGCAAAGTGCCAAGCTGTGGATTTTGAAACCTAGCTCAGCCGGCACCTAGGGAAACCTAGCAAGCCTATACATTTTTGAATACTAGACACCCAGGGGAATTCAGGATAGGGTGACTTGTGTGGCTCTCACCAGGTTCTGTTACCCAGAATCCCTTGCAAACCTCAAACTTTGTAAAACAAACACATTTCCTCACATTTCTGTTATGGAAAGTTCTGGAATCTGCGTGGATCCACAAAATTCCATGCACCCTGTAATCCGCAAAGTCTCCTGATAAAAATGGTACCTCACTTGTGTGGATAGGCCTAGTGCCTGTGACAGGAAACGGCCAAAAATGCAACGTGGACACACCACATTTTTAGAATGAAAACTGACCCTTTTTTTGCAAAGTGCGTAGCTGTGGATTTTGAACACTAGCTCAGCCAGCACCTAGGGAAACCTAACAATCCTATACATTTTTGAAAACTAAACACCCAGGGGAATCCAGGATGGGATGACTTGAGTGGCTCTCACCAGGTTCAGTTACCCAGAATCCCTTGCAAACCTCAAACTTTGTAAAAAAAAAACACATTTTCCTCATTTTCTGTTATGGAAAGTTGTGGAACCTGCGTGGATCCACAAACTCCCACACACCTCGCATTTCCCAATATCTCCCGATAAAAGTGGTACCTCACTTGTGTTGGTAGGTCTAGTGCCTGCGACAGAAAACGGCCCACAACGCAACCTGGACACATCAAATTTTTCCAGTGAAAACGGACCCTTTTTTTGCAAAGTGCCTAGCCGTGGATTTTCAACCCTAGCTCAGCCGGCACTTGAGAAACCTAGCAAATCTATACATTTTTAAAAACTAGACATACAGGGGAAACCAGGATGTGGTGACTTGTGTGGCTCTCACCAGGTTCTGTTACCCAGAATCTCTTGCAAACCTCAAACTTTGTCAAAAAAAGCAAATTTTCCTCACATTTCTGTGATTGAAAGTTCTGGAATCTGCATGGATCCACAAACTTCCACCCACCCCTCAGTCCCCAAAGTCTCCCAATAAAAATGGTACCTCACTGGTGTGGTTGGGCCAAGTGCCTGCGGCAGGAAACGGCCCAAAATGTATTGTGGAGACATCAAAATTACCTATCACAAAACAACCTGGTTCTGCAAAGAGGGTCCCCTCCTGGGGGGGCAGAAAGACTATGGATTTTTTTGGGGGGTGGGGGCATTAGCATGCCCATTTTGGGTAGCCCCCATCCCTATATAGATTAAAAAAACTAAATCCCTGGGGCCTAGTGTGCTTTTTGCCTCCTCAGGGGACAGATCATGCCATTTTTTTGGGGGGGTGGGGGCAATGCTATGCCCATTTTGGGCAGCCCCCCACCCCTACATATAAAAACAAATCTCGTGTGCCTAGTGGTCTTTCTGGCCCCCGGGGGGGCAGATCATGGGTTATTGCCCCATCTGCCTCCTTGGGGGGCAGAAAGACTGTGGAGTTTTTGTGGGGGGGTGGCAGCATTGGCATGCCCATTTTGGGTAGCCCCCACCCCTACGTATAAAAATAAAAAACAATCCTTTGTGCCTAGTGGGCTTTTTGTCCCCCCTGGGGGGCAAGTCAGGGGCTATTGCCCCATCTGCCTCCCGGGGGGGCAGAAAGACTGTGGAATTTTGGGGGGCATTGGGGTGCCCATTTCGGGCAGCTCCCACCCCTAAATTTGCTCTTAAAATAAATCCGCCTAGTGCACTTTCTGACCCCCCCCCCAGGGGGCATATTGGGGCTATTGCCCCAATCTGGCCCCCAGGGGGGGCAGAAAGACCAAATATGCCGAAACAAATTGGGGGGAGCAAAGGCCCCTGCTTCGGGATCGCCCTCCTGTGGCGATCCCCAAGCAGGGATCCACTAGGGAAAGGGGTGATTCTCCCCTTTCCAATGATACCTCTCCTGTCTGCCTACTTGCCCGGGGGGCTGAGATAGCCCCCTGAGCACATAGGCAGTGAAACTGAAATGAGCCGATAGGCTCATTTCAGTTTCGGTTTCAGAGATATGATGTCAGCCCTTCCCCAGCTCCCGAGGCTGTTTAGGGCTGAAAGAAATCCTTCTGGTGCCTGCACCAGAGGGATTTCAAGTGACATGTGTGCGGACGGCCTGGAGCCGTCCGAAGCACACGAGCATTGAGGAGTCAGACGGCTCTCGGCCGTCTGACGCATGCAAAGCGTTAATATTTTTGATGGAGAGAGATTGGAGCAGTTTAGACCCATCATAAAGTAATACAGAGGTTTACTATCCCTTCTGCAAAGAAAGTGTACCATGCAGATCACAGAACTCTATTTTATGTGGATAGCTCAGTGGGTTACTACTTATGTCACAGAAACACTTATGTTACTTGTAGTTCATAAGACCCAATCCTTATATAGCACTGTGACCTATGAACTGTCATCAAAGAGATGCATGCAGACTGCTCCGAACATAATGTTTTTCACTTGACTTTCATTATCTTAATGTTGATAAAAAGGGTCTGTTTCGGTAGAAATACATTTCTATTAATAAAGCCAACCTCAACCACTGTGGGGTAAATCCTGAGTTTGTGCTTCTCCATACCAAATAGAACACATGGTAATCCTCACTGTCTTATGTAACATTTCCTGTAGACTGATTTACACATGTATGATTCATTGTCTCTGTGTAATGTGAGCGTGATGTAAAGTGCTTTAAAACACCTTACACTGGTGTGAGTAGCGCTATGAAACAAATGAAATGCATATAAGAGGAATGGTTATGCAGAGAATGGGGCCCTGCTGGAGGGTGGTAGTGAGGGAATCTGTGGAAGAGGTTATGGGGGGGCACCAAAAAATGTCTGCACTAGGCACCAACAGTGCTAAAGCCAGCCCTGCTTGCATACAAACATAAACTGCAAGCCATTCTCACACTCGTAATCTCCAAGCTTGACTATGCCAAGAGTTTATACCTTGGCGCACCCGCATTCTTGATAAGCAAAACATAACTTATCCAAAATGCTGTTGCAAGGCTGTTTCTCTACCTTCATTAAAGAGAGCACAAGACTCCAGTCCTGCAATTGCTCCTCTGGCTACCTATGGCTAGGAACACAGTATTCACGGCACTCAGCATTGTCTACAGCACCTCCCAAGGAAATGACCATCCAAACCCACAAGTTAGATTCAAGCCATACAAACTGAACAGAACACTGTGCTCCAGGCTTCCACCACTTATCATCATACCACCATACCATAAGAAATCCGTAGGAGGCACTGCTTTCTCAGTACAAGCCGTCAAGCTCTGGAACAAACTACCAGCCAAAATTTGAAGCACCGACTAACATATACATAACTGCACTACCCACACCCCGGCGAGTCCAGAAAACAGTTGCACCCTTAAGCACAATTGTCAATTTAAAACCAATGAATTGGAAACAACTCAACCAGGAAACTGCGTTTGATATGCAGGTAACCTAAGAAGGGCTGACCTATGGTTTGCAGTAGCATCATATAGTTATGTACTTGAAAATATAGCAGTTGTTATCCACAATAATGCTAAGATCATAATATGCAGCGTTCAGCAGCAAATTGTAACTTAAACCTAATAAATTCATGCAAGACATATCTGCTGTTAGAGTTGTCCAGCACTGTACAGCCGAAAAAAGTGAACATCACCAAATAAACAGGGATGGAATAACTAAAGAGATATATCGCTCAAAATCAAAGTCAAAGAAAGCTTTATTTGATTGCTATATCAGACAATCATAAAAGCACATAAGAAAGGCATTTGAAAAAAACATATCAACGAGTACATAAGTTAAAAAATATCCTGCAAATGTACACATAATCTATGGTATGTTACAAAGTTAAAAAACAGTATTAAATTAAAAACATTAAAAAACATATCAAGCAGTACATGGGTTAAAAAGTATCCTACAAATGTACACGTAATCTATGATATGTTACAAAGTTAAGAAACAGTATTATATTGAGACCTTCGTCCGATTAGAATTGATTAAATAAGCATACTTTTCCTTTGACTCAGAACTTCCTTCAGAAAAATTACAATTCTAAAAACACTATGCTCATTATCTAGGTGTTGCAGTGCAAGAAGAGCAGGTTGACATTGGCGGAGCCCAAACAATTTTAAAACTGGTACTAGGTACATTTTCCTTACATGGGTATAGAATCTACATAAGAAGACCACATGAATCGTAGATTGGCTGGAGTTATTATCACAGGGGCAGGGTCGAAGGTTATGAGTCCAGTCATTCATTGTAGGTAAAGTGACTAGTCTATGAAATACCCCCAACCTAAATCTAGTTAATAAAAACCTATCATATACTCCGGGTACAAAAGTCAAATAAGGTTGAAGGCTAAAAGTGGATACAATCAACTGGTGGTGCAGGACTGTTGGTTTTGGTAACTCGGAGGACATTCTAATAGAGTCCAGCAACAAGAGGCCCTCCTTTCGTAATTCTTTTCTTGTTATTGACCCAATAGTTCTAGGGTTATTAAAACAGTCTATACGACCAAGATCTTGTAGAAAGTTGCGGACGTATCTTATCCATGGGATCTTTAAGACCCCTTCTAGTTTCAAAATATCTAGTAAAATATCTCTGTTTAATTTTGCCTCATCTTTAGTCCAGAGCCTGTGCCATAAAAGCAGAGGCTCAAGCTTTATTAGATCAGAGATGAAGGGAAGGCCCTGCTCCGCGTGACATATACATGATGATGTACTGTTTGGAACAGATAAAATGTACCTTAGGAAATGATTTTCAGTACGTTGAATAGGCAGCAAATCAGTAAACCCCCAAACCCCTGCGCCATACACTACAGAAGAGACACACTTTGCCTTATAGATTTTAATGAGCTCCTCAGGTGGCCTTTTTTCCAGTTTCCTGGCAAAGTTAGTAAGGGCAGATGTTGTTCTTAAGAGTACCAATTTTTTCGCTGCTAGAGTTTTGGCCCAAGTATCATTATGAGCAAAAAGGATTCCCAAATATGAGAACCTATTGGTTACCCCAATCTTCTGTCCTGCCACAAACATATCTTTAGATTTCTTGACACCAGAGCCACATCGCATAATAAAGGTCTTAGAGGAGTTTACTCTTAAGCCAAGATCTTTCATAAAATGGGAGAAACTGTCTAGCACCCTCTGAAGACCTACTTGTGTGCGGGACATCAGCACCGCATCATCTGCGTAAAGAAGGGCTGGAATTGGACGTCCTGCCACTTAGGGAAAATCATTATTGTCTTTCAGGAGGGCCCCCTCCAAGCCGTTGATATAGAGATTAAAAAGGAACAGAGCCAGGACGCAACCTTGCCTGACTCCGCTCCTAATCGGAAATGCAGCCGAACACTCGCCCCTCTGTCCATAGCGGACGCGCGCCTTGGCGTCACAGTAACAAACGCTTAAGAAAATCGATAATCTGGACGTCAACCCCCATGACTTTTAAAATAGACCAAAGTTTGCTGTGGACGACACAGTCAAAAGCGGCTGTGAGATCCACAAATGCTAAAAATAAGTTCCCTGCTTTGCCCTCGTGTACTTCCCCACCAAGATAGACAGATTTAAGCCCTCTTCCACCGTCCCCAATCCTGCTCGGAATCCGTATTGCAGGTCGGATAGGACAGAGTTCTCCTCTGCCCAGTCCTGGAGGCGTTCTAAAATTATCCTACCTATAACCTTAGTTACTGCGTCCAGCAAGGAGATTGGCCGGTAACAACCAGGGTCCCGTCTGTCCCCCTTTTTGAAGATACGTACAATAGTAGATTCTACCCAAGTTGATGGGAAAGTGGTGCTGCAGCTCACGGTAATTACCTGGACCAGAATGGGCCCCCACAAGGAAATGTTTGATTTAAACAGATCTATGGGGACCCCAACCGGTCCAGGAGCCTTACCACCCTGGCTTAAGGATAAGGCCCACTCGACCTCGTCCAGAGTAAATAACAAGTCAGAGTAGTGAGGAGGGGACTTCAAGTTACAGTCCTCCTGAGCAAAAATACACGTCACATCGGGGTTTCCCTCGCCACTATATACTCTAGAGAAGTGTTTGATCCATTCTTCCTCAGCGATTGCAATTTCAATGGAAGGACCAGCCTCGCTTGACAAGAAAGGAGCTTTAACTACCTTCCAAAAAGCTGAACTGTCATTCGTTATTGAGGCCTTATGTAAAGCCTTCCAGGCCTCGTTTTTCAGGGTAGTTTTTCTGACCTTTATAGCTTTTTTATATTCCACTCTAGCACTCCTCACGTCAGCTAAGTTTCTGGGGGTTTTATGTAACTCCTTTTTTAAAAGGGAGTATGCCAGGGTACACCTGGAATCAAACCATCCGTTCGTGTGTCTGCTGCTGCTATTACGTCTTAGGAGGGATTCTTTTATTGCGTTTGATATCACCTGGAATGAGGCTAGGATATTATCTGGGGCAGCTGATTCATTCAAACAAGTCCCGATGGCAGACCTACATTTGTCCACCACTGTCTTTATTGTTGCTTCCTGGTCCACCATAGCCCAACGCAGGGAATACCCATTCGATCTCCCGATCGCTATGTTTTCTAACAGCTGGTCATTTTTATCGAGTCTAGCTGCTCTACTTGAGGGTAATATCACTGACAGACACAGAGGAATGTGATCGCTGAGAGAATTATCTGAGACAGTAAACGAGTACAACCTATGCGCATAATTACATGATGTTAAAATGTAATCTATGGTGGTGTGAAAACCCCTACCATTAAATGTCCAGGGCATGGGGATGGGTGGTTGACATAATTCATTTACAAAGCCCAAGTTAAGGCTGAAAATTAATTCATTAAGTTGCTCTCCCAGCACAGAATGCCGAAAGTGGGATGAGCATGCCCCATCTTCATTCAGAGCACCACATAAGTTATCAGCATTGGTGCATAGTGCACAGTTAAAATCCCCTGCCAGAATTAACATCAAGTCTTTTGCCTTATTTTTACAGGCAGATTTCAGTGATTTGATCATATCTTTTACTACATTTCCCACTTTATCAGATGGGATATTATTGTAAAAGTTGGTCAGGACTATACAGTGTTTTGTGTCCAAATCCAGTGTGACCATTTGGTAGTAAGGATCACTAACAAACATCGTTATTACCTCCACTTTTAAGCTGCATGATATATATGTGCACAGCTCACCCTTAGCCCTACCACTTAGACCATCTATTGCTGGGGTGTGATACGTCCTGTAACCATTCATATGGGTCGCCTCCCTTGACCAGGTTTCTTGAAAACATAAAACCTCGAATTGCAGGATAAAGTCCCACCACAGAGTATTATTTAACTTGGAAGAAATACCCGCAATGTTCCATGAAGCGATGTTACAAAGAGGTAATTTACCAACGTCGGGAATGTTAGTAGGGGTTATTATCCTCGGTGGTTCCTTGGGTGTATTAGTATATAGATGGGAATTATCTGTACAACCCACGGGATCCATTAAAACTACTGATTTCAGAACTGTTGTCCCTAGGTCCTCATCTATATGGCTTTTACCAGTGGAAGTGGGGAGGGGAACAACCTTTCCTGCCTCAGCCAAACCTCGATTGCCCCTGGCTTCGGACCGGACGGGTAGGATTTGGGTTGACCATACTTCCCTGAGACCAGTCAATCAATCTCTTCCAGTGAGCTCAAGACATTAAAACGGTTGCTCACTGGTACCAAATATCTGGGTTCCCTGTTACCCATGAAGTTTTCACCTACAGGCGCATGCCATTGTGGTGTATAATGTTTGGGCGGTTGGTAAAAAAATCAGAGTGGAAGGATATTGATGTCATTAGAATTCACAGACCCATTACACCCCTCTCCAGGATTGTATATACCAAAGCTGGTGAACTAAAAGTTAGAACAACACAGTCTCCCTGCAAAGTTTTTGCTGAGGTGCCCACCCACCCTATTCTCCGTACCATTTTGAATTCTGAGAAAAGGGTGTTACTAATGCCAGTCCTTGAACTTAAGAAGTGTAGTGATTAATTCTTTAAGGTTGACCAATGTTCGAAGGCATTATGTGACAGGGGAGGTACATTGGCCAGGACGACCATGTATGGGGTCGCTTCTGGTGGCAAATTTAGATTTTGTGAGGAATTGGGAGATTTGTCACGATAGTCTTGTGAGTAAATATCTCTCTCCACTTCCTTTTTTCTGCCAGGCATCTTAGGGCCTAGTGGTCCTCTTTCTGTAATAGCGGAAGTACTGGATTCTACTGTGGGGGTCCTGTTTTGAGGGGAGGAGGCCCAGAATGACTAAGGGCGTTGGCTGTACTATGGGCGATGTTATTAGAAGAGCTCCTGGTATGGATCTGTCTATTTACCTGTCTGTTCGCGGAAGGACTTTCAGGTTGACCAGCCCCCTTGCCCTTCCCCCTGTTGTTTGATGTACCATGAATTGTCGGAGAACTAACATCTGTTAGGGCCAACGGTTTGCAGCTTACCATCTCTTCTACCTTAATCAACCTGGCTTCTACCGTTGTTAATTTTAGTAGGATTGGTTCCAATAATACAGTAAACATTGTTTCCAATCTACCCCAAAAGTTCCCTTCTTGTGTGGCGTTGGCAGGCTTTTCTGTCTCAGTATGGGAGATAGTGTTAGAGGGACCCTCATTGGGCTCCTTTTCGCTTGCAGCAAGTATCGGTCTCTTCCCTGGAACTTTTTAGGCAGGCCAACTCTGTTTCTGCGGTCCTCGGCCCTTCTTTTTCTTGGGTGGAGGGTCAACAGAGTGGTGTGAACTTAAATTGGCTTTCTGGCCTCTAGTTGTTACTTTAGGTCTGACGGGGCTACATTCTGAGTTAGAAGACAAGAGAGAGGAAGCAAGTTCCGTCACTGTTTCAGGTTCAGTACATAATAGCGATCTATTCCATATAGGGGGTGCCTCTTGGGTTGCTTTGATCTCGTATCAGTGAGTACAGGGGTCAAGGAAAGTCTAGGGGAGGGGGGGGTTCAAGGGATAATCTTCGCTCTGTGAGTTTGATCTCATTGATAAGAGCCGATTCTGCCCTCAGCAAAAAAGCGTCAAGTGTCCCTACAACGCCCTGACCTACTCCTAGTTTTCGTTTACTCATATTGATAATAGCGAAGCAAGCATACAGTATGAATTATACTACAGTGAAATGTTAAACAAACATTACCATATCATTACAGATGTCCCCGTAACCAAGTCCTTAGGGGGGTGGCCCTGCCCTGCCTCGTCCGTCCGCGGATGGGTGCAGACGGGCCCGCCCTTGGCCCGGACTTCGCCCGCGCGCGTCCCGCGCCGCGGTGGGAGAGGCAGCGCTATAAGCGTGATGGCCATGCGTCCCTCTCACCGGCGGCACCTGGTGTAGGGCTGGGGACGCTGGGACTTGTAGTCCGTGGTGTAGCGATGCAGCGCTATGAATACCAGGAAGCGCTGTGTGGCCGGGTGTGTCCGCTGGTACTCCGGTCCCCCTTTGAAATCGGCACAATGTTGGTATTAGCCCCAGGCCCCAAACAACGGGGGCAAAAGCAGCAAAACAACAGCAGTAAGTCCCGCGCTGCGGTGGGAGAGGCAGCGCTATAAGCGCGATGGCCACGCCTCCCTCTCACCGGCGGTACCTGGTGTAGGGCTGGGGACGCTGGGACTTGTAGTCCGTGGTGTAGCGATGCAGCGCTATGAATACCAGGAAGCGCTGTGTGGCCGGGTGTGTCCGCTGGTACTCCGGTCCCCCTTTGAAATCGGCACAATGTTGGTATTAGCCCCAGGCCCCAAACAACGGGGGCAAAAGCAGCAAAAACAACAGCAGTAAGTCCTGCGCCGCGGTCGAGAGGCAGCGCTATAAGCGCGATGGCAACGCCTCCCTCTCACCGGCGGCACCTGGTGTAGGCCTGGGGACGCTGGGACTTGTAGTCCGTGGTGTAGCGATGCAGCGCTATGAATACCAGGAAGTGCTGTGTGGCTGGGTGTGTCCACTGGTACTCTGGTCCCCCTTTGAAATCGGCACGATGTTAGTATTAGCCCCAGGCCCCAAACAACGGGGGCAAAAGCAGCAAAAACAACAGCAGTATCGCTCATTTTTTTGGGCAATTTGGAGGACTTTAATATAGTCCACTCCTGCAGGTATGAAATATCTATACAATCTGACCACTTTTTTACATCTCACAAAGACACTCAGATGATAATAAAGACACTCGGATGATATTAAAAATGCACATCCCAACACATCTCGCCACCTCTCCCTCGATCCAACCATGCCAGTTCAGGACCAAAAATACACAGAGAGCCAAATTACTAACATTTCACACAACACAACATGGTGAAGCAACTTGCTGCATTGTGTGAAAGTAAGAGAGCAAACATTCCATATCTATTAAGGG
Source organism: Calotriton arnoldi (assembly GCA_963921515.1). NCBI lineage: Eukaryota > Metazoa > Chordata > Amphibia > Caudata > Salamandridae > Calotriton > Calotriton arnoldi. The sequence continues at coordinate 940,075 of CAWUFW010004950.1, read as the reverse complement.
ATCACAGACATACTATTGACTCATAAAATATCGGAACACAAAAATTTCAGAAATAAAATATCAATAACAACTTAACTATAAAAAACACAAATATCTAGAACACAGATTTGATTCCTAGAAATATCGATTTTTACATATATCGGAAACAAAAATATTGGAAACAAAAATATAGGGGCACATTACGATACCCGGCGTAAATAAATCCGCCAGGCATGGAAGCGGCAAAAATCCGCCCGCACACACCGCCTGAACACCGACCACGCCATTATGAGTACACAAACTGAAAACCGCCATCGGCGGAAAAATCATACAAAATACCGCCCGCCATCGTCCGAGTCGGAGTCAAACCGCCCGCCACGGACGGAAACACGCACGACAACACAAAACCGCCCGCCCACACGGCCGACACACCGCACGTGAAATTACGATCGCACCGCCATGAGCGCGGAAAAACAACAAATATAGCGCCCGCCAGCGCAAACAACGCCGATGAGAATCGACACGGCAGAAGCCATGGCGCCCACGTACCTGCACAGAAACCATCCGCACACAAAACCAATAGCACACAACATGGCCAACAAGTCCACACAGCAAGGCACGCACAAATACACAAGCACAGTACACATCCCGAAAACACCCCCCGGACAAACAAAAAATACAAAGGCCAGAACCCCAGACACAACACACCTGAAAACAACAGACCATGAGGACACACCCACATAGGTGAGTACAAAAGCAGCACTCCCACAGACCGCAACCCCTTGCTACATTGCAAACCAGAGAGGAGAGGAGAGGACACAGTGACACAGCAAGGACAGCAGCACACCACAGAAACGCACACATCACAACCACCACCACCACCACCACCACCAAACACCGGCACCACAAACCCCCTGCACATTACACAACACACACCGCACCACCACCACAAACACCATGGCACCACAAAGGATGCCCAAGTTCACGCCCATGGAGCTGACGGTCATGGTCGACGAGATCATCAAGGTGTACCCACAAATCTATGGGAACATGGTCCAGCACACACCACTAGCCACCAGAAACAGAATGTGGACCCGGATCGTAGACCAGGTAAATGCAGTCGGGACCCTGCCCAGGAACAGAACCGAGATAAACAAACGTTGGAATGACGTAAAGAGCCTGGTCAAGAAGAAGGAGGGCAAAAACAGAGAGCTGGCTGCCGTCACTGGCGGAGGGAATCCCGCGCTCTTTAAGACCTTCAAAGCGTGGGAGGAGAAGGTGCGAGTCGTAATACATCCGGAGATCCTCGCCGGATTAGCAGGGGGAGTGGAGGCTGGTAAGTACAAACTAATGTATACCAGCACACCGCTATGTACACACATGCGCAACCACCATGCCACAGCTCCCAGGGACAAACACCCCCATGTCCAGCACACAATACACAACACATCACACGCACATGCAACAGACACTACCACACACAGGCCAAACCGAACAACTGTAAGATGCGTGGGGACATGTGTACACTAAGCCAGCCACGTAACCACCAACAGGTCCACAAATATGCCAGAAGCGCCACAACGAGCACCCACCACACCCATGTGTCCGCCACAGCTGCACCAACTGACAAGTAACAGGTAAGTGGCAGGAACACAAAGTGCAGTGGGTCGGAGGGGGACAGCTGAAGTACAACACCCACCAGGCCCCCACTCCCACAGACCAGCAAGGTGGAGCACTCCCCACACCCATGTGTCAGGCACAGCTGCACCAACCGACAAGTAACAGGTAAGTGGCAGGAACACAAAGTGCAGTGGGTGGGACGGTGGACAGCCCAAGTACAACACACACCAGGCCCCAGTCCCACAGCACAGCAAGGAGGAGCATCCCCCACACCCCACACCCACGTGTCAGCCACCGCAGTGCACAACGACAGCCGAAAGGCAGACATCACGGTCCACAGCAATCGGTGTCAGTGGGTGTACAGCCACCCCCACGACCCACTACACCCCCCACCCCCACAGACCTGCAACATGGAGCACCCCCCGCTAAGAGCCATGTGGCATCCAGTACAGTGCACGCACGAACAACTTGCAGGTGGGAAACTGGACAGGGCTGGATTACTGGAGGCATGAGGACCATAACACCACCAACACATGGGACATGTCACGTAGCACACGAACACGCAGCACCGCCCACCGTCACGAACAAGTGAACAATGTGCACACGGACATGAACAGCAGACTCACACCCCACATGACCCATCACAGACATAGCAACACCCAAGGAGCCACGTCTGCATGCACAAGCCACACTGAATATAGTCCCACACGGCAGCCACTGTGCAACTCATCACACACAACCGAAACACCATTGAAGTCCTGTCCATGTAGCCCCTACTGCCTGTCAACCACACACCCCACAACTACGCCTATGTAAGACAAACAACACTAGACGCAACAGAGCGGAACAACAGAAATGCACACGAACACCACTGAACCCATCAAACACACAGACACACCATGCACATACAACATACCATCCATCCCATCCGTCAGCCCCAGTCTCATGAAAGGCATGTCATCCGCACAGCTGCCACACATACAGCAGTCACGCTAAGACACATGCCCATGACCAACCATGTGCCAGAAGTCAATTAAGCGCACGACACACTGTGAGCAACAACACACAACATGGGCCACACCCCCCGAGCACTGCAGTGATGCACATGGCACAGGGCAGCACGCACACCAAGGAGATGGGACAACTGCAATACGTTGGCTGGCACACAACTATCACTCACTCATAACGATGCGTCCAATGCCATGTCCAGTAACCACAACAGACAGCAAATATGCAGGGCATGTCAGGCATGCACACACCTCAGACCATGCACTGTCATGCTGCCACAACACATGTCACGTTCGGCACCCATGGCTCACAGCATGTACCCCAAAAGCATATACCCTCCCAAATGCGAATCTGGGGCATGGCCCCCATGTTGCCATATGCGTTCCTAAGCGTTCCATTTGAACTCCAAAAGCAAAGTACAAACCAGACCCAGGATGGGCCAGGAGCCCGCATACACCAGAGTCACAATGAGTAGGGGCAAAGCAACACACCCATCGGCATGGCCAATCCGTCCCATGCCACATGTGCACAGCACACAGTCCCATTGCCTAGCACACACAACTACAGATGCCACAGCCACACACTCGCCTCCGGGAAACCCATGTACGAGATTGCACGAACTGCCAATGTCAGACGACTAATACATACTTCGCCAGGTGCAACACAATAACAAATCTCATTCTCTCCACAGGTGACAAACTGCTGGACGCTGGGGATGGAGACAGCAGCCAGCACAGCCAGCCTACAAGCCCCCAACGAGGACACACGGATCTGGAGGATCTGTCCACCTCTTCGGACACGGACCACCAAGCTGGCCCATCTGGCGTGGCAGGGCCCAGCCGCTCCCCAGGACCCCTCCTACCCACCAACCCATCATCCAGGGATGCTGAACAGTCCCAGTCCCCTGCTGCCACTGTCGTTGCGGCCACACCCACGGTCATTGCGGCCACTACCACTGCCGCAACCGCCACCATCGCCGCACCGACCACCACCGCCTCCACCACCACCACGTCTTCGCTGGCACCAGCCCCAGCGCAGGTGGTGGCCCGGCCGACTGGATCCACCCTGGGAGCCACAGCGAGGACCGTGGTGAGCAATGTGGCTAGTGGGCAGGCCGGTGGCAGCAGGACTGGTAGGAGGAGCAGGGTCAGGGAAACGCCAGCCTCCCTGGGAGCCATGCCCTGCCTCAAATGGCCAGAGTCCTTGGGGCCTATGAAGAGGCCCAAGGACAATGGGCCAGGTCTGCTACTGACACGCGGGAGGTGCTGGGGGTGCTGAGGTCCATGGACGCCCATATGGGCCAATTCGTGTCCCGTATGGACCAACTCGTGGACCTCATGGGCCAGCTGGTGGTGGCGGTGGGGTCACAGGCAAGGCCAGCAACACCACCTCCGCCACCACCTGCTAGGGCGCAGGGTCGGGCAGCAGTGTCCACTTCCCCTGCGTCCACAGCCAGTGAGCACACCTCACCCACCACCAGCAGGTCGCCACCACACACCCCCCTCCCAAACGTGGAAGGGGCCGTCCGAAGAGGAAACAGATCTCCCGGGAGGACTTCGCACGCTCCAGTCGCAAGTGAGGCAGCCAGCCAGCCTTCCGCCAGCCTTCCTTGACCAGCCACTGCATTGACTTGCTCTACGATCCCACTCCACACAGCCATCTGGATGGCATGTGTGTGTTGGACTATGGGCATAGAACCAGTGGGTACACCCTGATCATCACGCAGCCATGACCGACAGCTCATTGTCACTGCACGCACCACTTTTGTCATCACCTTACACACAATCACATGTCACAGTTTGTAATAAATGCACCTTTTTCACTAACTGCTGTTTGTGCCCTGTGTCTTATTTGTACGGGATACAACGGCCACCTTGGGCGGAAAGGCACCTGATGCGTGGCATGGTATTTGAATCCGGAGGGCCTGTAGGGACCTAGGGGTGGGAGACAGAACAGGAGCACATTCAATGAGTGTGTCACACACCCATCACACAGTACATGTCAACAACTACAAGCAATGTACACACATCGCACAGAGCAATAGGGCACAATGCCACAGCCACCAACAGTGGCATACTACCCTGGCCATGGAGCGTTGACACACTGCACGCAGTGAACATACGGCCACCCTGACACAGCACACACACACCTGCATAGATACAGACACATCATCCGTCGTACATGGACACTCACCGTCAAGTGAAGTAGCGGGCGATGAGCTGCTGGCGCACATTCCCAGCTTCCTCCTCTCCGCTGTCCACCTCACTCGAGCTGTCCTGGTCTGCGGGCTGGGGCCCTGGTTGATCTCCGTCATCCACAATGAGGGGGATCTGCTTCCGAATGGCCAGATTGTGCAGCATGCAGCACGCCACCACTATCTGGCACACCTTCTGTGGGGAGTACGCCAGTGCACCCCCGGTGCGGTCCAGGCACCTGAACCTGGACTTGAGGAGGCCAAAGGTACGCTCGACCACACGTCTGGTCCTCCCATGTGCCTCATTGTAGCGATCGTCTGCTGGGGTGCGAGGATTCCTCAATGGACTGAGCAGCCATGCCCCATTCGGATACGCAGAGTCACCTGGGTGTGAGGGACACAGAGAACCGTTGCTATTCCAAATGGACAGGGGACAGCATCGCACAACCAGCACGCTACACCACTCCACATACTCACCGACAATACAGCCACGATCCTGTTGCAGATTGGCCATCAGTAGTGGCAAGATGCTGTTGCGCATTATGTGTGCGTCATGGGCCGAGCCTGGAAACTTGGCACACACGTGGGTGATCACCATGTCCGCAAGGCACACCACTTGCACATTCAGGGAGTGCGTGTGCTTCCTGTTGCGGTACAGGTGCTCAGTGGCCTGTGGTGGAACAAGGCCAACATGAGTGCAGTCAATGGCTCCCACGACGTGTGGGATTCTGCCAAGGGCATAGAATGCACCCTTCACTGCCGCCAATTCACGAGCCCTGGGGAATCTGATGTACCTGTTCCGGTACAGCATCATGGCTGCCAGTACATCCCTCAGCACCTTGCTGAACATGGGCTGGGACATCCCTCCTCCACTGCCCACTGTGTGCTGGAATGACCCAGTGGCGAAGAAATGCATGGCGGCCATCACCTTAGCCGTGGGGGTGACAGCAGTCGGATACACCCTGCGGGGACGGAGATGGGGCTCTAACATGGCACACAGTCGATGCAGAGTTGGCCTGTCCAGCCGAAACTTCCTGATTACCTCTGTATCGTCCATGTCCGCCAGCAATTGGTATGGGCGGTCAATGTTCGGTCTCCGCCTGGGTTAAATGACAGAGGACACATGTCAAAGCAACACGGCACATAGCAATTTCGCATACACATCACTGACATGACTGAGCAAGCACATGAGCCACAGCCCAGCTGTCAAGCTGGGACGGCACGGCCACAATACACTTACACAGGTCTCCCAACAATGGCAATGGCAAGTGAGACATACCACTGCCATGTGCATGCACATGGGGATCTAGGCCCCAATGACTTGCGGGGCGTGCTGATGGGGACTGACTGCATATTCGTCAAGCGGCAACGCCACGGCAACATGAGTGTCTGCTGAGCATGGTACTGCTTCCGAGGCTGGATGAGTATGGCACACGACGACGACGATGTGGGCACGGGCTGAGCGGCCAATACAAGTGGGACCTGTGGCACGAGGGGATATGAGACAGTAGTAGGTGTCAGCACTGCACCCTATGTACAGCACTGTACGGATCACAGCTCCCGAAACATTGACTGGTGTCCACATTGACAGCCCCATGCCAAGACGGCTGTGTGCTTGCAGTCACACATCACAGGTGAGAGGTTACATTGCACGTGCCAGGTGGCAGTCGTACATAGTGGGAGCTGGCATGTGTGTGCATGTGTCTCCTGTTCAGGATCCACCAGATGGGCGCTGACTCTGTACTGACCATTGGACACAGCATGTTCCGTGGAAGGCTTGTGTGTGTGGGATGGTGGCACTGGATGTGCCTCCGTTGGGTGGGGGGCCATGCACAGGGCGGGTACGTCGATGATTGCGCATTGTTGGTCACGGTGGGTGCACCAGCTAAGATGTGTTGCCCTGTGTTCAATTCCTATGTCCGCATGATGATGGACTGTGGATGTGGGCAGACTACACATTGGTCGATGTGCTGTCTATATGCATGTGCCTTCACACCAGGCACAGCTGCCCCTGCACATGTGACCCCTGCTGGACTCGCTGCTGGGTCTGTGGAGCTGATGCACCTTCTGCGCGTGGGGCGGACAGCTCTCCTCACTTCCCTCATTGCGCATGTCATGTCTTTGCCGCAGGTGACATGGATCATGGAGGGCCCACATGTACGCGTGGGTAGGCTACACATGATTGTTCACTGGTCGCCACCCCCAGTCAGTGTTTCGAATGGGAAGGTTGTCGTGCTGGTGGTATGTTCGATGTGGCGGATGGGCGGGCCTAGGTGCGGGCTTACATTCCGGACATGGGGGGTAGTTGGATTGGCGACTAGTTGCAGTACACACGGGACACGTCTCTTCCTTTCCACATCTGGGTCATCCCTTGTACTAACTGACAGTGATACAGTCATCTTCGCCCCAGCCCTCATGTCCTCCCCTCGCCCCCCAATATGCATGCTCACCTGCGAGGCTAGCGCTTGCACAGGCAGCCCCAAGCTCGCACCAGAGAGGGCAAGGAGTGTATGTGTGGGTCCAGTTGCACGAGTGGGCTGTCTCAGGGTATGATGTGTGGCGGGACACCGTCCACCTGCGTGGTGCCCCAAATGGAGACCCGGCCTGCATGGACTATGCATCACAGTCTTCGCCTTCCGGATCCGCCACCTGCGACACCCAGTGGCTGTGGCTGCCCTTGCGGCCATGCCGCGTCCGTCTGTGGCTGATGGCCCACACATTCACTCTTTGGCCTCTCTGGGGAGGGCTCAGGGGTGGTGGCGCACGCGCTTGCACTTAGTCGCAATGGCATGTGGCGTGGTTGGTATGATGGGCAATGGATGGGATGGTGCGAGCCACCTCCCGTGACGTCAGTGCTGCTCGTGCTGTGGTGCGTCCCCCTACACTTCCATTTGACTTTTTGCCATGCTGGACGTTGAGGTTCTATTGCCTGCGTGATATGACCAGGAGGAGCGCGAGGAGACCTCTCACACACCATGCTCCACTGCCATCCCGTGCCCTGTATCGCCTGTGCGGATTGACTATGTTGGGGTTACACCTGGTCGACTGGGGCTGTGTGTGCCTTGTCAAGGGGCATGGCGGGCGCACAACAGGATCCAGCTCGTCCACAGAGGGTGGGCTGAGGTGCGCCTGGTACCGCTTTGTACGTGTGCCCGGCTGCTGTGCACACACGTGTTCACTCCCCCCGACAGGTGTCCTCTCACAATGCCCAGGGAAGCGGTGGTGTACTGTTCATGAGCCCTCCCAACACGGCGTGCTCCAACTTGGCATGTGCGCATCTACCCGTCGCACCCACCCACCTGAGCACTGCGTCCATACGACTTCACACGACACATGTGTGTCTTCCACAGTAGTGCTACTCATTTGCGTTGACATCCAATACCAGTGGACTACATGGTCATGTCACGACTGCCGTGTACTTCACATACTCTCATCCTCTCTCATTCGTACTTGTGAAATGAGTCAGCGGAGACAGTTCTGGTTTCAAACATTATATTGAGTCTTCTGTCCTCTGTGATGCAGTATAGTGGACACTACTGGCAGCGGAATACATATTGAGGATATACTGAGCATGATTACAAATGGGATAGGGTGTGGGGTTACATCTGCTTGGCCAAGGCTGTGCTAATGTACATTTACGTATAGCTGCGGAGCTGCGGACTTTGACACAGACGGTATACATGTAGCCTACCAGACCGCTCGGCATCATGGGCACAGTCCATCTCAGTTCCATGTGACAGGTTTGCTGCGGTTGTTCCTCATGCACGCGTGCATGTGAGATGACATCAGGGCATGTGCTTGCGTGCATGCAGCGGCGTGCCACTTGTTGTTGCACTGTGGTGGTTACTGGACATGTCACAGTCACTGGGGTCGTGTTGTTGTTGTATGCACTTGTCGTCCATGCAAAGGTCCTGGTATGGGATTCCCGGGGCGGGGGTGGGAGGGGTGCAGCACCCACAGACTCCAGGTGACCTATTCATGTCCACTGAGCGGTGTGTGTGTCCATGTGCGCTGGATCCATGTCGTGTCCTGGTTGTTCGTGCAGTTCCGTCCATGTGGGTGCGATGCACAGAGCCCATGCCACTGCCTCCCACGATGCATGCGGTGTTCCTGGATGTGATGGGGAACAGTGTGCATGTCCCGGTCATATCCGATGTCATGGCGATGTCGTTGATGGTGTGGTTACAGTTGCCGGTCGTTTGGTATGGCTGTTGTGGTGGTGACTGGCCAGTCCGTGCGGAAGCTGAGCATGGGTGCGGGGTTGGACTTCATAGGTCACTCGGGAACCTGCGTTGTGGTCCGACGTATTTACAGGTTGTCAGGTATGCGATGCCGTCCAGCAGGGCTTCCATGTCATTGGTGGTGTACATGTTTGCCAGCCAATGAAGCGGATGGTGGCTGTCAAGGTGTTGTTCGTAGGTTGTCCCTTGGAGGACCATGATGGGGCATGCTGGGTGACATTCGATGTAGCTGTTCTCGATGATCCGTCGTGTGGAGGCACAGTGGTTCCATTTCAGTGCGCGTGCGATGTTGGCCACATACGCCATGCCCCCATAGGCAGAGCAGGCCCTGTCATGTGCGTCCAGAGGGAGGAGTAGTGGTAGCAGGTCCGCCTTCAGACATGCCGGGTTGGAGAGGCATATCTCGACGGGATGCTGGTAGGGACACCTCCGACAGTAGAAGACGGGCATGACGCAGCTGAACAATGTGATGCGGTAAGTCAGTCGGTAACTTACGTTCAGCAGGGACAGGAGATCGCATCCCAATGTATGTATCGTGCTGGTTTGGTACAGCTTGAGCTCTTCGGCGTAGTTGGGTAGGTGTGTTGCGGTTGCCATTTCGCAGCGGTGCGTTGTGGTGGCGTGCTCCGGCTGTGTGTGCAGTCTGCAATGTGCACGCTCCGAGGTTGCTGTGAGCTCTGTGTAGTCGTAGGGAGACAGGACTTGTGTTCTGTTGGCTTGTTTGGAGGACACGGGCCCTCTTCCCACATGCTTCTCAGACAGTTCAAGGTCAGTGCTGTGTGACTCCTTCCAATTAACTTGCATGTGGCCGACATGGGGGAGTGTTTTCTTCTTTCTTCCCCGTCCGTTGTGTGCTTCTGTGATATGCGCTATCTGCCCTGTGGTCGGTCTCCTCGGCATGCCTGTGTTGGTCTATTCTTGGACAATGGCTGTATTCACCGGCTTCTGTCGTAGGGCTGTGGTTTCGGAGTTGGAATGGAAGGTCATTCAGTGCTGTCTGCTCTCCCTTGTGTGGGCGGCAGGCTGCCTTTCCGCTCTGCGTTGGGCCTTGTGTGTGGATGTAATTCTTGGGCCACCTGTTGTCGGTCCCCGGGCTCTTTGGTGTTCCGTTTCATGTGTCTTGTTCATATGTGCAGGGTGGTATGGGTTTTTCAGTGTGGTACTGGCGTTCCTCTTCCCGAAGGGGCCCTGCTTCTCCTAGTTGGTGTTGCCGCCGCTGTGTGCTTCGCCATGTTTGTTACACTGGGGTGTGTCCTGCTGTTGCGTGACTTCACTGACATGTGTGCGTCGGTTGTGTGGCGTTGGGTGTTGTCCGTGAATTGGGCGTTGGGGACATGTCTGTGGCCGGCCTGTCACGTGTCATGTGCGTTCGGGGTGGGGCTGGTGTGTGTGCTGCTTGGTTGTGTCCCTGTGTCTGTGTGCGACACATACATGGCGCTGCGGTTGGCCTCTGCGTTGTGCGCATGTGTGGCGGCGTCATCGGCGCTTTGGGGCCGTGACGGGGTGGTTGGTTCCTAGTCCCAGGTGGTGTGTACACATGTGTTCCGCGATGTTTGGATTTGGCCTGTGTGTCATATGTGGATGCAATGGTGGATGTGTAGTGTGCACGCGCTGGTGGGGGGTTGTCCGCTTTTTCCGCCCTTGCACTGTGTGCGCTGTTTGCGTGCACTTGTTGTGTGTGTGCCTACCTGCATCTCCGCGGTACGTTGCGTCCTTGGTGGTGCATCAGCAGAAGCATGGGAAGGGCCTGCAGTGCTGGATTCATGCCCGGGTGCCGCTTCTTCGTTGTCCGTGCTCTGCGTCCGTGTTTCCGCCTCTCTTTCACGTGCGGTGTCTCTTTGCCGTGGGAGCCGTTTGTTTGCGGCATCGTAATTTATGCGCCGGGCGGGACGTGTTTCGTCGGACGGTGTGTGTCAGTTGTGCTGCGCCGCTACGTGTGCGGGCGCACTTTGATGGCGGACGGTGTTGCTGGCTTGCCGGCGGTGTTTGGCCTGCTTTTCGCATCGTAATTGGGCGGGCGTGTGGACTGCTGCGTGCCGGCGGTAACTGGTGGTTTTTGCATCCGCCAGCACGGCGGTAGTGCTTCCGCCCGCCATCGTAATGGGCCCCATAGTTACCTTTAACTAAGAATATAATATGCTAAAAATATTGATTCACACAAAATTGACTGCATTATTATCAAAAGTATTCAAAAAATAATTAAAAAGATGAAAAAACACTTCTCACTTAAAACAATTACTTCAAATAACCCAAAACATGTTATACACATATTTAAATCACATAAAAAGGTATTACATCAACAAAATATTTACCATTCACCCCAAAAAAATATACAATTTACACAATAAAACCCACAAACATTTACATTAACTGGAAACATTTAAACACCAACTTAAATATTAATAAATATATCTATAAATACATGTATGACCAAAAATATAAAACTATATATTATACATATAAAAACCTAAATTAGTGTTTCCCTTTATATAAACTTAGCTGATAAGACATTCAAACTATACTAAATTAACCAATAAAATAAAAAACTTCAACCAATACAGTCAAACAAAAAATTAAATCAACAATATAAAATATACACTAAATTAAACAACTAAATACTTCTGTCAACTCTAGCTAAATGCTAATCTCTCAACAAACCATTAAATAAGAAATATATACATCTCAACAACTACATAACCAAGTAAGTTATACATATACTTAAACTAAATGTAACTGTTATGAAAATCACAAATGTAAAATACCAAAAAAATATCAATACACACTCCCACTTTTTACTTTCACAAACCAGCAAAAAAATATTAGAGTAAGCCTACATAATAAATAACAAATTGTAAACTCACCCAAATAGTGATAAAAAATAAACCTAATGACCTCAACCTTTGCAAACTATCAAGAAAATACCGTTTTAAATGTAACTTACATTTTGTTTTCATTCAATAGAAAACAAGGCACCCGATCCACATTAGAACACCCACAACGGAAAAGCTGCAAAACAGTGTGATGCATCTCAACAGAACGTACATGTAAGAGTCCAAAATAGAAGTAATTGTATTTTTACCATGTTAATAACAAACATGCAAAAGTTAAAATATAACATATATTTATACTAATACACTACTTACAGATACAATGTCAGAGGCCGCCAAATGAATTACTTCACAGAAAGGAAAGCAGATACTAAGGGGCCGATTATGATGTCGGACGAAAAGGCACCGAACAGCATTCGGTTTGTCCGATTCCGTGTCGGAACCCGCTTTTCCGACCAACTCGGATACATTTCTGACCGACCAATTACGATGTTAGGTAACCGTTCGGTCCTTCCGACTCGGTTCCGACTGGCATTCAGAGAAACCTAGTCGATCGGAGCCGACTCGTACAGCTCAGTGGACCGCATTTCTGACCGAGTGATTAGGATGTCGGATTTGGACAGCCTTTCCGACTCGGTCTGTCCGACACGGATTGGCTGTCCGAATCCGAATTTAGGGGCCCGTAGCAGGCCTCCCTTCACCCGGAGGCCTCCGGTTGGGGCCCATGGGGATACCCATGGGACCCCTCTTTTCAAACATGCACGGTGTGGCAGGCACCCTGGGTTGCCCGCCACAGGGTGCAGGTTTTCCGCAACCACCCCATTTTGCGATGGGAGCCTGTGTTGTCGGTCAGAACACAGGCTCCCATTGAAGTCAATAGGAGACCGACTGAACGGTGTTCGGAAACATCGTAATCGGTTGGTCGGACTCCCTGAATCCGAGTCGGTCGGAATGATTTCCGACCGACATTGTAATGAGATCCTATATCACATGGGCCACACCTATAGCCAAGAAAGTGCATCCACATAAACTATAAATTGGAAAGGTACTAAATATTATTCTAATGCATGCTATGGGAGGGTAACTACAAAAGATGATGTGGTAATTCATGTAAGAGAGCACAACAAGCACCAAATGAGACAGAAACAAAAGTAAGAGAAATATTGCAAGATATAAGAGAGGGAAGCACTAGCTCCCATGAATCACAAGCAAAATCCTGAAAGATATACTGCCTAGAGTCCCCGATCCCATAACAGGGCAAGCAAAATCCTGAAAGATATACTACCTAAAGTCCCCGATCCCATAACAGGGCAACTAACACCTATCCCCACTTTAAAATATTTAATTACACAAATGAAAATAAAACACCAGTGAAATCGCACCTGCCCCTAGAAGATACCAAGACATACACATACCTGAACATTTAACAATTACACATAATGAGAAACCTTTCCTTTATGTGGGAACTTAAATAATGAGAAACAACTCCTAATATTCTTTACAGGAAACAACTTAATGAAACGTAGCCAATGTCAAACTTGGATGATGGATGGCACCTTCAAAATGTCAGCCAAATGATTCACAAAAAATATACACCATTTATGGTGAATATCAAAACACAAATATCCCTTTTATATATGCCCTACTACCAACTATACAAAGCAGCACCTACTACAAGTTCACAAACCATGTAAAACATGAAACAAGTACCTACTACCCTTAAAAAATTAGCTTTGTGCAGGCCATGATTCAAATATTCTAAAAATGTAGCTTCACAAAGCCATAAAGGACTGTTACTATCATTCCAATCAAAGTATATGGAGACAACTCCAAAAATCTGCACTCAGTGTAGAATATTCAAAAACAGCCAATTTGACTTTGAAATAAACAAATGATAGCACTAGCCTATGTCTCTGTCACAGAGCTAGTCAACCACCACAATTTACTAACAGAAAGCTTCTTCTACCAACAAAATGAAGACAAACTGAGTCCGTTAATGGACTATTTCGAAGACACCTGGGTTGTCAGACTGCATTGCTCGGGACTCAGACGCCAACCCAAATTCCAATACCATGGTGGAATGTCTATGACAGCACCTTGGCACAGGACGCGAAAACAAACAATGCAGTGGAAGGATGGCACAATGCCTTACATTCCAGACTAGGCAGAGCTCAACTGATACTATACAAATTTATACAAGCATTACAAAAAGAGAAAAGCTACCAAGAGCTTTTAATGGAGCAACCTGTTAGACTTATGGCACTAAAACTAAGTAACCAAACTAAACCAAAAGAATGTTCAACATGCTACAATTTAAAGTCAAACTCTTCATAAATAACAAAGGAGTAGATTATTTAGAAACCTTAGCCGAAAACATATTATAAAATAAATCTTAACCTACCAAAGTCTTCAAAAACTATGGCAAACTGTAAGCCATCTTACTCAATCTATTTTTAAAATAATAAATATAGTATACAATATTTTGCATATTTTATGAGATCAGTCAAACAGTTATTTAAAATCACAATGTAATTAAAGACTGATATAATAAAAATAAATATAAATTATTTAAAAAAATGTAATCATCATCTACCAAAATAGATATAAGCAAACTAAATCCAGTATGTAAAATCATTCCAACACATAATCCAAACAATTCCACCTAACAGTTACATACATTTTACCTAAACAAACTAATATCACATTTCCCACCCAAAATAAATAAAATAAAATAAATACTGTTCTCTAGCTGCATATCATTCTGCAGATCTTTCTCTGTCTTCACTTAATAAACATTATCCACCATAAATGAGATAAATGAATCCCAAACCCCCTCAAAAATGCTAAAATATAACAAATGCAATTAAAAACCCTCAAAGCAATCCAAAGTATGTAGGTTACATAAAAAACCTGAAGAACCGCTCCAAGAAACCAAAAGAAAATAAATCAAAGTAAAAACCATTGGTTTATTATAAACCAGAACCCATTTCCTTTAAAAAAAAAAACATAAGCTCCAAATGCCCAAAGAATGCATTCGCAGACAAAAACTTGTAAAGAAAATTAAAATTAATCATCAAAATATGAACTATAACACACTGTAACATAACGTAGTGATGCATTACTAAAACAGTGTACAAAAATGCAAAATGACAAACTAGTCAAAATCACTAACAGCAATGCATGTTAATATGCCAAAAACTCACAGACAGCACTATAACTAACTTTCAAACCTCCCTCCTAAATCCCCCTACTCTTAAACCATCCTTAAAAAAGAATTTACCTATTCCAAGGAACAGCAGCACATTACCTGGTTCCAGGAAAATAGTCTAAAAATAACACAAATAGATTACAAAATAGTAGGTAGCGGTAAAAAAAACAGATGCTAAATGAAATGAATGGGAAATATTTTTAAAATGTTGAATAAATGTTTAAAAAAATGTTAAAAATTATTAAACATGTAAAACATATCAAACAATGTTATAGACAATTATAAAAAAATATATATATACATTAAATAATATTATATAATATATACAGTTATTTTATTAATACTAATAAAACAAATATTAAAATATAGATATATAAAAGTTAAGAAATGTTAAAAAATGTAAAAAGTTATTAAACAAGTAAACCATATCAAGCAATGTTATAAAAAATTAAGAACAATTTAAAGTATGAATTAAAGATTGCAGAAAGGCCAAGGACAGATTGCGTAAAGCCCTGAACCAAATGCCTAGAGACCAGGATGCTATCTCGGCATGTAGGAAAGCTTATTCTCTGGTGCTCAAATAAAGAAGGAGCGAGAAATGGGAAGCCTTTGTAGCTGCTTGTCTCAACAAAGATCCTTAGGTTTTGTGGAAAGCTGTGCATGCGGGCATTGCTCCTGCCCCCCCGAGAAAGTTAGAGTTCACATTCCCCTAGATGCCAGGATAGACCATTTCTCTGGTATTTATAACTTTAGTGTTGTAAATTCAGCTGGGGAGCTGGCAGATTGCCCACTTCCTTTCTCTGTAGAGGAGGTGCTAAAAGCCATTTATAATAGTCCCTCCAAGAAGGCTCACAGCCAAGACAGGATCCCATGAACATTTTTAAAGAGGATCCTGGGTTCTCGTCTCCATTCCTCATGAATGTTATCAACTCTGCTTGTCAGGTGGGGGTCCTACCTTTGTGGTGGAATTTGATAGTGGTACCTATCTTCAAGAAGGGATATGTTCATGATCCAAAGTGTTACCGAACCATTTTGCATCTTGGATTGCCTCCTCCTTTGGTTAAATGAGAATAACATCCTATCCCCAGCTAAATATGGGTTCAGGAAGGGCCTTGACACCATAGAGCAGTGTCTTAATTTACACCTCCTTGTGGCCAAATATAAATTTGTAAAGGGTACCTTTATTCAGTTGGTATTTATGGACCTATTGATTGCCTTTGATTGTGTTAATAGATCTAAATTGGGGGACATTTTAGTCTCTATGGGCCTTGTGGTGCCTTTGGTTTCTCTTCTAAGACACCTCCATTGGGACATCTCAGCCTCAGTCAGATTTGGGGATACAGGTCAGTGCACCTAATCATTTAAACTCAATCGTGGTGTACGCCAATGTTGAGTTTTCTCCCCTATATTATTTCTCCTGCACATCAATGATCTCGTAGAGACTCTGGTGACAGCTGGGCAGATGTGCCGTGGGTTGATAATAAAGATGGGCTGCACTACTCTATGATGATGGTGCAGTGCTTTTGGCCAGGATGGCAAACAGCCTCTGGTCTTATGGTGTTTGTGAATGGCCTTGATTTGGAAACTATTTTTTTTAAACTTTCATTATGGTATGTGGCCCGGAGAACATCAAAACCTGTACTTTACATATATAAGGAAGAATAATAGAATGGGTGAGCTCCTTCCCACATATAGGGCTGGTGTTTGGTGATGTTTGTTCCTTGTCCCCCTGCAACAGGAATAGGTTGGAACGCTTTCTGGCTACTGCTGGGGCTACTCTTTCACGTGCAACTATAGGAAAAAAAAACTATTGTACCTATTAAAGAAATATATAGGAGAAAATACGTCCCTATTCTTACTTATGAAATGGGGGTTTTGGGCTCCAGAGATGTTAGTGCCATCCAAGTGGAGGAAAATAGATTTTGACAGCACCTATTGGGGGTCCCTCCATCCACCCCACACATCTCTTTGCACCTAGACCTAGGTTTAGATTATGTACAAGACCTCATTAACCTAGGTCCGTTGATACTTTGGTGGTCGATATGGTTGAACAAGTACGCTGAACTAAATAGGGCAATTATTCGTCACTGACTCTCCTGTAATCTTGAGCTGGAAATTCCTAGGCTTAAATATATAAGAGAGAGAGTCCTTGCCCTAGGTTCTCCATATATATATATTTATATATACGAAAAACGAGAGACTATCATTAAAATAGATAAAGATCGGGTCAAAGCTTGTTTTTTTAAGCATAGGCAGGCCCAAAGCGAGGAAATTGAATGTAATGAAACCAGCTGTCAGCAAATAGTGCCTGATTTAGTCGTCTGTAGAGGTTGCAGCGTATTTTATTTTTGATCAGAATGCATGGAAACGCATGTTATTGAGCCAGTTCATATTTGGGTCCATCAGGTGATTGCTATGTTTTCCGCAAGGGCAATTTGCTGCTGTGGAAATCTGTACTTGCCCATGTGATGTTCAGTTCCCTCAGACTCTTTAACACTTTGGGGCCGATTCCGATCTCGGCCGGTAGGGCTCCGAATCGGATTCGGCTTTACCGGATCCGATCCGGAGCCCTGTTTCCCGACCGAATCGTACGCGGGTCCGGCCGAGCGAGTACGATGCGGACTCCGCCGACCGACTCGTCCGGGCGTCCCGACCGCTCCGACCGACTCGTTCCCGGCTCGAACCACACCGACCGACTCGCTCGGACTCGACTCGCACCGCGCAATGGAGACGTTCCCCGGCCGGGTAAGTACGATGCGCGCCGCGAGCAGTCCGACCGAGCCGCGCACTCCGGCTCCAAAGAGCTGTCGGAGCCGTACTTTGGGGGTCCGTGTCGGACCCCCCTGTACGCGTAGCCACGCGAGTCGCACACAGGGGGGACCCATGGGTCCCCCCTACCTGTGCGTGTACGGCGCGAATCGCTTCGCCGCGTACCCGCTGTAGGGGGCGCCCTTGTCCGACTCGCACCCATTGAGTCAATGGGAGCCTGCGTACGCGTTGTACGACCGGCTCCCATTGACTTCAACGGGAGTCCGACCGAATCGAGTCCGATAGCATACGGACGCATCGTACTCGTTCGGTCGGGCTGCACGGGTCCGATTCGGTCGGAAATCTCTCCGGGTCCGGCTCGGTCGGAGAAATTTCTGGCCCGAATCGGAATCGACCCCTTTGTATTGTTCTGCAAGTATTATCTTTCCTCCACCAGGAGGCAGTTATGGCCTCTCTTACAGAGATATAAGTTCAGCAAATGCGGAGTGGCCCTGGTTTTCCTACAGCAGCTAGAAGATCATGATACATGTTATGTAGTTAGCTGCTTCTTGAAAAGCATTTCACACATGAGAAAGTCAGTGATGTTCCAGGGAGGACTCTTACAAAAGCTTCTGTAACCAATACATGGCCTCACTGTTTCAGTTTTTTGCGTTTATTATTTTATGTATTTTTGGGATTTTATGGCTGAATTTATCTCCCTCTTTTATTGATCATATTTTACTGACAAAAATGTTTTTATTGGGTTTTAGACTTTTTTCTCCCATTGGCAAGGAATTGCTGGCAATCATGAATCTGGATATGGCTCATATTTACATAACGCACAGAATTTGTGGGAAAATCCTTTTTAATCTTGTAATTTCCTTGAATCTGTGGTGCCTTTTTATTGAATTTTATTGCATTTCAAATATTGTTTTACATAATTGTGTATATTTAATGAACTATTGTTTTATAATCAAATAACAAATGTTGTTGTAATCAAACATGTAAAACATATCAAACAAAGTTGTGAACAATTATGGAAAATTGGAAAGTATAGATTAAATAATAGTATAAAATATATAGAACTATTTAATATATGCTAATAAAACATGATTATATATATAAAGTTAAGAAATGATAACAAATTGTTAACAATGAAAAATAAGAGTTGAAAATTTACAACAAGCAAAGTTATATAGATATGATTTACCTGATGTTTTATCATTGAAAAATAATTACAAAATGTTTTATTAACTTAACTTTACATTTTTATTTTTGTTTTTACTTGAAGTAGATATGATTTAAAATGTAAAACTATAGAATTTAAACAAATAAAAATAGAAAAGTGTGTCACATGTCTTCATTGAACAGAATTTGGGAAAGGTGTTGGACACTAGATGGTTGAACTTTACTATTCCCACTGTAACCCAATTTGGGGAAGGAGTTGGACACTGAGGGGCTGATTACGAGTTTGGCAGTGTGGCGCTGGGTCTGCTCCGCTGCCAGATCACCAACCCCGTGGTCTGGCCACCCGCCAAAATACAAGTTATTCTTGTGTTTGGGAGGCTTTTTTTTATATTCCTACGGTGGTGCCCTGAAAATGGGGACCTTAGTGGGAAAGCAAAACCGTTCCGGCACAGCATGAACTGAAAAGTCCATGCTGTGCAGGAACTGGGGTGCATGCATACAGGGGGCCACATGTTGTGCCCCCTGCATGCAACCTATGTCTCAGAAGTAATGCCCTGATTGTAATAGGGCAGTGGGGAGACTGCTACCACTGTGCATGCACGAGTCTGGCTGTCTGTGGGCTGCCAGACTCCTAATCGACCCCTAAATGGGATGCATTTACTATTCCCACTTCCATCTAAATCAATTTGAGGAAGGTGTTGACCACCAAAAGGGGTACATTTACTATTCCCACTCCAATCTAAACTAATATGGGAAAGGTGTTGGACACTAAAGGGTATTATTCCCACTGCAATCTGCCCATATTAGAGGAAGGTGTTGTAGACCAAAGAGTTGACATTTACAGTATCCACATCAAAATAAAACATTTTACATAACATATTACAACATAAAAACATTACATACACAATCAATACTCCATATTCTCAGATATTTATTTATATAAAATTAACTAAAATGTTATCAAAAACACAGTAATCTAAACTGAAAACCTTTACACTTTGTATTCTTCTGCAAATATTATCTTTCCTCCACCAGGAGGCAGTTATGGCCTCTCTTACAGAGATATAAGTTCAGCAAATGCGGAGTGGCCCTGGTTTTCCTACAGCAGCTAGAAGATCATGATACATGTTATGTAGTTAGCTGCTTCTTGAAAAGCATTTTACACCTGAGAAAGTCAGTGATGTTCCAGGGAGGACTCTTACAAAAGCTTCTGTAACCAATACATGGCATCACTGTATCAGTTTTTTGCGTTTATTATTTTATGTATTTTTTGGATTTTATGGCTGAATTTATCTCCCTCTTTTATTGATCATATTTTACTGACAAAAATGTTTTTATTGGGTTTTAGACTTTTTTCTCCCATTGGCAAGGAACTACTGGCAATCATGAATCTGGATATGGCTCATATTTACATAACGCACTGAATTTGTGGGAAAATCCTTTTTAATCTTGTAATTTCCTTTAATCTGTGGTGCCTTTTTATTGAATTTTATTGAATGTCAAATATTGTTTTACATAATTGTGTATATTTAATGAACTATTGTTTTATAATCAAATAACAAATGTTGTTGTAATCAAACATGTAAAACATATCAAACAAAGTTGTGAACAATTATGGAAAATTGGAAAGTATAGATTAATTAAATAATAGTATAAAATATATAGAACTATTTAATATATGCTAATAAAACATGATTATATATATAAAGTTAAGAAATGATAAATTGTTAACAATGAAAAATAAGAGTTGAAAATTTACAACAAACAAAGTTATATAGATATGATTTACCTGATGTTTTATCATTGAAAAATAATTACAAAATGTTTTATTAACTTAACTTTACATTTTTATTTTTGTTTTTACTTGAAGTAGATATGATTTAAAATGTAAAACTATAGAATTTAAACAAATAAAAATAGAAAAATGTGTCACATGTCTTCATTGAACAGAATTTGGGAAAGGTGTTGGACACTAGATGGTTGAACTTTACTATTCCCACTGTTGGGGAAGGAGTTGGACACTGAGGGGCTGATTACGAGTTTGGCAGTGTAGCGCTGGGTCTGCTCCGCTGCCACATCACCAACCCTGTGGTCTGACCACCCGCCAAAATACAAGTTATTCTTGTGTTTGTGAGGCTTTTTTTTATATTCCTACGGTGGTGCCCTGAAAATGGGCACCGTAGTGGGAAAGCAAAACTGTACCAGCACAGCATGAACTGAAAAGTCCATGCTGTGCAGGAACTGGGGTGCATGCATACAGGGGGCCACATGTTGTGCCCCCCTGCATGCATCCTATGTCTCAGAGGCAATGCCCTAATTGTAATAGGGCAGTGGGGAGACTGCTACCACTGTGCATGCACGAGTCTGGCTGTCTGTGGGCCGCCAGACTCCTAATCGACCCCTAAATGGGTGGCAATTACTATTCCCACTTCCATCTAAATCAATTTGAGGAAGGTGTTGACCACCAAAAGGGGTACATTTACTATTCCCACTCCAATCTAAACTAATATGGGAAAGGTGTTGGACACTAAAGGGTATTATTCCCACTGCAATCTACCCATATTAGAGGAAGGTGTTGTAGACCAAAGAGTTGACATTTACAGTATCCACATCAAAATAAAACATTTTACATAACATATTACAACATAAAAACATTACATACACAATCAATACTCCATATTCTCAGATATTTATTTATATAAAATTAACTAAAATGTTATCAAAAACACAGTAATCTCAACTGAAAACCTTTATATACATATTAATATATATGTTATAAAATTATTATTTTAATTACTATTACAAATTAATATATTGTTCAAAATATTTACTGCCATTCATGAACTTTAAACAATAAAACAAAAATAAAATCATAAATCAAATTTAACAATCATAAATTAAAAAAATATATAAAGTTTATATTTTGAAAAAATTAAAAAATGTTACCTTAAGAATAAAATTCAATGTTTTACAATTTTTTTTTTATATGATTATAAATATTAACAACAATTAAAAAAATTCAATTGTAACAAAAAATATTTCTAAATATTCTACTTACTTACTTTTTTATGTGTTTAATATTTTATAATATTTAATGTGTTCTCATTAAAAAATATGTAATACCAATAATTATTAATTTGCATATCTTTAAAATGATGACCTTACAATTTAAATTTAAAACATACATTTTGTTAAATCTCCCCGCCCTTATCCCCTAAAAACCCTATTTCTCGTTAATAAAAAATATACCTTAATACAGCTAAAAGTACACATTTCAACAATTTGATATGTAAAATATTATTTTGCTAATTACACAAATAAAAAAATATCAATCCCCTAAAATCAAACACACTAAAATACCATCATCATAATCAGCTTTATTTGATTATCATAAAAACAACCATAAAAGCAAAAACAAATAGAATAAAACACATTTCATGATCATAAAACATCGAACATAAATACATTTGAGCAAGTTAACATAATTTCTATGAAGACATAAATTTACTTAATCATATCCCAGACCATAAAAATCTTGAAATATTGCAGCAAATCAGTAAGGAGTTCAACTGTCACAAAAATATTAGTGCTAGCCAACATTGTTTAATGTTACAGTCACGTAAGATGGGAAAAATTAAACTTTTGCGAGGCACAGCATAAAAAGGACAAAAAAGCATAAAGTGCAAAGTGCATTCCCTAGAAGTACTGTCACAAGGACAGCTGGTCAGAACCTCAGACCAGTCATTCCTGACAGGGAAAGTGACTAAGTGATAAAAAATGTCTAATTAAAAACTTGTTAAAATAAATATATGCTGATTATTATGTATAGCATTTAGATATGACTGAATGCAGTCTGTGACCATTGTCAACTGATTATTGATGACACTGATTTTAGCCATTTCCCTGGAAAATCTTTATTATTTAAGAATAGACAGGCATTGATGGTTCAGGTCTTTTCTACTGATGCTATGTAAAACACCAGGAGAGTCAAAATATTCGGCTTGACCCATCTTCACACAAATATATTTAACAGATTTAAACCACTAAAATGCTCCAAAGCTGGTCAGCTTTAGGCAGTCATTAAGAATCGACCGATTTAAAATGGTAAAATTGCTGGTCCATACTTTGAGCCAAAGTAAGATTGACTGAATTAATCTAATCAGAAAAAAATGGGGCACCGAGTTCTGCATGACAAGGCAAAGGTAGAACAACTGACTGGAACGTCCAAAAGATTCCTAAAGAAAGTGTTCTCCAGTATCTGGAGCTGGGTAATGTTGTGTAATCCCCAGATACCCGCCCCATATTGGACCACAGTTACACATTTTTAATTATGAATAATTAACACTTGACTAAGTTGTTAATTGCCTAACTTGGTAGAGAAGTTAAGCAGGGCTTAATGGATTTACTAAAGTGTTGCTTTCTAATGTCAACAGCTGGGGACTATGAGACACAATCATCAAATAAAAGGCCCAAATAACAAAAAATTGTGGCAAAACTCAGCCTAATATTATTTATCGTGAAGTCACGGGACTTCCCAATTTGCCGCCAACACTTCATTACAAAGGTTTTACCTATATTGACCAAGATCGGAATGAACCCAATGAGAAGTGAAATGATCTGTGGGTCAACCTCCAATTCTGTTAGAATAGCCATAATTTACTATTTAGAACACATTCAAAGGCACTCGATAAGTCTTCTTAACAGTATGTTTACAGATGAGTAGATTGAGGTTTAACCCCAGTTCGATGGTCCGCAGACCTTTTCGGAAACCAAACTGAAGGTCCAAGGGAATATGATTGGTCTCTACCCACTCTTCAAGATGATTCAACAAAAATTATCCCAGTCACTTTAGCCAGAGAATCAAGGAGAGATGTAGAGTGGTAATAGGCAGGATCAGAACCGCCACACTACAATACATTACATACTAATTAACAATTACAAACAATATTGCACACAACAATATTATCTACATCAATATCTTTTTACAGCGATTTTAAAAACAACACTAAGGGACTGATTATGCTATGGGTTGGAAAGCCTCCGACCGTTACTCGGAAGCGTTCTGACCGCGGTCGGAGGCTTTCTGGCTGAGGGTCGGAATGTAAACCCGCCGGCCGGTCATTCCTACTCGGTTCCGTCTGGCTCTCAGGGTCTACCAGCCGGTCTGAAACAAACCGTAATACCCTATGGACAGTGTTTCCGCCATCGGGATTATGATGTTGAATTCCGACAGCCTTTCCGTGCCTGCCTTTCCGACAGGGAAAGGCTGTTGGTTAGTGACTTTGGTGGCCCCTGGCAGGGCCACCTTGTCCCTGCTGCCTATAGTTGGTGGCCGTGGGGGTACCTAGTGTACTCCCCTGTAAAACCCTGAACTGTGTGGCAGGCACTGTGGGGTGCCTGCGACAGGACCCAGGGTTTTACACACATACCCATTTCTCTGTAGGAGTCTGTATTAAGGCTGGTTTACGGCCGTGACACAAGCTCCCTTAGAGAACAATGGGAATCCGACCGAACAGTGTTCGGTTGCATTGTTATCAGGTGGTCAGGTCGGTCCCAAGTCCAAGACTGTGTCGGTCGGGGGCAATTCCAACTGACATCGTAATCAGCCCCTTAGGACCACCAGATAATGATGCGACTGAACACTGTTCGGTCAGACTCCAATTGTTCTTTATGCGAGCTTGTGTCACAGCTGTAAACAGGCCGTAATACAGGCTCCTATAGAGAAATGGGGGGATGTAAAACCTTGCACCCTGTCGCAGGCACCCCATAGTGCCTACCACACAGTGCAGGGTTTTACAGGGGGGTACCCCCTCAGCCACCAACCGTAGGCCGCGGGGGCCGGGGGGCCCTGCTAGGGGTCCCCAAAGTCACTCCCCGACAGCGTTCTCATATTGTAAAGGCCAGCACGGAAAGGCTGTCAGAATCTGACATTGTAATCCCGACGGCGGAAACGCCGTCCATAGGGGATTACGGTTTGGTTCTGACCGGCTGGTAGACTCCGAGAGCAAGTCGGAACCGAGTCAGAATGACTGCAGGTTTATGTTCCGACCATTGACATCATATTCGGGTGGTCGGACCGCAACTGACTGAGTCGTCGAAAAGCCTCAGAGCGCGGTTGGAAAGCTTCCGAGTAGCAGTCAGAGACTTTCCAACTGACATCGTAATCGGCCCCTAAAACTGATATGTGTACCTATGATATTCCCGTCCACAATATTTTTGATGTCCTGATGTTCTTGACAAAATATTTTTCTAGCACAATATTATTTTTCCAATATTTTGCCAAATACCCAATAAAGATATGCTGCATTTCTGCTTTCTCATAGCAGAGCCAGACTTCAGTCAGACTGGCGCCAATACAGGCACGCTTGCTCCATGATGCAAGGGTGCATGCATTACAGACAAGATCGTTTGTGTGCAAAAAAGGGACACTTTCCTTCACAGAAAAAATCCTTAGAGGCATATTTCTCTTTTTATGTGTTTGCAGAATGCAGCACACATAGAAAGTGGAAGTAATGAGGTAATTAAGACATTTCTCTTTGTTATGCCAACCTCGGTAGGTGTACCATTTTGGTTCAAACCCAGGTTACTGCCTTCAGGAAATTTTGGTTTGTGCCATCTTCCATGAATGGATGCTTGGGACTGTTCATTCTCCATCCATGAAAGGAGTCCCGACACAAAGTAACACCAGGTAGCGGTGTGCTGCCTTGCATTACTTTTTTTTAAATAAGCCATGCAAAGCCACCCAATTTGGACTTTGCGTTGCTTACTAAATCAAGAAATACATTTTGCGTCACGTCTGCATTAAAATAGTACTGCAATCCCAACACAAAAATTTGGGCCAAAATCTCAGATTGGACAATCCTGTGCAATAACCAGCTAAGCAAACTATGTCATAAGAAATACAATAAAGGGACCTGCAGAGCTGTTCAAAGATACCAGCATACTGCATACTGAAAACTGTAAAACTGTGCATCTGTCTCTCACATTTCATCATCCACACACTGAAAAGCGCTGCATCTCATAATGCAATAATCACCCCTCTGTGATCATCAAGTAAAACATGTAAACACTTCCCACATAGGATCAGGAAAAAGACAACCTCCGATCAGCTACACAACCTACACAGTGTAGTGTGCTACCCATTCAGGCAAGCGTTTCAGTGCTGCACATAGGGGTAGTAAGCGCTATATAAATGCTGCAGTACAATACACTACAAAGGGCCTCAGAAATGAACTGGTCATTGATTTTGACTGGCTAATGAATGTCAGTGGGCTGCCTTAACTATTCTGAGAGCTGTCTCCTACTACTTGAGGGCCTTTCAGAGCAGGTGTTTATACTTCTGATTTAGCTCAGTTCAGTTCAAAGACCTTCATTTCGGCTCAGTGGCCATAAAAGCTCATAAAAAAACAGTAAAATATAGATAAGACACAATGATTAAATGCTATGGGAAACATAATGATAAAACTCATGGATAAAAACAGCCTTTGGAGAACAGTCTTATATACATCATAAAAACTTTAAGAAATGTTTATATTTAATAAGTATACTTGAGGAAATGGAAGGATAACGGTAGTCAGTCAAATTCTGAGTCATCAAAATTCTGGCTAGGAATGATTGTACAAATTATAATCATGGTGACTCACACATCAAGATATGCGCACTGGTTGGTTCTCAGGGAAGCACGTATCTTTGCCCTAGCTCTCCACATGTCCCACAAATAACGGGTACGTGCAAAAACCAGTGGCCTGCTGGAGTCTGTTTTTAACATCCTTAATGCAACTTCATAGTCTCTATTGCCAAAATTCCAAAATACCGGAAGTATCCAGCAGTGCCTAATATTCTTATAGGCCCGGCAAAAAAACAATACATTCTAGCATCTCTTTGGGGCGGGACAGGCCAGGCACCGCCAGTCGTCCGCTCTCTGGGTGTTGGTCCACTTTGTAGTGAACAAGTGGAGGGGTAGAGACCCATAGCATATACAGCAGTGATACTCAAAGTACGGCCTGGGGGCCACAAGCGGCCCTCCTGACCTTTACATGCAGCCCCCCGATCAACAGCAGCACTGGGCTGCTGTTTACTCCACTCAGCACTAACATTAAAACAATGTTACATATACAGACAAGCCTTTATTTAAAGGTTAATTCAAGTTAAAGAAAGGAAGTAACTAGGTTGTCCTGCACCACTAAACTTTAGGAACACCTTCATTTTCAAAACCATCTTGCAGCAAATGTGTAAAAATATAATGTTTCTTCAAAATTTCAAAAAGTGTATTTCATTGACATGCTGAACCATTTCACCATAGTATATCGAATTATATTAGTGCATTGAGAAGTATTCCTTTAAGTGATAATTTTCAAATATGATTTTAGAAACATACATTCTTCCCCCACACTGACAATGCCAATAGTTATCTAAGAGGTAAGTCAGTTGTTATGTGCACTCTTAGGAAGGCCTCCTATTACACATGAACAACATTATAGTTTATTAAATCAAACACAGGAGAAGATTTTGTACAGCGCACATCCTAAACTTATGTATTTCGATGTCCTCTAATATGTGATAATAAAAGAAGAAGAAGGGAAAGTGAAATTAAACAATTCCCTAGGATTACACAATTTGATAAAGTGGGGACGCTGTGATTAATCCCAGGTTTTCTGGTTTCTCATTGTGCAATTTAGCCACTAAGGGGCCGATTCCGATTCCGGCCGGAAATCTCTCCGACCGAGCCGGACCCGGAGAGATTTCCGACCGAATCGGACCCTAGCAGTCCGACCGGACGAGTACGATGCATTCGCATGCTATCGGACTCGATTCGGTTGGACTTCCATTGAAGTCAATGGGAGACGGTCGTACAACGCGTACGCGGGCTCCCATTGACTCAATGGGTGCGAGGCGAACAAGGGCGCCCCCTACAGCGGGTACGCGTCCATGCGCATCGCGGCGTACATGCACAGGTAGGGGGGACCCATGGTTCCCCCCTGTGTGCGACTCGCGCGCCTACGCGTACAGGGGGGTCCGACGCGGACCCCCAAAGTCCGGCTCCGACAGCTCTTTCGAGCCGGACAGTGCGAGTCGGTCGGACTGCTCGCGGCGCGCATCATACTTACCCGGCCGGGAAACGTCTCCATAGCGCGGTGCGAGTCGAGTCCGTGCAAGTCGGTCGGTGCGGTTCGGACCCGTGAACGAGTCGGTCGGCGATTTCGCGTGCGCTCGCATCGTACTCGCTCGGCCGGACCCGCGTATGATTCGGTCGGGAAACAGGGCTCCGAATCAGATCCGGTAAATCCGAATCCGATTCGGAGCACTACCGGCCGAGATCGGAATCGGCCCCTAAATGTTTGTGCTTCGCTTCCCATATACACACCTTACTGCGCTCCGCTCCTATCCACCCCGCCCCCGGATTGCCACCCTGCTGTTATCGATGCGGCCCTCGGTCACATCACAGATCAAACTTTGTGACCCTAAGGAAAATGTTTATGAGTACCCATGGCATACAGAATGCCTTTTGTGCTGCAGCCAGTCCCAGTCATAGGTAACAATCGCTGGCCCCCTGACAAGCACCTCTGCACAGCCCTGGTTCTGTGCGAGGGACATCCCACAAGGCTGCTGTAGGCCTCACAACATACTGACAACTTTGCTTCATTTCACCAGAACTTGGGTCTGCCATCGCAAAAGTGGGACATTACTGCAAAAATGGCCGGTGTTGGAGCCACTCTGAGTGAAATGCAGGATCATAAGAAAAACGAGAGAGCCCTCATTGGAATTTCTCTCCTTTGTACCTTTTTGCTATGCGTTTAAAATTGTGGGGCATATTAGCAAGACCGGCGATAAAATTATCGCCGTTTTAGCGGCAGGAAACTGCCTCTAAAACGGAGATAATGGGCTTGCTAATATGCGTTATAGAATTCCAATAGAAGCCCAGGTTAGATGTGCAGGACATCTAACCTGGGCTTCTATTTGAATTCTATAACGCATATTAGCAAGCCCATTATCGCCGTTTTAGCGGCAGTTTCCTGCCGCTAAAACAGCGATAATTTTATCGCCGGTCTTGCTAATATGCCCCCCTGTTTTTCATACCTCCAACAGCTTCTACAGTAAACATATCTGGAATATTTGGTGGAAAACGAATTGACTAAATCTCATATATTATCTTTGTTAATCGTTACAATGTGCACAATTTAACACAGGTACGTTTTCACGGACAATCACCTTGGAGAGCTAACATGCACAGCATTTCTGCTGCCCTGTACTCCTGCACCCACTTTTGTTGACATTGGAGTCATTATCTTCGGGGTTTATGCTCAGTTATGGCACAGCATTCTGGGATATTTCCACCGGATGTTGTATTGCCCGGTCACCACTTCTCTAGTACAGGTTTATCAGACATTTGTCCTCCTGGAACAATATTCTGTATTTATTCCTGCGAGTACAGGATTATGGAAGAAGAGGGCGTAACTCTCTCATAGCAAAATATTCAGATGCAAAAAATTCTAGCAATGTCATTCTTACCAGAAAATGAATATGGGGCAGTTCACAGGTATACCACCTTGTACAATAGGAGATTGGCTATATTCTCCCTGCTCCAACAAGTTCTTTATTTCAGCATTATATTTTCTGCTTAAGGAATCCCGCCAGGCGCTGATACAGCACCTTAAAGGCATCTGTTTTTCTGGTGCTGTACTCTGGGGGCATACTGCTTCCGAGCAAAGATTTATTAAGGGCATTGTACCACCTTGCACAAAAGCCTGGGTGCTTTCCATCCCAGTTCCATATTCATAGACTTTTACTCAACTCTCCACATGCAGAACTCTCAATGACATGTCGAACGCTTAATCCGATTAATAATCGAAGTCTGCTTGCTGGCTGTACCAGGGCCGGCGCTAGGCATGGGCAGTGTAGTGTGGGCAGCGTGGGCAGGTGCCCAGGGCCTCGCACTCAGCCCACCAGCATGGGGCCCCGCACCAGTGCAACACACAACCAAACCTCTTGTGCCCCTGCCGATCCCATTGAAGAAAGGTGTCTGTTTGCAATTGGGCTTACAGGAGGGGCCCCCCTCCCTGGGCCTCTCAGGGATGGTGTGGGGAGGCCTAGGGGAGGGGGAATCTCCATCTTGTGCCAGTTGCAAGGAGACGCATTTTGTCCTGCAATTAGGCCTCCTGCCTGGCTGCCCATTGAGAGACACTGCGGGATGCCAATTGTCAGCACAGTTTTAACTCTCAGCCCCCAAGCTATTCTCACACCTTCAGCCCGATATGAGCTGTGAAAGAGGTGCTTGTAGGTGGCAGAGAGGGGAGCTGCGGCCCATGAGGAGTCTGCACAAAGCAGCTTCCGGAGTTCTGAAGGTGTCACTTATGTAAATTAGAGGGGCCTTGCACATTCCCCTTTGTCCGGGGCCCAAACCTAGAACCGGCCCTGGGCTGTACTGATCAATGGAGCAATCATAGGGGAGGCAGAGCTGGGGCATCCCATTCTGCAGAAATTATTAATTTCAAGCAGATTTCGATTATTAATTGGTCAAGTCTTATAACGTCCTCGCCACAGATGTAACGGTGACTTTCAGGCATAAACACAGATCAACGTAGAGTTTACGTCTGTTGCCCAATGTCTCATTCAGGGGCATTTTCATAGAAAAAAATCGACCAATGTAAATTCCTCGAACTAGAACAATCCTGCTTCCCACCTATAATTGAACTTTGTTTTTCTTACTATTCTAACTCACGTCCTAATATATTTGGGGGCAAGTGCTTGTACTGATAATGCCAGCATTATGAGAGAGATATTAATATATGGTAGGATTTTTGATTTTGTTTTTGAGACTCTGCGTTTTAATTTATGTTATCAGTTATCACACCTTTTATTGCATATATATATATATAGCTGTTGTGGTCCGTACCTGATTTTCCGTCCGCAAGGAAAAGGAATTTGGCTCAGGATTTGCAAGCTATATATATATATATATATATATTACGTTCAAGGCACTTTTCAATGTAAAGTGTGTATTTTTCATTGAGTCTGCTGTTCGTACATATGCTATTTTGTTTTTAGGTCTGGCTTGACAGCGCAGGTTGAAATTAAGACCTATTGTTACCAAATCTTTCAGATCACAAAAGTGCACTAAATCATCACACATTCGATACTTGATCTCATTCATGCATTGTTGACAGAAAGAAATACTTGTATTTCTGTTTTTTCCCTCAGCATGCCTTTTTTATATTTTAGGTAGGAGTCGTGCATGATATTAGCTACAGAATATCAGGGCTTTCACTGTCAAGTTCCTTTGTTCTTTAAATCTTAATTCCGATTGACTGTGCATGCATATTTATCTCCCACTGTTTTCCCTCTATTAATTGTCCTTCCTTTTTTCTCCGTTTCCTGTCCATTATTCTTCATGTGTTATGTTGTCATGTAAACATGGTTTGCCAGTAAGTCTGGCTTGGCCAAACTCCCAAACACAAACATGCACAAATGCTGTTTGCATGCGTTAGCACATTAAAGCCAGACTCACTGCTTTTGCCAGTGATTCTATTGGCATAGATGAAACTTACACAGCTTTTCTTTCAGAAATGTAAAAGAAACATTAACATACAACCGGGCACCTTTCAACTGGGTGTCTTACATTCGGCCGGTGATCATCAGTGGCTTGGCCTCAAATGCTTCAAATGTGGTTTGAGATTTTACCCGGTCGACGTGGAGTGGGAAGATCCCTCCAATCAGGATATCGCCAGGCCTGGAGACACCGGTCACCTCAGTGCTGTTAAGCTGACACCCAGGTGCCACCCACCGCCCACTGCATTGTGGCATCAAGCAAGCCAACAGGAAGTAGCGAGCCAAGTTGCACATGTGAAGAGGTTTAACAAATCTGGGCAAAGAAACCCCGCAGGCTACCAGAATAAAGACTGCCTTGGGTGGTGAACAGAAGGTGATCATGGTTTGATCTATGGGTTGGGGTCTGTTGAGCCTCTGCTGAGGTGGGTCAGGCACTTGAGTCAGAAGATACTTGTCATTTCACAGCAACAGACTCTGACTTCTGGTCTTTGGTCCTCTGTCTCTGTCTTGGCACCACTACAAATGGCAGTAGGGCTGACCTGTAGGAACAGAAAGCCAGAGCTACCCTCGCACCCTGCTGTGCAGGATAAGATTCACAAACATTCACTGTGGAAGACTGCACTCCTCCACACTCAATCTGTTCCAATGGAATGAATGCCAAAGGCTGGAGTCACCTACATACCAGAAAACAATTATTCAATGTGCCCAATAAAATATAGATCGGGAGCTGACTCTTTGTGTCCATTTACCCTCTCATGCAAGCTCCTTCTGGCTCCTGAAGAGGCACTTATGAAGATAAACCAGGTGCCTGCGCTTTATAGTGTTTTAACCAGAATCAGCAAGGGAGGTCATTAAAGACAACATCATTTTCCATCATTAAAGCAGACCTTACTTGCATCTCGAATATAATTTCAGGCTGAGATGTCTCCTTGGAGATAAAATTACTTTTTCCGAATGGACAAACAATTTACTTCATAAATATACTCCAGATGTTGCTGCTCTGCATTTGATAAATTAGGGTGGCTTTTTTACCTTTCCTTGACATGGCAAATTTCATATTAATATTTGCTCCTTTCTGTCCTGCGGACACCACTTTGTCTTCTAAATTGAGCATCAGCATCCTATGCAGAGCACTGAATGTGGTCCAAGAGACTACGATGGCTCCATTGCCTTTGGTGATGTAACAGTGGCAGAGATTACTGAGACTTGCGCTCTGAATTAGATGTTGGTCGAAAAGGTAGTCCATCGCACTGGCAACGGAATACCCTTTTCCCCAACCTGAAGGTCCTCCTGTCTGATTTACAGATGGGCAGACCGTCAGTATATGGATGGGGGAGACTACTTGCTCTCTGCTGCCTCCATACCCCTCCAAAAGTCCAATAGAGTAAGGGCTGTTGAAAGTTTGGCCGTGTGGCCGCTCATCCAATTTAAAGTGGGCAGACACATAGGGGCCGATTCCGATCTCGGCCGGTAGTGCTCCGAATCGGATTCGGATTTACCGGATCCGATTCGGAGCCCTGTTTCCCGACCGAATCGTACGCGGGTCCGGCCGAGCGAGTACGATGCAAGCTCCCGTGAAATCGCCGACCGACTCGTACGCGGCTTCAACACGCTCTGACCGACTCGCACGGACACGACTCGCACCGCGCTATGGAGACGTTTCCCGGCCGGGTAAGTACGATGCGCGCCGCGGGCAGTCCGACCGACTCGCGCCGTCCGGCTCGAAAGAGCTGTCGGAGCCGGACTTTGGGGGTCCGCGTCGGACCCCCCTGTACGCGTAGGCACGCGAGTCGCACACAGGGGGGACCCATGGGTCCCCCCTACCTGTGCATGTACACCGCGATGCGCATGGACGCGTACCCGCTGTAGGTGGCGCCCTCGTTCGCCTCGCACCCATTGAGTCAATGGGAGCCCGCGTACGCGTTGTACGACCGGCTCCCATTGACTTCAATGGGAGTCCGACCGAATCGAGTCCGATAGCATGCGAATGCATCGTACTCGTCCGGTCGGACTGCTAGGGTCCGATTCGGTCGGAATTCTCTCCGGGTCCGGCTCGGTCGGAGAGATTTCCGGCCGGAATCGGAATCGGCCCCATAGCCAGGCTTTACTTTAAAAAACACCTAAAATGTGGTGGTATGTAACAGTATATTCCCATGGTGAGTGGGTCAAAAAAGAAACTGAAAGTGTGCTGTGTGCTGCTGTCATGTTGACTGAGCAGTAAGGCACACTTTCATTGCATTTCCAGGAACTGATGTAACGGTGGGTTTTGTAAATGTAAGGGATGCAAGTGACTCTTCAACTTGACAAGGTCTAATCCTTCGGAGAACCACTGGGAAGATGCCTGTCGCTTGAAGGTATAAAACTTAGAGTTAGGCAAAGAAGAGTGTTTATCACAGGCTGTAAGCAGCCTGTTAGTAATGTCCTTATCTAAGGAGGACACATCTTTACTTAAAAGAGGCATCGCGTCATGGAGTGTGATATCAAAGTTGTCCTTATCGACCCTGCACCAGTATTAGAAGCAATGGTGCATATCAGAACCAATTTTAGGATTTTGAAGTCCTGCAATAATATTGAATTTTATGAGAAAATGATCGGACTATATACAAAGTAGTGTTTCTAACCTTGTTAACAAAAGGTTTACTGTCCTCACCTCACCGAGGGTGTGATCTTTAATATATGTGGGGACGGAGATATGCTGCTCTAAGTTAAGACTCTGAAGAAGTTCTAAAAAGTCACAAGAGTTTTTGCACATGGAGTCATCATTAATCCAATAGTTGAAGTCCCCAACAGTGATAAGGTTTGAGCAATCAACCAAAAGCCAATAAATTGCTTCAAAAATCAGCTAGGGGGTGGAAGGCATAAAATGATGAGGCCGGTATACAATTATGCAGCTAAAGGACTAGTTTAACAACTCTCTTTTTTTAAACCAAAAGCTCAGTATCTGGGACATTTTAATAGGGTCAATTTAATATGCCTCGGAAAAATAGCTGCTACACCGAATCACTGACAAAATATCGACCTAAAAAATATCGAGGTACAAAATATAGTGACAAAAATATCGAAGTCAAGAATATCGACATCCTATCTACATCATGGTAAGTACAAAAATATCGAAAATTAAATATCAATGTCAAAAATATCGTTGTAAAAAATATCGTTTTTTTAAAATGTTAAAAAAAGTAAAATAAAGTAAATAATACATATAATTAAAAGAAACATAGTTAAAATTATTTAAAAATGTTTAAAAATAAAAATTATACATATAATGTTAAAATAAATTAAACATATACATATAAAATATAATATATATACTTACTTAATAATATTAATAAATAATTATTTTAATAACTTATAAATTGTTAAAAATATTTTATAAATTATAAATACAGACATACACATACAAAAATATTATAAAAAAATTAAAAAATATATTTAACAAATTAAAAAAATTACAATATTTTTAATTTTTGTAAAATAAATTATACACAACATTAAGTAAAACAATACAGAAAAATATTGGATAGCGGAGGGAAAAAAATTACTATTCCCAATCCAAAGAGTGCAACAGTAGGGAATGTGTTGGATAGCGTAGGGGTAAAAATTACTATTCCCACTCCAAAGAGTGCAACAGTAGGGAAAGTATTGGATAGCGTAGGGGTAAAAATTACTATTCCAACTCCAGAGGGTGCAACAGTAGGGAAAGTGTTGGATAGCGTAGGGGTAAAAATTGCTATTCCCACTCCAGAGAGTGCAACAGTAGGGAAAGTGTTGGATAGCGTAGGGCTAAAAATTACTATTCCCACTCCAGAGAGTGGAACAGTAGGGAAAGTGTTGGATAGCGAAAGGATTAAAATTACTATTCCCACTTCAGTGAGTGCAACAGTAGGGAAAGTGTTGGATAGCGTAAGGGTAAAAATTACTATTCCCACTCCAGTGAGTGCAACAGTAGGGAAAGTGTTGGGTAGCGTAGGGGTAAAAATTACTATTCCCACTCCAGAGAGTGCAACAGTAGGGAAAGTGTTGGATAGCGAAAGGGTTAAAATTACTATTTCCACTCCAGTATTGCAACAGTCGGGAAAGTGTTGGATAGCGTAGGGGTAAAAATTACTATTCTCACTCCAGTGAGTGCAACAGTAGGGAAAGTGTTGGATAGCGTAGAGGTAAAAATTACTATTCCCACTCCAGAGAGTGCAACAGTAGGGAAAGTGTTGGATAGCGTAGGGGTTATAACTGCTATTCCAACTCCAGAGAGTGCAACAGTAGGGAAAGTGTTGGAGAGCGTAGGGGTAAAAATTACTATTCCCACTCCAGAGAGTGCAACAGTAGAGAAAGTGTTGGATACCGTAGGGGTAAAAATTACTATTCCAACTCCAGAGAGTGCAACAGTAGGGAAAGTGTTGGATAGCGTAGGGGTAAATATTACTATTCCCACTCCAGAGAGTGCAACAGTAGGGAAAGTGTTGGATAGCGTAGGGGTTAAAAATAACATACTTATCAATTAAATAATTGTTTTAATTAAATAATGATTTATTAATAAATTAACAATAAATTATTTATAAATACCAATAAATGAAAATTAATAATTTCTTTAATAACATTAAATTTCTTCCCACCCTATTCCCCAATAAACACAAAACCCACTCCACATAAAATGTAACACAATTAATATAATTACTAATTAATCAATTAATCAATTAATAACAATTAATTAACAATTAATAATTAATTGACAATAAAATAATGATCAATACCAATAAATATTAATTAATAAAAATTAATTACCAATTAATAATTAATGAACGATAAAGTAATTATCAATACCAATAATTATTAATAAATAATTACTTAATTATAATAAATTACTTCCCACCCTATTCCCCTATAAACACACAACCCACTCCTAAACTAAATTAACACAATTAATATATTTATCAATTAATTAATTAATAAAAATTAATTACCAATTAGTAATTAATAAACAATAAATTAATTATCAATACCAAAATAATAATTATTATTAATTACTTTATTATAATTAATTTACTTCCCACCCTATTCCCCTATAAGCCCACAACCCGCTCCACTAAAAAATGTATACAATTAATATAATTATCAATTAATCAATTAATAAAAATTAATTACCAATTAATAATTAATTAACAATACATTAAATATCAATAAGAAAAAATAAAAACTAATAATTACTTAATTACAATTAAATTACTTCCCACCCTATTCCCCTATAAACCCACAACCCGCTCCGGTACTAAAACACAAAATTTACTTTAAAAAAAATTACTAACTTCTAAACAATTAATACATATATTAAAAAAAATAATACAAAACATAACAAAACATGTGGAACACATACATATAAAATACATACTAAAATACATAACACTAACATAAACATCGATATTATTAACATCAATATTTTTACTATTGATATTAACAACTTCGATATTAACAAAAACGATATTTCTTACCTTCAGGTCGATATTATGGTCACCGATATTCTTGATGTTGATATTCTGTCCCTACGATATTTAAAACTCGATATTAATGTAGGTCGATATTTAAAAGTCGATATTTTGACTGTGCACTGCTACACCGCCACCAGTCTTCCAGGACTGTCTGTCAGAGTGAAAGATATAATAATGGTAGGGTAAGGCGGACACAATATGCGGAGTGGATTTATCTGTTAGCCAATTTCCGAGAGTGACAGTATATAAGGGCTTTCAGTGGTAAGTGAATGGAAGATCTCTAATTTTTGTTTTACTGAAGGGCACTTGTTAAGGTAAATACCCCAACGGGAGTTAGAGCGAGTTAATAATATGGTATAAGAGTAATAGTCAACTTCCTTAAAAGTACCCTCATCCTGAAAATACAGAGGGGAACTGTGTGTAGGGGATAACTGTCCAATTTGTTTTCAAAATATTGAAGGACTGGTGACTAATGGGCTAGCTCAGGGTGTAGAGATAGAAGTTCTCTTTTTGAGTAAGAGTAGTTTCCTGCACTTCCATATGTGGCACTATGTGGCACGAGAGGCTAGTCGTATATGTATTCTTCATTACATGCTGCCAACAACCACTCATCTCAAACAAT
Source organism: Calotriton arnoldi (assembly GCA_963921515.1). Classification (NCBI taxonomy): domain Eukaryota; kingdom Metazoa; phylum Chordata; class Amphibia; order Caudata; family Salamandridae; genus Calotriton; species Calotriton arnoldi. The sequence continues at coordinate 902,410 of CAWUFW010004950.1, read as the reverse complement.
TAACAAGATTCATCCAACATATTCCATGCACCAACCCATGGGCCGTCTCTCTGGCGTTAACAATTCTCTTAACAAGCATTTGCAATGCAATAGGTCTCGCATTTACGCGAGTTTGAGCTATAGGCATTGTAAATGACAATGCCTTTTATTTATGTTTTGGTTTTTAAAACATAAATAAAAGGCATTGTCATTTACAATGCCAATAGCTTAAACTCGCGTAAATTTGAGACCTATTGCATTGCAAATGTTTGTTTATTTTTAACACTTGTATAGAGTGCCCAGACTAATGAGCGTTAGGGTGCTTCACAGAGAAAAGGCAGTTACAAATGGTGGTTATATTCAAAGCAGCACAAGCAGAGACAGCGATCACAGAAGAAATGGGCTCGGTGTAAACGCCCTTACTCCCCGTACTCCCAAGAACGTTAGATTCATTTACCGGCCTAAGCGTTGAAAAACGTTCTCACTGTTTAACTTAACGTAGAAATCTAACTCATTTGGGTAACAACGTTTAAACGGTTACTTTTCTACATCTCTGCGCAGGGTATAAATTAATGCATTGGCAGACGACTTTTACTTGTGAGGTATACTCAGGGCTTAAAGTGGGCCGGGTCCTGCTGGTGCTCAGCATGGGCAGTTCTAAAAAGCAGGCGCTGAGACCGGTCTCCATCCTGCTCTCCATTTTTGCACTCAGGGTGGAAAAAAAATCTTAACTCTACAGCAGCACCACCCTTCACTGCCTTTGAGGTAACCTTAAAGAGACTCGCTATAATTCTTTCACAGTGTCATCATTTCAGAACTGAAGCATTTTCAATATTCTGTACAAGGAGGCCATTGTTGTAGTTTATTTATCTTACAAAACTAACAACCATTGGCTCCCTGTTATTTAACAAACAGCTCAAGTTTTTTGATTCTATTTAAAGACCTGGGTATACTGCTTCAAAACGCCTTTAACCGAATAATAAAGGTTAAATTAAAACTGGGTAAACAAAATAATGAGCCAAGAATTTAGACAGAAATCGCACATCCTAATTAATGAAGGTGTACTTTCTTCCTGACAGCACATAGTATATGTATATGACTGAGTGATACAGCAGGGAAAAGGTGGTGTACCGTCGGCAAATAATGCAGTGCACGTGCTTTTTATGTCAAATATTCTCACACTGACACCTCGTGCCCATTTTTCCAGTAAATTCCGAAATGTGGCCAATTCAGGGTGCGGAAGCAAAAAATATTTCACATTCTGGTGTTCTGCACATTGAGAGCTGTTTGCCTTCTGCTGTGGCAGCATTTGTGACTTTTGTGTTGGTACAGGAATCTGCAGTGCATATGCTGGACATAAATGTACCAGTCCCTTCCTGTCACTGCTGCTTCGAAGCAGAACATGAACTTGTTATCAGTTTTTGACTGAAGTAGAGACGCGCGTCGTTCTTCAGCACCTGCTAATGGGAGGTACTGCAAGGTGCGACCACTGAGGCATGTGAAGTTCTGAGCCTTTGGCTAAATTTGAGTTCCTGCCCATATGCAGGTTATATATTCTGTTGGTGATGTTTTTTCTTTCACTGTTCTCTGCAATTAGTTATTTTGAAATATTTGGGATATTCTCTTCTGGACATTTGTTATTTCACCTAGCACAAATAGTACATTTTCTCATCTATGCAGTCTGCCTATGGGACAAAACAAGCTGCAAGTGGGGGTGTGACTGAGAAAATGAGTTGCATCCACAAATTCTCGTGGTAGTGTTGTCAACACCGTGGTGTTGCACCCCTTTTTTTCCCAGCTGAAGAATTCGTACCACTCATATATGGGCTGCACTATCTGAGAGTCACCCTGACATCTTGAGGATCCCGACCAGGCTGCTGGTAGGTCACAGTCACATGTCACTGCAGGACCTTATTAGAATGGTTCTGTTGCAAATTGCTCCTTGGATCTGTTTTACTTGGTACTGGAGTGATTTGCATACCCCTTCCTGCCGAGCATCAGATATCCGTAGGTGACCGCATAAACGGCCTAAAGGCTGCAAAGGAAGAAGGTCAGCTTATCGTATTCAACCTTGATCCGTCTGATACTTCTCACTGTGTGGTTCTTGGTGGTACTTTCTTCTTCTCTGTATTTCTGTTCCTGCCATTTGGCTAAATTCCATTCCACTAACCCTACCATAGCCAAGAACATTCAAAATGTTGTGGGTTCATTCTGGTTTTCCAGTAGAAGGTCCACATGGCATTTTGGCACAGTCTAGCGCTACACCAAAGGGGGATCATGGAATTGTGCATCGGCCGGTCTCTTCTGCTACTTCACATCTCTAAACATAAATTTTTTTGTGTGGAGTTTGATATAGCGCAAAGGTATCAGAGCGCTTTACTTAAAGCACCAGTTGCGTGACAGAGGGACACATTCGTTTTGGTAGGCACCAGGGGATTAAGTGATTTGCCTAGAATCACAGAGGGGTCGATTCCGATTCGGGCCGGAAATTTCTCCGACCGAGCCGGACCCGGAGAGATTTCCGACCGAATCGGACCCGTGCAGCCCGACCGAACGAGTACGATGCGTCCGTATGCTATCGGACTCGATTCGGTCGGACTCCCGTTGAAGTCAATGGGAGCCGGTCGTACAACGCGTACGCAGGCTCCCATTGACTCAATGGGTGCGAGTCGGACAAGGGCGCCCCCTACAGCGGGTACGCGGCGAAGCGATTCGCGCCGTGCACGCACAGGTAGGGGGACCCATGGGTCCCCCTGTGTGCGACTCGCGCGGCTACGCGTACAGGGGGTCCGACACGGACCCCCAAAGTACGGCTCCGACAGCTCTTTCGAGCCGGAGTGCGCGGCTCGGTCGGACTGCTCGCGGCGCGCATCGTACTTACCCGGCCGGGGAACGTCTCCATTGCGCGGTGCGAGTCGAGTCCGAGCGAGTCGGTCGGTGTGGTTCGAGCCGGGAACGAGTCGGTCGGAGCGGTCGGGACGCCCGGACGAGTCGGTCGGCGAATTTGCATCGTACTCGCTCGGCCGGACCCGCGTACGATTCGGTCGGGAAACAGGGCTCCGGATCGGATCCGGTAAAGCCGAATCCGATTCGGAGCCCTACCGGCCGAGATCGGAATCGGCCCCAGAATGTTGAGCGTCCCTGTCGAGACTCGAACCGGTTCCCCAGCTCCGAGGTTGACCGCTCTAGCCGTTTGGCCACATTCTGGATTACTATCACTTTATACTTCTAAGAAGCTGGGACATGCTTGGAATAGTCACTGAGGCGCCCTTGATTTGTTGGTGACACGAGCAGCAGGTTATTTTGCCTGGCATCATGAACCCAACTAAAAAATGTTCTCATTAGTTGACCCGTGCTGCTTTGCTTTTTCAGTTTTGCAAGATGCCAGCTAAGGCATTTCTGTGCTGTCTCATTATTTTTGCTCCACCGGACACCGCTATGTGTGGGTGTCGCTGCCTTAGTTTTGCTGTGCTTGCTTGCTGTCTTGTTCACATTTCTCCTTTGTGTGTTGCTACTGTTGTTACAATGGCAGATCTGTTGATTGGACACTTTTTGTGGCTATTTGAGACTGCATATCAGCCTACAGCTGCTACAAACCCCTAACATATCTGTACCCCTAACCTGTGGCTTTACTTCTCATTGGCACACATACAGTAAAAATAACTGCAGTAGTATCATATGCAACACTATATCAGATATAAAGATTTTTTTTTTAAACATAATTCTTAGTAACATTTAAGTGGCTGCATGTTGTGTTGACCATGCATTATAATTTCGAAAGTGCCTCAAGTGCACATTTTCCATTAGTATTTTGTCAAAGAAATGCAATGCTAATTGGGGGAGCGGTAGGGGGTCACCTGCCTTTTTTCTAGCTCTTTAATGTTTTAGTATACTGTTTAATTCCCTCTAAGGCCTCTATATGTCCGCACACCATAAAACGATCTTTGTACGGAAAACGTTCCTCCTTCTAAACAGCTTTTTGACACCACCTTCATCAGAGCCGGCAATACGTACTGTTAAAACACAAAATCCACCAGCAATAAAAAAAAAAAGCATGTACAATGCAATAGAACTCGCATTTACGCAAGACCTATTGCATTGCAAATGGGAGTGCGGGCGGGGGGGCAGGGGAGCGAGAAGGCACAGACAACGGGAGTGCGGGGAGGGGGAAGAAGGTGCGGGCAACAGGAGTGCAGGCGAGAGGGGGGCGAGAAGGCATGGACAACGGGAGTGTGGGCGGGGGGAGGGGGGAGAAGGCAAGGACAACGGGAGTGCGGGCAGGGGAAGGGGTGAGAAGGCACGGAAAAAAAAGTGCTCTAAATAACACGTACTGTACAGTGTAACACTCGAAGTAAAGGGGCCAATAGCCATGGGAGAGTACTAATGACGACATGGCCATAATAAGGCGGGACTAACAAGCCTCATAATCAATCAGAAGACAGAATTTACAAAGGACAAAGACAGAAGCAGATAAAAAATATGGGAGGAGAGTGAGGGCAGCTTGTCTCCCATACTCTACTACTGCATGCCTCGCAGAGCGAGCAGCGCATGCGCGCTGCCGCTAAAGCTCGACCTAAAAACAAGGCCCCTGAATGCAAGCAATGAAAAGACACAAGTCATCCAGTCAAGGTACAGTAAAGAATAAATGCTACAGATGCAGGACAAAGAATAGAAGAATAGGGGAAACACCATTAAATAACAAGCAGGGGAATAAGACAGACAAGAAAGCCATCCCATCAAGAGTAGGCGGCTGACTCAAAGTCCACTACATGTATGTATTTTAAAGTATTAGTGGCAATTGGTCAACAACAACAGACAGCTAAAGCTGCCTGGAGGACAGACCTAAAAATAGGGAGACCAGGTCCTTGCAAGGAGTACTGGCAGGCCCAGTAGCTGCGCAATATGCCTCGCTGGCTAGGTACCGACCATGAAGCTAAGTGATTTGGTCTATACTGCAACCACATGCCAAATATGTAGTCTTAGGTTTCTCTCCCTCTTGTAAGCCTTAATGCCAGTTCGCAGTCAAAGAAGTCCATGCCATATTATAGGCTGCATTGGTAAGTGGTAAGGCTCATGGCTCTACACTATGCCTCTCTTGCTATCTGTAGGCCTGTGCCAGCAGTAAGGTTCACAACCTGAGAGTTCTTGCAGTCCAGTCAAAGTCTTCCCAACACAGTTGAAGGCTGCTTCGAGGGCAAGCTATATTAGTTTAGTCATTAGCAGCATATTGGACACATAACAGACCAGTGAGAATAGTACTAGTAATTTCTACAGTGCATGCTGGTTACCGTACACTAACTCAACCACTGGTGCCATAAAGGGAGTCACATTGATTCAAATAACTGGGCCATTCTGCACTCTGACCAGTGGCATAGCTAGACCTACTTCCACCTGGGGCGGACCCTAAATTTGCCGCCCGGTGCAGGAAAGAGGTGGGGGTGGGGGTGCGAGGAGGCCGATGGACGACTTGTTCCGGGGGATGGTGGTAGTCAACAGACATGACTTGCTCACCTCCGCCGCCCCCAAAAACAGTGCCACCCGGGGGATCCCCCCCTCACCCCACCTACACCACTGACTGGCATTTTCCTGTAAAGCTTCAAGGTAGGGGCTTCTTTTAGAGTGTGATGACAAGCATAACCTAAAACCCTTATACCCTGTTTCTACTAGCTGCCTCCTGCAGCATGGGGCTGTGTTATTCAATTTTGCCAGGTAGATTTTGGTTCTGAGTCTGGCCCTGTGAGAGTCCATACCATCAGGCAGGTGCCTTTAAACGGCCCATACTACAGTAGATTATTCTGAATGAGTCAGTCATATCTCAAATTACTTAAAGTGAGAGTTAGAGGTACGCCACCGCACACCCTCTACAGTAATCAAGATAAACACATCACAGGTGCGATGTTCAATGATAAAAGGCTACTTGGAGCCCCTATCAAGTAATTCCTAAGATGACCTCAAAAGACTATCCCTTAGGGTCACAGAGAAATCTATCCTTGAGTACCATTTAGATGGGATGAGTAGGCCTCACACACTAGTTGTGGCGTTCCTTATCATTGGTGACCTCATCCTACCCTGGTAGGATGATACTGATGGAGCAAGGACTCGTACATGAGACTTGCTCGGAAGCAATTTTCTCGTTTTAGCTCATTAACAAATTACTAACAACGTGTTTTGTGATTAATAATATGCATTTCTTTTACACGCGGGAGAAAATGAAGCTGGCCTATGTGTTTACTAACTGCAATAACATGAACGTAGGACTAAGATGCATTCTAACACAGGATCTTTACTGCGCATGCGTCTACTGCATCTACGTAGTATGACGTACTCACGCTTGGAGGGAAATTCTGGCGCTTGCGCAAAGAACTATAAAATGGCTGCTTGAAAACTCGCATGCATGGCACCTGCTTGCAGAAATTACAAAATAAGTTTTATACTAACGCAAATGCAGAAAGGGAAATAATAAATGGTATGGGCTAGAGTAGAGGTTGGTGGTATACAGTGAAATCATTTATTGTTGAGAATAACATTTTTCCTTTTGACTTTATTATTAGTGCGTATTTGGGCCTATCAAATTTGTCTGAGTCGAGCAGACTGACGTTGCACGGCGCATGCGCCCTGGCGAGGAAATACGAAAAGATGACTAAGGACTTGTCACGCATCCAAGGTCGGCGAAGATGTGCCCTGGGAACATGAGGGTGAAGAGTTCATATGAAGGAACTTTATTCAAGAGACCGCTACATTTGTATTAATAAAGTTTGAAGATGTATGGGAAAGGAAGTGCGGAATAAAAGTTTGAGGGGAGGAGTTTTGAAACAATGGTTTAAAGAAATAAGTGAAATATAAGCATGATCATGATCATCCCCCCCTCGCCTGTCCAATCAGAAGTTAGTATTTTGTAAAATTGAAACATTAATGGGTGGTACATGGTAATCGAAAGGTATAATTGAAGTAGTTTAGTTAGTTAGTTAGCTAAGCTTGTTGGGAGCGGAAGCAGCAGAAACAATTCGGAGCTTGGGATGCTGTCGGTGTTGGGGGTGGTGCTGATGCTCTGAAATGCTGATGAAGAAATTGAATGCAGAACCATCTACTTAATTTGGGAGGGTTAGAAAGAAGATCGCGGAAGAACCACGAGGAGGAAGAGAGTGTCAGAGAGGTGTGCGACGCAGTCGTTGGTATCTAGAGAGGTGAAGTATCCTGTCCTGATTCCTGTCCTGAAGCCTTTGTCTCCTGATCTGTCCTGGGGACCCTTACCAGCCCTTTGGCCAGGGGGTTGGCCTTCACACCATACTTGGTAATTATAAATTCATCGTCTTGATAAATGTTCTTCTCTCTCTATCCTCTTTTTTCTGAGCATAGTTATTGTGTGGATCTGAATTGCTAATGCCTATTGAAACTTGATTGAATTGGCACTCTTGCGAATGAGGGTGTTTGTACTGAAACGTTTCGAGATGGTTCACAACCAACTAATTTAGATAAAGATTTTTAAAAATGTACTGAGTCTGTGATTATTTTAATCAAGAAATGTTTAATCAAATTATGTTAATTATCACCATCAACTAGTTCCACCTAATGGTCCATTGACCAGAGGAAAGAACTATTTGATCAGTGAAAGGTTTAGTTAGAGAAGAAATAACTAGATCTTGAGGTATGAAAATAATAAAACTAAAAAGTTCCAGCGGTCTACTTTGTGTTTAGTGCGAGAGAGTTATATGGGCCCAGGTGAGTATATGGTAGTGGAGTATCTGTTGCTAGCGCTGGATCAGTTTTCTGGTAGCAGAGCTATGGTTGTTAGTGACTAGTTTGGTGATAAGTATAGATTATTGATTTTTGTTTTATGTTTAACAAAAAGAGTTAGGGGCCGATTCCGATTCGGGCCGGAAAACTCTCCGACCGAGCCGGACCCGGAGAGTTTCCGACCGAATCGGACTCTGGCAGTCCGACCGAACGAGTACGATGCGCACGCATGCTATCGGACTCGATTCGGTCGGACTCCCATTGAAGTCAATGGGAGCCGGTCGTACAACGCGTACGCGGGCTCCCATTGACTCAATGGGTGCGAGGCGAACAAGGGCGCCCCCTACAGCGGGTTCGCGTCGATGCGGTTCGCGCCGCACATGCACAGGTAGGGGCGACTCGCGTGGCTACGCGTACAGGGGGGTCCGACACGGACCCCCAAAAGCCGGCTCCGACAGCTGTTTTGAGCCGGACGGTGCGGGTCGGTCGGACTGCTCGCGGCGCGCATCGTACTTACCCGGCCGGGGAACGTCTCCATTGCGCGGTGCGAGTCGAGTCCGAGCGAGTCGGTTGGTGTGGTTTGGACCCGTGAATGAGTCGGTCGGCGATTTCGCATGCGCTCGCATCGTACTCGCTCGGCCGGACGCGCATTCGAATCGGTCGGAAAAGAGGGCTCCGAATCGGATCCGGTTAAGCCGAATTCGATTCGGTGCGCTACCGGCCGAGATCGGAATTGGCCCCTTAGTGTCCTGTTTTTATGTCGTCTGGAAAATTCCCGGGGAATGAATAGCGGGTGGCGATAGAAACCACACTGCAGTGAGGTTACTCGTCTGTTGGAATAACACTGAGGAGCTAGGAAAAGCTAGCAGTGTTAAAGTAGGGACTATTTTCTGTGTAAAAGTGAGAGTGATTGATAGCAAAGAGTTCGCTAGTGAAACTTTAGGCGTTATATCACCTAGTATGGGTAACCCTGAAGGAGTAGTAGGTTCTTCTAAGCTAGATTGACAGCAAAAGGAGTTTGCTAGTGAAACATCGGTCTCAAATTTCCCTAACGGGTGACACCGGAGGAGTAGCAGGTTCTCTGGAGCTTAGGTGAAGAGTAAGCGGAAGGTTTTACTCGCAGTGAAAAGAAATAAACTATCCTTTGATTTAGTGGAACAGACAGAGTAGCAAATGTTTTTACGTCGTTATTAACAAAGAAATTTAAAAGAGAATTTCGAGAAATAAAGTTTTGTATTACCTTGTAAAGGGAGGGTCAGTTGCCGGAGTGGTACTGACGTCACGGAGAGCCGTGCTGGGATTGGTAGATACAGCGGGCGTGTGACAGGAGGAGCTTTGTAAAGGAGGGGTGAGAAATTGCAGGAGTTGGACTGACGTCACAGAGAGCCGCGCTGGGATTGGTAGACACGGCGGGTGTGTGACAGGAGTAGCCTTGTAAAGGAGGGGTCAGTAGTAAGGAGCAGAACTGACGTCAGGAAAAGGCCGCGCTGGCATTGGGTGGATCACGAGTGTGAGCCTGATTTGATTGGATAGCCAGTTAGAAGCTGCGCTAGAATTGGTGAAGAGAAGATTGTATGCGGGATTTTGATTTGACAGTAAGTGCAAGACGTACAGGAAGAAAATTTCAAGGGTTTGCGGAATACAATTTCCTACACCGATCCTCAAGAATGTATGGAGAGAAAAGAAAGATGTCATTTTTTAAGAAAATAAAGAATTTCTTTATAAAGGATAAGCCTGTGTTGACCAGAGAGGGAATTCCTATTCCGCCACCGAAGACACCAGCATCTTTTATGATGATGGAGAGAGGATATCATACCTGCGTGTGGTTGGAAAACTGGATAGAGTACACGAAGGATGATGGGGTGTTAGCATTTCCTAAGGATGGTACGTTTAATGGGAGGATTCTTCAGAATTTAAGATTGAAAATGAATGATTTAGAACCTAGACCTAGGTTAACTCAATATGAGGCTTTGGAAGAATGGGAGACTGAGTCGTATGAACGAGAAAAATGCAGAGGTGGAAGATATAGAGGATTCTTTCCGAGACACTTGCATGAGTCACGAGAAGGGCAGATGAAACAGTGGAGGAGAGCTATGGTATCAGAAGGGTTATATCCAGTATTGATGGCTGAGGAACAATCTGGAGGAAAGTGTAAGGAGAAAACAAAACATTTGAACACAGCAGGATATGGTGAATCAGATGATGAGTTACTAGAGGATATTTTAATTAAAAATCCACCACCGTATCAAGAAGCAGCTAGTAAGGTTGTCCCAAGTGCGCCAATAATGGGAATACCATTAACTCCACAGATTTTACATGAGACATCATACAACAGAGTGTTGCAAGATAATGAAAGAGAAGCTTTGAATAAAACTAGGGAAGAACTAGTTCAAAGGATAAGTCAATTGAATTTAAATACTGAAGCTTTAACAGTACCAGTAACCATTGGTCCAGTAATCCCATTATATGGGGATAATAAGATTTGCCAGAAACCACAACTTGTGACAGTTCCATTAAGTAGTCCTAGAAAAGAGATAGTAATCACAGATGATCAGGTTAGCGAAAGTGAGTCAGTTATTTCATTAATGGATCTCCCTATTGTGGAACCTCATACGGAAACTCCAAAGAGAGTTACGCCTATGAATTTGAGAGAAAGAAGACCTTTGGTTCCGGCTGGAACTGCAGGCGCAACAGTAGTCACCTCTGAAGAAATAGAAAGGTGGGCTCAGGAAAGAGATAATCAGAACCCAACACCAAAGATTTTAGATATCAGCAGATTGAAAGTGGAATTGGAAGAGATGATGACAGGATGTGTGGGTACAGAAAGATTAAACGTTTACAATGATGAGGAATTATTGTTTCTATGTAAGAGTATAACTAGGAGAGCAAGAATATTTCATGAGAGACTAACTGAAGTTGCTTCAGAGATTGGAATAGACATAGGGAAATCAAAATTGTTACAGAAACCCTATCGAGTGGATTTTACTGATAAAGATTTAGAAAGTGTAAATGCTTCGGGAAAAAGGCTACAGATAAAAGAATTAATGAACATTTTGTGAAAGTGGGGAGACATTGATAAATGGAGAATTAGATGGATAAGAAAGAAAGAGGAAGTGCAAGCGAGAGAAGCAGCAGCTGCATTTCCAGTAAGAGAATCAAGCAAAGTACAAAAATGGTGTCCAATGAGAGAGGTTCCAGGAGGTGGATATGTTCATGTTCCTTGGAGTAGACAAGATATTTTATCATTTACAAATGATTTTCCAAAATTGAGAGAAAAACCAGTTGAGTGGTACAAACAGGTAGAGAGGTTTGTGAAGGTTTCAAAGGTGTTATTGAAAGACTTGGATGGTCTATTTGATATAGTGGTACCTGCTGATTTATGGACAGAATGTAAGATCACAATTGATTGGCCTAATGAGGAGTATCCTAGAGATGCAAAAACAGGAGCACCTTCGGAAGAGGTGATGAAAAAGTATCACCAAGTGATTACGTATTTGAAAGGGAAAATCCCTCCTAAAGAAACAGATTGGGTAAAAATAGATAGAACAACACAGGAACCAAATGAATCTGTACATGCGTACTATGAACGGTTATTGCAGGTGTTTAAGCAGTATAGTGGTTTTGAGAATATTGGTGACAAAGATATGGGACATTTTGTGTATCGGTTTGTATATGGCTTGAAACCAGAAATCAGTCAGATGATACAGCAGCACATGTTGTGTTGGCAAAGCAAGACAGTGGATGAGATTCTAAAGTACGCGAAATATTGCGGAGATGACATTGAGGCCAGGCGTAGGAAGCTAAAAGAGAAAATGATGTGGGCACAAGTTAAATTGGCAGAGCAGCAAGAAGAGAAAGCAAATGACCAAAATAATAATCAAGTGAAAGAACAGAGTCAGAATAATCAAGGAGCGAATGGTAATAAATTTAAGGGGCGAATGGACAGAGAAGAAGCGAAAAAGAAGTTTCCTTGTCATGCGTGCGGAAAGCTTGGACATTGGAAGAACGAGTGTAAGAGTATTCAGAATAATAAGAATAATAATGGGCCAAATCAAAATTTAATCCCACAGATGCAGAATGAAGTACTTATGAATCAGCAGCAACAGGTAGTTACTCCACAATATCAGGTGCCACCAGCTCCTATGCCAAATTTTGTGAACCATCAAAGTTTCAGTGCGAACACCGGATTTCAAGGAGAAAGTGGTAAGAATAATAGAACAATTGCACAATATTTTTTACAGAATGATGAAGAACATTCAGATACCGCACAATGACGGTGCCTGAGGGGGAGGAAGAGGAGTGCGTGCTTGGCGCATCCTTGCCGGTAGATCAGTCAGGTCCATTCGTTGATGGGAGAGTAAAAGGTAAAGACATTACTTTCCTATTGGATACTGGTGCTACCAGGTCAACTGTGAGAACAGCATACATCCCAAACCTACCCATCTCGGGAGAGTCAATCCAAGTTGTAGGCGTATCTAACCAACAGATTAGAACCCCAATCACAAAGCCAATGGAGGTGCACATTGGAAACTTCAAAGAAATGCATCGATTTGTAGTATGCGATTCCAGTCCTGTAAATCTGTTGGGATGAGATCTTTTGTGCTAGATGAATTGCACGATCTATTGTACACCAGATGGTGTTGCTTTCCAAACCCCCGATCAGGACGTTGTTTATAAGATGATGATGGCCAAACAGGGAACAGAAGTAGATGAAATGTTTTCATTAATAACCGAGAATGAATTGCCAGAAGAGTTAAGAACGACAGTCAATCCAGAAGTGTGGGATTTTACAGGAAAAGACATTGGGCTAATGACAAATATAGACCCAGTTAAAGTGACAGTGAAAGAAGGTGCAGTGTATCCAAATACCCGACAGTACAAAATGAGTCCAGAAGTAAAAGCAGGAATTGTTCCAGAAATTGAACGAATGGTTAAACAAGGTATATTAAAAGAGGTGATGGGTAGTCCCTGTAATTCGCCAATAATGGGACTGAAAAAGCCTAGCGGAAAGTACAGAATAGTGCAAGACCTACGGAAAATAAATAAAATTGTAGTTCCCTGTTGTCCAATTGTGCCAAATCCAGCAGTGATCCTTTATCAAATACCCTGGAATGCAGGATGGTTTACAGTAATTGATTTATGCCAAGCGTTCTTTTCTATTCCTTTGCACCCAGACAGCCAGTATCTTTTTACGTTTAAGTTTGAAGATCGTATTTACGCATGGTGTCGTGTTCCTCAAGGGTACACAGAGAGTCCTTCAATTTTTAATCAGATTTTGAAAAAGTGGTTGGAATCGTTGATCATGCCTGGAAATTCTGTTCTGGTTCAGTACATTGATGACCTATTGGTGGCATCAAAAACACGAGAAGATTGTGTCACAGATACAATTGCATTACTGAACCATTTGGCTGAAGGAGGACACAAGGTGTCTCCAGAAAAGTTACAGTTCTGTCGACAAGAAGTAAGATATTTAGGGCATAAAATAGAAAGAGGAGTTAGAAAAGTGACACCGGAAAGAATAAAAATAATCAAAGAAATGCAATTGCCACAGACTCAGAGAGAAATGAGAATGTTTCTGGGAGTGGTTGGATATTGTAGGCAATGGATTAATGGTTTTTCTATGTTAGCAAAACCATTAATACAGATGATCCGGAAACGAGCAAAAGATCCAATTGATTGGAATGATGACTGCCTAGAGGCATTTGTGAGACTAAGAAATTGTTTGTGTGAGGCTCCTGCTTTGGGCATGCCTGATTATTCAAAAGACTTTGCTTTGTTCTGTTGTGAAAGAGAAAATTGTGCACTTTCAGTCTTAACACAGAGACATGGATTGAGTCGACGTCCAGTGGCATATTTTTCAGCCACATTGGACCCAGTGGCTTCAGCATTGCCTGGCTGCTTAAAAGCAGTAGCTGCTACTTGTATGAGTCTGGAGCAAAGTGAGTCGATAGTGATGGGACATCAGGTAAAAGTTTTTGTTCCACACTCGGTTGAGATTCTTTTAACAAGAACAAGAACGCAGCACCTCACCCCTAGTCATTTGACAAAGTACGAAAGAGTGATTTTGGGAGCTGAGAATGTGACTATAATAAGATGTACGATTCTGAACCCAGCCACTCTATTGCCAGACCCCTGCGATGAGGAGGTGAAAGATGAAAGTGATCATGATTGCTTGGACGTGACTGAGTTATGCACGAAGCCCCGCCCAGACATAAGAGAGACACCTTTGAAAGAGGCTGATCATGAGTTATTTGTAGACGGTTCCTGCTTTAGGACACAAGAAGGAGGTCTAAGTGCTGCATATGCTGTTTGTAAAATTTCTGGGGTAATTGAAGCATCCTGTTTACCTGGGGTCAAGTCTGCACAAGTAGCTGAATTGGTTGCCTTAACAATGGCATGTAAAAAGGGGAAAAATTGGAGAGTAACCATATTTACGGACAGCCAATATGGGTTCGGGATTGTGCATGACTTTGGCCAGCTTTGGATGCAAAGGGGATTTCTGACTTCCTCAGGATCTCCTATCAGAAACAGCAAAAATGTGAAAGATTTATTGGAAGCATTACAATTGCCAAAAGAGATAGCAGTTGTAAAATGCGCTGCACATCAGTCAGGAAATGACTATGTGACTGCTGGCAATAATTATGCTGACCAAGTGGCGAAATACTGTGCTAAAAATGCAGTAGCCATAAACAGAAAAATTGAAACGGGTGAAACCAGATGCCAACTTATGTACTTCTCAGTACCAGAAACATGGGATGAGATTAGACAATTGCAGGAAGAAGTTGAGGAAAGGGAAAAAGAAATCTGGATAAAGGCAGCCTGTACAAAGAGACCACATGATGAGGTATGGGTGTATTTAGATGGAAGACCAGTCATGCCAGATTGTTTGCTTTCAAAAATGGCGAGAGTGTACCATGGAGCAACACACATAGGGAGAGATTCAATGATCAGGCTATTCAGACAGAGTTGGTATAATCCGAAGTTCAGGGTAGTCGCAGAGAGCCTTTGCCAAAGATGCTTAACCTGTCAACAGCAGAACCCAGGTAGAAAGACAGTGGTAAGCTGGGGAAAGATCGGAAAGGCAGAAGGACCCTTCACCAGATTAGTTAGATTTTATCGAATTACCCCATGCAATGGACTGAAATACGTACTTGTCTCAGTATGCCTTTTCTCAAGATGGGTGGAAGCCTATCCAACTCAGAGAAATGACAGTCTTACAGTTGCAAAATTGTTGTTGAGGCAGTTAGTGCCGAGATTTGGTTTTCCGGTCACTTTGGAATCAGATAGAGGCCCTCATTTTAATAATGAAATAATTCGATTAATCTGTGCTGCGTTTAACATTGAACAAAAACTGCACTGTGCATATCGTCCAGAGGCTTCTGGAGTTGTTGAACAAATGAATGGCACAATAAAGTCAAGATTGGGAAAGGTGTGTGCATCCACAAAGCTGAAATGGCCAGATGCATTACCTCTTGTATTGATGGGTCTCAGAAGCATTCCAGACAGAAAAACAGGAATGAGCCCACATGAGGTTCTCATGGGAAGAGCCATGAGACAGGCATTTATTCCTGGAAATAAACTAATGAGTATATCTGATGATCTGGTATTGGACTATTGCAAAGGATTGGCTGAAATGATGCGTTCTATCTCTCACCAGGTTGGAGAAGACGCAGTTGAAAGACAGCCAGACCAAGCGCATGATTTGAATCCTGGAGATTGGGTGCTGGTAAAGAAACACGCAAGAAAGTCGTGCCTAGCACCAAGGTGGGACGGACCACGTCAAGTCATACTAGTCACTACCACAGCAGTGAAGTGTGCAGGTCTGCCCAATTGGATTCATGCCAGCCATACCAGAAGAGTTCCGAGCCCATCAGATCAACAAGAGCCACCTCTGACTGAGCAAGCTGAAGCGTCAGGAGTTGTAAACTATGAAGTTGAAGAACCTAGAGTGATAGATTCTGAAAGACAACCATATGACGAACAGCCCGAGATAAGTCAGGAAGAATGGATCCTAGTGATTGAAATAATTGATGATGTTATTGAAACCAGAAGAAGAACAGAGCTGAAAAGACAGGAAAGTAGTCAGGAAGAGACAGGGGAAGAAGAACACACTCAGGTGAAAATAGAAAGAGACACAAACAAACCTGAGGAGGGAAAAATAGAAGAACACGTTCAGGTGGAAGAAGAAAAGTTTGAATTAAGACCTGAACAGGACCAGATAGAGTTAGAAGAACAAGTTCAGGCAGAAGAAGAAAGGTTTGAACTAAGACCTGAACAGGGTCAGATAGAATTAGAAGAACAAGCTCAGGAAGAAGTAGAACAAAATACAGTAGAACCTGAGCAGGAGGAAGCAAAAGAAGGTACAAGCACAGAAAACAGAGAAACAGAACAGATTGTGCCCAGAATAAATGAAATAAAAAGAACTTTACAAAGAGATAAAGAAGGTGAAAACGCAGTACAAATCAAAAGAGTCAGAAAGGGAGACAATTGGCCAACTGGAGTAAAGAAACTAAAATATCATCTGAGAAAATCTGAAAAGAAACCAGAGCAAGTGAACGAAATCACAAGTCAAACAAGACCTAAACAAACCTTAGCAAAAATAACTCGAAGAAGTCCAAGATTGAGAAACTTAAACAGGAGATACAAGGCTCCAGAGTGGACATACGTTATACTCGAGGAATTTGAGTCCCTGGATCTGTCTGATGAGACAGAAGAGGTCCATATTGCACAAATTGATGAAAGCAAATTGAAACCTCCTTAAGAACAAAAAGGAAGGCTAAGACTGAAAAAGAAAAAATGAAAATAAGAGAAAAGAAATTTTCTCAGGAATAAAATGGCAGACATTGAAGTTATCGGAAAACCAAAATGTGGATTAAAAAGAAAGTGTTTTAGATTTTGTTTTTGTAGTATTTTATTAGCAGCATTAGGATGGTTATTCCTAACAGTAGGAGTACCTTTAATAATGAAAACAAGTGACAAGAATAATACAGATACTAATGTTAAGGTAGATAGAATAAGAGAAACTAAAATAGAAATAGGGGTAGAAGATGAAGCAAACTATCATAATGAATCAGACTATAATACGTCCTCTAATGTGTTTATTAAATTGTTATTTCAGTATGTTAGCACTATGGAAATTAACAATTGTTACGTGTGTATGAAGTTACCCTCATCAGTATCAGAAGGGATTACGTATCACCATATACCTTTAACTTATGGTGTGTCATGTAGTATTTTATCAAGTTTATTTTACGCTACAGGGAGACTTCAGTATTTTTATTCTAATTTAGATGTAGTATTTTCTGAACTACCTATTAGAAAGAATATGAATCCAGTAGCTAGTAGTAAAAACGCACAGTTTATGGGTGAATTTTTCATAACGATGAGTTCAATAGATTTAGTTCAGGCACGTGGAGATAATCTAACATGTACATTAAGAAAAGAAGAAAAGATTTTTTGAATTTGGTAGAAGAAAGGAGACAGGATTTAATGAGGAAGGCAACTACACAGAAAACCCATGTACCTCCATGGGTTGGGAAGGAGGGAATCTATGCAAGTGGCAAGGCTCATGCTGCGATGTCCCTGGACTTTGTGAAAAGGGGAAAATTCTGCCTCCATAGATTAAAGACAGATTATAACAATAATTACATTGGTTCCAGTGAATGTGAACATAACTTCCTAATATTAGGAGGATGGGGACTAAAAGGGGGAACTGATCCTGTATTTCCAGGAGTGTATTATGTTTGTGGGAGCAATGCCTATTATAGGTTACCTGCAAGATGGTACGGAAGCTGTTATTTTGGAATAGTTTTTCCAAAAATGTATCATGTAGATAAAATCAGTGGAACCAATGGAAATTCTAATGGACTAACACGTAAAAGAAGAGCTAGTTTTTCTGAAATTGTAGGAGATATTTTTAGTGCACTGATACCCTCAGTTGGAGTCATTCTAAATTCACAGAAAATTTGTAAGTTATCAACCATAGTTGATCGTCTTTCTACAGACACTGCAGGAGGATTTCTAATGATTAACACAGAAATGGTTGCAATTAGATCTATGGTTTTACAGAACCGTCTTGCTCTTGATATATTGTTAGCAAAAGAAGGTGGAGTCTGTGGCATGTTGAAAGTTCAACATTGCTGCACTTATATTCCGGACAAGAGCAGAGAAATTAAAGGATATATTGAAAACATTACGGGAATGCATAAAGATTTGACCCAACTGGAGGTTGACAGTGTGTGGGGAAGACTAAAAAAAAGTATAACATCAATAGGGAAATGGTTTGTTGATTTTGGGAAAAGTGTTCTAGGTCAAATAATAATATCATTAGTTATGATAATAATGGTAGTGATGGTAATAATAATTACATATAAATGTTGTAGAAAAGGTACGAAAGAAAAATTACACTTGGAGAGAAAGGGAAAGGGACAGACACGAAAGAGAAAATATGATGAAATACGTTTGGAAGAAATGAAAGGCAGGTTATATAAGAAGATGCGAGATTTAGAAGGAAACGAAATTGTTGATGAAAGTTGAAAGGACAAATAGAGAAAACTGAGAAGTGTTAAAGTTGGTATCTGGGATGGATGGATAATTTTGTGATGGCTTAATATGCCATCATAGAGGGGATTGATGGAGCAAGGACTCGTACATGAGACTTGCTCGGAAGCAATATTCTCGTTTTAGCTCACTAACGAATTACTAACAACGTGTTTTGTGATTAATAATACGCATTTCTTTTACACGCAGGAGAAAATGAAGCTTGCCTATGTATTTACTAACTGCAATAACATGAACGTAGGACTAAGATGAATTGTAACACGGGATCTTTACTGCGCATGCGTCTACTGCATCTACGTAGTATGACGTACTAACGCTTGGAGGGAAATTCTGGCGCTTGCGCAAATAACTATAAAATGGCCGCTTGAAAACTCGCATGCATGGCACCTGCTTGTAGAAATTAGAAAATAAGTTTTATACTAACGCAAATGCAGAAAGGGAAATAATAAATGGTATGGGCTAGAGTAGAGGTTGGTGGTATACAGTGAAATCATTTATTTTTGAGAATAACATTTTTCCTTTTGACTTTATTATTAGTGCTTATTTGGGCCTGTCAAATTTGTCTGAGTCGAGCAGACTGACGTTGTGCGACGCATGCTCCCTGGCGAGGAAATACGAAAAGATGACTAAGGACTTGTCACGCGTCCAAGGTCGGCGAAGATGTGCCCTGGGAACATGAGGGTGAAGAGTTCATATGAAGGAACTTTATTCAAGAGACCGCTACATTTGTATTAATAAAGTTTGAAGATGTATGGGAAAGGAAGTGCGGAATAAAAGTTTGAGGGGAGGAGTTTTGAAACAATGGCTTAAAGAAATAAGTGAAATATAAGCATGGTGTGATGATCATCCCCCCCTCGCCTGTCCAATCAGAAGTTAGTATTTTGTAAAATTGAAACATTAATGGGTGGTACATGGTAATCGAAAGGTATAATTGAAGTAGTTTAGTTAGTTAGTTAGCTAAGTTTGTTGGGAGCGGAAGCAGTAGAAACAATTCGGAGCTTGGGATGCTGTCGGTGTTGGGGGTGGTGTTGATGCTCTGAAATGCTGATGAAGAAATCGAATGGAAAACCATCTACTTAATTTGGGTGGGTTAGAAAGAAAATCGCGGAAGAACCACGAGGAGGAAGAGAGTGTCAGACAGGGGTGCGATGCAGTCGTCGGTATCTAGAGAGGTGAAGTATCCTGTCCTGAAGCCTTTGTCTCCTGATCTGTCCTGGGGACCCTTACCAGCCCTTTGGCCAGGGGGTTGGCCTTCACACCATACTTGGTAATTATAAATTCATCGTCTTGATAAATGTTCTTCTCTCTCTATCCTCTTCTTTCTGAGCATAGTTATTGTGTGGATCTGAATTGCTAGAGCCTATTGAAACTTGATTGAATTGGCACTCTTGCGAATGAGGGTGTTTGTATTGAAACGTTTTGAGATGATTCACAACCAACTAATTTAGATAAAGATTTTTACAAATTTACCGAGTCTGTGATTATTTTAATCAAGAAATGTTTAATCAAATTATGTTAATTATCACCATCAACTAGTTCCACCTAATGGTCCATTGACCAGAGGAAAGAACTATTTGATCAGTGAAAGGTTTAGTTAGAGAAGAAATAACTAGATCTTGAGGTATGAAAATAATAAAACTAAAAAGTTCCAGCGATCTACTTGGTGTTTAGTGCGAGAGAGTTATATGGGCCCAGGTGAGTATATGGTAGTGGAGTATCTGTTGCTAGTACGCCGCTGGATCAATACTACCAGGGCAGACTCAACCTCATTAGGAGGAGGGATTTCTTAATAACACAAACTGGACAAGAAGGGATCCAGGTAATCTAAAAATACCTTAAGGTAAACCCAGGGTAATACCTTTATTGGCGGGTACCTAAGGCACAGTTAAAACCAACGACAGGGGATGATATATGGGTACAATGACCCACACATCCTTATGAGTAAACATGTTTCTTCACGCATGCATGCCAGTACTTGTCAGGGGCATTCTTTAGGGCCAAAGAGGATTCCTATCTCAATTACTTGCACTAAATTAGTAAGGGAAAAGGACAGGCTTGTCAAACTGTTTGTCCTACATTGACAATCCAGGCAATCCTGCTCCTAAATTAAGGACAACATTAAAAACAATATTACAATGAATTCATTACATAGGCTTGACTTGGCACTCAAGTGTTTAATCACATGTACAGTGATAATAACTCATAACATATGGTCCACCTATACTTTTTCATCACAACTCACTGCAAACAGGAGAACCACTTGTGTAGGGTGAATAAATGCCTTAATCTAATAGATAAGCTGCTTACCCTAACTGTGGGGAACTAGAGCTCTATTGTCTGGAGGAGGAGGTATCCTCTGTTGTCACACACTGTAATTCCACTCAACAGTAAAGAAAAAGACTATAAAGTAAAACCTACTGTTGAGATTGACGCCTTCAGATTTTACCCAAAGAACCAATGCTAACATGTCCTGTCATCAACTCAGAAGAAACCACTACCAACATGAAGTCAATCCACTCTGGGGCCCCATCGGACCCTTGCCCCCACTGCAACCCATCAGCACCATGCTCACACCCATTCTGAATGCCTCTGTCTCTTCTGCAACCTTCCCAGATTATAGGAAACACTGTCCTTCGACTGCTGAAGAAATCCTCTGCAGAACCTTCAATGATTGCCAGCCACTGACTGACCTCCCTGCTACCAATCCCAGCAAGGTCTTAAAGAAGAACTTCAACAGACACCTCACCCAATACCTAAACAACCACCAACTCCTCGACATCACTCAGCCTGGGTTCAGACCCAACCACATCACTGAAAGTGCCCTCAAAGCTGCCAGGGATGACATATGTATGACTCTGGACAGAGGAGACAGGAGGTCCTCATCCTCCTGGACCTCTCTGCAGCATTTGACACAGTTTCCCACCCTATTTTTACACAATGCCTATGCAACATTGGAATCTATGAACATACACTCTTATGGGTCTGTTCCTTCCTGATTGGAAGGACCCAGTCCAAAGGACGTTGCCTGGCACTGTACACCTCTGATGCCCACTAACTCATCTGCGGAGTTTCGTAAGGATCCTCTCTGAGCCCGGCCCTCTTCTCTTTTAACCCGAAACCGGTCCCAGGATGCTTGTTTCCGGTCCAGGGAAGACATGGCTTGGCAGTTCGGGCTGGACTGTTCCCATGAGGCACAGGGTCAGACTGATTTGCATATGGCCATGTCTGAACTGGGGTGGTGGAGTGAGCTAAAGAATGATGATGGATTAAACCCAGATCAGTTGACTGGGGGTGAGTGTTTGATTTGCTCTAACGCTCCGTCCATCATCCCCTTTGGTATCGCTTTGTTCGCCCTAAGTTGGCAGGGTATGCCCAGACGTGGGTCCCTTGCTCACTTTGCCACTGGATTCAAGATAGCCTGGCTGATGAGGGTTTTGAACCCGAAACCGGTCCCAGGATGCTTGTTTCCGGTCCAGGGAAGACATGGCTTGGCAGTTCGGGCTGGACTGTTCCCATGAGGCACAGGGTCAGACTGATTTGCATATGGCCATGTCTGAACTGGGGTGGTGGAGTGAGCTAAAGAATGATGATGGATTAAACCCAGATCAGTTGACTGGGGGTGAGTGTTTGATTTGCTCTAACGCTCCGTCCATCATCCCCTTTGGTATCGCTTTGTTCGCCCTAAGTTGGCAGGGTATGCCCATACGTGGGTCCCTTGCTCACTTTGCCACTGGATTCAAGATAGCCTGGCTGATGAGGGTTTTGAACCCGAAACCGGTCCCAGGATGCTTGTTTCCGGTCCAGGGAAGACATGGCTTGGCAGTTCGGGCTGGACTGTTCCCATGAGGCACAGGGTCAGACTGATTTGCATATGGCCATGTCTGAACTGGGGTGGTGGAGTGAGCTAAAGAATGATGATGGATTAAACCCAGATCAGTTGACTGGGGTGAGTGTTTGATTTGCTCTAACGCTCCGTCCATCATCCCCTTTGGTATCGCTTTGTTCGCCCTAAGTTGGCAGGGTATGCCCAGACGTGGGTCCCTTGCTCACTTTGCCACTGGATTCAAGATAGCCTGGCTGATGAGGGTTTTGAACCCGAAACCGGTCCCAGGATGCTTGTTTCCGGTCCAGGGAAGACATGGCTTGGCAGTTCGGGCTGGACTGTTCCCATGAGGCACAGGGTCAGACTGATTTGCATATGGCCATGTCTGAACTGGGGTGGTGGAGTGAGCTAAAGAATGATGATGGATTAAACCCAGATCAGTTGACTGGGGGTGAGTGTTTGATTTGCTCTAACGCTCTGTCCATCATCCCCTTTGGTATCGCCCGGCCCTCTTCAATGCATACATGATCCCTCTACCCAGCATCATCCGCTCTCACAAATTTAACATCCTATCATATGTCATGACATGCAACTCATTCCCTCGCTCATGGACAAGACACCCAGTACCCGGATCAAGTTAAATGCCTGCATGACTGAAATCTCCCACTGGAAGAAAACCAACTTTCTAAAGATGAACACCAACAAGACCAAAATCATGATCTTCGGGAAACGCACATCGTTGTGGAACTCCACCGGGTGGCCAAAAGAGCAAAGACCGACACCCACACCAAGAACCATGGGATTATGAACAGCAAAATCAACATGACCGCCCATGTCAATGCCATCACTGCCTCATGCTTCCATACCCCGAGGATGCTGAGGAAGATGTTCAAATGGCTCTCAATCATCACTTGGAAAACTGTCACACATGCCCTGTGACGCCACAAGCAAGCTGGACTATGGGAACACCCTCTACATCCAGGATCATCAAAAAACTCATCAGAAGGCTGAGGACCATTCAGAACTCAGCGTCCAGAATCATTCTCAACCTCCCATATCGCACTCACATCCCCCACACCTGAAGGAGCTCCACTGGCTCACCATTCACAAACGAGCACAATTTAAACTCCTCACCCACACCTTCAAGGCACTACATAACACTGACTCAGCATACCTCAAAAATCGCATCTGCTTTCACAAACATTCCAGACACCTCTGCTCGTGCAGATTTCTACTTGCACAAATCCCACGCATATGGAAAACACTTTTTTTCTAAAGCATGGAATGACCTGCCGCTACGCAGAAGAGCCTCTCCCTTACTAGTAGTCCCACTAGACCCTAAGTGTGTCTAGAATCACACCTGTTCAGCACTGGGATACCCTCACAGGTGACAGTGCCCTCTACAAATCTGCATGACATAACACCCATGCCACTGGTAGAGCTGGAGATAACCCAGGTACAAGGCAGGCTGATGGCTCAGAAAGGCCTGTCAAGCTCTAGCAGGCTCACTCATGTAAAGCCTCTGCGGTCTCTCATGAAGTCGAACTTATGAAAGGCCATTAAGAACCTGAGCATATTTCAGTCTCATAGAAGCTCTTGTCTGTGATAGGCTGGTTGAGCATCGCTTAAGTGACACAACAGATATGTGCCTCTGAAAGGCTGAGGCAGCATCACTGATATATAATTCATGTGCTTCTGAAAGGGTGGTAGGGCTGGAGCAGACTAAAACATGTCACATGTCAGATGGATCTTTTAACAGAAGACAGGTTAGGCAAGTGTCAGACATGTTAGGCCAGTGCTTCCTTTAAAGGCTGGCAGAGCTGGGACAGAATTACCCACCCTGACCTGTGCATCTGAAAGGCCGGTTGGGCTGAGGCAATCAGGCACTAACGTCATCAGTAGCACTACAAAGTAGGTGAGGTCCCAACCTCTCTCTCACAGCGATCACCATCTTTTCATGTCCTCAAGACCACACTAAGTTGTCTACAATTTCCTGCTCTCCTCTTTCCTATCTCTCTCCCCACGGCACTGAGAACCGCCTGTAGTGAGCCCGTAGGCACGGTACCTCGTGCACAACTAGGGCTCACCTCACCAACCCTTGCACTATTATATAGGAAGGTTCGTATGAGACCACTTAGAGGAAGCTTCGTTCATAAAAGATACTTCATAATTACATTTTAAACTATTTGGACCACGTGCTTGGATTTGAACCGCAGTACCTCTTACCCTCTCCACATCAACCCTTACCTTTTATTCTAGTTTCATGGCCTCTTCCACTCACTGCCCCACCTTTTCCCCCTGCTTAACACTGACAACGCGCATATTACAGTCATGCACAAAAGGTCTAATTTGGTAGGAAATTAGGAAATCCGGCCAAGCTTGAGTGACTTTGAAACTGGTTCACGGGAGGGTGAGAGCCCCGCTCCTCCCCCTCCTGTATCTTTCTTTTCAGCTACCACTTGTAACAAAACCCCACTGCTGCCTCCACACAGATGTGGGGAGGGGCCGCTGTGCTCAGAAACAGTGTTTGGGGAAAGGGATTCGCTAGAAAAGTGTTGAGCCCGTTACACTCTACTGTGTAGTAGGGAGGGCTGTTGAATTCTGTAGAGGGAATTTAGCGGGCTGATGCCACTGCTAACAGAGCTTCTGTGCTCTGTAGTCGGATTTCGATTCCAGCAAAGCACTCGGCTGATACTGCTTTTTATCTTCACATGGTGGATAACAAGGCCAGACGAGCTGGGTAATAAAGCAGCTATTGGTATAAACGCAAGAGAAATGTTTCTATTGCTCTGCGTGGGTAAACTCTTCAAAAGTGGCCAGTGCCTGGCCCGATAGATGTTTTGACACTGCAGGTATGAGCTGGGGAGGTCACAGCAGTGCCTAGACTCCAGTGGCTACTTTTGAACCAAGTGGTAGAACAGTGCACAGATTCCGGGGCTTATTTACAAGCTCCTCGCGCCGCCCGGTATTTTAAATAAGCCCCTCAATTGTTTACGTAGCGGGTTGAGAGGTCACAAGACAGCAGCTGGAATCTGAGAACGCCTTTCTCGCCCAGAAACGGAAATGTTCTGTTACTGAAAGTACTTGGTTATGACACCTTTTCTCCCTAAAGAACAACATGCTTCAGCGGTTGACAATTGTTTCTGGATCCCAGCTAAACGTTATTATTGTAACTGACTTTGCCTCCGTTTATCTAACTGTACACAGGTAAAATTGAAGAGTCTAAAATAATATGGGTTGACTTGTTTCCCGAATTAAAAAAAAGACCCAAACGCAAAGTGAACTGCACTGCCCGTGAATTGAGCAGAGAATTCAATTTTCTGTCTCTGACGTCTAAAGTATTTTATTTCGTGGCTCAACCATGTCTGGCCCACTTATGCCATCTTTTTAAAAGTTGCAAGAACGTGCAATAACTCAGTGTGTTCCGTTTCAAATACCAAATCAGAGCAGAACCCAAATTTGAGGACTCCAAAAGCAGCAATTCAGCCACCAGGCCACAGCCCGTCCTCCCTACTGTTCGCCAGTTATTCCTCACCACGCCACAGTACCATTTGCTGTCAAGTCACCCTCAACCATGACAGAGTACAGCATGCAAGGATGATGGAATGTTATTAAAAACAAGCAAGGCCAGAAGTATATAAAATAGTTACCAACCAAAGGGTCTCGTGTCTGCCTCTGCGTCATGGTGCTTTCGACGATGGGCTCCAGGCCTCGGGGTCAGAAGCGCCTTTCAGCCCTGCTGGGCACACCTCTTCACCTAGCAGTCCTCTGAGACTTCCTGGCGCCCTCCCTGAGACCCCGCATCCTTTTTCCCACGCCACAGGCTGGAACAGTCACGTAGACTCGTGTGGCGTGGCGGCTGGTGCCTGGTGGTCTGGCAGATGGCATGCAATGCTGGGGGCTTTTTATGTCTACACCCCACAGGAAGTTGGTAATAAAACGCCAGAGACCGAGGGAAGCCAGGAAGAAGGGGCCATGATTTAACGTGTAATGATTGAATATAGGTGAGAACTGGATTTTCTTTGTAGTGTACCGACAGAGACGAGCCTGATCTGTTTACAGCAGCCCCTGACAGTGATGGACGAGAGAGCAGGCGGGGTAATGTAGGATGGGTATAGTGGGACAACACACAAAAGAATGTACCTCGACTCCCCAACACTTTGTATACTAGACATTGGCCAAACTAGCGTTGCGAAGCCAGGGACTGTCTAAATAAAGGATAAAGGAACTGGTATGCTAAACAAGCATTTGCAATGCAATAGGACTCGCATTTACGCAAGACCTTTTGCATTGGAAACGGGACTGCGGGCAGGCAAAAGTCACGAACGGGAGTGGGGGTGTTGGACGGGGGGCCGAGAAGTCATGGACTGCGGGATGGGATGGGGGAGAGATACGGGAAGAAAATAGTGTTGAAAGTAAAGGGGCCAGTAGCCATGGAAGGATACAAATGACGACATGCTCGTCATAAGGAGGGACTAACAAGCCTAAAACCAATCGGAAGGCAGCATTTAGGACATAAGCCAATGAAAAAGATGGGTGGAGAGTGGGCGGAGCTTCCACGAAGCGTCCACGCTATACTGAATACTGCATGCCTCACAAAGCGAGCAGCGCATGCGCTGCAACGCTAGGCTCGACCTGAAAATCAACATTTTCAGGTGAACAGCCTCACTATGTCACAAAAACGCCACCAGAGCCCTCCAGGCTCTCACCTGGCCCTCCTACACACACTATTAAAGCATCCTTTGGTTTGTTCACATGGCTGTCGTGGCAACAATGTAGTTAGGTTAGATAAGCTAGATCTGCCAATATCTAAAAATTACGAGAAAATACATTTTAACTCACAGTTTGGAAGCTGTATTTTATTTTATTTTCTGTAGTGTACTTTAAGACATGATATCAGTGTGCTGTATATTTGAACAACAAAGATACACAACATTGTTACAAGAAAGGGAAGCATTTCGATAAAAGTAATACAACTATCTTGGAATAGATATCTGATATTAACAACATCAGAAGATCGAAACATTAGGTGTGAAGAAGTAGAATAAAACAGAGAGAGGAAAAGGAGGAAGGCAAGAAAGGAAATAGGGAGTCTGAAAGGTAGCGTGCATAAGAGCATAAGAGGAAGAAAAGAGAGAAGTGGGTAGAGTAAGGGGAGACTGGAGGGCGATGCAAGGCATAACTGCAAGAATAGAGAGCAATCGGATGTATGGAGTGTAACAGAACCAATAACTGTGCTAAATATCAAACAGAAGCAATCCTCAGAAGAAGATTTGAAGGAGATGCATGGCATGTATATATCAGTTGAGAGCAAACCAGATGTAGAGTGTAAACATATCAGAGTAGGTTATGTACTAAACATCAGAACCTAAGGCAACCCACAGACATAGAGAGAAGGTGGGGGTGAAATACGAGGGTGTCAAACAAGAGCAGTGTTTCGTCCAGCAGGTATATGGACATCTCATGTTTGAAGGCCTTAGTGTAGCTCTTGGGATCAGGTGCAGGAAGTCCAATAAGTCATGACAGGAGACAGACCTGTTGGAGTGCACAAAGCCCACATCCAGATTCAAAGTCTGCATGCTAGGGAGTTTGGTGAGAGCCACTTTCAACAGCTGATTCTCCTGGCTTGCTTTATCCACAGTGGGAGGGGCTTTTACCTTGAGGAAGCAAACTCACTGCAATGAGCTCAGCTAGTGAATGAGCTCCCAATGGCTTCAATACCAGCATCCACCCCGTTACCGTGATGTCAATATTGTTTGTGCTGGTCCTGGCAACAATGAACTTAGGCTTGATGTACTCAATATCCGCCTTTACAGCCTCCAAAACAAGTGCCCTCTCTTACCTCCATGATGCCGAAATCCGAGCATTGAGGAAGAGCACAGCTCCCTCCTGAGCTCATACTGCTGTAGCTCTTGCACCATGGAATCACCCGCAATGCCTCGTCAGGGATAGTAAGCACTATATAAATGCAATTACAATACAATACAAATAACACATCAGACTCCTTGTCTAGGCAATAGAGCACAATGCTCAGGTTCCGAGACCTTCATCGGTCATCCCCAAAAATGTTGCCACCATGTTACATTATTGCAGTGCACCTTGTGTCCCTCTAGTTCATTTTTATTACTGACAGACTGTTCACCAGTTCATCCTACTGTCAGGTGTAGATCCTTCAATGTAGTACAAACCACCCTCATACCTCTGAGTCATCATAGGCGATGGCTGCTGTATAGTAGTAATGCGTTTCCCAAGGCTAATGTTTATAAAAGGAAGATAATAGTTACTTTCTTTGTGTTTAATTAATATATCCAATTAGGTCGCTTCATCTATGTTGTGATATTGACTGTTGGATACATTCCTGATGTGAGTAAATTCAGTCCCCACAGCTCTGGCACCTTTTCGATGTGTTCATGTGAGGATATCACTTTACCACTTTTTTATTCTTAGCTTGTACTCTAGTGTGCTTTGTCCTAAAGAGACACTATGACAGCTTTCCTTACAGAGTCGAAACATTGACATCAATGACAGAAATGAATCCTCAGTTTGTACTGACCATTCTTTGACTCTATGCCAAGACTCGGATTCAACAAGGACCACATGATTTTCACTCTTGTATTTTCACTCCTGCTCATTGTTTTACTGCATACTCCACATCAGCACTTCATAGACAGAAACAAAAGTTTGTAAATATGAGTGTTGTTTTCACACCTTAACTAAATTACTTTTTGTTACTTCGTCTTGGTTCATATGTTGGTGTGTATGCCAGATTCACCCTTTTGGGTCTTTGTCGATCACTTACCACACCAGAAACATGGGGCAAAAGTACCTTGTATTACAGAACAGTGTCATGCAGATGTATCCTTTCAAACTACTGTTTTCTATGTATCCACTGTACCCAGGCTTCTCTAGAAATAGTGGGCAATCCCTGGCTTAATTTTAAGAGTGTGTATGAGGCAACTTTGTGAGCTAATGCTACGATCTAATACACTTTTTGTTCAGTAAGTGCCTTTAGTGCAATGATAGCAAGGTTGTTAAGTCAGGTCCAAGAGAAACTAAGGGCCTGGTTTAGAATTTGACAGACAGGTATTTACTCTGTCTACTCAGTCATCTTGAGGGAGAACCCCGCCTGCCAACTTTTGAGATGCCTGCAGGCCCAGAGGACACATCTTGCATTTACAGGAACCGCCATCACGGCGGTTCCTGTAACTGCATTGAAAGTCTGACGGATCGCTCAGTCAACATGATGGAGCCGTGCGGCAAACTTTCCTGAAGCAGGATTTTCTTTCTGAAAATAAAAAAAATGACCCAGTTGCCATGGGAGTTTTCTCCTATGGTGTGGGTGTTATTTTACAGTTTTCGCTGTGCCTTACCACCAGTTTTTGTGTAGTGGTGACAGACAGTGAATAATGGTCATTTGTCCACCAACTCGAAATAGGACAGGCAGACACATGACCAAACCTCCGATGGCCCTTTCTCTTTTGGGCTGACAGGCTGCCAGAGGTGTATGTCAGTGGTGCATTTTCTTTTCAAATAGTAAGTACCAAAGAATATATTTGAGTCACTATGTACATATTTTTTATTATTGACTACCTACTGTTGCCAATCATACTAAATATGTGTTGTGTGTTTTGTTTATTAATTTGACTAATATATCTTGCAGATTCCTTTTGTGTATGTGCAGCACAATCTGCCACTAATCCAATTAACTGAAGACTTACTAGGTTGTGTTTGTGTTTACCTAAGGGCTGCTGACTTGAAAGAAAATTAGTGAGTTTTTTCGATGTGAGTGAGTTGTTGCATATGTGATTTAATTGAATCACGCATAAGTATCAGAATCCACCAAGACTATTGGCCCGATTTAGATGTTGGCAGGACTGTGACGGAGTGGTCTTTTTTGGGGGTCTTCCGCCTGCCACCCTGGCAATGGGACAGAAGACTTCCGCAGTCCTGCCAACTCTGCCAGGACTTTGCTTCCCACCCCTACGGCAGGATGGACTGCAGCAGGTGGCGGCAGGACTCCGGCCAGGTTTCCGCCCTTCAGAATTGGATGTTTCGAAACGAATTCTGGCAGGAATCCCTCCTACTTCAAGTTGGCGGAATGGGATGAAAAGTGGTGAAAACTCACCTTTTTTCAGAGTACAGCCTATGATTTTGTCATCTACTCCTTCGCCCAGGTCCCCCCTTATCTGCTACACCTTGACCGTGATGGACCAGCATCCCTTTTTGGCGAGCCCGAAGGAAGGTGTTCATGGTGTGTGCTGGTATACATTGAATTGTGTGTAGTTTGGTGGGGTGCAATGCAGAATGTACAAAATATGCTCACTACACATAACCTACATACACATATGTACAAATACACAACATATATGTGTTTTACATAATTACAATTTTTTACTTAACTAACTCCCCACAACCATGGTCACCCCTCATCAGTAGTCCACCGTCAGGAGACCGCCACCCTAACAGGAACATCCAAATCCGTCCGGTGGGACCCCGCCATCGAGATGGAGGCAGCAGGCCATTTACCAGTGCAGAAGACTGCTGCCGCCACGTTCTTCTGTGTATTGCGTATACTTCTAAATATGGTGGGCAGAAGACCGTCAGCTCGGTGGACTCAGTCCCGCCACCGCAGCAAGATGGTGGTCAGACCACCAAGATCTAAATCAGTTCTTATGGGTTTAATAGTGACAAGCATATATCTTGTGTGATTGATCTTTCAGGGAGCCAAGCATTGTTTTTGAGAGTGTTCAGCACAGTTAGCTGTCTGAAGCGGCCAACGTGCTGTATCCTTTGGGGCATAGAGGGTTCACGGAAAGGTCTTGCTTATAACTCATTCTTGAAGCCATTTTACATAAGCTCCCTGCCCTACTACAAGTATAAAAATCATTAATAATTCTACTGAGTTGCTAATGGGTGAGAAAAATAGATATTATACACTACTGAATTTTGTTTAGGAAAATTGGGTCTGTCATATGCATGCATGCAGGAAATTTAAGATGATTTTGCCATGAATCATTAAACCATATACATTTAACCGGAATTGTTTAAATACATCACTTTGACTAACTAGATATATTAAGGGACTAAATGAATTCATGCCTTCTAATACATAAGATAACATCTAATGAACTTTCAAATAAATATACACACTCAAATTGTGTCTGCCTGCAATAAGGAAACATTGCTTTAAATGAAGGTGTATTATCAGTATATGGTGCTGCACAATACTCCCTTTGTGTGAAATTATGGATCTCACCTTAGGTATCATACTGGTTGATATGGTGATGGAAATGGTACATGTTTTTGTAGTTTTTGGTATCCAAGCATTATTTTTCATCTTTGAAAAAGGCATAACATTTCAAATCTAAAGTCAATTCCTGAACCACATTTTTACCTCAAGCACTGATAACAAGACCTTTGGCCTGGAAGTTGATTTTTATTACAGCAAATGCCATGAGTGTGGTAAAGCCATCAAGATAAAAGAAAACACACACAATGCTCAGCAGATTATTAGAAGATTATTGTGGCTAGTGTGGATTATTGTGGTTACATGTATAATTTGGCAATGTTTATCAGCATTGAAATCTAAAAGAGAAAGTGGTTCATGGCATTGACACCCACATGTAAAATCAAGGTGGGTGTAGGTAAATGTTGAGTTCACTCAGAAAGGTTGCAGTCCATGTACGTGTCACCACCATGTGTGATGGCGGACTGTCAGACAATTATGGCAGAAAGGTAACAGTTCTTCTGACATTGCCTAAATGTGTTACGTTATAGTTCTAATTCACAGAGAGGTCAAGTCTAGGATGGTGAAAATTGGAAGCACTCAAGTTTTGGCAGTGGCTGGCTGAAGAGGTGAGGCACAACTGAGTGTATGTTTTCCCAGTTGTTGGAACAAGTGGACACAAAGTTGGTCATAACTGCTGTTTGTCAGAGAATTTTCTTGAAACAATTCTTACCGGTAACAATACTCCCAGAAGTCACATTTTCAGAGTCTTTTATTGCAGATTGTTTATCCTAACTTATATAATTCACTGGAGTGGTCACAAGAACAAAAGACACACTTGCCTGCAGAGCCTACATTTTAGGGAAGCTTATTCAGCCCACCAACAAACGCAGTCTAAAGCCAGTTAGTAAGAGTCTCTCGAGAGAATTGTAACTCACATGTGTTAGGTTCTATGCCTTTCACAAACCAGAATAGCATAGCTTCAGGTAGAAAGTTTGAGATTCTTTGACAGATTCCCTCTCCAAGTGCCTGTGGCTAGGAAATAACCAAAAATGCTATGTATGTCAATCAATAAAGACCCATCTGGAACAAACAGATAGCCACGTATGCTATGTACTTGAGCCAGGTCAGTCAAAAGCTGTTCTAAATTCCTAGTGTTTTAACTTTACCTGAGAATATATATCATAGAAATGTAAGCCCCTTCACTCAAGACACAGATACCTGCTGTGAGAAAGTTGATAATTAGTTGAAGTGGATTGCAGTCCTCTTCAATTAATAATGGCACTATTCCTTACTATTCCTTTCTAGGTCCAGTTAGGTCTCAATAATCTAAACCTGAGCACAATTTTTGGTAGCTCTAGCACAGAGCCGGCAGTCTTAACTTAGGAGAAATGTGTACCATATTTATCAGTTTCCAAACATTTCATAAGTAGAAACCACAACACAATAAAATTACCACTCCAGTTTATAAAAAATAAAGTAAATATCAATGAACAAACAGACACCAAAATGACAGAAACCAGATATAGAGAACTGGAGATATGATTTTGAATGTTAATAGCACCAAAAAGCGCTAAATGCCAACCACAGCTATCTGGTCGCGCTAGACCTGTCAAAGTCAGAAGTTAAAGATGACTGCGATGGAGAGCAGGTTGGCTACTGTGACCAGGTTTGGTCAAGCGGAAAATGTACCTTCTGACGTGGGGCCTAATTACGAATCTGGTGGTCCACGGACAGCCAGACTTGTGAGGGCACGGTGGCAGACTTTCAACCGCACAATTACAATTAGGGCAGTCGGACTGCCTTTGCCTCACTGCAGCCATCAGGGAGCCACCATTCCCTGTCGGTGTTGCGGTGATCAAGAGGCGGTAATATGGTTGAACAGAACACAGCAGTCCGGCCAAGCATATTACGAGTTTCCTCTCCACCATAGTTTTCATGGTGGTTCCTCCTCCATGAAAACCATGGCAGAGATGAATCAAAGGGAGCCCTACAGGGTCCCCTTGTGCCTCTGTGACATGGTGTGCATGCAGGGGGGCACACTATGTGCCCCCCTGTGTGCATGCACTCCAGATCCTGCATGGCATGGACTTTACAGTCCATGCCGTGCAAGAACTGTTATTAGTGTTCCCATTGCAGTGCCCATTTTTTAGGGCACTGCCATGGGAACTTAAAAAAAAGCCCACCAGACATGAGAAATACATGTAATCTGGCAGGTGGCCGACCACGCGATTTGCGGTGCAGTGGCGGGGCGGACCAAGGGCCGCACTGCCAAACTCGTAATTAGGCCCTTAGTCTTTTCCTTGGTCAAAAATTATTGTTGACAGTGTCATTGAGGGGTCTGGTTGCAGGCTGGATCTGAAGAATAGTTAATTGGCAGCAGACTGAAAAAGTCCTAGTCCCCAGTTAAAAGTTCAGGCTGGCATGAAAGGTGGGGTGGTCATTGTTAACTGTGGAAAACTCCAAGTGAGTAAAGTGAACTGGAGATATGATTTTTCAAAGTTTTAGATGTTTAACTAAAGGTTTCTGGTTGAGCGAGACCAGAACAAAGCTAAAAGTTGAGGCTGACAGTGATGGAGCGTGGGTTGGATACAGGGACCAGGATCGGTCCAGACTAAACCTTCTTTATCTTGGAGAAAAATCCCAGTAGATGAGGCAGTTTGTGGATTGGAGAGCCAGATGGATCCAAAGAGGGACTCATCCCTGGTCACCAACTACAGTGCAGGATCTCAGTGGGCTTTTGTGTTGGTAGTAAGTTGAAGGCTCTCAACATCAAAGGTGAGAAAACGACAAGCAGGCAAAGTCCAAAGATCAAGCCCAGGAAAATGTTGTCAATGGGCTTCTTCAAGTGTTTGTGCTTAACAGAAGGCTAGCCAACTAGCTCTTGGAGTCCACCTCACAGTCCTGGGTACAAGTGGGAAGCAGGATCAACCATTGGGGTTTCTCTCCATAGGTTCAACAGCAGATGCTATCCTTCTTCAGTCTTTCACAGGTCAAGAGGTGTTCTGAAGAAGGTACCTAGGGTTCCCACTTTTGTGCTTGGCACTAGCTTGTGTGTGAGGGAAACACACTGGCCCATAAGGAAAGAGTTCCCTGGGATATCCCTACCCAATTTGACATAATTTCCTGGGGGTTGGCCCTAAACAATCCCACACTGCCCTGCTCTGCTAAAATCTAACATGGCAGAACCTTTCTTTCCCCTTGTTAGAGCTCTGGGCACAAACCTAAGTGTATCTAGGTAAATGAAGCGCTCCCCCTGCAAACCAGTTCTGGAACAGCTTTTTCCCCCACTGGGAATGTTGTCACTCTGGCTACTTGGATAATGGCTGGGATAGGCCTAGGTGTGAGTTACATCTGACTGTGACAGGAAATGTCCTTTGAAGATTTTACCATTGGTGGGCAAATCCCCTAGGCTATCCTGTCAGGAGGAGGTCGTACCTCTTCCCAGAAGAGGCCTGTTTACCCCTTTCCAGTGAGCTATTCACACCTCATAGCAGGCTGCCAGGTTACAATTGGGGATTAACTCTGAAAAGTATACTACAGGCCCTAGGCAGAAAAATTTCAATCATCTAAAAGTGGCATTTTCAAAACAGTAATTAACCCTTTGTGTGCTGAGGACAAAATGGTTCTGTCCTCAGCCACTGTGGGCATGTGCTGATGATGGAACCATTCTGACCTCGCTCTTACCCAAGGGGAAGCACTGGCGCTTCCCCCGTGGGTTGCTCCTTTGTAACAGCCACCAGGGATGGCAGCGGAAGCATTTCTGCTGCCACCGCCAACCCCCTGTCGGTGATCTGATGACGTCTGCGAACGCAGATTCCAGGACTTGTCCTCACAGAAATGAAAAAAGAAAATTAGTTTTTTATGCAAAGTTTGAGCTATGCAGGGGATTCTGGTAAAAATAGACCTGGTGAGAGCCATCCAAATTTGCACACCCTGGATATCCATAGGAGTCTAGTTTTTTTTCTTTTTTTTTTTCCGGCCTTTCTGGCCATAAAAGCACAGATAAAAAATGGGACACATTTCATACAGTTCAATTTCCCAGGGATAGATGCAAGTACATTAGTGAAAACTCCAGATAAAAAGATTAATATACATATAACTATTCAATTTACATGTATTAAAAAGTTAAAATTATTAAAAAAGTACATAAAAACAATAAAAGGCTGGAAAAGGGTCCAATTAAACCAGGCTGGATTTTAGTATAGCTAAACGTGCGCACCACATA
The DNA here is from genome assembly GCA_963921515.1 of Calotriton arnoldi. NCBI lineage: Eukaryota > Metazoa > Chordata > Amphibia > Caudata > Salamandridae > Calotriton > Calotriton arnoldi. Next base: position 866,860 of record CAWUFW010004950.1, on the reverse strand, counting down.
CAAAATAAATATCGAGAGACTGAGTACACAATAGGGAGGCTGGTGTCGTATTTTAATATCCTGTAAGCCTCAACACAGTGGTTTGTCCCGAGGTTCCGGCAGACCTGTTGTAGCCAACGACGCCTGATCTTTTTGTATGCCGGACAAAAAAAACGTACATGTTGGTCCGTCTCTGGAATATTATCACAGACCGGACAGCCCTTGATCAAAGCACCCCCCCAGTTATTTGTAAAGGCACGGAGTGGTAACACACCGTGCCTGAATTGTATGTAAAGTTTTTTGGCTAGGGGGGGCTGGATAGCATCGAGAACAGGTTCTAACCTGTATTGGTCTTTAACTTCTAGAAATTGCGTAGTCAATATACCAGAGGTGGGATTTACCTTGGTCAGATTTAGTTTATATTCTCTGAAAAGCTTTGAGAGAACCTTCCTGGGGGTTGTCAGGGAGGTTGCTTCAGCATTAGTCCATAGGTCGCCCATCCTCATGGCAACTAGAGTGTTTTTAATGTAGGCTAACCATGGGATTTTGCCTGCCCCCTGCAGATTTAACACCTCAGTCATCTCTTCTTTAAAAGACACTAACTCTGGGGTACTCCAAAGACGTCGCCAGTGAAGGAGGGGTCTAAGGGCGACTTCCTCAGCTATTGGGCTGACCCCAAGGTCCATTCGGAGTGGCGTCAGTGGTGTACTTTTCGGGAGACCCAGAATTTGCCTAATAAAGAAATTCTCATTCTTGGAGAGGGGATCCGATGAACAATGGCCCCAGATTTCAGCCCCATAGAGGGCCGCCCCCCTTGCTTGTGCCTTATAAATTTCCATTACCGGGCCAGCCATTTTATGGGTACATTTCTTGAACATCTTAGCTAGCCCCCCGATGTTTGGGCCAGTTTTAAGCTGGATTTCTTTATTTGCGTATTCCACTCCATTTTGTCGGTGAGTGTAAGTCCCAAATAGTCAAAAACTGTGACTTTCTCTAGTGGTTTCCCATCTAGAAGAGGATTTGAACGTGTGGAGTCACCTGCATTAAAGACCATATATTTAGTCTTTAGGGAGTTTATCTCCAAACCCCTACTTTTACAAAACGAATGGAAAATATCCAAGGCCCGTTGAATCCCCATTGGGGACTTGGATAATAGCAGGGTATCATCGGCGAACATCAGGGCTGGAACCCTGTGGTTCGCCAACTTGGGAGCGTCTACATCCCTCCCAGCGGTCAGATGCTGCACGAGGTCATTAATAAATAGACAGAAGAGGGTAGGGGCCAATACACACCCCTGTCTTACACCTCTATCTATGACTATGGGATCAGTAAGCTCACCATTTTTCCCATATCTAACTTGCGCATAGTTAGATTCATGGAGCCGCTCCATCTGATGACAAAGGTACGGGGGAGCCCCCATATTTATCAAAGTAGACCAGAGTTTATCCCTAGGGACCAGGTCAAATGCTGATTTTAAGTCCACAAAGATCAGATAAAGGCTGCCTCCCCCAAGGACACTGTCTTCCAGTAGAGGAGTTGCAGCCTTAGAATCTGGTCTATTGTGGACATCCTAGCTCTAAAACCTGCCTGGTAGGGGCTGAGTATGGAGTACTCCTCCATCCAGCTCTCTACACGGTCCAATAGCACTCGTGCATAGATTTTTTGAGTAACATCTAGGAGACTAATCGGGCGGTAATTAGCGGGGAGGAGTGGTGAACCCTTTTTATAAATAGGAATAATCTCCGCCCCCAGCCAGGTAGTCGGATTGGCATTCCCTGTAGAATGGCATTAAATAGGGTCCAGAAATATGGTGCCCAAATACTGGGTTCATTGCGGAAAAGGTCGTCTGAGATCTTGTCTAAACCTGGCGCCTTTGCAGGGGTTACTCTGCTTAGTGCATCCATTATCTCTGTAAGGGTGATTTCTGGGACATTAGGGAATGGTAGCTGTAGGTTGGTGGACTTGTTCGTAATTTGTCCAGCTTCTTCCTCCCCCCTTGCATAGAGCAATTCAAAGTGGGTCTTCCAAATTTCTGCCCCAAGGTTTGGCTCTACTGCCGATTTACCTTCTTTGGAGCCAGTGTTTACTAGGTTCCAGAAGGTCCGCATATCCCTAGAGCATAGAGCAACCCTCATACTTTCCCATTTATCACCTTCCCACTGTTTTTTGGCTGCACTGATGGTGGTTTTATAAGCAATCCGCTTGTCTTTTATCTTTAGTCTATCCTTAGCTATAATTGCTTGGATTAATGATTGCTTGGCCCTTCGACAGTCACCATTGTACTAGGAGTGGCCCACAGACACCTTTGATTTATGTTTTGTAACAGGGAAAAAAATATTTGCCAAGTCAGTTTCTAGGCTTTGGTGGTTACTCCCAATTTCTGGTAAAACTGTGTTAAGAGGAGCTGCAATACTAAGTTGATTGGCAACTTCAAGGTGTGGGATGGCGATTTGGTAGAGGGAGGCCAACTTTTCCTCCAAATTACAGAGGGCCCCCCATCTTACTCTCCTCCTGCAGCCAACTAAAATTGGCCTTGGCCTAGTAGGGTGCTTATCAAGGACATCCCTGGAGCAGGGCGATAGAATCTCTAATAACAGGGCATTATGGTCGCTATCATATCTAGGTATGACCTTGAAGTCGATCACCCAATGCCAGAAATTGGTATCCATCAGGATGTAGTCTAATATGGAAGAGCTTCCTGGTCTATTATAAGTATGTTTCGCTGGAGAATCAGACTTGGTACGACCATTACAGGCCCTGAAGGAATGCGTCAATGTGAGGGTATTCATTTGAAGTACCAATGGTGTCCAGGCTCGCGTTGGTGGGGCATTTGATTCTGGAATAGACCGGTACTGGTCTTCCTCATCAATATCACCCTCAATCAGGTCCTTCAGTGGTTCATACTGGCAATTAAAGTCGCCAGCAAGGACCACCAGAATGCCGTCAGGAATTGTGTACAGGAAGGTTGACAGCTGCTCAAGAGTAGCCGACTCCTGGCCGTAACTAACCGGGCGAAAATAAACATTAATTAAAGCTATTCTGATTTTAGTGGGGAAACTCAAGATGACACAGAGTATATCACGTGAGGCTGTATCAACCTGCCTTGCAGTGCATCCTAAGTGCACAGCAACCCAGGTGCACAGTCCTCCCGTGGGTCTTCCCCTTCCCCCACTAGTGGCTCTTAAGCAATAGGTCACATAGCCCGGTCTATGAGTGACCTCTCTAGCCCATGTTTCTTGGAACATGCAGATGTCATTTGTGTCAATAAGGGATCCCCACTCCGGGTTTCCCTGTTTGGAAATGAGACCTGCAATGTTCCAAGATAAAACGCGGAGCTTGGGCTTGTTGCTTGGTGACTGATTTAAGTTTCCGTGAGCCACTGCAGCCAACTTAGGGCTCTTTCTGATAGCAAGATGGGCGGGATTAATGGGTGTAGATACTTGGATCAGCTGTTGGTGGCCTATAGTTGTTTGCGCTAGCAATGGTGGTGAGCCTGATGTGGTATGAGTCAAAGTTGGCTTCTCCATTCCCTCACTATAAACTATTTCTGCTCCATCAACCCTCCTGTCTACCTGTTCGGATTTCTTTAGTTCTAATGGCTGCACCGGTTTTAGTCAGTCTACAGATTCCAGGGGAGCAAATCTATTTACAAGTGGGAGGTTAAAAAACATTGGGGTCGGATACTTCTGCCCTAAGTTTAAATTTTGCTCATACCGATATCTAGACCCCGCCCCAAAGACTGTCCATAAATTGTTGTCAGGAGCCGGTCTTGGGGGGTAAAAGTACCCCAATGGGAGGGGCCTGATGCCCCCTTCATACCCTTCATGGATGCGGGTTAAAAGTGTCCTAACAACCTGTGGATTTCTAAAATTAATCACAATGGTGTCCCCAGCTATATCTTTGGCTCTTTGGCCTACCCACCCCACCCTGCGTGTGAATAAAATCTCATTTGCATCCCTGGAGGGGAATTGAAGTTGTTTAGACAGCCAGAAAATACATTTATTTTTTAAGTCATGATGTGATTCCCTTTGCCCCATTTTGAGTTCTGGCACGTTGGTTAAAATTAGGACATATGGTGTAGAGTCAGGGGGAAGGTTAATACACGGTAATATTGGGCTGCCTTCTAATGCCCCTGTACGGAGGTCTTGACCTTCTTTAATTCTATGTTTCACACCCAATTGTTGCCTATTTGCTTCAGCTTGGGGTTCTTCTGCTGGGGGTCTTTGTTTCCTTCCCACCTCCCACCTCCGTCTTGGCTCCTGACTTTCTAAGCTGGCAATAGTATCACTTGGTTTGCTAGGTGTGTTTGAATGTAAAACCAAGACTTCCCTGTTGCTCTGCACTTGTGGTGTTGTATTACAGGTAGCTTCTGGGACCTGATCTTTTCTTGGGTGGACTAGATGGGGTAAAGATTTAGTCAGCTGGTATAGATCTGCCTCCCTGTGGTCTGCTTTACTAACATGGACGTCTAGTAGAGAGGTAAATTTGTCTACCCAAGAGGTCAAGGTTGTCAGCTCCTCCTTAATTATCTTTCTTATTTCCGAATAAAGGTCCTTTACCAGATTTAACACCCACAATGGTTTATCTGTAACTTCTTTCACATGCCCCCCTGCCCCTCATTATCTGGCCCCCATTCTCTACAGGATCCTTAATTCCCTTCTTCCGGGATCTTGTGGTTTTCACAGCAGGCTTAGCATTCACTTTCTTTCGAATAGCCGAAGGGGATATTCGGTATACAAGTCCGAGGTCGGGACATCGTGAACTAGGGCTTGTGTACTCGGTTGGACCCTAGAATGGTCAGGGTTGCTGGATAACAGGACACTTTGCGATTCAGAGTTAAACAGGGGTTGGGCTAGATCCGGTGTTATCGACATCCGTCTTTCAGTTAGTTCAATTTAGTTTGTAACCACCCCTATAGCCCTCTGGAGCATCTTATCAATCGAGGTGGGCTGATGACATGGTGGCGATTGAAGAGAAACTACTGGTTTTTTCCCAATGTGAGTGCGTTTCCCCATTTTCAATGACTTGCAAATACAACCTGGGAAAACAGTGTGGGGGGAGACAAAGTCGGGCACAATATGGTGTTTACTGCTGGGATATCTCACAGTCAAGAGGTGATTTCTTTTGTCAATATTAAGACCAATTGCCCACTTAGGGCACTCACCTTGTGGTCCGATTACCTTCACAAGTCCATAGACGGCAGGAAATTATACCATGATGGACCAAAGAGTGTGGCCCAGTCTCTTTCAGGCTCTGACGGGCACAGGGGGGCCTGCCCTTGGCCCGGGCTTTGCCCGGGCGCGGCCCGGGCACGCCGGCGCGCGTCCCGCGCTGCGGGGAGTGGGCGGAGCTTATATTGCGCCTCCGGGCGCGAGTGCAGCGTCAGGGCGGCGCGAGGCTGCTTGGGATTTGGGGTTCCAGCCGTTCCCCTCACGGCGCGTTTACTGGCGATGAAGGCCGTTCCCCTCATGACAAAAGGCACCAGACAAGGGCCGTTCCCCTCACGGCAACAGACTCCAGATGATGGCAGGTAATGGACTTGGGTGCTTTTCAAGTGTCCCGTGCTGCTGGGAGTGGGCGGAGCTTATATTGCGCCTCCGGGCGCGAGTGCAGCGTCAGGGCGGCGCGAGGCTGCTTGGGATTTGGGGTTCCAGCCGTTCCCCTCACGGCACGTTTACTGGCGATGAAGGCCGTTCCCCTCACGGCAAAAGGCAGCGGACAAGGGCCGTTCCCCTCACGGCAACAGACTCCAGATGATGGCAGGTAATGGACTTGGGGTGCTTTTCAAGTTTTAAAAAATGTACAGATTGGCTAGATTTTCATAGGTGCCGGCTAAGCTACGGTTCAAAATCAAGAACTGCCCACATTGGGGAAAAAAGACTCAATTTTCGGTTGAAAAATGCAATGCTTTCATGTTGCGTTTTGGGCCATTTCCTGTCACGGACACTAGGCCTCCCCGAACAACAAGTGAGGTACTGGTTTTGTCGGGAGACTTGGGGGAATGTCAGATGGATGGAAGTTTATGGCTCCCCACATTTCCAGAACATTCCATCACAGAACTTTGAGGAAAATGAGTTTATTTTTTGTCAAAAATTAAGGTTTGCAAGGGATTCCGGGTAAAAAATGTGGTGAAAGCCATGCAAGTCAGTCCACCCTGGTTACCACTAGGTATCTAGTTTTCACAAATGTTCAGGTTGGTTAGGTTTCCTTAGGTGCCGGCTGAGCTAGGGCCCAAAATCTAGAGCTACTGACATTGGAAAAAAAGGCTCAATTTTCAGTGGAGAAATGAGATGCATTAATGTTGTGTTTTGGGACGTTTCCTGCCGCGGGCACTAGGCCTACCCACACAAGTGAGGTACCATTTTTATCGGGAGACTCAAAGGTATGCTGGGTAGATGGAATTTTGTGGCTCTGCACAGATTCCAGAACTTTGCATCACAGAAATGTGCAGAAAATTTGTTTTTTTATCAAGTTTGAGGTTTGCAAGGGATTCTGGGTATGAAAACGTGGTGAGAGCCATGAAAGTCAGCCCCTAGGTATCTAGTTTTCAAATATTTAGAGGTTGGCTAGATTTCTATAGGTGCTGAGTCAGCTGAGGTCCAAAATCTAGAGCTACCCAACATTGGAAAAAAAGGCTCCGTTTTCGTTGGAAAAATGCAATGTTTTTCCATGTTGTGTTTTGGGCCATTTCCTGCCACTGGCACTAAGCCTACCCACACAAGTGAGGTACCGTTTTTATCGGGAGGCTTGGGGAAATGCTGGATGTTTGGAAGTTTGTGGCTCCCCACAGATTCCAGAACTTTTCATCACAGAAATGTGAGGAGAATTCATTTTTTGTCAAAGTTTAAGGTGAACGAGGGATTCTGGGTAACAAATGTGGTGAAAGCCATGCAAGTCAGCCCACCCTGGATACCCCTAGGTGTCTAGTTTTAAAAACGTGTAAGTTGGTTAGGTTTTCATAGGTACCGGCTAAGCTGGGGTCCAAATCTAGAGCTACACACATGGGAAAAAAGGTTCAGTTTTCAATGGAAAAATGCATTGCATCCATGTTGTGTTTTGGGCCATTTCCTGTTGCGGGCACTAGGCCTACCCACACAAGTAAAGTAGCATTTTTATTGGGAGACTTAGGGTAAAACAGAATTGTAGATATTAGTAGTATTACTACCAATTGTCTTACTCTGCATTTGCGCCTTCCAAATGTAAGACAGTGTGTAAGAAAGAAGTCATTTTGAGAAATGCCGTGCAATTCACATGATAGTATGGTTACCCACAAATTCAGAGATGTGCAAATAACCACTGTTTCTAAACTCCATGTCTTCTGCACATTTCGGAAATACATAGATTTCCTTGATACCTATTTTTCACTCTTTATATTTTACCCAATGAATTGCTCTGTACGTGGTACACAATGAAAAACCATTGCAAGTTACAGCTCAGTTATTGGCTCTGGGTACCTCGGCTTCTTGAACCTACAAGCCCTATATTTCCCAACAAACGGAAGGATCTTGCTGACGTAACAGTATGCTGCTTTTGAAAATCTGCCATACTTAAAAGAAGTTACAAATGAAAACTTAGACATAAATGGCTGCTTTTTTTCAACTAAATTTCAATTATTTCTCATTTCAACGGTTACTTTCTATAGTATAGGAAAACCTTGAAGGATCTACACAAATGACCCCTTGCTGAATTAAGAATTGTGTCTACTTTTCAGAAATGTATAGCTTTCCGGGATCCACCATTAGTTTCAGACCCAAACCTGAGCCTAACTATAACATCCCTGTGCTTAAGACACCCTCTGGTATTAAAGCACTTCAGAAAATGAATTAACACAATGGAACATAACATTTCTACCACTAACTACAAGGAGGTTTAAAGCACAAAAAATAGAAAAAATGGGCTATGTTCCTGTAAAATGCCAAACTGTGTTGAAATATTAGGTTGTCATGACTCAAGTCTGCCTGTTCCTGAAAGCTGGGAAGAGGGTGATTTTAGCACCACAAACCCTTTGTTGATGGCATTTGCAGGGAAAAAACAGACACTTTCTTCTGCAGCACTTTTTCCCATTTTTCCACAAAAACCCAAAATGTGGCTGTATTTTGGCTAATTTGTCAGCCTCCTCCAGGGGAATCCACATATCCTGAGTACCTTTAGAATCCCCTGGACGTTGGAAAAGAACAATGAAAATTTGGCATGGATACCTTATGTGGACCAAAATGTATGCGGGCCTAAGCACAAGCTACCACAAATAGCCAAACAAGGCTTAGCACGGGGGGCTAGCAGCGAAGTGGTTAAAAACCTGACTTGACCATTAGATTGGATTTTGAATTTCTATTGATTTTAGTCCTTGAATCGTGGTTCTAGGTTTACCCAAAGTGAAGTTATACACTGATACTAAATACCACATACTAGAGACATATAGGCAAGTTAAATATGCCTATTGGGATTTCTGACCAATTCGACAAGTTATTTGTCAGAGCACATGCACTAGGGCCTGGTTAGCAGGGTCCCAGTGTTCAGAGTCCAAAATACCAACAGCATAAGTTAAAAAAAATGGGTATGATCATGCAAAAAGAGGCATTTTCATACACCTGGGTGTAGAGAAGGGTATTTAGCACCAATGTTTCCCTCAGGGAGTAAAAAAGAAATGGAGCCCACAGGAAATGTCAAACGGCATTCAACATAATAGGCCTGGGAACCTGTGAATGACACAGTCTTCCAGGTGTACTTCTGGGAGTATTTATGAATTAAAGAAAATGTGAAAGTTTAATCAGGAGAAAATGTACATTTCAGATTTCACTTTTACATTTTTTGGCTTGGCCCAGTATGTTTTCATTGTTCCTGAAATACTGACTTTCTCCCCTCATCAGGTAACAATTATTGAATTTTATTAAATTGCTATCCAAGATGGAGCATTAGTTTCACACTCAGCAAATTTTAACTGTTAAAGAAATAAATTCTTGTTCAATTTGACATTTGTTTATACATTTATAAGATGAAGTCACCATAGCTGTGGTTTTCTTACACTGTATTACCTCCTCTTTCTGAACCCTTATGTTCATGTTAATAGTTGGTAGAGCTGACCGTTTTAAGTCTAAAATGATAAATTCAAATTGTTTTTGCAGCCAATTGTCTTACAGCTTAATGCATCATGTCACTATGCAAATATAAATCTCTATTGTTTTAACAGCAAGATTTTATATTCCCAGTCAGAAACACTACCAGCCTTAACTGCAATGGTAGTCTTGATTAGGTAATCATGTTTGAATTTGATTTAATTGTGTCTTAAAGGGCACAACCTATGGATCTGTGTAACTCTTCCATTTCTGTTCCTATGCTTTTATTAATCTTTCCTTGTCCATTTTCTAAACTTTCCTTCTTACATTTCAATAAATAGAAAACAGTAAGATTCTCATTATAAATGTCCTGGTGCATGGGATGTTAATTGCATGCTCTGGGGTTAAGGATGCTGGGGTCCTATCATCAAAGGGGGTGTAAAATTACCAGGGATTTCAAGTTGTACCCTGAGACTCTTGTGAGTAATAATGGCTCAGATTTCCCTGGTAATTCCCCATTACACCGGACGTTTTACCCATAGATGTGTCTGTTTTCAGCAGACAAAATCCCTAGGGTATACATAGCAGGCCTATAGTTAGTTTGTACTTTCATGATTTCCAATAGGGCCAGTAACATGCCTGTTAGAAGTTCCATTGGGGATTATTGACCACTCACACTGACGTGAAGGCCTAAGTGTGCTTAACTATGCTTTAGGTTTTTTTTAAAACTGATTCCAAATTATGGCAGCACATCTAATAGCAGGAACATTGGTTTGGACTAAATTAAACTGTGGATCCTAGGAGGATTTGGCTTTATTCTTGTCACCCGATTGCCTGCCCATTAAGTACTGCTTGGAGTTCATCTCTGGCCTCAGAAGGAGGATGTAACACTTAGGCAAAAAAATGCAAAACAACAGCGCAGCGCTAGATGACAAGATGGCGAAAATCTCCATGGCCACCATGTACTTGCCCTTGGTGCTTAAGTAGGATGGGATGAATGACAACCATACACTGAGGAAGGCGAGCATGCTGAATGTAATAAATTTAGCCTCATTAAAGCTATCCGGAAGTTGTCTTGCCAGGAATGCTACTATAAAGCAGATGGAGGCCAGAAGCCCCAGATATCCCAGCATGCACCAGAAAGCAATGGAAGACCCCTCATTGCATTCAATTATTATCTTTCCAGGTTCAGTATTGGTGTTAAATTGTGAGAAAGGAGGAGAGACACATAACCATGAGATGCAAAGACAAACCTGAAGGAGTAAACAGACACTGATGACCTTGTACACTACCTGGTGCCCACCCCATCGCCTGATATCACTGTTTGGTTTGGTTGCTTTAAAGGCAATAACTACCATGATGGTCTTAGCTAATACACAGGAGATACAAAGAGAAAAAATAATTCCAAAGACTGCTTGACGGAGGAGACACTTCACATGGGTGGGGTAACCTATGAAACTCAAGGCACACAGCAAACAAAGTGAGAGGCACAGGAGTAGCACGTAGCTGATGGACCTGTTGTTGGCTTTTACTATAGGTGTGTTCCTGTGATGGTGAAAGAGCCCCAAGATGGCGATAGGGACTGTTGATAAGAAGATGCTGATTGATGCCAGGATGACTCCTAAAGGATCCTGGAAGGAAAGGAATTCCTTGATCATTGGGATGCATTGGTCTTGTCTGCTATTAGGCCACTGGTCCCATTCGCAGTGAAAGCAGCTTGTAGAATCTGAGGCACAATACAAGAAAGAACAAAATAAAACAGAGCAGATGTGTCCTGTTTGGTGATAACAGCCACTATCGTAAATATTCATCCTTCTTTGTCAAGATATAATAAAAAGATCTCTCTAGAAATGTCAACTCAATACTCCTCAAAAGGAGGTATCTGTTACAGGAAGAGAAGTTTAATTAATCTCCTTAAAGTTCCACATCACCAAGTTGCTGCCCCCTTCAGTTACAGAACCCCATCTGAAGGATGTAGCTCAGCACTTTTGAATGACAGTCCTCCATTCTAATTCCACATGCCTTTTTCTTGCCCCTTTTCTATGTAGATCCCTTGGAAATATCAGAAAGAAATAGTAGTGGACTTACAATCAACTTGGCTTTGGTCCACAACCTACTCTAACAATTGTGAACCAGAATTTACTGTGGAATTACTGGAATAATGCAAGATCAACACATATCACAGGACAGCACCATACATACAAGACCAAGACAACTAGACAACACAAACACTGGAGAAAATATATCCGACACGATACCCGAATATACCCCAAAGCATCTTTACTGTACTTTCTTACTTTGTTCCCTTCTAGTTAATATGTGCAAACACAAGTTGCAATAGGAGCTCTCCAGGCAACCTTTGTCTTTGTGAGATGCTCTATAATTTACAATAAGTCTACCAAGCCAGTGTACAATATTTCCTCATGGCATCACTCACTTCAGTACGCCACATCAGGTGCTATCTTTCACAGCAAAAGAAGTTTAATCTCTCTACAGGGACTCACCTGAAATCTGCTGCCCACTTCAGTTACAAAAACCTGAAGGATGCAACTGAGCAGTTCCATATGACCTCTAGAGTTCTACTTTCACAGGGCTACTAGCTGGAAGAGATGCACATACAACTGTCTCCATGGCAAGTTTAATAAAGGTAATCATTTTAAAAATAAAGGTTTTGCTATCAGATTTGTGTTCTCTGTATGGCTAATTAAAAGTAACTCTTTTGTCAAGTGATACTTTACCCTGCATCCCCAATGTACTTGTGCCATCTTAGAAGATGTTGAAACTTAGGATTGAATTGAACTCAGTGCTGCCCTCCTAAAGTTTTTGAACCTTACCACACTCATGGAGGTTTGGTGAATGGTACTCTGGGATGTAACTTACTATACAAACAGTAATGATAAATGTATCTTTGTTCACACCAAGGTTGCAGGTGCAAGAATTATTGAAAGATTTATAGACTTGAAACATCTCAGCATTGACCTAGCATGCAAGCTCTGGCTGCAAAGGTTACACATTGCAGAGCTGGTAGTTGTCTGGAAAAATCACAATTATTTTTACTCTCTGCTATACAGCTAGCTTTTACAAAGGAAAACATTTCTTCACCACAGACAGGTTTGATTGGTCTCTGGATCATAGAACAATTCTGAATCCTGAGTCCCCCTGTCTGTGTCCTAGATGTAAGGAACATAGTGTTGATAACATGCATACATTTTTCAGCTTACCCGCATGAATACAATGTGTGGGCCTGACTCACAAAGGCAACTTACCCTTTCAAGTAATTTATACTTTTGAGTAAGTTTACTCATTTTTGGCTGTTCACAAATCTGAGCACAAGTTAACTTTTGGAGTGAATTTACACTCAGATTTTAGGACTAGACAAAAAGAAGTAAACATATTCAAAATTGTAAATTACTCAAATCTGTATGGTACTTTTGTGAATCAGACCATGGGGTTCTTTGGCCATTTAAGGAGTTGGGTAATAGTGAAAAAGATTGCGGTGTTGAATGATCTGGTGTTGCTAGAAATAACAACTAGGAAGCATGGACCGGACCTTTCTGCATTAATGTTGGTGTTCTATTTGCTGTGGTTATCCAGAGTGTAAATCAGTATTGAGTGGATTGGGGCAGCACCCCTTCATCTGATAAATAGATCCACTGTGATAGTCACTGCATGCTAATGGACACACTGTTGGCTATATTTGGAGATCAAAGATATGGGGCTCTTTCCAAGAATGTTTCAGTTCTAAAGGAGTAGTGCTATAATAAATTGTGTACAACTAGGGTTCAGGAAGTCACCCAATAACATTGGAATGTATACCTGTTGAAACTGAGTGATCTGGTGAACACCTAGATCTTCAAGTATGTATATACAAATTGGGTAAGTACGAGGACACAAAACAAAAAAATGTTGAGGACATTAAATTGTTAAATTGTTTATCCACTACTGTTAGGCAAATTAACTCATATTGCAACTGCGAATACTGTTAGTTAAGAACATTCTTTACTTTTGACTCATAATGCTGATTACCTCCACTTACCGGTGTTATTTGATATCTCTCCAAGAGGACAAGGAGTGCATTGGAAACAGCAAATGGGCACTCCTGGTATAGCAGTTTTTCTGAAGCCAGGTGGGCAGCTGGGACTGCACAGAGAGGAAGGGACCTGGAGATTGGCAATAAAAACCTTTGAATAACAGGGAGCTTTAGAAGCCCAGTGGTTCATTTAAACTTGCATTATATGACGTTATGTACAGTATGTATGATACATTTTTCTGTCATAGTTCATATTTCAACAGTGTCCATGAATAAAAATATAATGTCTTGATACTAGCAGCTTCACAACTTTTTTTAAACTTTGAGAATTTCATGAAGTTGAAGTACTTCAAGTTAACAAAAGGCACTTACATTTTACTAGCCCTTTTTGGCAGTGGGAGTGCCTTCCCACTGCAGCAAAGAACTGATGGTGGATGCATGCCAGTTAGCAGCCAATCGACTGTTCTGTTCCCCCACCACCTGCCAAAGAGCCACATTTGTTCTGATACCTTATACCACACCAACACACCATCTCTTACCATGCTGTACCATTCCACATGTACCATTGCAAGTAAAAAAATGTTTCTCACTCCTTTTAGACTACTTGTACTTCAGAGTAGGAGTGTTGCAAGCTCACAAGTTCCTTCTACAGGATATCCTGAATACAGGACATCATGTATCAGGAAATCATTAATGTTTTTGGACTGAGTATAACTACTTTGCCTCGCATGAAGTCACTCAAATGTAGAAAGCAATGCCTGCCATCACCATGGGCACAGTGCAGTAAATACATTGCACTCCCCTTACTTAATGTCTTCCTAATATATTATTTAAAGCATGGCATACAGCAGTTAAAAAATGGAAGAAGCTCTAATGACTAATGCATAACTATGCCATAGCCATGTTTTGAAGTAAACATGTCAATAAAAAAACACACAAAATCATTATATTCTGTCAATGCCTGGCCCCTCTGTTGAGACACATTTAGTCTCAATTAATCCATCAGATTTCTTCCAGATCAGAGTTCTTCACTTTATGAGGTGTATCTACAATGCTGCGCAGTCATAATCCTGGCTTTCTTGGTTATCTTATATGTTAGCAGTTACCCATGTAAGCATGACACAAAACTGTATGCAGCTTAAACTTTTCCCTGACACTCCTTTACTTTGGTTATTCCCAAAAGGCCATCAGTGCATTCTGACATGAAACAGGACATGATTCTCATTGCCATCCCAAATTCCCAGCTGCCAAAATCACTACTATGGATAAAAGAACAAGAGAGCACAGAATTCATAGATGGCAGTGGCAATTTCAAGGGTGTTTGAACAGAATACCGAAAAAAAGATATTTCAATACAAAAATATAATTGCAGGAATATTGTGACGTCCAAAATATAGTGGAGATAAATATAAAAGGTAAGTATATCATTGTTAGTTTTGCTTGTAATAGCATTGAGAAAAATGGTTGTATTTAATGTTGGTTTTTACAATATTTTTGTTAAATAGTTATAGTACTTTTAAATTATACACGTATTGTTAAATTTGCCTTGGCCTAGTGTGAATGAACCAGTGCTGCATATTCCATAAAATATTTGTGATACTACAGGTAAAAAAAATAAAACAACGGATGACACTGAGATGAAGAAACAATGGACATATCACAAACTCCCAAGCTGAATGTTCTCTAACTGTGGGAGATAAAATGAACAAATAGCAGCATAGTTGGAAACCTGATGGTGCATGATTCATGAGCGAGTGGGTTGCGGACCCACCCACTTGTGTAGATCTGTCCGCGGCCTCTTTATATCATAACTAAATAAAAGGCTTCACAATTCTCCCCCTTGGCCTCATTAGGATCAGTGGAGTTATATATATATATACGCTGTTACCCATAATGAACAGCTAATGACTGAAAACAGCCCGCAGCTTGAAGAGTTGTAGCTGATTCTTGCACCTGCCATCTTTGTAAGTCTTGGTAAGCTTCTGTTTTAGCTCAGCTAGTTCGGCTCCTTGCACATGCACATGCATAAGGCTGGTTCACGCTTGATCCGCTCCAACTTGCACTTAGCAGATTCGGGCATATGTAAAACATGCACATCTGCCTCTATTTATAAAAATGTGTCCCACTATGAAACAACCTCATCTTTCTCTCTCTGTGGGTCATGAGAGTCGCAAAATTTTGTGAAAAAGACAAAGGAGGAACCAAACTCATAACCCTTAGCCTGTCAATAATGATTGCTGGGGGAAATCTGTTCCGCCTTCCAAAAAACATGTGCCGTTTAGATCAAGGCTCATTTAAAATTTTCACTACTAGAGGGGAATTCAATTGAAGTTCCATGTATTTCAGAAAAAATGTGCCCAGAAGCTGACCTAGTTGGGGAATCCTCATTATAAAATGTGTGGGGGATACATTTAGAAAAATTTACTTTTTATGAAAGCAATATCTGAAAATTTATCTAGCAGAGCCTTGCACTATCCAAGGGCCCAATTTAAATCTTGGCGGGACTGGTCCTGCCGTCACTTTTTTGGCGGTCTTCCTGCCTGCCGCTTTGATGGTACGCTCTCCCGATTTAGATGTTGGCTGGGCACTGGAGGGAAGACTGCTTTGGTCCCGCCGACTCGCCCAGGATCTGTGTCCTGCATCGTTGGCACCAGAGGCTGAAGTGGCCATTGGAGGGAGTCCTGCCGAGATTCCCGCCATCCAGATTACAAAGTGTCTTTCGGTCGAGGCAACAAAAAAGGGGTGAGAACTGACCTTTTTTCGGGGTCCCACCACCAATTCCATTTTCAACATCATTGTCCAGGTCCTTGCTATGCGGCTGTTATTTGACTACGAAGCTCAGCCACTCCATTGTTGCCGGATTCTAAGGTAGGTTGTTCTGGTGGGTGTGCATGTAGTCAATGGTGTGTGCTTGTTGTTGGTGCAACAATGCCCAGTACACATTACCTACATGTACATATTGACATATACACAACAGTTATGTGAATTGAGACGTAAATAAGTTGTACTTACCTGTCTCCATGTCTCCATGACCCTCACTCCATTAGGACCCCACCACCTGGACACCGCCAGCACAGCGGGAACATCTAAATCGTCTTGGTGCAATCCTGCCGGCCTGATGCTGGCAGAGTACTATGAGCCAACAGGGAAGACCACTGTGGTGGCGGTCTTCTGGCTCTAGCTGCAACATCGAATTATGACAGGCAGACCGCCATCCGCTCAACAGAATACTTGGGACCCCCGCCACAGTCGGACAGTGGTAAAACCGCCAAGATCTAAATCAGGCATTGTGTATTGTACTCCATACCTTTCTGCCTACTTCATCAGCACAACACATTTGCAGCCTAAAGATTGCAAAAATAAATGTGTTTTCCCAACCCAGCATATCATTTTGCAGAACAAAATGTTTTTCTCCCTCTTGTGGAGGCCTTTTTAGGACAGTTAAGAGCACGTAACTTTTTTCCTATGAAATATATCCAGGCCAAATGTGTGCCTTTTCCCTACAGGTTTAGGATTGCAATGTACCCTTTTGCAGTTTTCTGTGGGGGTCAATATTATTGGCCTAAAAACTAGCAATTTGTGAGCGAGGAAGTGCAGAACACATGGGTGAACATGTAAAGATATACTTTACTGAATATATGACACTTCTGAATTCATAAAGTGTTCATTTGTGTATCTCACCTGCGGTTTTCCCAAAAAAACTCTTTTTTGCAGGGGTGCACCTTTCAGGTGTCCAAAAACCTTACCAGTCAAAGGTGCATCCATTGAAGCAAGGAGTGCTGCAGGGCTTCTTCTAAAGTCCAACCTTGTTTAATGTGTACATGCGACCGCTGGTGTAGGTCATCGAACGTTACGTGTTCGCTATCATCTCATATACGGATAACACACAGCTTATCATCACGCTGTCACAGAATTCTTCCCACATGGCCTCATCTTTATGCCTCTGCCTTGCAGGTTGCTAGGTGCATGGACTTGAATTGCCTTAAGATCAACTCTTGGAAGACCGTGGTTCTGACCTTGGGCAATCGTTCAAACATCTGGTCCATGGCATGGTGGCATGAGGAGCTGGACCCATTTCCTGATCCCAAGGTCAAGAATCTTGGCATCTGGTTTGATAAAAAACTGCCTTTTGACAGTCAAATAACTGCAGTGGCAGGAAAATATTTTGGACTGTTCAAGATGTTGAGGAAATTTTTTGTGTTTTCTACCAGAGTCGGCAAAATAAACAGTAGTTAAGAACCTGATTGTGTCTAGGCTTGACTATTTCAATGTTTTGTATCTTGGAGTCACACAGGGTCAGATTAAGAGACTCCAAAGAGTGAACAGCACTGCTGCATGTCTCTTACTGAACCTGACAAAGAGTGTATTGATTTGGGCTGTGCTTAAGAAGCTTCATTGGATGCTGGTGAAGCACAGATTCTCTTTCAAATTCTTATATGATTGTTACAAGGCATTTGCTAACAAAGGTCCCCAGTACCTTCAATCTTTTGTCAGACCATATGTACCATCAAGTAATTTAGGGTCAGCAGGGTAGATGTTAGCAATTGTTCCCAAAGTAAGGAAAATTTGCATAGGTGGGAGATCTTTCAACTCTTTAGCGCAAAAATTGTGGAATGCTCTGCCCCTGGCGGTTCATCAGGCCCAGTCAGAATGTGTTTTCAGAAAAAAACCTCAAAATCCGATCTTTTTGTTTGGGATTTATGGGAGTTTAACAGCTGTATTAAGGCATGTGGATATCTGTACCTTGTGCTGGGACACCTCATTTGAGGTAGCTACGTGCTTTAAAAAATACATTTTTATTATTATTATTATTATTGTTATTATTATTATTATTATTATTAAACTAATTGTTGAAATAGAAAGACAGTGTTGCTAAGTAGGAATTAAGAGTGACAAAGCTTTCATCTGTAAGTTTATTTACTGAAGGCTGAACCCCCCCAAACATTATACCATTGCATCCGCCTGTCTCATCCAGTCACAGATTTAGGTTATCCAAAAACACGCAATACTCAGAGCCATCACCTGAGCTGCACCTTACAATGAGGTGTTTTGAGCATGCATCAATTCATAAGGAAAAATCTAAATGAATACAAATAGCTATGAAGTAAAGCTATGCATTTAGTAGAGTCTAAGTTTAGAAATTCGATTCATTCTGACAATTTTGAAACTGGGATTAACCATAATATCAGTTGATTCTGATGACATATTTGCAAAATGTGATTTTTGTGACCACTGACATATTTGGATGCCAAAAATATGGAAAAATTCAATATCAAATGTATTACCATTCTGCATTCCCACACTTCTACTGACAAAAGTAGTTCCTCGCATGTATCAGTGGGTCTATTACACATGATAGGAAAGGTCCAAAAACAGGGCCATGTGAAGAGAGGAAATGATGTTTGCATATGACACACTGTAATGATGGTAGCTGTCTGCCATATTTAAGCCCAGGATAGACTGGCACCCATTGAAACTTACCAACTATAGGCGTTTCTGAAATTTAGAAACCTGTGGGAGTTCTGGGTGTTGCTGCTTTTCATGATTCCGCTATATGTTCTTAACTAGAATGCCCTGCAAATCTTGGATTAAAATCACAGAATTTTAACATTTTTTGTGATTGAGAGATCTATAATTTAAGAGGAACAATAAAAGTCCTACATCCTTTTAACACTTCTACCAATAAATACAGTACACCACTCATACTGGTGGGCCTATCACCAAAATCAAGAAATGCCTTAAAGTGGAATGTGGAAACATCAAGCTTTTTGCTTTGAATTAGTTATTTGTGAGATATGGTAGCTGCGTTATTTGGGTCCTTGGTCAGCCTCCATCCAGGGAAACCTAGAAACTCGAAACATTCCTGAAAACCAGACACCTGCATGCGTACATAGTATCAGGTTTCCATTAATGTCACTAAATTTTCTTAAAGAGAATACCCTGTAAAATCAAAATCATAAAATCACACACTTTCCACACATTTCTGTGAGGGAATGGTACAGAACTGGGAGGAAACACCAACATCCTACCATCCAGCGTTTCCACACACCTCTTAATAAGAAAGCTATCCCATGTGTGTGGCTGGACCTACCAAATGAGACAGGAAAATCAGAATGTTGTTTTGAACTGACATACATTCTTTGATTGTGGGTAACTGAAGCATTTGCATTTATGGCCAGTCGGCACCATGGAAAGTTTACTAATCAAGGGCTAGTATGAAAATAAGAAAACAAGGAGAATTCAGGGTGGTGTGGGGTGCCTTGATCACAGTATATTTTTTCACCTAGAATGCCTTGCAAATGTCGTAACTATTTTTTTATAAATGTCCTCTCAGGTTTCATGGGGGTGGCTACAGTATTTGGTCTCGTGATAGGCTAGCATAAAACCTTATGAATCCTAGGTGTTTTTGAAAGCTAGATACACAGGTAAATACAGGGCGATTTTGCTTGTATGGATCCCTCTAGGTTTTGCTTACAGACAGTGCCACTTAAATATCATAACTGTACCTAAAATAAAAATTTCTACTAACTTTTCATGCAGGTTGGCTGCAATCTTTGGCGTGAGGCAACCATCAAACAGCAAAACCTATCAACGCTTTATATTTATGAAAACTCGTATCCAATGGAAATCCAGGGTTGAATGTTTTTCTTGGATTCCCTCACTTTTCTGTACCCAGAATGCTGTGCACATGTCATGGTATTTATGAAAAAAATATTTTCTACATCATGAAGTGACAGAAAACTCTGGAACTTGCTGCCAAAAGCATACCATCTTGCTTTCTACATTTTTGATGTAAACATTGCCAGTAAAAGGGGTCTATTATATCAGACCTGAATCAGTCATAACTGGGACCATGTGAAGTCAATGTAAGATCAATGTTGTTCCCACTGCTTTCCAAACTATGATCCTTTCCTATCATGTAAGTTAGGCCAATCCATACATGAGGGATAATGCTTTACTCAAGAGACATGTGGAATGCAGGGCAATAAAGTTTTTTCCCTTGGCTGGAAGTTCCAAAAATATCTGTCACATAAATGCAGTGGAAATATTTTTCAGACCCATAATTTGACATTTGCAGGCAGGGCCGGGATGGTTACTGGGTGTTTCGGGGGGCTGGTGGGTTGAGGGCCAGTTTCATTGTGGCAGGGGCTGGTAGTGTTACTGGGGGACTGCTGGCCACATTCCTACTTGCAGCACTTCTAAATAAACAATGCAAAAACAAATGGTTTTAAAACATGCATAAATAATATTTTAACACCATCCTGTGGGATTAGGCTGAAAGCTGTAGTCGAAGCCTGTCATGAGGTTCTCTAAAGGAAATCCTTCTGATGCATGCAGTAAAGGGATTTCCAGCACTGGGTGTTTGAATTTGACCTCACCATTCACAGTGCTGATGAGTTGCACTGTGAAATTGGAGATCAATTTCATAGCACCAAGAGGGACAAGTTACACAACTGGAATCAAAACAATTCACATAGCCCATAAAATAACTAACAGGGTGTAACAAGAGCCTCGTAGATTCAACAGAGTGTTTATCTACCTACAGAGCTTTAAACACACTGCTGCCAAAATATGAACTCCAGGATATCGAATCCTACATTAAAGTAAATAGGTTCCTTGCATAGACTTTCAGAGAGCCAGGGCGCAAGGGACGTCACAATGGCAGCAATTTCTAGATTGGTCAGAAGCGCATCGTTTACAGGAGAACCCTCAAAAACTTTGCTCCTCTGGGTACCAGGATCTGAATAGTTTCAGAGCAGCAGCAAATACCCACCATGAAGTTGCTAGATCATTGCAGACTAATGGAATATTAATGGACTAGCAGTCGTTTAATGTGATACCTGGTGCAACAGCCTATTGTGGTTCTTTACTTTTGAGGTACCTGTCTATACCTATCATTGCTCATTCAACCCTATGTACAGCACTCCGATACCCCTGGGTCATGTGCGCGCTTTATAAAACACAATATAAAATTTAAAAAAGTGAACATACATATGTATAGGTGAGTATAGATTTACTATTTTTAACTTCACATTATCCTCAGCACCTTACAACAGTCACAGCTATCACTATATTGTTCCCTGTTACTTTCTAAAATGCCAGATGTTTGTTTTGGTTGCGGAACTTTACCTGGTTCTCCCTACCAGGCCACTGTATCAGGCTGGCATTGACAAGGAGGTGCTGGCCTGGAGGGGCACTGGGATCATACGTGCCCACCTTCACATGCTGAACAGTGCCCTGAGGACTCAGTTGCCAGTTTACAATGTCATACCTTGCTGGTGGGTTACCATTCTTGTCAAAGAAGGCTTCAGTTTTGAAACGTACATTCTTGACATAATGAAGTAACTAGTGGTGAAAAAGAAATAGAAGGTATGAGATTTTTTCATGATTATCTTTTTTGGCAAACATCTTTTTATTAGGTTTTTAGAAAATTAACATTAACATTACAGAAGAGGTGTTTCAAAAGATCCTTTCAAAACAATGGTGCAGTTTCTTGTAGATCACCTCAACCAGCACTACACTCCCATTCCTAGTTGAGCTTAATGCCTTCCATTTGTTCTCAAAGTTGTAAACTTCTAATATAACCATTACTCATTACTAAAAAATAAGCACAATTGGGCTTCTTCCAGTTATCAGTTTGTAGATTCATTTAAATGTCAAAATAAACATTACAGAAATGTAAGAAATTGGGTTATTGGTTGAAGGGGGTGGTAGACCCACTCACGCAACAACCAAAATCTTTGTCAGGGTGTACCGCAAAAGTCACTAAATAAACTTGTGCCTAATCCTCTCTTAGCTTGGCACAAACGCAATCAGCCTTAAAATATAGGCATTGTCTAAAGTGTTTATGAAGCACACAACAGTAACAAAGTGAAAACACAACACAATAAAATACCAAACGAATTTAAAACAGATCAATTTAATAAATAAAATGGTGCCAAAATTAATGAAATCCAACCAGTAGAATCGAAGTTATGAATTTTAATTTTTTTTAGTGAAATCTAGCACCGAAAAGATCAAAGTGCCAACCGCGGGTATTTGGACATAAGATACAGGAGCAAAGTCAAAAGTAAGCAGGAAGGGGCATGGGTCAGATACAAGGGGTAAATTTGGCCCGGTCTTGGCCTACCTTTGGAAACTTTTCTGAAGAAAAGTCCAGGAGAAGAAAGAGTTGAGTGGAGCAAGAGGCTGTTTCTAATGAGGTGTTATTTAGGGAGCAGCTAGACAAACAGTTAACAATGGCAGGAAAATATCTGCGTGGGGAAAGCTGGACTTCCTGGCCATGGATGTCACTTCTGGTAGCCCTGGGTTTAAGGAGATGGTCCAGATCTCCTTCAAGTAGCAAGACAGGACTTCAAACAGCAGGGCAGACCTCTGGGAATCAAGGCAGGCCGTAAGCACCAGGGCAGTCCTCTGGAGAACATGGCAGGCCTTCGGAATCTGCCACAGGTCCAGGAGTGCACTAAAGGGTTGTTCTGAAGGTCCAATATTTATACCTGGCACCAGCCTTTGAAGTGGCAGGACATCAGGGCTACCCCCATTGCTGGTTCTGGAAAGTTTTTCCCTTTCCCTGCCAAGGCTACAAAAAGTCCAGGGTGACAAAAGGCTAGTGTCTGTTTCCATTGTGTTTGCTGGAGGCAATCTCATTGAAATGTTAGATGGGCACAGAACATCTCCACCCCAACTGTCCTGGCAGGATGGCCTATCCTGCCGACAACTAGTCCCCTTTCGTCTCACTGTCTGAGAGGAAATCACAAACCCCAACAGTAATGCCATTCGCAGTCATGTGACCCAGGACACTGACATCAGGCACACATGATTAGGAAAGGAACATGCCAACTTTCTACAAGTGGCATTTTCAGTATTGTGACTTAAAATCCAACTTTACCATTAAAGAGGATTTTAAATTACAATTAATTTGAGTCTAAACACAGCATTCCTACACGCCAGCGATCAAAGTTAGCACTTCTTAAATGTAATAACGTAACCCCTATGTAATCCAACAGGAGAGCTAGACCTTTCAATAGTGAAAAACAAATGTAGGAGTTTTTCACTACCAGGACTATGTAAAACCTAACCCCACATGTACACCCAGCCCTATGGGCCTTTAGGGCCTAACTTAGGCTTGACTTATATATATTAAAAAGGAAGGTTTAAGGCTGACTAAAGTTTTATTCTGCCAGGTCAAAAATACAGTTTTAATTTCAGACCTCAGACATGTTTTAAAGTGCTACTTAAGTGTGTGACACAATCAAAAGTCCCAGGGGACGTGTAACTAAATTAAATATGTAAATCAGGTGTAAGCCAAGTGTATCATGTTTTAGGGAGTGAACACAAGCACTCCAGCACTGGTTAGCAGTGGTAATGGGCACAGAGCCCTAATGCCAACAAAAACAAATTCAGAAACAGGCGTGGTGAAGGCACTAAGGATGTCTTGCCCAACAAGAAAGCAAAAAAGTTAGATAGTCTCAGAAACCAATGAAATAATAAATTCAATAATGCCAATGTGCCATTAAGAAACTAAGGGCCGAATTTAGATCTTGGTGGGACTGGTCCCGCTTTCGCTTTTTTGGCGGTCTTCCCACCTGCTGCATAGGCTGTCCACCCACCCAATTTAGATGTTGACTGGGCACTGGAGGGGAAACGCAGTGGTCCTGCCTACTCTGCCAGGATCTCTCTCCCACATCAACGGCATTAGAGGCTGAAATGGCTGTTGGAGGGAGTCCTGCTGAGATTCCCGCCATCCAGATTATGAAGTGCCTTTCTGGTGAGGAAACTTGTGCCGGGAAACCTCCAAGCTTGGGTTGGCAGAAATGAAGAAAAAGGGGTGAATACTCACCTTTTTCCGGTGTCCCACCGCCAATTCCGTCTTCAGCACCATTTACCAGGTCTTCTCTGTTCTGCTGATACCTGACCATGATGCTCAGCCACCCCAATGTTGCCTGAGTCTAATTTAGGCTTTTGCGGTGGGTGTGCATGTACAGTCAATGGTGTGTGCTTGTTGTTGGTGTGCAATGCTATGTGTGAAAACAATGGCCAGTACACATTACTTACATGCACATATTGCCATATATACAACATATATGTGGATTGAGATGTAAATAAGTAGTACTTACCTGTCTCCGTGTCACCATTGACCCACTAAGTCAAGACTCTGCAGCCAGAACAACAGGAACATCTAAATTGGCTAAGCGCAATCCCACATCCCTCAGTGACAGAGTGCTGCTAGCCAGCAGAGAAGACCGCTGCCACATCTCCTGCCTATTGTTGCAACATGTAAATATGGCGGGTAAGCCGCCATCAACTCGATGGAGTGCTTGGGATCGCCACCACAGTGGGGCGGGGGTAAGACTTCCAAGATCTAAATAAGGTCCAAAGTAGCCACAGCACATTAGAAAATAGTCACAATAAGAATAGCAGCCCTTTTTGGAACAATAGCATGATTACAAAATCAGAATGAATATTCATGTTAGCAATGTCTCTCTATAATAAAGCAGAGTTTTAAAATGTGCAAAGCCTAAAGTAAAAAATACTTGGCTGTCTAAAGCAAGGATCTGATCTATGATGTAACATTCACAGATTTAAAGACACTATACAGTTTCATGGCATGACATTATGTAAAAGGTATGTCTGTCAGGATGAGGACTTATCCTGTTCAGGGCGTAAGGGGCTGGGATCAATGACCTTTTTAACAGTTTGAAAATACCCCTTATACCGTTGATCCTAAACTTCTTTAAAGACAGACACGTTCCTCGTTCATATCTTAGATTGCCATCTGATGACTATTATACATTATTTGGCTTTAGTTTTTTAGTCACTGAGCTACCTCATATCTGTTATTGGTATGAAATTATGCATCCACAAAGAGAAGACTGGTCTGGTTATACAGTATATTTTTCACTTGATGTCATTGTTATCTTCCAAATACCAGCCGGGATACATTCAATGGCATGCCACAAAACATTGTATATGATACCATCCTTCTACTTACAACACCATAAAAACATATATATATAAAATATTAAAACATTATATTGACACATTACATTTATCCTTGTGTGCCATCTCAGGTCATAACTAGAGCATATTATGAAAGGCGTGTCCTAAAATGTAATACTGAAAATGGATGCATATTATTAGGTCTTTGGGGACATATTTTTCCCTTAATGATTACATATAAAGGCAGCACTTATAATGTTACTAGAACAGTAAACCAATAAGACTGTCAATTTTCAAAGCACCTACTTGCAAACTATTTTCATTGGACGGAAATAAAGAAATGAAACTTAATGCAATACAGGTTTAGCAAATGGTGTTCTAATGTTTCAAGAGTTCAAACCTTCTGCTGATGAAGCTAGGAAAATGTTACTTACAGAGAGTGACTGTAGCTGCAGTTGAATTTCAATAGTTTCCTAAAAATCTAAATGACTCAATGGTTATGCTCAACCTTTAAACATGCACTTTTCATAATGTGGCCTAGTGTGGCCTGGTTAAGACAAATTAATGAAACCTACGCTAAGCACTAATTGTCTAAATAAAATTAATTTCTCACAAGGCCAACACATGCAATAATGTGTGATGCTATTAAATACATAGGGGCATATTATCAAGGGCTTTATCGCCGCTTTAGCTGCACTTTTTGCCGCTAAAGCGGCGATAATTTTATCGCCCTATTAGCAAGCTGTCGCTAACAGGCGTTAGCGACAGCTTTCAGGCGTTAGAGGCCGCGTTTTCCATCGCCTTGCATGTCAGCGATAATTATCGCTAATGACATGCAAGGAAGGCGTTCCCTACTAAAAGCGACTGAATACAGTCACTAACACCACTACCCCTATTAGCAAGGCAGGCGAAGCGTTAAAATAATCGCGCTAAGCGCGTTTATTGCTAGATTTTAACACCTGCTAGTGAGGATGACTTACCTGTTTGAAGTATAGGAGGTGGATTCTAATGCTGAATCCACCTTAGCGTTAATGCGAGAATATCGCTGGTTTTCCAGCGATATTCTCGCATATATCGCATATCGCTGGAATAATCATCGCCATAGCGCTAATTGTTGCTAATACAGCGTTAGCGTGGCGATATATTCCAGCGATAGCTGGCGATAAAATATTTCGCGCTAAGCGCGCTCTGCGATATTTATCGCATTTTGTTGCTAATATGGCCCATAGTTCCTCTCATATTATAATCTTATTATACATATAAAGATCCTTAGTTTTAGAGAAAGCACTGTTTTTAGACAAATTCAGGTATCTTTGTGAGAATGAGCTATAATGAAGGGCGATTATAAACCAATATTGTGGTATTTTAACCTTCTGGAAATGTCACACCATCCCTGTAAATATTAGAAAAGCAGTGGGCAAATGTAGTTATACCAGTAGACTTTTTGAATACATGAGCATAACCATACGCATATTTATTTGAGCACATGGGAGTATGCAGAGTCATACAGGTGAGTGGCTGGAGAAATGACTCAAGTTATTTACAAAAATAGATTCAGCATGAACAAAAGGCAAAACCTAGAGGTCATTGTGTGATTCAGAAAGAGAGGCAGGTAGAAGAGTAACATGCCTGCCTTTAGTTCTGTCAGAAATTCAAGAGTAGTGGAATAAATCTGAGGCACCAGGTCATGTCATAATTTACAAAATAGAGACAGCATATCAGCAAACCTTCTCTTTGGAGCAAGTTGTGGACTTTCTACTAAGCCTGGGCGTAGTTCGCGAAGTAGCGCTACGCGAAGCTACGCAAAGTGCAGTTCGCACTACGCGTAGCACTACGCGAACTGCGTAGTGCACTGTTCGCAATGATTGCACAGTGCCGGATGCTTGTCCGCACTGTGCAATCATTGAAACGGCATCTTGCACAGTGCGAGCTGTCTTTTACTGCCGCTCGAGTAGATTTTTACTCGAGCGGCAGCTTTCTCATCGCGGACTGGTAGTTTCTCATCGCGAACGGTCGCGAGCATACGCGACCACTCGCAATGAGAAACCTGACCTCCCCGCGTTGAGAATCTCGCCGGGAGGTTTATTTTCCACGCTCGCGATCGGCAACTTGATGTTGCTGATCGCGAACGAGAAAAAAGTCTCGCCGGGATGTCATTTTGCTTGCTCGCGGTCACCAACTTGACGTTGAGGACCGCGAGCAAGCAAATGACCGCTGCACTACGCTACGCTACGCTACGCGTGTTTGCACTGTGCTACGTGCAATTCGCGTTGTGCGAAGTAGCGCAAACTTCGCAAACTACGCGAGCGTAGCGTAGTGCTTTGCCCAGGGTTACTTTCTACCCAGTCAATTATTCAGTGTGGTCATGCAAGTTTACCCAGGGTCTGCTGGTTAATGTGCTTTATATTCTTATTTCTTGGTGTTGACAGCCATATAAATTGAAGTGCCCCAATTACTCTAGCTCATTATGGACATTGTCTTCGTTCCTCACCTTTTCACCTACAAATCATTGTTTTCTGGTATGTTAGTCTAAAGAGATAAATGGAAACAAAGCAAAAATATAATATTTCAGAATGCATGAGGTTAGCACATAAATGTTCAGGCCGGGAAACAATGTCAGTAATAACCTGGAATGAGTTGACCACCTAGTGTACATGGTGTAGTATGTTTGGCCGATTTTCCTGGCTGTAGGGAGGGCAAGTACTATTTGAACAGGGTAGATGTGTTCATGCATTCTGTTTCTTTTATTTAGTGGGGTGAGAAACTAAATGGGGCCTTTAGAGGGGCTAAACTGATGTGAAGGGATCCAATTATGAGTACATTTATGTTCTTTATGTTTGTTACAAAAGGAGCCTGCATAGTATCAAGATTGATGCATTATTGGCTGAAGGGTTTTCTTCAGAAGGCTAATTTGGACCTTTCTAGTTGAGGTGGTATTTGAAGGGCAGGTGTATGGAAAGTCAGGGATCTTACATGGACTTTGATTGAGTTCACAGAGCCATCAATGGCCACTGCACTGAGTCAGCATTTAGGGTTATGGTTTGTGATCACTACTAGTGACTAAAATTATTGTTTGTGGTGGGCTTTAACTTAAGGTAAACAGTGAATGTTTAGACTAGGGGTCAGTGAAATATCCTGTATTCTGCCCTCAGAATTGGTGACAATTTGGTGACATCGGGTTACTCTTATACCGTGGAGTTCAGGCCAAATTCCGCCAATCGCCACACAGCAGAATGTTTTCTCACGCACATGCCCAAATGGTAAGTTGGGAAGTGAAATTTGGCATCTCCAGCATGATTTATTTTCCCTAAAAGGCCATCAGGCAAGATTTTTCCAACTCGGGCGGTTGGGATTATTTGCGGTCAGTAGGTTGCTGCTCAAGGAGAAAATGTATTCAGGTTGCAGCAAAATCAACTGAAGCAACTGCGCCTTCTGGCGCAATAAATTGTGCCATTCACATTGATTTTTCAGCATAGAACACACTCCCAGAGGTAAATCACAGCACGAACAGCACAACATGCCTGTTTCTGCCCATTGGTAGAACTCTGTGGAATCTTGTGTAGTTGTTTTGTAACTCCACGGAATTCCAATGAGTCAAATTGTCATTTTAAGTTAAATCTGTGTGTCATCAGGATATTGTTTGGTGGAGATCCTCTGTGTGGCTATAAGGGGCTCCATGAAGAGATAAAACCACAGTGGTTTTGGGATGGAGCTCTTGAGTATACTTTATGCTACATGTGAGCTCAACAACTGAATTACTTTGTGGCGGATTCCTATATGAAAAGATCCCCTGAGAATAAGACTCTTGTGATTAATATTGTGAACGAGAGAGGACAGATGATGGATTTCCTGGGAACTTATATTTGTGACTATTTGTGAAGGGGTCTCTTCTGTCCCAGGTCTTGGGTAAAATCCTAAATGATGGATGTATTGTTAAATCGGGGTTTGTAGGTTTAATGCCATATATTTTTCAAGTACGGGAAGTGAGGGACTGTCACTTTGGTGTGGTTGTGCCATCTTTGGGAATAACAGAATTTGTAGTGAAATTATTGGTGAATAAAAGTTTGTTAGCTATGTGAATCATGGATTTGTGTACTGCTGTTGATACAGATTTGGTACTTGTACAGGGAATCATAATAGGTGGTAGTTGTTACAAAATTGATGATCTTGGGCAAATCTTTCACAATCTGGAATCAGAAGGTGTGCTGTTGGACCTGACACTCTCTGCAGGGTCATCCCCAATTGTTTTGCCTTTTGCCCTCCACTTTTTGCTGAATTTGTTGTTGTTGACGTTAGGACTCTGTGCACTTCACTGCTGCTAACCAGTGCTAATATGCTAGTGCTCTCTCCCTAAAACATGGTTAAATTGGCTTACACCCAGTTTGAGTATTTAATATACCTGTATGTCCCTTGCAAAGTGATATACCACAAACCCAAGGCCTGTAAATGATATGCTACGAGTGGGCCAACATCATTTATTGTGCGACCTACTGAAAACATCTCTCAGGCCTGCCATTGG
Source organism: Calotriton arnoldi (assembly GCA_963921515.1). Taxonomy (NCBI): domain Eukaryota; kingdom Metazoa; phylum Chordata; class Amphibia; order Caudata; family Salamandridae; genus Calotriton; species Calotriton arnoldi. The sequence continues at coordinate 837,339 of CAWUFW010004950.1, read as the reverse complement.
AGCCTGAAAGCAACCGGAACACATCCATCACTTTTTTGTATACTTTGTTGTATACTTTAGTGTGTCGCGGTAAGTGGGACGAGTATGCCGAGACGTAGGTCCAGTGCACACTGTGTCACTGGAACCAAGCTGTACCCAACTGATGAACCCATAATAAGGGTGAAACCGGTCCTGGGTTGCTTGTGTTCCAGTTCAGGGAGGACTTGGCTTGGCAGTTCGGGCTGGACTGTTCCAATTGGAGCAGGGTAAAGACTGATTTGCCTATAGCTGGGTCCAAACTGAGGTGACATGATATGCAAAATAACAATGAATTGGGAATCGGCCTGGGTAATTGCCATTTGATGAGATTAATTCAAGCATTCCATCCATCACTTCTTTGTATACTTTTAGAAAGTTGGCATTTTCCAGCCCTTTACCATGTTGTGCCTGTAGCCTGGCTTGGGTCACATGACTAGGTGTAACTGACAGGTAGTTTTTCTGAATTCTTCCCAGGTAGTCACACAATAGAGGGATTAGATGTGCCTCAATTGGCCATCTGGTGACAGGATAGAGGGGCGGAGCTGAGCCCAGCCCCACTTGCAACTCAATGGGGTGTCCTCTGCCTCCACAAAAAGGAGCCAACAACCCAGCATTGTCACTACAACCAGCTTGAAGCCAGGGCAGGGGAGCCAGGAACTTCAATGCATTTCAAAGCCACTGTATAGAAGCTTCTCCCACCTTCTACAACCAGGGCCCCAGGGTATGGGTGTAGGACCTCAGATACCAACTCTTCAGTACACTTCTGGACATGTGGGTACTCTGCCAGGAAGAAGGACTGCTGTGTTGCTGTAAGGACTGCCACTCTTCTGGACTGCTGCTCTAAAGGACTGCTGCCCTGCTGGATTTCTGCTCTGTTGCCCTGCTTCTCTGCTACATTCTACCTGGGAACAAGGACTGGATATTCAACTGTCCCAGGACCTCCAGAGTAATTCACAAGGCTAAATTGCCAGTCTCATGTTTAAAGCCATGGGGACACAACATATTTATTCCATCTTGAACCCGCACCTAGACCGAGCCTAAGTGGTGCCCCTCCAGTACTGGACCCTTGAAAGGGGTGCTAAAGGTGCCCAGATAGCCAAACTCCCAAAATGTTTCTCTAAAAACTGCTCTGAGAACCAAGAGGAGACCAGAACCAACATGATCGCTTTTCCACCCAAGGTGTATTGCTGGGCGGATTGACTTCACAGCTTCTCCCGCTATGTTCTTCTCTGCTGCAGCAAATCCTTTTCAGTGGTCCTTCTCCAAAGATATCCAGCCTCATGGAAGTGTCTTTGGCTACTGCCCTCTGCCTCGTCCCACTGGAGATGTTATCTTCACCGCAGCTTCGACTCAAGGTCATTCAACAACCTCCTTGAACACCTACTGCAGCCTTGCACCGCTGAACTTTATCTTCTCAGGCATGTTTTCTCAGAATTTTGGCTAAGTCTGGAAGTAAGCGCTGACCATACCACACTCCATCGTGGTTGGCCATATTTTTCTACTTTGACCCAGTCTACTGCAATGGATGTCTGAATTAAACGCTTTGATGTTGTAGTTGCAAATATTCACTAAATACTTAAAACATTCATAACTCTGGTTCTTCTGATTGGATATTTGTCATTTTGGTGTCAAATACTTTATTAAAATGGACCCTATTGTTCGAAATTGTTTGGCGATTTTTCGTGAGTTGTGTATAACTTAATTATTGTCAGTGTGCTGCATAAATACTTTACACATGCCTCTAAGTTGAGCCTGCCTGCTGTTTGTGCCAAGTTACCCAGGAATACGCACTGGTTAATTTTGTGACTTTTTGTGGTTCACTCTGTAAGGAATTGTGGCAGTTGTTTGACACAGGCTCACACCAGAGTATTTGTAGTGTGACCTGTCAGTGATGTGATCTTGTGTCCTAACAGCAATTCCAGAAATTACACTATTATGCCTCATCATGTATTTTTGTTTCACAAGTGTAAAAAAAATAGCATTCGTGCATTGCAACAATGTGAACAACCAGAATGCAAGCATCTGCTGATTGTGATGCTTGTGTTTTTAACACTATGTTTTTCTAACACAGAATACGTACTTGCAACAAAAATGGCTACTAATAGAGAGTCATAAGCAGGTTTTGCATTTTGTGTAATTATGCATACCTTTGCATAATTTTCCCAAAGGTTTGCCTAATTACACCGATGTAAATGATGTGAATTTAGCACACTCCTATTTATGGCAGACTTGCATGGTGTTTTAAGGCCCTGAGCGCCGCCCCCTTAGATTCAAAAGCACCTTTAAATGTGCTTAATTGTTTAAACCTTCTTTATTCTATTGCTTAGTTTATCCTTTGTGCCTGAGTCCTCTTTATCTTATCAATACTTCCAGCAGCAATCAATACAAATATAGTGCTATACTGTAAGTGGTTTGCACAATAATTGTTAGAGATTTCCGGAAAACACTTTGACTGCTTTAGCGAAAATAAAAAATAAATTAATATATTTCACAAAAATTAAACCTGGTATGTACATAAATAATAAAAATAATTTATGAATATAAAATGAACAATGGTTTAATTCTATTTTTCAAGCAATGCTTTTTCAATCAGAATTGACATTCTTCTAAATCTAAATAATGTTTTTCCATTTAAAAACAATTGTTACAAATTCAATATTGGCAACTTTTAAAATATTTTTGCTCACTTTGGGGCATATTAGCAAGACCGGCGATAAAATTATCGCCGTTTTAGCGGCAGAAACTGCCGCTAAAACGGCGATAATGAGCTTGATAATATGCGTTATAGAATTCAATAGAAGCCCAGGTTAGATGTGCAGGACATCTAACCTGGGCTATTGAATTCTATAACGCATATTAGTAAGCCCATTATCGCCGTTTTAGCGGCAGTTTCCTGCCGCTAAAACGGCGATAATTTTATCGCCGGTCTTGCTAATATGCCCCTTTATTTTTTACTCCCATAGTCTTTAAGCCAATTAACCTTTAGCATGCTTACTCAACAAATTCATTGAGGCAAACAAACTTCAAGACATGCACTCACTAAATCAATAATCATCACAATTTCCCAAACATTAGTAACTTTCTCATGACCAAATAGTTAGTCATTCTTGCAATACCAAACTAAAAACAATTTAAAAATATAACTTCTCAAAATGTCAAATCTTTTGCATTTACCAATGCTTGTTTCCTTTTTGTTTTTTGCAAATGCTGAAGAGCATCAGGAAAAACCATCTTCAGGTAAAAATTAAATTGTAAATCAAACTAAAATAGCCATAATAAATATTTGATAACATTTTTGTCTAGCCACACATTTAATTTCCAAATAATATAAAAATAAAATATATATATTTATTGCAAGATTATGATGTAATGTTATAAATGTAAGACATGCTATAAAGGATATCCAAAAAAAGAGAACAGTAAATGTGATATAAAAGAGATCAGACCAGTAATTTCAGTTTTATAATCGCAAAAAACTGTATTACAATACACAATCCTAAGCCATCTAATCATGTCTAATCTGCAAACAATAAACAGATATATTGTATATGTTATATTGTGACCCCCTAAACACATATTTGGATGGCCTCTGATGTGGCCTAATTCAAGAAAACATTCTCATGCACCTTCATACAACATAGTGTGTTTCCGGATCACCATTTGCTGGAAGAGGCTGATGCAAGTGCTAAATCTACGAGATAAAATTGCATTAAAATATCTTGCTACTAGAATTCACAATAAGTCTTACTTGCCAAGGCTGAATATCAAAAATGTCTGCACAGGCCCCATGGAGAAAAGGGCTGTCCCCTGGATGGCAGTTGATCACGTCCTGCAATGCCATAGCAATGGCATAGATGGCAGAGTAGATATTATAGGTAACTCTCAGATCAGTGATTTCATTGTAATTGACTTTAAGGTTAACAAATTTCTCAGATCCTGTGCATGGGACAGTGCTGTTATCCCAAGAGTTCAACATGCTTTCCTCATAGAGCCATTTGCAGCCAAAAACTTCTTCCCAAAAGCTTCTAATCAATGTATCACCAGGATATTGTAAAGACTGGACACTAGTGAGGTAGTCCTGAAAGCCCAATATTTCACTACTGTATATCGCAAAGCCAAGGGATCCTAGCAGGGAATCCGCATACTTCTGCATGGGAAAGAATGTAGAGGTGGACCAGCTCTCACTGCCTATCCAGACTTTGCCGGTAATGTTCTGTTTCATCATTTCATCCAAAACAGGTTCTATGTCGTAGTCTGAGGATATTATGACAATAGCCACTGCTAATGATTTTTTGATCACTTGAACAATCTGAAGGGCATTTCTGTCTGCTAGGCTAGTAAGGATGCTCTCAGAGAAGGCAATGCAGACCCCGCCCTGGATGAGCTCTTGCTGCAAAATGTGGATCACCTGTTTCCCATAATCATTGTCTACAGCCAGGAGACCAACCCAAGTCCAACCAAAGTGCATCACCAACTTTGCCAGACCACGAGCCTGGGAATCATCACTTGGGATGGTCCGGTAAAAGGATGGAAACTGGGTCCGGTCACTCAAGAGTGGGCTTGATGCAAAGTAGCTGACCTGCTGAGAAATGTTATCATGGTTTCAATGGATTTAGTGACATATAAGACATAGCTAACACCAAACAGAAAAATTAACACCAAAAATAACTAACACCAATCAATACCAAACACTCTTGTAGCAGTTCAATTTTATTTTTAATGTTAAAACAGATGATTTATATTGTCTTTTTCCTTTTACTTCAGAGCATTCAACACTGTACAGAGCACTCCAAAAAGCAGTGTCCTTTCCTGCGTTGAATATTGATGAAATTATTTCTCAAAAAGTATTGTTTTAGGAACTGTGCAAAGCGTACAGTGATTTTCAAGTCCTTGGAGCTTTTTAGGTAGCCCAATTGAAATTTTGTTTCCTGGAAAGTAACTATTCACAACCCCCTCCTCCCCCACAGTATGCATTTTTACTTATTGAACAATTAATACAGCACTGCTATTAGACCACCATGACATAGTGGGTCTGTGTTTTATGAAAGTTGCTTTTAAGAACTGTGTCCCTATTTCCTATGTTGTCGTGTAGTTCCCACTAATCCGCAGGACCTGTGCATTTGTTGGACATAATAAACTTTGGGTGAGGTGTCTAGACTAATTACGGGCTCCCCCATAGGATATGTTGGCCTGGAGACCAGCTAACTCACAGTGCCACCATAAGCCGCTCTAACCTTACCAGGGAGCGAATAGTTTCCGGCAAGCACTGAACATGACAACCCTGATCCCTCAGGGATCGTGTCAAATGTTCAGAACCTTTCGCTCAGTCACTCGTGCTCACTAGTGCTCAGAGAAATTTACAGAATACACAGTAGGACGTTTCAATATATCTATTGAACCACCGTTATTCTTGTATAAAATACATGTGCTGTGATAATCAGTAGACAGAAGCAGAAAAAAAGTGATTACCAGCACCAACAGTGTAAATAGTAGATACAGTTCTACCATGGTGCTAAAACAGTGTATATATGCAGACATATAAACAAGGCAATAATCGGGTGTACTCCTACTATGCAAAACCCTACTCTACATATGCCAAGAATGTGTGGGTGTGTAAAGCCAAGAATCCCCCCAGGAATCCTCCCAAGGGACGATCCAACCCCATTACTTGGCAGGAGAGAATGTAGGTCATGAACTAGACACCCCTCATGGAGATGTCAGACCACTGCGTGGTGAAGTCTCAGCATGCAGAGACCCTCGGTGTCAGCTGAAGTGCCTCCTCTGCTAATCTATCGGGATGCTCATTATTTATAATGGAAAGCAGCCTTGTGATGTATGTGTAGATTAGCAATGTTATGGATATGTAGATAATTCTGTCACCCCATAAATGAACATAGAACAATATTTGTACATAGTGGCCAATTACAATGCCGTAGTAAACGGCTCCAACCCTCGGTCAGAGCCGTTCCTATGGCATCGTAATCAGCTGTTCGGATTCATTTCTGACTGACCCATTTTGGATGGAGTCGGTCGGAAAGGAATCCAAACTGGATTTCTGAATTGCTTCTGATGGGCGCGGAGAGCCCGTTGCCATTCGGAAAGCCTCCAGTAATTCCAAGGGCGACTCTTTCCGCCCAAGGGATTACAATGCTGAGTTCTCACAGCCTTTCTGTGCCGGCCCCTCCGACACAGAAAGGCTGTCTGAAGTCGACTTTGGGGGCCCCCACCAGGGCCCCCATGTGTGCACGGCCTCCGGTTGGAGGCCGGGGGGAACCTCGCACCCTGTTGATCCCTGCACCCTATGGCAGACACCTTGAGGTGCCTGCCACGGGGTGCAGGGATGAACTGCACCTTTTCTCTTTACAATTAGAATATGCATTCCAGTCGGCCTCTCTGGTGCTGCCAAGTGGACACAAGAGCATTCCAAGCAGTCTCTGCGCGGCCGGAGCCATCTCCTATGCAAGGAGAGGCACGAGCGTGGGTGAGCTGCGGACGCGTCGGCCGCCGCTCAGAGGTTGCGGAGAGGTGAGGTGGGCCTGCAGGGGGCCGTGCATGAGACTCGGACCCGGCGGAGGCCTCCTGTGGTCGGTGAAAAGTGTAAACGGAGGCCCCAATGAGTGGCTGAGGTGGACCAGGGGTGGCGGGTGGCCTTCCCCCTGGTACAGAGGACTGGAGAATCTCTGCTGGTTTCTTGCTGCAGAACTTGGCTGCTGGAACCTATTCGCTGCTTTCTAAGGAGTTGAGGCGGTTGCCTATTAGGCTGCGAGGGCCCATAGGTCTGAGGTCGCCCCGCTGGGAGCTACCTGCGCCTTGTTTGATCTGAGGAGGGGTGTGCCTGCCACTGCAGGGAGGCTGGGGTGAGCTGCACTGGAGCACTAGAAGATTGGGCTTGTGACCTCGAGGGAGTAAACATAAAACCAACAACGGTCATGGGAGGGCCCCCGTCTCGCTTTGGACATTGTTTGCTGGTGAGCCTGCATTGGCTGTAGTTTTATCTCCACTAACAAAAGACTTGCATTGCTGCTTCATGGGGACTTGGCCTGCAGACCACAGAATCTTTAACATCCGCGCACCCTTTGGAATTCTGCACATTATGCTGGTTACCTGAAGGGGTGTAACAAGTGGACTCGAAAACGTGGGCTACGAACTGCTGACTCACGGATTAAAGTCCCCAGACTCTTAAGAACTCTCTCCTGCAATCCCAGCGCCTGGAGGCACAAACAGCGCCAGAGAAGCTAGAGTCTAGAGCGCGTAAGAGGCTGGGTCATATCATCCCCCTTACATCCCCTCGATATCTCACTTTTAGGAGGTCTACGTTTGGTCAGTTGGTCGGTGAAAATATAAGGTACTGTTACATACTCATAGGTTCTAGGCATGGCACATGGGTCGGGGGAATAGATCACTCTTCATCGCGTAGCAAAAGTTGTCCTTTACTACCGACTCACTTGAGTAGGGTCGCTAATAATTGAGTAGGCCAACGACAATGCACCAATTTTAACAAAGCTCTACAACCCCTGACAGGTTCCCCTACACCGCTGGTAAGCCCATATCCCATCTTAAAAAATATATCTAGGGTTCCTGATATAGGAAAGGTAGTATTCTTAACTAATGTTCCAAAACTCTCGCCCAATTCATTTAAAGAAGATGATGGTTCCTTATTAAACAAATGGATCCGACATGTGAGGGGCTGTCAGTCGGTAATAAGGGAAGATGTAAAAGGGGCTAATAGATGCACCTTTGGGGGGCTTCCTTGGATGTGCTAGCACTTACATTTTACCAACGAGACATAGTTGACAATTTGGTGGCATTTGATTTACGTACTCATCATCTAACCAAATCGAATATCCGTCTCAAGCATAAGCTCTGCGAGATAACCACATTGGCTAATGCCTTTCTCCCTTTATCATCTGCTAGAGGGGCATCGCGCTAGTGGAAAAAGATTGACAGCCACATATACCCTCTTGCACAACTAACCAGGCACTGTCACTGGCACAGATAGATAGACCCACCACTCATTCATTATTTGCAATCCCCAGCCCAGTGATAACAGGCAACAGTACAGAGAGAAGTCTGATAAGATCTGTACCAGGGAACTCAGACTCTGGGGCTGGTATTTCATCAGGGACACACCTTGCACCTCACCAAATATCTCTACTGTCATGGAACATTGCTGGGCTAAGGACTAAGGTTGCCTCCTAGAACTGGAACGCCTTTTTAGAACAACATAATATTTGCCTATTCCAGGAAACATGGTCAGTAGTCCCAGTCTTTTGCCTAGGGTATTTGAATTATTATGTCCTGGCAATTCATGGCAGTGAGGGACGCCCATCGGGGGGCTAACTATCTGGATTCGCCAGGACATTGGTCTTAAGATCCGGGAGCTCCCGACAGAGAGTCCAGATACCATTGTCATTCAGCTGTTAACTAGTCATTTTGGCAATATTGATAATTGTAATATATATGCAAGAGGGGTTAGAGGTGGGAGGAAATCTGAGTTTATAGCGGCGGTGGACGAGCTTTTGGAAAAACAAGCAGGAGAATCTTCAATCATAATAGCTGGAGATTTTAATGTAACATTTGAGCCATTGGACTGTGAGGACAACGACCTGGCAGCTGAGGAAGACGTAATATGGGACATACCTAATTTAGAGCTATCCCCAATAAAAAGGTGGACAGAAGCAGGGATACAACTGAAAGCCCTCCGCCTAGAAAGATGCATAAGGGCGGCGAATGGCAGAACCATCTCTGATAGGAAAGGGGCTAGCACGTATAATAAAGGTAACCATTCTAGCCAAATTGATTACCTCCTTGTTGAATTAAAGCTATGGCATGCCCTTTCGGACATGGTTGTCACAGAGCGAGTGGAGAGTGATCATAACCCAATTTGCTCTACATTTCGTCTTATGCAACCAGATGAATCAACACATCCCCCTAACTAAACAACTACTAGAGAGCTATTGGTTAGTAACAATACACGGATGCTTAAATGGTTTAATATACTGGAAAAACCAGACACATTGTCCTCCATCAGCTCTCTGCACTAATTCTCAGCCATTAGGCTTGATAACTACCATCCATAAATCCTTATTCAACAGAATGCGATCTTATTTTCAAAGACCCCATAGTGACAGGGGCTCCCATGCTAAACACCAACATAATTGGTACAACAAAGAATGCAAGCTAGCTCGTAAACTTCTATGGGAAGCTATTAGATCGAAAAATTTGAGTATGATAAAGAACGCCAGGAAGACATACAAAACAGCGCAGGCCAAGGCAAAAAAACAATTGGGATGAGGGAAGATGACAGGAATAGAAATTAGCATGTACAAGATTAATCTCCAACAATTTTGGTCTCTTGTAAAATGGGGGTGGGCACCCCCCTCCCCCAGAAAACCATGTTGCTCCAGAATCCTGGGTAAAACACTTTGCCCACCAGTAGAGCAAAAATGATGTTGAGGAAAGTGAACTCTTAGTAGCTGCCCCTTGTTATTCATCTGATCTGGTATTTGACCCTGCCGATGTACAGGCCGCCCTTAACACAATCACGGGGGGAGAGCCCCGGGCATCGATAGTATTCCAGCCGATGTCTTTTTACATGACAAGGAGAAGTGGGGCAGGTACATAATGATGTTAGCAAATGCCATTGCTCAAGGCACCCCATCCCAGATTCATGGAGGGGGGTGGAGATTATACCAGTTTTTAAAAAGGGCGATAGATCTCTGCCCAGGAACTACAGGCCCATTAGCCTTATTGATTCTATTCAAAAGGTGGTAGCACACCTTGTCCTGGGAAAGGTGCAAGAGTGGATAGATGCCAATGATATTTTAACTCCTCACCAGGCTGGCTTTCGTGCACATAAGTACAATAGATCAGGTTTTTAGATTAATTTTAATATACTGGCGAAGAGTGGTGCTTTGCGAAGGCACTTTATTGATTTAAAATCAGCCTTTGATTTAGTCTCACGCAACAAGCTCTGGGACTTAGGCATGCCTATGGATCTGCTATCCATTCTAGTTCACCTCCATGAGAATAATTTTGCACGCATACGCTGGGGAACGCAAGGGAACGTTACAGACCCCTTTCCAGTTGGAAAGAGAATGAGCCAAGGGTGTGTTCTGGCCCCAACGCTGTTCTCCCTTTTTTTTAATGAGATTGCTAAATTTTTATCTCTCATTTCCACCGATGCCCCATCCCTAGCAGGTTCGAAGGTACCAATCCTAATGTTTGCCGACGACATGCTTATCATTTCAAAAACACCTAATGGTTTACAGCGTGCGTTCACATCATTTGAAGACTTCTGTAAGCTTAGAGGTTTAAAGATTAACGCAGCTAAAACTAAACATATGATTTTTGACCAGCAACAATCCTGTAGGGGCAGAATTATCATGGAGGGTGTGCCCTAGAGCAAGTAGATGCCTTTACCTATTTAGGCATTACTCTGGAGAAAAAGATGAAATGGAGGCCTCATATTGAAACAATGGCATTAAAACACCGACAATTAGTGGGAGTAATGAATTTAGAACATCCTTGACAAAACCAGTAAGCCCAGCACTAGAGATCTATAACGCAAATGTGGTGAGCTCAGTTCTGTACGGGTTGGAACTATGGGGGTTCGAGAAGCTGACTAAGTTAGCATCTGCAGAGAATAAGTTCTTACGAGCACTCACCAGTCTTCCCCAAAGTACCCCTACCATCCCATTGCTCAATGACTTAGGAAGGAATTTGCTGGTAGATTTAGCTAGGCTTCGTCCAATATTATGCTGGCGTAGAATATGGAGCACCCCTGAACTGATCACTTTTGCAAATGGTCTTAGGGATGTTATCGAGGTCGACCGTTTTCATAAACTAGGCTGGCTTCGAGTTATTAAAGAGGCACTGATGGATATGGGTTTGTCTAACCTGTGGGAAAATCCATCTTATCTAAAGAAGTTATAAAGGAAAGAAACTGGAAAATGGTGGGACAAAATATCATTCGAATGAGCGATAGTGCTACATTGACAGGGAGTTTTCTATCACCAAAACCATGTCCTCGTTTTGAACACTATTGGGATATTATAACCAAACCCCTTGACCGTAAACTTTATTTCCAATTTAGAGTGGGTACTCTACCTTTAAAAATTTTTACAGGTAAATGGTCACCACTGGGAGATGTCTCATCTGCATTGTGCACGCAGATTCCTACCTTCATATTTTGTTTGTCTGTCCCGCTTATGCAGCCCCTCGCAAGGTTAGGCTAGCGCAGACTTGCAAGAATTTGAGTACTAGACAAAGTAGTGTTGCGCTGAGAATTTTATCTACGGACCCCTCTTCCCGCTACACAATCCCCTTAGCTAAATTCCTAAGGTGGATGTGGTGTATAAGATTAAAATTTGGTGTAAATGAGATCAATCAAGCATGTAAAGCCAATGGTATAAATTGAAAATTGACAGCAGCCTTGGCATCATGGTGGGTTGTCCGGGATGCTGCCTGTTTGTTGCTTTAGAGCTAAGGTCTTGTACACCTACTGCAACTTGCTTAACAACTAATTCTTGCTGTCCATTATTGCACTAATAATAGGATGTGACTTTTTCTTTTTTATTGTTCTACGACGAGTTGATATTTTTGAATCATGACATCGCTCCCTTTTTAACAGGTTGCTATTTGTATGTCTTTCTCTTTTTTTTTTTGAGCCCGATGCTGTCCATTTATTATAATAACTATATTACCCACATTTGTTAGTGTTTTTTTAACCCATATGTCTTGGTTTTTAATTGTTCCTTGATGAATTGATATTGACATCTGTATGATTCTTTTACTGTTTTCCTCTGAGTTTTGGCTCTGCCTACCTATCCTAACGCTTTTATCACCCACACTTGCTGTTCCCAGGCGTTTTAACCATATGATGCAACGTTTAAACCGCTTTTCTGATGAATTGATATCTTTTATGAATAATGTATACGTTCTATGGAATTTATTTTATTGTTAACATCATATTTTATGTAGTAACGCTTTTTATGACTAGTACTGTCGAAATAAAGCTATTTTTTTTTTAACTAAATAGGAGTGCGACTGAACAGTGTTCGGTCGCATCCTAATTGCTGGGTTGCGACCGCCGACAGGAGGTCGGTCAGTCCCAGTACCGAATCGATGTCGGACAGACTCAGGTCCGTCCGACATCGAAATCGGGCCCATAGTGCGTAAGAGGCCCTGTACATGATGTTCGAGGTATCGTGATAATGTGGTGCAAAGCTAGATGTAATATTTTGTGGATTAGTTTCAGAGAAACGAATCCAACATAGTCATGCACTCAAATATGTTCAAAAGGCCACAGCCGAAATGTTATTGGGAAAAATAGGACAATGTAAGAAGTAAGCTGCTTCGCTACATGGGCCTAACCCGGGAACATAACAATGTTGCTTGGTGTGCCAGATATAACATTATACTTAGTCATCTTTTCATTAGTAATTAGTTTAACCTTTGTTTTCAGTTCAGCCAAAATATGGTCTGCCTATTCAGAATTGGTCAGTGACCCACTTGGACAGCTTGCCATCATGTGTCAATCTGTCCCCACATTCTGCACGGCATTCAGCTGTGTTCAACTGTGTGTTTTTATTATTTTATTTATGATTTCATTCAAATAACAATTTTCACTTATAGCAAGTGTCATTTCTACTGCTTCTGGCAAAAATGTGTACCTGGTACATCACTTTATGTAGCCATCGACAATGGGAGTTGACTGCAGGACCTAACCATATGCCCGGCCCTGCACAAACCAAGCATGCAGTCAACCACTGATGCACATAGTGTTTGGTTTAGCACAGCAGTTTTTTCTCCGCAGGTAACCAACCACTCATGTGGCCAGCTGCACATGCAGTTTGCATGTTAAACCCAAATCTCATATATAAATGTTCAAGCATATCAGTCAATTAGTATCAAAGTAATAAGCAAATCAAAGCAGATTTGGGATTTTCCACACTGGGCTTAACTTCACATAACAACAGAAAACTAAACATGTAAATTCCTGATTAATTTTGTGCAGTTGCAAAAGGGTGCCAAAGTTAGGAAATTGGATAAACAAGTGTGTATATTTTAGCCATGGCAGCAGCTATACACTGGGAATATCATCTGGTACACTCAAAGGAATGCTCTTAAACATTGAACTGCCAATATACAATGCCACAAACACTGTATTCATCCACAATCATTTTTACACAGTTTTTAATTTACTAATGCATATCTACTTGTCTGTTCACCTTGCCAATTAAAATTGGCCTTGAAAAAGGTTATTCCACAAGCAAGCTACAAACTAGACAGGGCACACTGCCTGAGACTAAAGCATTATCATGCTATTACTAATTCTGCCTCAGTAACCAAAATGCAACCATATCCTGGACTGTGAATCGAACATAAGGTCAGAAGGACCGTATTTCTGTTGAGAGTAGATAATCGACCACCAAAAGCAATGCTTCAAATTAAGATAACTCACACCCTTGACCCTTCCAATGTCCTTTTTATAAAACTGGCACATAAGATCTCTGTCAGTAAAAATACACTAGATTTCTGTATCCCCCTTTTTTTCAAACTGAAGGGCAGACACATCAATGGACACATATGCTATATTGTTATTACTACCTAATGCACATGCCTGCTTCTGCATTTTAATTTTTTAAATTTTCATAATTGTTTATTGACTGAGCATCTGTTTTCTTGATTTGAAATATATTTTTTTCAATTTATTCTGGAATATGTTATCACTTTTATATTAATTGTTTCATGGACAGTTTATAATATTGCTTTGTCTTTCCTTGACCTTAGTGGAGATCTACATCATACCACACTACAGTGCAAGGGTGCCTGCGGTGGGGGAATGATTGTTTATGTGCAGGAAGGTGTCCCTTCCTGCACATAAACAATCTTAAATGGTGATTTGTAACTTTTATGTGTGCTGCTTAGTGCAGCTAACATAGAAGTTGCAACTCGTCATTTTTAGAATGATTGTTTATGTGCAGGAAGGGACACCTTCCTGTACATAAACAACCATGCATGGCGTTTGGCTGTTTTTATGTGTGCTGCACAATGAAACACACATAGAAACAGCAAAAATGAGGAGAAATAAAGCATTTCTCTTCGTTGTGCCACGTTAATTTAAGACCATCTTTTTTTTGTCTTAATTTTGGTGCTGCCCCACATTCACACCACCCTTCTAAATATGAAGCAGCGTCAAAATCAATTGGTGTTGCGGTGGAAAACCCTTTGTAACACCCATTGCCCACCCCTTGCCGAGCCATTATAGTGTGAAAGAGTGCCTTATTTACAAGGCAGCGTTAAGCCATGTTAAGTGGCTTAACACTGCCTTGTACATAAGGCAAAGCTTGTATCACCACAGGAAGGCCACTTGTGGCGATAGGGGCTTGTAAATATGCCCCTCAGTCCCTTTCTATCTTGGCCTGGACAGCACTGTTCTAATCCTATGCTTAAAAACTTTGATAGAAAAGCGGACATTTGAGGTGAGCAAACTTAGAGTGTCTAGCTTGCTGTGGGGTGCTCTATACAGGAGGTGCTCTCCACCTAAACTTGGGAACTACCAGAGTATGTTGCTTCTTTTTGCATATATAAACATAAATATATATGCTTGAAGATGAAGGATCACAAGAAAACAACAGCCAGCCAGGGCAAAAATCTGGATCCCAAAGGATACAATGAGTCACAAAGAAATAAAATATCCATAAAAGAAGTGACTCAAACAGATAGATTCACCAAAGAACAAAAATATATTTCCATTACAACGTTTCAGCTTCCGCCTTCCTCAGGTAGTACAAGAATGTTAGAGCTGAACTCAAGCAAGTTGTAACAAATGCAGGGGTTCATTGCTGTGACTCTAAAAGGTGCATCACGTGTGAATACCTTTTACAAACATCATAAGTAACTAGTTCTGTTACGAGAAGGACCTATGGAATAAGACAGCATCTTACATGTCGCTCAACATGCATTATTTATGTGATTCAGTGCCAACGGCAAAGCTGTAAAAAACAATATGTAGGCCAAACAGTGAATGACCTCCGTGCACGATTCAGGAACCACAAATCGGCAATAATTAATAAGAAAATTGACCAGCCTGTAGCCAATCATTTTAACCTTGTGGATCATTTACTATCAGATTTGAAGATTTTCCCCGTGGAACATGTCTCAAAGGAAGAACTACTGGACTCCAGAGAAAACTTCTGGATGTACCGTTTAAAATCACTGCATCCAGATGGACTGAACATTACCGACAATACAACCTGATTACTGCATATCTCAAGAGCTCTCAGGACTGCATTGATTCCACATTCCAAATGGAATCTTCACTCATGATGCTTTTTGAAAATTCAGCTGTGTCATCTGTGCAGCCACTGAGCAAACCATCTTGTACTACCTGAGGAAGGCGGAAGCTGAAACGTTGTAGTGGAAATATATATTTTTTCTTTGGTGAATCTATCTGTTTGAGTCACTTCTTTCTTGCACATATATATATATATGGATATATACACACATATATATGTATATATACATATATATACATATATATATATATATATATACACACATACATACACATATACATATATATATATATATATTTACTGAAAAAACCACAGGTTTCAGGGACGTTACAGTTAGTTTGACATTTCACTCGTACAAAACCAGTGAAATTCGGACGTTATAGTTAGTTCAGCTAACTATAACTCGCGCCCCCGCAATGCACTGCTGATGACGTCACATATTACATCACTCATGACATGGTCAGTGACATCACTGATGACATCACTGATGACATCTCAAATTAAATTAAATCACTGATGACATCACTGATGACATCATCCAGTGACTGTGTGTTTCTGTAAAGTTTAAATATGTTTAATATATATAGGCCAAGGTGTATTGAAGAATGAGTGGGTGTATGAGTGTCTGAATGGATGATTTAGTTGGTGCATGACTGACTCTATAAGTGAGCGATTAAACGTATCTTACTGAATGCATGGGTTAGTAACTAAACTGTGTGAATGTCTGTATCAGTCTGCCTGTTGGTGTGTAAGCGGCTGCATGGGTTTGTGAATAGCTACATGAGTGTCTATATGGGTTATTGATTGGTTGTCTGAGTATCTGTATGGGTGCCTGAGTGTTTGTGTGGGTGGGGGGTGTGTGACTCTGTGCATAGATGTGTGAGTGGGTGATTCACTGGGTGTATGGATTCAAGAGTGCATCTGTGATGGACTGTATGGGTGGCTGAGTGTGTGTATGGATGTGTTGGTGAGTGAATGGATATCTCAGTGGTACATGTGTGAGTAACTACATATGTGAAAGGCAGTATATGTGAGTGTTGGAGTATATAAATGACTATAAGTGAGAGTGAGTGATTGTGAGAGTGGCTGTATGGATGAGTGTGTGCTTGTATCAGTGATTGTATAAGAGCGTAAGTATGTGTTAGTATCTGTATGAGTAAGTGAGGTGGTGTGTGTATAACTGTATAGGTGAGTAAATGGGAGTGTGATTAGTTGTTTGCATGACTGACTAGGTGTGTGAGTAACTCTATGGATGAGTGGCAGTGTGTGTGTCTATATAGGTGTATGAGTGCATATGATAGTCCTATACTGATGAGTGACCGAAAGTATGAGTGACTGTATTGGTGAGTGAGTGGATGGGTGTGTAGACCTAAGAATCAGTGAGTGGGTATGTAGTTATTGGTGTTGGAGTGTCTATGGTTTTGAGAATGGCAG
Organism: Calotriton arnoldi; assembly: GCA_963921515.1. NCBI lineage: Eukaryota > Metazoa > Chordata > Amphibia > Caudata > Salamandridae > Calotriton > Calotriton arnoldi. The sequence continues at coordinate 820,585 of CAWUFW010004950.1, read as the reverse complement.
TCTGTAATTTAGAGTGGGTGTATCAATGGTTATATTAGGGTGTGAGAAGACGCATCAAATTATCACGTGGATGATGTCATCAGTGATGTCATCAGTGATGTCATTTGAGATGTCATCAGTGATGTTATGAGTGATGTCACTGATCATGTCATGAGTGATGTAATATGTGACATCATCAGCAGTGCATTGCGGGGGCGCAAATTATAGTTAGCTGAACTAACTATAACGTTCGAATTTCACTGGTTTTGTACAAGTGAAATGTCCAACTAACTATAACGTACCTGAAACCTGTGGTTTTTTCAGTGAATTTCTAAGGTTTTTTAAATGCTAATTTCTAACTATAACGTCCCTGAAACCTGGGGTTTTTCAGTGAATTTCTAAGGTGTTTTAAATGCTAATTTCTAACTATAACGCCCCTGAATCCTATGGTTTTTTCAGTGAATTTCAAAGGTTTTTTAAATGCTAATTTCTTACTATAACGTCCCTGAAACCTATGGTTTTTTCAGTGAATTTCAAAGGTTTTTTAAATGCTAATTTCTAACTATGCCTACAGAGGTAGGACATGTGCCGAAAGAGGAAGAAAGGCGCAGAACGAGGCAACAGAAATGCAGAAAGAGGCAACAGAAGTCCAGAAAGACAAAGAAAGGTGTAGAAAGAAGCAAGAGATGTGCACAAAGAACCGACGGAGGAGCAGAAAGAGGCCTTGTTGCAAAGTCATCCTGTGCCCCCAACATTTTGCTGACGGGTACTGGTGGTAACTGACTCTGACTAACCAGGCCTAGAGCCAGTGCTATGCTAAAAGACACTTAGAATACAGTGAAAACACCTACATACACTGGGGAACACTATGCGTTGGGGTACCCCTGTGATTGGCATGACCTTCTCTGTAAGGCCCTGGTACATAATAGGGCAGGGGGATTAAAATTACCACTAAGTCAGAGGTGCAGAAAGATGCTTCTTTAAGTAGTAGTCACATTTGCAGAGTGGTGGAGAAAGGGTGCTGGGCCTCCGACCAGCGCTCAGGACTTCCGCTGCATAGGACTTAGACAAGGTACCAAGAGGGCTTATTGGCCCCCAAAGTCCCTCCGGAGTAAATTGGACTTCATCCCCCATCCCGTAGTCTGCCAGGAGGCGTGTTTGCAGAGTGTTGGAGAAAGGGGGGCATGTCCTCCTTAGACGTTTTAGCAATCCCACTGTGTGGGACTTACAGCAGGTAACAAGAGGGGTAGTTGGCCACCAACGAAAACCTTGGGGGCCAACTACCCCTCCTATTACCTCCAGTAAGTCCCACACAGCAGGATTGCTAAGTTCTCATAGCAGGCCATGCCCCCTTTGCCCACCACTCTGCAAACGCGCTCCCTGGTGCCCTCTTGGATGGGGATTGAAGTCCCCTTCGCTGCTGGGGGTCCTTTAGGGGCCAACTAGCCTACATCTTACCTCCAGTAAGCCCCACACAGTGGGATTGCTGAGAGGTGGACAAAGGCCATGCCCCCTTTCCCCACCACTCTGCAAACGCGCCTCCTGGCACGTTTTAAGGTGGGGTATTAAGTCCCCTTCATTCCTGAGGGTCCCTGGGGGCCAACTAGCCCACCAGGTACCTCCAGTATGCGCTACAGAGCTACATTGCAGAGAGGTGGTCCAAGGCCATGCCCCCTTTCTACACCACTCTGCAAACACAGCTCCTGGCGCACTGCTGCTCAGGGGATGAAGTTCACTTGTGTCCTGAGGTCCTCAGGACACAAGAGGACCTCATCGCCCCATCACCAGTGCGCCAAGAGGCGCGTTTGCAGAGTGGTGTAAAAAGGGCCGTGGCCTCAGACCACCTCTCTGCAACGCAGCTCTGTGGTGCATACTGGAAGTACCTGGTGGGCTAGTTGGCCTCAGTAATGAAGGGGACTTAATATCCCAACTTAGAACGCGCCAGAGTGCTGCAGGGGGGGGGCACGCCTCCGGCGAGATGCCAGCTTTTTTTTTAATTTTATTTTTTTAGAAGGGGGCTGTGTGGCCCCCCTTCGTTTACAATATTTGGGGGCCTGGGGACCACATCCCCTAGGGTCTGACCCCTTTTAATCACCATTTTTAAAAAAATCGGGAAGGTGCCCGCGTGGCCCCCCTCCCGAGGCCAATTTAGGCCCCGGGGACCCCATCCCCCGGGGCATGGCCTTTTATTTATTTATTTATTTTTCTTTATTTTTCGAGGGGGGCCATGTGGCCCCCCTCCTACGGCCAATTATGGCCCCGTGGACCCCATCTCCCGGAGCCGGCCTTTCCTTATTTTTTTTTTATTATTGGAGAGGGGGGCCGCGAGGCCCCCCTCCCAGGCCACTTCTGGTGCCGGGGACCCCATCCCCTGGGGCCTGGCCTCACCTTTGGGGACCGTGGGGGGAGCCCCAATGCCCCCACAGTCCCAGCGGCTCCCCGCCTCCTGCGGGAGCCGGCATTGCTTTTGAGCAAGGGGAGCTGCTGACATGCAGCTCCCCTTGCTCAAAGCAATTCTGCTTTGCTTCATTGAAGCGAGAGCAGGTTTTCCTGCTCTCGCTTCAATGAAGCAAAGCAGAGTTTGCTATGGCAGGGCGGGAACCGTGCTCCCCCCCTGCCATAGCAAACAGCAATGGTCCGGGGGTGGGTACCCCGGGACATTGCTGGAGCCGGCCCTGGGGGGTGGCGGTCCCCAGGGCCATCGAGGGCTCCAGGAGGGGGGCCGTGCAGCCCCCCTCCATCCATTTGCATAGCCCCAGGGAGGTGGTGGTCCCCGGGGCCGGGGGTCCGCAACGGAACCCCGTATTTAAATATTCAATGCCCCGGGGAGGTGGTGGTCCCCGGGGCAGTGTGGGGAGGGGCAGGAGCCCCCCACACACTTTTATTTTTAATTGCAGCCCTGGGGAGGTGGGAGTCCCCGGGGCTTGGGGGGGCCAGCGAGGCCCCCCTCCTTTTAAATTTGAATGCCCCGGGGAGGTGGCGGTCCCCGGGGTAGCGTGGGGGGGGTTGGGAACCCCCATGCCTTTATAAACAAAGCCACGGGGAGGTGGCGGTCCCCGGGGCTGCGGGGGGGCCACTTGCCTCCACGCATTCAAATTAATAAGCCCCGGGGTGGTGGTGGTCCCCGGGGCTGTGGGGGCCCCCGCGGGCCCCCGCAAATTAATCACCGACTGCCCCCGGGACCTGGCCCACCCGGGGGCTTTTTGAAAACAAAGCGCGGGAGACCGTGCTTCATTTTTTTTAATTTTCACGTCAGGAATCGCAACTCCAATGCGAATTATGCCTCTTTTTAAAAAAAAAAATGCTTTTTTTGGCCCTGGGGGTCCTTGTGGGTCCCCCTGAGCTGGCCGAGGGGGTCAGGGTGTTTCTACCTTGCCCCCTTTTCTTCTTTTTCAACCTTTTTTCCACTCTTTTCTTGTGATTCGGTTACCGAGTCACAAGATGGCTGCCAACACTTCCTGGTTTGGAGTGTTGGCAGCCAATCAGAGTGAAGCTCGTGCCGGGAGGGTTCGCGAACCCTCCTCGGAGCTCAGATATCGATATTTTTCTTTTTTTAATTTCTCAGGAACTACTGAATGGATTTACACCATTTAAAAAAAAGGACTCTTTCTGAACCATGGGCTACCTTTTTGCCAAATTTGGTGTAATTCCGTTGTGCAGATCGGGCTGTAACCTGTTTCAAAATTCCTATGGAAATTAACATGGGGAAAATGCATTTTGGGACCACCCTTTTTTCTCGACCCCCACTTAACAAATCACCCCGAAACTTTCAAGACAGGAGCTGACTGGAGCGCCCCATTAGTTTTGAAAATTTCGCGAAGATTCGTCAAACGACGCCAAAGATATCGGCAAAAGAAAAACGCTTTTTGAATAGAAACAAGGTTCTAACTATAACTACCTCCTGGCGACCGCCGGTAGGTAATATATATATATATATATATATATATATATATATATATATATATAGTCACTGAACAAAACAAATATAACTTGCGCCCCCACAATACAATGACATCTCTGATGACATCTCAAGTGACATCACTGATGACATCACGAGCCGAGCCCCGTTTACAGAGTGGTGGAGAAAGAGGGAGTGGCCGCCAAAGGCTTCTTAGTAATCCTGCTGTGTGGTACTTACTGAAGATAACCAGAGGGGTAGATGGCCCTCAAGGATGTCCTTGGGGGCCTACTACCCCTCCTGTTACCTCTAGTAAGTCCCACACAGCAGGATTGCTGAGAGGTTGTCAGAGGCCACGCCCCCTTTCTACACCACTGTGCAAACCCAGCTCCTAGGGCACTACTAGTAGGGGAATGAAGTCCCCTTGGCTCCAGAGAATCCTTGGAGGCCAACTACCCCTCCTGTTAACTCCAGTAGGTCCCACATAGTGGGTTTGCTGAGAGATGTTCGGTGGCCACGCCCCCTTTCTCCACCACTCTGCAAACGCACCTCCTGGCACACTACTAGTTGGGGGATGAAGTCCCCTTGGATCTTGAGGGCGTTTGGGGGCCAACTACCATCCTGCCACCTCCAGTAACACCCAGGCAGCTGAATTGCTGAGAGGTTGTCAGAGGCCATGCCCCCTTTCTCCTTCACTCTGAAAACACGTCTTCTGCCGCACTACTGGTCCCCAACCAGAAATGTGCCAGAGGGCGCGTTTGCAGAGTGGAGGAGAAAGGGGGTGTGGCCTTCAAGTTATATCAGTAATCTCCCTGTCTGGGACCTACTGGAGGTAACAAGAGGGTTTGTTGGCCCCCAAAGACCCACAGCGTTCAAGGGGATTTCATTCCCCAACCACCACTGTGCCAGCAGGCACGTTTACAGAGTAGTGGTGAAGGGGGAATGGCCTCAGGAGACTTGCTAGAGATTTTTTTTCAATTAATTTATTTAGGGAGGAGGGGCCAGTCTTTATTTATGAAATGGGGAAAGGGGCTGTGTGGACTCTCTCCCCGGGCCAATATTGCCCCAAGGACCCCATCCCCGGGGCATGGCCACCTTGTTGGGGACCACAGGGGAGCCTGAAGACCTCCATGCTCCCTGCCGTCTCCCAGTTTCCTGCAGGAGCCGGCATTGCTTTTGGGCAGAGGGAGCTGCTGACATGCAGCTCCCTCTGTGCAAAAGCAATTTTGCTCCACTTCATGGAAGCAAGAGCAAAAATGCTCTCTCTTCCATAAAGCAGAGCAGTGTTTGCTATGGCTTGACGGGAGTGGTGCTCCCGCCAAGCCATAGCACACTGTAATGTCCTGGGGGAGGGCACCCTGGGACATTGCTGGAGGCAGCCCTGGGGCCTGGCAGTCCCCAGAGCCATCTATGGCTCCACAAGGGGGGTTGCACGGCCTCCCTTCAACATTACTTAAGCCCCAGGGAGGTGGTGGTCCCTGGATTCCGGGGGCTGCGCAGCACCTGTGTGTAATTGAAAATAGAGTTGCCCCAGGGAGGTGGCTATCCCTGGGGCAGCGTGGGGGGCCGGAGCCATCCACACCTTAATTTTTAAAATAACCCAGGGAGGTGGCGTTCCCCGGGGCTGCAGAGGGTCTGTGTGACACCCCCACATTTGTTTGAGTTATCCCCAGGCAGGTGGCAGTCCCCGGGGCTGCGTGGGGGGGCTGGAACCCCCATGCATTATTTTTTAATATAACCCCGGGGAGGTGGCAGTCCCATGTAGGTTCCCCCATTAATATTTTTAATTGCCCCCGGGACCTGGCCCACCTGGGGACCTAAATTAAACAAAGTGTGGCTCATTTTTTTAAATTTTTGGCAAAAGTCACAAATCGAACGCAACTCCTGCCAAATGTTTTTGTATGATAAAAATGTGGGGTTCTGGGAGGTCCCTGTGGGACCCCCCCAAGAGGCGTACTGGGTCAGAGTGTTTCTACCCTGCCCCCTTTTCTTTTTTTTAAATCTTTTGTTTTGTGACTCGGTTCAACCGAGTCACAAGATGGCTGCCAACACTCCCTGGTTGGAAGTGTTGTCAGCCAATCAGATCTCAGGCAGGAGATTGGGAGGGGTCACGGATCCACCGTGGCCACAGTTGTATATCTGAGAAATCTTCACATTTCTCAGCAACTACTGAACGGATTTACACCATTTAACAAAAAGAGTACTTTCTGGACCAAGAGCAAATTTGGTGTAACTCCGTTCAACAGTTCGGACTGTAGCCATGTCTAAAGTTTCCTATGGAAATTAACATAGTGAAAAAGCATTTTAGGACCCCCTTTTTCTCAGCCCCCTCTTGATGGATCACCCTGAAATTTTCAAGACAGCAGCTGGAGTGAGCGTCAAAGTATTTTTGAAAAATTTGCCAAGATTCGTTTAACGCCACCAAAGTTATTGGCAAATGAAAAAACTTTCTTTCTATGGAAACTACACCCTAACTATTACTATCTACTGCCAAGGAAAGGACAAGGACTTTGCTGTGTGCTGTGTCCCCTGCTTGAGTAAGATCTCCAAGGGCTTGAAGTAGAACTTTCCTCCTGTTCTGAAGACTCAGGGACACAAAGCCTTCACCCCAGTCCCCCTGAACTCCTTTGCTGGGAGTTCTGACCTGCCAAGAGGTGCCTGCCAGTGTTCTCGGTCTCTGGAGGTTGTTTCTGGGACTGGAAACTGCAAAAGACTAAATAACTGTGAAAATCGATGCATCGCCTGGTTGTGACGCATCCCAGCGGTGCGAGAAGAATTTCCGACGCATCACCGCAGCCGAAGAATTGATGCAGCACCTGCCCAACGTCCGAGATCACCGCAATGACTCTGCGATGTTAGCGCTAGGGGTGATTGAGCCTTACAACAGCCCTTGGGCCAGCCCAGTGGTCTTGGTCCCGAAAGCTGCCGCACCCGGTGCCACACCAGAACTCAAGTTCTGTGTGGACTACCGAGGGCTCAATTCCGTCACCAGGACTGATGCACACCCCATCTACAGAGCTGATGAGCTTATAGATAGTACGTTTGACTTAACATCTGGGTACTGGCAGACTGATGGGGCAAAGGAGAGGTCTGAATTTCAACCCCAGAGGCGCACTACCAATTCTGGGTGATGCCCTTTGGGTTGAAGAATGCCCCTGCCACCTTTCAGAGGTTGGTCAGCCAGGTGTTGGCTGGACTGGAGGATTTCAGTGCCGCCTACCTGGATGAAATCGCAGTGTTCAGTGCCACTTGGGAGGAGCATCTGCACCACCTCTGGGAAGTGTTGAAGGTCCTGCAGAGGGCAGGCCTCACGATCAAGGCCAGCAAGTTTCAGATCGGGCAGGGCTCAGTGGTGTACTTAGGACACCAGGTAGGAAATGGCAAGGTGGTGCCCCTACAGCCTAAGATTGACACCGTTCTGGCTTGGGAAGACCCAGACAGAGGTGAGAGCCTTTTTGGGCCGGACCGGATATTACAGGAGATTTGTCAAGGGGTATGGCACCATTGTTGCCCCCTTGACTGAGCTGACTTCCAGGAAGCAGCCAGGAAGGTAAACTGGACTGACACCTGTCAGAAAGCTTTTAATGCCCTGAAATATGCCATGTGCATGGCGCCCGTGCTCAAGGCACCCAACTTCTCAAAGGAATTTGTGGTGCAGACAGATGCTTCAGAGCATGGTGTGGGGGCTGTGCTCTCACAACTAAATGAGGAGGGCCTAGACCAACCTGTAGCCTTCATTAGTAGGAGGTTACTTCCACGGGAACAGAGGTGGAGTGCGATTGAGTGTGAGGCTTTTCTTGTGGTCTGGGCGCTGAAGAAGCTGAGGCCCTACTTGGTTGGGTCACACTTCCGGGTTCAGACCGATCACAGGCCACTCAGATGGTTGATGCAGATGAGGGGTGAGAACCAAAGGTGTTGAGGTGGTCCATTTCCCTACAGGGGATGGACTTTACGGTGGAACACCGCCCTGGTACAGAACACTCCAATGCTAAGGGTCTGTCCAGATTTTTCAGCCTTAGTGAAGAGAACTCCCAAGAGGGTGGGTAGTTCTCCCCACATTTCAGCTGGAGGGGACATGTGTTTGACTTGGCATCATTGGCATGGGTTTCCCCTGTATTTTTTCCTTTGCCTCATGTGTTTTTACTGTGTGTTGGACTTTGTTTTTGCTGGTCTAGATGCTTTGGGCACTTTGCCACTGCTGTTCAGTGCCAAAGTGCAAGTGTTCCATGTAAAATTGTGTTTATGGATTGGTGATTCCATGATTGGCTAATTTGATTAACTGGTAAGTCCCTAGTACAGTGCACTGTGTGTGCCCAGTGCCTGTAAATCAAATGCTGCTAGTGGGCCTGCAGCACTGATTGTGCCACCCACAAGAGCAGCCTGTAAATGTAACTCAGACCTGCCACTGCAGTGTCTGTGGCAGTTTTGTACTGCTATGTTGACCTGGCAAGTGCACCCACTCCCCAGGCCCTAACCTTCCCTTTTTTTACATGTAAGACACCCCTAAGGTAGGCTCAAGGTAGCCCCATGGGCAGGGTGCAGTGTATGTGTACGGTAGGACATGTACTGAGATGTGTGACATGTCCTGATAGTGAAATACAGCGTATTTTGTTTTTCACTATTGAAAGTCTATCTGTCCCTTAGGATAGAATGGGAGTTTATTTATAACATCTTGTAAATATAACTTTCCATTGGGACAAGATAGGAAGGTAAAGCTTAGTATGCTTGAACTCAGAATGTGAAGATACATCTTTTAGTAAGGATGATTTTTACATTCGGTGTTTGAAAATACCCCTTTTAGAAAGTAGGTATTTTCTTGCTTAGCCATCCTGTGTGAACTGCTAGGTTTTTATATTGACTGTCTGGCTTGGAGTGACAGGGGCTGGGATGTGCATTCTGTTCAGACAGCCACTTGGGGCAGTGAGGTGTGTCCTGCCTTTCCAGAGTGAGTCAGGGCTGGGCTGAATAGACCTGGGATGCATTCAGAGTAGGGGGAAGATATTTCTTTCACACCTGAATGGGCCTGGTCTGCCTTGAACAATGCTGTCTCCACCCCCTGCCAGGAAGCAGCACCAGAGAGGACAGAACTGGTTTTGGCTGGGCCACCAGAGAACAAAGGATTTTGTGCTATAAAAAGTCGGGCCCAGACCCCAGACCCCAGACCTTTAGATTACTTTCGGGATTCAAGAGGAACCTTTTGCCAAGGAGAAGAGCTGGAGAAACTGAGGAGAAGTACTGCCCATTTGCTGTGTAATGTCTGGGGTTGGCCTGCAGTGGCTGTTTCTGCCAAGGAAAGGACAAGGACTTTGCAGTGTGCTGTGTCCCCTGCTTGAGGAAGATCTCCAAGGGCTTGAAGTAGAGCTTGCCTCCTGTTCTGAAGTCTCAGGGACACAAGGACTCCCCCCCAGTCCCTCCAGGCCCCCCTGAACTACTTTGCTGGGAGTTCTGACCTGCCAAGAGGTGCCTGCCAGTGTTCTGGGCTTCTGGAGGTTGTTTCTGGGGCTGGAAACTGTAAAAGACTAAAGAACTGTGAAAATCGACGCATTGCCTGGTTCCGAAGCATAGCAGCGGTGCAAGAAAAATGCCGGCGGGTGAAGTGTCTGCCGTGCGACGAGTCCTGAGCCCCGATCTCCGACGTTCGCGATCACCGCACTGACTCTGACGCAGGCCCTGCTGTGTATAAACCGACTCATCGAGAGGATGCAGCTGGAATCGTCGCAGCACATCCCAGATCTTCACGCATCGTATCGTATCGTCCCGGTTCATTACTCATCACATCGAGGCACCAGGTCTGTTGCATCGCTGGGGGATGCAGTGAGAAACTGACGCATCACCTCCCCACGCAGAAAGAAACCAACGCATCACCTCCTCTCCGGTAAGGAACCGACGCATCACCTCCCCCGGAGTAAGGAACCGACGCATCACCTTCCCTGTGTGTAAGGAACCGACCATCACCTTCCCTGCGACCCTTTTTGCTTGTGTTGTGATGCATCTAATGTACTTTGTGTTGATAGTGTCGCATCCACCATTTTCTATGAACAGAACTATTACTACCTTTTAAAAGTCACATTTTGCTAACTCTATTGTGGATGTTTGTCGTTTTGGTCTTGTTTGGTTAAGATAAAGATTATTTATTTTTCTAAACTGGTGTGGTGTCCATTTGTACTGTTTTCATTGTATTAGTGTATGTGTGCACAAATGCTTTACACACTGCCTCTGAGATAAGCCTGTCTGCTTGTGCCAAGTTACCAAAGGGGTGAGCAGGGCCTATTTTAGAAGTGTATCCCCCTTACCCTGACTAGGAAGAAGGGTCCCTATTTGCACAAAGGTGCAAACCATTGACAACTTGAGACCCCCATTTCTAACAAGAATAATCAGGGGTTCTCATGAGCAATGAATTGAAATACAAAATACAGATTAGATGGGTTTGAAGCATACCATTTTTGCACACATTATGTTAAGAATGTTCACAAAGGAGTTTGGGGTCACATCAAAGTAAGTATCAATGTACAACACGTCTATTAATTGAATTGGTTACCAAAACCTAATTGGTTTAGCCATATTGTTAGAGATTTCAATTGCTCACTTGGGCACAAGTTTGAGCATTTGGCATATCTGTAAACATTTGTTCTTTAAATCAAGCCACACATACTAATGAAATTAATTAGTATGAGACTTGACAAAGCAGAGGCAGCAAATTATTTAAATAACAGAGGTGAATTCCAAACAGAAAAGAAAAGATAATAATGTGTAAAGAAATGTATAAACTACATAGTATGTTTACTCTTTCAATGGTGACATGTAATCACATGATGATGACAAACCATATATACATTTTGTCAATGGTGGCTAGTGTGTGATCAAGGTTTTTTAAAAGCTGAAATGCGCTAAGACCCCAACATAAATATAAATTGCAACAAATACCCATGTGGGGAGTCTAACTGGAACATACAGTCTGGACGTACTTTGTGGAGATATATATATATGACCAAAATGTGTAATGGCAGAGTGGTGAAATAAAGATATCACTTTAAGAACTGCTGTCTCTGCGTGGTCAATGTGGCAGAATCAATAGAGCAGATGGCTATAACACACATATATATATATATATATATATATATATATATATATATATATATATATATATATATATATATATATTGGTTACAGGGACATTATAGTTAGGTGGAGGTATTGGTAGCAGAGCTAACTATAACTCGCCCACCAGCAATGCACTGCTTATGACCTCACATATTACACCACTCATGACATGGTCAGTGACATCACTGATGACATCTCAAATGACATCACTGATGACATCATCTAGTGACTGTGAGTGTTTTTGACCCTGATGTGTGGGTCTTGCTGGAGGTAACACAAGGGGTAGATGGCCCCTAAAGACATCCTTGGGGGCCAACTACCCCTCCTGTTACCTCCAGAAAGTACCATACAGTGGGTTTGCTAAGAGGTTTTCAGTGGCCATGCCCCCTTTCTCCACCACTCTGCACATGCAACTCCTGGTGAACTACTAGTTGGGGGATGAAGTCCCCTTGGCTCTTGAGGGTCCTTGGGGCTAACTAGCCCTCCTGTTACCTCCAGTAAGACCCACACAGCTGGATTGCTGAGAGGTTGTCAGAGGCCACGTGCCCTTTATCCACCACTCTGCAAACACTCCTCCTGGCACACCACAGATTTGGGGAAGATGCCATTTTAGTCCCGAGGCCCTCAAGCATCAAGGGGACTTCATCCCCCAACCAGCAGTGCACCAGGAGGCCCGTTTGCAGAGTGATGGAGAAAGGGGGCGTGTTCTCTGACAACCTCTTAGCAATCCCACTGTGTGAGACTTACTGGAGGTAAGAGGAGGGGTTGTTTGCCAACAAGAACCCCCTGAAGGCAAGGGGACTTCATCCCCCAACCAACAGCACATCAAGAGGTGCATTTGCAGAGTGGGGCAGAAAGGGGGCTGGGCCTCTAGTGAGCTGCCATTTGTAATTTTTTTTATTTTTAGGGAAGGAGAGCTGCATAGCCCCCCTTCCCTTGACTGATTTTGGACCCGGGGACCCCACCCCCCAGTGCCAGGCATTTTTAGAATGGGGAGGGGGGCCATATATATATATATATATATATTCACTGAAAAAACCATAGGTTTCAGGGACATTATAGTTAGAAATTAGCATTTAAAAAACCTTAGAAATTCACTGAAAAACCATAGGTTTCAGGGACGTTATAGTTAGTTGGACATTTCACTCGTACAAAACCAGAGAAATTCGGCCGTTATAGTTAGTTGAGCTAACTATAACTCGCGCCCCCGCAATGCACTGCTGATGACGTCACATATTACATCATTCATGACATGGTCAGTGACATCACTGATGGCATCACTGATGACATCTCAAATGACATCACTGATGACATCACTGATGACATCATCCAGTGACTGTGTGTTTCTGTAAAGTTTAAATTTGTTTTATATATATGGCAAGCTGTATTGAAAAATGAGTGGGTGTATAAGTGTCTGAATGGATGATTTAGTAGGTGCATGACTGACTGTATAAGTGAGTGATTAATCGTGTCTTACTGAATGCATGGGTTAGTGACTAAACTGTCTGAATGTCTGTATTAGTCTGTCAGTTGGTGTGTAAGCGGCTGCATGGGTTGGTGAGTAGCTACATGAGTGTCTATATGAGTTATTGATTGGTTGTCTGAGTATCTGTATGGGTGCCTGAGTGTCTCTGTGGGTGGGTGGGGGGTGTGTGACTCTGTGCATAGATGTGTGAGTAGGTGATTCACTGGGTGTATGCGTTCAAGAGTGCATCTGTGAAGGGCTGTATGGGTGGGTGAGTGTGTGTATGGGTATGTTGGTGAGTGAATGGATGTCTCAGTGGTACATGTGTGAGTAACTACATATGTGAAAGGCAGTATATGTGAGTGTTGGAGACTATAAATGACTATTTGTGAGAGTGACTGATTGTGAGAGTGGCTGTATGGATGAGTGTGTGCTTGTGTCAGTGATTGTAGAAGAGAGTAAGTATGTGTTAGTATCTGTATGAATGAGTGAAGTAGTGTGTGTATAACTGTATAGGTGAGTAAATGGGAGTGTTATTGATTCTTTGCATGACTGACTAGGTGTGTGAGTAACTCTATTTGTGAGTGGTGGCGTGTGAGTGTCTGTATAGGTGTATGAGTGCATATGATAGTGCTGTATTGATGAGTGACTGCATGTATGAGTAACTGTTTGAATGAATGAGTGGACATGTGTGTAGACCTAGGAATCAGTGAGTGGGTATGTACTAACTGGTATTGGTGTGTCTATGGTTTTGAAAATGGTAGTCTGCATTTTAGAGTGAGTGTATCAAAGGTTATATTAGGGTGTGAGGAGGTATATCAGATTATCACGTGGATGATGTCATCAGTGATGTCATCAGTGATGTCATTTGAGATGTCATCAGTGATGTCATCAGTGATGTCATCAGTGATGTCATCAGTGATGTCACTGACCATGTCATTAATGATGTAATATGTGACGTCATCAGCAGTGCATTGCGGGGGCGCGAGTTATAGTTAGCTCAACTAACTATAACGGCCGAATTTCTCTGGTTTTGTACGAGTGAAATGTCCAACTAACTATAACGTCCCTGAAACCTATGGTTTTTTCAGTGAATTTCTAAGGTTTTTTAAATGCTAATTTCTAACTATAACGTCCCTGAAACCTATGGTTTTTCCAGTGAATTTCAAAGGTTTTTTAAATGCTAATTTCTAAATATAATGTCTGTGAAACCTATGGTTTTTTCAGTGGATTTCAAAGGTTTTTTAAATGCTAATTTCTATCTATAACGTCCCTGAAACCTATGGTTTTTTCAGTGAATTTCAAAGGTTTTTAAATGCTAATTTATAATTATAATGTCCCCCAAAAATATTTTTTTTAGTTTTTTATTTGTTATAAAAAAAATATAATATTTTACATCTTTTAAAATATAAATATTAATTTTTATTAATTTTTTTAATAAAAAAGTGGATTCCCGTACCGGTCGTTTACCTGTCTCGATGGGTGCACGAATCCATGTCGCCATATTGGTAAAGTCGTGTAGGATGCGCGCGCGCTAAGCGACGGGTGCGTGAATTTCAACCCCGCGTAACGTTACATATGTATTTCCGGAGGTCGCGCCGGCTGCGCGAATCCACCGGAAATTTTTTAGTTTTAAAACTATATATATATAAGTTTAATATGTATATTATAGTTAGAGATTATTTAATTTATTTATAAAAATCAAATATTTGTAACTGGAATAAAGATAAATTATTGTTAAATATATTTTTACGGATTCGCAATGGGTGCACGCTGGTTGCGCGTGCGCTGCGCGAATCCATGTGACTTTAAAAAAAAGAATTTGATTGGTTAAGAACCTTTTCATTATAGAAGTTACAGCACCCCACCCAGTTTTGTCATTTCTTCAAGAAGATTGTCGTGAGACACACCTATTGTGTTTTCTTCTCTTCTTCAATTTTTTGGTGTTTTTTTAGACAAAACAACAAAAAATTGCATCATCCAGTACACCACAGAACATCCATGGTGAAGAAGATGATTTGGAGGAACCAACCCGGAAAAGAAAAGAAAGCATCGTTTGGACCTTTTTTACCTTTCCTGAAGGTGAAAAAAAGGTAAATGCTAGAAAGGTCACTTGCAGCATCTGCAAACATGTTTTATCTCGGGGCTCCGAGAAGAAATATTCATGTGGCACTTCGTCCATGTTAAAACATTTGCAGACGATACATCCTCGTCACCTAGCTCGGGAGCAACGCAGGTGAGAGCTGGAAGAACAAGCCCAGCACGATGACCAGCAAGCAGGACCAAGCACTTCCACTGCTTCTGGAACATCAACAAGAGGACCTGACAGAGCAGAATTTGCTGGTCTGGAAAAGGTGCATCAAGTGCAAAAAGGTTTTGTGTTATGGGGAGCAATCCATTGATGCCATAGTTTTTGCTGCAAGAAGCGACCATTGCTCATTTTTTTTTTGCAATGTTTTTTAAATTGCAAAAGTTTTGACAACAGTTTTGTTAGTTTAATCTGTTGTTGTTTTTTTTTTTAAACACCAATTGTTTTTTTTTAAAAGAGTTGGAAAAACACAAAAAAATATAAAACAAAAAAAGAAGAAAAAAATGGTTATTGTTAGAGCCGCCTATCTGGTTAAAAAAAGAGAAATTTCTATGTGTTGCATAAAGAAGTGCATGGATAATATCTGGATGATTACATGGGTGCATGGGTAGTGCCTGGATTATTGGAGGAGTGCAAGCATAGTGCCTAAGTGATTGGAAGAGTGCATGGGTAGTGGTTCGGTGATTGCATCAGTGCATGGGTAGTGCTTGGGTGATTGGAGGAGTGCATGGCTACTGGCTGGGTAATTGAAGGAGTGAATAAGTTGTGTCTGGGTGATTAGAGGAGTGGATGGGTAGTGCATAGCTGACTGCAGCAGTGCATGGGTAGTGCCTGGGTTATTGCATGAGTGGATGAGTAGTGCCTGGGTGATTGGAGGAGTGCATGGGTAGTGCCTGGTGCATTTTGTAAGTGCTTGGTTACTGCCTGGGTGATTGCATTACTGCACAGGTAATGTATGGTTCATTGCAAGAGTGTATGGGTAATGCTTGACTGATTACATTAGTTTATGGGTAATGCCTGGATGATTGCATGAGTGCATCGGTAGTGTCTGGATGATGGTAAGAGTGCAAGGGTAGTGCGTGGTGATTTTATAAGTGCTTGGATCTTGGCGGAGTGATTGGATAAGTGCATGGTACTGGCTGGGTGATTGGAGGAGTGCATGGGTAGTGCACGGGTGATTGGAACAGTACATGGATAGTGCCTGTGTTATTGCATGAGTGGATGAGTAGTGCCTGGGTGATTGCAGGAGTGCATTTGTAATGCTTGTGTGATTTTGTAAGTGCATGGGTAATTGCATGAGTTTATGGGTAATGCCTGGGTGATTGCATGAGTGCATGGGTAGTGCCTGGGTGATTGCATGAGTGCATGGGTACTGCTTGGGTGATTGGAGGACTGCAAGGATAGTGTATGATGATTTTATAAGTGCATGGATAGTGACTGGGTGATTGCAGGAGTGCTTGAGTAGTGCCTGGGTAATTGAAGGAGTGGATGAGTAGTGTCTAGGTGATTAGAGGAGTGCATGGGTAGTGCACAGGTGATTGGAGCAGTGCATGGGTAGTGCCTGGGTTATTATATGAGTGGATGAGTAGTGCCTGGGTGATTGCAACAGTACATGGATAGTGCCTGAATGATGTTGTAAGTGCATGGGTATTGCTTGGGTGATTTTGTAAGTGCATGGGCAATGCCTGGGTTATTACATGAGTTTATAGGTGATGCCTGGATGATTGCATGAGTGCATGGTTAGTGCCTGGGTGATTGCATGAGTGCATGGGTACTGCCTGGGTGATTGGAGGAGTGCAAGGATAGTGCATGGTGATTTTATAAGTGCATGGGTACTGATTGGGTGATTGGAGGAGTGCATGGCTACTGGCTGGGTAGTCGAAGGAGTAAATGAGTAGTGTCTGGGTGATTAGAGGAGTGCATGGGTAGTAGACAGGTGATTGGAGCAGTGCATGGATAGTGCCTGGGTTATTGCATGAGTGGATGAGTAGTGCCTGGGTGATTGCAGGAGTACATGGGTCGTTCCTGGATGATTTTCTAAGTGCATGGGTATTGCTTGGGTGATTTTGTAAGTGCATGGGTAATGCCTGGGTAATTACATGAGTTTATAGGTAATGCCTGTATGATTGCATACGTGCATGGTTAGTGCCTGGGTGATTGCATGAATGCATGGGTACTGCCTGGGTAATTGGAGGAGTGCAAAGATAGTGCATGGTGATTTTATAAGTGCATGGGTATTCACAGACTGATTGGATAAGTGCATGGCTACTGGTTGGGTGATTGGAGCAGTGCATCGGTAGTGCCTGGGTTATTATATGAGTGGATGAGTAGTGCCTGGGGGATTGCAGGAGTACATGGCTAGTGCCTGGATGATTTTGTAACTGAATGGGTTTTGCTTGGGTGATTTTGTAAGTGCATGGGTAATGCCTGGGTATTTTCATGGGTTTATAGGTAATGCCTGGATGATTGCATGAATGCATGGTTAGTGTCTTGGTGATTGCATAAGTGCATGGGTACTGCCTGGGTGATTGGAGGAGTGTAAAGATAGTGTATGGTGATTTTATAAGTGCATGAGTAGTGACTGGGTGATTGTTGGAGTGCATTGGTAGTGCCTGGGTAATCAAAGGAGTGAATGAGTAGTGTCTAGGTGATTAGAGGAGTGCATGGGTAGTGCCTGGGTTATTCCATCCATGAGTGGATGAGTACTGCCTGGGTGATTGCAGAAGTGCATCTGTACTGCCTGGGTGATTTTGTAAGTGGATAGGTATTGTTTGGATGATTTTCTAAGTGTATAGGTAATGCCTGGGTGATTTCATGAGTGCATGGTTACTGTTTGGGTGATTCCATCAGTGGAAGAGTAATGTCTAGATGATTGAAGGAGTGCATAGGTAATACTTAAGTGATTGCAAAACTGTAGAAGTAATGTCTGGATGATTGCAGGAGTGTATGGGTACTGCCAGACTGATTAAAGGTGTGGATTAGTAATGCCTGGGTGATTTTATAAGTACATAGGTTATGCGTCAGTGATTGAAGGAGTGCATGAGTACTGCTGAGGTGATTTGAGGAATGAGATGATTGAGTTTGAAAAAATGAATGACTGCAATAAAAGTGATTGTAAACATTAATTCCTATTATTATGCTTATTTCATTATTTCATCTTACCTTCTGTATTGAAGTAGATATCAATCTCATTGAAACTATTTTACAGTTGTTTCATTGTAAAGTAAATTTAAAATATTTTCAAACTTTACTTTTACTTTCTGTAAAAGAGAAGAAAAAATACTAGTATTGCAAATAATATTATTGGTTTAAGAACACAACATAATTTTAGAATTACATAACATATTCAAGTTCTCTTTTTTGCTGTTTTCAGATTCTATTGAATTTCACCATACACAGTGATTTCAATGTTGATCATCATATAACAGCGGGCAAAAAAATACAATCAATAGGATTGTAAAAAAAACAAATCTGTGTTCAAAATATTTACAACAAACTCAACTATCTGTTTACATTTTCAAAATAAACACTCTCATTTACATTGCATATAATACAAAGATCAAATATATGAACTACTTCTTTCAAACTCAATTTTCCAAATGCAATATCAAAGAACAGAAACGATAATTCAAACGCTAATTGTTGACATCTTCCCAATAGGCCAAATGATGTTTCAAAATCATTTGCATTGAAAATATCCAAAATAAACTCGTTAATTCATGTTTACATCTTCCTAATAGGCCGAATGATGTTTTCAAAACTTTGGCACCAAAAATATCAGATATGAATTTGGTAATTCGTAAGGCAACCGACATTTGATTTCCAAATGGGCATCATTACAATGTGCATTAAAATGACATATTGCCCAAATCTTTCTATAAATAATGTTGACAACATTTCTGATTTGCAGTGAGTACATTTTATATCTTGATTAGTTAATTTTACTAATTTGTTAAAAGACACTGTTTTGCAATATGGTATTGTCAAATATATGAATCGTTCAGTGTCTATTTCAGTGGTAGATGAAAATGAACAGTCTTCACATTTATGATCCCATCTGTAACGTAGTCCAAACAGATTTTCAATTTGTATTCCTTCACCTTCCAATACTGCAAGCATAAACATAAGAAATTCTTGAGCATCTTGTTGTACATTAAGTGTAAATTGTGAAGAACCAGAACATATATCCAAAAGATGCCGAATGCCAGAAGCAGTATGGATTTTAGTTTTATCAGTTTTCAATTTTCCGAAAATATAATGCAACAAAGAACAAAATATTTTTTCTCGATTTTCCATAATTTGATGATGAAGATTTTCTAGAAAAAACACGACGTTCACAATTACATTAGCATAGCAGTTGATACCTGAACTATCTTCTAACTGGTATCCTACAATATCATCAACAGTGTCCATTTTCATTTTCTTTGCAGCCTCAACATTCTCTTGAATTGTTTTCTTCTTTACAACCTCACTAGAGTGTTTCTCATATTTTCGTTTTGGACATACTACACGTTTTTCATATATGGGATATTCACCTAAGTTAGGAGCATACAGTCTTCTTAACCGATTATACTCTCTAACAAAATTTGCATCTGCACTAACCTTTTTCTCATCAAAATCAATCAAATACAATCCAGATAATGTTCTTACTCAAGACAATGCAACATATGCCATACCCTCTTTAAAAACTGCACTTCCATTGTTTACCAAAGCACTGTCTACTCTTAAACCTTGAGATTTATGAATGGTCACCGCATATGCTAAAGAAAGAGTAAACTGTTTTCTATGAACATACGAGTCTTTAACAAGCAAAGAACGAACAGCACAACGTCCAATCTGTTTTACCTCTTCAATCTGATCAAATTTAATCTTCAAGAATTCAATTCCATCTCTGTTCGGATAATTAACAAAATCAACAACTTTTCCCATTGCTCCATTTACTGAACCTTTTTCTACATCCAAATTACGCCGTAAAATTACCCGACAGTTTTCACATACATATAAAGTCTTTTCTAAACCAGCAGTCTTAGATATAGACTTTTCCAAAGAATCCAATTTTGATTTTAATTTTTCTGAGAGAATAATAGTAATTCTTTTGTGTTCTATTTTATCAATGGCTTCAATTTTCTTTATTTGTTGTTTTTCCAGCTTCAAAAGTTCTTCATTGAATGTAGAACACTCTTGCAGTGTTGGCATTAGGCAAATTATAGACTTCTTTTCTCCAATTTTTTTGTACCTTATTTCAGGACCAATATTTTCATTTGGAAACAAGTTTGTAAGTAGCCAACTTTGTAAAGCTTCTTTACCATGTTTTGTCAAAACACCAATTCTTATATCTTGAAGAATGTTTCCATAATGTTCATCACTTGCTTGTCGCATATTCTTAATAAGTTCTTTACATTCAAAATGAGACCAAATGTTGACATTTCCAATACTTCCCAAAGATTTCCTAGTGTCTTCATGGACAAGTGTTTTAAAAACTGGTTGCCCTTTTACAGGAGTAAGTTGTAGTAGGTCGCTGAATACAATTACATGTTTTCCTCCAAATAAAACATCATGATCTGTCTTTAAAATCTGCTGCATTCTTAAATGTACAAAGGCAAGCATTAAGTTTGAGACCATGCTAACCTCATCAATGATCAGAAGTTTCATTTTCTTTAGTACTCTTGAAACTTCATAACAAGCTTCTCCAGATAGCTTGTGATATTCCAACTTATTTTCATGTTCAACTGGTAGTATCAGTAAACGGAGTAATGTAATCCCTTTAATGTTGTGTGCTGCTAACCCAGTTGGAGCGGTTACAACAGAAGATAAATGTGATTCAGTGGTTTTCTGAAGATAACTCGTCAAAACTTTAATTAAGAAACTTTTTCCTGTTCAGCTTGACCACTGATATACATTCGAATAGGTTTAAATGATGTGCAGTTGCATTCTTTTTTTTCATGAAGTAAACCATGCTCTTTCTGTTGTGTAACTTGCTGATATATTTCTATCTGTTCAATATTTAGTTGTTTTTCCAAGTTTCCCAACTCCATAATATCCTGTTGTGCTTGTTGCATTGCCGTTTCTACTTCACTCATGGCTATTGCTGCTTCATTTTCAAGAATTGGTTGTCCTAGTGGATCTTGACTTAGTGGAGCAGAACTTTGACTGTCTTGAGAACTGTCTCTAGCAATTTCAGCTGCAATAGTAGTTTCTTGTTCAATCTCTTCATTCAACATTTGTTGATAATTTGGAAAAACTGTGCATTCAATGCTATCTTTACATGCATTAAAAGAATCTTCATAGCACTCAAAATCTCCAAGTAATTCCATTTCAGTATGCCAAGGCTTGAAGAGTTGCAGAAGTGCTAAATAGAAAAATTCCCTTTTATCTGCAGTATCACAACTGAGTTTCCTGTGATTAATAAGATTTCCTTTGGTATGTTTTACCAGACATCCATCACATCCAATTACTGCATATTTTTCTGCATTTATATTTTCTGTAACATTTCTCTCAAAGCTGTAATATTGCAGTACTTCATAGAGACATATGTTTTCCAGATGTGGACTTCTTTTAGGATAGTACGTATCCAACATGTTTGGTTTAACAATATCTGTACTTTCTGGTTCATTTAATGCTAAGTATTCAATTTCTTGTACAGATTTCAATACTCGATTTCGTGTTGCAGCAAGACCTAGACTTACCCAAATGATTCCTCTTGACTTTGAATATAAACTTGCAGATGTCAACAGATCCGAACATTCGTACGATCCAACATCTCGATGGGAAAGCATCTTCAAACTAAAGCTGTACAATTTTTTACTAAGACTCTTCTCTTGTGAAATTTCTTCCCACATTTCTTTCATCTCCGTCTTTTCGGATTTTGTTATATATGATGTAACATAGCGAGCAACAGCAATTGAATTATCTGCAACATACTGGATATCCATATTTGCATTCCACATCGTGAAAATCACTGGATTGTAATCATTAATATACTTTGAATGTTCACTTCTTTTTATATTGTAAGTATTCTTTGGAGATTTTCGAGTTATAGTATGCCTCACTGCTGACATGAAACTGTTGACACTTCCTTTGGAAATTACTGGACGTGGGAATCCAAAACAACATTTTGTATAACATTTTTCCTTTGACTTGTATTTCCGTTGACAATATTTCCCACATCGATGAGTTTGAAATCGTAAAACTTGTTGTCTTAAGGTATTTTCTCCTCCTGTTTTTGAAATACCACAGGTAACATAGTCTTCAATGAAAGATAAAACAGTCTCATCAGAATCAGTTCCAAATTTAGGTTCATCCTTGATCCATAATAGCATATGTATATGAGGAGCAGCTCTGGCTTGGTACTCCTTTCTCCAAAAGAAATCAATAACTTCTCCAAGAGGAGGATTGTTTTTATTGCAGATAAAAGACATCATAGCTTGAAACCTATGATTAAAATATCTGCACACATTTACAGGATCCAAGGAACACAGTTCTCCAGCTGTCTTCAATTCAATGTTTTTAATATTTGAATTTGCTTCTCGTAGAAATTCAAGTAAATTGTCCCATGCGTATTCAGCACAACTTAGCGTAACAAACCACGTAGGGGTTCCTAAGTTCCTTAACATACATTTAAGTTATCTGTGACGATGATACCAATACTCATTAGTACCACGTTGACACGCCATCAAATTAATCAATTGAGATTCTAAATGATCGTCTCTTTGTTGTACTTTGTCCATGAATTCCTTTGCAGAAACATGTGTAAGATGAACTCCTGTTTTTAATATGTGGTTCATTGCATATGAAAGTCCAGACAAGTCACTTTCAAACAGAAGATGAAATATATATGGAATACATTGTCGAAATCTTGGATCTTCTGAGGACAATCTTCTTGTACGATATTCTGAAGCTGGAATCTGCACGGGCAGTTCATCATATCGTCCACCTTTTCCAGTGGGGAAGAGCTGTGGAAAACAACGGGCTTCTAAACTTCTTTCCCAAACACTCATAGGAGTTCCCTTCGCTTTCTTCATTTGGAATAATTCAATAGTATTTCCAATCACTTCTTTTGAATGTAGAGGATGTATACTATAATGTTCATAAATTTGTTCACTCCTGGAGATGTCCACTTTTTCGATTTGGCCAGTTGAAATTTCTCTATCATCTCCTACAAAAATGTCTTGTTCTTCCAGATATACATTTGTATACTAAATATTGTTTTCCATGAGATGTAACGTAGCCTTTTGAACTTTGGTGACATCTACTAACTCTTGCCATATTTTCTGACTCTTTGTTGCAACACCATTAACTAGAATAACTACAGGTTCAGTTTCCTCTCTCTCTAAACCAATAGTTTCAATATATTTTTTAAATCTAATGTTAAATACACAACTCTTTCTTTTAATCCTCTTTGTAAATCAGAGGGAGGCAACTTACCTGTTTTAGGCTCCATATGAACTATAGCCTGAAACGGGTGTACAGATTGAATAAGAATAGACTCATATGTATTTAAATCCACCAGTTCTGGAGGAATAGCTACCAACTCTAGGTTATTATGTACTGCTCTAGCTGGCATTTTGGTCTCTTCTAATTTGCTGTAACAATATTTACAAATACGTTGATCACTACCCAACTCAAAGCAATCTTCCACCAACAAATAAGCACCAAATTGCTTCTACTTATCATTGTTTTCCTTTTCACTTTTTAAATACACATCAACATTCCTAGTTTGACTTCTATAGTGAGTACGTCGACAACAAATACAAACATAGTTTGGTTTTTCACAACAAATTACCTTAAACTTTGTAATTTCTTCTACAAACTTCTCAGTAGTACTATCTTCCACCTCTTCTTCAACACCTACACTTATCAAACTCTCACTTTCTCTACACTCCCTTCAGGACCAAAGAAACAAAACTCTATATCATCACAAACATTTTTTACATCCAATAGTGAACCATGTAAAAGAGCAGTGTTTATATCACTTAAAAATAATGCAGGACTTTTTACATAATACAATCTTCTTACTAACTTCCGCATTGCAGAGTGATGTACTGCTAACATTCTCAAATGATGAAAAGTACTTCTACACACTTTTCTAGAAAGACAAGCCAGAGAATGACCCTGCAAGCCAGTATTTTTTCTCACTTTACAAGGATCTAGTCCTTGCAACATCTTAATCTTCTGTTTAATAAATTTTTTAGTATACTGTCGTAAGAAATTTCGTAAAATATCAATAGATTCCTGTCGTATACTACAAATACTACTACAATCTCATGTACATACTGGAGCTTGTGAACGTCTCCCTTGAACTTCTTCAGCTATCACTTCTTCCACATTTCTAGGAAGCATCTTTTCTTTTTCAATTGCACAACCGTTCTTAACCTCATAAGCACGACCACTGGTATCAACTGCGTGAACTAATGAATTGTTTTGAAAATAGCTCTCTTCATTTAAAAGAGGTTCTGAACTAGAAGTGTGCTTCCATTCACCCAAAAATATTTTACAAAAGTTAGTTCTGTTAATCAGTCTTTTCCTTTTACTTTTCTCCATCATAGAATGCATTGGTTTATCCAATGTTCGCATTCTTTTCAAAACTGATATAAACAAACTTCTTTTCAATTCAAAAGCCTTTCCGACTATACTTTCAATCTGTTGCTTCTTTTTGTAAAATGCAGATCTTCTTTTATATTTCTTGCAATCTTTCAATCAATTTTGTAGTACTCTACTTTTATACATACGTTTCCTAATATCCTTAAATTGTTTCATCCTTCTTTCAACATCGATTGTTTTCTCATAACCTGAATTTCCATTAATTTGTCCTTTTTTCATTTCATTCTTCTTGGTTCTACAACTATTCTTTCTATTTTCTTCAGTTTCAAAATCCTTTCCAGTCCTTAAAAGTCTTTTAACAAATTCTTTTGTTCTCTTACCACAAGTATTTTTCTTCAATGTCACATATTGTACTTCATCTAATTTCTGCTTTTGTCTCTGCTTTAAATAGTATTGTTTTCTTTGTTCTTTTTTCTTTTGCGCTTTTCTTGTCATACTGAATGTTTCTTAGTAATAATAGAGAATATCTAAAAAAAATTATTATTAAACTAATTATATACAAATATTCTTATCTATTACTAAACAAACACCTTCTATTTAAAAGCTACAAATAAATGCATATATGGTTTTCGGAATATGGTAACACTTACACCTGAGCTGCAAAATAAGGGAAGAGGGGTGCACAAACAGAGAAGAGTGCAGAAAGAAGAAAAAGATGTACACAAAGAAAAAAAAGAAGTACATTAAAAAGGAACAGAGGTGCAGAAAGAGGAAAGAGGAAATAGGAGTGCAGAAAGAGACAAGAGGAAGCAAAAATTTGGAACAAAGGAGCAGGAACAAGCCAGAGCAGTGCAGAAAGTACCAACAGACGTGCACAAAGAGAGAACAGGTGGGCAGACTGAGGCAACAGAGGTGTAGAAAGAGGGAACAGGGCTGCAGAAAAAGGCAAGAGGGATGCAGAAATTGAGAACAGAAGAGGAGGAAGAAGCCAGAGCAGTGCAAAAGAACCAACAGAGGTGCACAAAGAGTCAAGAGGGGTACAAAAAAAGGCAAGTGAAATATAAAATGAACCAAAACAGGAGCAGAAAGAAATAAAACAATTACAGAAAGAAGGAACAGAGGTGCACAAACAAGCATTAGAGATGCAGAAAGACATAAAAGGAGTGCAGAAAGAAGCGAGAGATGTAGAAAGATACAAACAAAATACTGAAAGAAGGAACAGAGGTGCAGAGTCCATGCGTACTACCTAAGTAATTGAAAGAGTGCATTGGTAATGCCTGGGTGATTGCATAACTGCAGAGGTAATGTCTGGTATATTGGCAAAGTGTATGAGTACAGAGTGGGTGATTACATTAGTGCAAGAGAAATGTGTGAGAGGTTTGTATGAGTATACTGGTAGTGTGTCTATGATTGAAGGACTGCAACGGTAGTGCCTAGGTGATTATATCAATGCATAAGTAGTGCCTACATGATCAAAAGAGTGCATGAGTGCATAGATATTGCCTAGATGATTGCATCAGTGCAGCAGTAATGCCTGAGTGATTACAGCACTGCATATGTAGTGCCTGCATCATTGTAAGACTGCATGACGAGTACTTGGGTGTTTTTATAACTGCATGTGAGTTGGACCTAGCCAAATATAAAGCAGCACACTATTACATGACTCAACTATAAGACTGTCCATATTGTTAAAAACATGCATACATATGGCTCTACCTTTTCAAATCATCATGATATCTAAAAGAAATATGTCTACAATATTTGTGAAATATAGTAAAACCTAGAAACTGCGACATGTACTAGATCTGCCTGAGTGATTTCAAAACTCCATGGGTAGTGCTTGGGTGATTGTATGAGTGCAAGTGTAGTCACTGGATAATTGCAGGAGAAGATGGATAGTGACTAGCTAATTGCATGAGTGCAAACATACACATTGACTGCATGGATAAGTGTATAAATTGCACCTGAAGGGATAGATACGTCATTGAGTACTGCCTAGGTGAATAGATGAATGCAACAGAAGGGCCTACGTGATTCTACGACTGCAAGGGTAGTGTGTAGCTTATTACATGACTGCATAGGTACAGCCTGCATGATTGCATGACTGTAGGGAAAGTACATAACAAGACCCTGGGTGATTACATGCCTGCAAGGGTAATATCTGGTGGATTACTGAAGTACATAGCAAGTGAGTGGGTGATTTTATAAGTTCATGAGTACAGACTGGGTGATTACTGAACTACTAAGATACTGCCTGACTGATTACAGGAGTGCAAAGGTAGTGACTGGGCGATTTTAAAAGTACATTAGCACTGACTGAATGATTACATAAATACAAGAAAAGTGCGTATGTGATTGAAAGAGTGCAACCGGATTAAAGGACTACATGGGTAACACCTCGGTGATTGCATGACTACAGGGATAATGTCTGGGGATTTACATGACTACATAGCAAGTGACTGGGTGATTTTATAAGTGCATGGGTACTTCTTGGGTGATTGCAGGACTACAGAGGTAGAGCCTGAGTAAATAAAAGAGTGCAAAAGTAGTGCCTGGGTGATTTCATAATAGCATAACTACTGGCTGAGTGATTACATGAGTACAAAGGTAGTGCCTCCGTGATTCAAGGAGTACAGCAGTAGTGCCTGGGTGATTATATAACTACATGAGTAATACCCTAGTGATTGCATAACTGCATAGATAGTTCCTAAATGATTGCATCAGTGCAGCAGTAATTCCTGTGTGATTACAGCACTGCATATGTAGTGCCAGCATCATTGTAAGACTGCATGATGAGTACTTGGGTGTTTTTATAACTGCATGACAGTTGGGCCTAGCCAAACATAAAGCAGCACACTATTACATGACTCAACTATAAGACTGTCCATATTGTTAAAAGCACGCACACATATGTCTCTACCTTTTCAAATCATCATGATATCTAAAAGAAATATGTCTACAATATTTCTGAAATATAGTAAAACCTAGAAAATGAGACATGTACTAGATCTGCCTGAGTGATTCCAAAACTCCATGGGTAGTGCTTGGGTGATTGTATGACTGCAAGGGTACTCACTGGATAATTGCAGAAGAAGATGGATAGTGACTAGCTAATTGCATGAGTGCAAACATACACATTGACTGCATGGATAAGTGTATAAATAGCACCTGAAGGGATAGATGAGTCATTGAGTACTGCGTAGGTGAATAGATGAATGCAACAGAAGGGCATGGGTGATTTTACGACTGCAAGGGTAGTGTGTAGGTTATTACATGACTGCATAGGTACAGCCTGCATGATTGCATGACTGTAAGGAAAGTACATAACTACACCCTGGATAATTACATGCCTGCAATGGTAATATCTGGTGGATTACTGAAGCACATAGCAAGTGAGTGGGTGATTTTATAAGTCATGAGTACCGCCTGGGTGATTACTGAACTACTAAGATACTGCCTGACTGATTACAGGAGTGAAAAGGTAGTGACTGGTTGATTTTAAAAGTACATGAGTACTGGCTGAATGATTACATAAGTACAAGAAAAGTGCGTATGTGATTGAAAGAGTACAAGGGGATTAAAGGACTACATGGGTAACACCTCGGTGATTGCATGACTACAAGGATAATGTCTGGGGATTTAAATGACTACATAGCAAGTGACTGGGTGGTTTTATAAGTGCATGGATACTTCTTGGGTGATGTTATGTTATGCTAATTAGATTTTTAGAGCGCAGCGATTACCCTGAGGTGTCCTGGCGCTATGCACTGCCTGCAAGTTAACGGGAAGTATAATCAATGAGTGAACAACCAGGTCTTCAGTCCCTTCCTGAAAGAAAGAAGATCCGCTGCATTCCTCAGATGGAACGGCAGATCATTCCAAGCCTTGGATGTGCATGTGATAAAACTCCTGCCTCCCCAGCTAGCCTTTTTAAATGTGGGGATTTGGACATTTTTTGCTCCTGTGGACCGAAGAGTCCTCCCAGGAATATACCATTTACACTTTTGCCTCAGATGGTCAGGGCCTGTTCCATTAAGGGCTTTGAAGGCGATACAAAGGGCCTTAAAACGTACCCTTTGTTTCACAGGAAGCCAGTGTAGTTGAATTCATTCTTTTTTAACAGAGATTGCAGGGTGATTGCAGAACTACTGAGGTAGAGCCTGAGTAAATAAAGGAGTGCAAAAGTAGTGCCTGGGTGATTTCATAACAGCATGACTACTGGCTGAGTGATTACATGAGTACAAAGATAGTGCCTCCGTCATTCAAGTAGTGCAGCAGTAGTGCCTGGGTGATTATATACCATGAGTAATACCTTAGTGATTGCATAACTGCATAGATAGTGCCTAAATGATTGCTTCAGTGCAGCAGTATTGCCTGAGTGATTACAGCACTGCATATGTAGTGCCTGCATCATTGTAAGACTGCATGACGACTACTTGGGTGTTTTTATAACTGCATGACAGTTGGGCCTAGCCAAATATAAAGCAGCAGACTATTACATCACTCAAATACAACTCTCTCCAAACCTTACAAATTCACCAAACAAAGTTCAATTTCAAGCAAACATCAAAACTCATGCGGCATACTTCAACTGTACCTCTCTAGAAACTTGAAAAAAAGAAGCCTAATTAATAACACCTTATGCTGCATCTTCACCATTCTACTACTACTCACAGTCTTAACCCTACATAAAAAGCAGCAACACCTCTTTATTATACATCAAGCACCTTCAAATATATAAGGCATCTGAAAATACATATACAAGTAGAAACATACTTCAAACAGAAGTCCATACACACCTTAAAACTTGACAGACTCTACCTCTAAATTTAAAGCAACAGCTAAAATTATGCGGTATAAATGGCGTCTGAGTAATAACTCATCCGCGATGCTCCGCCGGCCGGTCTCCCAGTAATTATCTACATAGCCCCGTATATTCTGGGATTACAATCCAAAAACACATGCGGCAAAACCCACAGATGAAGCAACCCCAATACCTGCAGATTGTCCTTATCTACGTCGATCGGCACGGAAAAGCAGGAACCGATCAGGCATGGTGGCAGACTCTCCTCCCAGCAAGCCCCGATTCAGCCTGCCTGGATCGGACATCTCTGGCGTCTCCAGCCCTATGGCAAGATTCCCCAGCTACGCGGCCATGTAGCAGCATACCATTCGCGATCTACAATCGCCTGCATCCCCTGAAGGAAGCTCCCCTGGCACGGCTGTTTCACAAACAGCGCACCGACTTCCAAGCAAGCTGCTACATCCACAGGAGACATTCTAACATCAAAGGATTCTGCTATCAGCAAGTAAGGATGGCTGGGCGGGGGACCAAATCGCTGAAAACTAAATCTCTGCAACAACACAATTTGACTATGACTGCAGCATTGCAATCTAGCACTGCGACCTCCAAAAATCGACAAAAACGGCTGGACTTGCGTGGCGCTAGGAGCAAGGAGAAAAGTGAATGCGCAGGCAAAACTGACAAAACGGACAATGCTAAATAAAATCTGATGAAAGGACTCAGAGACCCCGGTAATTTTCAGCCATTGATCACAAGCAGCTTTGCGCCAAGTGAGGGAATGGGACACAAACTGCAGGAAATGGGACAGGAGGAGAAGCGGGAGAAGCAAGAGGGAAGGGGACTGAATAACCAAACGGAAGGCGATGCTCTGGTAGACCCCCTCACCACAGCGCGCGAGGTTATAATAAACCCGACTCTCCTTACTACCCCAATTACCTGCACTGGTGCTGAGAATGATGTGTATAATAATGTGTATAATAATGTAATGACTGATGACCTCCAAAAACACAAAGACACTACAGGAGACACTGTAGGAGAAGAACCTGGAATCATCAATGGAGAACCCCTTGCCAACATGGCAGATCCTGGAGTAGTAACGCGGGGAGAGAGTGACAAATCCCATCGCCATCTCCCCAAAACACCTGACAACACGGAGAAGTTCTACTCTCTACTCTCTAACCGACGATTCAGAACTTTCAGATCTGAGCATTTCGGCCCCCAGTGAAGAAGAGGAGTATAACTGGAACAGTAGCTCAAATTCAGACCCACCTACAAGAAATATGGGTCAGAAAAAACATCAAAGGAAAAAGGGGAATCGGAGTAAAAGGTATCAGACCCCTGAAAGAGGAAGTGGAGGAGATCTTAAATGGGACTACTCAGCATCACAACTTTCAGATATGTCCAATCTAACTGGGGCTTCAGGGGGCAATCGAACTATCACAGGCAGCACTGAAGAAGCAGAACGGGGAGCCATTAATGAACCCGCATTGGCAGTGGTACTACAGTCAATTAAGAGCTTCCAGGAGGAGGTCAAAGCAGACAATCGCAGATCACGCCTAGCCACCAAAAAACTGCATGGAACTGTCAGGAAGGTGGGCAGAACATGTGCCGAAATAGCAGATCCAATGGCCTCCGTTGAATTACAAACGGAAAATCTGGAAATAGATTTAAGCACTTTGAAGTCACAAGGAGAGGAACATGAGGGCATTGTCAAGGATCTAATGTGGAAGATGGAAGAACAAGAAAATAGACAACGGCGCAATAATCTTCGTATCCTAGGCATCCCAGAAGGAGCGGAAGGGAATGATCCCAGGAGCTTTATGATTACGCTTTTCAAGGGAGCCTTCCCGGAACTACACACTTGGGACTGGGACAAAGAGATTCAAGGTGCACACAGATTTCTTTTAACACCCTCAAAGCACCCTACAACCACGCCTCAGCATCCGCGTGCGATGCTCTTATATTTTGGCAACTTTCTTTTGTGCCAAATACTCTATGATCTGGCTAGACCCACAACCAAGAAAGAATTTAACGGAATAACTTTCTTTACCAGGCCTGATTTTGCCCACGCCACGGTTGAGCGTAGATGGAGGTTGAGACAGCTCTTCACTCCTTTTCAAAAACTTGGAGCAGATGTGTACTTAGAGAATCCTGCACAACTGAAGATAGTATACGAGGGGACCTTGCGCAGTTTTATTTCTGAATTACAGGCCCAAGCATATCTGCAAGAGCTGACCAGTCGAAATGGGGACAAACTTTAATGATCAAGTACTTTTTAAAATACACTTCAGTGAGAAGTCTTATCTCCAGAATGTTAATGTTGTACATATTCTATTCTTCCTGATCTCTCCTTCCCCTTACTTTCACTTAAAGTCACATGTTTATACAAGGACAGTATAATAGGTCGGATCGTTCGGAGTCTAGGTTGCATTAATAACTAACACTAGCCTTGAACGCAAATATGCAGAATGCTCTTGTATTTTTTTCTTGTTTTCTCTTTTTTGTTGTTTTTCTCTTAGGTCGCTTTAGCATGCATGTCATTTCAGTTAGAGGACCACAAATAGGAAGGGGGTAAGCCGGCGGAGGGAAGCGGGGTTTTGATTGCTCGGATGCCATTACCCTGGCTTGAGCTTTTGCCAGGTAACCTCAGTGATAGGTGGTGGGAGGGGAGGTGCTGCTGCTCGGGGGGGGGGTTGGCACAACGGGAGGCAGGGATGTAGGTTTTTTTTTTGTTCTTCTCTAGATACAACCTGGCAGTTAACATAAATAACTAAGTTACGCATAGCCACGATCAATATATGCGGCCTCAATTACGCCAAAAAAAGACAGAATTTGGCAGCTGGACTCCGGCAATTAAAGGCTGATCTGATCTGCTTGCAAGAAACGCACATTGACGCACATTTATTAGAGACATTAGGGTACACACTAGTTTGGGGCCACGAAACAAAGCACACGGACACGTGGGGTTGCGATCCTGACAGCTAATCCCTATTTACAATTTAGACGCACAACAGTAGATCAGCTCGGGAGATGGGTAATCACGGAATGCCACAGGAATAATGGAGATCCAATCACTATATGCTCCATCTATAGCAGCACCTAAGATGACCCAACAGTGTTCCTCCACATTAATAACGCATTAGCTGCCTGGCCACTTCCGGTAATAGTCTGTGGGGATTTTAATATTTTGCCCTCCGATAAGAGTATAAGCGCAGAATCAGGATGGGTCTACAGTGGGTGTAAACCTAAAGTATTCCGGGCATTAAAGGCACTTTGTAGGGAACATGCACTTACCGATCTTTGGAACTAGCAGGACCCTACAGATCCTGGCTTTACGTTCTTCTCCCACCCACACAACAAACATGTAAGAATAGATTTTATATTAGTGTCTCAAACTTTACTCCATGACTGCTCAATTGAGAAAACCCCTCGTATATTGGCTGACCACAATCCCCCTAATTGTAGAGCTTAAGGGGAGAGGATCTAAGGGCGGGGGTGCCTTCACATGGAGTTTTGAGCGTACCCTTCTTTTCAATGAGGATTATTATGAGGGTGTGGATTTCTCAATTTTTTAAGGAGAATATAGGGAGTGCTGGAATCGAAGTTATGTGGGACACTCTTAAAGCAGGAATACGTGGGGAAACACTCCGGGGCATAGTAGCAAGGGCAGTATCGCCACTTTAGCGGCACTTTTTGCCGCTAAAGCGGCGATATTTTTATCGCCCTATCAGCAAGCTGTCGCTAACAGGCATTAGCGACAGCTTTCTGGCGATAGCGGCCGGTTTCCCTATCGCCTTGCATGCCAGCGATAATTATCGCTAATGATGTGCAAGGTAGGCGTTCCCAACTAAAAGCGACTGAAAACAGTCGCTAACACAACTTCCCCCTATTAGCAACGCACGCGAAGCGATAAAAAAACTTGCGCTAAGCGCGATTATCGCTAGAATTTAACACCTGCTAAAAACATGACTTACCTGTTTGTTCAATGGGAGGTGGATTGTCAGGCTAAATCCCCTATGGCGTTAATATCGCTGGATTTCCAGCGATAATCACGCATTTCGCCGCTATCGCTGGATATTTTATCGCATTGGAGATAAACGTTGCTAATAACATGTTATCTCCGCGGTAAAGACCAGCGGTACGCGGCGATAAAAAAAAACGCGCTAAGTGCGATTATCACTAGAATTTAACACCTGCTAAAAACATGACTTACCTGTTTGTTCAATGGGAGGTGGATTGTCAGGCTAAATCCCCCATGGCGTTAATACGTGAATATCGCTGGATTTCCAGCGATATTCACGCATTTCGCCGCTATCGCTGGATATTTTATCGCATTGGAGATAAATGTTGCTAATAACGTGTTATCTCCGCGGTAAAATCCAGCGGTACGCGGCGATAAAAAAAATGCGCTAAGCGCGGTTTGCGATAATTATCGCAAGTTGTTGCTAATATCCCCCCAGATTTTTATTATCCCTGAATAAAAAAAACGAGATATGATAATTTATACTCAAGACAGATTAGCCGCTGCAGAAGAAGAAATGATCACAGCAATTAGAACTGGGGGTGATTTTGAGGAGGCACAGGCAAAAGTGACAGTGGCAAAGTCTGCAGCTATGGAGATAATAGCTAAAGGTGCTGCGGACAAACTGGCAGCTTGGCGGGAGGAAGCTTATGAGTGTAGCGAACAGGTGGGTCATCATCTTGCTGTCAGAGCTAGGCAAAAACCCTGATAAAGGCTTGATTTCAGACCCAGCTGGAATTCGAAAAGTATTTTATTCATATTATTAAAAGCTGTACTGTGAGGATACGATAGGAAACTTGGAGGACGTTGTATCTTACCTTAATCAGATCCCATCTCACAGGAGGATCAGCTTCAGTTGGATGAACTCCCGCAATGGATAGAGATATTATTGTGTCTCAACAGTTTCTCCAGCGGTAAGGCCGCGGGCCTTGATAGCATACCCCTTGAGTTTTATAAAAAAATGTCAACTCAGCTGAAGGAATGCATGACGCAGCTATTTACTCATGTATTCATGGGCAGCAGACCCCCGGAATCCTGGTCACAGGCTAAAGTGATTGTTTTTCTTAAAAAATATAAAACCCCATCGGAACCCGGATCTTACCGGCCCATAACACTAATTAACAGTGACAGTAAAATCTATTTTAAAATACTGGCTACACGATTGGCCTCTGTTATTCATAAGGTTATCTCCAGTCAACAACATGGGTTCATTCCTGGGCGGGGGACAACGGATCATATTAGAATGGTTATTTCACTTCTCGATGCTGCCGATCGCATTTATACTGTTAGATGCAGAAAAGGCCTTTGACAGAGTCTCCTGGCCGTTTTTATGGGAGACTCTGTCAAGGGTCGGAATAGGAACTGGACTTTTACAGGCCTTCAAAATGCTTTACTTTTGTCCCACCACAAGATTATTTGTTAATGGAGCACTTACAGACGCTTTTAAAATTACCAGGGGCACCCGGCAGGGATGCCCAAGCTCGCCACTACTATTTGCAATATATATAGACCCCTTTTTACGACAATTAGAACACAACAGGGCTATTAGGCCTATTGTAACCCATGGCTGGGAAACCAAAGTTCTGGCATACACCGATGATATTGCGTTAGTGACTCCTTATCCTGATGCAGCTATAGATGAAATCGAATTAGAAGCAGCAAGATTTGGGACACTCTCAGGGTATTCCCTCAATCATAGCAAAACACAAATTGTCTGCAATGAGAACGTCACTACTAACGACACTCAAGCAGTAAAAAATGCAATATATCTTAGTGTCGATATCTCTGCAAACATCGATAATATTGTGAGAGATAATGTTGAGCCACTAATCGCTAAAACGAAACCTGATTTGGTGAGATTGCATAATCTACATTTATCCATCATAGGTAGATGCAACATTATCAAAATGTTGTTTTTTCCTAAATTTTTGTATTTGTTGCGCGTAATCCTGCTTGAATTTAAC
Source organism: Calotriton arnoldi (assembly GCA_963921515.1). Classification (NCBI taxonomy): domain Eukaryota; kingdom Metazoa; phylum Chordata; class Amphibia; order Caudata; family Salamandridae; genus Calotriton; species Calotriton arnoldi. Next base: position 785,724 of record CAWUFW010004950.1, on the reverse strand, counting down.
ACCAAATGCTTTAAAGGAATTGAGGACTTATTTTCACGATTTATCTGGGGATACGCCAAACCTAGAAGAGCATATAAATATCTCTCTTTACCCAAGGAACGGGGAGGTCTGGCCCTACCAAATATTAGATTATATTACTGGGCTACTACAATACTGTATAATCTAGTGCTTATACAGGAGAAGACGAGGGATAACTTGACAGAAGAAACTCCGACCCCGCTGGAACTTGTAATGGGGGAGAGGCGTGGGGCTGGGTTTGGCGATATCTAAATGAGAATCACTTTAAGAAGGTCCGCTTCAAAACGCTACAAGGGGGATTTAGAATTATGAAATCAGTCCGGAAATTAACTTGTCTGTGTCGTTTAAACTTTTACACACCACTTTGCAACAACACTAACCTGCCAGAGATTTTTAAAGGCCCAATTATCAAAAAATGGTGCGAAGCGGGCCTGAATAAGCTTGGCAACTTTTTGGGCCCAGCAGGGTTTGTCTCCTTCGAAAATCTTAGAGAATCATTTCTGCTAGATAGGAGAGATTTTTTCAAATATCTACAAGTTCTGGATTTTTTAAATAAGAAAGGGGGAGACCCGTTAGGATTTGGCAATAATGATATTATAGATAAGTTAAGAAAGAGTAGAGATCTATCTATTGGAGTGGTCTATAACTTTTTCAACTCATTAATGCCAGATGACATGGAGGATCGGGCGTCAAAGTGGAAAAATGAGACTGGAATTCCGGAAAGTTTATTTTTTCATTCAGCTAAGTTAGCACAGAATATTTTAATTCCGGTCCGGCTCCAGGCTCAATATTATAAATCATGTTTTTTGCTGTATTATACCCCGAAAAGGATTGCTAAATGGGGATCGGGGAGAGGAACTCTCTGCCCTCGTTTTGCTTTATTTCAGGCAGATCTTAGCCACATCTTTGCCTCCTGTGATGTACTGAGTAAGTTAAAACAAGAAATCACCTGCTTCTTCAAAGAGGCCTTAGGAGTTGACTGCTCTCTTACTGCAACCTTGATAGGACTAGGGGTAGCTCAGGACATGCAGGGGAAGCCCGGGGAAGAATTTGTGTTTATTGGAATGGTGATCCTGTGCCTATATCTAGCATCTGCCTGGCTGGATCCTAATCCCCCTGGGTTCCAGCAATGGCTTTCTCGGTTACTTGCAAACTATAACTTTGAAAAGGCCATATATGCAAGAAGGAGACAGCGCTCCCGAGCAAAAGGTCGGAAAATCTGGGCACCATTGGCTAGATGGATTGAGAAGAATCAGTGAAGTTTTAAATACAAAACAACCTATACCTGAATTAAAGACAACGGAGTGAGGCCAACTCCAAGGGGGTGGGCAGGGAGGGAGGGGTGGGACAGGGGGGGAAACCAAATAATGCATTACTCTGATTTCCGTCACTCCTTTGGTTGTTGTAATGTGTTTTATTTTCGTACACAATGAATTGTAACTGCTGAGTATATCACTACCATTTATACATTAATAAAAATATTTAATAAAAAATAAAAGTATGCGGTATACTACAAATGTACATATCCCCACACTAAAACAAACTACCATAATGACTAATCCATATTCCAATATACACATAATACTATATAGAATCTATTTCAAACAACATTTAAGTGCAATGAAACAAACTACAATAAACATCTCTACATTTAATAATATATTTCAAACATCAAAGTTCTTGATTAATTTTTTACTTTTTAAAATAAAACTAACACATAATACACCTCACAAATTTATAACTCACCTTCCAAATTCATTTGTAGAATATGAAATATCAGAAACTCAGAAAGAATTTTCTTATGCACACAATCAATGTAATGCAAAACCAGTAATGGCAAAGTTTCCCTCTCTTTCTCCACACAAATAAATGTAAGTAACAAATCACATTGCTTCCTACATTATTACAAATTCTAAAACACATTTCTATTGGTTAGACATATTAACCCTTACCAACTGACTTCTAAAAGTACCCAAACTGCTTCTTGAATAGCGATGGAGCCGATAATTCATACGGGAGTTCAAAAATATATTACAAATAAAAATACCACTATTTTTTAAAAACACACCACTTCTAAAGATGCTACTAATTTGGGAAATCTTACTTTAATAAGATTTCACTTATATATAAATTACAATTTCACATTTTAAGTCTACAGTTAAGTTTCAACCCTTCCCCCATTCTGCCTAATGCCAGTTTCCATAGTAACAGTTCATGGAACACTCAACTGAACTGACAGGTCTCAAGTTCACCATATTTTCAAGTTCACCACACAATGTTGCAAATGCAAACAGCAGGTGTGGTTGACATTTCTAAAATATAAGCTTATCCTATCTACTGTGCCTTTCAAACATTTTTTACTAACCAATAAGAAACATGCTTTTTAAATGGGAGACATCCATTACCACGCGGGCATTGCATCGCAATGCCTTTACATCGCGGGTATTACAACGCAAGTCGTTACAACGACTTGCACTGGATGGCGCTCTAACCTAAGGAATAGTATGATTTACTATTCCAACACCTTCCCTACTGTACGTAGACTGGTGTTGGAATAGTAAATCATACCATTCCTAAGTCCAGCGCCCTCCAGCGCAAGTCGTTGTAATGACTAGCGTTGTAAAAACTGCGATGTAACGTACCGCGATCATTTTGATCGCGTTGTAACGTCACATATTCTTTTTAAATACAGTAACATGCACCCTATTTTTGAATATACAATGTTCTTAAACAGCCAATCAATTCTCTACTTTTTAAAAAACAGCATCTTGTCCACCATTTTACATACCTCTCATTCTACCAACTGACTACCTCAGCTACAGACATCTTTTCATTACTTCCAGACATCCCTTCAAGATGCTTACAGTGTGGATTGTTGGACACAGCTATGTTTTCTGGTGCAAAAGGTATACTGAACGCAGAGGTATTGACAAAGACCAAGCTTTGCAAAATGTGGATATTAAATGGATTGCACAGAGAGGATTAAAGTGGCACCAATTGATGCCTTTGGTTAAAACCTATTTGCATCTCCAACCCCCTGACCTCATGATTGTGCACTGTGGTGGCAATGACCTAGGCACATTGACTGGGGTAGGTCTGGAAATGCTAATGAAGGACACCTTTGCACAATTGATGTTGCTTTTACCTCAAACTATCTTTGTATACTCTAACATATGCCAAAGACAGAAACAGAAATGGAAGTGGTCATATCAATTCTGCCCACAGATTGAAAAAGCTAGAAAGAATGTCAATGAAGCTGTTTCTGGTTACCTCAGAGACCATAGGATGGGCTCCATATATATCAACAATCTACGTTTTGATATGGATGGCATCTACAGAAGTGATGGAGTACACTTCACAGATCAGGGAAACAGAGTCTTCCTCAACAACCTAAAGCTCTGCATCGGCACTTACATGTAGCTACAACAAACTCACGATGAAAACAAGGGCTCTTTTTAGAGCCACCCTATAACTTAATACTGATTATTAATTTTTTTACACATTTGTTTTTGGGGGGGGATTCGCGCACCCAGCGCGAATTCACAAAACAAAAGCACAAACTCAATGCACTACAACACAACACACTTTTCAACTCTATCAATTATTTTTTAATTTTACATATTTTTAACAACTCTATCAATTGTAATCTTGACATTAACTTCAATCACAGTACCTTTTTAAAACAACTTCACAAATACAACACTACCTTCTACATTATATACTACTTAATTATTTATTTAAGGTGGATTCGCGAAGCCAACGCAATGTTACATGGGGGGGCCGCGCTGAGAGCCGCGTTGGAGTTGCGACTCCAAACTCGAAACAATAAAAAAACGATCCACCTCAATTATTTCGTATTCGCCCCGGGGACCCCATCCCCCGGGGCTTACAGAAGGGGGACCGCATGGCCCCCCTCCTCAGGCCAATAGTGGCCCTGGGGACCCCATCCCCTGGGGCCTGGCCTCTTCTTAAAAAAAATTGAATTAGAGTAGGGGGGCCACGTGGCCTCCCTCCCGGGCCACATCTGGCCCCAGGGACCCCATCCCCGGGGCAGCCCTTAGCGATGGGGAACGTGGGGGGAGCCCCAATGCCCCCACGGTCCCAGCCGGCTCTCCGCCTCCTGCGGGAGCAGGCATTGCTTTTGGACAAGGGGAAGTGCTGACATGCAGCTCCCTGTGTCCAAAAGCAATCTGCTTTGCTTCATTGAAGCAAGAGCAGGTTTTCCAAACCAGTGTTTGCTATGACAGGGTGGGAGCCGTGCTCCCGCCCTGTCATAGCAAACAGCAATGTCCTGGGGGTGGGCACCCTGGTACATTGCAGGAGCCGGCCCTAGGGGGTGGCGGTCCCCAGGGCCATCAAGGGCTCCAGGAGGGGGGCCGCGCAGCCCCCTCCCTAAATTTGCATAGCCCCGGGGAGGTGGTGGTCCCCGGGGCTTGGGGGGCCAGTGAGGCCCCCGCCTTATAATTACAAATGCCCTGGGAAGGTGACGGTCCCAGGGGCAGTGTGGGGGGGTTAGGACCCCCCCCACGCATTTAGTGGACAAGTCCCGGGGAGGTGGCAGTCCCCGGGGCTGCGGGGGTCCCCGCGGGCCCCCGCAAACTAATTAATGATTGCCCCCGGGACCTGGCCCACCCAGGGGCTTATAAAAAACGAAGCGCGGGAGACCGCACTTTGTTTTTTTTATTTTCTCTTACGGATTTGCGCACCCAGCGCGACTTCGGACATTTTTTTTATTAAATGCTTTTTTTGGGCCTTGGGGTCCTTGTGGGACCCCCTGAGCAGGGCTAGCAGGTCAGGGTGTTTCTACCCTGCCCCCTTTTCTTGTTTTTCAACCTTTTTTCCACTGTTTTCTTGCGACTCGGTTACCGAGTCACAAGATGGCTGCCAACACTTCCTGGTTTGGAGTGTTGGCAGCCAATGAGAAGTCAGCTCGTGCTCAGGAGGAGTTGCGACTCCTCCTTGGTGCTCAGATAATGATATTTTTCTTTTTTTAATTTCTCAGGAACTACTGAACGGATTTACACCATTTAAAAAAAGGTCCTTTCTAAACCAAGGGCTACCTTTTTGTCAAATTTGGTGTAATTCCGTTTAGCAGTTCGGGCTGTAACTTGTTTCAAAATTCCTATGGAAATTAACATGGGGAAAACGCATTTTGGGACCCCCCTTTTTTCTCGGCCCCCACTTGACAAATCACCCCGAAACTTTCAAGACAGGAGCTGACGGAAGCGGGCCATTCGTTTTTGAAACTTTCGCGAAGATTCGTCAAACGGCGCCAAAGATATTGGCAAAAGAAAAAACGCTTTTTGAATAGAAACACGGTCCAAACTATAACTACCTACTGGTGACCGCCATTAGTTAATATATATATATACATATATTATCTACTGGCGGTCGCCAGTAGATAGTTATAGTTACAACCTATTATCCATAGGAAATCCGCGACATTCTATTTGAAATAACTCTCTTGCCGGTTGACGTATCTTCGCGAACTTTTCAAACTTCGTGGGGCGCTCCGGTCCGCTCCTACCCTGAAAGTCTCGGGGTGATACGTCAAGCGGGGGCCGAGAAAAAGGGGGTCCCAAAACGCGTTTTCCCCATGCATTTTCCCATAGGAAACTTTAGACACGGCTACAGCCCGAACTGCTGAACGGAATTACACCAAATTTGGCAAAGAGGTAGTTCTTGGTTCAGAAAGAACCCTTTTGTTAAATGGTGTAAATCCGTTCAGTAGTTGCTGAGAAAATGAAAAGTAAAAAGTTAGTGATATCTAGGGACGAGTAGGGTCCGCGTACCCTCCCGATCACGAGCTGCATGTTAATTGGCTGTCAGCTGGCTGTCAACATTCCGATTCAGGAAATGTTGGCAGCCATTTTGTCCCACGGTAGAACCGAGGGACAGAAACAAGTGCGCAAAGCGCACAAAGGGGGCAGGGTAGAAACACCCTGACCCCTAGGTTTGCTCAGGGGTCCCACAAGGACCCCCTGGGCAAAAATAAAACATTTTTTTAAAAATCGGCAGGATGCGCTCAGGGTGCGCGAATCCTGCCGAAAAAAAAATCGAAGCGCGGTCTCCCGCGCTTTGATGTTAATTGGCCCCCGGGTGGGCCAAGTCCCGGGGCATGCTGGGGGGGTTAATTTTATGTGTGGGGGCCTCTAAGGGCCCCCAAGCCCCGGGGACCACCACCCCCGGGGCTTTATGTACAATGGTGCGGGAGGGCTCTGAGCCCTCCCGCAGCCCCGGGGACCACCACCTCCCCGGGGCTTCTTTTTTTTTATTAAAACCTGTGTGGGGGGCTCCAGCCCTCACAAGCCCCGGGGACCACCACCTCCCCGGGGCACTAAGAAAAATTACAATGGGGGTCCGTTTTGGACCCCCAGAGCCCCGGGGAGCACCACCTCCCCGGGGATGTGCACTGAATGGGAGGGGGCCGCGCGGCCCCCTCCTGGAGCCCTTGATGGCCCTGGGGACCACCACCCCCAGGGCCGGCTCCTGCAGTGTCCCGGGGTGCCTACCCCCGGGACACTGCTGTTTGCAATGACAGGACGGGAGCCTCGCGGCTCCCGTCCTGTCATTGCAAACTTGCTTTGGATATTGGAAGAGAGAGCAGGGAACCTGCTCTCTCTTCCAATATCCAAAGCCGATTGCTTTCCACATGGGGAGCTGCATCTTAGCAGCTCCCCATGTGTAAAGCAATGCCGGCTCCCGTAGGACACGGGGAGCCGGCGGGACTGTGGGGGATTGGGGACCCCCCACAGTCCCCAACGAGAGGGCCAGCCCCGGGGGATGGGGTCCCCGGGGCAAGTAGTGGCCCGAGAGGGGGCCACGCGGCCCCCTCCCCCCAATTTTTTTTTTTTTAAAAACGATCGGGCCTGCAGGCCCCGCCCCTTCCTTCACCACTCTGCAAACGCGCCCCTGGCGCGTTTGCAGAGGGGGAACGAATTCCCCTTGAATACTGGGGGTCCCTGGGGGCCAACTAGCCCACCAGGAACCTCCAGTATGCGCCAGGGGCCTGCCTTGCAGAGAGGTGTACAGAGGCCACGCCCCTTTTTACACCTCTCTGCAACGCAGCTCTATGGCGCTTTTTGGAGGTATATGGTGGGCTAGTTGCACCCCAGGGACCCTCAGGATTCAAGGGGAGTTAATCCCCCGACTTAAAACGCGCCACGGGGCGTGTTTGCACAGTGGTGAAGGGAGGGGCAGGGCTTCAGGTGACATGTGTGCAAACAGGCCCCGTGGCGCGTTTTAAGATGGGGAATTAAATCCTCTTCAATCCTGAGGGTCCCTGGGGCCAACTAGCCCAACAGGTACGTCCAGAAAGCGCCACAGAGCTGCGTTGCAGAGAGGTGTAAAAAGGGGTGTGGCCTCTGTACATGTCTCTGCAACGCAGCCCCTGGCGCATACTGGAGGTTCCTGGTGGGCTAGTTGGCCCGTAGGGACCCTCATGATTCAAGGGGACTTAATCCCCCAACTTAAAACGCACCACGGGGCGCGTTTGCACAGATGTCACCTCAGGCCCCGCCCCTCCCTTCACCATTGTGCAAATATTCCTCTAAAATCAGCCGAAATCCGAATTCCGATTTACTCACCTGTTATCAGGAGAGACCTCAGTGCTGCATCTTTCAGCCCAGTACTGATCCTCAAAAGTAATTTTAACCGTACTTACCGGTAACTTGAATTTCCTTCATAGGCTAACATTGACTGGTTTCACTTGGAAATTCTTCTAAGTGTGGAGTTTTGGAACTTTAAAATATTCCTCTAAAATCAGCCGAAATACGAATTCCGATTTACTCACCTGTTATCAGGAGAGACCTCAGTGCTGCATCTTTCAGCCCAGTACTGATCCTCAAAAGTAATTTTAACCGTACTTACCAGTAACTTGAATTTCCTTCCATAGGATATCATTGCCTGCTTTTTGCTGAAAAAGTTTCTAAGTGTTGATTTTTGAAACATACAAATATTCCTCTAAAATCAGCCGAAATCCGAATTCAGATTTACTCACCTGTTATCAGGAGAGACCTCAGTGCTGCATCTTTCAGCCCAGTACTGGTCCTGAAAAGTAATTTTAACCGTACTTACCAGTAACTTGAATTTCCTTACATAGGCTAACATTGACTGGTTTCACTTGGAAATTCTTCTAAGTGTGGAGTTTTGGAACTTTAAAATATTCCTCTAAAATCAGCCGAAATACGAATTCCGATTTACTCACCTGTTATCAGGAGAGACCTCAGTGCTGCATCTTTCAGCCCAGTACTGATCCTCAAAAGTAATTTTAACCGTACTTACCGGTAACTTGAATTTCCTTCATAGGCTAACATTGACTGGTTTCACTTGGAAATTCTTCTGTGTGTGGAGTTTTGGAACTTTAAAATATTCCTCTAAAATCAGCCGAAATACGAATTCCGATTTACTCACCTGTTATCAGGAGAGACCTCAGTGCTGCATCTTTCAGCCCAGTACTGATCCTCAAAAGTAATTTTAACCGTACTTACCGGTAACTTGAATTTCCTTCATAGGCTAACATTGACTGGTTTCACTTGGAAATTCTTCTAAGTGTGGAGTTCTGGAACTTTAAAATATTCCTCTAAAATCAGCCGAAATACGAATTCCGATTTACTCACCTGTTATCAGGAGAGACCTCAGTGCTGCATCTTTCAGCCCAGTACTGATCCTCAAAAGTAATTTTAACCGTACTTACCGGTAACTTGAATTTCCTTCATAGGCTAACATTGACTGGTTTCACTTGGAAATTCTTCTAAGTGTGGAGTTTTGGAACTTTAAAATATTCCTCTAAAATCAGCCGAAATACGAATTCCGATTTACTCACCTGTTATCAGGAGAGACCTCAGTGCTGCATCTTTCAGCCCAGTACTGATCCTCAAAAGTAATTTTAACCGTACTTACCAGTAACTTGAATTTCCTTCCATAGGATATCATTGCCTGCTTTTTGCTGAAAAAGTTTCTAAGTGTTGATTTTTGAAACATACAAATATTCCTCTAAAATCAGCCGAAATCCGAATTCTGATTTACTCACCTGTTATCAGGAGAGACCTCAGTGCTGCATCTTTCAGCCCAGTACTGGTCCTGAAAAGTAATTTTAACCGTACTTACCAGTAACTTGAATTTTCTTCCATAGGCTAACATTGACTGGTTTCACTTGGAAATTCTTCTAAGTGTGGAGTTTTGGAACTTTAAAATATTCATCTAAAATCAGCCGAAATACGAATTCCGATTTACTCATCTGTTATCAGGAGAGACCTCAGTGCTGCATCTTTCAGCCCAGTACTGATCCTCAAAAGTAATTTTAACCGTACTTACCAGTAACTTGAATTTCCTTCCATAGGATATCATTGCCTGCTTTTTGCTGAAAAAGTTTCTAAGTGTTTATTTTTGAAACATACAAATATTCCTCTAAAATCAGCCGAAATACGAATTCCGATTTAATCACCTGTTATAAGGAGAGACCTCAGTGCTGTATCTTTCAGCCCAGTACTGGTCCTGAAAAGTAATTTTAACCGTACTTACCAGTAACTTATATTTTCTTCCATAGGAATCCATGGTCTGGTTTTCAGCAGAAAAGTTTCAAAGTGTCGATTTTCACAAACTACAAATATTCCTTAAAAATCGCCTGTATGACTTAAACGCATTCTTTCAACTGTTTACAGGAGATGCACCAGTGCTGGATCCAGGATCCAACACTGAGTAAGAAAAAGTAACGATAACAGTTTTTACCTGCTAAGTGAATTTCCTTCCATAGGATAACATTGGTGATTCTATGAGAAAAAGTTTCTAAGTGTCAACTTTTAAAATACAATAATATTCCTTAAAAATCACGACTGTAACCAAAACGCTTTTACTCAACTGTTTACAGGAGATGTACCAGGACTGAATCTAGGATCCAGTCCTGTGGTTAGAAAAGTAATCCATAAAGTAACTAATTGCATTTAACTAGAAATTCACATTGAGCTGAATGTTGCATTGTGTTTGAAAATGTGTTGCCCATTGCAACAACTGTAACTACTGTACTTAAAAGTCTATTGCCTATGTGCAAAGTATTTAAACTAAAGTAATTCATTCTGAGAAAGTATTTTTTGTAATGTAATGTATAATGTAATTACAATGTAATTTAAAAAATAAAATATGTAAAAGAAATTGTTTCTAAAAATGTAGTAAATCAGTATGAAAAAAATTAATATAAAAATTAATACATTTAAAAATTGTCATTTAAAAAACCTTTGAAATTCACTGAAAAAACCGTAGGTTTCAGGCACGTTATAGTTACAAATTAGCATTTTAAAAACCTTTGAAATTCGCTGAAAAACCATAGGTTTCAGACACGTTATAGTTAGAAATTTGCATATAAAAAACCTTTGAAATTCACTGAAAAAACCAGAGGTTTTAGGGACAGTTATAGTTAGTTGGACATTGCACTCGTACAAAACCCGTGAAATTCCCCCGTTATAGTTAGTTCAGCTAACTATAACTCGCGCCCCGCAATGCACTGCTGATGACGTCACATATTACATCACTCATGACATGGTCAGTGACATCACTGATGACATCACTGATGACATCTCAAATGACATCACTGATGACATCATCCACGTGATAATCTGATGCAGCTCCTCACACCCTAATATAACCTTTGATACACCCAATCTAAATTACAGAGTGCCATTCGCAAAACCATAGACACTCCAACACCAATAACTACATACCCACTCACTGATTCTTAGGTCTACACACACACATCCACTCACTCACCCGTACAGTCACTCATACTTATGGTCACTCAGTACAGGACTATCATATGCACTCTTACTCCTATATAGACACTCAAACACCGCCACTCATCCATAGAGGTACTCACACACCTAGTCAGTCATGCAAATAATTAAACACACTGCCATTTACTCACCTATACAGTTATACACACACCAGCTCACTTAATCATACAAATACTAGCACATTGTTACGCTCTTATACAATCACTGATACAAGCACACACTCATCCATACAGCCACTATCACAATCACTCACTCTCGCTTATAGCTATTTATATACTCCAATACACATATATACTGCCTTTCACATATTTAGTTACTCACACATGTACCACTGGGACATACATTCACTCACTAACACACTCTTACACACACTTACCCACCCATACAGTCTATCACAGATGCACTCTTGAAACCATCCACCCAGTGAATCACCCACTCACACATCTATGCACAGTCGCACACACCCCATCCACACAAACACTCAGGCACCCATACAGATACTCATAGAACCAATAAATAACCCATATAGACACTCATGTAGCTATTCGCAAATCCATGCATCCACTTACACACCAACAGACGGATACAGACATTCACACAGTTTAGTCACTAACCCATGCATTCAGTAAGATACGTTTAATCACTCACTTGTAGAGTCAGTCACGCACGTACTAAATCATCCATTCTGACACTTATACACCCACTCATTCTTCAATACGCCTTTCCCAATATATATTAAACATATTTAAACTTTACAGAAACACACAGTCACTGGATGATGTCATCAGTGATGTCATTTGAGATGTCATCAGTGATGTCATCAGTGATGTCACTGACCATGTCATGAGTGATGTAATATGTGACTTCATCAGCAGTGCATTGCGGGGGCGCGAGTTAATAGTTAGCTGAACTAACTATAACGGGGAATTTCACGGGTTTTGTACGAGTGCAATGTCCAACTAACTATAACTGTCCCTAAAACCTCTGGTTTTTTCAGTGAATATATATATACATATATATATTATCTACTGGCGGTCGCCAGTAGATAATTATAGTTAGGACCTAGTTTCCATAAGAAAAGCGTTTTTTCTTTTCCCAATAAGTTTGGCGCCGGATGACGAATCTTCGCGAAATTTTCAAAACTAGTGGGGCGCTCCGGTCAGCTCCTGTCATGAAAGTTTCGGGGTGATTCGCCAAGCGGGGGCCGAGAAAAAAGGGGGGTCCCAAAACGTGTTTTCTCCATGTTATTTTCCATAGGAAACTTTAGACACGGCTACAGCTTGAACTGCTGAACGGAATTACACCAAATTTGGCAAAAAGGTAGCCCTTGGTTCAGAAAGAGCCCTTTTTATTAAATGGTGTAAATCCGTTCAGTAGTTCCTGAGAAATTAAAAAAAAAGAGGTCGGAAAATCAATTTCCCATAGGAAACTTTAGACACGGCTACAGCTCGAACTGCTGAACGGAATTACACCAAATTTGGCAAAAAGGTGGCCCTTGGTTCAGAAAGAGCCCTTTTTTTTAAATGGTGTAAATTCGTTCAGTAGTTGCTGAGAAAATAAAAAAATAAAAGTTTCGATATCTAGAGGCGCGGTGGATCCGCGGACCCTCCCGACCACGAGCTTTATTCTAATTGGCTGTCAACACTCCAAACCAGGAAGTATTGGCAGCCATCTTGTGACTCGGTAGAACCGAGTCACAAGAAAACAGGGAAACAAACACGAAAAACAGGAAAAGGGGGCAGGGTAGAAACACCCTGACCCCCTAGGCCTGCTCAGGGGGTCCCACAAGGACCACCAGGGCCCAAAAAAGCATTTTTTTAAAAAAAATTCCACGAAATTCGTGCTGGGTCCGCGAATCCCGCCGAAATGAAGCGCGGGCTCCCGTGCTTCGTTATTATTTAGCCCCCGGGTGGGCCAAGTCCCGGGGCCATGCCATAATGTAATTGCGGGGGCCCAGGGGGGCCCCCGCAGCCCCGGGACCGCCACCCCCTGGGGCTTTTCTTAAATATTTGCAGGGGCACACGGCCCCCCCGCAGCCCCGGGGACTGCCACCCCCCGGGGCTTGTTTTTTTAAAATGTGTGGGGGGCCTCCATGGCCCCCCCAAGCCCCGGGGACCACCATCCCGGGGCTTTTCTTAAATATTTGCGGGGGCACATGGCCCCCCCGCTGCCCCGGGGACCGCCACCCCGGGACTTTTTTTTTTTTTTTTAAATGAACCTTTGTGGGGGGCCCCGAGCCCCCCCACATGCCCCGGGAACCGCCACCTCCCCGGGGCACTAAGTATGTAAATGCGGGGGTCCGTTATGGACCCCTGAGCCCCAGGGACCACCACCTCCCTGGGGCTGTGCACACGTTGAGAGGGGGCCCACGCGGCCCCCCTCCTGGGGCCCATGTTGGCCCTGGGGACCGCCACCCCCCAGGGCTGGCTCCTGCAGTGTCCCGGGGTGCCCACCCCCGGGACACTGCTGTTTGCTATGGCAGAGCGGGAGGCTCACGGCTCCCGCCCTGTAATAGCAAACTGTGGTTTGGGTTTTTGGAAGAGAGAGCAGGAAACCTGCTCTCTCTTCCAAAATCGACACCAGATTGCTTTTCAACATAGGGACCTGCATGTTAGCAGTTCCCCGTGTGGAAAAGCAATGCCGGCTCCTGCAGGACGCGGGGAGCCGTCGGGACCGTGGGGGCATTGGGGCTCCCCCACGGTCCCCAACGAAGAGGCCAGGCCCCAGGGGATGGGGTCCCTGCGGCCAGAAGTGGCCCGGGAGGGATGCCACGCAGCCCCCCTCCCCGTAATTAAAAAAAAAAACGAGGCACAGCCCTGGGGGATGGGGTCCCCGGGGCAATTAGAGGCCTCAGGAGGGGGTCATGCAGCCCCCCTCCTTAAATATATATATTTTTTTTTAAAAAGAAACATGTGGCCATGCCCCGGGGGATGGGGTCCCCGGGGCCGAAATTGCCCTCGGGAGGGGGGCCGTACGGCCCCCTTCCCATTTTTTTTTTAAAGAAAAAAACAGGTCAGGCCCTGGGGGATGGGGTCCCCAGGGCCCCAAATATTGTAAAAGAACTGGGGCCACACAGCCCCCCTACAACAAAACATAATTTTTTTTAAAAGCTGGCATCGTGCTGAGGCCCCGCCCCCTCGCAGCAGCACTCAGCAAACGTGCCCCCAGGTGCGTTGTAAATTGGGGAATTAATTACCTTTCAATCCTGAGGGTCCCTGGGGGCCAACTAGCCCACCAGGTACCTCCAGTTTGTGCCACAGAGCTGCGTTGCAGAGAGGTGGTCTGAGGTCATGCCCCTTTTTACACCACTCTGCAACGCAGCTCTGTGGTGCTTACTGGAGGTACCTGGTGGGCTAGTTGGCCCCCAGGGACCCTTAGGATTCAAGGGGACTTAATCCACCAGCTTAAAATGCGCCAGGAGGCGCGTTTGCAGAGTGGTGGAGAAAGAGGGCGTGGCCTGTGTCCACCTCTCTGCAATCGAGCTCTGTGGCTCGTTCTATGTTGGGGAATTTAGTCTCCTTGAATACTGAGGGTCCATGGGGGCCAACTAGCCCACCAGTTACCTCCAGTAAGCGCCACAGAGCTGCGTTGCAAAGTGGTGTAAAAAGGGGCTTGCCATCAGACCACCTCTCTGCAACGCAGCTCTGTGGCCTATATTGGAGGAACTTGGTGGGCTAGTTGGCCCACAGGGACCCTCAGTATTCAAGGGGAATTAATTCCCCAACTAACAACGCGCCAGGGGGCGCGTTTGCAGAGTGGTGGAGAAAGGGGGCATGGCCTTTGTCTACCTCTCACCAAACCCACTGCGTGGGGCTTACTGGAGGTAAAAGGTAGGCTAGTTGGTCCCTAAAGGACCCCCAGCAGTGAAGGGGACTTCAATCCCCATCCAAGAGCGTGCCAGGGAGCGCGTTTGTAGAGTGGTGGGCAAAGTGGCGTGGCCTGGCACGAGTACTTACCAGTGCTACTGTGTGGGACTGACTGGAGGTAATAGGAGGGGAAGTTGGCCCCAAAGGATGTCCTTGGGGGCCAACTACCCCTCTTGTTACCTCCAGTAAGTCCCACACAGTGGGATTGCTAAGACGTCTTCGGAGCCCATGGCCCCCTTTCTCTACCACTCTGCAAACACGCCTCGTGGCAGACTACGGGATGGGGGATGAAGTCCAATTTAGTCCTGAGGGAGTTTGGGGGCCAAGAATCCCTCCTGGTACCTCCTGCAAGTCCTAAGCAGCGGCATTCCTGAGCGCTGGTCGGATGCCCAGCACCCTTTCTCCACCACTCTGCAAACGTGACTACTACTTAAAGAAGCATCTTTCTGCACCTCTGACTTAGAGGTAGTTTTAATCCCCCTGCCCTATTATGTACTAGGGCCTTACAGAGGAGGTCATGCTAATCACAGGGGTACCCCAACGCATAGTGTTCCCTAGTGTATGTAGGTGTTTTCACTGTATGCTAAGTGTCTTTTAGCATAGCACTGGCTCTAGGCCTGGTTAGTCAGAGTCAGTTACCACCAGTACCCGTTAGAAAAGTTGGGGGCACAGGATGATTTTGCAACAAGGCCTCTTTCTGCTCCTCTGTTGGTTCTTTCTGCACATGTCTTGCTTCTTCCTGCACTTTTCTTCATCTTTGTGGACTTCTGTTGCTTCTTTCTGCATTTCTTTTGCATCTTTCTGTGCGTTTGTTCCTCTTTCTTCACATGTCCTACCTCTGTAGGCATAGTTAGAAACTAGCATTTAAAAAACCTTTGAAATTCACTTAAAAAACCATAGGTTTCATGCACGTTATACTTAGAAATTAGCATTTAAAAAACCTTTGAAATTCACTGAAAAAACCATAGGTTTCAGGCATGTTATAGTTAGAAATTAGCATTTAAAAAACCTTAGAAATTCACTGAAAAAACCATAGGTTTTAGGGACGTTATAGTTAGTTGGATATTTCACTTGTACAAAACCATAGAAATTCCCCCGTTATAGTTAGTTCAGCTAACTATAACTCGCGCCCCCGCAATGCACTGCTGTTGACGTCACATATTACATCACTCATGACATGGTCAGTGACATCACTGATGACATCACTGATGACATCTCAAATGACAAATGTGCAAACTCGCCCCATGGCACATTTTAAGTTGGGGGATAAAGACCCCTTGAATCCTGAGAGTCCCTGGGGCCCAACTAGCCCACCAGGTACCTCCAGTAAGCACCACAGAGCTGCGTTGCAGGGACATGGTCCGAGGCTACGCCCCTTTTTACACCTCTCTGCAACGCAGCTCATTGGCGCTTACCGGAAGTACCTGGTGGGCTAGTTGACTCCAGGGACCCTCAGGATTGAAGGGGACTTAATCCCCCATCTTAAAACATGCCACGGGGCCTGTTTGCACACATGTCACCTCAAGCCCCGCCCCCTCCCTTCACCACTGTGCAAACGCACCCCGTGGCGCATTTTAAGTTGGGGGATTAAGTCCCCTTGAATCCTGAGGGTCCCTGGAGTCCAACTAGCCCACCATGTACCTCCAAAAAGCGCCACATAGCTGCTTTGGGGGATTAAGTCCCCTTGAATCATGAGGGTCCCTGGGGTCCAACTAGCCCACCCTGTACATCCAGTATGCGCCAGGGAGCTGCGTTGCAGAGAGGTGTTCAGAGGCCACGCCCCTTTTTACACCTCTCTGCAACGCAGCTCTGTGGCACTTTCTGGATGTACCTGGTGGGCTAGTTGGCCCCCAGGGACCCTCAGGATTGAAGGGGATTTAATTCCCCATCTTAAAATGCGCCACGGGGCCTGTTTGCACACATATCACCTGAAGCCCCGCCCCCTCCCTTCACCACTGTGCAAACGCGCCCCGTGGTGCGTTTTAAGTTGGGGGATTAAGTCCCCTTGAATCCTGAGGGTCCCTGGAGTCCAACTAGCCCACCATGTACCTCCAAAAAGCGCCACAGAGCTGCGTTGCAGAGAGGTGTAAAAAGGGGCGTGGCCTCTGAACACCTCTCTGCAACACAGCTCCCTGGCGCATACTGGAGGTTCCTGGTGGGCTAGTTGGCCCCCAGGGACCCCCAGTATTCAAGGGGAATTACTTCCCCTTCTTACAACGCACCAGGGGGCGCATTTGCAGACTGCTGCAGGGGGGGCAGTCTTTTTTTCCTATTTTTTTTATGGGAGGGGGGCTGCGTGGCCCCCCTTCCCTCGGCCACTTTTGGCCCCGGGGACCCCATCCCCCGGGGCATGCCCTCTTTTTAAAAAATATATATATTTGGAGGGGGGCTGCATGGCCCCCCTCCCCAGGCCATTTAAGGCCCCGGGGACCCCATCCCCCGGGGCCGGCCTTTACGTTTTTTTATTTTTTTATTTTCTTTTTGGGGAGGGGGCTGCGTGGCCCCCCTCCCGGGCCACTAATGGCCCCAGGGCCTGGCCACTCGTTGGGGACCGTGGGGGGGTCCTCAATCCCCGCACGGTCCCGCCGGCTAACCGTGTCCTGCGGGAGCCGGCATTGCTTTTCCATAAGGGGAGCTACTGACATGCAGCTCCCCTTATGGAAAAGCAATCTGCTTTGCTTCATTGAAGCGAGAGCAGGTTTCCCGTCCTGCCATTGCAAACAGCAGTGTCCCGGGGGTATGCACCCCGGGACACTGCAGGAGCCAGCCCCGGGGGGTGGTGGTCCCCAGGGCCACCACAGGCTCCAGGAGGGGGATCGCGTGGCCCCCCTCCCAACAATTGCACAGCCCCAGGGAGGTGGTGATCCCCGGGGCCGGGGGTCCATTACGGACCCCTGAATTTAAATACTAGTGCCCCGGGGAGGTGGCGGTCCCCGGGGCGTGTGGGGGGGCTGGAGCCCCCCACACAGGTTATTTATTTTTTTTTTTTAAATAGCCCCGGGGGTGGCGGTCGCCGGGGCTGCGGGGGGCCGTGTGCGCCCCGCCAGCATTATTTATTTGAAGCCCCGGGGTGGCGGTCCCCGGGCTTGGGGCCTTAGAGGCCCCCTAAAATATAAACCCACCCCCGCATGCCCCCGGGACTTGGCCCACCCGTGGGCAAAATACCCTCGAAGCGCGGGAGACCGAGCTTCGATTTTTTTTTTATCACGGCGGGATCCGCGTATCCGGCGTGCATCCCGCCGTGATTTAAAAAAAAAAATGCTTTTTTCTGCCCAGGGGGTCCTTGTGGGACCCCCTGAGCAGGCCTAGGGGGTCAGGGTGTTTCTACCCTGCCCCCTTTGCTTCTTTTGCGCATTTATTTTCCCTGTTTTCTTGTGACTCGGTTCTACCGAGTCACAAGATGGCCGACAACACTTCCTGGTTTGGAGTGTTGTCAGCCAATTAACATGAAGCTCGTGGTCGGGAGGGTGCGCTCAGGGTGCGCAGATCCACCGCGGCCATAGATATATATGTGAATTTACTTTTGATTTTCTCAGGAACTACTGAACGGATTTACACCATTTAACCAAAAGGCACGACTCTGAACCAAGGGCTACCTTTTTGCCAAATTTGGTGTAATTCCGTTCAGCAGTTCGGGCTGTAGCTGCAACTAAAGGTTCCTATGGAGAATTGCATGGGGAAAACACGTTTTGGGACCCCCCTTTTTTCTCGGTTCCCACTTGACGAATCACCCCGAGATTTTCAGGATAGGAGCGTACCAGAGCGCCCCACGAGTTTTGAAACTTTCGCGAAGATTCATCAACCGGCGCCAAAGTTATTGGAAATAGAATGTTGTGAATTTCCTATGGAAAATAGGTCCTAACTATAACTATCTACTGGCGACCGCCAGTAGATAATATATATATATATATATATATATATATATATATATATATATATATATATATATATATATATATATATATATCAGCAGTTATAGTTACCTGAGCTAACTATAATGAAAATATCTATGAAATACCAGCACACAGCTACCTCCGGAGAGGTGTCCCGGCGCTGGGGGCCGTCAGGAAGAATAAGCGACCTATTGCCCAGAGTCACAAGGTGCTGGGCTAACCTGCCGCTGGCAACGGGGATCAAACCGTGAGCCCCTGTATTCCAGAGTCAGCCGCCCTGGCCGCTGCACCACACCTCTTCCCGAGCTTACACCGCCTCAATGCACTGCTTTTGACCTCACATATAACATCACTCCTGACATGGTTAGTGACATCACTGATGACATCTTAAATGGCATCACTGATGACATAATTCACACAGCCACTCACACACCCACTCACAGACCCATACAATCCCTTGTATTCCCACTCACATACCCACACAACTACTCACATACCAATTCACAAACCCATACCAGTACTCACACACCGATTCACTCCTCCATAGAACCACTCATACACCCACTCACTCACTCATACATCCGCTTGCACAACCATTCACTCATCCTACAGCCTCTCTTATAATAGTCACTCACCTGTACCGCCAGTCACATAGCCACACACTCACCCATAGAGCTACTCACACACCCACATATTTACCTACACAGTCGCTCACATACCCACTCACTCACCCATACATCCTCTGAACACAGCCACTCACTCACTCACCCAAGCAAACATTCACACACTCACTCACACACCCACAGAACCACTTACATACCCATTCACACATCCATACAAGCACTCACACATCCGCTCACTCACCCACACAACCACTAACACAGACATGTACTCTCCAATACAGCCACTCACACACCAACTCACTTAACCAAACATGCACTCAAACAGCCGCTCAGTCACCCATACAGCCACTTACACACAGTCACTCACACATACAGTCATTCTGACACACACTCAGTCACCCATAGTCACTATACACCCACTTACCCACCCATAGAGCCACTCACACTGTCACTCACTTACCCATACATCCACTGACATACCTCCTCATCCATATAGCTACTCACAGAGCATCTCACTCACCCACACAGCTACTCATAAACCCACTTATACACCAATACAGCCACTCACACACACAAGGATACATACAGTCATACAGCCACTCGCATAATATAAGTTAGAAGTAGTATCACTCAGTAGTAGTGCACCTAGTGAACTATTTTTTATCTTTGCAGTAGGTTAGTTTATATTTTTAGCACCCATGAACACTTAAAAACATAAACTCACTTGATGATTTCATCAGTGATGTCATCAGGCACGTCATTTTAGATGTCATCTGTGATGTCATCAGTGATGTCATTGACAATGTCATGAGTGATGTAATATGTAAGGACATAAGCAGTGCATTATGGGGGAGTAAGTTATAGTTAGCTCAAGTAACTATAACTGCTGAATTTCTATGGTTTTGTAGGAGTGAAATCTGAGACTATCTATAACCTTTCTGCAACCTTTGGTTTTTTCAGTGAATTTCTAAGGTTTTTTTATTTTATTTCCTAGCTATAACGTCCCTGTAACCTTTGGTTTTCTAAGTAAATGTCTATGGTTTTTCAACTAGTAGTTGCATTAGCAGAGTGGTGGAGAAAGGGAGCAGGGCCTCCAACCATCTCTCAGGAATCCTGTTGTGTCAG
Source organism: Calotriton arnoldi (assembly GCA_963921515.1). Taxonomy (NCBI): domain Eukaryota; kingdom Metazoa; phylum Chordata; class Amphibia; order Caudata; family Salamandridae; genus Calotriton; species Calotriton arnoldi. The sequence continues at coordinate 765,415 of CAWUFW010004950.1, read as the reverse complement.
ATGTAGTTAAGGTAACAGGAGAGTTTCTTGGCCCCAAGGACCCTCAGCATCCAATAGGACTTCATGCCGCAACCAGAAGTGTACCAGGAGGTGCATTTGCAGAGTGGTGGAGAAAGGGGGCAGGGCCTTTGACCAGCTCTCAGCAATCGTTCTGTATAGGGCATACTGGAGGTAAGAGGAGGCGTTCCTGGTCTCCAATGGCCCTCAGCATCCAAAGGGACTTCCTCCCCCAACCAGTAGTGGGCTAGGAGGCACATCTGCAGAGTGGTGGAGAAAGGGTGCGGGCCTCCGCCCAGCTCACAGAAATCCCACTGTGTGGGAGTTACTGGAAGTAGCAGGAGGGGGTTCTTGGCCCCCAAGGACCCTCAGCATTCAAGAGGACTTAATTTCCCAACCAGTAGAGTGTCTGGAGGTGTGTTTGCAGAGTTCTGGAGAAAGGGGGCATGGCCTCTGAAGAACTCTCAGCAATCCCACTGTATGAGAATTTCTGAAGGTAAGAGGAGGGCTTGTTGGTCCCAAAGGACCCTCAGCAGCCAGGGAGACTTCATCCCCCAACCAGTAGTTTGCCTGGAGGCGCATTTGCAGAGTGATGGTGAAAGGTGGTGGGCCTCCATCAACTTGCTGGGCTGGCTTTTTTAAATTTTCAAATATTAGGGGAGGTGTGTGAGAAGTTGGCCTGGCATATGCTGTCCACTAATTATAGTGGGCACCTTGCACCAGTCCAAATCGACTCTTATGGTAGGTAGGTTAAAGACAACCTTATTGAAAGCTATCCTAGTGGTAGCTATGGAGAGCAGCCTTCAGGCTAAGTCTTGAAGGAATGTAAAGCAGCTTGTTTTACCAGTCTATAATCTCTTGAGTGACCAAATGAAAGAGCACCACACCAGGTATATATTCAAAATATATGTATTTATTACTAAACACACCCCTCTAGTCTCTTTATGAGGCTAGAGTTCGAAGTACATAGGTTATAAGATCTTAAATCACAGTAATAGCACAAATACACGTTTGGGCCCTAGGGGTGTACCAAACCATATACCAATAAAGTGGTATGCGAACCACGACTGAACTAGACACTAGGCCTAGAGCCTCTAGAAGTGCTTGGACCACAAGGAACCACCCAAGGTAGTGACACAGGGGACCCACGGGAGACGCGTGCAGTGTAAATACACAACCGCGATACGCCGTTAACTTCTATGGAGAAAGTCGGGATCGGGAAAATAGAGGAAAGGGACACTTTAAAGAGGACTAGGACAAAACCCTTTGAGATCTAGGACTTTGAAGAGTCTCTACCCACGGGAGCACCGGAGTACTCGTGTTACCTCACCCAGGGAAGCCGGGTGCATAGGTGCCTTTCGGGGTCGGGTTTCGTCGTCGTTTCTTATGGCGATCTGCTGCAAAGTGCTGCTGGCGACCAGGAGAAAAGTGTCCGGGTGGATCCAAGAGTGGATCGGAGTTCTGAAGAACCTGAAAGCAGAGGGGACAGAGTCTGGGTCACTAGCCAGTGACCAGGAGGGCGATGGACAGATGCCCACCGATGTCGAGTGCTTCAAGTTCGTTGACGGTCGTCTTGACTCTTCAGCCACGAGGTCCGGGAGGCGTTGTCGGCGACCAGGAGCAGGATTCGGGCTGTTGCTCGATGTCTGTCGAGTGCAGAGGTGTCGGCGACCAGATTGGACCCAACAGGCCTTGGCAACGGCAAGTCTCGAGTAAGATGTAGATCGTCGATGATGCAGACCAGCAAGGTCTGGGGAACTCACCCAGCAAGGGTAAGTGAGGGCAGGCCTGGAGCAACCAGACTGCCAAGTAAAGAAAAGATTGGCCTTCGGTAAGGGCTACTAGCCAACGGGCTAGCGACCGCGAAGGAGCCTCGTGACGCCGCACGTGGAGCTGGCTTACAGGACACTCGTGGAGTGGGGGCCAGTGATCTTCGGTGCAGGTGGTGCTGGAGGCTAGGGCTACTCAGAGCCCAAAGCACGACTTCTTGGGAGACCCAGAAGATGGTGCACTTGCAAGTGTGCTCGGTGTCCAGGGGTCACGGTCTCAAGTCACCCACGATAGCCACGGGCCTCAGCTTTGCTGGGGACTCAGGGTAGCCTCGGGGAAGTCTGAGAATCCACCTCTGGTGATGCGATGACTTCGGCGTCCGACGGGAGCTTCAGTAATGCGAACCGGACAGATGCTTCTTTGGTGCCTGCCAAGCAGGGGAGTCACTCCTTGACCCCAAGGGAGATTCTTCAGTCCTCTAATCGTGAGTAGAGCGTCGAAGGTCCAGGATTCTGTTTCAGAGTTTCGTCCAGGTATAATCTAAAGTCCTAAGGACTGGGTTCCTACCTTTATTCCAAAAATAGGGGATGGACTACTCTGTGGCCCCACCTATGGGTGGGTCAGGGCAGAGGGGTGGCTACACCCCTTTCCCTTTGTCCAGTTCGCGCCAAAGCAGGGGCTGCAAGCCCCTGATCCGGTTTGAACTGGGGTATGCACAGGGACACCAAATGTGCCCCCAGTGCAGGACTTCAAAGCACCCGAAAGTGCTCCCGCCCAGCCCCAATACACATTGTCCTGTCTGGGGAGGTGGTCACACCTCCCTGGGACAGGAAACCTATTGTCCAGGCCTCCCCTGCCGGAGTTTCGTCCAGCAGCAGGAGGCCAGACTCGTGTCTGTGGCAGCAGCATCCATTTTGTGATGCCAGGGCTCTGGAAAGAAGTTACCGGACTCGTCAGAGTTAACATGCCTTTCCCTCTAGAAGGGTGGAATGCTACCCCCGCCGCCAGGATTGGCGGGGGGTAGTATTCCAAGATGTTTGACACCAAACACGACATGTTTAGGTGCAGCCATTCCATAGTTAGCATTTTACCGCGAGGATATAATGCGTTTAAGAGTATATGGTCAGGCTGCACTACAAACAGCATCAGAGATGGTCTCCGAACGCTGCAGAGGGGCCCTGCTCATGCAGGGGCACCCTCTCACATAGGAACCATGCACTCTGCCTTTAGGATTGATAAGGCCTGCCTTAGGAGTGACTTATAGGTTTATATGTGTGTATGCTTTTAGTGATATAGGTAACCTATACCACAGCAAGGGGTGCATGCACCACCTTACCCAGGCTGCAGTAGCAGACCTGTGGTGTCAGTTTGGATGGCCTACCAGGGGTGGCATAATACATGCTGCAGCCCCTGGCAGGCCTCTGAGGTACCTATGCCCTTGGTACATAGTATACCATATACTAGGGACTTACAAGGGCACTCCAGATCCCAATCAGTGATGTGCCTAAGGCACATGGAGACCCTTTTAAAGAGGAAACAGCTAGGCTGGGGTTCTGAATAGCAGGGCCCCAGCCAGACTAATGTCGAAAACCAGTGAAGTATCAGCAAAAAGTGGGGGTACCCCTGTGAAGCAGATCCTACTCTCCTACACAACCCCCCCAAACGTAGGGACATTAAACTAACCTTGCCCAGTTAAGTCTTCATGTTCTAAGTGGAAATACCTAGAGAGTCCATCTGCATTCGCATGGTTACTCCCAGGCCTATGTTCCACTGTAAAGTCCATCCCCTGTAGGGAAATGGACCACCTAAGCAGTTTGGGGTTTTCACCCTTCATTTGTTTTAGCCATAAGAGGGGCTTATGGTCTGTCTGAACCAGGAAGTGTGTACCAAACAAGTATGGCCTCAACTTCTTCAGAGCCCAGACCACAGCAAAGGCCTCCCTCTCTATGGCTGACCAACGTTTCTCTCTAGGGGTCAGCCTTCTGCTAATAAAAGCTACTGGCTGATCCTGACCTTCTTCATTCAATTGTGACAGTACAGCCCCTACCCCCAATTCAGATGCATCTGTTTGAACAATGAACTTCTTGGAGTAATCAGGACTCTGCAGAATTGGAGCAGTGCACATGGCCTGCTTGAGGTCATCAAATGCCTTCTGACAGCTAACTGTCCACTGAACCTTTTTGGGCATTTTCTTAGAAGTTAAGTCATTCAAGGGTGTCACTATTGATCCATACCCCTTGACAAATCTCCTATAGTACCCAGTCAGGCCTAAGAAGGCTCTCACCTGAGTCTGGGTAGTGGGAGCAGTCCAGTCCATGATGGTCTGGATCTTGCTCTGCAAAGGTTGAACCTGGCCTCCACCCACAAGGTGGCCCAGGTACACAACCTGACTCTGCCCTATCTGGCACTTAGTGGCCTTGATAGTCAGGCCTGCCTTTTGCAGGGCCTGTAGAACATTCCTGAGGTGGACCAGGTGATCCTCCCAGGTGGAGCTAAAGACAGCAATATCATCTAGATAAGCTGCACTATAGGCCTCCAGTCCTGTGAGAACTGTGTTCACCAACCTCTGGAAAGTGGCAGGTGCATTTTTCAGACCAAAGGGCATCACCACAAATTGGTAATGCCCACTAGGGGTTGAAAATGCTGTTTTGGGCTTTGCAGCATCAGCTAGTCTGATCTGCCAGTAGCCAGCTGTTAGGTCAAATGTGCTGAGATATTTGGCAGAGGCCAAAGTATCTATCAGCTCATCTGCCCTGGGTATTGGATGGGCATCAGTCCTAGTGACTGCATTGAGGCCCCTGTAGTCTACACAAAACCTCATCTCTCTTTTCCCACCACTGGTGTGAGGTTTAGGTACTAGGACTACTGGACTAGCCCAAGGGCTATCTGAGGGCTCAATCACTCCCAATTCCAACATCTTCTGGACTTCAGTCCTGATACAGTCCCTGACATGGTCAGGTTGCCTATAAATCTTGTTTTTAATAGGCAGACTGTCCCCAGTGTCCACTTCATGAGTGCACCAGGTGGTCTGACTGGGTGTCAGAGAAAACATATGTCTAAACTGATTGAGGACTTGCCTGCAATCAGTTTGTTGCTGGGTAGTGAGGCTGCCTGCCAAGGCTACACCATCAACTGACCCATCGTCAGGGTTCTGTGAGAGCAGGTCAGGGAGTGGGTCACTCTCTTCCTCCTGCCCTTCATCAGTAGCCATGAGCAAGCCCATGTCTGCCCTGTCCACATATGGCTTAAGTCTGTTGACATGGAGAACCCTTTGGGGACTCCTGGGTGTTCCCAGGTCTACTAAGTAAGTGACCTCACCCTTCTGCTCAACAATAGTGTGGGGTCCACTCCATTTGTCTTGGAGAGCTGCTGGGGCCACTGGCTCCAACACCCACACCTTCTGTCCTGGCTGGTAAACAGTCAGAACAGCCTTTTGGTCATGCCAGGCCTTTTGAAGTTCCTGGCTAGCCTCAAGGTTTTTGGTTGCCTTTTTCATGTACTCAGCCATCCTGGAGCGGAGACCAAGTACATAGTCCACTATATCTTGCTTTGGGGGCTTGAGAGGTAACTCCCATCCTTCCTTCACCAAGCACAGTGGTCCCCTCACAGGGTGGCCAAACAGAAGTTCAAAAGGGCTGTAACCAACCCCTTCTGAGGCACCTCCCTATATGCGAATAAAAGGCAGGGCAAGAGTATGTCCCATCTACGCCTAAGCTTTTCTGGGAGCCCTTTAATCATGCCCTTCAAGGTTTTGTTGAATCTCTCAACTAAACCATTGCATTGTGGGTGATAGGGTGTGGTGAACTTATAAGTAACTCCACACTCCTTCCACATTGCTTTTAAGTACCCAGACATGAAGTTTGCACCCCTGTCTGATACCACCTCCTTAGGAAAGCCCACTCTTGAGAAAATTCCCAGGAGGGCCCTTGCCACCACAGGTGCTGTAGTGGTCCTAAGGGGAATAGCTTCTGGGTACCTGGTGGCATGATCCACTACCACCAGTATAAATCTGTGCCCAGATGCTGTTTGGGGATCCATGGGACCAACAATGTCAATCCCTACCCTCTCAAAGGGCACCCCCACCACAGGTAGTGGTATCAGGGGGCCTTTGTAGTGCCACCTGCTTTGCCACTGGCTTGGCAGGTTACACAGGAGCGACAAAACTCCTTACTGTCTTCAGACATGTGGGGCCAGTGAAAGTGAGGGACAATTCTGTCCCAAGTCTTGTTCTGGCCCAGGTGTCCTGCTAAGGGAATATCATGGGCTAGGGTCAATAGGAAGCCCCTGAACTTCAAAGGTATTACCAACCTCCTGGTAGCACCAGGCTTGGGGTCTCTACTCTCTGAGTACAGGAGTCCATCATCCCAATACACTGTATGGGGACCACTAGCTTTCCCAGCAGCCTCAGCAGCAGCTTGCTGTCTGAGGGGTTCAAGGGAGGGGCAGCTCTGCTGCTCCTGGCTCAGATCTGCCCTAGAAGGTCCCCCTGTCCCCAAGAACTCAACCTGGTCAGGTTCAAGTTCCTCTGGGACAGTTCCTTCTTCAGGGCTGAGATCATCCCCTCAAGGGACTGATCTTCCTCCTGAGCCAAGGGGGAAGGCACTGCCTTAACCCTACTACTCCTCCTCTTGGAAGGCACTTGGTCCATTCTTCCAGAATCCAAGGCCTGTTCAGTTTTAGACAGTTTAGCTTGTGACCTGGTCACAGCAAACACATCTGCAGGGATCCCCAGCATTTCTGCATGGGTCCTGAGCTCCACTTCTGCCCAAGCAGAAGTTTCTAAGTCATTGCCAAGCAAGCATTCGACTGGTAGGTTTGCACTTACCACAACCTTCTTAAGGCCAGTTACCCCTCCCCAGGAGAAGTTAACAACTGCCAGAGTATGGTCTGTTCTGACATTGCTAGCATTGGTCACTTGGTACATCTCACCAAGTATAACTTGCCCAGGTAGCACAAGGTCTTGTGTCACCATTGTGACACTTGCCCCTGTGTCCCTAAATGCCAAAGCCTCTCGTCCATTGATTAAAGGCTGTTGTCTGTACTTGCCCAGATTACTGGGACTCACAGTGGAGGTCACATCCATGCCTCCATCACAGACTAACACAGCCTGAGTCAGTTCCCTGACTAAGTCAGAGCCCAACTCAGTTCCCAGGGTGAACCCTACTAAACCCTTTGCTGGAGCACTTCCACCAACTGTACTAGGGGGAACAGGTGCCTTAGGGGCATTGGTGGGTGCTGGACTGGAGTCTTTGGACTTGGTGCAATCACTGGTCCAGTGGGTCTTTTGCTTACAGACCTTGCACCATGGTTTTCTTTGGCCTTTACCCTTGGTAGATTGGGAATCCCCACCAGAAGAAGATTTTTGGGGGCCTGATGAAGACTTTTGATCTTTACCCTTCTCCCCACCCTTGTCAGAGTTCTTAGCATCTTGCTTCTTGGTTTCCCCACCTTGGTTCTGTACCTTCTGCTTCACCCTGGTTCTGACCCATTTGTCTGCCTTCTTTCCCAATTCTTGGGGAGAGGTCAGATCAGAGTCAACCAGGTACTGATGCAACAGCTGGTTTTGACAGTTATTAAGAATCTGCTCCCTCATTATCAGATTATACAATCCTGAGAAGTCACACACCTTACTGCCCATCAACCAGCCTTCCAGAGCCTTGGCAGAACAATCCACATAGTCTACCCAGTCTTGAGTCTGTGCCTTTTGGGTGTCTCTGAACTTCAACCTGTACTGTTCAGTGGTTAGGCCAAACCCATCAATAAGAGCACTCTTCAAGACCTTGTAATTGTCAGCATCCTCCTCTCTAACAGTGAGGAGCTTGTCTCTACCTTTGTCAGCAAAGGAGAGCCACAAGATTGCTGCCCACTGCTCCTGAGGGACCTTCTGTACTTTACAGGCCCTCTCTAAAGCAGTTATCCATTTGTGGATATCATCCCCACTCTGGTAGGGAGGGACAATCTTGCTCAGGTTCCTATGGTCATAGGACCTTTCCCTATCTCTAGGGATATGGCTGCCACCATGGGACTCTAGTCCCAACTTTCTTCTCTCTCTAAGGAGATCTAGGGATTCTCTATCTAAAGCCAATTGCTTCTTCCTGATCTCCAGTTGAGTCTCCTCATACTGGACCAGTCTCTTTCTTCTCTCATGAGAGGATTCCCTCCTGTGAGAAGAAACAGAGCTCCCTATTGAGGTGCCAGAGTGGTTAGACTCCTGAGAAGGAGACCTAGACTTTCTGAGCACACTCATAATCCTTCCTGGGGGGACAAAGGTGTGGTTCTCTAGATCCTCATCTTCATCTTCCCCAGAAGGGATTGGGTTTTCCAGGTCAGGGTCATTGTCACCCTCCTGGTCAGTTTCAGAGGGGGGCTGGGGGTAGTAGTACCCCTGGCCCCTTCCTCATCTGCTGGCCCACCCTCTGCTCCTACCCCTTCAGTCTCTGAGGACTTACTAAGATCATAAGCCACCAACATCTCCTGGAGGTGTTGGGTGGTGGGACTTTGGCCTGTCCTTAATTTCCTCACGTTACACAAAGCTCTCAGTTCCAAGAATGGGAGTGTGTCATACTTGGAGGGGGAAGCTCAATGGCTTCCTGCAGGGCATCTCTAGATCCTGCTTTTAAAGACATTACTAGTGTGGTGTGGTGTATGCACTACCTACTCTAGTGTGGCCTACTAAACTCTCTTGAGTTGTAGAAAGGGTTGTGCTATCCCTTAACACACAACTCTAAGTTCAGTAGAACTTACTGATATTCTAAGCTTAAATTATATGTACCTTAGGTACCTTTAGTGGTTTTCAGTTGATCAATTCAATTGAGATTATCTGGTAAAACAATAGCAAGCTGGAATCCCACACGCTGCACACCAATGTGAGAAGTTGGCCTGGCATATGCTGTCCACTAATTATAGTGGGCACCTTGCACCAGTCCAAATCGACTCTTATGGTAGGTAGGTTAAAGACAACCTTATTGAAAGCTATCCTAGTGGTAGCTATGGAGAGCAGCCTTCAGGCTAAGTCTTGAAGGAATGTAAAGCAGCTTGTTTTACCAGTCTATAATCTCTTGAGTGACCAAATGAAAGAGCACCACACCAGGTATATATTCAAAATATATGTATTTATTACTAAACACACCCCTCTAGTCTCTTTATGAGGCTAGAGTTCGAAGTACATAGGTTATAAGATCTTAAATCACAGTAATAGCACAAATACACGTTTGGGCCCTAGGGGTGTACCAAACCATATACCAATAAAGTGGTATGCGAACCACGACTGAACTAGACACTAGGCCTAGAGCCTCTAGAAGTGCTTGGACCACAAGGAACCACCCAAGGTAGTGACACAGGGGACCCACGGGAGACGCGTGCAGTGTAAATACACAACCGCGATACGCCGTTAACTTCTATGGAGAAAGTCGGGATCGGGAAAATAGAGGAAAGGGACACTTTAAAGAGGACTAGGACAAAACCCTTTGAGATCTAGGACTTTGAAGAGTCTCTACCCACGGGAGCACCGGAGTACTCGTGTTACCTCACCCAGGGAAGCCGGGTGCATAGGTGCCTTTCGGGGTCGGGTTTCGTCGTCGTTTCTTATGGCGATCTGCTGCAAAGTGCTGCTGGCGACCAGGAGAAAAGTGTCCGGGTGGATCCAAGAGTGGATCGGAGTTCTGAAGAACCTGAAAGCAGAGGGGACAGAGTCTGGGTCACTAGCCAGTGACCAGGAGGGCGATGGACAGATGCCCACCGATGTCGAGTGCTTCAAGTTCGTTGACGGTCGTCTTGACTCTTCAGCCACGAGGTCCGGGAGGCGTTGTCGGCGACCAGGAGCAGGATTCGGGCTGTTGCTCGATGTCTGTCGAGTGCAGAGGTGTCGGCGACCAGATTGGACCCAACAGGCCTTGGCAACGGCAAGTCTCGAGTAAGATGTAGATCGTCGATGATGCAGACCAGCAAGGTCTGGGGAACTCACCCAGCAAGGGTAAGTGAGGGCAGGCCTGGAGCAACCAGACTGCCAAGTAAAGAAAAGATTGGCCTTCGGTAAGGGCTACTAGCCAACGGGCTAGCGACCGCGAAGGAGCCTCGTGACGCCGCACGTGGAGCTGGCTTACAGGACACTCGTGGAGTGGGGGCCAGTGATCTTCGGTGCAGGTGGTGCTGGAGGCTAGGGCTACTCGGAGCCCAAAGCACGACTTCTTGGGAGACCCAGAAGATGGTGCACTTGCAAGTGTGCTCGGTGTCCAGGGGTCACGGTCTCAAGTCACCCACGATAGCCACGGGCCTCAGCTTTGCTGGGGACTCAGGGTAGCCTCGGGGAAGTCTGAGAATCCACCTCTGGTGATGCGATGACTTCGGCGTCCGACGGGAGCTTCAGTAATGCGAACCGGACAGATGCTTCTTTGGTGCCTGCCAAGCAGGGGAGTCACTCCTTGACCCCAAGGGAGATTCTTCAGTCCTCTAATCGTGAGTAGAGCGTCGAAGGTCCAGGATTCTGTTTCAGAGTTTCGTCCAGGTATAATCTAAAGTCCTAAGGACTGGGTTCCTACCTTTATTCCAAAAATAGGGGATGGACTACTCTGTGGCCCCACCTATGGGTGGGTCAGGGCAGAGGGGTGGCTACACCCCTTTCCCTTTGTCCAGTTCGCGCCAAAGCAGGGGCTGCAAGCCCCTGATCCGGTTTGAACTGGGGTATGCACAGGGACACCAAATGTGCCCCCAGTGCAGGACTTCAAAGCACCCGAAAGTGCTCCCGCCCAGCCCCAATACACATTGTCCTGTCTGGGGAGGTGGTCACACCTCCCTGGGACAGGAAACCTATTGTCCAGGCCTCCCCTGCCGGAGTTTCGTCCAGCAGCAGGAGGCCAGACTCGTGTCTGTGGCAGCAGCATCCATTTTGTGATGCCAGGGCTCTGGAAAGAAGTTACCGGACTCGTCAGAGTTAACATGCCTTTCCCTCTAGAAGGGTGGAATGCTACCCCCGCCGCCAGGATTGGCGGGGGGTAGTATTCCAAGATGTTTGACACCAAACACGACATGTTTAGGTGCAGCCATTCCATAGTTAGCATTTTACCGCGAGGATATAATGCGTTTAAGAGTATATGGTCAGGCTGCACTACAAACAGCATCAGAGATGGTCTCCGAACGCTGCAGAGGGGCCCTGCTCATGCAGGGGCACCCTCTCACATAGGAACCATGCACTCTGCCTTTAGGATTGATAAGGCCTGCCTTAGGAGTGACTTATAGGTTTATATGTGTGTATGCTTTTAGTGATATAGGTAACCTATACCACAGCAAGGGGTGCATGCACCACCTTACCCAGGCTGCAGTAGCAGACCTGTGGTGTCAGTTTGGATGGCCTACCAGGGGTGGCATAATACATGCTGCAGCCCCTGGCAGGCCTCTGAGGTACCTATGCCCTTGGTACATAGTATACCATATACTAGGGACTTACAAGGGCACTCCAGATCCCAATCAGTGATGTGCCTAAGGCACATGGAGACCCTTTTAAAGAGGAAACAGCTAGGCTGGGGTTCTGAATAGCAGGGCCCCAGCCAGACTAATGTCGAAAACCAGTGAAGTATCAGCAAAAAGTGGGGGTACCCCTGTGAAGCAGATCCTACTCTCCTACAAGGTGGACCACGTGGCCCCCTCCCAGGCCAATTTAGACAACGGGACCCCATCCCCCAGGGCCCAGCCTATCTGTAATGGGAGGGAGGCAGCTTGGCCCCCATCCCTGGGCCAATTTGGGCTTTTCTCAAATGGTGGAGGGTCTGATTTTGGCCCCAGGGGCCCCATCCCCTGAGCCTGGCCATGTCTACTGGGTACCCCCCAGGGTACCCATTCTCCACTGGGACGGCGGCAGAGCCTGAATGCCCCCAAAGTCCCTGCCGGCTTACCGTCTCAAATGGGAGCCAGCTTTACTTTTAGACACAGGGAGCTGCTGGAAAGGCAAATCACAGTGTTTAAAAGCAATTATGCTCCAATTCCAGCAAGCAAGAGCATTTTTAATGTTCCCACTTGCTGGAAGCGGAGCATTTGTTGTGGCTTGGTGAGAGCCGTAAAGCTCCCACCAAGCCACAGCAAACAGCTATGTCCCAGGGGTTGGCACCCTGGGACATAGCAGGAGCCAGCTCTGGGGGGTAGTGGTCCCCAGGGCCATCTATGGCTCTAGGAGCGGGGTTGCAGGCCCCCCTACTGTCTTGTGTGTAGGGCCTGAACCAGGGAGGTTGTGGTCCATGGGGCAAGAACCCTCTCAATTATTTAAAAAGAAGATGGTCCTGGGGATGTGGTGGTCCCTGGGGGGGTCCCTGAGGCCCCCAATACAGATTCATTACAGCCCCGGGGAGGTGGTGGTCCCAGGGGCTGGGGTTATGAGTGGCCCCCCATTAATTACACATTAGCCCCGGGGAAGTGGTAGTCCCCAGGGCACGGTGGTCCAAGAGGCCCCCCCCCAATTTCTTTTTGGCATGTGACACCGGGAAGGTAGTTGTCCCCAGGGTCTGGGGGTTCTGAGAGGCCCCCCGTTTTAAAATGAATAAGCCCAGGGGAGGTGGGGGTCCCTGGGGCATTAATTAGCCTGTGCTCCCCCCTCCTTGATTAGCAACATGTCCCCGGTAACTGGCCTACCAGGGGGCCTATTACTAACAAAGCGCGGGAGTCTACACTTCATTTTTTAAAGATTTGTGGGCAGGAGATGCGGATCCAGTGCGACTCCCACCAAAATATATATTTTTTAATTCTTTTTGGCCCTGCGGGTTCCCTGTAGCCCCCCCCCCCATAAAAGGCCTAGGGGGTCCGGGTATTTCTACCCTGCCCTTTTTTCTTTTTTTTCATGTTTTTTGGGGGGACTTGGCTCAAGTAGAGTCCCAAGATGGCTGCCAACACTTCCTGGATTGAGCACGGGGACTGTTGGATCCTTGGAGGGGACTGTCGGATCCTTGAAGGAGACTGTCTGATCCTCGGAGAATCTGTATCCCTATATATACTAATTTGGATTTCAGTTAATAGCTCCACAACTACTGAATGGATTTACAACAAATCACAAAAAGGCACTTCTCTGGACCAACATCTACCTTCCTGACGAATTTGGTATGATTCCGTTCAGCAGTTCGGTCTGTAGCCATATCATTTTTTTTAAATGTGACAGTCTTGCGAGACTCTGGCAAGATCATGCAAAATGTAAAGGAGTAGGTTATCTTTCAATACACTCTGGTATACACATTGTAGGAAGGACTGTTAGTGGATTTGGTGTTTATACAAACCTACTATTTATGCCCATTAGGTTAAACAGAGCTCTGAGTAGAGTTAAGTCTCTCCCCACACCCTACTACGCACACTTATTATACAATAGAGAGGTATCAGTGAAGAGGGCAGTCCTTCCACATACACCCTACTACAAACACCTGTCATCTAAGAGAGAGGTCTGCAAGGAGAGGCCAGTCCATCCACACACTATATTATGCACACTTGTCATCTGAAGGAGAAATCTCAAAGGAGAGGCCAGTCAGTCCCTAAACACCCTACTATGCACATCCATCATCTGACAGAGACGTCTCAAAGAAGAGGCCAGTCTCTCCATATACCCTACTACACACATATGTCATCTGAGAGAGGTCTCAAAGCAGCAGCCAGTCAATTTACACACCCTTCTATGTTCATCCATGTTTTGAGAAAGAGAGCTGAAAGGAGAGGACAGTCCCTCCTTACTCACTACTATGCAGACCCGTCATCTGAGAGAGAGGTCTGAAAGGAGAGGCCAGACTCTCTCTGCAGCCTACAGGCCAGGCCCTGCACCCACCTTCGTGCAGGTTTCCATCTATGTATGGGGATTAAGGGCCTGATTATAATAACGGTAGTTGAACCACGGCCAGCCCATTAGTGGTGGTCCAACAACCAACAGTCTGTCCATCTGACCACTGTATTTGGATTCAGGCAGTCAGACTGACAGCATCCCAACACAACACTGCCACCACCACCAGGATCTTGGATCCCAACGGTGCAGCTGTCGGGATGGTGATAGGGAATGACGGCAGTGCCAAGGCTGGCACCACCATTGTGATTACCATTTCCCTTTCGGACAACCTTTTCATGGTGGGGACCCTGCCACAAAAAGGTTGTCAGAAAGGGTAGGAAGGGGCCGCAGATAGGGCCCCTGGGCACCATAGCCCAAAAATAAATGTGCCTGGGGACACATGTAATGCCCCCTTCCATTGCACAGTCGTGCGTGCACTGTGTGCCATGGATGACATGGTGCATGGCAAATGTTGCACGGATGTGAAGGAGGTGCTCCACAGTGAGGTCATCTGCTGCTGCCCTTTTCAAGGGCCACGGCATGCCCCCGCTGTGGTACCACCCACATCGGACCGCCAGCTCAGCGGTCCAATCATATTACGGCGGTTGGATTGCCACATGCTCATAGGCAATCTTCCTGACTACCGCAATATCAGTCCGGTGGTCCAACTGCCATTATTGTAATCAGGACCTAAGTATTACTTTATGTTAAAATAAAACAAGAAATTCACTGGAAAAAACAAAGGCTAAAGTAATGTTATAGTTAAGTGTAATACAAAGATTTGTTATTGGTTTAAAAAAACTCTTGAAATTCACTGAAAAAGTAATGTTATAATTAGGTGAATTAACGTTTTGAATTGAAAAGAACACAGAAGTTATAGTTAGCAGCACTAACTATAACTTGTGCCACTGCCATGCACTGCTTACGACCTCATATATGACATCACTCAAGACATGTTCTAAGATATCATTTGTGACATCACTGATGACATTTCAAATGACATCATTGATGACATCACTCACTGTTGTACCATTCAAATTGAATAACAGTAGATGTCATCAGATGATAGATAAAAAAAGATCTAGACATACAGAATAGATAGGGCAAGGGGGATCAATTTACTTGAACAGTCCCACATGCTACTAGAGATTATATATATCTGTCTGAGTCAGAATATCTTTATGTTTAACAGTGACTACTTTAAGCAACTACAAGGTACCATGATGGGCACCTACTTTGCCCCCAACTATGCCAATTTGGTCATGGGCTGGTGGGAGGAGAAGTGCTCTGATCTTCACAGACAAAGTGGTATCTTGGTTGAGATAAATCGACAATGTATATTGCATTTGGAAAGGACAAGAAGGTACACTGAAACATTTGATAACAGTTTTACATCAGAATGAAACTATAGAATTCTATGGAAGCAATGCTATTCAGGAAAACTACTGCAGCGAATTCCATCTTACATGCTAACAGTAATCGTCCCCCTAACTTTAGGTGGAGTATCCCCTGTAGTGAACTCTTAAGAGCTAAACTAAATTACAGCTCAGAAGAAAGTTACAAAGTTATTAGGGAAGATATGATTCAAAGTTTGAAGATGAGAGGATACCCTATGAATATGCTTAAACAGTGAAGAGAAAGTGAAAACAAAGTAAACAGAGACGTAATCTTGTATAGATCTAATCAAAAAGAGCAAAAAAGAACCTATCCGTTTCATAACATAAAAAACACCGACAAGCAGAAACATTGAGAGGCATCCTACACAGGAGATGGGATATTTTATTGCAAGAGGATGCCCTTTAGGAAGTGTTCAATGACAATCCGGCTATAACTTTTAAGAGAAACACCACTTAGAGACATGCTGGTTCATAGCTTTCTAACCCCCGGTGAAACCAGAAGGCTGAAACAGCCAGCAGGTTTCAATAGATGTGGGCAATGTAAAGCATGCAAATTCAGTTCTAATAGGAAATAATTTGATTTGCCTCAAAATGTAGATAAATGTAAGCTCAAAAGAGCATCACTTGTAAAACTGACTATGTGATATATGTTATCACCTGTCCTTGTGGAAAATGGTACATTGGAATTACCATTTTCTCAGGGAAAAAATGCATAGTTTAATATATTAGGGCCATCACCAACTTTGACACAAGCTATAACATTGCCCGCAGCTCATGAAGGTGATTGTAAAATATTTTGGAATTTAGTTTGTACGTAAACACCAAAAGTGCTGTCCTTTCATTGATTGGAATCTAAATATACTTTAGAGGCATGATTTTTGGTCCCAGTGGCTTTGAATGTGGATGATGAATTATTTGTACACCTATGATTGATTCATTATAAACAAGTCTCAGCCTCATGTTGGTAACAGAGTGTTTTATTAACAAAGTAAATAGTGATGATTGTTTGTATTTTGAGGTGACTTTGGAGAGATATGTATATTTGATATATGGTTTACACTTTTCTATCTTTTGAAAACAAGCAGATTAAGAAAGAAGGGGACACTGTTGATCTTTGTTTTGTTTTGTTTGTTTTGGAATATGACCAAATAAATGTCATATAAACCTGTTGGTACACAATGAAGATGATCAATATTATAGGCTACTTTAGTAGTGGTTGTCCTGCCACCACTGTAGAACCACCCAATACTGCGGGAGCAAAGAATATTCCCAGTTCTCCTCCTAAGCTCTCTTCGCCACCGCCTATCTTTATATACCGGCAATGGCAAACAAGAACCATGGAAGAAGGTGGGGGAAAAGACAAAACAAGAGGACCAGGTTGTAGACCAGCACTGGTGGCGAAATTCCCTGTTTTCTGTATTCTACCGGGAACCCAGGATAACCCCTTGCACAGGTTTCAAAGGTGATGTATAGATCTGTAAGTATTGTCCCATTGCGGTGTCTTCCAACAGGGTTACTTAGGGCCACACTGTACACTGATCCAGAGTTGATGCAGGTTTCCAATGTCCACAAACAAAAAGACCCCAAAAACACCTTCCACGTATCTAAACAAAAAGAAGGGCAGGGGAAAAAGCCAAAACACGGCAAAAAACGCCTCTACAAACTAAGAAAAGAGGATACGGTTCGTGCCCATCCTCTTACTGGGTGCACCCGTAATGACAATGACCAACTGGAGACCTCAGTAAGCTCTGGGAATCTCCGGGTGTCTAGGGTCTGGTGAAGAACGAAGAACAAGTAAAAAATTGGGAAACAGTGGAAAAACGCAGCCGCGTTTTATACTCTCCGCAACATATGATCCCATATGTTGCGGCTGTAGATCGAACAGATAATAGCCTAAACGGAAGCAAAAATCGATAGGCAAAACTACCTGCACTCGACCCCGACCTCGAAAGAACAAGAACAGAAGTCCGCTGAGTCCAAATAACCAGCGAGCGTAGGCAGTTCACGAGCTACCGGCGTTCGCCAGCGTTCAGCAATCCGTCTGTCCGTCCAGGAAACAGAAAGTCAGGCAATACAGGCAATACAGGAAGTCCCAAGGCCCCAAGATTACCGGCACAGACCTTCCGGGTCGCAGGACCGGGAAAGAAACCAAGCGCTGACTCAGTGTTGTGGAGAGCATTATATACACAGATACCCCGCCCATCCCCAAGTGCACGCCCAATCAAGCACGCATGGCAGACAAAAACGGGACAAGAAACGAGGGTAAGAGGCTTAACTCCTAACAGTACCTCCCCCCAAACGCCTCCGCACAGGTCGAGGTTTGCTAGGATGGCGAAGATGGAACAGCCGAACCAACCTAGGGGTGTACATCACTAGCCAGTTCTAAGCCTGGGCGGTGAAATTCGCTACGCTCGCGAAGCCTGCGAAGTTGCGGTAACTTTGCGATTCGCGTAGAACGCGAAGCTACCGTGCGCTACGCAATTTGCGGCGTAGCGTAGCTGTTTTTCTTCATCGCGCGCTCAATATACGTTCTCGCGCGCGCGGTAACGACCTACCGTGATTCTGCGTTCGCCGACGCGACTTCCTATCCGTTCGCGGGCGCCACGAGATTTGGAATCCGGCCGCAAGTTCCCGCGAGAGTGTGCGACCGCGAACACGTCATTCGGACGCGCGATCTGACTTCCGGCGGCAGTGTTGGTAAGATCGCGATCCCGAACACGAAGAAACTACATTCTGGCGATGAATATATCTCGAGCATCATAAAACCTTCTCGAAAAAGATGAATTCGTTCATTTTGCACAAAAAACTCCTCAGGTTGTCATTTAGAGATGTAGTTTGGTGAGCAAGGAGTCCTTTTTCTCTTTTTCCAAGAGGAAGGAAGTGCCCCTGATTCTCAAACTTCCTGTTCCTGTCCAGCAGGCTCCTCCCAGTGTTTTGTCCATGTGCTGTTCACTTGCATTTTGATTTTGACCTGGAAGGATCACTTTTTGTGTCTGTCTGCTGCATCATATCATTGGATTGGATTTGAGGACTCTTGGATTTGAGATTTTACAAGTAAGTTGGAGAATTGGTGTACTTGTTTGTTTGATTGGGGCTTGTTTGTACCTACATTTTTTGGGGGGATTTCCATATTTTTTTAAATGTATTGTTGTGGCCTGTAGTTTCTGCAGGGGCCTAGTTGTTTTTCTTTGATTGGAATTTCAGCCAGTAGGCCCAGACTAGAGCCCGAGGTACCCATGGGTGCAGGTTTCTGTGATGTCTGTTGAATTTAAAGTTTAAACATCATGTAGGCCGGGCATCCATGGATGGCCTTGTTTACTTTTGAATTGGTAAAAGTGGTTTTTGGGGTGTATTTTATTTTTTGTGGTGTTTGTTAAATAAATAGGCCTTTTCAGCCAGTAGGTAACCCTGGGCGTTCAGCTCGCGGACTTTGGGCAAGTCCGCACTGCGCGACAACGCGGACTTGCACTTTTTAACTTCTTCGCGCGCTCAATGTACGTTTTCGCGCGCGCGATAATGACAATTTATGACGATCGCGATGCCGAACACGCAGAATTTACAATCTGGCGAACAATATCTCTCGAGCATCATTAAACCTTCTCGAAAATGTTGATTTAGTTCATTTTGCACAAAAAACTCCTCAGGTTGTCATTTAGATGTAGTTTGGTGATCAAGGAGTCATTTTTGTTTGGTTTTACAATTTTTTCCAAGAGGTAGCAAGTTTCCCAGAGTCTCCAACTGCCTGGTCCTGTCCTTTGTCTTCACTTTTTGTTATTTTGGGTGGCCTGGCCATGTGGGTGGCAGCCATTTTGTGAAGCCAGGCATTGTGCTTTTGCCATAGGCCTGCATTGTCTGTCTTGTCTTCCTTTTCTTGTTGTTGTTGGCGGCCATTTTGTGTGAACAGCCACTGTGCTTTTGCCATAGGCCTCAAAGCTTGTTGCGGCCTAGTGTGGCAGTAGGCCCGGCGGTAGTCATCCTCATGGGTGCATAAAAACTGTTTTTTGTTGTCTGTTGAATTGTAACATAATTGAGGCCATGGATGGCATTGTTTTTAATTGGTAAAAGTGGTTTTTTGAGCGTATTTTCTTTTTTGTGGTGTTTGTTAAATAAATAGGCCTTTTCAGCCAGTAGGTAACCCTGGGCCTTCAGCTCGCGGACTTTGGGCAAGTCCGCACTGCGCGACAACGCGGACTTACACTTTTTAACTTCTTCGCGCGCTCAATGTACGTTTTGCGCGCGCGATAACGACAATTTGTGACGATCGCGATGCCGAACACGCAGGATTTACAATCTGGCGAACAATATCTCTCGAGCATCATTAAACCTTCTCGAAAATGTTGATTTAGTTCATTTTGCACAAAAACTCCTCAGGTTGTCATTTAGATGTAGTTTGGTGATGAAGGAGTCATTTTTTTTTTGTTTTACAATTTGTTCCAAGAGGTAGCAAGTTTCCCAGAGTCTCCAACTGCCTGGTCCTGTCCTTTTTCTTCACTTTTTGTTATTTTGGGTGGCCTGGCCATGTGGGTGGCAGCCATTTTGTGAAGCCAGGCATTGTGCTTTTGCCTTAGGCCTGCATTGTCTGTCTTGTCTTCCTTTTCTTGTTGTTGTTGGCGGCCATTTTGTGTGAACAGCCACTGTGCTTTTGCCATAGGCCTCAAAGCTTGTTGCGGCCTAGTGTGGCAGTAGGCCCGGCGGTAGTCATCCTCATGGGTGCATAAAAACTGTTTTGTGTTGTCTGTTGAATTGTAACATAATTGAGGCCATGGATGGCATTGTTTTTAATTGGTAAAAGTGGTTTTTGGAGCGTATTTTATTTTTTGTGGTGTTTGTTAAATAAATAGGCCTTTTCAGCCAGTAGGTAACCCTGGGCCTTCAGCTCGCGGACTTTGTGCAAGTCCGCACTGCGCGACAACGCGGACTTACACTTTTTAACTTCTTCGCGCGCTCAATGTACGTTTCGCGCGCGCGATAACGACAATTTGTGACGATCGCGATGCCGAACACGCAGGATTTACAATCTGGCGAACAATATCTCTCGAGCATCATTAAACCTTCTCGAAACTGTTGATTTAGTTCATTTTGCACAAAAAACTCCTCAGGTTGTCATTTAGATGTAGTTTGGCGATCAAAGAGTCATTTTTTCTTTGTTTTACAATTTTTTCCAAGAGGTAGCAAGTTTCCCACAGTCTCCAACTGCCTGGTCCTGTCCTTTGTCTTCACTTTTTGTTATTTTGGGTGGCCTGGCCATGTGGGTGGCAGCCATTTTGTGAAGCCAGGCATTGTGCTTTTGCCTTAGGCCTGCATTGTCTGTCTTGTCTTCCTTTTCTTGTTGTTGTTGGCGGCCATTTTGTGTGAACAGCCACTGTGCTTTTGCCATAGGCCTCAAAGCTTGCGGCCTAGTGTGGCAGTAGGCCCGGCGGTAGTCATCCTCATGGGTGCATAAAAACTGTTTTTTGTTGTCTGTTGAATTGTAACATAATTGAGGCCATGGATGGCATTGTTTTTAATTTGTAAAAGTGGTTTTTGGAGCGTATTTTCTTTTTTGTGGTGTTTGTTAAATAAATAGGCCTTTTCAGCCAGTAGGTAACCCTGGGCCTTCAGCTCGCGGACTTTGGGCAAGTCCGCACTGCGCGACAACGCGGACTTACACTTTTTAACTTCTTCGCGCGCTCAATGTACGTTTTGCGCGCGCGATAACGACAATTTGTGACGATCGCGATGCCGAACACGCAGGATTTACAATCTGGCGAACAATATCTCTCGAGCATCAGTAAACCTTCTCGAAAATGTTGATTTAGTTCATTTTGCACAAAAAACTCCTCAGGTTGTCATTTAGATGTAGTTTGGTGATCAAGGAGTCATTTTTTCTTTGTTTTACAATTTTTTCCAAGAGGTAGCAAGTTTCCCACAGTCTCCAACTGCCTGGTCCTGTCCTTTGTCTTCACTTTTTGTTATTTTGGGTGGCCTGGACATGTGGGCGGCGGCCATTTTGTTAAACCAGCCACTGTGCTTTTGCCATAGGCCTCCAAGCTTGCGGCCCAGTATGCCAGTAGGCCCAGAGGTAGTCACCATGGGTGCATAAAACTGTTTCTGTGTAGTCTGTGTAACTTTGGCATCATTTAGGCCCTAGATGGCATTGAATAGATTAAATTGAATTCCGAAATCTGGCTTTTTTTGGAGGGTCTGACTATTTCACTTATTGGGTGTGGTAAATAAATGCATTTTTTGCGTGTGTACTGTCATTATAATAGTGTTGTTGTAGTGGTTGTCTAACTTTCCAAAGTGTTTTTAGCCATGTGGATTTTTGTTTTTGCATGAAAGCGGTGTGTGTTTTATAAGGCATCCTTTGTCTGCCCATATATAGGCCTGCTTGAGTTCATTGTTTGCCGTGCCTTGTGCCTGTGAGTCACCATGTTTCTGGGGGCCATTTTGTTGTGGTAGTTATTAGTGTGCTGTTTTTGCCAAATAGGCCTGCGTGTCTTTCCATTTTTCCTCTTGTTTTACTGCTGCCAAATCCATCCCCATTGCCAGCTGCAGCTCCCTGATGCTGCTATATAATACATCACACGTGACGTGATGCACAAATTTAGGCCAAACATGCTCCAGTACATTTTAGTTTTAGTTCTTTAATATTCTTATTCTTCCAGAGTGTACAGTAGCCAGTAAAGCCCTGGCCTTGTTGTCAACGTCTCACAAATGGCTACACTGTGTGTTGTTGTTGGAAGAGTTTCTGAAATTTAATAATTGAGGCCACCACACACTAAGTTCTATATTCTATTTGTTTGATTTGTGCTATGTTTGACTGATGTTCTGCCTTTTTTGCTTTTAGGTGCACAAAGACTGAGGAGGAGGTGTGTCTCTCAACATTGCCTGTTGCACTTCCAGACAGACATCCTGCTGCTGGACACACAACGTGACGTGTGACCTGACTGACCAGACATCTCTGCAACTGAGTGCTGCTGACATCTGAAGAAGATGGGCCCAAAGAAAGCAGGTACCAGGTCCTCCAGTACCAAGAAAGTTGCTATTGAGAAGAAGAAGGAACAGAAGAAGCAAGTGACACTGAAGTCTGGTGTGCCGGCCAGTACCTTTTTTGGGAAAAAAAAATTGCGCCTGCAGCAGCGGTGTCCGGGGGGCAAGCTGGGGGCAGCACATCCGCATCAGTGGACCCAACCCACCAACCCAGGGCCAAGCACATGAGTGGAGAAGAGGTAGCCAGCCTAATGGTGGAAAGCAGTGATGCTGAGCCGGAGATAAACTTATCGCTATCTCAAAGTAGTACCCAATCAACGCAGGAGGAAACACAGCAGATAAGTGGTCAACAACAACAGCCGCAACCACCGCCCGCAATAGTAGTTGTTGTTCCTCCTGAAGTAGGGGCAGTTCAGGAAATTGAGCCTCATGCAGAGGTAGAAGAAGAAGCCACTCATTCAGAAGATCCATTGTCTTCCAAATCCCCAGCAAGGAAAAGGAGGGGTAGTCCATCGAGTTCTTCGCCAAGCCCCCTTCTGATGATCTAGATGCCACTTGGAAGCCTCAAACTGAGTCTGAGAGGGAGCCACGTTCCAAGACCAAGCTAGGGAAAAGGAAGGTTCCAGAAAGCCTTACACTTATGGAGGTCGATGTAGAACAGCAAGATGATGATGATGATGACGACGAGCCAGTCATCATGAACATCACTCCCGGCCCCGAGGAGATGGAGACCAACATTCTTACTCTATCCAAAATCGCTGCGAGGGATGTAGCACGCATACCTCCACAGGTAACACCAACACGACCTACAGCTTCCATATTTGCATTAGCAAAGGCCCGGCAGCGACCTACATCCAGCACAACCACCACCTCTGTAGGAGTAGGTAGTGGTACAGCAGCACAGAGTCAAATTCAACACACACCCTACAGATCATCCGGCATTGGAAGTGGCACCTCCAGCAGGAGGCCAAAGTTAAGCTCCCCAGTTTGGGACTTCTTTACGGTTAGCGAAAAGGAGGAGAACATTGCTATATGCTCCATTTGTAATACCTCTGTTAGTCGTGGTAAGCTTGGTACAAACTATGGTACCGGAGGCCAAATGACCCATCTGAAAAAACACCACTTGATCAGCTGGGAGGACCACCTTCGCGACAGAAAAAAAACGGCAACCACTGGTGTTGGTGGGGATAAAGGAGTAGAAGAAGATCCGATCACGGTGGAAGAGGAAGGACAGGGAGACATTCTCACTAGTGGTACACAAGGTGTCCCTGACCCCAGCAGTGCAGTCTTAACGTTGCACACATCTTCAGCAACATCTCAGTGGCACAAGAGTAAGAGTCAGCCGGAGACACCAAGAAGTACCAGGTCCGCACTACCAAAAAGTGCGTTGAGCCTAAGAGAAAGGAAAACCATGCAGCCTACCATTATCAGCATGTTTGGGGGTGAGGGGCAGTACGAACGCAACCACCCAATAGCACGTTTGTACAATGCGAAGCTGGCTAAAATGTTAGCACTGGACCTTCTCCCTTTTTCTTTTGTTGAAGGGTTGGGTTTTGTGGAATTTGTGTCAACCATCTGCCCAAAATGGCATGTTCCCAGCCGCTACTATTTTGCCAGAGTTGCAGTTCCAGCACTACATCACGACGTGCTGGAATTGCTAGGAAAGGCCTTGAAGCAGAGTGCTGTTCACAGTATCCACCTGACTACAGACATGTGGACCAGTTGCCAAGCCACAGATTACATGTGCATCACTGCACACTGGATCAGTTTTGTGGGTGTTAGAGAACAGCTATCTGCTGGTGTTGATACTGCAGAGATTTTTCATGCCACTCGCAAACATGCAACTGTAGCCATGTTTGCCATGGAGAAATCTCATACTGCTGCAAACATTTTGGAAGAGTTTAACACCAAGGTCTTTGAGTGGCTGCGCCCAAGAGGGCTTACGATTGGTTTTGTTGCCACGGACAACGGCAGTAATGTAGTTTTGGCCATGCGCAATGGTGGCTATTTCAGGGTCCCGTGTTTGGCACACTGCATTAACATTGTTGTTCAAGACTTTTTGAAAAATGAATCAAAAGTCAGCAACTTACTGGTCACCTGCAGAAGAATATGCACACATTTCAGCCATTCTTTTAAAGCCCGGAAGCAGCTGAGGGTCATTCAACGTGAGCATAAACTGCCAGTCAAAGCGCTCATCCAGGAGGTGCCAACACGTTGGAACTCAACTTATTATATGCTTGATCGTCTGTTTGAACTGTACATACCACTCAATGCTTATGTCATGCAAAGAATAGGGGAACCTACTGTGAGAGGCATGACCGTTGAGATGGCTCAATGGGACCTCATTAAATGCCTGACTGAGATGCTACTTCCTTTTGAGATCTTCACACGTGAAGTCAGCAGGGAGGACTGTACTATGGGCCAAGCTATCCCATTGTTGCACATGCTAGAGCAACAGCTGAAGGATGTGTCTGAAACGTACACAGGTGTGGATGACAAACAAGACGCATATCATTTGGCGGAGACCTTAGCCGCTCGCTTATCGGAAAATACAAGGATTAAAAATAAAATTTTGTCACAACCACATTACATTAGTGCCACAATTTTGGATCCACGGTACAAAGTATTTCTGAACAGCAAGGCAGTAATTCCTTTTTCGGAAGTGGATGTTGCCAACTACAAAACTTTGATAGCTAAGGAAGCAACTATTTTCGAAAGTGAACGGCTGTTAATTACAGGCCCCCCACCACAGGCCATAACCAGTACTACAGGGCATCCAGAGTCAAGTTATACTTCGGAGCCTGAGGGCAGTGCATTTGCCTCCCAGCAGTCACCTACACCAACAATAACATCAAGAACAGGATCGTCCGCAGCACAATGTGCAACTGATTGGTTTCTACAGCAGGGGTATGGTAAGTCCAGTGCTGATGCAAAGGCAAAACCGGCCGAGCACATCCGAGCACCCCTTAACATTGAGCGGATGGTCCAGGCCTATCTGGATGACCCAACAGAGGTCTTCATGGATGGAAACCCATTGGTGTATTGGTATGGGAAAAGAAGCCAATGGACAGTGCTCAGCAGGCTGGCGATAAAGTATCTCGCTTCCCCTGTCGCAAGTGTCTCTTCTGAGCGTGTTTTCAGTGCTGCTGGTGCCATTGTAACTTCGAAAAGGACCAGTCTCTCGGCCCAAAGCGTGGAGAGGTTAACCATGATCAAAATGAATCAGCACTTTATACCACCGGATTACAAAATACGTGAATCACAGCAGGAAGAGCAGAGCGACTTGGATGACGTAAATAGTGCGTTACAGGACCTACTTCTGTCCGAACCACCAGAGTTTGAGGACGAGCTCCTCTTCCCTGACAACTAGGCTTTCAAATTGTTGCTTTCTTCCTTCCTTTATGTGTCTGTGTATCTGTCTTTCTGGTTCAAATCAAATCACAACAAAACCATCACCACCGTCTTCTTTTTATTTCCCTATTGGAGTTGCACGTCTGTGCATTTAACTGTCCACTCTTCAGAGTCCTGCTTCATCTTCCTGTCTCGCACGAGTACATTTCCATCAAGCCAGACATTAGTACAATAAATGTTGCCTTTACCAGTCCCGCCTCCATTAGAAGTGAAACGTGACTACTATAGCTATCCTCCGTTTTGTTTTCAAGCTGAAACTCATCAGTGTCCGAAGGCTACAGCCTCAGCAGGCATCCAAAGGTCCTCACTGTCAGGACAGAAGGTACTTGGCAGAGAAAGACAATAGACTCTTCGAAGAAACTTGCTGACATTTGTGCAAACTCAAATGACCAGCAATGAGCACTACACAGGCCGCGGACCATCATCACAGTGCTGCTGACCATGGGAAGCAACTTAAACTGTGACAAAGGTGCCACAGATGAATACGACGAAAACCGAAACAGCGCCTAACACTCAAAATGAATGTGGACTGGAGTAATAATGATGAGGCCACTGCCCCGCAAAAACAAAAAAAAATGTCATCACTAGGCATCTGATGATCTGACAGCCAAAGAGAAGAGCAAGACAGGTAATGATGGAATGCATTGGATGTTTGCAGACTCTGAGCGATTGCTGTTGTTTGTTGTTGATGTTGTGCATGAAGTCGAACTCTACTCTACTAGTTAATCTACAAAGTGACTCAAGTAAATAAGTGACAGTCAATGTTTCCTTTCTTGTTGTTTAATAACCAAATTGTACTCCTACTACTGCAGGTGCAGGCCAATATCTGTTGCAATTTTTTAATATGGAATATGGACTTAATCGGAGTCAACAATACAGACTGAGTTGTAGTTGGACAACACGTACCACACCATGATGATGACCATACTATCTTTTCGCGCGCAGTCATTCAGTTGGATCGGAGATGATTCAAGGACTAATTGCATTTCATGAAGTGGCATAAGGTAAACATAAACACAACAATTCAACAAGAAAGTAGTAAACACAGCAGACCTACATGTCCATGTAGTGGTCTAGTCGAGTCACGAGTGTAGTGATGACTGACAGCGGAGCATTGATTTTGTCAGTTAATTAGGAAAATGCTAAGTTGCTGTGTATGCCTTTTGTCTGGCTATGTCAAAAATTAAGGTAAATGGAGGTTGGGTCACGGCCGGGCTGGTGCTGTGGTGGGCCTGTTCTGTCCTGTTGTTGTTGTAGCTTAATGCTGTAAACAGAATCTACACGATATATCCAAGCCGCCTCACTCTGAAAGTGTTCTCTCTTCTCTTCTTGGACTCCACCGTAACTGATGGTTTTTTTTTTTTTTATTCATTGATTTCTCAATACCCCTTTTGTTTTTCCATCTAGACGTTACAGGCCGGCCTTTACCCTGTGCTTGCTATACTGGGAGACACAACTCACATTTACCTTACCAATCGGCATCAGGAAGGCCACCAAGATTGATGTGCGGAGCGTCCATGGAAGATAGGACCAAGAGGAAGGACGAGATTCAACTCCACAATTTTAGCATGATAATACAGTAACTTTAGTATCATTCATCATTCATCTTTTAATTAATTTGATTCCTTTTTTCTCTGCAATCATTAGGACTGTGTGTTGTGTGTTTGTTTGCTAATTGATCCCTACAAATGTTTGTTAATTGTCTTTGCTATCTTTACAAGTAAGCCCAGTACAACATGGAATTTGGGTCTCTGAGGGCATATTACAGGCAAGGCAAATTGCATAGAAATAGAATATACTGGTGCCCTGTACTGTCTAATTGTCTAGTAGGAGTTATTATGTACTACTCATTAACCATCAAGTTATCTAATCTTCATCATTAACGCATGCATTTCCCTTTTCTCGCTTTATTGATTTTTTGGATAAGATCATGGTCGTCTGCCAAGATTGCGCTTTGCTTTTGTTGTCCATGCATACTGTTTTTCATTTTCAAACCTTTCCCCAAACCCCCTTCCCATCCATTCATCAAACCCTAACCCTCTTCCCCCGGGCTGTGATTTATATTGAGGTGTGATGTGACTACATAAAATGTACACCAATTGATCACACGCTTGCTGGGGCAGATGTGGTGAAAGCAACACTAATTCAATTGCAAGGCAGGGCGAGGAGCTTCTTCTGCTTGGCCACCCATGCTCAGTCTATGTGCATTGTCATTGTGCAAGCCGTCAACGGCTAATAGTAGTACATCATAATTAATTGCCGTCATTGATTGCATTAATCATCAAACTCCTACCACACAGCAGTAAAGGTTACGAATTACGATTGTGTTAAGTTAAGTGACTCACTCGACAGCACAACTGCAGTTTATAACTTCTTGTACTAGGCTGTCCCCGCCACCATTATGTTTAATTTGACTTTAGCAGTTGCAACTGCAATATTGTTTGTTTGGCAGTCGTCTTCTGTACTGTATTTCACTTCGTTCGACTACTCCTCCAACAGTTTTTCTCAGGCAAGTGACTGTCTCTTTTTTAAATTTTTTTAGCAAATGCTACTGCCAGTGTCTACTCTAGTACTACCACCACAACCATGGCATCTTCTACATTCTCTATGGAAACCATGCAGCCATCGCTGTGCCGAACGTAGTCATCATCAATCACAGGTAAGATAAGTTTGGTGGGAGGTAGAATACTAGTAGGACAAATAACTCGGTGAGGGGTACCGCATCTATCTGTTTGTTATACATCATCGGCAGATTATTTAAATCAAACACTGGCTGCGGCCCTGCAGCAGCAAGCAAACCAATGTGACGTTAATTCGTAAAACAGTAACCCCCCACAAAACATTAACATTGTATGTTTAAGTATAAATATAATTTATTACCCTAACAAAAATAAACTATCCCACACCTGACCCACCCCTCTCCCTAACCCCAACCAATGTCCAAAACGAAAAAAGTCCAAAGAATGTCCCGAAACCCCAACGCCCAATTCCCACCCACCAAAACAAGGAATAAAAAGGGGCAAAGCAACAGGGTCCTCGATGTTATAATCGGCGGGCTTTAAGGTGTTTGTCCACCAGGAGTTTCACCCGCTCCTCCATTTGCTCCTCTTGCCGTGCCATCCGGAGGAGAATCTTCTTGCGGAATGCCCTGCAGTGGCATCCACAATGGGGGACAGCAGCAGTGCTGGCTGTTAATGATTTGCGGCGGCTGGCTATCAGACCGCGGCGCCGTACCGCTGGAGTTGGGGCCTGGCTGGGGCCCGGGGCATCGGACGAGGCTGCAGCTGCTGCCGCCTCCTCCTCCTCCTCCGCCAGAGCCACCAGCCTCCGGTACTCCCGGCATATGGCCTCCAGTTTCCGGCGCCGGGCCCTGACTGCCAACTCCTTCCGCGATGGTTTGTCTTGGGAAAAGAAAGAAAGAAAATATTGTTGTAACCAGTACTCTTACATAAACAGTAACACAAAATTAATTCAACACATAATGGCACAGTAGCACTAGCAAGAAGCACAGTACATAACATTTGTGGTAATAATCTATCTATCCTCCCACTTCCTCGGCCTCTAACATTTGTGGGAGTTTCAGGCATTATACTAGCACTATGGACTCCAAGCAGTACACAGTACACCAGTGTTCTTCTTATCTCTAGTTTAGGGAAATGACATAACCTGGTTGTAGCCGGCATTGCCAGCTCGGTCATCTATGCTTGAAGCCAAGACAAACATACGAGTCATGACGCAGAGTAACATTAGTTTGATTTACTACTGTTTGCAGGTGGGGAAGCTCGTATTTTTCTATTACGGGTGGCACTGGCCATACTCTCTGTTACATGGAGGGCAATTGCTCAATTTCACAGTGCCTTGGCTACTACAAAAAGGCAGATTATATATCTGATCCAATGATCGTTGCTTTTATATGGGACAACGACATAAGGTCAGTAGCGGTCGTTGGTGGGACTCGGGGAGTTTGGCCGGGCGGTGGCGTGGGTAGGGGCAGGATGGGGGTAGTAAACTATGGATTACGGCCAATTACAGGTAAGTAAACATATAAATAAATGAAACTAATTTTGTTGCGCACACTGCATCCCATTTGGCGGTGCAGTGCGCACAATGAAATTCACTTTATTTATTTGTATGTTACAGTAAAGTTACCTGTATTTGCCCGCGTAATACATTGTTTACTACTACCCCCACCCTGCCCCTCCCCACATCGGCTTTGGTACGCTGGCGCGGTTTCTTTAACATTCCCTAAAACTGAGCATCCCGTGACAGTCTCCACCTATGCTGTCTATGATGAATACATACAGGCATCCATCCATTCTAAGTAAATGTCAATCATTCTTCTTAATCTCTCCACAAACCTTACTTTGTTTCACCAACAACAACGCATGCGTCCACTCACTCCGTTGCTTGCCTTGGCTTTGAGTTTCACCCAAACACCGCTGATGATTCTTGCTATCCACGGTATCCACCCATACTGTGTCGCCCACCCAGGCAGGCATCCATTCTTCTTTCACCTTCCACCCATCCTTCAACAACACATGCATCTGATTCCTATCAGCCACCTATCCATGCTTCCAACGTATCCTTCTCTGCCAGTCATCATATTAAATCTCGCCCGCCCTTCCTCCTTCCACCCTTCTTTCCCTTTTTGTTCAACACATCCATCAAGGTCATCTGATCTGACTTTTAGTCTCCTCCATAAAACTTTCACAGCTGAGTTGGAGTCAGATATAAGAGGCCATTGGTTAATGAAGTCACGCTGGTAATGCTATTGGTACTGCATTGCTCATGCTGCTAAGTAAAGGGTGTCTTCTTTATTAACCGTTGTATAATGTTCACTACAACTTCATACCTAATAAGTCTCAACAACAGTACAGTGAGTGAAGTCCACTCCACACACCCTTCCAGCTAGTGCAATGTCAATAAGTCATGAATATAACTTACCACCGCCCGCCACTGCTGCTGGCTCACCCCCTGTATCTCCTGCCCCCTCCGGAATGGCCGCAACGCCATCGCCGCTGGCCCCACCAGCACTGTTGGTCGGTAGTACGCCTAGCAAAAACATGACACATTTTTAGATGCCTGTACACCTCCCCCTATTTATTATTTTTCACTAGCAAGATTGAAAAAAGGTTAATACATATTTATTATTATAAATCACATTCAATAGTCCAAATCGGGTACTAGAGTACAGTCAGTAGACAGACACTAATAGTGTTATTATGGTCCCTAAGGTCATTATTATACTATACTCTACTCTTTGCAAAGTTAGCCTGAGCCATGCAACCATTTTTCGCTTCATGTCTTTTGCGCATGTTACCTCGCAGCTTGTTGTGCAGTAACAGTAAGACGCCTTTTGAGCCCACATGAGCACATACAGCTACTGTCTGAGCGTTGCGTACAAGAGGTCGGAAAACAAGCCACTTTGTTATGGAGTTCCGTTAGTCCGTATTACTTAGCCATAGGTAACATGTTACAGTTTTTTGGCAGGACTGACAAATGCTTGCATTAAATTTAACACGCACCATTTTTCTCAGGCAGAGGATTCCCTTCTACGAGTACGAACCAGAGATTTGCAGAGCTTATGAATGATGCATGTAACCAGTAATTCTACGTTCTACGGTGAGGAGTCGCCCAGAATTCACACAGATCTTTTGTCTATATCAGCATGCACTTGTTGCAACAATTTTTATTGTTTTAATCTTATGCATTTTGCTGTTGGAGCTGGCTGGAGTACACTGAATTTTATAGAACAACCTACAGAAGTTGTCATTTGAAAATAAACCTTTTGAACTTACACATAGACTATGTGGTATTTGGTGTGGTGGTGGTGGTGGACTTACACGAGTGAGTGAGCGAAAGTGTGTTATGTTCTGGGTTGTGGAATCATAATCATTGGGTATCTTCGGGTGGGGGTTCGGGGACCTAATGAGACACTAGCTAGTCGTTCAGGGGATTGTGGGTTCACTTCTGACTGAGGTGTGAGGAACGTCCAAGTTCCAAACTCTCATCACCAACATCCTCTTTCATTGTGCATAGTTCTGCATGGGGCTGTGCAGAATACAAGTAGTATGTACTATATCCTATTCCTATCAAAAATAGTCAAATATCTGGTTGTGCATTTTGTTTGTGGTAATTGTCAAAGCCTCAAGATTAAGAAGCCTAGAAGAGGACAACCGAAAGGACTGGACTCAGTGGCTAGAGCTATTAGTATTGGTCAATCTGAGTTTTATTCAAAACCGTACAATAAAGAGTGGCAATGCAAACTGGGAAAGCTTAGCGACAGACTAATATTAGTAGTACAGAGTACAGACATTCATAGCAGAGGCAGTTAGAACTTAGAGGCAGGGATAACCAGAATTTAGAAACAGATAGTCAAGTCAAGATCAACTGATCAAAGAATCTTTTGTAAAAAAGATAATTAGGGAGTGGAGCCAGAATTAATAGTTCAGAATAAATAAGGTCCAGTAAAAGTTAGGGCAATATAATTGTTAATATAACCACTGGAGGACTTACTGGGACCAGCAGCAGGGCCCTCGGTAGAGGAGCGGTCCTCTGGTGGTTGTCCCGCCGACTCGGACCCCGTCTTCTTGCCCCTGGGTGCTGCAGATCAGTGATCATGTAAGATATAATAAAGAAAAAGAAAGACACAAACATTAATGATTGCTGTGAAACAAATAAATTATCTTAAACAAAACGCTCAAAAAACGTTTTAGGAAACAAAAATTGCTATAAAATTGACCTATCTAATCCGATCGCCTACTGGCTTGCGGAATTCACGGACAGTCTACTTATTGGGGAACACTAATTCAGTGTTCCATTCTGATTGTTTCAAATAAAATCCAGAACACTAACTAAGCCTAAGTACCACCTGACCTAGCCCACCTATTCCAGGCGGGCCAATTGTTCATTAAGCATGCATTTCAATTTTTTATTTCCATCAAAAATGCATAGGTGAGAAGGAGGACACATGCATAAAGTCAGTGCATAATGCATACATCAAATTGTTGGTTGGTTGCGTCTGATGTTCTGCAGCTGACTGACACTGCTAAGCTAAGCTTACCAGTACCACTCACTAAACAAACTACAAAAGGACTGGGGTAAGCAGCACTCAGTGACAGAGGATGCGTCACGCAGACCGCTCAAAAATTATCAACTAATAGTAACTAAACCTAGTATCAAATCCATCCACCACTATTTGACAGGAGGACAAAGGAAAGACTACAGTCTCTCTAGCAATAGCATTACCTAACTGAAGTTCTCTAAAGTAAACTCTTACATAATAATGACAAGCGAGCGCAAAGTTGCAAAAAAGTAAGAGTACCGCCCAGCACCTGTGTCCTACAATCACAGAAGATTTTGAAACGTAATTTACCTGCAATGTAAGCAGCATTATTCTTGTTATTATTTGTAAAAAATGTATACACAAATCACAATACTTATACTACTATATATATTGGCTACTCACCAAGCCCCACGACCTCGACACCTAGCAGGTCCAACAGGTCCTGCTCCCGGTCAAGAATGTCTGACCACCGGTGGGCCAGCTGGTTATGTGTGCGCCGGACCGCGGAGCAGCGAAACACTGCCCGACGCACCTTCGCCCACCGACGGTGACGCTCCTGGGTCGGGTAACCGGAGCCTGGCCTGCCGCCTGCTGCCAAGGTCAAGGGGAGGTGGCGCTGAATAAAAAAAACAAGGGCGGCCACCTCCTCCTCCGTAAACAGCTGGCGGGCTTGCACCCCTGCGGGGCGCAGTCTGCCGCAAGGCAGGCGGCGATTGGGCGCACGCCCCTTGCCCTTCTTTGACCCGCTGCTGCTACCCTTCGCCATGGTTCTGGGATGGGAGGAGGTGAAAAAGAAAAGTTAGAAGGGAAAAATAAAGTTAGGGGAAGAAGTAGGAGCTTAAAGAAGAAAGTTATATAAAACAGTTGGAAAGTAAAAAAAACACAGTAAAAAGTAGAAAAAAATGCAAAATATAGACTTAGGCAGAGAGAGAGATAGGTAAGAAATAAAGAAAAATTGAAAAACAGTGTAAAAAACTAAGGATTGCAAAGATTGAGGGAGGATAGAAAAGCAGGCCCAGAACCATAGCATAGAGTGGTAAAACAAGATGGCCGCGCCCATCGCGACCGCATGGGTAAGTTCGCGCGATATTTCTCCCCGAGCACGCACAAAACGTCGCGAACACGTACAACGCGTTCCCGAACATGGAATGCGCATCGCGAGCACGCTATACGCGACCCGGAACAGGAAATAAGGGATCGCGAACGGGCGGGACAAGTGAAAATCAAAATGGCCGCGCCCATAGGCGACCGCATGGGTAAGTTCGCGCCCCCGAGCACGTAAACAGCGTCCCGAACACGAACGACGCGTTCCCGAGCAAGAAAAACGCATCGCGAACGGGCGCGCCAAGCAGCTACGCACGCTCGCGAAGCTATGCGAAGCTCGCGTAGCGCTTCGACGTCTTCGCGTAGCTTCGCGTAGAGCGACTACGTGAACTACGCCCAGGGTTAGCCAGTTCCCATGTGCGGGTTTCAGGTCCATAGCCCTTCCAATCAATAAAATAATGAAGCCTCCCACCTCTTCTCCTAGAGTCCAGAACAGCGTGTACCTCATATTCCTCATGGTCGTCCACCATCACAGGAGGAGGGGGGGGCAGGGACAGAACAGTGGGAGTATAGGGTTTCAACAAGGAGGTATGAAAAACAGGATGTATGCGATACTCATCAGGCAAAACCAACTCCATGGCCACAGGATTGATCACTTTACCTATACGAAAAGACCCCACAAATCTTGGCTGTAATTTCCTTGGCCCATCCAACCTCAAATTCTTTGTGGCCAACCACACCATATCTCCCACTACATACAAGGGGGCTGGGATTCTATGTTTATCAGCCTGCTTTTTCATAGTCTCCTTAGTGGCCAACAACTGTTCTTGAGCCTTTTCCCAGATAGCCACCAAAGAATGACTCAAAGTATCCAATGCAGGTACCCGCCCTGAGGGTTGGATAGGTATGGCCTTTGGATGAAAGCCTGATGAACAAAAGAAAGGGGTCATACCCAAAGCTGAATGCAAGCTGTTATTGTACACAAATTCAGCTAAGGGTAGGGCCAAGAGCCAATCACAAGATAAGGAAGTCAACAGACAACGTATATATTGCTCCATCGTTTGGTTCATCCGCTCCGTTTGTCCATCCGATTGAGGATGATATGCGGAAGACAAACGCAATTCCATCCTCAATGAGGAGCATAACTCAGTCCAAAAATGCGATACAAATTGCGGACCCCTATCGGACACGATAGCGGATGGCAATCCATGTAACCTCACGATGTGTGAGATAAACACCTCCGCTAAAGCACGGGCACTAGGTATCTGTAATAACGGAATAAAATGTGCCGTCTTAGTGAATAGATCTACCATGACCAGAACAGCTGTGTACCCCCCCACCTCAGGAAGATCAGTGACAAAATCCATACTAATAGTACGCCAAGGGGAAGGGGGCACTGGCAAAGGGGTCAGCAAACCAGAAGGGCGAGTGTGTGTTGCCTTACTAACTGCACAGACAGGACATGACCCTACAAACACCTGTACGTCATGGCCTATCGTTTCCCACCAAAACCAACGCAAACATATCTCTTTGGTCTTATGTATTCCAGGGTGGCCAACCAAAGAGGAAGAATGACACCACGTAAGAACCTGTTGCCGCAATTCAGGTGGTATAAACAAGCGACCATCGTGATACAACAACCCAGCCCGTATTTCAAACAACGGATCTGTCAACCAAGGGGTCAAATTTGTTTTCCCAATCTCTTTCTGCACAGACTTAATAAAGTCCCCTTCAGATGTCCCACCCACGATCTTCCCTGCGGGTATTATTGTCCTCTCTTCTGTACCCACCAAATCCTCCCTGGATCCACCATGGATCCGTGACAAGGCATCCGACTTCACCTGTTGGGCTGCAGGTCTATAAGTAACGACAAAGTCATACTCATTGAAGAACAACACCCATCGCATCTGTCTGGGGGTTAAAGCCCGTGCTGAACGAAAAAACTCCAAGTTTTTATGGTCCGTATAAATCGTAACGGGGTGTCTAGCCCCCACAGATAATGTCACCATTCCTCAAAAGACAACTTGATTGCCAGAAGCTCCCTCTCTGCAATCGTATAGTTACATTCTGCAGGTAACAATGTCTTGGAGAAGAAAGCTATGGGGTGCATGAAACCAGTTTCCACATCCCTCTGAGATAATACGCCACCTACCGCATACATGGAAGCATCCGCCGCCACATAAAACGGCAATGCTGGATCCGGATGCACCAAAACAGGAGCAGAGGTGAACCTCTCTATCAGTAATGTCAAGGCAGCCTGAGCCGCCGGGGACCAAATGAAAGGGACACCTTTCCTCAACAAAGCAGTTATAGGTGACACAATATCAGAAAAATGGGAGATAAATCGCCGATAGAAATTCGCGAACCCCAACAAAACCTGAATATCCTTCACACACGTAGGTGGAGGCCATGAAATAATTGCCTCAATCTTACGGGGATCCATCTTGATACCTTTGGCGTATATATGAAATCCTAAAAACTCAACACAAGTAGCATGGAATTTACATTTCTCCAGCTTCACATACAACCGATGCTCACGTAACTTCTGCAATACCTGTGTGACATGACCAATGTGTTCCTCGATGTTATTAGAGAAAATCAAAATGTCATCCAGGTAAACGATAACACTTATGTCCAGGAACTCACGCAAGACCTCGTTAATAAAAAACTGAAACGAGGCAGGGCGTTGCATAACCCAAAGGGCATGACACAGTATTCAAACAAACCAAACTTTGTTCGAAAAGCGGTTTTCCACTCGTCCCCTTCACGGACACGAATGAGATGGTACGCACCGCGTAAGTCTAGCTTGGTGAATACTGTGGCATGCTGCAGTTGGTCCAACAACACCGGAATAAGGGGAAGGGGATACTTGTTCTTTATCATCACTTTATTAAGTGCCCTGTAATCCACGCACGCGCGGAGATCACCCTCCTTCTTTGGAATGAAAAAAATAGAAGAAGAAACGGGAGACACAGAAGGACGTATACACCCAGTACTCAGCATGTTATCTATATACTCCCGTAAATGCCTCTCCTCTGGTTCAGACAAAGCATATACCCGACAACACGGCAAGGTAGCACCCGGCCGCAGATTAATACAACAATCGAATGTTCTATGAGGAGGTAACGCCACAGCCTGTACCTCATCAAAAACCTCACTGAAATCTTTGTACGGAGAAGGGACACCAGGAAGCTCACCCTGCGTACTAGCTGCACAAGTCAAGGGCACAACCCAATCTGTTGCTTCCTGATAGCAATGTTGCAAACAATGTGCAGAATCCAAAGTCACCATTCTCCGCACCCAGTCTATCTTCGGGTTATGCAACTGCAACCAAGGTACTCCCAATATCACCCCAAAAGAAGGAGCATCAATTAAATCAAAACTAACAGTCTCTGAGTGCCCATTATCACAAATAAACAGCAAGGGTTCTGTCTGACGTGTTATTAACCCAGATGACAATTCAGTTCCATCTATGGCCCGAACAGGTTCTGGTTGTTCCTTGTACACATAGGGAACCTTTAAGGTTTCAGTCAAACTGTTATCCATAAAATTGCCAGTGGCTCCAGAATCAAGTAATACCGTCAGAGACAATCTACTGCTACTGGACAGCACCACACAAATGGTTACGGTGAAGTGCCTGGGTACCCTTTGCACAGCTCCTGGAATATCATAGGGGTTACTCCCAGCTACCTCTCCACAGGCTAACCCACCATAATCTCTTCCTATATATGCCACTGCCTTGGAATTCGGAAAAGAAGATGGTTTTATGGGACATTCACGGGCGAAATGACCACCCTTGCCACAATATAGGCATAAGTTGTGTAGGCGCCTCCTACTCTTTTCATCGCTAGTCAATGGCCCTCTCACCCCACCTATCTGCATGGGTTCAGATGTCTGCTTGACCTCCACATGTTCTTTGGTATCACCCCTCACCACCACCGCACGAGACCCCATGAAACGGTTCTTTTCCCCACGTCGTTCAAGGAGTCGATGATTTAACTTAACCACCAGATCGATGAATTCTGCACAGGCCTCAGGAGGATCCACTACCTGTGACACCACATCCTTTAACTCCTCACTTAACCCCTGATAGAATATTGAGGTTCGCTTTGCCATAGGCCACTGAGTTTCAGACACAAGACCATTAAAAGAAGCAATATAAGTCAGTAAGTCTTGCTTCCACTGTCGCAATTTCAACAACTCTGCGTCGCTTGCTTGCATAAAAGCATGCTTCGCAAACAAACATCGCATCTGTTCTCTAAAAGCCGGATAATTGTATAACACAGGATCATCTCCTTCAACTAATGGAACAGCCCAGGTAGCTCCAGAGCCGGCCAGGTAAGAGATAACGAAAGCCACCCTAGCCGTATCGTCAGGAAAAGCAGAGGGACGACACATAAAATGTAGATGACATTGGTTCATGAAGACTGCGTACTTATTACAGTCCCCTGTAAATCTTTCAGGGACTGCCAAGGGGACGGGAACCGGAATATTAACGGTAATAGCAAGAGGATTGCCCCCACCCGCACCCTGACTAGACACACGATCAAAATGAAATGTAGCTGGCTGCAACACAGGCCCCTGAACCTTAGAAGATGGGCCTGCTCCTGCCCCCCCATGTACGTTCCCTGGCTCTAAGGGCAGTTAATTCATGATGTAATCCTACATTCTCCTGTCTCAGGCCCTGAACCTCCGACTGAAGGGACGTAAAAGCAGCCATCAAGTCCTGCATTGAGGGAACCCCGTCTTCCCCTACTCTGGGTGTGCCCTCCCCTAGGTCCATCTTCGCTCAGGCAGTATTTCAATTCATGGGCTTGGTTTTCTGTCCTGCCACCACTGTAGAACCACCCAATACTGCGGGAGCGAAGAATATTCCCAGTCCTCCTTCTAAGCTCTCTTCGCCACCGCCTATCTTTATATACCGGCGATGGCAAACAAGAACCATGGAAGAAGGTGGGGGGAAAAGACAAAACAAGAGGACCAGGTTGTAGACCAGCACTGGTGGCGGAATTCCCTGTTTTCTGTATTCTACCAGGAACCCAGGA
Organism: Calotriton arnoldi; assembly: GCA_963921515.1. Lineage (NCBI taxonomy): Eukaryota > Metazoa > Chordata > Amphibia > Caudata > Salamandridae > Calotriton > Calotriton arnoldi. The sequence continues at coordinate 726,931 of CAWUFW010004950.1, read as the reverse complement.
TAACCCCTTGCACAGGTTTCAAAGGTGATGTATAGATCTGTAAGTATTGTCTCATTGCGGTGTCTTCCAACAGGGTTACTTAGGGCCACACTGTACACTGATCCAGAGTTGATGCCGGTTTCCAATGTCCACAAACAAAAAGACCCCAAAAACACCTTCCACGTATCTAAACAAAAAGAAGGGCAGGGGAAAAAGCCAAAACACGGCAAAAAACCCCTCTACAAACTAAGAGAAGAGGATACGGTTCGTGCCCATCCTCTTACTGGGTGCACCCGTAATGACAATGACCAACTGGAGACCTCAGTAAGCTCTGGGAATCTCCGGGTGTCTAGGGTCTGGTGAAGAACAAAGAACAAGTAAAAAATGGGGAAACAGTGGAAAAACGCAGCCGCGTTTTATACTCTCCGCAACATATGATCCCATATGTTGCGGCTGTAGATCGAACAGATAATAGCCTAAACGGAAGCAAAAATCGATAGGCAAAACTACCTGCACTCGACCCCGACCTCGAAAGAACAAGAACAGAAGTCCGCTGAGTCCAAATAACCAGCGAGCGTAGGCAGTTCACGAGCTACCGGCGTTCGCCAGCGTTCGGCAATCCGTCCGTCCGTCCAGGAAACAGGAAGTCAGGCAATCCAGGCAATACAGGAAGTCCCAAGGCCCCAAGATTACCGGCACAGACCTTCCGGGTCAAAGGACCGGGAAAGAAACCAAGCGCTGACTCAGTGTTGTGGAGAGCGTTATATACACAGATACCCCGCCCATCCCCAAGTGCACGCCCAATCAAGCACGCATGGCAGACAAAAACGGGACAAGAAACGAGGGTAAGAGGCTTAACTCCTAACAGTGAGAAACGAGGGTAAGAGGCTTAACTCCTAACAGTGGTGACATAAGCAATGATGATGATGGGCTGAGACAACAGAGTTGCCACTAGTGCGAAAATTACTGAGAGTAAGGTGGTTGTGACCATGAGTAGACTAGTGAGAGCAGTTACAACTATATAGTTTTGAAACCTTGGGAACAATAGCTAAACATTTTTGTAAAATGCGTATACACGGCATATGCATATTCCGTTTGTTTACTTTGTTTTTTTGTAACACATTTACATTAATATATATGAAACTTGGGTGGTTTGTATGGGGAATCATAGTCTTTTGTTTATGTTCACTATTTTGTATTTAAATAATGGACACACACAAGTTGCATTGAACTGCACTACAACTATTTGTTCCTTCCACCAACACAAGGGAAGAAACGTTTGTTGTTAATTATATATACCTTTATATATATTACAGAGTGGTGGAAGTTAGGGTTACCAGAGATAGGGATTTCTCTGATTTTTTCCCTTAATAACTTTGCCCCATTTCCCAAATTTCCATGAAACTTAGTAAACCTGTTGCACCCATTACATTGTCAGAGGATTGAAAGTTTTACGGAGTTTGGTAAAGGGGGTGCAAAAAAAAGGGGAGGTCTCAAAACGCAGTTGAAATCCAATGCATTGTACATACATTTTTTTATTTCATGGAGCGCAAAAATGGGCAGTCGCATTTGGATGAAATTCAGCAGGATTGAGGATTTTCTTGAACAGATGATTCATTTTGTGGTTGAAAGGGTAGACATCTTTTGATTTATTAGCATTTTTGAATTAGTTATATCTGTAAGTGCTGTAGTTTTGAGGTACTACCGTGGTATATAGCGAGGACAAGTCATTATCTGATTGGATAATGACTGTCTTTACAAACATTGCAGGTAGTTATGCTGCTTTAAATCCACTTTGCTGGTAAACTAGCTTAGGACCTTTAATATAGGTAAGTGCTAGGTTTGACATGTTTTCCCTACTTACTAAGTGGTAATAGGTGTCAGACAGCTCAGCACTTAAGTAGAAAGTCAAGCAGCATTGACCTGTCTACCTGCATATCTCACCAAGCAAGAGCAGAAAAAATGCTCTTGCTAGCTGAAAGTGGAACAGAATTGCTTTTGGACAGAGGGAGCTGCATGTTAGCAGCTTCCTCTGTCCAAAAGCAATGCCAGCTCCTGCAGGACAGGGGGAGCTGGCAGGGACAGAGGAGGCCTTTAGGCTGCCCCGCGGTCCCCAACATGAACAAACTGGGTGCCCTGGGTGGGACCAGGGCACTCAGTATTGTGGCTAGGCCCCTCCCTTGCTATATTATTATAAAAACAAATAAAAAAAAGGGCAGGCCCCGGTGGAGTGGTTCCCCTGGGGCCAAAATCTGCCATGGGAAGGGGGGCCATGCAATTCCCCCTTCTTTTTTTTTTAAATGCTGGGCCGCGGCAGATGGGGTCCCCAGGGCCATAATCTGCCCGGGGAGAGGGGCTGTGCAGTCCCGCTCCCCATATTAAAAATGCCTGGCCTCGTGGATAAGGTCCCTGGGGCCAAATACAGCCCAGGGAAGATGGCCCCCTTCATTTATAATTTTAAAAAAAAGAAAATGCTACTGGCATGATGCCAGAGGCCCCGCCCCCTTTCTGTACCACTCTAAAATCCCACCTCCTGGTGTGCTGCTGGTTGGGGGATGTAGTCCCATTGGCTGCTGGTGGTCCTTAGGAGCCAGCAAGACCTTAGGTTAGCTCCAGTAAGTCCCACACAGTTGGATTGCTGAGAGGTGGTTGAAGGCCACGTCCCCTTTCTCCAACACTCAGCAAAGGCACCTCTCTGTGAACTGCTGGTGGGGGGAGGAACTCCCCTTGCCTCCTGAGAGCCTCAGTACTAAATTGGACTTCTTCCCTCAAACAGTAGTGTGCCAGGAGGCGTGTTTGCAGAGTGGCGAAGAAAGGGGAAGTGGCCTCTGATGACCTCTCAGCAATCCTGCTTTGTGGGTGTTACTGGAGGTAACAGGAGGGGTAGTTGTCACCCAAGGACCCTCAAGAGCCAAGAGGACTTCATCCCCCAACTAGTAGTGTGCCAGGAGGTGCATTTGCAGAGTGGTAAAGAAAGGGGAAGAAGCCTCCATCAACCTCTCAACAATCCTGCTGTGTTGGTCTTACTGGAGGTAACAGGTGGGGTAGTTGGCCCACATGGACCCTCAAGAGCCAAGGGGACTTCATCCCCTAACTAGTAGTGTGCCAGGAGGTGCATTTGCAGAGTGCTGCAGAAAGGGGGCATGGCCATGAAAACCTCCCAACAATCCCACTGTTTGTGATTTACGGGAGGTAACAGGAGGGGTAATTGGCCCCCAAGGACCCTCAAGAGCCAAGAGGACTTCATCCCCCAACTACTAGTGTGCCAGGAGGCGCATTTTCAGAGTGGTGGAGAAAGGGGACATGGCCTCCGACAGCTCTAAGCAATCCTGCTGTATGTGACTTACTGGAGGAAACAGGAGGGGCAGTTGACCCCCAAGGACGTCCTTGGGGGTCAACTACCCCTCCTGTTACCTTCAGTAACTCCCAGACAGCGGGACTGGTAAGAGGTCTTCAGAGACCACACCCTCTTTCTCCATGACTGTGCAAACACTGCTTCTAAAGCACTACTGGTTAGAGGATGACATCCACTTTACTCCTGAGGGACCTTGGGTGCCAAGAAGCCCTCTTGGTACCTCATGTATGTCCTTCACAGCAGGATTCCTGAGAGCTGGTCCAAGGCCCCGCCCCCTCTCACCACCACTCTACAAACATGACTACTATGTAAAAAACAATAGAAATTCACTGAAAAATAAATCATGCCCCCGCAATGTACTGCTTATGTCCTCATATATTACCTAACTCATGACATGGTCAGTGAGATCAGTGATGACATCTCAAATGACATCACTGTTGACATCATCCACTCACACCCCCATATAACCTTTCATACACCCACTCCATCTTCCACACTACCATTCTCAAACCCATTCACATACCCATACCAGTACTTACACAGCCACTCACTGATTCATAGATCAACACACGCATCCACTCACTCACCCATGCAGCCACTCATATACCCACTCACTCACTAATATAGCCACTGACATATCCACTCATACACCCAACAGCCACTCAAACACTGAGTCAGTCACCCATAGAGCTACCCATATACCTACTCACTCACCGATACAGTCAATCACACAGCCACTTAACCTTATAGTTACACACACACTCACTCACTCATACAGATACTAACACATACGTACTCACCTATACTGTACCTGACACAAGAACACACTCACCATACAGCCACTCTCATACTTCCTCACTCACCTATATTGCCTTTCCCATATCCAGTTACTCACCCATATACCATTGACACACGCACTCACTCACCGACACAGCCATACACACACTCACTTACTCATACTGCCCCACACCCATACATCCACTGACTCACCCACCCACTCAGACACCCATAGAGGTACTCAGACAACCAATCACTCACCCATAGAAAAACTCACCTACTCACTCACACACCCCTATAGCCACTTAGACACCAACTGACATACTGATACAGACATTCACACAACCAGTCACTCAGACATACATTCAATGAGAGACTTAATCACTCACTTTTACAGTCAGTCACACACCCACTGAATCCCCCATACAGGTACTCATACACCCACTGATTCACCAATACTCCTTGGTGTTAGAAATGGGATTTCTGGTTTGCTAGGGCTTGCGCCTAAGCCAGGAAGAAACCACCACTCTAGTCAGGGCAAGGGAGTTACACGCTGAAGATAACCCCTGCTCACCCCCTTGGTAGCTTGGCACGAGCAGTCAGGCTTATCCCAGAGGCAATGTGTAAAGCGTTTGCGCAACACATACACAGCAGCAACACACTAGGCACACCACAAAAGAAACTCCACCCATGGTTATATCAAAAATAGCCTTTGTATTATCATAAACACATTAGAATAGTAATCACACAATATACACTGTGCCAACTGTCACTAGGCAATATTTACAGGGGATTATACACACATGACAGGGCCAATCGGGCCACTGTCAGAACCATCACAAAGTAAAGATAGTAAATGTAGAACACAACCTGGCAACTACTGGCAAACACTGTACCTCAGCATTATATCCTGCAACATAAATCATATTATGCAATCAGTATCACATCAGGCGTAAAATACATTATGCGCCAACCTCATAAGCCTAAACTTATTAGACCATAACCTCCTAATCATAAATCACATTAGAGGCATAAATAACAGTAGAGAATAACCTCATCAACATAAATACAGTATGCAAAACCTCATAATCATAAACCACATTAGAGGCATAAATCAGGGTGCATAAATCAAATTTCCTGCGCACCCCATAAATCACATTAGGGCCTGGCGCCCTATCAAACTAACACAGTCCCCCTGGCCAACTGGCCTTCTCAGAGGGCTCAAATGCCCTATGTCCATAATGTCAGGGCTTTGGCTGCCAATGCTGCAGAATTCACAAGTGCGCAATTGCGCTGGCCTAAACTTTGCAGCTGCCACTAATTGCTGTGCAGCTGTGAACATCACTGTAGGCATGGGCACTCACTGTGCCCTCTGGGTGGGTCCCCACTGGGACTCTCTAAAGCAAATGTGCGCAAACCGTTGCAGCTGCCCTCGCTGGTGCGGTGCAGCTATGAAGAAGCAAATAGGCCCTGGCACAACGGTGCCACTTGTGTCCTCCTCAGGGACTTCCATCAGAAAATGCTGCCAAATGTTGCAGCTGCCCGCGCTGGTGCGGCGTAGCTGTGAATACAGAAAAGGGACCCTGGCACGACTGTGCCCTCGAGGCCCCCACGGGGGCTCTCGAAATCAACACTGCCCCCATCGTTGGAGCGGCCTGCAACGGCAGGACCACTAAGGCCCAGCACCAACAACGTGCCTCGAAAGGCACTAACAGGGCGCACATGGAGCCTCCACTCACCGGGACTCTCTGGGCGCTGCTCCTCGGGCCGGGTCAGCAACATGCGGGGCTCTCTCTGCTCACGAGAGCCCCGCCTCGAATCCGGCCGGCACTTCCTCTTGGCAACCGTTTGGGCCCCGGGGCTCCCAACAACTCACGGCAGCCCCCTTCGGGCCGGCATCACCTCTGCCTGGCTTCTGGGCCATACACGGCCAGACCCGCCTCCAGTCAGGCAGTTTGCCTGGCTTCCGGGCCGGCCGTACTGCCTTCCCCGGGTCGCGGCGGTGACACTCAGTGAAAAGAACACGGGGTGGGCTCCCGCTAAAGCAAATAATGCGGGGTGGGCACCCGCCGTGAATAAAATCCAAAAGCGGGGTGGGCACCCGCTATAAAATAAAGATAATTGTGGCATAAAAGCGGGCTGGGCTCCCGCCTCAACGGCAATGCTGGCGATAACCTCCTCCACAGGCAGCTCAGCCCGGCGAAGCCCACGCACTCCTCTTCTTTTGGGCAGATTAAAAGATAGCGCTCCCTAGGCGCTAGGAGTCCTTAAGGTCCTGGACAATTAAAGAAATGCGCTCCCAGGGTGCAAGAGTCTTCCAGGGTCCATGGGGCATAGCGGGGCCCAGGGAGGCCAGCACACAGGGCCCTCCAGCAGGGAGGTAAGCCCCCATGGCGGTTCCTCCTGGGCCCCAGCAGCAGCAAGCCCCAGCAAGTCAGGAACATCACCACATCATGGGGTCACAGCCCCTATACTTATACTGCTATTCTCCTTTGTCTGCAGTCCAGGGTTTGGGGGAACCAGCAAAAACTGGTTCAGGGGGGAATTGGAGCACTCTGTGTACCAGGCTCCTCTTCCCCTTTGTCAGGTGGGGGCTCAGTGATCAGACACACCACAGGGGGCAGAGCCAGCATTGTACAGGCTAGGCACAGATCTATTCAGGATCAGGGGATTACTCCTCCCACTACTCCCAATGCAGCTGTCCCATTCAGCCTAGTGCTGACTCACCCTGCCCCTCCTGGAGCCACACACACCTCCCAGCCCCTGTCACTCAAAAGCCAGACATGCAATTCACATCAGGCAGGCAGACACATAGCACACAGAAATGCCAACTTCTAAAAGTGGCATTTCTAAAATAGTTATAATAAATCTGCGCGCACCATTGCGCAGCATTTATTATGACAATTCCAAATATACTAAACTTGACCACGCTGCTCCTCTCATATCAGGAATTACCACTAAAACACTTACCAGGGAATTCCCAATGTATTCCTGTGGGAGGGCAGCCCCACAGTAGTGAGAAGCTAAAATGGCTGTTTGTCACTACCAGGACATGTCACACACTTAAGGTACATGTCCTATCTTTTACCTACAATGCACCCTGCCCATAGGGCTAGCTAGGGCCGACCTTAGGGGTGACTGACATGCAGGAAAAAGGGGGGTCACAGACATGGCACACACTTTAGGTGCCACGTCACAGCGGCAGTAACACTGCACGCACAGGCCCTGCAATGGCAGAGGCCTGAGATAGGTTTGCAAGGCTACTTTGGTAGGTGGCGCAATCAGCGCTGCAAGCCCACCAGTAGCATTTAATTTACCAGCCCTGGGTATATGAGATACCACTTTACAAGGGACTGACAGGTAAATTAAATATGCCAAACAGGTGTAGACCAATCTTACCATAGGTACCACACAGAGCGCACGCACTTTACACTGGACAGCAGTGCTAAAGTGCCCAGAGGACTAAAACCACCAACACCATGTCAGAGAAAAGGCTAGGAGAAAGGCAAAAAGCTTAGGGATGACCCTGCCAAAAGGGCCAAGTCCAACACTTGGTATATATATTTAACAGTCATAAACTTTTTTTAAACACACACTCACTGGATATTATCATCAGTGAAGTCATTTGAGTTGTCATCAGTGATGTCATCAGTGATGTCACTGACCATGTCATGAGTGATGTAATATGTGAGGTCATAAGCAGTGCATTGCAGGGGCACAAGTTATAGTTAGCTCAATATCATATCATATCATATCACAAGATTTGTAAAGCGCACTACTTACCCGCGAGGGTCTCAAGGCGCTGAGGGAGAGGAGGGGGGGTGTTGCCGCTACTGGTCGAATAGCCAGGTCTTGAGTCGTCTCCTGAAGGTCAGCAGGTCTTGGGTCTGTCGTAGGTTGAGGGGAAGGGTGTTCCAGATCTTGGCGGCACGGTGAGAGAAGGATCTGCCTCCGGTGGTGGTTCTCCGGATGCGTGGGACGGTGGCCAGGGAGAGGTCGGCAGAGCGGAGCTGACGGTTGGGAACGTAGAAGGAGAGTCGACTGTTGAGGTAGGCTGGGCCGGTTTTGTGGAGTGCCTTGTGTGCGTGGATCAGGAGTTTGAAGGGGATTCTCTTGTCGACGGGGAGCCAGTGCAGGTTTTTCAGGTGGGGGGTGATGTGGCTGTGGCATGGAATGTCGAGGATCAGACGTGCAGAGGCGTTTTGGATTCTTTGCAGTCGTTTGATGAGCTTGGTCGGGGCTCCTGTGTAGAGGGCGTTTCCGTAGTCGAGTCTGCTGCTGACGAGGGCCTGGGTGACTGTTCTTCTCGTGTCTGTCGGGATCCACCTGTAGATCTTGCGGAGCATGCGGAGGGTGTTGAAGCAGGAGGAGGAGACTGCGTTGACTTGCTTGGTCATGGTGAGCGTTGAGTCGAGGATGACTCCCAGGTTGCGTGCGTGGTCGTTTGGTGTCGGGGGTGCCCCTAGTGACGAGGGCCACCAGGAGTCGTCCCAGGCTGATGGGTTGGAGCCGAGGATGAGGATCTCCGTCTTGTCTCAATAACTATAATGGCTGAATTCTACTGGTTTTGTACGAGTAAAACCTGAGCCTAACTATAACGCCCCGTAACCTATGTTTTTTTCAGTGAAAAAAAATATATATATATACACACACACATATATATTTATATTGGTGTATAAGTCAGTATGTTAGTGGCTGTGTGGGTGAGTGGGTGAGTGAGTAGCGGTATTGGTGAGTGAGTGGCAGTGTGAGTGGCTATATGGGTGGGTAAGTGGGTGTGTAGTGACTATATGGGTGAGTGAGTGGCTGTGTTGAGAGGCTCAATGAGTGAGTGAGTTGGTATGTGAGTGACTGTGTAGTTATATAAGTGGGTGTTTGAGTAGCTATGCAGGTGTGTGAGTGGCTATATGAGTGGCTGTATGGGTGAGTGACTGGTTGTATGAGTGGTTGTATGGGTGAGAGAATGGTCGTGTGAGTGGCTGTGCAAGTGAGTGAGTGGGTGTGTGAGGGCCTCTATGGAGGAGTGAGTGGGTATATGAGTACTGGTATGGGTCTGTGAATGGGTATGTGAGTGGTTGTGTGAGTGGACATACTAGAGGTTGTATGGGGTGTGAGTGGGCATGTGAGTGGTTCTCTGGATGATGTCATCAGTGATGTCATCAGTGATGCCATTTGAGATGTCATCAGTGATGTCACTGGCCATGCCATGAGTGATGTAATATGTGAGGTCATAAGCAGTGCATTGCTGGGGCATAAGTTATAGTTAGCTCATGTGAATATAACTGCTGAATTTCACTGGTTTTGTACAAGTGAAATCTGAGCCTAATTATGATGTCTATGTAACCTTTGTTTTTTTTATTTGCGAACTTCTAAGTTTTTTAAAATTCTATTTCTTAACTATAACGTCCCAGTAACCTTTGGTTTTTTAAGTAAATGTCAATGTTTTTTTAACTGGTAGTCACATTTGCATTGAAGAATGGTATAGGAAGGGGATGGGGCCTCCAACCAGCTCTCAGGAATCCTGCTGTGTCAGACTTACTGGAAGTAACAGGAGGGCACCTGGTACCCAAGAACCCTCAGAGTCCAAGAGGACTTCATCCTCCAATCAGCAGTGTACCAGGAGGTGTGTTTGAAGAGTGGTGGAGAAAGGGTGCATGCCCTCCAAAGTCCCCTCACCAATCACACTGTGTGGGACTTACTGGAGGTAGAAGGAGGGCTTGTTGGCCCCCAAGGACCCCCAGCATCCAAGGGGACTTCATACCCCGACCAGCAGCACGCCAGGTGGTGAGTTTGCAGAGTGATGGAGAAAGGGGGACTGGCCTCTGAAATCCTCTCAGCAATCCCACTGTTTGGGTTTACTGGAGGTAAGAGGAGGGCTTGTTGGTCCCCAAGGGCCCTCTGCAGTCAAGGGGACTTCATCTCCCAACCAGTTGTGTGCCAGGAGGTGCAGTTGCCGAGTGCTGGTGAAAGGGGCAGGCCTGGCCTTTTTTATTCTATAAATTAAAGGGAAGGGGGCCAAGCGGCCCCCTCCAGGGAAAATGTTGTTGGCCCCATGGACCCCATCCCCCAGGGTACAGCCATTTTCAAGAAGCAATTTTTATAGATTAAATGGAGGTGGGCCACGTGGCCTCCCTCCTGGGCCGATTTACAGCCCCGGAGACCCCATCCCCCAGGGCCCGGCCTCAATTGTGTGTGACCTGGTCCCATCTAGGGCACCTACTCAACACTGATGGGGACCGCAGGTGGAGCCTGAAGGGCCCCGCGGTCCCTGCCAGCTCCCTGCCTCCTGCGGGAGCCGCATTGATTTTACACATAGGGAGATGCTAAACATGCAACTCTGTGTGTGTAAAATCAGTTCTGCTCTACTTTTAGCAAGCAAGAGCATTAACGCTCACCCTTCCTGAAAGCTAAGCCTAATTTGCCATGGCTTGGTGGGAGTAGTAAAGCTCCTGTCAACAAGAGGATGGGATGCACACCTATTTTCTTCTAGAATTTAATCATGTTTATCCATAATAATCACAAAATACGTGCGTCACTGGGTTTAATGTGTTGCCCTGGTAGCACATAGAATCTGTACCTTACTCTAAGGGGCAGCATTTCTGCCCTGTACCCAGTCGCACAGCTTAAAGGCAAAAGTTTCCACATTGATCCATGCTTGTAATCCATTTAACTCCTTTTTAATCCATGTACTCCTTCATGTTATCCAACTTTTAACTTTACTCTCAATAACTCCACACGTTGGGATGTCATGCAATTTTCAAAGTTTCTTATGCTCGAGATGTGCCCATCCGGACCTCTTGTCAAGAACACGAACAGACGCATGATTCGTCCAAAAGAAGTGTTTATTAAAAAGCCCAATGCATTTTGGGCTCTGATGAGCCCTTCTTCAGGGGTCACTACAAATGACAATAAAAACATTCACCATTACACCATTATTCACTGATATGCATATAGAGATCAATACTGTCAATCATTATAAGTATCAAACACAATCAAGAAAGTTATACTATTTATCCATTTAAACATCAATGTAAAAAAGACACACACAAAAAAAACACATATCATTGTGCTATCCCCCGTAATCACCTCAATTATCTGATGAGTAGTAAAGCTCCTGCCAAGTCATTGCAAACAGCTATGTCCCGGGGTGGGCACCCTGAGAGGTAGTAGGAGTAGGCCCTGAGGGGAGGCAGTCCCCAGGGGCATCTCTGGCCCCAGGAGGGGATCACGTGGCCCCCGCTTTGCTTTAATTTTGCCCCAGGGAGGTGGTGGTCACCGGAGCTGTGGGGTTCCATGTGGCCCCCACTTTATTTATAGATAAAGCCCAGGGCAGGTGGCAGTCCCTGGGGCTAAGGGGAGTCCAGGAGGCCCCATTTATAAAAAATAAATGAGCCCCGAGGAGATGGTGGTCCCTAGGACAGCAGGGGAGGCTGTACGGACCCCCCCACATTTTTATTCAAAAGAAGCACCAGGGAGGTTGTAGTCCCCTGGGCATTAGTAATCCCCAGGAAGAAGCACAAAGAGATATATATACATACAGAATCCATTTGAGAGTGCATATGTTAAGATTCACATACCGGCGCCATCTGGACAAATGATTCTTTATGCAGAGTATGACCTCAAGACATCAATTTGCCATGTTGGACCTCTAATCCCTCAGTGACACTTTCTAGTTCCATATCTATCAGAAGTTCATTCCAGAGATTTGAGACTTAACTGGTAAAAGTTCTTCTGTCAATTCTAACATGGAGTACAAAAGACATCTGTAACAGATTTGTGGGTGCCAGACTTTAATCTCCTGGTTGGTTTGTTGGGTTGAAGTCAGTCTTTAGGATACCTTGGAGCATTTCCAAAACAGATGTTTTTGCTGGACAGTGAATTCGACTTAAATCTGTTTTTATTCAAAAGCAATGGGGTTGTAGTAGTCAAAATTATTGCACCTCGTTAATATAACATAAGGACAATTTTATTGGGAAAAGTAATCGGTTCCGACATAGACTCAGTAAAGATTATGGAGGTGTTGTAATGGCTGAGGCACCCTACTACCAAAGGTGCAAATATACACAAGTCAACGTATCATAATGTAAATTATACAAAACACCAACGCACTCTCCAATAAGTATAATGTCCAGACAGTATGGACTTTCTTCAAATAAACACGATTGGTCTGTTTATTTTAACATATGTATGTTAGTTCAGTTGCCCAGTTCAAAAAATTACAATACATAGTTTGACTGTTTATTGGCATTCTATGTGATTTGACTTTCACAGTGGACTGGGCTAAATATGTGCTCTTAAGCTTCCAAATTTTATTTTATTCTATCTCTGTACTTCTTTCTGAATGGTTTTTATTTTCAATTGGTATCAACATGGGAGTGTTTCAATCTACTCACTTTTGGGTTCGACGTCAGTTAACATTCATGAATGAAAGTTTTCGCCTAAGTAATATTAACAGTGGCAAGGGACATCTCAAGATGGAGCCCACGGAGTCAGAATATCCGGGCGTGATCTGACTTACGGCGCACCTTTTTTGATTTGCATTGCTCACGGCACTCATGACCGCTTGCTTAATTTCTCACTGCAGAAGGCTCTCCATTTGCAACTCCGCAGGCGGAACAGAACAGCGATGCGCTACCTTGGAGCTCTACGGTAGAGAGGTCACAATTTTTTTAATCTAATTAGGACTCCTTGTTGGAGAGTACTTGTTGTGTAACATTGTAACAGGGCTCTTTAGAACCTTCATATCTTAAGCGGGTTCAGTTGAGACTAAGCTTCCTTTTACTAAAGTACTTTAGAATATCATTCGGCTCATCCCATAATTATCTGCTTCACAACTTATAATTTGTTGCTTGGCTATTACAATGTTTTGTTAGATTGTTTGTCTTCTTATTGTTGGACTTGGCCCTTTTTGCAGGGTCATCCCTGAACATTTTGCCTTCCTCCTAGTATTTTTTCTGACCTGGTGTTGGTGGTTTTAGGACTCTGGGCACTTTATCACTGCTGTCCAGTGTAAAGTGCATGTGCTCTCTATGGTAAAACGTGGTAAGATTGGTCTACACCTGTTTGGCTAATTTAATTTACCTATCAGCGGTATCCCAGACACCCAGGGCCAGTAAATTAAAATGCTACTGGTGGGCTTGCAGCGCTGATTGCGCCACCCACCAAAGTAGCCTCTCAAACCTGTCTCAGGCCTCTGCCATTGCAGGGCCTGCACGCGCAGATTACTGCCGCTGTGACGTGGCACATAAAATGGGTGCCATGTCTGTGACTCCCCTTTTACTACATATAAGTCACCCCTAAGATAGGCCCTAGCTAGCCCTATGGGCAGGGTGCATTGTAGGTAAAAGGTAGGACATGTGCCTTAACTGTGTGACATGTCCTGGTAGTGACAAACAGCCATTTTGGTTTCTCACTGCTGTGAGGCTGCCCTCTCATAGGAATGCATTGGGGGTTCCCTGATAAATGTTTCAGTGGTAATTCCTGATCTGAGAGGAGTAGAGTGGTCAAGTTTGGTATGTTTGGAATAGTGGTAATAAATGATGTGCAATGGTGTTCGCAGATTTATTATCACTATTTTAGAAATGCCACTTTTAGAAGTGGGCATTTCTGTGTGCTATATGTCTTTGTGCCTGCCTGATGTGTATTGGCTGTCTGTTTTCAGTGTGACAGAGACAGTGGATGTGCATTCCCTGTAGACAGCCTTTGGGGTGGTTGAGGTGTGCCTGGCCATTCCTGGATGACCCAGCCCTGAGCTGAATAGGCCCTGGCTGCAAGAAGAGTGGTGGGAGGAGATTTACTTTACACCTGAACGGAGCCTGTCTCCCTTGCACAATGCTGTCTCCACCACCTGTGGGCATGCTGCACCACTGAATGAAGAACTGGTTTGGACTGGGTTCAGAGACCCTTGCTACAAAGATATCAAAGACAGTTTGGGGTATAAGTATGTGCCTTAAACCCCCAGCAAATTAGACTACTTCATGAATCAAGAGAGACGTTTGCCAAGGAGAAGAGTTGAAGAGACTGGAGGCGAAGCGCTGCCCCTTTGCTGTGTGCTGTCTGGGGTTGTCCTGCAGTAGCTGATTCTGCCAAGGAAAGGAAGAGGACTTTGCTGTGTGCTGTGTCCCCCGCTGCTCGAGAGGAGTCACCAAGGGCCTGTGTGTGCTGGCCTCCTGTTGTGGAAGACTCAGGGACATCAAAGTCTTCCAGGCGCTATACTTTACTTTTTTGGGGGAATATCCTTGTGCTTTTTACTTTTTTGCAGAGCTGTGTGTGCTCTGCCTCGCCAGCGCTCTGCGTGCTTTACTCTGATAAAAGCGCTGTGAGTTTTGCTTCACTACAGAACTTTTACTTTCACCCCTTGATCTCCTACAAAGGTGCCAGAAAGCGCTTCATCCCAAACCCAGCACGCTGAGAGCCCGGGTGGAAGTGCACTTTGCATGTGGAGAAGCAGGAGGGGAGAGCTTGTTGAGGAAGTGCTTTCTCCCCCCCCTCCTGGTAGCTGGTGAGGGTGTTCGTCCTCAGCGCGCTTACTTCTAGTGGGGAGCTCCCTGTGTTTTTGGTCGCAGAGCTCCCCTGTGCTTTAAATTCTGTAGAGAGGAGCAGGATCCCCGGAGACTGTGCTCCGTGACGGCCCGGAAGTCTGGCTGTAGGGAGGGCTCCCGTAAGGAAAAGGAGAGCCATGCGTGTTGCCCCACCTGGAGGGTGGTTGTGTCCTGTGGCAGGGAGGAGTCGAGTGAGGGGAGACGAAGTTGACGGAGGCTTTGCTCCATGCAAGGAGGCAGAAGCCGGACGCCAGGCAGAGGGCGTCTGTTTGTGGGCGGGGCCGGCGGGGACCGAGAACCGGAGAAGGAAACCTCCCGCTCCACACCGGAACAATGCGGGCCCCTCGCTGTATTTCAGGTCTGGGTGCGGGTGTTGCTGGGGAAGCAGGAGCCTCCACACCGCCCCAGACCACCTTCGGCAGAATATGGAGAGCTTTGTGCCCATGCCATACTACTGAGTGGCACCAGGGGCACAGGGCTCCCTTTCCGTCCGGCCGCATGGTAATACAGAGCGCGGGCCAGCGGATCCATTGCAGAGAGCTCTTGACCGGCAGATTGGATGCCTGTGCTCGGCAGAGACCGTGTGTGTGTGCGCCTCACACCCACATTGAACGTGCAGGGCTCCAGTGGCATTCTTGTGGCAGGACTGGGGTGGAACCTTGACGGAGGTCCCAGTCCTGCAGTTTCCACATGCCCCCCCCTCACAGTAAGCGCTGAAGCGATAGGGCGGCTGAGTCAGCATAGAGGTGCTGGTACGTCGGCATCCTACGTGTGTTGGGGGTGGGGGCAGTTGGCTCTCGGGAAGGTATTCGGGGCAGGCATGGTCAGGCCCTGATTATGCTGTGGGACTACATTGTGGGATACACTGCAAAACACATAACTTATGCTGTGGTCTGATGTAATTAGGCTTTGGGGGTTACCTTGCTAAGGTTTGTACCCTGCGCGTCACTTCGGTGATTTCTACCATGTGCACCCTAAGAATGTCTACGAAGGTGCACTGCTACTGATTTATTATCCTCTATGGTATGCTGATGATTAGGTTATATGCCTAATGGGTTCATGCTAAGGATAATGGTACTAGTAGGTACTGGTAGGTTTCCCTACTTGTGAGCTATGATGGTGAGGTGGTGTGCTATAGTGCACGGCTGATAATGTTGGTTACTCCTAACATGTGGTGCTAAGTGTATTCTTACCAGTAATTTCCGGTCAGCCTAATGTAATGTTATGACGTTGGCCTGATTGGCCCTGTAATGTATATAATCCCCTGTAAAACAATACCTAGTGTCAGGTGGCACAGTGTACATTTGTGATTATGCTCTGATGTGTTTTATGGATAATACAAAGGCTATTTTTATATAACCTTGTGTGGAGTCTCTTTTGTGGTGTACCTAGTGTGTCGCTGCCGTTTGTGTGTGTTGCGCAAATGCTTTAAACATTGCCTCTGGGATAGGCCTGCCTGCTCGTGGCAAGCTACCAAGGGGGTGAGCAGGGGTTATCTTCAGTGTGTAACTCCCTTGCCCTGACGAGAGTGGTGGATTCCGCCTGGCTTAGGCGCTTGCCCTAGCCAACCAAAAATCCCATTTCTAACACTTATGCCATATTTTTGCTTCCACGCTAGATTGGTGCTTATCATGGTCTCCTTATGGCGATATTTTTGATTTGACTTCGATTTGCCTGAGCTACAAACTTGGATTTCCCCACTCGGTGTGGCCAATTTGTGGTAAAGTTAGAAAATAAGTGTGGTGTTTAAACTTTGAATACGCGCACGGATGATCAATTCATGCAGTACGCTTGTTTGGTACGAATTAGTATTAACTTACGGTACACTTATCAACATAAGACCTTTTTTAATCATCAGCCACTTTGACACTAACCCTTGCTATCTGCACTTTTTGGTTTTCGCTACGTTTTAATTAATATTTCGGTTATTTTAAACCTCTTATTTGCATACGGAATATTTTTTATTTTTCAATTAGTGACCACATGTTGCATACACTCCTTGTGGCAGTCTGTGCACTGCATGCTGGCACCTTCCACTTTTGGGACACTCAACAGTGACATATGGATGTAATTTTACTTACTTACGTTTTTTTTTTAACTGGAAAAAAATTAACAGCATCATCAAATTCATCTAAAAAATACTTGATTCATATTTCTAATTCATACAATTTAATCCTAAAACATCTTAATTAATAAGCTTCTCTCGAACATCACGCCGCTAATAATTCATGTTAATGTTTCTTCTGAATAATTAATAAGATACTACTATACTTCATTCTAAAACATTACCAACTGTCCAATAATCATAAAATAGCATTCATAAGATGTCTCAATATCCCCAATTGCCCCTGCAATATAAGCTAAGCTTTTAGACTGCTAAAAAACTATCTACTGCAAGACTTGATTTGTTGCCCTCTGCCAACTTGACCAGATTTTGTTAAAATGCCTGATTGCCCCTACTCTCTTTGCATGGAGAAGCTCATGACGATACACTTTGTCCATCTTATAGCGCCAACGGTTGATGGTGGGTGTTTTAATAGACTTCGAATTTGCTAAAACTAATGATTTGGCTACCACAAATGCTATAAAACAAAGCTGCTTCAATTCAGTGGTCAAATTATAAGCAGTTGACGAGACGCCAAAAAGAGCTCCCATCGGATCCGGTAAAATAGCTCTTCCTACCCAATTACTTATTTCAGCAAAAATCCCTGTCCAAAACTCATTCAATTTAGGACAGATAAATATCATATGAAGCCAATCACCAGACTGAGATTTACATCTCAAACAAAAGGGATCGGCGATATGGTACATTTTATTAATTTTGCAGGGCTGTACTAGAGCATCCATTTACAATAAAAGCTCATAGGCTTAAAATTGGCAGCTCGAATAGCTTTTTTACTAAAAGAATTATAATAATCCCAATATGGCTTTGTAATGCTACAACCTGCAATAATGCTTACACTATTAATATGCTTTGGTATTACTTCGAGTCCTGAACGTTGATGTAGAAGTCTATACCAATTACTGATTCCCCGTGTAATTAAAAAAGAGTGCCCTATTTTCTCTGCCATAGCGTTCGGCTCAACCAAATTACATGAACAAACATGTTTAATTTGAGGATTGCTAAAAAAAAGTGTTGGACTCAATGATCTATGCTAGCGAGTATGTTTTTGCCAGGTAACAAAGCTTTTATTATGAAAAAAATCACCTGTTACTATGGAGCGCCCCAGGCTCAACCCTAAGCCAGCACATGCCTCAAGCTTCATCACAGGATGGTAATATGGGATCTGATATTTTCAACAAATATAATTGGTACGATCAACCACTATTTGAGGCGTCTTATAGTGTGTACGCTTCGGTAGCCTTGGGATTATGAAAAAGAAGCTAGATCTATTTTTGCTGTTTTTAACATGATATGTAGATAGTAATTATCTGTAGCAGATATACTCTTTGAAGCTAAGGCCAGCCAACGTATAAGCATGGCCTGATAGTAAGTTCTTAAAGAGGGAAGGGCTAGTCCTCCCTCCTCCTGAGCTAATGAAAGTATTAACCACTTAGCCCTAGGTCACTTTGACTTCCAGATAAAAGACTGAAAATCACCTTTTAGGGCCCCAAAAAAGGCCTTCTTTAGCTTAATTGGGACATTTGAGAAAGCAAACAGAAATAACGGTAATAAATTCATTTTTAGTGATATACGGCCAATAATTGTAAAAGAAAGTTTGTTCCAACAATTAAGCAACGTACAAACTTTAATTAATGAAGGGGCATAATTTAACGGATAGAAATCATTATAATTTGTTGTTACCTTAATCCCAGAATAGCTAATCGAACGTGGGGCTGAAAATGATGGTTGCATAGCGAGTGGTAATATCTTTGGGGAACTATTAAAAATTGGAGCTTCAGATTTTACTTGATTTATTTTATAGCTCCCTATGGCCGTAAACCCGGAAATCTTATTAAAGGCACATTGAACGTTATCCTTATCTGCCTTTAACTATAAAACCATATCATCGGCATATAGCTTAAGTTTAGGCACCGCCCTCATAAGTGGTTCAATGGATTGATCTGAACGGATTGCACACGCCAATGGTTCGATAAATAGTGCAAACATTATGGGTGACATCGGGCATCCCTGGCAAGTACCACAACTGATGCTAATGTCTCCTGCTGGAATATTATTAATCATTATAGATGCCTTAGCCCCGGAATATAATGTTGGTAACATTTGACAAATTTACGAAGTTTTGCAAAAGTACCCCCCACTCCACCAAATCAAATGCTTTCTCAGCATCCTACATAATAGCAGTGGCTTTAATTTTCTCTATTGAAAAATAATCTATAGCCTGTATTAAAAAATTAGTGTTGGATCTTATCAATCTCCCCGTGAGAAAGCCATTCTGATCTTGATGAACAATAGTTTGTGCTACAGCTGCGACCCTTTTGGCCATTTTTTTGGCAAATAATTTATAATCAGTGTTGAGGAGACTGATGGGACGATACGCATTTGGATCAATTTCCGGTTTTCCCTTTTTTTTTAAACTGACAACAATGAATTCTGAGATTGAACTGGGGATACTACATCCTTGCAAAATCTGATTAAATAAACAAACCAAAAAAGGTGCTAATTGTTAAGAAACCGTTTTATAAAATTCGTCAGGCAAACCATCTTTTCCGCAAGCCTTGCCATTGGGAGGAGATTTAATAGTTTGTTGCACCTCTAATAATGAAATGGCCGCATTAATTGAATCCGCCTGGGCTTCTGAAAGGGTTGGGACTTCTATGCCCGCCAGCCATCATTCTCTTATTTCCGGTGGACTCCCTATCCCTCCAGTATAGATTTTAAGATAGTCCTGATAAAAGATCTGGGCTACTTCTGATGGGAGACTTTTAATATTCTGCATAGGATCCTTTATTCTTTTAATATAATTAGAATTATCTCTAGCTTTCGCATACCAAGTCAGAAACCTACCCACAAATTCACTTTCTTCTTATCTTTGCTGTAGATATGAAGCATGATTTAACGTTTCCTTCGAAAAAAGAACTCCTGCAAGTTCTGCTTGACATCTTTCATTAATTCCATCGTTCTTTTGGATCGAGAGGTAGTATATGCCACAATGGCCTTATCTACCACATTGCTCAAACTATCCTGTTGCACTTTCTCCTTCTGTCTAGTAGCAGCAGAAAATGCAATTGCTAGCCCCCTAAAAAATGCTTTCAGTGCTTTCCAAACCACAAAGTCTGTTGCCGGATCTATATCAAGCTTTAAAAATTCCTCGAGATTCTGTTTCATCCATTCAATCCAACAATAGTGCCTTATTAAAGCTCCATCTGGAGCTCAGAGACCCAGATGAGACTAATGGAATAGATAAACTGATCAACGCATGATCTGAAAATAAGTTATTAAAAATGCTTGCCCCCTCACAGCCTAAAATATATGATGTCAGAAAATAATCTATTCTGTACCATAGCATTTCGAATAGCATGTATATTCTTGTGAGGCTTCCATCTGTGTCCGCCAGGAATCTATAAGAGCGAAATCTTGGATTAAAATCTGCAAAGCCCTTATAGACTTAGGTTTGTTTTGTAACTTATTCTGGCGTGATGTAAACATTGCTAAATTTTGAATTCAATTAAAATCCCCACCCATTATAATATAACATGTCTCATTTTGCAAAAGTAAATGTAATTCCTGAAGGGCTGCCGGAGAATCTTCAATAGCACCATAGTAGCTTATCAAATTAGAAGTATCCCTTTTAATTTGTACTTTAACAAAAATCCACCTAGCAATTGGATCGCGAACTACTTTCAAAACTTCTGCTTGAACTGACTGCATAGTCATTATAGCCACCCCCTGATTGACGCCTGTGTTGAAGCAAAAAATGCATATTGAATCATTGAGGGAAGACTGGGTTGTATGCCCTGATCTTTTAAATGTGTCTCCTGTAACATCATTATATCTGAGTGTAATGATCTGAACAAGGCTAGCATTCCCTGGGTCTTTAATCTATTATTTAGCCCATTCACATTACATGAAATAATTTCCAACCTATTGCATGACATTACATTTCCTACATCTTATTGATTGCTGTTTTTTTCCCCATTTTTACCTTCCTACCAACCCCACACCAGTGTGCCCTCCAACCCCCACCACCAACCTCCCCTTGCTCTGTCCCTGGAGCCTGATGCACCATAAGCTCCTTCCAGAATCTACTGTTTACTGTAGACCAGCAGACTCGTACTCCGGGCATATCTTATTTATTGTCCCTTGCTGTAGTTCTCCTGTTTTGAAAGTCGATAAAGACGAAGCCAAGCTAGTAGAAATTGAATTTGTAGCACTATCCAGCACCCAGGGCGTGGAATTATCTGTGCCTTGACCCCACTCCTGGGCAGCCATGTGGGAAGTAGTATCATTATGGGTTTCTTTCAATCCGGATACCGCAAAAAGAGGATAGGTCTGTGATTTCAGGCCCCCCTGTACTCTATCCATAACTTTCTTCACCTTTGCCACTTTCGGTGTACCTGTATCCTCTACTTTAACTGCAGAGTCCAAAATTGAGCTAAACAGCTTAGAAGCCAACAAGGGGGGTGCCATTCCCTTATCGTCTGCATTTCCTTGTGGTGTACTTGAGCTCTCTCCCACAGTCTGCTCTGAGCCCAGAAACATAAGGGGATCCGCAATTAATGATAACGGTGTAGCGGCTGTCATGTCCTCTTGGGTAAACACCGTTTACCACAAAAACTTTTCCCCGCAGGGAATTACAACGCGGTCGATACAACGACCGCGTTGTAACCACCCATACCATTACTCCACAAGTCGGAACAATGACTTGCGGAGGGGGCAGAAGGTGTTGGATTTGAAATCCAACACCTTCCCTACTGTCCGCACAGACTGGAGTTGGAATAGTAAATTATACTATTCCAACATCCAGCGCCCCCCCTCCGCAAGTCGTTGTTACAACTTGCGGTGTACTGGTATGCGTGGTTACAACACGGTCGTTGTAACGACCGCGTTGTAATTCCCTGCGGGGAAAAAGGATGCGTAAAAAAGTGGTATATTCGTTCTTTTGAGGTTTTAACAAAGCGTGTCTTACTTGCGTTTTTTGTTCCTTTCCTAGGTGTCTGCGAATTGTAGTGGACTCTATTTCTTCACCCTTGAGGAAACTGCTTTATTTTCTGCTCGGGACACATCGTTATTGTCCTTCTTTGAAGCAGGCATTCTTTCGTACAAACGTTAGTGAGTATCTACCCCTGTGGAGTTTTTTTGGCTTACATATTGCTCTATTTTTTACTCACTCATCCCTGACTCTTTCAAACTATTTTTTGGACCATTCTAGGTACCTGAAGCCTCTCTCTATTTTTGCTACAAATTTGTGGCAACGTGATCATTCCCTCCAACTTGCTGTGGATAAGTAGTAGTACTGTATTAGCCTCACTACCATTCATGAGGTGGGTTTGTGGACTTATATATGTTTTTTAGTCAGTATCCAGGGGTGTCATTGACACTTTGTTTGTATGGGTTCACTTTATTCAGAGTCTCTTCATTTTCACTCTTGGCTTTTTCACTGTATAGTGCATTTCTTTTTTTTAACCTGGTTGATGGTAACGATCTAGCTGGACCACTTGCTTAGTCACCTAATACTAAGTCTTTTCACCATTTTCGGGGGCATCCTATTTTTTACTCTTTCTCCTCTTACATTTTTTTATACTTGTTCTCTTTCTCTTTTTGTTTTCTCATTTTCCTATATTTCTTGGTTATTTTTACATCTACCAACAAGTGCTTATGTAACAGATGATTATCGAATCTGTAAATATTTTTCAGCCTTGAGAAAGTCACGAGATGACGAAACACGTGTTGGCTATATTTCTTCTGGACATCTCAACATGAACGAAGGCTGTGTTTTATGTTACAAACTATGTATTGTAATTTTTTGAACAGTGCAACTGTGCTAACATACATATGTAAAAATAACCAGAATAATCGTGTTTATTTAAAGAAAGTCCATACTGTCTGGACATTATACTTATTGGAAAGTTCTTTGGTGTTTTGTATAATTAATTCTGTTTTTGCATGAAGCCAGTGCATATATCTGATGATTGGCATCACGGTACCTTTTGATGCCTTTGCTGGTGCATTTTGTAAGATCTGCACTTGCAATGTTGCAGGCAGTGGTCCCAAGAAGTAGTGAGGTACACCATCAAATTCGATTTCAAGTATTATCATGGCTGCTGTCAGTGGTGGCTGGTGACATCTGAAAGTGGTGTGGCATAAAAGTTGCTATGACTTTTATGTAGCAAGCGAAGCAAACAATTCTTAATGGACAAATGTGGGATCCGAGGAGCCTCTCCTGAGAAAAAAATTGTGAAAAGATTGGCAAATTGTGCAATTTGAAGCAAATGAGTTTAGTAAGAAAGTAATGTTTATAAAGCAGTGGGAATTCATAGTCTTGAAAGATTAAACACATTAAAAATTGCCCCATATCTTACTGCATTAATATGCTTAGCGGTTACTATATGTACAAAATGTACAGCGTGACAACTTCATGCCCTTTAAAGTGTGTGCTTGCCAAGTGTTTTGCACTGCATGCAGCATCGACTTTGGAAGAAAATGCTCTAATCAGGCTTCGGGAAGCACTCACAGCCTCTGGCTGCAAGCAGTCATATTGAAATATGTGCAGACAGGTCTATAAGAGGGATGAAAAAAGTGGAAGCTCTCCAAAAGAAAACATGTAAAATAAATGAATGTGATTTCAATAGTGTGCCACCGGACTGGTATATTGGTTTTTCTCTGAGATGTTATTGCATCCAGTTATATAGCACAACAAATGACATACACCTAAAGCCTGCCAGTACAATTAGCTTTGTCATTGATTGTTAGCTGTTTAATATAAATGAGTAACAACAATAATTTGTTATAAACAATTGGAAATAATTCAAATCTGAAATTGTGAAACTGTGAATTAAATATTCTTGAAGGCCTGTGGAAGGATTATTGGCCTTCAGTTATGTGTGATTTATGTTAGATATGTACTTCCTTTTTCTTTGCACACCTCGGCCATCTGCACATCTTCAACGTTATCTCCTTCCTCTTCAGCACCCATGTTTTACTCTCCCCCAAATACACTTCTCCCATCTCCCTCAGTTCACCACCCCAAGCACACACTGCACTCACTCACATTTAAGCACATTAGTTTCTTTTACTTTTGTCTTGTAAATATTTTGACATCTGTGTACCCCCTTCACACACATTTACACAGAATTCCAATTGAAACTGGACTAAATGACCACTGTCTGTTTGCTCTGCAGTGAGGAAAACCCACTGACAGACACTTTGCTTTCCCTACAGCCTCAGCTCCAGAGCTCTCAATTAAAGAATCTCATAAATGCCTTACACACATCAAAGTATGCTCTATACAAAAGTAATAAAATGCACACAAAAATACAGAAACATAACAAGAGGAAATAGCAAACACTCTTGGGGAATACAAGATTATGCAAAACATGTCAAATTAAAGAGGGACTAAATCGCTGACATCCATGACCTTAACTTTTTTTTAACATATATTGTTCCTAAATCAGTTCATGTTTTTCATTAATGTTAAAGGCATGAAGATAGGGCCAGTTTTAACACCATACAGCATGTAACTGTCTTTACTATATGCACAATTTTCTTCCTTTGCACTTGACTCTGATATTTGGATCAACTTAATCAGGGAAAAAACCCTGCTCGTCTTTTAGATCAATTTTGCAGGGGAACAAATGCAGCAGCTGCACTTCTAAAGGGGCCAGAGACCTGCATCCAGGGCCTGGGATGTCACAGTGGTGGAGGTTAGCGTGACCAGGGGTCTCCCCATAACTACATAACACAAGATTAGCTTTATAACACTTACCATTACAGATGTCAAGGCACCAAATTACCTGTGCATGTATCCAGTCATACCATATAACAAAAGGGAAAGGGTGAGTTCCATGCCTGTGAATGACAGATGTCTGACTTCACAGGGATGCAGACTCCAATGCCTGAAACCGTGATGCTGACAGCGTCACTGGCCTACAGTGGATACCGCCATATACTATAATTGCATTGAAGGGCTTTAGAAAATTAAGCCCTGCGTAGTGCGTCACATTGCAGAAAGATGATTTACTGCCTGGCCTCTGTCTTCTGCTTCCGAGAGAGGCAGGGCACACAGCTTGGGACAAACAGCCCAGACTCAAATACATAGATTTGTTTAGAGATACGATTAATATCTTTTGAGTTAAATATGTAGGAATTTCATAGGGGTTCAGCCCCATAACCCTAGTGGAGAAACTGCCATTGGGTATAGTAGCTCTCTTTTTGTTCTTATGTAGATTATTTGATCTTATGTTAGTGGATGCTACAGAAGTATTGGTATATCCATCTATCAATAGTTTTTTTCTTCACATACGATCCCCAGTGTTTTTACTTTGGTCCTTGTTACGACTTTGGTGGTCCTCCAGTGACCCAGCCACCTCTCTATCCACAGGAGGGAACCAAGGCCATGGTACGCCCACCCACCGGATTCCGAGTTGAATCTAGGTCGGGTGGCCGGTGCTGCGGCAGTCACATGGTGGCAGCTGTTTAAGGCTCATTAGAGAGCCTTAACAGCAGACCGCCAATGTGACAGCGTCTGCAGTACGTTCCTGTACTGTGTGGCATGCATCATGTCATGCATGCCATACCGTGCAGGAACGTGGGTGCAATTCCATGGGGGCTCAACATATGCCCCCTGCATGCACCCCCAGTCCCAGTAGTGGCAGGGGGGCCAGTAGGGCCTCCTCAGATGCCTCTCCGACCACTCTTTTCAAAGCAGGCTCACCACCATAAAATGGACGGTGGACAAGCAACTCATAATATGCTCGGTGGTGGCACAGTGGCACCACCAGCATATTAATGCTCCTGACCGCTGCGCCACCGTGGGGGGATCCTGCGGACACTGCAGTCCTGTGGCAGTCTGACCACCACACTCAGAATACTGCAGGCGGGCCCATAGTGTGGCAATGGTCAGACTGCCACCACGAGCAAAGCGGTCCTGTGGACCGCCATACTCATAATAAGGCCCTTACTCCTTAGGCTTTCATTTTGCAGCTCCAACTCTGAAAACAGGTATATTGACTTTTACATTTTTTAAGGATAAAGTAGTTCCTAATATTAAAAACTCAACTTTTTCCATCATTAAGACCTCCATTATGAGTGCCTCATTATTTTGCAATCCCTGTGCAAGCCGCTGCTTGTACCCAGAAGAAATCTGGCACATTGAGAAACAAACAGTGATCTGGAACAGAGAAGAGCATGAGATTAAAGGAAACAAGGGAGGAGAAATGGCACCACAGCACCCCTTTTAAAACCTCATAGGGACCAACCACCCTTTCAAAGGTGAGGGGGGCTTTTATTCTGTAATTTACAACTGACAGTGGACCAACAGAGATCCATCAGCCAAGGATGCCTTTCAGACCTAGATCAGGCAGTTTGTTACAACAGATATGCTAAATTGCCCTGGGAATAATGGGGGACAGGGAAGCATAGATGTACAAAATCAGGAGGCTGTGTGTTATGAAATTATGAATAAAAATGTACACACACATTCACAATTGTTCCTATGTGTTTCCAGTTCCTAAACACATGTGATATGTAAGAATAGAATAACTTTGAGAGATGCAGACTTTATGTTGCACTTGCCTGAGGCATCCTGTATAGACCCAAAACATGTGCCATGAGGATTGATCGCGTGGAGCCAGCATCACCCACAATCCCTGCCAGTGGCTTTTGTTTCGGACACCGGTAGTTTGCAACTGAAAATCTTTGTCCAGTCAGTATCCTCAGCGTTCCCTCGAGGGCCAGTTGCGGGGAAAAGCAGCAGTCATAAATCTCAAATCCCAAGGTGAAATTTTGTAAAAGGTCTGGGTTTCGATTGATCTCTGCTGTGGCGAAGAGCATGGCTTGGAGCCACTGGTAGAACTGGTGTCCAACCCTACGTTGTGAAAAACAGGGATCCATGTTTAATGTCATCAAATGTGGAAGAGTTTGTAGTAAAAGAAACTTTTACAAACGTCTTAGCCATGTAACAAACATATTTAAGCCTTCGGCACATGGCGTAGGCTTCAATAGGTTTTTTATATCACCAAGTTCACAAGTGATAACGGAAAATGGGCAGTCCCCTCAAGAACCTGATGAGGCAGGGGGCTATCCGATTAATTATAAATGAAACCTCTGTGCAGCTAATTTGTTTACCAAAAACCTCTCAACCTTCTTTCCTGTGAAACAAACGTATATGCCTCTTTTGATTTATTACTAGCAGTTTAACCAATACATTAATATTTTAAAATCTATTTCAAAAATTATTTCTTTCTAAACAAATCACTCCTTCATGTCTAAAGAGATCAGATCAGAATCTTGGAAAAGTCACTCAGGCATCTTTCTAAGCAGTGCTGTCTTATCACGTCCACATTTGGCTGTGCCAGTACAGTTTTCTCTCAAATCCATGGATACGTTTATGTAACATAGTAGCCAAAATATACCTGAAGGTGGCCTGTTCTCTTTAAAGCTTTAGAGGCATATTTGTCAAGTGTTTTGTGTCCTTGCACCATGAAAGCGGGCTCAGGGTGACACAAAATCCTTTAATGTAATTTACCAAGTCACGCAAGGCCACCTTACATGGCCCTAGGCAGCTCTGTAAACCTTGAGTAATACAAAGCAGTGCAAGTCGCTGCCTTGTAATACTCTGCCCCAGGCAGGCAATCCATGGGTGGAGCTTGGGTGTTCCCATCCATTCATGATTGGATTGTGAAACATTCTCAGGTGTAACAAAACTGGTAGACCTGGAAGTGCATCAGAATGCAATGCCATCCCAGGGAATGCGTAATGATGAGAACTATCTTAATTTCTCCTCGTTTTTTCCTCTTTCTATGTGTGCTGCATTTTGCTGTATGTGTAGAAGGAGGAAACAGCCTCAGGGCATTGTTTTTGTGCAGGAAGGTGTTCCTTCCTGCACATAAACAATCCTGCCTGTAACGTAGGCTGCCTGCGTTGGCACTAGGCAGCAGTTTGTGATAGATATGGCCCTTCGTGCCCTCTCCCTTTCATGCAGTGCAGTGCAACATGGAGCCTTGCTGATTTGTGTTGCATGAAATACTGAAAAAAACGGCCCTTAATGAGGGTATGCTTGCCCTAAGTCATGATGGAGTTGGAAATGTCCCCACAAAAAGCATCAAACAAAGTCATGATAAAGACGGAATTATTGAATGGCGGAAAAGCTGCATCAACAAATGTAAGAGAACACTGTACTGGTATACCTGCCCTAAGTCATGACAGGGTGGAAAATCTGCCCACAAGAAGCATACATTGAGTTATAGTAGCCAAGTCCTGATGAAGTCTATGGGAATGATGGTGTAGCTGTAATGCTGCATCAACAGGTTTGAGAGGAAACTGCACTGGTGCATCCTATATCGTTTAGAGTGTACAAGCAAACAAGAGCCCAAATGTGACTGTCATCCGACAGGATTGGGTGGAGAGATGCCCGAGTGGCTTTTCCAAGATTCTGATGTGTTAGATGTAGCCTGGGAGGCCTGCGCTGTTTGCAAAGAAATGATTTTGTAAATATGATTTTTATAGGGCAATGTATTTGTTAAACTGATAATAAAACATACAAAGAGACATATTTTGTAGCACAGAAAATAAATGTGAGCATTTTTGGTGAACAAATTAAATAGCACAAAAACAACACACATAATTACAGTAGTAACACTACACCTTAATAACACATCAGAAATCCAATACAGCAACACAAAAAAACACACACAAAATATTAACATAATGTGACTCAAAATCAGACCACAACTCACACAAAACACGTGACAATACATCACAGTGTCACAATTCAACAGCACATCAACCCGACGTAATAACAAAAAGAACACAAATACAACACACTAATGCACCAACATAACACACCAACCTAAAAACACACTAGCACCACGGAATCAACAAACAACAAGCCAAAAAGTAAAGACCACAAAAGTAACAGAGCAACATTGCAACAAAACAAAATATTGAAACGATACATCACAAAACAGTAAGGGTTATACCGTATATTACACTTTCCCTGCTAGTTATCTATCAATGTTTTATTAGCCCCTGCGCACATTCTCTGTTCACAAACGTACTCCTTTCTGCCCCTTCCTATGTTTACAGTTTTGCCCGCAGCCTGTGGTTTTAATCGATGCCCCTTATCGTAGCTTGAATGTAATTTTTGGCACGCAGAACCAAAGTTGCCTTTTTCCTCAGGAATACCCTAAATATTTACTATTCCTCGTGGCTAATAATATAATTAGTTATACCTTGGTACAAATGTTACTCTGCATTCCTACGCAGGCGTATCCGGTGCCATCTTTCTCACATTGTAACTCGCACTGGCACCCTCTGGTGTTAAGAAGCTATATTAAAACGTATTAAAAATAAAGCACACGTGCAGGTCTAAAAGTACACCACTCATGCTTGCTCTACGCCACCCTATAGAGAGACCGCTGACGTGTAGGCTGGATTGTTGGGTATGCAAGGCCGGCATTAGCGCTGGTGGCGCCCGGTGGGACAATCTTTTTTGGCGCCCTCCGCCATATGACCTCCTTCTTGGATTCCGTCACTACCACCCTGCAAAAATGCCCCTCATCCCTGCAAGCCCCTCTTTCAAATACGTTCCACTCATTTTAAAGCGCTGGCAAAGGACGGCTGTACTAATCCACTCAGCTATCCATATAAAAACATAGGCATATTAACCCTCTGAGCTAATTTATGGCGAGTCAAAACTGCCACTAGACAAAACTCCAATCTCTCTCTCTCTCTCTAGCAGGAACATTAATCACAACAATTATCATAACATTTGTATTGCTTCCTAAAAGCTGGATGCACAAGGAACTCTGTAGCAGGTGCTTTTAAATTCTACAATATCGCTAAAGACAGTGTGACCCCACTGAGGTCAGTGCCCCCCCTCCAGGTCAGCGCCCAATGCGGCCGCACCACCCTGAGGGTATGTATCGAAGCATGAGTCCGTGTAAATGTTAGTTGTGCAAGCCAGGCCTTGCAAGAGCCACAACAAGTGGACAATTTCACAAGCAATCTGAAGAAAGGGATGTAGAGAAAACGTCATTTGTTTGCAGGCTACAAATTCACTTGGGAGTGCAAAGGTGATCTGAGGTTCCTATTCAAATCTCCTCACAAAGAGTGTCTTTTTATTTTTTCAAGCTGTGGTGGGGGCGCCAGGCTTTACGCCCCCACCCCCTCCCATAGTGAAAGGGGAAAAAGTATGCTCAGACTCATGTGATTCGATTGCCCACTGCTTATGAGAGAACCAAAAGGAACTTTACAATAATTGTATATAAAATGTACCATAGCAAATCCGATACAATTAATATAGATTGGTCGAAGGAATAGGATGGAGGAATTAGGAAAAAAACACCCCACTTTCTAGTGCGTATTTAAGTCAATGTTAACATCCAACAGAGACTGGTGATCCTGACCATTGTCTCTGCCTATACAGGAAACAGATCACATGTGTAGAACTAAATTCATGATAAAGGATAATTAAATAGCACAGGTGCAACAGGTGGTCGGCTTCAGGGGTGAGCTGTGCTCAGATTCGAAACAGTAACAAAGGTTAAAAGGATATAATCGCGGTACTGTTGAAAGGCGTGCCAGCACAGCGCCTGGACACCTCATTACAGTAGTAAGTGTTAACGAGGCACTGGCCACAGAAAACAAACTTCTGCTAAGAACTGCAAAGAGAAAGTAAGAGTTGAGGCGGGTGGATGAGAGATGAAAGTTGGGTGACATTCAAAGTATGGACCAAATCTAATGGTCGCTAAAATAATGAATCGAATATAATCTAATATGTGGCTATTAAAATCTTTTTTTGAGGAAATCTCAATGTAACTTTATTGAATGTATCTGTAAACTTTTTGGAGTGGAAGGAATAGTTTAAGTCGCTCGGTCACGGGGAAGTATGGTTGTGAATCAGCATACAAATCTAAATTATTTATGCTAATTATATACTATCAAGATCTTGCTCCTAATGTAGGTGAAGTGTTGATTGATATTCTAATACAAATAGACCTGACAATGCTCCTCATATCTGGACATGTGTTGCTAAAAAGGGTTAGTTTGGGTAGATACATATTCTTATTATTTAACTCTGAGGTGTGGCTAGGTTAAAGCTCGCGCAACACCATTATAGTAGTCAGATAACATATATACAAGTAATATCCAAAAAAATGCTCAAGGGAACAGTTGAGAGACGGCCACCCACGAATCTAAAATCCTTTGATACCGCTGGTACACAAAGGGCAAATCACAAAGTAAAGTCCCGTTCCCGAGCAAAAAAAGGCTTTTCACATCAGTTAGTCACACGTACTCGGTCGTTTACTACGATAGGAGTACTCTCCTGAACCCGATACATAACCAAATGTTCGTAATTGGAACATAAACGTTCTAGAGCTACACGCTATATGTGATTGATTATATGCTCTGCCTGGAACTTGGCGGATTTGTTTTAGATTTTATATGTGCCCTGAGGAAGTCGATGGGTGATACTCCCAGGACAAAACACGTGTTGGCTACATTTGGCTACATTTCGGCTATATCAAATAAATAAAGAGGAATCATATCACACAAGACCTGGACTGATATTGAATGAACTGACTAACTGATGTGAAAAGCCTTTTTTTGCTCGGGAACGGGACTTTACTTTGACATATTCTTATTAGTAAAGTCAGCCTTTACCAGTGCTTTAAAACAAATGAAATGTATGTGACATAGGGGCTCGGTGGTAGTGAGGGCATTCGAGGAGGTGGTCATGTGGGTGGGGTAAGGGGGGCGTCAAAACAAAACTTTTTGTCGCACGGGGCGCCACCAGCGTTAAAGCCGGCCCTGATATAGATTCCTAATTTTTTTCCAATTCTATTCATTCATGCTACGTTGAATCCATCCGCACACTACCACTTACAACCTAAACTGCTGTCTAGAATGACGTACAAGCTCACACACAGACCGCACCAATAGAATGACAGTGGGGAAGACAACTAGTAAATCTCTTACTTCGCACAAGCAACCGGTGCAGGCTGAACGCTGAATGTGGCAACCGGGTAGGCATTCGGCATGTGGAGGGGAATGATCCCTCCGATCTGGATATCTCCCTTGGTATAGATTCCGGACACTTGGGTGCTAGGAAGCTGGCACTGGGGCATCAAACCCTGGCCGGGAACCAGGCAGCAGACAAGGAAGAAGGGCAGAGCTCTCTGCAACCGGAGACGGTCCAGACAGCAACTCAATGGCATCATTTGGCCACCAGAGGTGAGCCCAAGACCAAGGTTTGATAACGCCGATTCTTATCTAATTATCTATAAGAACCTTCTGGTCGCCAAGATCTTTTTACCTGTTGAATAGTGTAAAGGAGAGAATCTCATCTGGTTATATATCAGCATTCATTTTGTCTGAAAGGACCACTGACTCCGAATTCAAGTTTGAGAATTTATTATCGCCAAAAATAACTGAACGTGCAAGCACCTCAACACGAGGTTAAAGAAATAGATGGGCACTAATACAAATAATAATCTACGCAGAAATCTCATCCGACTCAGGATAAGAAGAATAGAAAGTTCTAGAAGGATCAACCAGACTATGATTGCTCCTATTTCTAAGTTACTCTTCATTGGCCTAAACAAGCTTAAAATCAATTGCTGTCCCTACACTAACGCTAAGTGACATCCCTGCATAACGATTTTCCCAGGCAAGAGTGAATAAAAGTGTCAGCTGTGAAGACTTCCTAAGAAGTGCAATCACATAGTACCTAAGCTCAGCTCTGTCCTTCTCTCAGGTCTCCCCTACCTCTTCTCTGGCCTCCTCCCTCAGGGCACTATCCCTAATACAAAACCACAATACAATTGAACACGCCTTTGTCGCGCCTCCTTGGCCAGGTCTTCTTTCTTGTGCTTTTCCATCGAAACGGTTACTTCATCCTGGACGGTTGCGATGACCTTGAGTCCCAGGCACCTTCTCCGCCGAAAGTATCATCCCTACATTCCATTTCACTCCCCGTACCATGCCTCCCCTCTCTCTAGCTTTCGAAAACAAAGAGTTAGTCTTACTAACGAGACATGTGTCCTTGCACC
Source organism: Calotriton arnoldi (assembly GCA_963921515.1). Classification (NCBI taxonomy): domain Eukaryota; kingdom Metazoa; phylum Chordata; class Amphibia; order Caudata; family Salamandridae; genus Calotriton; species Calotriton arnoldi. Next base: position 694,105 of record CAWUFW010004950.1, on the reverse strand, counting down.
TGCAACAAAAGATACTTTCAACAGAAACCTTCTACTGTGCAAATTAAATCTACCGTTTGTGCCCAGAGAGCCTTACCAAGAGAAACTTTTCTCGGCCTACAATATAAGCTAACATAAGAATATACCAGGCCTTCCCTAAGCATATATATAGTCAGGCCTTTACATATAACTTTTAATCACACATCTTACTTTTCCCTATAAGCATTTTCATTACGATTCATATGCAAACAATGAATTTCATGTGCATCTTTAATATGGTGCACGTTTAAACTACTGCAATTACGTTACACACACGAACTAATTCCCCTATGCATTATTTTCACACAATTCAATAAGCATTACATTACATCATTATCCTAACACCATTATGCTGCTGAGTTCACTTTCTCTCAGTGAACTATTCATTCTTTACTAAACATGCATGAGTATGACAACTGAATATAAACGAATATATGTCTGAATACATGTGGGTGCGGCCTATCAGTGATTATGATGCACCCCTACAATTCACAAGAACATTTCGCTCTATCAGTTCCCCCTTTGATGACTCCTGTCATCACATTTCACTCTACTCCCTTGGAGAAAGAACCGACCTAAACAGAACTTGTTGCCATCTTCCCTGATCTAAATTTCTCCATGCTCTTGAGCCTTTGATACTGATTGTCCTGCAGTCTTGCCAACTTCATGTCATTTTCCCTCAAAGCTCTCTTGACTCGGCCTGCTCGATACCACTTGTAGGCCTTGATCACAGATCCACAAGCCAGCCACACAAACCACCAAAATAAGGAGTGGTCTCAGGAAGTACCCAAGGAAACCCTTTCCTAGGTTCGCAAACCAACCTCCCACTTGACCAAAACCCTTTCCGACCTTTTCCCAGGCCCCTTCTTCGGTCAAATCCGCTATCTTTGTGTGGATCATAGTGATGTTACTTATATATTTCTCCAGATCCTTGCTACGGTCTGGTATATAAGTGCAGCACTCTTGAACCTTCAACATTTTACAGACTCCGCCCTCTTTTGCCAATAGGACATCCAAAGCAAGGCGATTCTGCAAAACCATTCCCCTTATCGACAACATCTCTCCTTCCACCAACACCAACGACTTTGCTGTGTTCATCGAAAATTCATCCACCACAGTCGCTAACCTCCGGATCTTCACGTCATTCAAGACTACCCCTAGACTAGGTATCATAGCTCCAAAGATATCCCCCACTACGATCCCTGCACTTGCAGCTCTTCTCGTTCTTGAATGCTCTCCACCCTCTAGAAGATTTAAATCCTCTGTATGGTAAATCTTTGGAAATATTATTGACAAATAACATGTTCCATACCAATTTGCAGGCAACCTCACATAAGCATTCTTCCCACATACGTAATACACGGTTGGTATCACTTGTACAGGACCTTGGAGAAAATCTTTTGCCACATCTGCCATGGTGAAAACGTGATCACAAGTACTTTGTCCCACTGGAACCTTTTCGTAGTAAGTCTGATAACGCCTTATACACAACTTACCCCTCTGCTCCTTATCTAACGCTATAGGACCATAGCTTCCCCTGGTCTTATGCAACCGTTCTTCCTCTGTCCAATCTGTCCTGTGATGCCCGTAATCTCGGGATTCAGTCAGCTTTCTATACCTATCTTCAACTTGATCTACGAACTTTCTCTCTACATCCGACATCAAACAAGTCAGGTTGTGTCTGTGTGCAAATGCTGTATCCAATTCCAAACTCGGTATGAAGTACTTCCTCAGTCTGTCCTCGGTCTTATAATAGTCATACTTATTCAAATGCTTGTAAGCTGGGACTTCAGGAAGCACTGCGTCGAAATTGGAAAAGAAATACTCAAACTGATCTCTCTCATAAAACAAACTAAGCAAAAGACTACATGAAATACCATAAGTCAGTGGAAGATGGTGATACCTAATACCCTCATCCACTGAAGTAGGCAACTGCATACACACATAACAATCTTTCGCATCCATCACATCAACATACTCATACAACAACTTAGCATATGCATTCAACTTAAAATCCCCTTTAGATAAATCTACATGTAATCTACGACTTTCTTCTAATAGCAAAGCTCTATCAGCTGCCCTGTCTACCCCCTTCTGACTAGGTGTGATAGGTGTAGGTGTCCCTGTCACCTCCTCTACTTCTTGCTCATGCGAACCAGTATATGAGACTATAACTACTATGATTATAGAGATTATTACACTACTTATAAGGATGCCTACAATCCACTTTGATCTACGATTGGGATCTCCCGGCTCCATGGTTTCGAAAGTTCTCAAAAAGTCTTGGTTATCGCAAAGAACTCTGAAAAAGTCTCTGTCCTTTATTTGTGACTTGCTTAACCAGCTCGAGCAACCATGAAATCTCCGGACTTTCCCTTTCCGATCACAAACTTATTTACACAGTCCAGAAAAAGACTTCCCTAGTTTTCGTTCCTCTTCTGTGGAAAGTCCCTAAGTTTATTCTTCTTCCACTCGGACCTAGGTTATCTTCTTCTTTTAGACTTTTATTTACAGTTCATAACTGATCCACAATGAGATCCTCATTGAGCAAGACCAGAACGTGATACAAAAGTTCAAGACGCAAAATCAGCATTTCATGTGAAAACGGCTCAACTCCAAAAGGCGGAAATTCGAGTCGATGCAAAAGCAAGTTTCGGACTTCACTCAGAAGCGGGGGATTCGGAACCGTGAGTGTCAGTGTTCCTTCTATCTCGAGCCCTGGCATCCGCAGCACCACCTTCACCACCACATTCGGGCTCCGACTGACCACTTGCACTGACCTCAGTCTTCCCGTACTCACCACCCCCTGCATCAAACACAGTGTAAGTCCACTCAGGGGTAGAGTATCTGCGACAAGGCACTCTTGTTCTCTTTGACCTTCGCCGACTGTCTTGTGCTTGGTCTTCGTCACTTGCTTCTGTTTCAGATACTTCAGACACTGGAGCAAGGTCTCTTTCAGGTGCTAACCTCAGGTTCAGTCGCCTCTGTCTTTCAGGCCAACTTTCAGCACTTCTGTTCGTTCGTCTGCCTTCCCCTTCTATACCCAGTGCACTACTTCCTCTTTCTGCTGAATCTGACTCTTCTCCGCCCACTGCACCGTTTCTGTCCTCGGTGTCTGAGTCAGGGTTCGAACTGTGGAAACCCCTTCAGCTTGCTCTAGTGCACCACCAGCTGTGTCAGCAACCCTTACAGCTTGACTTGTCCTCCCATGTGGCCTTGCCACATCAGCTGGATTTTCATTTACGAGAGGAGCTGTTTCTTCCAAGGGTGCTGAAACTCTGCGGGTATGGGAAGCATGCACCCAGTTCGGCAATCCTCCACACTTCACTGCTGTGTTCGTGATAAGTATCACCTGATACGGGCCACGCCAGCGGGCATCCAAGCAACTCTTCCTCACGTGCTTTCGGACGAGTACCCAGTCACCGGGACACAAGTCGTGGCATAGATCACTCGAGGCTGGGACCACTGCTGCTTGCACCTGCTGGGATACAGAACGGACCACATCAGAGAGTCCTTTACAATAATCAAGAATCAAATCATCAGTGATGTTTATCAAGGCTGTAGCTGGTACTGCTGGCAGTCTCATTGCCCTCCCCATTAGTATTTCATGGGGGGACAACCCGGTCTTTCTGTCTGGGACACTTCGCATGCTCATTAGCACCAAAGGCAAGGCGTCGGGCCATTGCAGGGATGTCGAAGAACACATTTTTGCCATCCGGGCTTTCAAAGTTCCATTAACTTGTTCCACCATCCCAGAAGCTTCTGGTCTGTAACTACAATGAAGTCTCTGGTCTATGTTCAATGCAGCACAAAGCAACTTCATGATTTCGCTATGGAAGTGCCCTCCTCTATCTGATTCCAAAGAGGTCGGGATCCCGAATCTAGGGATGAGCTCCCTCAACAGTAATTTAGCCACTGTGAGAGTGTCACACCTGCGTGTGGGGTAAGCCTCCACCCACCGTGAGAATACACATACTAGCACTAAAATGTACCTCAATCCATTGCACCTAGGCATCTCCACGAAGTCCAACTGTATCCTATTGAAGGGCCCTCCCGACCTTCCAATGTGACTCAATGTAACTACAGTTTTCTTTCCAGCATTCATCTGTTGACACGTAACACACCTCTGGCATACCATCTCAGCCATTGCTCGGAACCGTGGGTTATACCACCTCTGTCTAAACACTCTCACCATTGCGTCTCTACCAAGGTGTGCCTGTCCATGTATCAGTCTTGCCATCGGACTCAGCAATTCCTCAGGCAACACGGCTCTCCCATCGTTGGATACCCACACATCCACTTCTCCTCTCTCGCACCCAGCTTTGATCCATCCCTCTCTCTCCTGGACTGAAACTTCATCCTGCAATCTCTTAAGCTCTTCCCAAGTGTCTGCCATGGCCAACATTATGCTGAGATCGGTTCCTTCTTGGCTCTCTTCTATCTCTCTTCCTGTGAATATGCATCCTTGTTCTGCACAGAAGCGGGCTACTTCATCCGCATAGTTATTACCCAAGGATACAAAGTCCTCCCCCTTCCCATGGGCTGAGCATTTTACCACAGCAATTTCTTTCGGATGCTGTAATGCATCTAACAATTGTCTTACATATTCTCCATTACGAATGGGTGAGCCAGATGATGTCAAGAATCCCCTCTGAGACCATAACTGCCCGAAGTCATGCACCACGCCAAAGCCATATTGGCTGTCTGTGTAAATCGTGATTCGAATTCGATCAGCGGCCAAACAGGCACGGGTCAAGGCAATGATTTCAGCTACCTGCGCGGAGCGTACTCCTTCTAGGCAAGCAGCCTCAACCACTCCTGAAATGGTACATACAGCAAATGCTGCTTTCAATTGCCCCACACTGTCTCTTAAGCATGAACCATCGACAAAGAAAATTTCATCTGGGTCAGTCAGTGGTTCATCGACAATGTCAGGTCTCGGTTTGGTGCAAAGTTCGGTCACATCGAGACAATCATGGTCCTCACAATCTTCATCATCTGTGTTCGGTATAGGCATTAATGTCGCAGGGTTCAAGACGGAGCACCTTTTCAGAGTCATATTCTCTGCGGCAAGTATGACTTGCTCGTACCTCGTTAACCTATTATTCGTTAGGTGCTGTGTCTTGGTCCTGGTCATCAATAACTCAACCGAATGTGGCACATGTACAGTCAATGGATGTCCCATTACAATGCTTTCACATCTTTCAATGCTGACACCTGTTGCAGCAACGGATCTTAGACATCCGGGCAACGCAGAAGCTACTGGATCTAAAGTAGCTGAAAAATAGGCAACTGGTCTACGGACACCTCCATGGTTCTGAGCTAACACTGCTAATGCACATCCTTCCCTCTCGTAACAAAACAATGAAAAGGCCTTGTTGTAATCAGGCATCCCCAGTGCCGGAGCCCTGCACAAATCCTCTCTCAGTTTCAGGAATGACACCAAGCACTCCTCGTCCCATGGTACCGGATCACTCACATCCTTGTGCGTAAGCCTCTGCAAAGGCTTTGCTCTCAAGGAGAAACTAGGAATCCACTGTCGACAATAGCCAACCATTCCCAGAAACATCCTAACTTCTCTCTGTGTAGTGGGTACTGCCATGCTCATTATTGCCTCAATTCGATCTGGTGACACCTTCCTCTTGCCTTTCTCCAATCTGTGTCCCAAGTACTGTACCTCATTCAGACAGTACTGCAGCTTGTTCGGGGACACCTTATGTCCGTTCTCTGCTAAGTGGTTCAACAAGGCTACTGTGTCAATTCTGCAAGCATCTTCTGTTTCTGAGGCAATGAGCAAGTCATCTATGTACTGCACGAGAACTGAGTTCTGCGGCAACACAAGACTCTCAAGGTTCTTCTTCAGGATCTGGTTAAAGATCGATGGACTTTCCGTATACCCTTGAGGGATACGACACCATGTTAACACGCGATTTTCTAGCCTGAACGCAAAAAGAAATTGGCTTTCCTCGTGGAGCGGTATCGAAAAGAAGGCTTGACACAAATCGATAACCGTAAACCACTCGGCTTCACATGGGATCTGGAACAGTATTACTGAAGGATTCGGTACCACTGGACAACAAGGGACAACTATTGTGTTGACCTTTCGCAGGTCTTGCACGATCCTGTACTTCCCGCTCGGTTTCTGTAGTCCCATAATGGGTGAATTACAGGGGCTACCTCTAATCTCTTTCAGAATGCCTTTCTCAATAAAGGTCTTGATCACAGGTCTTATCCCTGCAATCGTTTCTGGCGACAGGTTGTATTGAGGTGTCCTGGGGAAATCAACATTCTGTTTCACCTCTATCCGCACTGGTTCAACCCCTCTGATTAAACCTATTTCATCGCCTGCGAAATCCCACACCACAGGCGACACTGCGTCTCTCAGATCATGTGGAAGTTCTTCCACAGTCACCATTGAGTACAGATCTATACATAAATGCTGATTGGTAATCTTAAAGTCAGCATCATCATCTCTCGTCTGGACCTCTACTCCATTGGGCGTACAATAAATCGTGCAGTTCAACTTGCACAACAGATCTCTTCCCAAAAGACAAACTGGACTCGTATCACACACTACAAACTGATGTCTAGTTTGGAAAGTACCTATCTTTACTAAGATCGGTTCTGTCAATGGGCTGCTTATTTTCTTGTTCGCTACTCCAACAACCTGGATTGATTGTCCCGAGAGGGGTAGGTTAGGGACTACTGCTGATCTTACAGTAGACCGGGTAGCACCACTATCAACCAAAAGTGTTGCAGGATTGCCCTCAATCTCTGCCTCCACAAAAGGTCCTCTCTGGTCTACCTCCAAGACCGCTCCAAGTGTGCAGTCTTCCTCCCCCCTCAGGCACCGTCAGGATAAAGGGTCTAAGCTATCCTCATCGTAACCTTCGAACAGGGGCATCTGTTGGTACGTTCGTGTTCCTTGTGAAATCCTCGGAGCTTGGGGAACCTGGGCGTGAGAATTGTAAACCCCCCTTTCATCGTTCTAGGCCTCGTTATTGTGTTAACTACCTCTTGCGCGGGTGCCTGAGCCCCCTCTTCCTCTTCCTGCAACTGATTAGCTGGGTTCAAAGGACACTCGCGTTTCCAATGTCCGACCTGGCGACAAAGATGACACGCAGTGGTCTTCTTCAATGTGGCCACGTCCACTCCTGTCTTGGGGTCTACTGGTTTTCCCTTTCCCTGTACCTGCCCATTCTGGTTTCCCTGGAAATTTCCTTGCTTTCTTCCTAAGGTCCCTCCACTAGGCTGACTCTGTGCTGTCTGCATCTGGACAAGCATCAATTTGTCTTTTAGCTTTCGATGTTTCGATTCCACCTCATCACTACAGTATCTCGCATACCGCAATATTTCATCTAGTGGCTTGTTCTGCCAGCAGATCAAATGGTGCTGTATCATGAGGCTGATTTCCACTCTCAGACCCAGTACAAACTTTGAGACAAACTGTCCCATATCCTTGGGGTCCAAGATATCCAACCCACTATACTGTTTAAAAGCTTGCAAAAGTCTTTCATAATATTCATGCACCGTTTCCTTGGGTTCCTGTACAGTCCGATCTATCTTAACCCAATCTATATCCTGAGGTGAAATCTTCAATTTCAACCATGTAATCACCTGCTCATACTTTTTCATGACTAGTGGTGATGGACCGTTTGTAACCGCCTCTCTATCCGGTTCCGAAGTCGGCCACTCAATAGCGACTTTACAAGCTGTCCACAAATCTCCCGGTACCACTATGTCAAACAAAGTGTTCAAATCAATCCACAATACTTTTGAAATTTTCACAAACCGCTCAACCTGTTTGTACCACTCCACCGGTTTTTCCCTCAGCCGAGGAAAATCATTTGTAAATGCAGCCAAATCACCTCTATTCCACGGCACATGCACGTACCCTCCATTCTGTACTTCCCGTAAAGGAAAATTTCCAACACCCGTCGCCCCCCTCCTGGCGGCGGCGTTTCCCTTCTGCTCTCTTTACTGGTTTCTTTTTGGACCACCTTTCTTCCCATTTGTCCAACAAAATCCATATTCTCATTCCTATAATCAGGTCTCTGGTGTGTGTTCTTAATCCTGTTATTCTTTTCTCCTCCAGCTCCTGATCACTGTACTGTAATCTATGTGGTCCCTGTAACGCTTTAGTTTTGTTCAGGTCCACTTCATATCTTTTGGCCAATTCCTTCAATCTATCATGTGCCATTCTAGCTTTTCGAGTCACATCTTTTGCTACAAACAGCAGCTCATCTGATCCATAAATTTCTATCCTTTCCAAAGGCAGACCCCCACTGATCATTTCGTCTACCTCTGCTTTCAACCTCACTACGTCTAGCAACCTTGCCTGTACTGCACTCCTCAGTACTTCTCGACAACCCGAGCCATCTCGCTCATTACAGTCACTATTCTGTCCTTGTGACCTATTCCCTTCCATCATATTCCTGGAACTTGGTCTGTCTTCCGAGACGTTCTGTGCCCTATCCCCTTGCATCCTATCCTCTTGGTTCGTTACTGTTGGTGTCCACTCCCTCAAAGCTGACTTAGATTCCCGCAAAGACCTCGGTCTTTCTGGTCTCTCCTCTTCTCTCCTGAAGGAAGAGTCCGCAGTAGCCGGTAACGGCGTACTTGTCTCCATTGGTCTTGGGAAATGAACCACCCTCACTCCAAACCCATTCCCACTCTCACTGTTTCCTTCCTCCCTTCTCATCGGTACGGAGCTCCCTTCTCTCACTCGGTCTGGGTCATATACCGGTACTATAGGGCCAATGGTAACCGGTACTGTCAAGGAGTCCGGTAATCTTGTGTTCCCCGCAGGAGGCTGTGTTATCATAGACGCCATTGCCCCCTCCGTTCCTGTGGAAATCCTTCCCACCACTCTCATGCTAGTCTGGTTCTGGCTCTCATCAACTATTGCCACTGCTAGGGTCGTCTTTCCCTCTTCTGAATCTGGATTAAATGGTGGTGGCCTCTCTGCCAACATCCTATCCAACAAGCTGTCATCTAGATCACTGTCGTCCTCATCGATTCTTATTATTTTCCCATTTTGTACTAACAATGGGTATAACTTATCTCCTTCGATCGTTTCCACTCTCCACCTTTTCTCCAATGCATCCCACCTTGCATCTTGAAATGCCCTGACCGATTTCTTCACCCTTTCTTGACATCTGTCCTTCTTCCTATCATACGCTGCTCTTATCCACGCATGTAGTGCCTCAAACTGTGTTGGTCTAGGTAGTGGTCGTAATGAAGCCATTACACTTTTTAGCTGGTACAGCACCTCTAACCTGAAAGTACCATATCGAGGGAACGACAATTCTCCTTCTGCTTCTGTCATTTTATGCCAATTCTCAAGCCAAATTATAGTATGCAATCCTACATTCTTTGCCATATAATGTGCTGGTGTATCCTCGGGAGGAGCTTCCTCTCCCTCCCGAACAACCACATGCCTATCACCTCTACAAAGTTCCCGTAAAGCTTTAAAACATTTCATGATGAATCAACTTTTTGTTTACCCTCAAAATGTCCGCTTTTACTTCCTGATTTCAATCCACCAATACTAGCGCGGCTCACACCAACCGGCCTATCGCAGCGCGGCACTTGTCTGACGTCACTTTTCCTCCGCTCACAGCAGTTCCCCTCCTTTCTAATTCACTTGTTCTCACTCGCATCTGTCCCAATCATACTCTGAAATAATGTCCGTCCTACCGAACAATTACCTCTCTGACCGTCAGTCTTACCAATGACCGATCAGCCTCTTGAGCTTGTTGACCTCAATCTGGCAATCGTCTGTCCGCGAAACGACCGGACAATCGCCTTTAGCACACTCGATAGGATTCAATCACTCGATGTTCTGCACACAATAACCTACGACCTGCGTTGGTTATTCACACACTCACTCATGTGTTCCCTATCTTCAGTGGGTCTGTCAATGACGTCTCGTGACCCCCACAACTCTGGTCAACGTTCTCAACTCTGGGTGTATTCTACACCACAATAAATCTCCCGGTCCCGCGCGCGCTCACGGTCCGTTTCTCAATCACACAACTTTCGTTCCAACTCCGCAAGACATCACACAACAATAAAACACCGCAATCTACCAAACATCACTCTTTTCATACTCACTCTACTACGAACTGCTACTTCCGCCGCACCGTCACTCTCCGTCAGTTTTCCACGACCTCCGACATCCTTCTCCCGCGGTCCTCTGGATCTGCGTCACTCGGGCTCTATGGGGCAGCTTAATCTCCTATCTTGCTCTAGATCTCCCCTTACCATCAAAGGTAACCATCCTCTGCTACCAACTGATAACGCCGATTCTTATCTAATTATCTATAAGAACCTTCTGGTCGCCAAGATCTTTTTACCTGTTGAATAGTGTAAAGGAGAGAATCTCATCTGGTTATATATCAGCATTCATTTTGTCTGAAAGGACCACTGACTCCGAATTCAAGTTTGAGAATTTATTATCGCCAAAAATAACTGAACGTGCAAGCACCTCAACACGAGGTTAAAGAAATAGATGGGCACTAATACAAATAATAATCTACGCAGAAATCTCATCCGACTCAGGATAAGAAGAATAGAAAGTTCTAGAAGGATCAACCAGACTATGATTGCTCCTATTTCTAAGTTACTCTTCATTGGCCTAAACAAGCTTAAAATCAATTGCTGTCCCTACACTAACGCTAAGTGACATCCCTGCATAACGATTTTCCCAGGCAAGAGTGAATAAAAGTGTCAGCTGTGAAGACTTCCTAAGAAGTGCAATCACATAGTACCTAAGCTCAGCTCTGTCCTTCTCTCAGGTCTCCCCTACCTCTTCTCTGGCCTCCTCCCTCAGGGCACTATCCCTAATACAAAACCACAATACAATTGAACACGCCTTTGTCGCGCCTCCTTGGCCAGGTCTTCTTTCTTGTGCTTTTCCATCGAAACGGTTACTTCATCCTGGACGGTTGCGATGACCTTGAGTCCCAGGCACCTTCTCCGCCGAAAGTATCATCCCTACATTCCATTTCACTCCCCGTACCATGCATCCCCTCTCTCTAGCTTTCGAAAACAAAGAGTTAGTCTTACTAACGAGACATGTGTCCTTGCACCTGCAACAAAAGATACTTTCAACAGAAACCTTCTACTGTGCAAATTAAATCTACCGTTTGTGCCCAGAGAGCCTTACCAAGAGAAACTTTTCTCGGCCTACAATATAAGCTAACATAAGAATATACCAGGCCTTCCCTAAGCATATATATAGTCAGGCCTTTACATATAACTTTTAATCACACATCTTACTTTTCCCTATAAGCATTTTCATTACGATTCATATGCAAACAATGAATTTCATGTGCAACTTTAATATGGTGCACGTTTAAACTACTGCAATTACGTTACACACACGAACTAATTCCCCTATGCATTATTTTCACACAATTCAATAAGCATTACATTACATCATTATCCTAACACCATTATGCTGCTGAGTTCACTTTCTCTCAGTGAACTATTCATTCTTTACTAAACATGCATGAGTATACAACTGAATATAAACGAATATATGTCTGAATACATGTGGGTGCGGCCTATCAGTGATTATGATGCACCCCTACAATTCACAAGAACATTTCGCTCTATCAGGTTCTCTGTACACGACTTTACCAAAACTATTCCTTTTATGTTAACTGCTCAATTGGAGAAAAAAAAGGAAATTAGCTTTTTGAAAACGTTTATGCAAGAAATTCTAAAATAGAATCAAATTTAGGCCTCTATTTCTTGTATGCTAACTGCTCAAATGGAGAAAAAGAAAATTAGCATTTTGAAAAAGTTAATGCAAGAAATTAAAAAGTATAATCAAATCGAGGTGTTTATTCTAGGTATTTAAATGAAGAAGTCCACATGAAGGATGAAAGCTTTTTCAAAACAATTAAGCATTTATACGGCTCCTATTTTTTTAAACCAAATCCTGGGCACAGCTCTTTTTAATATTAACTGCAACACAGAACAATGTTAGTAACCTCATACAAACAACGTGTGTCATTGAAGAATTCCTATTCTAGAGAAAGCCAACGATGAAGGCAAAAGGGTCTTGAGCTTCTAATCTGTTACATCGCGGTTCAAAATGGCAGTCACATTTGTTTGTCAGTGTGCTGGCATCCCTCACACGGCTCTGCTGATGATAATGCCACTGCTGGTCTCCCTGTGCCTTTATGCTGGCTTGCCATGCTCTAGGGAGGACAAAGAAGATTGCAGCCGGGAAGCAGCTGCTGGCTGCAGTGATTGCCTCAGCTTTGTTAATGAAAGAAAATGACAATTCCTCATGGGAGTTTCTTTGCAGGTCAGCACCATCTGAGACTTTGAATCCTTTAGGAAGGGAGCATCTGACCTTGACTCTTTGGTTATTCATGAAGGCAGCCATTAGACCTATTGACCAACAGACCTATCTAATAAAGCAGAGCTGATTAGAAAGAAAGTACATTTCAAGAACCATGGTCTATGAGTGGCAAATCAAATATAAGATATAACTCTCAAGAACTTAGGGCCAGATGTACGCCACATTTTACCCGTCCCGTTTGTGACCAGTAAAATAAATTTCCCTATGTACCAAGTTTTTACTGACTCGCAAAAAAGGGTTTGCGAGTCGCTATTAGGAAGGGTGTGCAAAGAGCGTCCCTTCCTAATAGCGAGTCGCACTGATATCTATGAATGTTTTGCGACTGGGAATGTGGTCACAAAACATTCGCAGAGTACCACAAATTTTAAATTGGTGGTAAGCCATTCTCAAATGGGAAGAGGTCTCCAAGAGACCCCTTCCCCTTTGCAAATGGGGGCTCCAACATTTTTTCAGAGCAGGCAGTATTCCCACGGACCACTGCTCACTGTAAAAAAATGTAAAGAAAACTTTTCATTTTTATTTTTGAAATGCATCCCATTTTCTTTTAAATAAAATGGGCTCCATTTAAAAAAAAAAACTGCTTTATTTTAAAAGCAGTCACAGACATGGTGCTCTGCTGACCCCAGCAGGCCACCATCTCTGTGAGTGCCGTCCATTCCCAATGAGTCGCAAATTGCGACCTGCCTCATAAATATTAATGAGGCAGCTCCCTTGCTACCCATTTTGGAATTGCAAACAGTATCTGAGACATTGATGTACATTAGGTTTGGCGACTCGCAAATTGAGAGTCACTAAAAGTCTCAATTTGCATGTCGCAAAAACTGACGGTCGTACATGTGTCCCTAAGACTGAGATTTACTGAGATTTTACATTGGATTTCCATCACTTTTTTGCTGCAGCCCTGACACACAATCCAATTTTGGATTTGCACAGCCACAATAATCCCAATTTGGATGGCTTTGCGTGGCTTTGTAAAACAAAAAAGTATGTTCAGGTGCTTTGCATCAGGTGGGCGTTCCCATGAATCCACCCATGTATTTTGACGGAAACCCATATTTACAGACCTGTAAACATAGGTTTGCATCAAAATGGTGCGTCTACCTGCAGCAAGCGTAATGAGGAGAAATATCTTTATTTCGCCTCATTTTTAGATCCGGCATTAGCCAAGGCCTTTTGATTTTCCTAAAATGATACATATAATATGTGCTGGAAATGGCCTTTCTGCAGGGTCAACCCCAAACGTTTTGCCTTCCTCCTCCCCGTTTTCTGGCCTTGTTTGTGTTTACTTTGGAACTCTGGGCACTTTACCACTGCTATAAAGTGCTAAAATGCATGCACTCTCTCTCTAAAACATGGTTACATTAGTTTAACCACAATTGGGAAACTTAATTTATCTGTAAGCATCTTGTAGAGTGCACCATATGTGCCCAGGGCTTGTAATTTAAATGATACTAGTGGGCCTGCTGCACTAATTGTACCACCCACACAAGTAGCCCTTTAAACATGCCTCAGGCCTGCTACTGAAGATACTCTGGGTGCAGCTTTACTGCCAGGTTGACTTGGCATTTAAAACCCTTTGCCAAGCCTTAAACTCCCTTTGTATTACACATGAGTCACTCCTAAGGTAGGCCCTAGGTTGCCCATTGGGCAGGGTGCTGTGTAAGTAAAAGGTAGGACATGTACTTTTACGTTTTGCATGTCCTGGTAGTAAAAAACAACTACATTTGTTTTTCAATACTCTTAGGCCTACTCCTCTCATAGGTTAAGATTGGCAAATCCTTATTACACTTTTAATCTGTAATTCCTGCTTAAGAAGGAGTAGCTCTGTCATGTTTTATATCTTTGGAATGGCAATGATAAATCATCTTTACTGGTAAAGTTAGATTTAACTTTACTATTTTAGAAATACCACTTTTAGAAAGTGGACATGTCTCTGCTCTGTGCGCCTGTAGCCTGTCTCCAGTATATGTCTGGGGTGGGTGACAGCTCAACTTTGTGCATTATCTCTAGACAGCCACACACAAAGGAGTGTAGGTGTGTCTTAGTGCCCATCTACATTCTTATGGTTCATCCTTCACGGGATGGGAGGGAGAAGCTGACACACCTGAACAGGCTGTATCCTGTCCCTGCACAGAGGATTGATTACACCCGTATAGTGAGTCTGGAGCCAGGGCTGGAAAGAAAGGACCTCTGTGCACTTCAAAGACCCTTCTTTGAGGTCACCCCCACTTCAAAGGCACAACTGAGTACAAGTACTGGGTCTCTGACGCCACCAAATCAGACACCTTGGGACCTGTAAAAAAAGTCCTTCAGGAGGAAAGACTGCTGTGCTACTACAAGGACTATCCCTCTACTGGACTGGTGCTCTGGAAGAACTGCTTTTCAGTTGTACTGCCATGCTACCTACTACCCTCTGAACCTGGGGACGAAGAACTGGACTCTGTTTGAACCCAGAGTGATTTCCCAGGGCTTGTTGGCCTGCATCTTGTGTCTGAGACTCAGGGATATCAAAGTCTCACCACCTGCCCCTGTGCCTGGTCCATTGGAAGAGGACCCAGGTGCATGCTCAAGTCAAACCAAAGCAGCTCTTGTCTGCGTGTACAGACCTGATGCATCTTCACTGTTTCAGGAGCAGAATAGGCACATTGCACTCGGAACCAGTGCATCACCTTAAAGAACTGGCACATCCGAACCAACGCATCGCCATCGCTGCAGTGTGGAGAGTTCGACGCATCCCCTTGGCTGTGTAGAGAAACCCCGTGCATCATTTACGGAATCAATGCCTTTTGGATCTGGGCATTGTCTTTGGAACTGGTGCATGGCCATCACTGCATGAAGAAAATTGATGCTTCATCTCAACTGGGGTATCGACACCGACACATCACTCGGCTGCACCTCACATCTCGCTGTTGCGACCAAGATTAAGGTACTTTGTTCAGAGGGCCTTGCGTGGATCCTGTATCTGGCCTGTGCTCCATCATGGTCAACATGAACTCTTGACTTTGCCCTGGTCCAGTACGATCAGATAGCCCCATTAGGCGCTTATTGCTTCTGAGCGCTATTTTTACATTTAAGCTTTAAAAATTCATATCTCGACTTCTACTTATTGGAGTTTTGTCATTTTCGTCTATTTATTTTAATTAAAAATCATATCTAGTGTTCTAACCTGGTGTGGAGTCTTTTTGTGATGTTTTCATTGTGCTTCTATGTGTTGTGCTGCACAAATACTTTACACATTGCCTCTTTAGTTATGCCTGCGTGTTCTGTGCCTAGCTACCAGAGGGTGAGCCCAGGTTATTTGATGATGTGTTTCTGACTTGCCCTGACTAAAATTGTGGTTCCTGCTTGGATAGGGTGCATATCTCTGCCAACCAGAAACCCAATTTCTAACAATATGCATTCTTAAAGGGGCTTTCAGCCAGCCCTCTTCACCCATTGGTCCGTTGTTCTGCCATTCACATTTTGCTTCCACACACTACAGCATACAGCATGGGGCAGTAGTTCAGCCTAGTTCAGCCACTGGCTACCTTCACTTTGAGTGACTGCATTTTGTTCTTTCACAAGGAGCAAATCCACACACAAGAGAGTTATTTTCAGTGTCAGTGTTTTTGTTTGCTTAATTATTACTTTATTGTTGTCTTTGTGTTTAGAGCCTGATATGATAGCAGCATGCTTTCTGCCTGCTTTTCAATTCACTTTTGATGTCAGCACAGGACACATTCCACCCTTATCAGCCCCTGTTTCCTGTTAGTGCTGTAAATTCTTTTTGGAGTGGCCATTGTCTAGCTGACAGCTAGTATTTCACAGCAAACAAGATTGTGTTCATTTGAAACTTTTCTGTATAAATGTAACCTCCTTTTACTATGCAGGCAGTGAAGAACATGTGTTACTGCACGTCATATGCCATGCTCGTATATATTTTAATTCAGGACTACAGTAATACTTGTAAACCAATTTAGTCTGTATGTCCTGCTTATATGGCTTGCTAGATTGCTTTCAGTTCTCTTTAATGTTGTGCTCATATAGACATTTAACTATTATTTTACTTATTAAAATAGTTATATTTATTCCATAACTATCTATCTATCTATCTATCTATCTATCTATCTATCTATCTATCTATCTATCTATCTATCTTCTCAACCCCCTCTATGCATGCAACCCTCTCTCTCTAGCTAGAGAAAGCCAACGATGAAGGCAAAAGGGTCTTGAGCTTCAAATCTGTTACATCGCGGTTCAAAATGGCAGCCACATTTGTTTATCAGTGTGCTGGCATCCCTCGCACGGCTCAGCTGATGATAATACCACTGCTGGTCTCCCTGTGCCTTTATGCTGTCCTGCCATGCTCTAGGGAGGACAAAGAAGATTGCAGCCGGGAAGCAGGCTGCTGCTGGAGTGATTGCCTCAGCTTTTTTAATGAAAGAAAATGACAATTCCTCATGGGAGTTTCTTTGCAGGTCAGCACCATCTGAGACTTTGAATCCTTTAGGAAGGGAGCATCTGACCTTGACTCTTTGGTTATTCATGAAGGCAGCCATTAGACCTATTGACCAACAGACCTATCTAATAAAGCAGAGCTGATTAGAAAGAAAGTACATTTCAAGAACCATGGTCTATGAGTGGCAAATCAATACAGGGCCGGTGCTAGGCATGGGCAGCGTGGGCAACTGCCCAGGGCCCCGCGCCTGCTCACAGCCATGGGGCCTCGCACTTTTAAAAACTCCAGAGTTTCAAGGCCCATGGGGCCCCCCTGAGAGTTTATATATTTTTTTCTATTTTTATCAGTTTCCCCAGCTGGCCCCTCTCTCTGGGTCTAATCGCTGCATATGCATGAAGATAACAACGATTAGACAGGTAATTGCGCCCTGCCCCTGCATGAATGAAAAGCAGGATAACATGCAGGGCGCAGAACAAAAGCTAAAATGACGGCGCATCACAATGAAAACCGCTCAGCTCACCCGGGATGAGGGAAAGGGAGCAGGGAGGTGAATAAAATGGGTAAGACAAGCAGAATAAAGTGAGAGGAAGGGGAGAGCAGATAGGTGTGAGTACAGCAGCCAGACAAGGGGTGCTGCAGAGGAGCAAAATCAGCATGTAAAAGTGGCTGGACTAGGGCTTTAAGTGTGCTGGGTCACTCGACTCTTAGACTCGGTGGTAAATTAAAGCGGACATTGAATCGGGCTCCTATCGGGCCCTTTATTCATGTCCTTTACTTTACCTGCAAAAACAATGATCCAGTGTCTGCCCAATAAATGTAACACAGTAGCCTGGTTGGACTGACCTATAGGGTAATCAGGCAGTGAGTGATGGTCTAACCCGTCAGGTTAGTATGTAGGCCGTTTTTTGGGCTGTTTGTTGGCCTGCTTTATGGTCAGGTGAGCGAATTTTTACTGTTGATTTTCATGATATTAAAACAAACATTGCCTGCAGCAAAATCAAATCTATGCAGTCTCCATACCTTACAAAAAACATATACAGAATGTCTTTACAAGTTAAAAACTGCCCTAATTTGCAAACATGGGACACTTTTCTAGCT
Organism: Calotriton arnoldi; assembly: GCA_963921515.1. Taxonomy (NCBI): domain Eukaryota; kingdom Metazoa; phylum Chordata; class Amphibia; order Caudata; family Salamandridae; genus Calotriton; species Calotriton arnoldi. Next base: position 676,172 of record CAWUFW010004950.1, on the reverse strand, counting down.
AACTAATTCACTAATGGGGGCCACTTTTATTTTGGTGCAGGGGCCAATTTCCTGACCTAGGAATCACGCTGCATGTTAGCATGGCAGCGATTTAGTTCCTGTTTATTTTTCACATGCTTTACTTGCATTCCCCAAGAGTGTTCGCTATGTCCAGGATGTATGTTTCCATATTTCATTTCACAGCATATTGCTCTTGTCTGGGGCACACATCGTAGTGAGTCGCCTCCAGGGGTTTATAACAGGCTACAGTTGAGTGCTTTGGAGTGGCGGCTGAAGGCAGTACAACTTTCACACTATGCCTAGCTGTTGGTCAAAAAGGTGTCCAGAATACATGATCATTCAATACATGGCCTCGCTGCAGAGCACACAGAGCAACGTTCCCGTATTAAAATTGCAGTTGGGATTCTGTGCATATGTGTGTGAAGGAGGTACTCATTGGTCAAAACACTGACAGGGTGAAACATAAAATAATTTATTGTTGTTACTCATTCATCTTAAACAGCAAACAGCCATTGACAAAACCAAAACGCCTGGCTGATTTTCAATGTAAGTCAGTTGTTGTCTTATATTTCTGGATTCAATAACAGAAAGCTGAGGGAAAGATGAGAAAAAGAGTAGGGCATTGAGGGGGAGGTGGTATTAAAAGGGTCAGCATCAACAAGGAAAGATTAGATGCTCCTGGAGGATGGAAGGCGAGAGGTGGATGTAAATGAAGCAGAACAAGGAAAGAAGTTATGAGGCTGGGAGAAAGATGAGAGTTGAAGGGGAGTGTATGGATAAGATGTGTGGATGTAAGAGAGATACAACCAGCAAGGGAACATAAGCAGAGTGGAGAGAGAAGTATTGGTGAGAAGTAGATGGAAGAAAACAGGACTACTGAAAGATGTCAGAGGTTGGGCGGGATGAGACAGGAGGGGAGAGGTGGAAGTTAGAAGGGTCAGAACCAGCAAGAGAAATTTGAATCCTAGAAAAAAAGAAGTCCACTTCCAAATCTCTTTCATAAAACATAAATTACTCATTGACAATGTGCCTGCTTCTGACAGCTCTAGGAGTTTGAAGTATCATTTGTGGTGTATTAACTTGATTACAGAGCACAACCATAAGTTTTCAAAATCTGACTTTGTTGTCAGTTATTTAAAATAATAAGCAAAAAACATTCGTAGCCAATCTAACATTCCTATTGACACATAACAAGTCAAAGAAACTGTTCAATAAGGACAATAAAATCCTTGAAATAGTTGACACGCAGTAGATGTTTATATATGTTGACAGCCGACACGTGTTTCGTCGTAAGACGACTTCTTCAAGGCTCAAAAGTTAACTTTTGAGCCTTGAAGAAGTGTCGGTGTCGGCTGTCAACATATATAAACATCTACTGCGTGTCAACTATTTCAAGGATTTTTATTGTCCTTATTGAACAGTTTCTTTGACTTGTTATGTGTCAATAGGAATGTTAGATTGGCTACGAATGTTTTTTTGCTTATTATTATTAAATAACTGACAACAAAGTCAGATTTTGAAAACTTATGGTTGTGCTCTGTAATCAAGTTAATATTATTTGTATGGGGGAGTTTTCTTCCTAATACTGCAAAACACTGGGTGAGTGGCACAGTGTTATACATTGAGCACACCTAAGAACTTAGTTTGAATCAATTTTGGATAATTTGGTAAATAGAACGGACGTGCTGGCGGATGTGTTCTTTACCACTGCCATTTAATTTGTAAGTGTTATCATTTGTGGTGTGTCAGATTTGTGGCTGACTTTTGATCGTGGAGTTAGAGCAGCCTTAATACTACTAAAACTTAGCACCACATTTGACACTGTTTCTCAGCCAGTGCTTATAAATCAACTAGTACAACCTGGAATTAAAGTATCCCCCTAGTGTGGATTACCCCAATCACATTTGAGAAATCTGAAACAATCCACTCACCACCTATTTCTATTATGTACTAAACCTATGACTCGTGGACTTTATTGGGTCTATACTGTTCAATCTAGATCATTCCCAGTTAGCCTTACTCATACAGTCCTTTGGTTTCTTGCTGATATCTTGCGCATATTGATACCCAAACATCATTTCCCTCAGTGGCAATCTGATCTGTGCCCAAGAATATGTTTGGACTTGTATGCTAGCAGTTGATTTCTGAATGAAGACAGATTCATTAAAACCTTATAGTGACAAATCAAGGGTTCTCATTTTTAAGGGATCTCATACCATATGGTGTTCTCTTTGGTGGCTGGTGGAGCTGGTTCAGACACCTACATTGGTGGAGTCAGCAACAAAAATCTTCGATTCATTTTCCAGCAGCATCTCTTTTTTTTCGGAACAGATTAACCATGTTTCATCCACTTGCTTTTACTACATCCATAAGCAACACAAAATCATCCCTTTTCTCCCCTCTCACTATCGTGAAGCTGTCAATTATCTTCTCACAAGATTATGCAAATGCCCTCTCTCTTGGGCTTCCCGCCTTTTAGCATTCAGTACCCTTCAAATCATTCAGGACAGTGCTAGGCTCCTCATCTGAGACTGCTGCATCGCCATGCTATTTCGTCTCACGTTTCTGCTGTGTGCTGTGTTTTTGGTTTGAAACCCTATGTCTGCAAGGCACGATCCATTTGTCATTGTGCACTGTGTAGGAAGGTGGAATCTGACTATATGGTTGCCCCCACTTTTTTTATGGTGTTTTGCTGGTTTATGACTTAGTTGGACTGGGATCCTGCTATTCAGGGCCCCAGTCTATCTGCTTTCTCTGTAAAAAGGTTTCCATGTGCCTAAGGCACATCTCTGATTGGAATCTGGAGTGCCCTTATAAGTCCCTAGTATATGGTATACTATGTACCAAGGGCATAGGTACCTCAGAGGCCTACCAGGGGCTGCAGCATGTATTATGCCACCCCTGGAAGGCCATCCAAACTGACACCACAGGTCTGCTACTGCAGCCTGGGTAAGGTGGTGCATGCACCCCTTACTGTGATATAGGTTACCTATATCACTAAATACCTACACACATATAAACCTATAAGTCACTCCTATGGCAGGCCTTATCAATCCTGAAGGCAGAGTGCGTGGTTCCTATGTGAGAGGGTGCCCCTGCATGAGCAGGGCCCCTCTGCAGCGTTCGGAGACCCTTCTCTGATGCTGTTTGTAGTGCAGCCTGACCATATACTCTTAAGCGCATTATAACCTCGCGTTAAATGCTAACTTTGGAATGGCTGCACCGAAACATGTCGTGTTTGGTGTCAAACATCTTGGAATACTACCCCCCGCCAATTCTGGTGGTGGGGGTAGCATTCCACCCTTCTAGAGGGAGAGACATGTTAACCCTGGCTTGGCCGGTAACTTCTTTCTAAAGCCCTGGCATCACAAAATGGATGCTGCTGCCACAGACACAAGTCTGGCCTCCTGCTGCTGACCGAAACTCCGGCAGGGGAGGCCTGTACAATAGGTTTCCTGTCCCAGGGAGGTGTGACCACCTCCCCAGACAGGATAATGTGTATTGGGGATGGGCGGGAGCACTTTCGGGTGCTTTGAAGTCCTGCACTGGGGGCACACTTGGTGTCCCTAGTGCATACCCCAGTTCAAACCGGATCAGGGGCTTGCAGCCCCTACTTTGGCGTGAACTGGACAAAGGGAAAGGGGTGTAGCCACCCCTCTGCCCTGACCCACCCATAGGTGGGGCCACAGAGTAGTCCAACCCCTAAACTTAGTATAAGTATAGGAACCCAGTCCTTAGGACTTTAGATTATCCCTGGACGAAACTCTGAAACAGAATCCTGGACCTTCGACGCTCTACTCAAGACTAGAGGACAGAAGAATCTCCCTTGGGTCAAGGAGTGACTCCCCTGCTTGGCAGGCACCAAAGAAGCAATTGTCCGGTCTGCATCGCCTAAGCTCCCGTCGGACGCCGAAGTCTTTGCATCACCAGAGGTGGATTTCCAGACTTCCCCGAGGCTGCCCTGAGTCCCCAGCAAAGCTGAGGCCCGTAGCTGTCGTGGGTAATGTGGAACCGTGACCCCTGGACACCACACGCATTTGCTAGTGCATCCTCTTCTGGGTCTTCCACGAAGTCGTGCTTTGGGCTCCGAGTAGCCCTAGCGTCCAGCACCAACTGCACCGAAGATCACTGGCCTCCACGCTACGAGTGTCCTGTGAGCCAGGTCCACGTGCGACGTCTTGAGGCTCCTTTGCGGTCGCTAGCCCGTTGGCTAGTAGCCCTTCATGAAGGCCAATCCTTTTCTTCTTGGGCACCCTGGTTGCTCCAGGCCTGCCCTCACGTACCCTTGCTGGGTGAGTTCCTCAGACCTTGCTGGTCTGCATCATCGACGATCTTCACTTTTATCAAGACTTGCCGTTGCCAAGGCTTGTTGGGTCCAATCCGGTCGCCGACACAGCAGCACTCGACAGACATCGTGTACCAGCCCGAATCCTGCTCCTGGTCACCGACAACGCCTCCTGGACCTCGTGGCTGCAGAGTCAAGACGACCATCAACGCACCTGAAGCACTCGACATCGGTGGGCATCTGTCCATCGCCTTCCTGGTCACTGGCTAGTGACCCAGACTCTGTCCCCTCTGCTTTCAGGTTCTTCAGATCTCCGATCCACTCTTGGATCCACCCGGACACTTTCCACTTGGTCGCCAGCAGCACTTTGCAGCAGATCGCCATTCAAATCGACGACGAAACCCGACCCCGAAAGGCACCTATGCACCCGGCTTCCCTGGGTGAGGTAACATGAGTACGACCTAGTTCTCAAAGGGTTTGCTCCAAGTCCTCCTTTAAGTGTCCCTTTTCTTTAATTTCCTGATCGCGACTTTCTCCATAGAAGTTAACGGCGTATCGCGGTTGTGTATTTACACTGCACACGTCCCCCGTGGGTCCCCTGTGTCACTACCTTGGGTGGTTCCTTGTGGTCCAAGCACTTCTAGAGGCTCTAGGCCTAGTGTCTAGTTCAGTCGTGGTTCTTATACCACTTTATTGGTATATGGTTTGGTACGCCCCTAGGGCCCAAACGTGTATTTGTGCTATTACTGTGTTTAAATAACTTATAACTTGTGTACTTTGAACTCTAGCCTCATAAAGAGACTAGAGGGGTGTGTTTAGCAATAAATACATATATTTTGAATATATACCTGGTGTGGTGCTCTTTCATTTGGTCACTCAAGAGATTATAGACTGGTAAAACAAGCTGCTTTACATTCCTTCAAGACTTAGCCTGAAGGCTGCTCTCCATAGCTACCACTAGGATAGCTTTCAATAAGGTTGTCTTTAACCTATCTCCAATAAGGGGTTGTTTGGACTGGTGCAAGGTGCCCACTATAATTAGTGGACAGCATATGCCAGGCCAACTTCTCACACACTGCATTAAAAATGTCCTCTCTTTCTACACCACTCCGTAATGTTGATTACAGAATCCTATGCTCTGTGCCATGCAAACTCCTCTGCCATCCTAAAATTTAGATGGCCCCGATTGGAGGCAGATCCTTCTCCTTTCTAGTTGTGCAGGACTGGAACTATCTCCCTCTTGAGCTATGGTGTAACTCCAGTCTTTTGGAAAAACACTTAAAACTGTCCTTTCTCCACATTAGTAAAGTCTGCACCTCTCCTTTGGAGCTCTTAGTGCCAGAATGCCCGATTTGCATATCATTTTCATTCATCCCATTCAAGAGAACAATAACTAAGTTCAATTCATTTAATGTATTTCCAAAGAATTCGAAATTTAAAATTTATGTATGTATTTTATTAGGATTATTAATGAAATTTTAACCATTTTATGTATATCCAAACTAGGTAAATAGCTTCTTGCAAAGCGGCTTCAAACAATGCCATATAATTAATTGCCAATTGATATTATCTCCTATGATGTCACTACCTGTCATGTTAAATCTTATGCAAATTATAGGGGCCTCGCATGTTCCTATTCTGCCCGGGGCCCCACAAATCCTAGGACCGGCCCTGAATCAATATAAGATATAACTCTCAAGAACTTAGGGCCAGATGTACGCCACATTTTACCCGTCCCGTTTTTGACCAGTAAAATAAATTTCCCTATGTACCAACCTTTTACTGACTCGCAAAAAAGGGTTTGCGAGTCGCTATTAGGAAGGGTGTACAAAGAGCGTCCCTTCCTAATAGCGAGTCGCACTGATATCTATGAATGTTTTGCGACTGGGAATGTGGTCACAAAACATTCGCAGATTACCACAAATTTTAAATTGGTGGTAAGCCATTCTCAAATGGGAAGAGGTCTCCAAGAGACCCCTTCCCCTTTGCAAATGGGCGCTCCAACATTTTTTCAGAGCAGGCAGTATTCCCACGGACCACTGCTCACTGTAAAACAAGCATTGGCAATGCCAATCGGTCTCGCCATATTGATGAGTTTAGTGGTGTAGTTCCTATTAAAAAATACACTGCAGCATACCTTTTTAACCCCTTGACTGCGATCGGAATTCCGCTCGTGTGCTGGACATTCCGATCGCGGGTGTGGTCGTGACGAGCTCAGCTCGTCATGCGCACAGCGCGACCGCGCAGCATGACGAGCTGAGCTCGTCCACGAGCATCGAAGGGGTTAATAAAACATTTCAATTACAAATGTACCACGACACCAGTCAACACAGAGGTGTTTACTTTTTGGTGCTGTGGGCCCAATACCACCTCATCTCATTTAGATCCGCTTTGTGGTGTTAACAAATGCAACGAGGACCCGGCAGTGACTACGTTTAGTGGATCCGGGGGTGGCGACTTGCCTGGTGTTTTCTGGCAAGGAGCCACCCGTTATATGACCGTGATGGTGTCTGATTGGCGCTTGAGGTGGCATGTCTGGATTTCCTTACGGCGCCTGGGTCAGCCAGAGTGGCGCACCGTGTGATTCACCCGCGACTCTAGGTGCTGCTTAATGCTGCAGATGAGGACACCCTCTGGCTGTCAGGCAAAATTCCGGGTCTTGTGGATGACAGTGAGTAAACACAATTGAACTCACTTTCTGCCCTCTATGTTTGTTAGCGCTCAGACATACTTTTATTTGGTGCAGGCGAACACTGCGCCACTCATGGAAAATAAATTCTCAAATTACGAGCAGGAAAATCAGTTCCCACTCCCCCCTGCCTGTCCACCGTTTGCACTTGTTTTCATTTGCTCTGGGCTATCACACGAAGCTATGACGTGCTGCTTTGCGTCACACTGATCTGACTTTGTGTGGTTTCCTACGGTTTTGCACTATCGGCCTTTTACGCCCACTTTCATGAACTATTGAGATTTCACTTTTATTAACTTCTAGCGCAAAACTCATTTTGAATGTGAAGAGTGATCATCTGCACAGCTGATTGCACCCCCACCCCCTTTTGGGCATGCGCCAGCGCTAATAAAGTAAGCCTGGCCCAGAGATCATGCATGAATCTTGGAAGTATCTCTCACAAGCACAGGAAAGTGTCACAGGACCACGCACGGCAGCATCACCTCCCCACTAACCGACGGTGCTGCGCACAGATTGCAGGGTCTCCACATCAGCACCGTTCTTTCCCAACAACGGATGCTGTTGCTGTCCAGTCACACCCATAGGGGTCCAGGCTCCAGGACCAGATGCTTTAAGTAGCTGCTCTTATTTCCTTCATGGGCTCAAGCTCTAGGTTGCTGTGTTGCCTTACACAGACACCCCGTTGCTCTCCGAATAAACCTTTGCTGTATAAGGAAATAAACCTGAAAGCATCTATCAGTGAAAACAGAAAACAATTCTTTTCCCAATGATAACTAGTTTTACAGGTTGCATAGCCAATTTCTGATATTTGTGTTCCCTCGTCTTCATTGCTTGATTTTGCTCAAGAGAAAGCGTCACTTGTTGTGGAAATGGCACTCATAATTACACTGAAATTAAAAAAATGTCACACATAGCAATCTGAAACCTTGGCAGCTATGTCCACGTAATGAAGATGCAACAGCAAAACCATGTGGCTGTGCGTATTTATATGCGAGTGCCTCACAACAGAACCGGTAATGTAAGTAAAACTCCTGGCAGCCCCACTCTTACCTCGCCAGTGTGCTTGCACATGTGCGCATTCAGCTTTCACGGTAATGGTAAACAAAGGTGCTGCTCCGCTTTGCACCACGAAAGCCCTACATGAGAATTAAGATAAAGCGGTGCTCTTAAAAATCGTGCTCGGCACAATAAGCCCAAAAAAACAGCTGGAAGCAAGAAGAGGATATATTGCTTACTGCTGCGGTGATGTGTTGTCCCTCAAGTGCATCTTTGTGGTTAGCCTGTGAGGTGCTGCTGCACGTTAGCACATGTGTTTCCGTGCTGGTTCACTAGTGCTGTTGCGCTAATCAGCCAATCAGTCAGCCCTTTTCCACTGTGACCTCCCTGCAAGCTGTGGACTCGGGAGAGGGAGATCGGTGTTCGAGCCTCAGTGTCGGCTCAAAAATGCAGTAATGTAATTAAACAAAAAAAAACAGCGATCGCAACTGTAGATGTACAAATGTAATTACAAAAAAACCCAAGCTGATCCTCGAGCACGCGAAGAGACATTCACATTGTGATACAGTACCACACAGCCAGAGAGCTCGGTTGCGCTCTCTTCCTGGGAGATGTAGTCCGTCAGAAAGGTTTTGCTGTTGAGTACCAACTTACAGTAAGCTACAGCCCCCAGGGGCCAAAGCGTGCCAACACCAGACCCTCCCTTTCCCAACGTCCCACTTCTGCACCCGACCAGTCCAATGGAAACACACGAGACGTTAATGCCGTTCTGTATTCACTGTTTCTCACCAATAGCTCACGGGCCAAGTGTGGAAAGGGAGGAGTCTAGGTACAATTAGGCCCCCACGTGGGGACAGTACCGCCTCCTTCCAACTTCTACAACAGATCGTAGCCTATCAGCGTGTTAGAACACCGTGCAAATCGGTGATGTCGGTGGCTCCGGGGCATCAGAACAGAGGACTACTTTAAAAACAAGCATTTGCAATGCAATACGACTCGCATTTACGCGAGACGTATTGCATTACAAATGGGAGCTTCCGCGTTCAAGATGGCTCAAACAGGAGTGGGGGGTTGAGGGGAGGGCGAAAAATCTGCGAACTGCGGGAGGGGGCGGGGGGGACACAGGGCAGCAAATAGTGTTCGAGTAAAGGGGCTGATAGCCTCGGAAGGAGCAAAATGACGACATAGGTGTCAGGAGGCGGGACTAACAAGCCAAACACCAATCAGAATGCAGATTTTATGATTAAAGCCAATCAAAAAGATGGGCGGAAAGTGGGTGGAGCTTCCCCCACTATAGTGTATACAGCATCTCTCGACGAGACAGCGCATGCGCTGCCTAGTCGAGACCTAAAAATGTAAAGAAAACTTTTCATTTTTATTTTTGAAATGCATCCCATTTTCCTTTAAGTAAAATGGGCTCCATTGAAAAAAAAAAACTGCTTTATTTTAAAAGCAGTCACAGACATGGTGCTCTGCAGACCCCAGCAGGCCACCATTTCTGTGAGTGCCGGCCCTTCCCAATGAGTCGCAAATTGCGACCTGCCTCATAAATATTAATGAGGCAGCTCCCTTGCTACCCATTTTGGAATTGCAAACAGTATCTGAGACATTGATGTACATTAGGTTTGGCGACTCGCAAATTGAGAGTCACTAAAAGTCTCAATTTGCATGTCGCAAAAACTGACGGTCGTACATGTATTCCTAAGACTGAGATTTACTGAGATTTTACATTGGACTTCCATCCCTTTTTTGCTGCAGCCCTGACACACAATCCAATTTTGGATTTGCACAGCCACACTAATCCCAATTTGGATGGCTTTGCGTGGCTTTGTAAAACAAAAAAGTATGTTCCGGTTCTTTGCATCAGGTGGGCGTTCCCATGAATCCACCCATGTATTTTGACGGAAACCCATATTTACAGACCTGTAAACATAGGTTTGCATCAAAATGGTGCGTCTACCTGCAGCAAGCGTAATGAGGAGAAATATCTTTATTTCGCCTCATTTTTAGATCCGGCATTAGCCAAGGCGTTTTGATTTTCCTAAAATGATACATATAATATGTGCTGGAAATGGCCTTTCTGCAGGGTCAACCCCAAACGTTTTGCCTTACTCCTCCCCGTTTTCTGGCCTTGTTTGTGTTTACTTTGGAATTCTGGGCACTTTACCACTGCTATAAAGTGCTAAAATGCATGCGCTCTCTCTCTAAAATATGGTTACATTAGTTTATCCACAATTGGGAAACTTAATTTATCTGTAAGCATCTTGTAGAGTGCACCATATGTGCCCAGGGCTTGTAATTTAAATGATACTAGTGGGCCTGCTGCACTAATTGTACCACCCACACAAGTAGCCCTTTAAACATGCCTCAGGCCTGCTACTGAAGATACTCTGGGTGCAGCTTTACTGCCAGGTTGACTTGGCATTTAAAACCCTTTGCCAAGCCTTAAACTCCCTTTGTATTACACATGAGTCACTCCTAAGGTAGGCCCTAGGTTGCCCATTGGGCAGGGTGCTGTGTAAGTAAAAGGTAGGACATGTACTTTTACGTTTTGCATGTCCTGGTAGTAAAAAACAACTACATTTGTTTTTCAATACTGTTAGGCCTACTCCTCTCATAGGTTAAGATTGGCAAATCCTTATTACACTTTTAATCTGTAATTCCTGCTTAAGAAGGAGTAGCTCTGTCATGTTTTATATCTTTGGAATGGCAATGATAAATCCTCTTTACTGGTAAAGTTAGATTTAACTTTACTATTTTAGAAATACCACTTTTAGAAAGTGGACATGTCTCTGCTCTGTGCGCCTGTAGCCTGTCTCCAGTATATGTCTGGGGTGGGTGACAGCTCGACTTTGTGCATTATCTCTAGACAGCCACACACAAAGGAGTGTAGGTGTGTCTTAGTGCCCATCTACATTCTTATGGTTCATCCTTGACGGGATGGGAGGGAGAAGCTGACACACCTTAACAGGCTGTATCCTGTCCCCGCACAGAGGATTGATTACACCCGTATAGTGAGTCTGGAGCCAGGGCTGGAAAGAAAGGACCTCTGTGCACTTCAAAGACCCTTCTTTGAGGTCACCCCCACTTCAAAGGCACAACTGAGTACAAGTACTGGGTCTCTGACGCCACCAAATCAGACACCTTGGGACCTGTAAAAAAAGTCCTTCAGGAGGAAAGACTGCTGTGCTACTACAAGGACTATCCCTCTACTGGACTGGTGCTCTGGAAGAACTGCTTTTCAGTTGTACTGCCATGCTACCTACTACCCTCTGATCCTGGGGAGGAAGAACTGGACTCTGTTTGAACCCAGAGTGATTTCCCAGGGCTTGTTGGCCTGCATCTTGTGTCTGAGACTCAGGGATATCAAAGTCTCACCACCTGCTCCTGTGCCTGGTCCATTGGAAGAGGACCCAGGTGCATGCTCAAGTCAAACCAAAGCAGCTCTTGTCTGCGTGTAGCAGACCTGATGCATCTTCAATGTTTCAGGAGCAGAATAGGCACATTGCACTCAGAACCAGTGCATCACCTTAAAGAACTGGCACATCCGAACCAACGCATCGCCATCGCTGCAGTGTGGAGAGTTCGACGCATCCCCTTGGCTGTGTAGAGAAACCCCGTGCATCATTTACGGAATCAATGCCTTTTGGATCTGGGCATTGTCTTTGGAACTGGTGCATGGCCATCACTGCATGAAGAAAATTGATGCTTCATCTCAACTGGGGTATCGACACCGACACATCACTCGGCTGCACCTCACATCTCGCTGTTGCGACCAAGATTAAGGTACTTTGTTCAGAGGGCCTTTCGTGGATCCTGTATCTGGCCTGTGCTCCATCGTGGTCAACATGAACTCTTGACTTTGCCCTGGTCCAGTACGATCAGATAGCCCCATTAGGCGCTTATTGCTTCTGAGCGCTATTTTTACATTTAAGCTTTAAAAATTCATATCTCGACTTCTACTGATTGGAGTTTTGTCATTTTCATCTATTTATTTTAATTAAAAATCATATCTAGTGTTCTAACCTGGTGTGGAGTCTTTTTTTTTTTTCAAACATATGTTTATTAGGTTTTTCCAAGTACAGCGTAAGGTATCAGCATCATTTCGCTCATCGCAGTGAGCACCAACTTATCGATAAGACACAAATGGTGAAGCATTACACATTACCGAAGAGGCGCCTGGTCCCGATTCCAAAATAAATGCTAATGGAAGATACAGCGGCTCTCAAGGCGGGGGTGCGAGCAGTCCCCCGGGGCATCTGCCATGCGAACACCTTAAGTGGGCGTCTCAACGTGTGTCTGTAATGACACATAAACAAAGCCTTCCAGCTGGAGGAATCTATTAGGGGGTACTCGAGGTATATAAAAAACAACTCCCCGAACCCAAGAGCCCAAACCCCAATCCCCCCTCCCCCCTCCCAAACTGTGGTGGCAGCAAAACCAAAGATAAAAAAAATAAATAAAAAAAAACAACTGGCGGTAGTGGCGATGTAATCAGTATTGAAAGAGATGTAGTGCGCGGACCGTAGTAGGATAAACAGCTGACGGGAGCCCCCTGGAAAGGAAGGCAACTAGTGGCCCCCACTTGAATTCAAAATTCTTATAATTATCTTGAAAAATATCAGACATTCTTTCCAGGCTAAGAAGCCGCCATAACCGTGAGTGCCAAAGGGAGATCGCCGGAGCGTCCCTCTGCTTCCAGGCGGCCGCCAGAGTCACCTTAGCTGCTCCTATACACAGCCACATGATGGCCCTGTCCGCACTGGTCTGGTACTCTAAAGTAGGGTCTCGAAGCCCCAAAAGGACCTCTGCCTTAGTAGTTGGAATGGGGTACCCCAGAATGTCTTTGATGTGTGCTAGTATTTCTGCCCAAAAGGGGCGTATCGTCGGACAATCCCACCAAATGTGCTGAAAATCACCCAAGAAGCCGCAGCCTCTCCAGCAGCGGTCAGAAGTGTTAGGGAAGATCTGTTTAAGCCTAGAAGGGTGGAGATACCAATCCATCATGGTCTTTAGGTGGGCTTCTCGGAGGTCCACGGAGTGATTGAATCTAAAAATGTCAGACCATAGGTGGGACCAGTCCCTCTCTGACACATTGCGCTGTAATATCCCCTCCCACATAGCCATGTATCGCGGGCGCGGTGAGGTGGCGGTGGTAAGTAAAAAGTTATAGATGAACGATATCACCCCTTTCATTGTGGTGGTCTTGGAGAGGAAGGATTCAAATCTAGTGGGTGGACGAGTGGCCGCATCTCGACCCTTTGGGGTGAGAGCCCAATGAAGCAGTTGGGCATGGTGGAACCGTTCTGTGTCGTCCAAATCATAGTCCCGTTTACAGTTGTCAAAGGTCAGGGGGTCATAGTTATGAAAGAGGTGCGTCAAGGCAAGGCAACCCCCCCCTCTCCAAGCATCAAAGGGCCCCTCCTGCATGCCAGGGGGGAAGGCAGGATTGAAGTGCAGTGGTGTAAATGGCGAGGGGAAAGTAGTCCATCGATCATCCCCCACAACAGAGTCCCACACTCGCAGGGTGGTTCGTGTAGGAGTGCTACAGTACGCGTTCTTGGGTCTGTCTTGTTTGGGGCGCCAAGCTAGGTCCCATATAGTTCGCCCTGCGATACTACGGTCCATATGTAACCAATGTTTATCGGATTCTGGTTTGGACCACTCAATTAACACTCTCAGTTGCGCCACTTTATAATATAGATGAATGTCGGGGAGTCCCACGCCTCCCTCCGCTCGGGAGCGACGCAATAAAGAGAACGACAAGCGGGCACGCCCTCTTTGCCATATGAACTGTAGGAGCATAGATTTAATTCGGCGAAAGAAGTCCCTCTCTGGCTCTATCGGCAAGGCCTGGAACATGTAGAGAAGTTTAGGGAGGAGCGTCATCTTGACCGCATGTATGCGGCCAAGCCAAGAAAGAAAGAGTGGTTTCCACCTCGCGAGTTCCTCTTGAATTCGGGTGAGACTGGGGGGGAAGTTGGCAGCATATAGGCCTTCCACCCTGGGCGTTAACTGGATTCCCAGGTACTGTATGGATGAGGTGGCCCATTGTAAGGGAGTGAGGGGCTAGAGCCTGTGCACCTCCGCCGGCGGAAGGGTAAGGTTAAGAATATATGACTTGCCCATGTTTATTTTAAAGCCTGCTACCCCTTCAAAGCGCTCCAGTTCAGATTGTAAGTGAGGAAGAGAGTGCGCAGGCTCGGAGAGCGACAAGAGGACATCGTCCGCGAAGAGAGAAATCTTGTGGGAGTCCCCACTAAAGGGGAGGCCATGAATGTCGGGGTTGGCTCTAATAGCCATTGCTAGGGGTTCGACGCTCAGGGCAAAGAGTAGGGGCGAGAGGGGGCACCCCTGTCACGTACCTCTAGAGTGAGAAAATGCGGATGAAGATATGCCATTGACTTGTACCCGGGAGCGAGGTTGAACGTAGTTGGCCCGAAGCATAGTGAGAAATTTAGGTGCGAACCCAAAGCTCGTGAGGGTAGTAAATAAAAATGCCCAATCTACCCGATCGAAGGCCTTTTCAGCATCTAGGCCTACAAGTACCGCAGGAATATGTCGTTTGTTAACTTTCTCTATGAGGTGAACTATGCGGCGGGTGTTGTCGTGCGTTTGCCGGCCCTTAATAAACCCCGATTGGTCCGGGTGGATGAGGTCCGGCATGAGGTCATTCAGACGTTTAGCCAGAAGAGAGAAATAGAGTTTTGCGTCGAAATTTAGTAGGGCGGTATGAGGCGCATAAGTGAGGGGCCTTCCCGGGTTTTGGTATAACAGAGATCACAGCCTCGGATAATGATCCAGTAGTCTCTCCCTCTGTCGCCATCTTGTTAAACAAGCGCGTGAGGTGCGGGATGATGTCGGAGGCAAAAGTTTTATAGAACAGTGTGGTGTAACCGTCTGGACCCGGGGCCTTACGGGGCTTAAGTGCTTGTATAGCAGCGTTCACCTCTTCGGAGGTGATAGGAGCAGCAAGGGATTCATTCCAGTCAGGCGAAACCTGGGGGAGGCATAGTGTCCGTAAATATTCACGTTGGGCGTCAGGATCTAATTGGTCCCTTGTATATAGAGTTTTGTAGAAAGAGCCGAAGATTTCTGACTTTTCTTCATCTTTGTATGTAGTCTCCCCAGTGGGCCCAAGAATACCTCCTATATATTCCCGTTCTTGTTTACCTTTGAGCTGTCTAGCCAGATGCCTACCCACCTTGTTCCCCTGGGAGTAAGAGAGGTGTCGGAGCTTGAGAAGTGTGAATTCTGCCCTGTTATTATAAATAGCTCTAAGTTTGCCTCTCAGAGCCATCAGTTTGCGAAGATTATCTCGAGTGGGGTTTGCTTTATGCATGTGCTCGACAGAAGCCACTTCAGTTTCCAACGCCTCCCGTTCTCTAGCTCGCTGTGCGTTCAGTGCTGAGTTGAGGGCGATACATTTCCCTCGGATGACCGCTTTAAACGTGTCCCAGTCAGTGTACTCCGAGGTGTCTTCAGGCTTATTAAGATCAAAAAAGTCAGTAATGCTTTCCCTCAATTTAGTGCGGGATTCTTTATCACGCGTGAGAGATGGTGGGAAGAACCAGCGAGGAGAGGAGGAGACATTGCCGTGCCAGGCCACGCAAATGGAAAGGAGACTGTGATCCAACACGGAAAGGGGAAATATCTTAGCCTCTTGGAGGGCGCCCAGCAGGGATTGGCCAACAAAGATGTAGTCCAGTCTGAAGTATGTGCGGTGGACGTGGGAGTAAAAAGTGTAGTCACGAGAATGGGGATGGATTGTCCGCCAAGCATCTATCAGGCCTAGATCCTGAAAGTGTTGTTTAGTGGCGGGAGTAAAAGAGCCCAGGTAAGAGCGTTGTGGGTGAGTACTGTCGAGATCTCTCTGCCAGGTCAGATTAAAATCGCCCAGGAGTACTAAGGGCCCTTCTCCGAAGTCCAAAATCCTCCCCGCCAGAGTGTTTAAAAATGCTGCTTGCCCCGTGTTAGGTGCATACAGTGCTATGAAGGTGCAGAGCTTGCCCATCAAATGGCCCTTGACCATAACCCATCGGCCATCTTTATCAGAAAGGAAGTCCAAAGGTTGAAATTTTGTGGAGGAGTGAAACAGGAGTGCAACTCCCCTATGTTTCGTTAGGGCAGATGCTTTGTATATTAGGGGGTAGTGTTTGTGACGGAGGTGTGAGTCCTCTGATCTAGCCAGATGTGTCTCTTGGAGGGCCACTATATCAAGGTGATGGTCTATAATATATCTCCACACTTTGTGGCGTTTCTGAGGGGAGTTAAGCCCCTTAACGTTCCAGGAACCGATAGTGATCGTCATTGCACTAAAGAAGAAGAGAACATCTCATAGTCACCTTTAACCGACCCAGCCGGATGTGTGGGCAGGATCACCCCAGGCGTGTCTATCCCCCATGTTAGCATCCCACGTGGGGAGACAGAAATAAAAGAAAAACCCTCCAGCGAATAAAATGAAAAAGCTGCCACCATCGCCCTCCCAACCCCCCCCTCAACCCCCAAAAACAATATAACAAACAGTAACAAAAAGTGCGGCAAAAAGGCCGCTAGCTGGTCCCTGGACGAGGGCAACCTGCCCTACAGGGACTAGGGGGACTAAGAGTCCGAGGACCCCATCCGCGCCGTCCGGAGGTAAGTCACAGAAAGCATCATATGCGGTCAAGACGTGAATGTCAAGACGGAGCTGACTGCAGAAAAGGAGTAAAGTCACTGCTCTGAAACATAGAGGTGGGTCATAGTCCAACAGTCCCACAATACAGGTAGTGGCATGGGCCCATACCCCGGGGCTACAATGGGTTCTGGGGCTTAGGAAGTGGATGGGAGCAGATCACTTGTAAATCCATCGGTCTGCTCCGACCTCCTCCCCCAATCCCATCTCACAGTAAGGTGTGGTAAGATTCGGTGTGAGCTTCCGTTGGCAGTGATTCCTCAATCGGCCGAAAAACAGAGCAGTACATGTCTAAAATACATTCGCTGATGTTTTATCTGTGGCCTCTACGTGTGCCCATAAGCCATGCAGTCGACCGTGAGGGCCCCCGCAAAGCCTCCCGGGAGTTGTCGAGATCGGAGCCAGTCTCCCCCGGGGGGAGACCTAGGAGTTCCAGGCCCTCTTTTAAGTCAGTGACATGGCGCTGTTTGTTGTTGAGCTCGAAACTTAGTCCGAACGGGTAGGTCCACCTGTATCTGATTTTATCCTCTCGCAGTTTGGCGGTGATGGGTCGGAACATCTGTCTCCGTGCCAGGTTGGTCGGTGCCAAATCTTGGAAAATGGAGCATGAGTGGTTTTGAAAGGTGGCAGTCCCTTTGGTCCTGGCAGCTAGGAGCACTGCCTCTTTAACTTTGTAGGAGTGGAATTTCGCCAGTATGTCGCGAGGACGTCTCCTCTCGCCGGACTGCAGGTTTCCCACACGGTGGACCCTTTCCAGCTTTATTGTGAGGGTATGGGGGCCCAGGACCTCCGCAAAAAGCCCCTCCATGAAGGCCTCAAGATCCGGCCCCTCCACTCCCTCCGCCAGGTCCCTGACGCGTAGGTTCTCCCTCCGGGCCCTATTCTCGAGATCTTCTGCCTTGAGCTGCGACTGGTGGAGTTGGTCTTGGAGTGCGCGAACATCTTCACGCAGTTCGGCGGAGAGCTTCTCCTGTTCCTGGTGGTGCGCCTCCAGATCGAGCACCCTGGTGCCCACCGAGTCGACATCTTGTTGGAGGGAGGTCAGTCTCCCCGTAAGGTCCGACCTTAGCTGCTCCATTGATGTGTTAATGTCCTGGGCGAGGTCATTGCGCAGCTCAGTTTTAAAATCCTTTAGCATGGACAGGAGATCCGCCTTCGTAAGGGCCATGTCAGCAGTTTCAGCGTCGCCGCGCAGCGTCAGGCGTTTATCTGACGGGCCAAAGAAGTCCGATACCTTATTGGATGTCCTGTTCGTCCCTTTCTTAGGCGGCATGCGGACTGGCCCGGGAAGTCCCCTGTAATGGCGACGCCTGTTGAAGGAGGTTCAGGAGCCAGGACGTGGGAACCTCTGCACCGAGGGGCCGTGCAGGTGACCGCCTACAGACCAATGGAGCAAGCAGAGGCACCGGCAGCAGGTAGGCGCCGCAACGCCGGTCGGACCCCTGCTCACTGCTCTAGGCGGTTTACGGTGTATTTGGGGCAGCTAGGTGGAAGGGCACCCCCCTCGGGGAGCTTAGAAGCAGGGAATCCAGTCACTGCGAAGACCTCATCCAGGGAGCAGTGGCACAGTTCGGTGCTCTACTCGAGCCCCGCTTCAACCTCCGGCTCCAGCCCCCAGCTCACAATCATGGCCCCCGCGATCTGGAGCGGGCGCCATTTTGAGGATGCAGGCACTGGCAGGTAAAGGGCACTCACGATGGCGCAGGCACCCGGGGAGCATCAGCCGACCCTCAGGCAGGGCGAAGAAAGGCAGGAGGCGGTGATGCCCGCCGAGGCGGCTTCCGGCAGGGAGCAGGCACGATGGCCACAGGGACCAAAGATCAGATGTGGCATTGAGTCACATTTTAGTCGCCATTTTGAGGTCAGGCAGGGTGGTGATCCGCGGAAGGAGCTGCAGCCTGGGGGAGTCCCCTGGAGTATTCCCCATGTCCGCGCCTACCTTGAATCTCACCGCGATGGCGGGATGCAGACTTGTAGGCAGGGGCTTATCGCTCCGCGTCGGCCGGGATCTCTCAGCCCAGCGGGAAAGCCGCCATTTTGGAAAGCGCCTGCTGGTCTCACGGGCGGCCTCGGCGGGTCCGTACCCACGGTGGTGGAGGCGGATAAAGGCTCCCCCGTCGTGCCTCACATCCTCCTCTTGGCACAGAAGCAGTTTGCAGCGTGTGGGATGCGTTAAGACCGCTGTTATCTGCTCCGGAACAGTGCGCGGCCGGGAGTCGAGACGGGCTACGTCCGATCGGCCATCTTGCCCCGTGTGGAGTCTTTTTGTGATGTTTTCATTGTGCTTCTATGTGTTGTGCTGCAGAAATACTTTACACATTGCCACTTAAGTTATGCCTGCGTGTTCTGTGCCTAGCTACCAGAGGGTGAGCCCAGGTTATTTGATGATGTGTTTCTGACTTGCCCTGACTAAAATTGTGGTTCCTGCTTGGATAGGGTGCATATCTCTGCCAACCAGAAACCCACTTTCTAACAATATGCATTCTTAAAGGGGCTTTCAGCCAGCCCTCTTCACCCATTGGTCCATTGTTCTGCCATTCACATTTTGCTTCCACACACTATAGCATACAGCATGGGGCAGTGGTTCAGCCTAGTTCAGCCACTGGCTACCTTCACTTTGAGTGACTGCATTTTGTTCTTTCACAAGGAGCAACTCAACACACAAGAGAGTTATTTTCAGTGTCAGTGTTTTTGTTTGCTTAATTATTACTTTATTGTTGTCTTTGTGTTTAGAGCCTGATATGATAGCAGCATGCTTTCTCCCTGCTTTTCAATTCACTTTTGATGTCAGCACAGGACACATTCCACCCTTATCAGCCCCTGTTTCCTGTTAGTGCTTAAATTCTTTTTGGAGTGGCCATTGTCTAGCTGACAGCTAGTATTTCACAGCATACAAGATTGTGTTAATTTGAAACTTTTCTGTATAAATGTAACCTCCTTTTACTATGCAGGCAGTGAAGAACATGTGTTACTGCACGTCATATGCCATGCTCGTATATATTTTAATTCAGGACTACAGTAATACTTGTAAACCAATTTAGTCTGTATGTCCTGCTTATATGGCTTGCTAGATTGCTTTCAGTTCTCTTTAATGTTGTGCTCATATAGACATTTAACTATTATTTTACTTATTAAAATAGTTATATTTATTCCATAACTATCTATCTATCTATCTATCTATCTATCTATCTATCTTCTCAACCCCCTCTATGCATGCAACCCTCTCTCTCTAGCTAGAGAAAGCCAACGATGAAGGCAAAAGGGTCTTGAGCTTCAAATCTGTTACATCGCGGTTCAAAATGGCAGCCACATTTGTTTATCAGTGTGCTGGCATCCCTCGCACGGCTCAGCTGATGATAATACCACTGCTGGTCTCCCTGTGCCTTTATGCTGTCCTGCCATGCTCTAGGGAGGACAAAGAAGATTGCAGCCGGGAAGCAGGCTGCTGCTGGAGTGATTGCCTCAGCTTTTTTAATGAAAGAAAATGACAATTCCTCATGGGAGTTTCTTTGCAGGTCAGCACCATCTGAGACTTTGAATCCTTTAGGAAGGGAGCATCTGACCTTGACTCTTTGGTTATTCATGAAGGCAGCCATTAGACCTATTGACCAACAGACCTATCTAATAAAGCAGAGCTGATTAGAAAGAAAGTACATTTCAAGAACCATGGTCTATGAGTGGCAAATCAATACAGGGCCGGTGCTAGGCATGGGCAGCGTGGGCAACTGCCCAGGGCCCCGCGCCTGCTCACAGCCATGGGGCCTCGCACTTTTAAAAACTCCAGAGTTTCAAGGCCCAGGGGGCCCCCCTGAGAGTTTATATATTTTTTTCTATTTTTATCAGTTTCCCCAGCTGGCCCCTCTCTCTGGGTCTAATCGCTGCATATGCATGAAGATAACAACGATTAGACAGGTAATTGCGCCCTGACCCTGCATGAATGAAAAGCAGGATAACATGCAGGGCGCAGAACAAAAGCTAAAATGACGGCGCATCACAATGAAAACCGCTCAGCTCACCCGGGATGAGGGAAAGGGAGCAGGGAGGTGAATAAAATGGGTAAGACAAGCAGAATAAAGTGAGAGGAAGGGGAGAGCAGATAGGTGTGAGTACAGCAGCCAGACAAGGGGTGCTGCAGAGGAGCAAAATCAGCATGTAAAAGTGGCTGGACTAGGGCTTTAAGTGTGCTGGGTCACTCGAGTCTTAGACTCGGTGGTAAATTAAAGCGGACATTGAATTGGGCTCCTATCGGGCCCTTTATTCATGTCCTTTACTTTACCTGCAAAAACAATGATCCAGTGTCTGCCTAATAAATGTAACACAGTAGCCTGGTTGGACTGACCTATAGGGTAATCAGGCAGTGAGTGATGGTCTAATCCGTCAGGTTAGTATGTAGGCCGTTTTTTGGGCTGTTTGTTGGCCTGCTTTATGGTCAGGTGAGCGAATTTTTACTGTTGATTTTCATGATATTAAAACAAACATTGCCAGCAGCAAAATCAAATCTATGCAGTTTCCCATACCTTACAAAAAACATATACAGAATGTCTTTACAAGTTAAAAACTGCCCTAATTTGCAAACATGGGACACTTTTCTAGCTAACTAATTCACTAATGGGGGCCACTTTTATTTTGGTGCAGGGGCCAATTTCCTGACCTAGGAATCACGCTGCATGTTAGCATGGCAGTGATTTAGTTCCTGTTTATATTTCACATGCTTTACTTGCATTCCCCAAGAGTGTTAGCTATGTCCAGGATGTATGTTTCCATATTTCATTTCACAGCATATTGCTCTTGTCTGGGGCACACATCATAGCGAGTCGCCTCCAGGGGTTTATAACAGGCTACAGTTGAGTGCTTTGGAGTGGAGGCTGAAGGCAGTACAACTGTCACACTATGCCTAGCTGTTGGTCAAAAAGGTGTCCAGAATACATGATCATTCAATACATGGCCTCTCTGCAGAGCACACAGAGCAACGTTCCCGTATTAAAGTTGCAGTTGGGATTCTGTGCATATGTGTGTGAAGGAGGTACTCATTGGTCAAAACACTGACAGGGTGAATTATAAAATAATTTATTGTTGTTACTCATTCATCTTAAACAGCAAACAGCCATTGACAAAACCAATACGCCTGGCTGATTTTCAATGTAAGTCAGTTGTTGTCTTATATTTCTGGATTCAATAACAGAAAGCTGAGGGAAAGATGAGAAAAATAGTAGAGCATTGAGGGTGAGGTGGTATTAAAAGGGTCAGCATCAACAAGGAAAGATTAGATGCTCCTGGAGGATGGAAGGCGAGAGGTGGATGTAAATGAAGCAGAACAAGGAAGAAGTTATGAGGCTGGGAGAGAGATGAGAGTTGAAGGGGATTGTATGGATAAGATGTGTGGATGTAAGAGAGCTACAACCAGCAAGGGAACATAAGCAGAGTGGAGCGAGAAGTATTGGTGAGAAGTAGATGGAAGAAAACAGGACTACTGAAAGATGTCAGAGGTTGGGCGGGATGAGACAGGAGGGGAGAGGTGGAAGTTAGAAGGGTCAGAACCAGCAAGAGAAATTTGAATCCTAGAAAAAAAGAAGTCCACTTCCAAATCTCTTTCATAAAACATAAATTACTCATTGACAATGTGCCTGCTTCTGACAACTCTAGGAGTTTGAAGTATCATTTGTGCTGTGTCAGATTTGTGGCTGACTTTTGATCGTGGAGTTAGGGCAGCCTTAATACTACTAAAACTTAGCACCACATTTGACACTGTTTCTCAGCCAGTGCTTATAAATCAACTAGTACAACCTGAAATTAAAGTATCCCCCTAGTGTGGATTACCTCTATCACATTTGAGAAATCTGAAACAATCCACTCACCACCTATTTCTATTATGTACTAAACCTCTGACTCGTGGACTTTATTGGGTCTATACTGTTCAATCTAGATCATTCCCAGTTAGCCTTACTCATACAGTCCTTTCGTTTCTTGCTGATATCTTGCGCATATCGATACCCAAACATCATTTCCCTCAGTGGCAATCTGATCTGTGCCCAAGAATATGTTTGGACTTGTATGCTAGCAGTTGATTTCTGAATGAAGACAGATTCATTAAAACCTTATAGTGACAAATCAAGGGTTCTCATTTTTAAAGGATCTCATACCATATGGTGTTCTCTTTGGTGGCTGGTGGAGCTGGTTCAATCACCTACATTGGTGGAGTCAGCAAAAAAATCTTGGATTCATTTTCCAGCAGCATCTCTTTTTTTTCGGAACAGATTAACCATGTTTCATCCACTTGCTTTTACTACATCCATAAGCAACACAAAATCATCCCTTTTCTCCCCTCTCACTATCGTGAAGCTGTCAATTATCTTCTCACAAGATATTGCAAATGCCCTCTCTCTTGGGCTTCCCGCCTTTTAGCATTCAGTACCCTTCAAATCATTCAGGACAGTGCTAGGCTCCTCATCTGAGACTGCTGCATCGCCATGCTATTTCGTCTCACGTTTCTGCTGTGTGCTGTATTTTTGGTTTGAAACCCTATGTCTGCAAGGCACTATCCATTTGTCATTGTGCACTGCATTAAAAAGGTCCTCTCTTTCTACAGCACTCTGTACTGTTCATTACAGAATCCTATGCTCTGTGCCATCCAAACTCCTCTGCCATCCTGAAATTTAGATGGCCCCGATTGGAGGCAGATCCTTCTCCTTTCTAGTTGTGCAGGACTGGAGCTAGCTCCCTCTTGAGCTATGGTGTAACTCCAGTCTTTTGGAAAAACAATTAAAACTGTCCTTTCTCCACATTAGTAAAGTCTGCACCTCTCCTTTGGAGCTCTTAGTGCCAGGATGCCCTATTTGCATATCATTTTCATTCATCCCATTCAAGAGAACAATAACTAAGTTCGATTCCTTTAATGTATTTCCAAAGAATTAGAAATTTAAAATTTATGTATGTATTTTGTTAGGATTATTAATGCAATTTTAACCATTTTATGTATATCCAAACTAGGTAAATAGCTTCTTGCAAAGCGGCTTCAAACAATGCCATAAAATTAATTGCCAATTGATATTATCTCCTATGATGTCACTACCTGTCAGGTTAAATCTTATGCAAATTATAGGGGCCTCGCATGTTCCTATTCTGCCCGGGGCCCCACAAATCCTAGGACCGGCCCTGAATCAATATAAGATATAACTCTCAAGAACTTAGGGCCAGATGTACGCCACATTTTACCCGTCCCGTTTGTGACCAGTAAAATAAATTTCCCTATGTACCAACCTTTTACTGACTCGCAAAAAAGGGTTTGCGAGTCGCTATTAGGAAGGGTGTGCAAAGAGCGTCCCTTCCTAATAGCGAGTTGCACTGATATCTATGAATGTTTTGCGACCGGGAATGTGGTCACAAAACATTCGCAGATTACCACAAATTTTAAATTGGTGGTAAGCCATTCTCAAATGGGAAGAGGTCTCCAAGAGACCCCTTCCCCTTTGCAAATGGGGGCTCCAACATTTTTTCAGAGCAGGCAGTAGTCCCATGGACCACTGCCCACTGTTAAAAAATGAAAAGAAAACTTTTCATTTTTATTTTTGAAATGCATCCCATTTTCCCTTAAGTAAAATAGGCTCCATTTAAAAAAAAAAACTGCTTTATTTTAAAAGCAGTCACAGACATGGTGCTCTGCTGACCCCAGCAGGCCACCATCTCTGTGAGTGCCGGCCATTCCCAATGAGTCGCAAATTGCGACCTGCCTCATAAATATTAATGAGGCAGGTCCCTTGCTACCCATTTTGGAATTGCAAACAGTATCTGAGACATTGATGTACATTAGGTTTGGCGACTCGCAAATTGAGAGTCACTAAAAGTCGCAATTTGCGTGTCGCAAAACCTGACGGTCGTACATGTGTCCCTAAGACTGAGATTTACTGAGATTTTACATTGGACTTCCATCACTTTTTTGCTGCAGCCCTGACACACAATCCAATTTTGGATTTGCACAGCCACACTAATCCCAATTTGGATGGCTTTACGTGGCTTTGTAAAACAAAAAAGTATGTTCCAGTGCTTTGCATCAGGTGGGCGTTCCCATGAATCCACCCATGTATTTTGACGGAAACCCATATTTACAGACCTGTAAACATAGGTTTGCATCAAAATGGTGCGTCTACCTGCAGCAAGCGTAATGAGGAGAAATATCTTCATTTCGCCTCATTTTTAGATCCGGCATTAGCCAAGGCCTTTTGATTTTCCTAAAATGATACATATAATATGTGCTGGAAATGGCCTTTCTGCAGGGTCACCCCCAAACTTTTTGGCTTCCTCCTCCCCATTTTCTGGCCTTGTTTGTGTTTACTTTGGAACTCTGGGCACTTTACCACTGCTATCCAGTGGTAAAATGCATGCACTCTCTCTCTAAAACATGGTTACATTAGTTTATCCACAATTGGGAAACTTAATTTATCTGTAAGCATCTTGTAGAGTGCACTATATGTGCCCAGGGATTGTAATTTAAATGATACTAGTGGGCCTGCTGCACTAATTGTACCCCCCAAACAAGTAGCCTTTTAAGCATGCCTCAGGCCTGCTAATGAAGATACTCTGGGTGCAGCTTTACTGCCAGGTTGACTTGGCATTTAAAACCCTTTGCCAAGCCTTAAACTCCCTTTGTATTACACATGAGTCACTCCTAAGGTAGGCCCTAGGTTGCCCATTGGGCAGGGTGCTGTGTAAGTAAAAGGTAGGACATGTACTTTTACATTTTGCATGTCCTGGTAGTAAAAAACAACTACATTTGTTTTTCAATACTGTTAGGCCTACTCCTCTCATAGGTTAAGATTGGCAAATCCTTATTACACTTTTAAACTGTAATTCCTGCTTAAGAAGGAGTAGCTCCGTCATGTTTTATATCTTTGGAATGGCAATGATAAATCTTCTTTACTGGTAAAGTTAGATTTAACTTTACTATTTTAGAAATACCACTTTTAGAAAGTGGACATGTCTCTGCTCTGTGCGCCTGTAGCCTGTCTCCAGTATATGTCTGGGGTGGGTGACAGCTCGACTTTGTGCTTTCTCTCTAGACAGCCACACACAAAGGAGTGTAGGTGTGTCTGAGTGCCCATCTACATTCTTATGGTTCATCCTTGGCGATATGGGAGGGAGAAGCTGACACACCTGAACAGGCTGTGTCCTGTCCCCGCACAGAGGATTGATTACACCCGTATAGTGAGTCTGGAGCCAGGGCTGGAAAGAAATGACCTCTGTGCACTTCAAAGACCCTTCTTTGAGGTCACCCCCACTTCAAAGGCACAACTGAGCACAAGTACTGGGTCTCTGACGCCACCAAATCAGACACCTTGGGACCTGTAAAAAAAGTCCTTCAGGAGGAAAGACTGCTGTGCTACTACAAGGACTATCCCTCTACTGGACTGGTGCTCTGGAAGAACTGCTTTTCAGTTGTACTTCCATGCTACCTACTACCCTCTGAACCTGGGGAGGAAGAACTGGACTCTGTTTGAACCCAGAGTGATTTCCCAGGGCTTGTTGGCCTGCATCTTGTGTCTGAGACTCAGGGATATCAATGTCTCACCACCTGCTCCTGTGCCTGGTCCATTGGAAGAGGACCCAGGTGCATGCTCAAGTCAAACCAAAGCAGCTCTTGTCTGCGTGTAGCAGACCTGATGCATCTTCACTGTTTCAGGAGCAGAATAGGCGCATTGGACTCGGAACTAGTGCATCACCTTAAAGAACTGGCACATCCGAACCAACGCATCGCCATCACTGCAGTGTGGAGAGTTCGACGCATCCCCTTGGCTGTGTAGAGAAACCCTGTGCATCATTTACGGAATCAATGCCTTTTGGATCTGGGCATTGTCTTTGGAACTGGTGCATGGCCATCACTGCATGAAGAAAATTGATGCTTCATCTCAACTGGGGTATCGACACCGACACATCACTCGGCTGCACCTCACATCTCGCTGTTGCGACCAAGATTAAGGTACTTTGTTCAGAGGGCCTTGCGTGGATCCTGTATCTGGCCTGTGCTCCATCGTGGTCAACATGAACTCTTGACTTTGCCCTGGTCCAGTACGATCAGATAGCCCCATTAGGCGCTTATTGCTTCTAAGCGCTATTTTTACATTTAAGCTTTAAAAATTCATATCTCGACTTCTACTGATTGGAGTTTTGTCATTTTCGTCTATTTTTTTTAATTAAAAATCATATCTAGTGTTCTAACCTGGTGTGGAGTCTTTTTGTGATGTTTTCATTGTGCTTCTATGTGTTGGGCTGCACAAATACTTTACACATTGCCTCTTAAGTTATGCCTGCGTGTTCTGTGCCTAGCTACCAGAGGGTGAGCCCAGGTTATTTGATGATGTGTTTCTGACTTGCCCTGACTAAAATTGTGGTTCCTGCTTGGGTAGGGTGCATATCTCTGCCAACCAGAAACCCAATTTCTAACAATGTGCATTCTTAAAGGGGCTTTCATCCAGCCCTCTTCACCCATTGGTCCGTTGTTCTGCCATTCACATTTTGCTTCCACACACTACAGCATACAGCATGGGGCAGTGGTTCAGCCTAGTTCAACCACTGGCTACCTTCACTTTGAGTGACTGCATTTTGTTCTTTGACAAGGAGCAAATCCACACACAAGAGAGTTATTTTCAGTGTCAGTGTTTTTGTTTGCTTAATTATTACTTTATTGTTGTCTTTGTGTTTAGAGCCTGATATGATAGCAGGATGTTTTCTGCCTGCTTTTCAATTCACTTTTGATGTCAGCACAGGACACATTCCACCCTTATCAGCCCCTGTTTCCTGTTAGTGCTGTAAATTCTTTTTGGAGTGGCCATTGTCTAGCTGACAGCTAGTATTTCACAGCATACAAGATTGTGTTAATTTGAAACTTTTCTGTATAAATGTAACCTCCTTTTACTATGCAGGCAGTGAAGAACATGTGTTACTGCACGTCATATGCCATGCTCGTATATATTTTAATTCAGGACTACAGTAATACTTGTAAACCAATTTAGTCTGTATGTCCTGCTTATATGGCTTGCTAGATTGCTTTCAGTTCTCTTTAATGTTGTGCTCATATAGACATTTAACTATTATTTTACTTATTAAAATAGTTATATTTTTTCCATATCTATCTATCTATCTATCTATCTATCTACTCAACCCCCTCTATGCATACAACCCTCTCTATCTACCTATCTACCTATGCAACCATCTCTAGTACTCTGTCTGTCTACCCACATGTTTGTCATTCCATCTACCAGTCTATTTAATGATCTACCTGTATGTCTAACTAACTACTTGTAGGTCTATCTAACTATCCATCTATCAACCTAGCAACGTGTTTATCTACCTGTTATTTCCACCAGGAAAAAGTATACTGACCACAATGCAGTCACCCTTGCGACATGATGCAAGGGTCCCTGCATTGGCGCTAGTTAGCCACAAGGAGAGATCAGATCTTCATCATTTCATTGGAAATATGGTGCACGTTTGCTCTCTCTTTCACACTGGCAGGTTTGCTCTCTCTTTCACACTGGTATGGCTCCCACTAAAAAGGTAGAACTGCATATTCGGATGACTGAGTCCATCCACACCATCAGAGAATGTCAGCCCAATTCCTAGCTAGCTCACAGTGCCTCATCCAAACCCCTAACCTTCCTGGGGTGGCAGGTGATTTTGGCAACCTCAAACATCTCACTCTTATCCCTAAAGGAAAAGGAATAGTGAAAACAGAACTTATCCCTTTCGTCTTTTACTTATGCATGCCCATGGTAAACACAAGAAAGATACAAATAAAGTTTTTATACAATTATTGAAACTACTGTAGTCTTGCATAGAAAGAATGAGCTGTGATTATTAGGAAAACAAAACAAAGCAATGTAACCAGCATTATGAACATGATGAAAAGAATAAACAGTCCAGCCATTGCAGTGTGATTTCTATATATTTCTACCTATCACTACCCCTGCTCTGAGAGCATAGTGGGTGTTCCCGCTGCCCGATCTTTGAGGTTAGCCCGAGCCCCCATACCTGGACAACTGGGCCAGGGAATCAGCCTGAAGTAGGATTGACAATCCTTCTCTGCAGAATAGAAGATCAGCGTCAGCTGAGCTCCATGTCAAACACAGGATTCTTTCTTAAAATCTTTTTCGACACAAAGACAGAAGGCCATGAAAATGCATAAAAACAACACTTCCTCAAAAATCATCAATAAATACACAGCAGTATTAAACACACAAATAATTCCAGGACAGTCATGACCAGCGCGCTCCTCTGACCCATACAAAGGCAGTGCACCATTTATATAATAAAGACCACACTGTGTGAGAGGTACAGCTCTGATGCAATTATATGTTTTAATGTTAGAAGCTGTCTACGAACAGGCAACACAAGCACTAGGATATTCTTGTTCTGTGTTCCTAGCCTTGAAATGGGTGTACAGATTACATAGCGAGAAAGGCTTTCTAAAACCAAGCTATATAGGAAAAACAATGGTTCCTGTGGAATAATATACTATGAGGTTATGATACATAAGCACAATCGCGATATAGAGGGTTAGATAATGGCAGAGCGTGAAGGAACCACTAACACACCGATTCCAGTGTAGTATATTTTATGGATTTTTAAAACAATAAAGTTAGGAGTAAACATTATACATCAAAACAACATTTGTGCATAGTGTCTCAAGTGACAAAGGGAACTTAAACCTAAGTGTCAACGTGAATATTAAATACAAGGTTTCCACAGTTTGTACAAGTCGACCATTATCAAAATGATTCCATGTGAACAGCAGCTATATACAATGATATGTGCTGCGGAAATGGTTCGCTTCTTCTGTTTGTCGACGACGTTTCGACCCTCAAAACAATGTGGGGTCTCTTCAGGACTATTGATGAAGGGACATCTGAATATATGGTTGCGCAGCCTTGTGAAAATGATGTGCCACACGTGAAGAAAGAGAGAAAAGGTTTACTCACATGAGGACCCGTCCGCGTACTCAATGTGAGGACAGGCTGTCAATCCAATGGGGTATGTAGGTGGGCCAGAGGGGGTCAATTAGTTTTACGCCACAGCCGTAGCGTTGTAGAATCCCTTTGTGGATTAACAGTGACAATGCACTGAGAGTATTTCTCGGTAGAAGAATGGAAAAGCGGGACATGATCATTGTACCCGATCAAGCTGACTGACGCAACTTTTTCTGAATCTACACGCGGAGCGCTGTCCCGCTTTTCCATTCTTCTACCGAGAAATACTCTCAGTGCATTGTCACTGTTAATCCACAAAGGGATTCTACAACGCTACGGCTGTGGCGTAAAACTAATTGAGCCCTCTGGCCCACCTACATACCCCATTGGATTGACAGCCTGTCCTCACATTGAGTACCCGGACGGGTCCTCATGTGAGTAAACCTTTTCTCTTTTCTTCACGTGTGGCACATCATTTTCACAAGGCTGCGCAACCATATATTCAGATGTCCCTTCATCAATAGTCCTGAAGAGACCCCAAATTGTTTTGAGGGTCAAAACGCCGTCGACAAACAGAAGAAGCGAACCATTTCCCCAGCACATATCATTGTATATAGCTGCTGTTCACATGGAATCATTTTGATAATGGTCGACTTGTACAAACTGTGGAAACCTTGTATTTAATATTCACGTTGACACTTAGGTTTAGGTTCCCTTTGGCACTTGGGACACTATGCACAAATGTTGTTTTGATGTATAATATTTACTCCTAACTTTATTGTTTTAAAAAATCCATAAAATATACTACACTGGAATCGGTGTGTTAGTGGTACCTTTGCGCTCTGCCATTATCTAACCCTCTATATCGCGATTGTGCTTATGTATCATAACCTATAGTATATTATTCCACAGGAACCATTGTTTTTCCTATATAACTATTACCCTGGTTCCTTAGTGAGTAGGGTTCCCCTGTTCTTTCTTGTTCTAAAACCAAGCCGCATGTACATCTTCTCAGAATTATGTTGTGCTAGCATAAACTTATAAAACAACATTGCTAAAGAGATGTCCGCCTAAAACATGTAAAATGTAAAGTTAAAATGGTTAACAAAAATGGGCCCAAGAAGGCCTCACAACACCCTCGCCTTGGCCATGAAAAGTCAAAGCTTCTATATAAAACTATACTAAAAAAGGCAAACCATATATTAAAAATAGTCATGTTCACAATCTAAGCAAACAGATGCCATCTAACAATATGCCAGTTAAAATGTGATACAAAAGGATAACCATTAAAAACAATTTATATAAACAAGGGGCAAATTAAAATTCAAAGGAGGCTCCCAAGATATATTCCATGTTTTCAGTGTCAAACGAATCCAAGATGGACTCTGCATCCACAGACGACATCTCCACAAGTGCCCTGTTAATGAGTTCTAAAGAAAAAACGTTGTCAGCACCCTCAGACGATGCTGAAGGGGTGCCATACTGCAGTGTGCCTGCATTAGAACAACCAGGAACCAAGAACTCAGGAGCCAAATTATCCATAGTCAAGGAGAAGAATGGCTCCTAGAAAGCATCCTGAAGCAATGGCAGTATCAAGGGACAACTCATAAATTGGGTCCTCATCGGACGCATTAGCAGATCTATGTCCATAGATTGTACCAATTGCATTGCAAGGCAAATATCGAGTGCACACTTGAAAAGGCACCATAGGCAACAGAACCCAGGCTGCACACAGGTAAACCACACTGGTCTGAAGGAGAGTTCATGAAGTGAAGACACTCCAAAGAACTTTATCATGCGTTCATGATACAGCATGTGCGATAGATCCATCACTATTTGGCCTCAAGGTGGACCATCCATTGCCGAACAACAAAAATAGGACCAAAACACCACAGATCAGGAATAGCACAAGTGGTATTCCTCCAAAACAGTGGAAAACATAGAAAGTATGAAGGACTGTATCACTCCAAAAATGGTCTGAAATGTGATGACAAAGCCAGACCCAACCGCTTTACAAAAGTGTGCCACACCCATTGGAAACATTAAATATGCAATGTACAAGTTCACCAAAATGCTGAAGCAGGTTTGTGCATAGTAGAGACTGAATTCTGGAGGACAACCTTGCTATTTGAAGTTCAAAGGTTTCACAGGCAGATGTAAGTGCCACATCCTTCTGAAACAATAAGGCTTTTAGTCTGCTCAGTTTGTCAAAGATAACTTTGACAGTTGGAATGGAAGGCCATAAGCTAACTTCTGTTACCATGTGCACTGGAGGAAATAGCACAGAGTTGCAACATGTTAGTATCGGAGAGACCGAAACCACATATGGGACACCTGCTCTCATCCCACAGCAACCCTGATTGTTCAACATCAAATAACTTTCAGTGAAAGTAATCTAATGACTGGACGAATTGAGGAAACTAGTACGCCCTTCAAATAACATGCCAGATTGGCCATCGAAGCATTACACGCCCGTGCAGTGTCATCTCTTTACATATCAGTGAGTGGACTAACGAAGATTCACATTTTTTCTACTAAGGAACACCTCCCGTTCTCCACACTTGTAATCGAAGGGCAATGACCACAATTTGTGGACGAAACTCTCCCCTACAGACTCACATGTGCCTACTGGAAAATATTTCAAGCAAGTTGTGAAATGAAATGTTGAAATTGGTAATGAGGTCACTCTGTGTATAAACCATACCGCTGAAGGTGTCTCGGCTACTGTGAAAGGCAACTGTTCTAATTTCTCGATGTTTAACATTATGTAGGTAGCGTCTTTCTTTGCCATTAATTGTTGCCTACATGTTAAATTAAACGGCAAGAACAATGTCCAGGTATTTCCATGGCACGTGGTGACATTTTAAAACTTGTAGTGTCCAGCTCAACTGCATAATCGACCAAAGCTGACTCTGCCCATGGTATAATGAAGACATGTCAATTTCTATAAAGTCAATTGCAGAGGATACAATGTCATTGAAACTGTAAATGCGAGTTGACAATGTATTCATGCCATTATCGACAACAGCAAGTGCTTTTTCCAAATTAACTTGATCTATTTGCCTTACAGCAGCTTTCACTTGTGATAATTTCAAAAATTCATATTAGGTAGCATAAATGAACCTTTTAGAATGTGGAGACCTAGGACCCAACAAGAAATATTGCAAATCCATGTCATCGGGAGGAAGAGAAGATGTTATTTCACTGCAGGCAAAGTGGAATATTGCAACCATTGCTGGCATAACTTTCACACCATATAGGTAGTAATCTCCCCTGAGTGTTGAGACAGAATGTAACAAGGGTCCAGTCTGCGGGCTTTAAATCCCTGTGTAGAGTTAAACAAACATGTATGACAACCATTTGTGCCCCCCCACCACAATAACCGCCCATTAGGACCTGAAAGTGTAGAATTGTATGTACTGTTTTGCACCATACTATTGAGCTATTCCTCCGTGTAATTTATTAAGTGTTGCCAATTATCAAAACTGGCCATTAATGCAATGTTGGGCAAATTAATTTCTTTAATGTTGGCTAGACCCAAGTAAGTAGTCTGCTGTACTGTCTTATTAAAGAAAATCATATGTTTTGGAATCAAGCAGGCCCTAAATAAAGTGTTTGGTCCCTGCACTTGTCAGTGTTTTGTTCCCCAAACTGATTTTGCATCAATAGTGAATTTCCAATAGTCAAAGCCCTTAAGGGCCAATTGGGAAATGAATGAATCAGAATACATTAATTTTGTTTGGGTCAGCATATTTTTCTTTGCTTATGAGGGGGTAAGTATAAAATAAAAGGAAACTGGGTCTATAGAATTCTGACCGGAAAAATATGCAAACTTGTCTTTATATGTTTTAGAGCTACTCACTGGGGAAGTCGGGCAATGTTCCCATTGTGTAAAATTGAAAACTGTATGTGGAACACTAGCTCTGTGTAAATAATGATGTGCATAATGATGATAACAAAACATCTCTCCATAGTTAGCAGAATTAAGGTACAGATCTTCACTTTTAAAAACAATATGATATTCAAGCTCTGAGAGCATTGAGGTAACTGTTGTTTTCTCACATTTCCGTGTGGAATCAGCATGCAGGCACACATTTCCTACCACCTAGCATTCCCCTCTGTTTTTGGATAAAAATGATACCTCACTTGTGTGGGTGCCCAAAGCAGAGTCAGCCTAAAAACATATAAAATGACAAACTGAGGGCGAACCAAAGTGTGCCCATAAGTGCAGTTTTATAAATACATTTTTAGGCTGACTCTGCTTTGGGCACCCACACAAGTGAGGCATCATTTTTATCAGGAGATCAAGGGGAACGCTAGGTGGTATGAAATTTGTGCCAGTGTGGTGATCCTTCAACTTTCCCACACAGACATGTGAGGAAAATGTGACTTTTTAGCTATGTTTGCAGTGGATTCTGGGTAAAAAAATGCTGGGGGATGCAAGCAAGGCATACCACCAGCCAAGTCATAGTCCGCCCACACCGCCAGCCAACTGACAGTCCACCCACACTGCCAGCCAAGAGCCATCCACGCACAATGCCAGCCAAGAACCATCCAATGCACACCACCAGCCAAGCACCAGTCAACACACACCACCAGGCAAGTGCTAGTCCACAAACACTGCTACCAAGCACTTGTCTACACACACCGCCAGCCAAGCAAAAGTTCACACACATCGCCAGCAGAATGCTAGTACACAGCCAGCCAAACGCCAGTACAAGCAGACCATCAGCTAAACTCCAGTTCACACACACACACACACACACACATACACCCACACACACACACAGAAACTTTCACTGGTATATAATGGTTTTGTGCCCTCCTTGGGGGCAGATGAGCCTAAACATATGACTGACCTGCCACCAAGGGGGGCAGAAACAGCAAAAATGTGTGCCTAAAAAAAGGGAAGCGACTCTTGACTATGGGACCGCTCCCTGACATGCCCAAAAGCATATCCCTAGTGCCTAGTGGGCATTCTGCCCCCACCTGGAGGGACAGATCAGGTGTAATAACCACCATCTGCCCCCCAGGGGGGCAGAAAGACTGTGCCCATTGTTTTGGAGGGGTGGGGTCATTGGCATGCCCATTCTGGGCAGCCCCACCCCTACACAAAGTAAAAATTGTTCCTGGTGTCTAGTGGGCTTAATGGCACTATAAGGGGGCAGATCGGTAGCTGTGGCTCATATCCCCCCAAAAGACTATGCCCATTTTTTGGGGTGGGTGGGCGGGGGCATTGAAATTCCCCTTCAGGGCAGTCCCCACCTCTGCACAAGGACTAAAATAGTCCCTGGTGCCTAGTGGACTTTCTGCCCCCCTAGGGTAGGATTGGGGGCTATTGCCGCAATATGCCCCCGTGGAGGGCAAAAAGACTTTTCCCATTTTTTATGGAGGGGTGGGGGCATCAGCATGCCCCTTCTGGGCATCCCCCCATGCTGCGCAAGGAAAAAATAGTTCCTGGCGCCTAGTGGGTTTTCTGCCCCACAGGGGGCATATTGGGGTCTATTGCCCCCATATACCCCGAGGGGGCAGGAAGACTGTGCCTATTTTATTGGGGATGGGGGTATTGGCATGCCCATTCTGGGCAGCCCCCACTCCTTGTTTATTAAAAAAAAAACATAATTATCCCCATCTGCCCCTCACGGGCAGAAAGACCATCCCTTTTGTGTTTGGGGGTGGGGCATTGGCATGTCCATTTTGGGCAGTCCCCACTCCTACACATTAAAAAAAATAATACCTGGTTCCTAGTGGGCTTTCTGTCTTTCCTGTGGGGCATATCGGGGGTAATAACCCCCATCTGTAGGGGGGCAGAAAGACTTTATTATTATTAGGGTCTGGGGTGGCTGGGGGCATTGGCATGCCAATTATGGGCAGCCCCCACCCCTATTTTATAATAAACAATGCTGTCCGGAGCCTAGTGGGCGTTCTGCCCCTGAGGGTTAGATTGGGGGTAATTACCCGCATATGCCCCTCCAGGGGGCAAAAAGACTGTCCTTTGAATTTTTTTTGGGGTGGGGCATTGGCATGCCTATTTTGGACAGCCCCCACCCCCATGTTTACAAAAAAAATAATCCCTGTTGCCTAGAGTGCTTTCTGCCCCTCTGGGGGAGGCAGATCGGGGGCTATTGTTTGAACAAAGTGGATGAATCATTTTTGTCTTTTATAAACTGCTTTCTCTGCCATTAAGGTAAGAGACAGTAAATTTATAGAACTTGGCTGACCTTTTCGGAAACCCGATTGATAGATTGAAATTATAGTGGTCAATGAAGCCCACGCATCTAGCTTCTTGAGTAAACATAATGCAAAAACCTTTGCCTCCACATCGGTTAGAGCAATTAGCCGGTAATTAGCAGGAGTTTCTGGAGGGTCATGCTAATAAATAGGTTACAAAATACTCCCTTGCCATGATTCCATGATAAGTCTTGTAGATAATATCCCATTATATAGTGGAGTCAGCATTAGTGCCCACTGTTTAGGTTTTTCTTTAAAAATAGTGTTGGGAAGGCCATTGGGTCCTGGCGCTCCGCTTGATTAAATACTGCGTTAGGAGACGATAATTGATTCCTCAGATATTTGTTTGATTGATGAGGACATGTCTGTGGGTGGATTCATGATCCCCTCGAAAGAAGTGATTTTGGGCACTTTGCACAATTAAAGTTTGCATTGCCCTCTGTATGTCGTCATCTATTTAGGGTTCAGTGCACTCTCCGTACAGACCAGAAATAAAAGTTTCCCAACCATATTTTTTAATATTAGCACTGTTGGCCCTACAGCCAACATTATCCAATTTGTTGATAGTGCCCCAAAACGCCTTTATATTGTTGGTCTTACTGGAATAGAGTAGCTTAGCTCATATCATCTTATGGTGTGCCTTTTTTGCTCTCCAAATTTTTTGTTTATATTCGTATCTCAAGGTTTTTAGTGTGCACTTTTGTTTGTTGGTTCTGGCTTGATAAGTTTGATGGTGGGCTACTCTTGTAGCTTTAAATTTCAAGTTCAAGTTTATTTTATTTTGCAGTTACTTAAAATTATTGCATTAATAACAACAGCAATAAAACATAAAAAACACACAAAATACTGTTACATTTTTGATAGGTAAAATCTTTCGCATATATTAGGATAAAACATTCTCATATACTGTAACTATTAAAATTGACTTAAAGAGAATATTCAATCAATCAATCACGGTTTTATATAGTGTGCTACTCACCTGTGAGGGTCTCAAGGCGCTGCGGGGGGCGGCAGCTCCGGATCAGTTGAAGAGCCAGGTCTTGAGGTCCTTCCTGAACGTATGCAGGGTCGGGGAGTGTCTGATGTACACAGGGAGCTCGTTCCAGGTCTAGGCTGCGATGTGGGAGAAGGCTCTCCCACCTGTTCTGTTTCTGAGGATGCGGGGGACCTCTGCCAGGGCGAGGTCAGCAGATCGGAGGTTCCTCTTTGGTGCGTGGAAGGATAATCTTTCGTTGAGGTATTTGGGTCCGATGTTGTTGAGTGATTTGTAGGCGTGAGTGAGGAGATTGAAGGTGATCCTCTTCTCGACGGGGAGCCAGTGGAGGACTGGTAGGTGTTGGGTCATGTGTTCGTGATGCAGTGTCCCGAGGATGAGTCTGGCTGCGGCGTTCTGGATGGTTTGGAGTTTGTGTAGAAGGGTTCTGTTGATCCCGGCGTATAGGGCGTTGCCGTAGTCCAGTCTGCTGGTTATGAGTGCGTGGGTGATGGTTCTCCTGCAGTCGGGGGGATACATTTGAAAATCTTGCGGAGGATGCGTAGGCAGTTGAAACTGGTGGAGGCGACGGCGTTGATCTGGCGGTTCATGGAGAGGGAGGAGTCGAGGATGATGCCGAGGTTTTGTGCGTGGTCTGTGGGGGGGCTCTTGAGGGCAGCGGGCCACCAGGTGTTGTCCCAGGCAGAGGTGCAGGTTCCGAAGATGAGGACCTCAGTCTTCTCAGAGTTGAGCTTCAAACAGCTGTCTTTCATCCAGGCTGCCAAATTCTTCCTTCCTTCCTGGAAACAGAGTCTGGTGTCTTCGGGCTTCTTCGTGAGTGAGAGGATGAGCTGGGTGTCGTCAGCGTAGGATACAATGCTGAGCCCATGCTGTCTGACGATGGCGGCGAGGGGGGCCATGTAGATGTTGAAGAGCATGGGGCTGAGCGATGATCCTTGGGGAACTCCGCAGTTGGTATCGGTGGGTTCGGAGAGGAAGGGAGGGAGTCTGATCCTCTGGGTTCGGCCGGAGAGGAAGGATTGTATCCAGTCGAAGGCGGTTCCTTGTATCCCCGCGTCGTGAAGTCTGGCTGCGAGTGTGCGATGTGAAACTGTGTCGAAGGCTGCGGAGAGGTCCAGAAGGATGATAGCCGTGGTGTGTCCCTGGTCGAGTATCATGCGGATGTCATCAGTGGCGGTGAGGAGGGCGGTCTCGGTGCTGTGGTTGCTGCGGAATCCGGACTGGGAGGCGTCCAGGATGGAGTTCTCTTCGATGAAGGCAGTCAGTTGGGTGTTTACAAGTCTCTCTGTGACTTTGGCAGAGAAGGGGAGAAGAGAGATTGGCCGGTAGTTTTTCAGGTCCGTTGGGTCGGCCAATGGTTTCTTGAGGAGGGGTTTAATCTCCGCCTGCTTCCAGTCGTCTGGGAAGATGCCGGACCTGAAGGAAGCGTTGATTGTCCGTCCTAGTTCAGGTGCGATGGCAGCTGCGGCCCTGTGGAATATGTGCGG
Source organism: Calotriton arnoldi (assembly GCA_963921515.1). Taxonomy (NCBI): domain Eukaryota; kingdom Metazoa; phylum Chordata; class Amphibia; order Caudata; family Salamandridae; genus Calotriton; species Calotriton arnoldi. The sequence goes on along the minus strand of CAWUFW010004950.1, from coordinate 637,860 downwards.
TGGGCAGGGGTACGATGGGGCTCCTGAGTGGGTTTTCTTCATGGTCACGGTGATGTGTTCTATGGTGGCGGGATTCCAGGTCATGATGGATGGCTTATCGGCGGCAAGGGGGGGGTGGTATCCGGCGTCTGTTCATTGAAGTTGTCGTAGAGAACCTTGATCTTCAGATGGAAGTAGGAGCTGAGCTTGTCGCAGAGTTCTTGGGAGGGTGTGATGTCCGTGGCTTCGCTGTGTGGTTTTGCGAACTGCTGAATGATGTTGAACAGTTCCTTGGCATTGGTAGCATTGGTCTGGACTTTGTATTGTAATAATTATGTTAAATATAAACCATAGAATGGCAGTGTTTCAAAGCAAAAAGTGCTGTATGCAAAGTCTGAGACTGAAACCCAGGGGGGATCTGGTTAGAGGCAACTTCATACGAAGTGAAGACCAGAGACCTTTGTCCGGCTTGAGTTCAATACCCGTGGGCAAGAAGTGAGGGAGATTAGAAAGTGCTATGTGCAAAAAAACAGAAATGGGAATTAGACAGGTCTTAATCTGGGGCTGCTTTGCCTGGAGGGGACTTGAGTTCAATGCCCATGTGCAAGAAGAAAGGGAGATCAGAAGGTGATATGTGCAAAAAACCAGAGTTTTGAGTTTGGCAGGACTTCGTCAGGGGCTGCTACACCTGGAGTGGTAGCTGGAGACCCTCGCCGAGTGTCCTAGCTCCAAAGTTTCCTGTGCACCAATGTGAGGAACTGTACCAGTTGACAGTTCAGCTGTGGACCGTCAGGAGAAAAGCAGGCCAATACGGCCTATCTCCATGAGCAAATCTCTCTTCGGTTATATGGAGCTTTCAGAATTTGTCCTCTTTCCTCCATCAGATTTTCACAAGTTTATAGCAGGTGTGGTATATCCTCAGTGTCATTGCCACACAACTGGCATATCTTTTATTATGGGTACTCTCAGCCAATGGGAAAGATGGGGTATGCAGAGCAGCAGCCCCAGACTGTTTTTCAGAAATTGCTCCTTGAAGGATCTAGGGAAGCCTAGGCTAAGGTATTTCTGGGCGTGGTGCAGTGTAGGTGTTTAATGACAACCAGGCATGTGCTCTAGCCGAGAATGCCACCTTGTCTTCTACCACGGAGAGGAGTTTAGTTGATTTCCACACTGGTTTGTTTAACACTGAGTGGGTGGTTTGAGTTTACTATAACTGAGTCAACCCGGTCCTGGCCAGGGATTCCTTCAGATATGTTCTGGCAGTCGATGAGTCCCTCTGTTGGAGCTTCTACCATAGATAGTGGTTAAGAATGCCGGGAGATGCTTTCCTGATTTTGCCCCTGAGTTTGATGAAAGCTCCTCGCCAGGGACTGATCCTGGGGACCGAACTCCAATCTGATTTGTGCTGGTGAGTTGTACTTGGGTAGGCTGAAGATGATCCTGCATGCTTTCACTTGTGTACTGTCTAGGATTTTGACAACCCTGCCTCTTTGGAGTTTGCTGCTGTATGTTATGGTTTGCAGCAGTTTGGTGTGCACTACCCGAAGAAGAGAGGAGGATGGTGGCCCATTTAATTTTGATTTTAGACTCTTTAGTGACACATCTAGTGCCAGGCCTTTCCTTTTTATGGTGTCACTTTGTTGCACAAAGTTGCCTGCTTTGTCAATGATCACACCTTGTAGCTGACTGAATTTGCGTCTTTCTCCAGAACCATGCCAGTGGGTTTGTCCTGTTGCTGCCAATCATCATTGGTAGCCCAATGCCCCTGTGGTAAATACTACATAGGGAGCACCATACACAAAGCTAATGGGTTCTGGAACACAAGCGAGTGTGCTGGAACACAAGCGAGCAATAAGGTGGAATGATGAATAATATCCAGTGGCTCGTCATTTTAATGAAATACATAGTCAAAATGAGAAAGTTCTAACCTTTGTAGTCTTGGACTCAGTTAAACCACAGGAAAGGGGAGGTGATAGAGAACGCCAACTTAGGATCCTTGAATCCAAATATATAATAGATTTTGAGACACTGACACCTACAGGTTTAAATTCAAGTGAGGAATTTGCCGTACATCTAGGGTAGAATGTAACTTGTTACAAGCATCCAGAGCCTGTGAAAACTGAATGCATCTCAATGACAATCCAGGATGCTTCATGAGTTAGCGCCATCTTGACCTTGACTGGTAGGTCGCTCCCCCACCACACAGCTCCGTCTGTGTGCCCTGCTGCTGCCCCTGATTGTGCTCGTTTTTCCTTTCTGTGCCCCCTTGCTGCCCCTCATTGTGCTATTTTTTTACTTTCTGTGCCCCCTTGCTGCCCCTGATTGTGCTCGTTTGTTTTCCTTTCTGTGCCCCCTTGCTGCCCCTGATTGTGCTCGTTTTTTCCTTTCTGTGCCCCCCTTGCTGCCCCTGATTGTGCTCATTTTTTTTCCTTTCTGTGCCCCCTTGATGCTCTGATTGTGCTCGTTTTCCCTTCTGTGCCTGTTTCCCGCTGCTGCGCCCCTGCGGCCCCGCCCCCTCACTGCCCATTCGCTGCCCCATTCCCTGCTCCTCCCTCCCACCTCCCCATTTATGGCGGCCGGCTGCGCGGCCGCGCCGCTGGCGCGCCAAAGGCGCGCCTAAGGCAAGCCCGTCTGCGGCCGTCCGCGCCGTGACCGCGCCCAGCGCCAGACCCCCTGGTCCGGGCATCCCCGCGCCCACCACATCAACAGACGCCCGATACGACGCCAGCACCCTCCACGCACTCAACCCCGGAAAAGATCACGCCTGCTACCAGGCCACCCCGAAGCGCACCCAAGGGCCCTTCACCTGCCGGAACTGCAGCTTCGCCAGCACCCGCCCCGCCAAACCACCGCCCAGGAAAGAACCCAACTACCTCAGATGCATCCTCCTCAACACCCGCTCCGCCCGCAAACACGCCATCGAACTCTGGGACCTTCTCGACTCAACCTCCCCAGACGTCGCATTCCTGACGGAGACCTGGCTGAATCCCGCTTCAGCCCCCGACATCGCCATTGCCATCCCGGACGGATACAAGATCACCCGCAGGGACCGCACCAACGGAGTCAGAGGAGGCATCGCCATCGTCCACAGGAACACCCTCAGATTCTCAACCAACACCGACGACACCCTCAGCACCGCCGAACACATGCACTTCCAGATCCACACCGATCCCAACACCACCCTCAGAGGAACCCTCATCTACAGACCCCCCGGACCCCGACCACAGTTCAGCGATTCCATCGCTGACTTCGTCAGCACACACGCCATCGCCTCCATGGACTACATCCTCCTCGGGGACCTGAACTTCCACCTCGAGAACAACAAGGACACTAACTCCACCACCCTGGTCGACAACCTCGCCACCCTCGGACTCAGACAGCTCGTGACTACACCCACCCACGCCGCCGGCCACACGCTCGACTCCATCTTTTCCGCAAGCCCACACGTCTCCTTCAACCACACCTCCGAACCCCACTGGACTGACCACCACTGCATCCACTTCACCTACAGGAAGCCCACCACGCACCACCGCACCGAACAAATGCCTCGCCGCTGCTGGAGCAGAGTCACGGAAGACCAGCTAACCACAACCCTCGCCCTGAGCCCACCCGCCGAACCCTCCTACCCCGACACCGCCGCCCGCAACCTCAGACAGTGGATCGACGACTGCGCCAACACCTCGCCCCGCTCAAGAATCCGCCCAACAGCCACACCAGCAAGAAAGCCACCTGGTTCACCGAAGACCTCCAGGCCTCCAAACGAACATGCCGAAAACTGGAGAAGATCTGGCTCCACGAACGGACAGCGGACAGTTACGCCGCCCACAAGAGCGCCACCCGCAGTCACCATCACCTCATCAGATCCGCCAAAAGGGCCTCACTCAAAGACCGCCTAGACAACAACGCACACAACAGCAAAGAGCTCTTCAACATCGTGAAGGAACTCTCCAACCCCAGCTCCAACACCAACGACATCCAGCCGTCGCGAGACCTGTGCGACTCACTGGCCACCTTCTTCCACCGCAAAATCGCCGACATCCACGACAGCTTCAACACCACGACCGCCCCGGCAACCACCGAGACCACTGCCCCCACAACCACCAACCGCCTGCTCTCCTGGACCAACATCAACGACGAGGACACCAGCGAGATCATGAACACCATCCACTCCGGTTCACCGCTAGACCCGTGCCCTCACCACATCTTCAACAAAGCCAGTACAGCCATCGCGCCCCATCTCCAGAAAATAATCAACATCTCCTTCGAGACAGCAACCTTCCCGGAAAGCTGGAAGCACGCCGAGATCACCGCCTTACTCAAGAAACCCAAGGCAGACCCCAAGGACCTCAAGAACTTCCGACCCATCTCTCTGCTTCCGTTCCCCGCGAAGGTCACCGAGAAAATCGTCAACAAACAACTGACCCGCTACCTCGAGGAGAACAACATCCTGGACCCTTCCCAGTCCGGCTTCCGCAGCAACCACAGCACCGAAACCGCCCTCATCGCCGCCACCGATGACATCAGGACCCTGCTAGACAATGGAGAAACAGCAGCCCTCATCCTCCTGGACCTATCAGCCGCCTTCGACACGGTCTGCCACCACACACTACGAACACGCCTTCACGACGCCGGGATCCAAGAGAAGGCCCTGGACTGGACCACATCCTTCCTTTCCGGCAGAACACAAAGCGTCCGCCTCGCCCCCTTCCGATCCAAGGCCACCAAGATCATCTGCGGCGTACCCCAAGGCTCCTCCCTCAGCCCAACGCTGTTCAACATCTACATGGCACCCCTCGCCCACGTCGCCCGACAGCACAACCTCAACATCATCTCCTACGCCGACGACACCCAGCTGATCCTCTCCCTCACCAAAGACCCTCACACCGCCAAAGCCCACCTCCACGAAGGAATGAAGGCCGTCGCCGAATGGATGAGGACCAGCCGCCTGAAGCTGAACTCGGACAAGACGGAGGTCCTCATCCTTGGTTCCAACCCTTCAGCCTGGGACGACTCCTGGTGGCCAACATCACTGGGAACAGCCCCGCCACCCACCGACCACGTACGCAACCTAGGGGTCATCCTCGACCCCACCCTCTCCATGACTAAGCAGGTCAACGCCGTTTCCTCATCCTGCTTCAACATCCTCCGAATGCTCCGCAGGATCTTCAAGTGGATCCCCACCGAAACAAGAAAAACAGTCACCCAGGCCCTCGTCACCAGCAGGCTGGACTACAGAAACGCCCTCTACGCAGGAACGGCGGCTAAGCTCCTGAGACGGCTGCAACGCATCCAGAACGCCTCTGCACGTCTTATCCTCGACATCCCCCGACGCAGCCACATCACACCCCACCTGAGAGACCTGCACTGGCTCCCTGTCAACAAGAGGATAACCTTCAAGCTCCTCACCCACGCACACAAAGCACTCCACAACTCCGGACCAGCCTACCTCAACAGACGACTCAGCTTCTACACCCCCACCCGCCAGCTCCGCTCGACCAGCCTCGCCCTCGCCACAGTCCCCCGCATCCGGAAAACGACCGCCGGCGGCAGATCCTTCCCCCACCTCACCGCCAAGACCTGGAACACCCTCCCCACCAACGTCCGACAGACCCAAGACCTACTGGCCTTCAGAAGACTCCTCAAGACCTGGCTCTTCGATCAGTAGCAGCACCACCCCCCTCTTCCCCCAGCGCCTTGAGAACCTCGCGGGTATGTAGTGCGCTTTATAAGTGACATGATTGATTGATTGATTGATTGATTGATATGAGGAGCTTTTTAAGCTTTTTAAGCTTTTTCGGATTTTAAATTGAATTTTAAACTTATCTCTTTAGAGTTTTGAGTACTAAAATTGAAATGTGTTTTTTTAGGTGATGTCATGTATAAACTTTGTTTCTATTGCAGATTCATTTTGTTCAATTTTTTTATTTTTATCTTTTTGTGTGTGCACATAGGTATTGAGCACAGTTGGGTTATGGAGAGTAGCAAGATGAACACTGTATTTGTAGTAGTAAGATCGTCAGTTCAGCCAACTTAGGAGGAGAGACATCACAATGCTATCGGGCGAGACAGCAATTAAAACAAACATGGCGGGGAAGAAAATATGACATAAATGAAAGTATTTAATAATTTAGATAAATGGTATTGCTGCATACGGATTTAGGAATTGTCCTGTGTGCAGAAATAACTTTTTTCTTTTTGGGTCAACAGTGTTTTGATAGGAAAGGGTATCTTCGTAACACAATGCCCACATGGGCTAGACGGAAGGGAGTGGCATCCCGAGCGGTTAATTTTAATGATTGACTAGCGGGAGGAAGTGGTTACTACGAACGGTGGTGCCATGTTTATCAGGCACCATTGTGGGATGCCTCTGTTATATAATGTAATCTCTACTGTGAATGTATTGCCAGAATATTCACTTTGGCATTAATAAATTGCGAGTACATTGTAAATCCACAGAAGTATGCATCTATGTGGTGTATAACCAGCAAAGCTATTGAGATATTACTAACAAAGATGATTTTGCTGTCTCGTTTTGCAATGAGGAAGATTCAATTGCGGAACTATAACTCCTATATGTACTGAATCATATAACATGATATTAATTTAGCATGTTATTGGGTACATGCCATGGATTCTTACTGCGATCAATGTATTCAGAAATGCTCATCAGATATACCAAGATGGCGAGAATTATGGTGATCTACTACTGCACTATGCATTTTTTTAGACTTTTTTCACTGTTGATGGCTTTATGTGTATGTAATTGCAACAGACAGCTCTCGAGCCACACCGTGATCAAGCCGAAAGGCGAAACGCGTTGGTGCAAAGGCATTTTTTGCAAATAAGTTATCTAAGCATCCCGGAGAGTCCTGGTAATTTCTAAATCATGGAAACTGTGGTGTGATACATATAAATAAATAAATATATATATATATATATTATCTACTGGCGGTCGCCAGTAGATAGTTATAGTTACAACCTATTATCCATAGGAAATCCGCGACATTCTATTTGAAATAACTCTCTTGCCGGTTGACGTATCTTCGCAAAATTTTCAAACTTTGTGGGGCGCTCCGGTCCCCTCCTACCCTGAAAGTCTCGGGGGATTTGTCAAGCGGGGGCCGAGAAAAAGGGGGTCCCAAAACGCGTTTTCCCCATGCAATTTTCCATAGGAAACTTTAGACACGGCTACAGCCCGAACTGCTGAACGGAATTACACCAAATTTGGCAAAGAGGTAGTTCTTGGTTCAGAAAGAACCCTTTTTGTTAAATGGTGTAAATCCGTTCAGTAGTTGCTGAGAAAATCAAAAGTAAAAAGATAGATATATCTATGGCCGAGTAGGGTCCGCGTACCCTCAGCGCACCCTGCGCGCACCGTCCCGATCACGAGCTGCATGTTAATTGGCTGTCAGCTGGCTGTCAACATTCCGATTCAGGAAATGTTGGCAGCCATTTTGTCCCTCGGTAGAACCGAGGGACAGAAACAAGTGCGCAAAGCGCACAAAGGGGGCAGGGTAGAAACACCCTGACCCCCTAGGTTTGCTCAGGCAGTCCCACAAGGACCCCCTGGGCAAAAAAAAAAAAAAAAAAAATTTTTTTAAATCGGCAGGATTCGCTCAGGGTGCGCGAATCCTGCTGGAAAAAAAATCGAAGCGCGGTCTTCCGCGCTTCGATTGCATTTGCCCTTGGGTGGCCCAAGTCCCGGGGGCATGGTGGGGGTGGGTATATTGTTTGTATGGGGGGCCTCAAAGGGCCCCCCAAGCCCCGGGGACCGCCACCCCCCGGGGCTTTATAAAAAAAATGGTGCGGGAAAGCTCTCCTGCCCTCCCGCAGCCCCGGGGACCGCCACCCCCTGGGCTTCTTTTTAAATAAATAAGGTGTGGGGGGCTCCAGCCCTCCCACACGCCCGGAGACCACCACCTCCACGGGGCACTTACAAAATAAATGTGGGGGTCCATTACGGACCCCCAGAGCCCCGGGGACCACCACCTCCCCGGGGCTGTGCAATTTAAGGCAGGGGGGCCGCGCGGCCCCCCTCCTGGAGCCCTTGATGGCCCTGGGGACCGCCACCCACCAGGGCCGGCTCCTGCAGTGTCCCGGGGTGCCTACCCCCGGGACACTGTAGTTTGCTATGGCAGGACTGGAGCCTTGCGGCTCCCCTCCTGCCATAGCAAGCTGCTTGGATAGTGGAAGAGAGCAGGGAAACCTGCTCTCTCTTCCAATATCCAAAGCACATTGCTTTTCCACATGGGGAGCTGCATCTTAGCAGCTCCCCATGTGGAAAGCAATGCCGGCTCCCAAGGGACGCGGGGAGCCGGCGGCACTGTGGGGGATTGGGGACCCCCCACAGTCCCCAACGGAGAGGGCCAGCCCCGGGGGATGGGGTCCCCGGGGCAAGTAGTGGCCCGGGAGGGCCAAAAAATAAAAAATAAATAAAAAAAAAACGGAAAGGCCGGCCCCGGGGGATGGGGTCCCCGGGGCCTTAAATGGCCTGAGGAGGGGGGCCACGCAGCCCCCTCCAAAGAAAAAAAAAAATCGAGGCCATGCCCCGGGGGATGGGGTCCCCGGGGCCAATACAGGCCCAGGGAAGGGGGGCCACGCGGCCCCCTTCCCGTTTTTTTTTTAAAAATGTAATTAAAAAAAAGGGGTAAGAGGGGGAACGAATTCCCCTTGAATACTGGGGTCCCTGGGGGCCAACTAGCCCAACAGGTACATCCAGAAAGCGCACAGAGCTGCGTTGCAGAGAGGTGTAAAAAGGGGTGTGGCCTCTCTACACGTCTCTGCAACGCAGCCCCTGGCGCATATTGGAGGTTCCTGGTGGGCTAGTTGGCCCCTAGGGACCCTCAGGATTCAAGGGGACTTAATCCCCAACTTAAAACGCGCCACGGGGCGCGTTTGCACAGATGTCACCTCAGGCCCCGCCCCCTCCCTTCACCATTGTGCAAATATTCTTCTAAAATCATCCGAAATACGAATTCCGATTTACTCACCTGTTATAAGGAGAGACCTCAGTGCTGTATCTTTCAGTCCAGTACTGGTCCTGAAAAGTAATTTTAACCGTACTTACCAGTAACTTGAATTTCCTTCCATAGGATATCATTGACTGCTTTTTGCTGAAAAAGTTTCTAAGTGTTGATTTTTGAAACCTACAAATATTCCTCTAAAATCAGCCGAAATACGAATTCCGATTTACTCACCTGTTATAAGGAGAGACCTCAGTGCTGTATCTTTCAGCCCAGTACTGGTCCTGAAAAGTAATTTTAACCGTACTTACCAGTAACTTGAATTTCCTTCCATAGGCTAACATTGACTGGTTTCACTTGGAAATTCTTCTAAGTGTGGAGTTTTGGAACTTTAAATTATTCTTCTAAAATCAGCCGAAATACGAATTCCGATTTACTCACCTGTTATCAGGAGAGAACCCAGTGCTGCATCTTTTAGCCCAGCACTGACCCTGAAAAGTAATTTTAACCGTACTTACCAGTAACTTATCTTTTCTTCCATAGGAATCCATTGTCTGGTTTTCAGCAGAAAAGTTTCAAAGTGTCGATTTTCACAAATTACAAATATTCCTTAAAAATCGCCTGTATGACTTAAACGCATTCTTTCAACTGTTTACAGGAGATGCACCAGTGCTGGATCCAGGATCCAACACTGAGTAAGAAAAAGTAACGATAACACTACTTACCTGCTAAGTGAATTTCCTCCCATAGGATAACATTGGTGATTCTATGTGAAAAAGTTTCTAAGTGTCAACTTTTAAAATACAATAATATTCCTTAAAAATCACGACTGTAACCAAAACGCTTTTACTCAACTGTTTACAGGAGATGTCCCAGGACTGAATCTAGGATCCAGTCCTGTGGTTAGAAAAGTAATCCATAAAGTAACTAATTGCATTTAACTAGAAATTCACATTCAGCTCAATGTTGCATTGTGTTTGAAATTGTGTTGCCCATTGCAACAACTGTAACTACTGTACTTAAAACTCTATTGCCTATTTGCAAACTATTTAAACTAAAGTAATTCATTCAGAGAAAGTATATTTTGTAATGTAATGTATAATGTAATTACAATGTAATTTAACAAATAAAATATCTAAAAATAAATAGTTTTAAAAATGTAGTAAATCAGTATCAAAAAAAATAAATATAACAATTAATACATTTAAAAATTGTCATTTACAAAACCTTTGAAATTGACTGAAAAAACCATAGGTTTTAGGGGCGTTATAGTTAGAAATTAGCATTTAAAAAACCTTTGAAATTCACTGAAAAAACCATAGGTTTCAGGCACGTTATAGTTAGAAATTAGCATTTAAAAAACCTTTGAAATTCACAGAAAAAACCATAGGTTTCAGACACGTTATAGTTAGAAATTAGCATTTAAAAAACCTTTGAAATTCACTGAAAAAACCATAGGTTTTAAGGACAGTTATAGTTAGTTGGACATTTCACTCGTACAAAACCCGTGAAATTCCCCGTTATAGTTAGTTCAGCTAACTATAACTTGCGCCCGCAATGCACTGCTGATGACGTCACATATTACATCACTCATGACATGGTCAGTGACATCACTGATGACATCACTGATGACATCTCAAATGACATCACTGATGACATCATCCACGTGATAATCTGATGCACCTCCTCACACCCTAATATAACCTTTGATACACCCACTCTAAATTACAGACTGCCATTCGCAAAACCATAGACACTCCAACACCAATAACTACATACCCACTCACTGATTCTTAGGTCTACACACACACATCCACTCACTCACCCGTACAGTCACTCATACTTATGGTCACTCAGTACAGGACTATCATATGCACTCTTACTCCTATATAGACAGTCAAACACCGCCACTCATCCATAGAGGTACTCACACACCTAGTCAGTCATGCAAATAATTAAGCACACTGCCATTTACTCACCTGTACAGTTATACACACACCAGCTCACTTAATCATACAAATACTAGCACATTGTTACGCTCTTATACAATCACTGATACAAGCACACACTCATCCATACAGCCACTATCACAATCACTCACTCTCGCTAATAGCTATTTATATACTCCAACACACATATATACTGCCTTTCACATATGTAGTTACTCACACATGTACCACCTGGGACATACATTCACTCACTAACACACTCTTACACACACTTACCCACCCATACAGTCTATCACAGATGCACTCTTGAAACCATCCACCCAGTGAATCACCCACTCACACATCTATGCACAGAGTCGCACACACCCCTCCCACACAAACACTCAGGCACCCATACAGATACTCAGACAACTATTCAATAACTCATATACACACTCATGTAGCTATTCACAAACACATGCAGCCACTTACACAGCAACAGACAGACGGATACAGACATTCACCCAGTTTAGTCACTAACCCATGCATTCAGTAAGATACGTTAAATCACTCACTTATAGAGTCAGTCACGCACCTACTAAATCATCCATACAGACACTTATACACCCACTTATTCTTCAATACGTCTTTTCCTATATATATTAAAAATATTTAAACTTTACAGAAACACACAGTCACTGCATGATGTCAACAGTGATGTCATTTGAGATGTCATCAGTGATGTCATCAGTGATGTCACTGACCATGTCATGAGTGATGTAATATGTGACGTCATCAGCAGTGCATTGCGGGCGCGAGTTATAGTTAGCTGAACTAACTATAACGGGGGAATTTCACGGGTTTTGTACGAGTGAAATGTCCAACTAACTATAACTGTCCCTAAAACCTATGGTTTTTTCAGTGAATATATATATATATATATATATATATATATATATATATATATATATATATATTATTTGTACAACAAAGGACGCGGCACTCCAGAGCTGGATAATGCTCAATTTATTCTTGGCACAACACTCAAACCAACGCGTTTCAGCCCTCCCACGGCTTTTCTCACGGTTAGTGAGTCCTTTCTTAGTTACACTTTTTATACCCACTTTAGCCTTAATGGGGCATTGTGGGATTTGTAGGGTTTTTATACAATCAAAAAAACTTTATACACACTATTTACAAAAAGGATATGCGTTTTTGTCAGGTTATTTACATCATGTTATTTGTAAACTCAATGATCAAACTATTTTTCAATTTTTTAAGCCTTGAACATCGTATCCTTCAGCGCAGCTTGCGTTATTTTATCATATTGCATTTTGTGCATTTAAGTCACGAAAGTTACTGGTATAGTACCCATATCCCATTGTTTATACATTCCTTGCTCAACTAAATTAATGAGGGTAAACAGATACTGTCATCGCTCAACGTAAGATACATTGTCCACAAATCATTAGAAACTGAAATGATAAATTAAGGCTAATGTGGATATAAAAAGTGTAACTAAGAAAGGACTCACTAACAATGAGAAAAGCCGTGGGAGGGCTGAAACGCATTGGTTTGAGTGTTGTGCCAAGAATAAATTGAGCATTATCCAGCTCTGGAGTGCCGCATCCTTTGATGTACAAAATTGAATTTAGGGCCAGGATCCGGCCCCTACGCTGAGCACCCGCTGCTGAGCGCGCCGAACCGTGAAGGGATCACATTGGAGGCAATCAAGTGTGGCTTGGAAGTGCCCGGACCTCTGTGTCAAGCAGACGTGAAGAAATCACCCCCAGGTAGAGCGTCGCAGGATGGGGTCGGAGGACGCCGTCGAAACGGGGGTCTCCCGAGGAGGTGAGTGGCAATTGCCAACAAATGAACAGTGGTCCGAAGCGGCCATGTATGTTTGAACAAGAGTGGCCAGGCACGTAAACGATACGGCTGGCAGTTAAACAGACCGGCGAGAGCAGGAAACACAGAGAAAGCGATACATTCTCTGCTTAGTATCGCGCACAACACCCAAATAGTGAGGCGCTGTCAGGAATAATACTTAAAATGGAAGCAAGCGCAGCCAAACGAGCTTCGAAGGCAGCTTCCTTGTTTAAACCTGGAGAGGAATCAGAAACAGAGTAATGTTAATACCTCAGTAAGACAGCAATTCAATCAAATGGAAAGGTTTTACAAAAAAGAAGTTAATAAGAACTTGGAAATTATAGCGCTTGAAAATTACATTGAGGTGAAACGAGTTCCCAGAGGTCTACGCATCTTCACTATGCCCACACATCCTTACACCAAAGCGGATCTATTAGAGGAATGGGTGGAGAATAATCTACAGTGTTCATTGAATATGATGCGCTTACTAATAAAGCATGCCAAAATTGATGTCATTGAAATTACCAAAAAACTGGAAGATATGGAAGAGATTATCAAGGGTCAAGCAAACAAAGAGGAGATCTCCAAGTTACGGAAAGAGATGGACATCAGGTTGGAAAAATATGAAATTGAAATCCAGGAACGCAAACAAAGAAAGTTCAAAAGAGATGAACAGGGCTATTTACATTGCAGAATTTTAACATTTGCCAGTGGCACAAGCGCAACATCTAAAGTCACTTTTTTAGAGGAGATGCGACTGATGAATCTGGACAAAACGTTAATGAGAGGCAGGGGCCGTGGAAGGGGTACGAACCGAGGCCGAGGAAGAGGAAACACCTCACAGGCACAAGAAAAACAAGAATGGCCAAACAAAAGAAGACAATATCCATTGCGCAACCGAAAGTAGGTAACATCAATTTAATTGTAAACCTTTCAAACCATTTATTTACACAAGAAGAAACAACGTTACTGAATAAAGGCTTATCGTTTTGTCCTGAAAGCCACTATAACTATACACAGGTCAGGATTGATCTATACAAGTACATACGAAAGCTCAAATTGGCTAAGATACATGCCAACAAACAAGGAATAAGACGAAATGAAGATACAGTTCAAGAACTTAATGAAACAGTTATTACGATAGACCAAATGTCTGACCTCAAAACTATGTTTGATTTGTTATACAATCTAAATGATGATGAGATGACAGAGGAACAAGTACTAGAACCGCTAAATATTGAAACAGATAAAAGACTTGAAAGTGGATTGAAGAAGAAATCGAAATATTGCCCTGCCTTGTCTCCTAGAAATAAATTTGATCTGTTCTCAGATGCAATAATTGAAGAACTAGACAAAATGCCTAAAACAAGGAATTCAAACCAAAGAGAGAATCTAACCAACAGGGAACGGGAAGCAATGAAAAAACTAATTGAGAATAAAGAGATCACAATAAAGCCCGCTGATAAAGGGGGAAACATCGTTCTGATGGATACAAAGGACTATGTCAAGGAGGCTCTTAGACAACTGAATGATACCACCAACTATTGCAGAATCAAAAATAATCCCATCAATAAGATGACAATGGATTTAAATCTACATCTACAAAAATGGTATAGTGAAAATCTCATCAGCGATGACGAATTGAAATTTCTCACCAAAGACTTCCCTTTAATCCCAACGATATATTTTTTACCAAAAATACATAAGACGCTTCAACATCCACCTGGGAGACCCATTGTCTCCTTGTGTGACTCACTTTACAAAAATCTATCACAATATGTGGATAAATTCCTTGCACCAACTGCTCAGAGCATGAGTTCGCACATAAGAGACACAGGGGGTTTCCTTAGGATCCTAACTGGTATAACCTGGAGCCATCAGTATCTGCTGGTAACAATAGACGTGGTGTCCCTATACACATCTATAAGGCATGAAGTGGGTCTGGAGGCATGCAAATATTTCCTAAAACAACGGAACATCACAGAACTAAAACATACTCAAATGCTCCTAAAAATAATCGAAATATGTCTCACGAATAACATTTTCTTTTTTAACAAAGAACTTTTCAAGCAACAATGTGGCACTGCCATGGGCATTTCTTTTTCTCCAAATTACGTGAAAATTGCAATGGGATGGTGGGAGAGAACAATAGCTTGGAGTACGGACAACCAGGATGAATTAGATTGAATCATTCTGTGGGTCCGTTATATCGATGATTTATTTTTAATATGGAATGGCACAGAACAGGATTTTAATGAGTATTATCTGAAATTAAATACCAATCAAATTGGTCTATCATTTACGTGCACTACAAGTAAGAAGGAAATTGCCTTTCTAGATACTGAAATTTTTATTGAAAATGATCAAATACACTCCACGTTGTTTAGAAAAAGACTGCAACCAACAGCATCCTGCACGGGACAAGTTTTCACCCGAAACCATTGATAGAAAGAATCCCCTATTGGGAATTCATGCGTATGAAACGGAACTGTTTTAAGAAGGGGGATGCTGAGGAAAAGATTCAGGAAACAATGAACAGGCTCAGAATAAGAGGGTAAAGTGAAAGAACATTGAAGAAATGTAAGAGAAGAATTGATAAAAAACAGAGCGAAAAAACATTAATTCCGAAAACAAAAACAGAGGATAAGATCGAGCAGGGGGCGCCTAGGTTTGTCACCACATATAGCAAAGAAAGTGGGAGAATAATTAACAAAATCAAGAAATATTGGCATTTAATTGCTGGAGATCCAGACACAGGGAAAATCCTGGGGCCAAAACCTGTGGTCACATATAGGAAAACTAAATCCCTGAAGGACATACTTGTTAAAAGCCACTTTCAGGAAAGTCAACGAACGAACTGGCTAATAGACCAGCAAAAGGGCTTCAAGAAATGTAACCTATGTAAAGCCTGCAAGATAGGAAAAAATGTGGGAACAATCATGGAACCCAACGGAAATATGATTAATATTGATCAAAACACCACTTGTACATCTCGCTTGGCCATTTACATAATTGAATGCAACTGTGGAATGAAATACATCGGCAGTACAACCTGCATGCTGAAAAAGCTCATCCTTGAGCAAGAATAGGGATATGACGTATGCAACCGCAAAGCACATGGCGCAATGCCAGAATGGAGACTGGAGAGCAATGTGTTACTATGGCATTCACACAATACCATCAAGGGAACGTGGAGGAGATAGAATCAAAAAACTGCGCCAAATGGAGTCCCGCTATATTGTTAGACTCAGGACAAAGACCCCCAGAGGCATCAATAATGATGAGGAACTTTATGTACACCTTGAATAAACTTAGAGCTGAGTAGAAATCCAAATGAGGAATCATTTGGAGAGATTGAAATACTCTGTGTTTTATGAAATTGCGCTTCTCGTGCAAGGGTACTATACCCTCAATTAGAAACTGAAATGTTAAATGATTTGTGGACAATGTATCTTACGTTGAGCGATGACAGTATCTGTTTACCCTCATTAATTTAGTTGAGCAAGGAATGGATAAACAATGGGATACGGGTACTATACCGGTAACTTTTATGACTTAAATGCACAAAATGCAATATGATAAAATAACGCAAGCTGCGCTGAAGGATACGATGTTCAAGGCTTAAAAAATTGAAAAATAGTTAGATCATTGAGATTACAAATAACATGATGTAAATAACCTGACAAAAACGCATATCCTTTTTGTAAATAGTGTGTATAAAGTTTATTTTATTTTATAAAAACACTACAAATACCACAATGCCCCATTAAGGCTAATGTGGGTATAAAAAGTGTAACTAAGAAAGGACTCACTAACCGTGAGAAAAGCCGTGGGAGGGCTGAAACGCACTGGTTTGAGTGTTGTGCCAAGAATAAATTGAGCATTATCCAGCTCTGGAGTGCCGCGTCCTTTGTTGTACAAAATTTAATTTAGGGCCAGGATCCGGCCCCTACGCTGAGCACCCGCTGCTGAGCGCGCGCCGAACCGTGAAGGGATCACATTGGATATATATATATATATATAATCAACCTCATTGCTGGGAAAATACTTTTCATGAAAGATGATTTTGTGTTTGTCTTGAGATGTTTTCCCTCTATCTACTTTCTGTGTTGGAAAATAATCGTGTCGGTCCAGTGCAGCCAGGCAATTGCTTTTTCTTTTTTTTCGCGTTCTTTTTTCCATTTTTGATGTCAAGTTTTGAACATCAGATTTAGATATTTAATTAGGGTGATAATAAAGGAGCACAATACACATTGCGCATTATTGATTAAAAAGATACTGTGCCTAATGTTTTGGATGATTAAATAATGTAATTCTAATAGTGTAAAAAGTTAGGCCAGTGACACTTCCCTGCAACATACCTTTAAAATCTCCATTTTGCCGGGGTGCTGTTTGGAGCTATTATAGTAAGTTGCCTGTCTTTCAGTGCATGATGTTTCACACAAAATGAAAACAGTATGGGGCATATTCTCAAGGAGTCATCGCCGATTTATCGGCACTTTAGCGCCGCAAAAGTGGCGATAGACTTATCGCCCTATTCACAAGCTGGTGCAAACGCTAATGATATGCCGAGTAGGCGTTCCCGTCCAAAAACACACGAAAACACCACTTCGCGATATTCTCAACGACCAGCCAGATCTGCGATGCCGGACAAAAACAGGCGATAAGGCGCGTGAGCAGCAGGGACTTAACACCCGCTTTTTACTGGTCTTAAGTAGGACAAAAACCTGCAGTACAAAGGGAGCCCAGGCCAGAGCCACATCTGAAGACCAACAGATGCCATGGAGCTACTAATCATGCAGCTTGGAGACCCAAGAGGGCCACAACACCCACCGCCACCACCCCCACCCCCAGGACCACCACCCCCCCTGGACCACCACCGAGGCAGCGCAGAACAAGACAGCGGACCTTCCAAAAATGCATCAGCCACACAGACTTAATGCCAGAGGATGTCATTGCCCACTAAAGGGTCAAAAGGACAACGATCCTCCGCATCATGACCCACATTGCCCACAGGCTGACAGTACCAACACAGGGGACAACCAACATCCCTCCGTAGACAAAGCTGCTGGCTGTGCTGCACCTGTTGGCCTCTGGTACCTTCCAACCAACAACTGCCAGAGTCGGAGGAGTCTCACAGCCAGCCCTATCAAAGGCCATCACACCTGTCCTGGATGCCATCATCAGTTTCATACCCCAGCACCTTCACTTCCCCCACACTGCGCAGGAACAGCTGGAGACCAAGCAAGGCTTCTACGCCATAGCTGGATTCCCGCACGTGTTGGGGGCAATCGACTGCACACATGTCCTACTTGTGCCCCCTGCCGACACTGCCCACAATTACCGCAACAGGAAGCACACGCATTCCATCAATGTGCAGGCGATAGTGGACCACCGGGGACTGTTCACCAATGTCGTCGCCAACTTCCCAGGCAGTGTGCATGATTCATACATCTTCCGACAGTCCATCATCAACCAGCGCTTTCAGGATGGCACCTATGGAAATGGACTGCTCGTTGGTAAGTACCAATGGAACACACCTCAATTCCACACTCACACAACGCACAACTGTGGGAATGCACACGTAACAAAATCACATTCAACATGCCAACCAACATGCACACCTGCCAGACACGACAACACAAGTAACCGTGGTAAGAGGGGCCAGAAATGTGGACAAACCATACACTAAGGCATAGCCCCTCTGCCACACATGCAGAATGTGGGGAGAGGTGGGAACCACGATTGTGCAAAGGAGGCAATGGACCTATGAATAACAATGTATACAATGCCAAGTGTGGCGGTGATGTGCTGGACAGTCTTGAGTATGCAGAGCACAGACATGTCCATGTGGACAGATACTGCTGGAGTCTGTAGTGTCGTGGACAGTGGACGCAACCATGTCATCACAGGCAGTGGGGAACACCTTGGACAAGTAGCCATGTCGTCCCCCCTGTAAGCGTAAGCGTAGTGGGCAGGGCCAGCGCATGCCAGTCCAGCATAGGGGAGTGACTAAATGGGCCGGGGCTCAGGGAGTGGTTCACTTCCGGGACGGCCACCGAAGTAACTATTGCATGTGGCTCTGTGTCTGCCATATCCTGACCATAGGCCTACACACACGTGGCCGACCACCTACAACAGGCAAAGTCACACCGGCGACGAGGTGGCTACGTCCCACGCCACCCGGCGCACATCTCGTCATCGCCTGCAGTGGCGTGTCTGCCAGGGCTGCGTCCCTCACCATGCCACGCGGCCGCCATCGTGACGGGTGGTGCCTGCGCAATCGTGTGCACCTGCCTCACCCCAGCCGGCTGATCCCCAGACCCGACCTGCGCCCAGCGGTGAATGCCCGCCCCTGTGCACCCAGGCCTCACTGCTCACCTGCCGCCACCGGCATCTCTCCAAGAGGGCCCACCACGTGCCGGTGCAATCTCCAAGGCCGGGTTCCGCGAGCTTGGCAGCCTCCTCAGCCGATCGCTGGATTCTGTGCAACAGGCCCCCAGCGCACCCAGTGGCACCGCACCGCGGAGTTGCAAGTTGGCTACTGCTGCCTTCTGACCACACTGCGGTACAGCAAGTAACAGACACATCCTTTCCAGTCCGCCCCTCCAGGCCTGCTGCATCATCGCAGGCTGCACACCCGCTCAGCTCTTCCGGTGGGCCGAACTCAGTGCACTGCAAGTCATTGTCCCGAGGGGCTACCCCACAAGTCCGCCTCCAGTAGCCAACAGCATGTCCTCGGTAATGCCACTGGAGCCCTATACAGTCACAGGGCCACCCCTGTCCCAGGCAGGCCGCCGGTAAGCCTGGGTATATCATCTGGAGACGTACTCCGAAGCGCACGACATCCCAGCGCCGCGGCGGCGGCGCACGTGTGTGAGGAGTGCGGAGAACTGGCCCAGGGTTCTGGGCGTGGTTCAGTTCTGGGCTCTGGGCGTGGTTCAGTTCCGGCCTGGCCACAAAAGTGACTATGGCGTGTGTCTCGTAGTAGTGTATACGCCACCCGCCCTGTAATCGACAATGTTGCAATGTAGCATGCACCAGGAGGGCGGCCTCACCCGAATGGATTAATAAAGGAGCGCGAGACTGCTCAGGGTCTCGGCTCATACATGCCAACTGTTGTGTGTGTATCTACATTGCTGCAACCTGAACTGAAGGCCTAGCCTCAATATCAGCGCGAGTTCAGCCAGGCCAGTACTCCACATCTGTGTCCACCCTATTCTTACCATAGGCCTACACACACGTGGCCGCCCACGTTCAACGGCCAACATTACAGTCTTGCTGTCAGTCCTGCGGACATGCGCATACAGGCATGACAATTGTGTGCCGTAGGAGTGCAAGTGATGCAACCGCGCAGCACACACAAGTAAATAGGCTCGGTGGGAGGGAGGAGCAGCTGTGAGGCTACGTAATACACATTGTCCTACCACATTTGCCAGCAACAATACATGGATAACATGAATCCCAAGGTCGCACAAATCACACACCACGAAACTTGTATGTTTGCCAACACAGCATGCAGAACCACCAGTTAACACTTATCTCACTTACCTCTCACAGGTGATCAAAGATATGCACTCTGCCCATGGATGATGACACCCCTCCGAGACCCGAACACCCCGGCCCAGAGGCAGTACAATGTGGACAACAAACGCACCAGGGGCATTGTTGAACGCACATTTCGTGTGTTGAAATCACGTTTCAGGTGCCTGGACATCACCGGTGGAAGACTCTTGTACAGCCCAGAAATAGTGTGCAAGATGATCACTGCATGTTGTGTATTGCACAACATATGTGTACGCACCAATGCCCCATGGATCCAAGTCCCAGAAGCACCGGACGATGATGAGGAAGATGATGCAGGTGGACCACACCCCACTGCAGCAGCAGCAGGAATAGCCCGAAGGAACACAATCATCAACAATTTCATCGCATGAGCATGTCACATTGTGACTGTCCACAGCAATCATGGCACAGTACAAGATGACCACATGACCAGCTTGTGCAAATAAAATCTTAGCAACACACATTCCCTGTGTGCATGTCAGTCCTCTGCATTAGCACATTACTCTGACGGGTATAAGTGCAACATTGAGTGCTAACATTCGCATATGTTGCAAGAAGAGATGGTGTCTATGTCACCTCTGTACCGAGAGGCTGTTTAGGGCGTCACATATTCGATATGCCATATCAGGGTGTCACATGTAGTACGTCATGCCACTCATCAGCGTCCCACGTGTACATGAACATGACATGAAGGTCATCATTGGTGTTCAGGAAAAGACAACAGGGTGCCATTTGTGGTCAGAGATGTACCTGCCTGATGCAAATATACACCCTGTGTGTCGAGTCCCACAACATGAACAACATGGCCGTAAGGGGGATGTGGGCACAGTGGACACCTCAGCACTATTGGGAGATGCACACCAGCCTAGAGGCCAGCAGGTCCACCTTGCGAGGAACACACCAAGGTGTCCCCTGGTCAAATGTGCCATGTACAGGTCACATATGTACACGGACGTCATCCATCAAGAGTAGTGATCAGTGCCAGCTAATAGGTGCAAGGTGAGTGGTCAACCGCCTCCTCACAGCTACCTGCACCCATCACTGTCAGACTGCAGCAGAACAACACTGCTACATCAGAGCATGCAATACTGACCATGAGGGCACGTACATGGCTGGTAAGGGTTCAACCATGCCGGAAGGCGATGCAGTGACATCCCCCCCACCCAATCCCCATCACATTTCCAGAATGCAAGCAGATGACAAACTAACATTGTGGATGACAGCCCTCTGTCTGAACTAGAAGGCGGTAGCACATCTGCACCTCCGACCTTGGGAATGTATGTGCCCGGCACCCCCTGAGAGATACCATAGCAGCTGCTGACGGCTCCCACACTACGCACAGCGCTAACCAGAGACCAACGTATACACACCGCACACACAGGAGTCCTTGCTCGTAGTTCACTTGCATCGTATGACCTTCACACTTACGCACCGACCATCCCAGGAGTCCAAGCGCTCCACACTCAAACCAATCATTGCTCCGAGCTGTGGCTTCCACATAACTTTGACTTTGCCTTTGTGACACACAGCCCTATTTCATACATTGACGTGGGGCTAAGTTTGGAAATAGCGAGATTGTTGTTTTGGAGCAATGAGGCCACAGCTAGTTCACACATTCCCAGTCATCTCACTACCTATCTGGGTCACGGACATACATGCGCATTGAAATCAGTTCCCAGGGAGCACCATTGTTTGGAATCACTGCCCCTACAAACATCCATTCTTTCATACTTGCTTGATCATGGACATGACTCATCTGTGTGAATTTGAATGTCTTAATCACATTCGGTGTAGAGGTGAAGGTGGACCAGTACCTGGCCATGCACACGCTACTTTACAATGTTGCCCCGTGGAGGGCCAGCCAGGGTCCTTTGGGGAGGGAAAAGTACATCGTAGGAGAGGGAGTTCAGTCCGCAGTCTGATTTCTGTGTCATTGGTTGCCTAAACAAATGTAGCAGTCCATGTCGGGGGCCAAGGTGAGTGTCGCAGAGTGTTAAGGGGGACAGTGGAGGGTGTTATTCCTGGGCATGATGCAGAGGGCAGAACCAAGCAGAAAGAGGCCATATGACGGAGATGGATGCTACCGCTTCCTATTTAGCCCAACGGCAGATTCATCCTCCTCATCATCATCCTCCTATGTGTGATGTGCCTCACATGGGGGTGGTGGTGTTTTGTCTGCGGCACTGTGTGGCAGTGACACATCAGGGGCCGGAGGTGGATTGTCAGCCGCACTGTGAGGCACTGACACATCAGGGGGCGGTGATTTGGAGGGAGTAGTGGCAGCAGCATTCATCTGCGCCAGGGCTTGTGGCCGCACTGCCAAGATGAGGATCTGCAGGGCATGGTAGATCCCTGCTACATCTCGCTGGTGTGCAGCCCTGGCAGCCATTCTTCCCGCCTGCATCCGCTCCATGTTCTCCATGTTCCTCCCCATGTTGGCCAACTCACGGCTGAGATCGCTTGAGCCACTCTGACTAGACAGTTGTTCTTGTCTACGAGTCATGGCTCCGGCGATGTCAGCCATGGATTGTTGGAGACCATGGAGCAGACTGTGGGTGTCCGTTAGGGCCTGTAGGTGGTCCCTGATGGGATTTGGACACCCACGTATGGCATCTAGTTTGGCTGCCAGGAGGTCGAACGCCACCCGCACCTGCTCTGCCATCCCCTTCTGGCCCTGCGACACACGGCATTGGAATGCCATGTGTTGCTCGTGGGGCCGTGGTGGTGGTTGCTTCCTGCTGTGTGGTCTGTGCAGGGGGTGGGTTCTCCTCGATGCAGCTGGGCTGCCCTGCTCCTGGGGGTGTGGTGCTGAGGGTGTCCATGAGCTGTTGGAGGGCATCGGGGTCGATGGTGTGTAGGTCCTCTTCATCATCGGTGATGAGGAGTACAGTCTGCTCTGCAGGAGGTGATGATTCTCCCTCTGCAATGTGAAGGGGAGATGCAGTTTGACATTGTGTTCACATGTATGTTGACGCATTGGCCAAGTTTACAAACAGACTGCATGTCAATGTACATTGTGACTGTTTGTGTGAAGATGCCTATTTAATGCTGGACAGTTGACATTTCGCCACCATCACGGATGTGAGGTTGTATTTGTCCATTATCATCTCACAGTTTCCTTCTATGCCAAATGCGAATGGCCATTTTCTACACACAAGCGGCAGCAGTTGTGTCCTCTGTTCTGTTGTGAAAGTGTTGCAGCTTGGTCCACTTTGTTGTAAATGTTGAGGTGCTCTGAGTGTTATGTGTGTGTGCTGCATTGTGGGTGATTTGCACCTTCAGCTCTGATTTGGCTGGCCCTTATCCCTTTCAGGCGGTGTGCCTTTCACTTCTGTGCTTCTACAGTGCTGAGCTGTTGCAGACTTGGGTAAATTGGGCTTTTGGTCGGAGTTGTGACTCTTGGGCATGGTTTGTCCTCAGATGTACTGTACTTACTTGTGCATGTGTGCCAGTGTGCCCATCTCCCCCGTCCCCCCAGTCCCTGGTGGTTACTCACCCTGTTGCTGTTGTGTCAGGTCATGTTGAGCAGTGTCCGGTCCTCCGACTCCTGCCACCGTCTCCACACTGATGACTGTGGACACCATTTCCTCCATCTCATCCAGCTCCTCCTGTGGCGCAGGACTCCCACCCCCAGTCTGCATTGCTGCTTTGCGGTTGTTGGCGAGTTTCAGCTTGGTTTTGCGCTTCACATCATTCCAGCGCCTCTTGACCTCTTCCATTGTCCTTCTCAGCCCTCCGACTGCATTCACCTTGTCCATGATGGACTGCCATATTCCATTTTTTGTTGCCAATGACACAGTGGAGGTGACGAACAGTTGTTGATGGTGTTCTGTCACCTCCGTAATCAGGATCCTGTTTTCCTGCGGACTGAACCGCGTCTTCCTCTTCTTCTTCTCCTTGCCCTTCCCTGACCCCGAGGTCCCAGGCTGGTCCTCCATGGGGCTTGTGGGGTTCGGGTTGTCCTCTGTGCTTGCTCCGGCTACCTCCATGGTGCTTCGCAGTTGTTTATGTTTTATTTGTATTTCATTTTTGCCTCTTTTATAGTGATTTTTCCCGCCTTACTTGTGGGACTTGCGGGCCTGGTGCCGCTTTTCGCTGGATTTTTATCGCAGTTTGGCCCATTGCAACTTTTTTGACGTTCGGGTTTCCTTTTTTATCGCCGTTGCGGTAGTTGTATTGCGGACATTTGAGGCGTTATCGGGAAACTATCGCATGTTACCGCCGTGTTGAGAACTGTTGTTTTTGCGAGAATACAACGTTGACACAGAGTTATTTTCCCGCGATAGACGGCGATATAAAAAATTGCGTTAGCCTATTTTGGCGATGTTTATCGCACGTTCTTGAGAATATCCCCCAATGTTCTTTTGTTACAAAAGAAAATTGTAATTCCAACATATTGCAAGTAAATAAATGATAAATGTGTTTTGTTTTATGAAGTAATGTACACATTCAAGATTTTTTTCGTGAAAACCTGTATTTCCAGAGACAAATAAAAACAGTTTTTAATAAACAAAAAAATCAAGTTCAACATGATGTTGTTGCCCAATTCTGTCAACATGAGCGTCTCTGTCAACCTTCCTGGAATTTGGTTTTTCAAATTGTTTCTTTGCTCATATTTCTGAGGGATCACAGTGCATGCTGCAGTGTCACAGAAATATGTATCTTATATGTATTTAAATTGTCTACGTTTAGCAGGCTAAATTTATTTATTAATTCCTAAAGTTTTGTCAGGCCTGGACCAAGCCGGCAGATGCCCCATGAAGGAGCAAGCTGAAACAAACATGTTACACATAGGTACATCACAAAAGAGTCTAAAATACATTGACTTCAATTCACCAAAATATCAGGGGGAAGCAGAAGTTACATCACACACCCTTTGACCTCAATTTCATCACTGGAAGTGAAAGCATATGACCTGTTACCTTGAATCCCAGTAAGTGATGCCACGTGACCTTGATCCTGATAACTTCAAAATCGTTGATGTTATTGAAGCCTAGTGTATCATTCAAAGATGAAATGCACTGATAAACCCCAGGAAGATTCAGAAGAACGTTAAATGTATACGAATTGCATATGAACTGTGAGAATGGCTTGATTTACTCCTTATAATTGTTGCGTACAACAACATTTGAGTTCTTTCTCTATCATAGTTTATGGTTTAAAGTAGGATGAATATTGGATCTCATTGAATCTTCACCACTATTTTCCCTTCTTGATGGTGGTTGATCGGGCCTACAGTGAAAGGGTTATACATTTTTAAGAGGGTGCCCTCCCTCACAACACGAAGAGTAGTTTATCACTTAATACTGATAAAGGTTGTACATTTGTAGCTACCATAGGAATTATTTTGGTAGTTTAATCACGTCTGTACTTACTTTTGCTTACTAATGGGAAAACCTATCATTGTGAAGGGGTTATTTGAATTATTTGTGCAGTATTGGTCTAGCGTATATTCCTGTCTACATGCAATATGGCATCCTGTTACAGAGATGTTAACGGTAAGGCCCTCGAGGGATAGTCTACTTTCTGTTTTGTTGCGATTACTAAGATTTAAGATGGCGGCATCTGTGAACGCCGAAAAAACGCAATTGAATTGGTGGATGCCACAAACACACGCCTGCCTGAAATAAAGGTCTGTTTAGTCATTGACAATTTGCTTACCCCCATTGAGACGTAGAGCATAGAGCAATTGGAACAGCCCACGTCATCCATTGACTGCCTTGCACAGTGAGTGGCAGCATATTTTCTGATCACTTATGCACATCCCCTAAAAAGTGCACATCAGTGCCTGGGATAATGGAGTAATAATACTTCACTTTTCTCATGCTTTTTTCTTTAAGTTCTTTATCTTTTGTTCAATTTTAGTCTCCCATTTGTGTTTAAACTAGGTCTTAAGGGTTCTGTAATTCATAGCCATTAGTACCTTATCTTGGCGCCAGTAAGACTCATATTTTCTGTGACATGAATGAAAACTAAAAACGTTTTCTATATTTGTTAAGTACATTTGCCTAGTAGAAAGGACCCATACTGTTCCTATAAAATTCTATGTGATTTTTTTCAATTTAAAATTCTTACTGCATGTGTATGTTCTATGTTTAGGTGGCATGTTTTTTTGTGGCATATCCTTGCAATAATAAAAAGATAAACATTTCACCAGCTTGCCATGGCTAATTGGTGTTGCCAATATTGTTTTTCATGTATGACCAATGATAAAGCATGGGTGTCACTTTCATTTGCTCCATTATTTGATATAATCTTAAGTGTGCTGCACTGCTGATTGTATTCAGTTTACCAAACAGAAAGTATAATGCCAGTCAGTCAATTTACTTTATTCAATACTTATAATATAAGATCATAAAAGTACAGATGAATACAATTTAAGACATCAATCAATGCAGAAACTAAAGTTATGTACAAATCAGTATAAAAATTATAAAATCAAAATTATAACAATCACAATTAAAAAACAATTAATAAGAACAGTTTAAAGTTCATTCGATAGTATTATACAGCCGCCTGATCTTCCATGATTGAGTTAAAAAAGACCCCACTGAGAAGCAAACCATAGGATTAGGCAGGGATTGTAAAAAGAACATTGCTACACAACATTGTTTAAAGTGAAATTTGTGCATCAGGGGCAGAATAAATCTTTTGCGAGGTTCCATGTAAAATTTGCAGAAGAAAAAAATATGTAAATTTAATTGTGCAGAGATATCATCACAGGGACAAAAAGGTAATTCATTTATGGAATAGATTCCTGCAGGATGTGCCAACATACAAGGGATAAAATTAAATCGGAATCTGATTAAAAAGAATCTATGGCATGAGTTAGTCACAGTAAATAAATATGACATTGTCCCTTCCTGAGCCTTCGGACCTTCAAGGTATAATTTTACCGATACCTTTGTACAATTTGTTTGCAATCTAGCGTCTGCCCTTTGTTTAAGAAAATGGGATTTTATCTCCCATTTTGAAATGCTCAAACAGTCCCTGGGGGCAACAAATAAATGCTCTAAGCCTAAGGAGGAGAGAGTAGATTTGATATACGAAATCCATGGAATCCTATGGACATTTTCCATGGATAAACAGTCTTCAATTAGTTTTTGAGTAATGTGAATAGACTCCCTTCTCCAAATGTAGTGCCACAAGATAATTGGAGCCAAAGAGATTGTATCAGTCAAATATGGGACCTCCAATTCTGTGTGAGTAATAAGGTTAGAGCAGCTTACGGGGATGCCCGCTAGTTTTTTCCAGAAGATGTCCTCTATCACTTGGAGTGGAGGGCAGACGGGTTGGTGTAACCCCATATGCCTGCCCCGTAGGTTGCTACCGACACTGATTTAGCTGCATAAACCTTTTTTACCATGTTGATAGGTTTCGCCCCCAATTTTTTGAGAAATGAATGGAGAGCAATGATACTCCTCTCAAGTGATAACCCCCTAGTAGCGAGCATATGGGACCATGATAGTTGCCTATCAAATGTTACGCCTAAATAAGAAAAGGTATCAGTCTGGGCTATTTTTCCCCAGATATATAGAAACTCCGGACCTTCCTGTCCTTCCGGCCAGTGATCAAGATTAAAGACTTTGCCTCCTTAGTTTTGAGAGCTAATTTTTGCATGGAGGTTACATAGATGTTTAGTAACTTTTGCAGGGCCAGGCCCGTGCGGGCAATTAGCACTGCATCGTCAGCATACAGGAGAATTGGGGTTCGAACATTGTTAATTTTAGTAACGTCTGATGTTGAATCCAACAGGGGCGCCTCTACCCCATTAGTGTAGATAGAAAAAAGAAATGGGGCGAGTACACAAACCTGCCGGACTCCTCTATTGATTGGAAACGCCCTGGTGCACTCCCCTTCTCTCCCATATGTGACGCAGGCCGTGGCTGATGAATAAAGCTGCCTAATGCAAAGTATGATAGCCCCATCTATGCCCATTTCCTCCATTATCCTCCATAGGTGTTTATGTGCCACGCAGTCAAACGCTGCGGACAATCCATAAACGCCAAGTATAACCTACCAGATTTTGCTTGGGAATACTTGGCGATTAATAGACTTTGGTTGAGGCACTGATCTTGGGTACCCATTCCCTTTTTAAAACCATATTGGACCAGGATTAAAACCTTATTTTTGGCAGCCCATTCCTCTAAACGATTCAATAGAACCCTACCCATGAGTTTGGCTGTGCTGTCCAACAATGATATTGGCCTATAATTGTAATAGACTTAGGTTGAGGCACTGATCTTGGGTACCCATTCCCTTTTTAAAACCATATTGGACTGGGATTAAAACCTTATTTTTGGCAGCCCATTCCTCTAAATGATTCAATAGAACCCTACCCATGAGTTTGGCTGTGCTGTCCAACAATGATATTGGCCTATAATTTTTGGCTTCGGATTTGTCTCCCTTCTTGTAGATTGGTATTATAATTGATTTTTTCCATGAATCAGGTGGGTCTACTTTTGTGACTGCATTAAAAACATTTGTCAGCACAGGACCCCACAAATCTGGCTGATCAATGAAGAAATCTATAGGGGCGCAATCCGGTCCTGGCGCTTTATTAATGGAGCACTGGTTAAGAGCTTCTCTAATCTCGTAATAATCAAAGATCAGTGGGGGTTCACTTGTAGGGGTCAAATTAGCATTAGGATCAAATATGTGAGAGAAATATACGACCCATGATTCCTCATCCACATGGTAATCCAATGTAGGTGCTGATGGTGGTTTTAGGAAAGGGGCGTTAATAGTACTCCAAAAATCCTTAGAGTTTTTGAGATCGTCACTAGGTGGAGTTGTTCCCATGCTTCTTCCTTTAAGGTTTTAATTCTAATCTTCCTGGCCTCATTGTATTGGAAGCAAAGTTGCTTCACTAGCGTTGTATCTCTAGGGATTGGCCCCAGGGCCTGATGCAGAGCTGTTAGGGACTTGGTACATGTTTGATCAAACCATCTAGGCCCTGATGTTTTGGTGGTCAGTTTTTTCCTGGATAGATGGTGCCTGACCTCAATTAATATAGACTCAAATGCCATGGTTACTTGGGTTGGATTGGATGCAGATTCTAGGCACGTTAAAAAGTCCCTCTGGCTCTTTGTGATTATTTTTGGAACAAGGGATGATTTGTCTGCCCTTGTCAGCCCATTTTAGGGTTATCCCATTAGTTTTTGTTATCGTGGGTTTGATGTGCCTTATCTGTTCCGAATGAGTTCCTGCCCAGTCCAATTTACCAGTGATCGCAGTGTGATCGCTAAAATTTAGATAATTAATCTCACAGCTAGAGATATGTTTTTTTAAGGGGTTCCGCTATGATTATATAATCAATTGTGGTGCCCTGAGAGGGTATGCCAAACGTGTTTTGCAACATACCAGAGGAGATGTCAATCGGGTTACAAATCTCTAAGTTGTTGATCACTAGAAGTCTGTTCAGAGCTTCCCGTACTGGTTATGATTAAAATGATATAGGGGATCCCCTTCATCGTCATTAAAACCACATGCTGCTGAATTTGAAAACTGACAGCAATGTGCATTAATATCACCCAGCCACAATATTTTTGGAGCGTCTTTTAAAGTGCTGGAACAATTGTTAATATCTATCTCCAGCTGATCTACAACCTTTTTCATGTCACCTGTAAAATTATTCTTATAAAAATTAACTAAAACAATAATGTCTTCATCTGGACCTTTTAGAAATAATAAGTGATAAAAGGGGGAAACATTATGCTATAAAATGACTTCCACCCGTAGAGTATTTCTTAGTGAAGTTAAAATCCCTCCCCTAGCTCTACCTGATCTTGATGGAAGGGCAGCGGTATGAAAGGAACGATAACCGTCCAAGTTAGTCGGCTCGATCTCCCATGTTTCCTGGAAACAGATCAGGTCATACATGGTTACAATGTTTATCCAATCGGGGTCCAAAATTTTACTACTCAGACCGGCAATATTCCATGACATGAATGTGATTGGTTTGGGCTGATCATATGTTTCAGTTGCAGGCACATGAGTTTCGGGAACCCATATAGGGGGATTTTGAACAGGAGTGGAGACGCTCCTGTTCGGTTCATGTCAATCGCAACCCTCTAAGTCTGTTAGTACATTGAATCTAATATGTGTGGGAAGGGGGTCAGGAAACGAACCCAGAGAGTGTTGGGGAGGATTAAACAAAGGAAAGGGAGCGGGATCCAATGCAGGGGATTGTCGACCTCGCAACCTCAATGTGTTGGGTTTGTAAAAATATCCCAACGGTAAGGCAAATATTTGTGTGAGCGGTGTTGGGCCAGTAGGTAGTCGTTGTAATAAGCGCCGGACCATTTGGGAAGAATTGAAATTAACCACCACACAATCGCCTTCTATACATTTCTCCAAGTTCCCCACCCAACCCACTCTTCTGGCCATTAAGATGTATGGCAACATCGCCTCCCTACCCCCAACAAATTGATTAAACTAGTGGCTTGCTTTAGACATCAATTGTTCTGTGGTCTCCATTTGGGTGTTATGTAGTCTCTGAACATTTGTTAATATTACGACATAAGGGCAAGCTGCCGGGGGAAGTGCCAACTTCGTATGATTATCATTTGGGCCCCTTTTGACCAGTTCAATCCTTTGGTCTGGTCTTATGTCAAGTCTTAAGGGGGCAGGGTAGTATCCTAAGATGTTCCTTGAGATGGGATACCAGTATTATTGTCGCTAGTTAGATTCGAGACCGTGGGATTGATATTTTGAGAGACAAGTTGCGGCTGATTACAGGGGGGGTCTGATGGAATTCCCCCCAAGTTCGTATTTCTAGCCAGTCTCGTTAAGTCCTGGTTAACTGAATCAATCAATCAAGCATTTGTATAGCGCGCTACTCACCCGGAGGGTCTCAAGGCGCTTGGGGGGGGGGGTCCGCTACTGTTCGAACAGCCAGGTCTTGAGTTGCTTCCTGAAGGAGAGGTGGTCTTGGGTAAGGCGGAGGTGGATGGGTAGGGAGTTCCACGTCTTGGCAGCCAGGTAGGAGAAGGATCTTCCTCCCGTTGTGGCTCTTCGGATGCGGGGGACGGCGGCGAGGGCGTGGTTGGTCGATCGTAGCTGGCGGGTGGGAGTGTAGAAGGTCAGACGGTCGTTGAGGTATCTGGGGCCTTGGTTGTGGAGAGCTTTGTGTGCATGGGTGAGGAGTCGGAACGTGATTCTCTTGCTGACGGGGAGCCAGTGCAGGTCTCTCAGGTGTCCGGCGATGTGGCTGTGTCGGGGGATGTCCAGGATGAGTCGAGCTGAGGCGTTCTGGATGCGTTGGAGTCTTTTTGAAGTTTGGCTGTGGTTCCGGCGTAGAGGGAGTTGCCGTAGTCCAGTCGGCTGGTGACGAGGGCCTGGGTGACCGTCTTCCTGGTTTCGGTGGGGATCCACCGGAAGATCTTGCGCAGCATGCATAGGATGTTGAAGCAAGACGAGGAGACGGCGTTGACTTGTCGGGTCATTGAGAGGGAGGAGTCCAGGATGAAGCCCAGGTTGCGTGCGTGGTCCGTTGGTTTGGGTGCGTTGCCCAGGGCAGGGGGCCACCAGGAGTCGTCCCAGGCGGAGGGTGATGATCCTAGGATGAGGACTTCCATCTTATCTGAGTTCAGTTTCAGGCGGCTGTTCCTCATCCACTCGGCTACGTCCTTCATCCCTTCATGTAGGTTGGTTCTGGCGGTTGTGGGGTCGTTGGTGAGGGAGAGGATCAGCTGGGTGTCGTCGGCGTAGGAGATGATGTTGAGGTTGTGTTGGCGTGCGATGGCTGCGAGGGGGCTCATGTAGACGTTGAAGAGGGTGGGGCTGAGTGATGATCCTTGTGGTACGCCGCAGATGACTTCGGTGGCCTCGGAACTGAACGGGGGAGGCGGACTCTCTGGGTTCTTCCGGCGAGGAAGGAGATGATCCACTCCAGTGCCTTCTCTTGGATTCCGACGTTGTTCAGGCGTTGCACTAGGGTGCGGTGGCAGACTGTGTCGAACGCTGCGGAGAGGTCCAGGAGGATGAGGGCCGCTGTTTCCCCGTTGTCGAGCAGGGCTCGGATGTCGTCGGTGGCTTCGATGAGGGCGGTCTCAGTGCTGTGGTTGGCCCGGAAGCCGGACTGCGAGTGGTCGAGGGATCCATTCGTCTCGAGGAAGGCGGCCAGTTGTCTGTTGACGGTCTTCTCGATGACTTTGGCAGGAAAAGGAAGGAGCGAGATGGGGCGGTAGTTTTTGAGGTCGGTGGGATCCGCTGACGGTTTCTTCAGTAGGGCGCTGAGTTCGGCGTGCTTCCAGCTCTCTGGGAAGGTGGCGGTGTCGAGGGAGGTGTTGATGATGTCCCGGAGGTGGGGTGCGATGACGGCGTCGGCCTTGTTGAAGACGTGGTGAGGGCAGGGGTCGGTTGGTGATCCGGAGTGGATGGAGTTCATCGTGCGGATAGTGTCTTCGGTGTTGATCGGGGTCCAGGCTCGGAGGGTGGAGGTGGGGGACGTTGGAACGGTCGTAGGGTACGTCGGCTGTGTGCTGAAACTGTTGTGTATGTCTGCGATCTTGCTGTGGAAGAACGAGGCGAGCGAGTTGCAGAGGTCTTGCGAGGGAGTGATGTCGTTGTTTCCGGCGCTGGGGTTCGAGAGTTCTTTGACGATGATGAAGAGTTCCTTGCTGTTGTGGGCGTTGTTGTCCAGTCGTTCCTTGAATGCGGTTTTCTTGGTGGTGTGGATCAGCTGGTGGTGTTTTCGGGTGGCGTGCTTGAGGGTGGTCATGTTGTCTGCAGTCGGGTCTCTGCGCCATGCTTTCTCGAGGGCCCGGCAGTTCTTCTTGGATTTCTTGAGTTCGTCGGTGAACCAGGATGCTTTCTTGTTGCTGGGTCTGACTGGGGGGGGTCTTCAATGGGGCGAGGTCGTCTGCGCAGTTGGTGATCCATCTTGTGAGGTTGCTGGCGGCTTGGTTGGGATTCGTTGAGCTGGCGGGAGGGTTCTGGCTCAGGGATGTGGTGAGTTGGTCAGTGGTGATCTTGTTCCAGCTTCTGCGCGGAAACTGTTGCGGGTGGTGGTGCGTGGTGATCCTGCTGAAGCTGAAGTGGACGCAGCTGTGGTCTGTCCAGTGGAGTCCGGTGGTGTGGCTGAAGGAGATGTCCTTGCTGGAGGAGAAGACGGGGTCAAGCGTGTGGCCGGCGTGGTGTGTGGGGGTGGTCACCAGTTGCTTGAGTCCGAGGTTGGCGAGGTTGTCCAGCAGGGTGGTGGTGTTGCGATCGTTGTTGTTCTCTAGGTGGAAGTTGAGGTCCCCAAGGAGGATGTAGTCAGCCGAGGGGAGGGCGTGCGGGCTGATGAGGTCGGCGATGTCTTCGCTGAATTGTGTGCGTGGTCCTGGGGGTCTGTAGATGAGGGTGCCTCTGAGGGTGGTCTTGGGGTCGGTGTCTATCTGGAAGTGCAGGTGTTCGCCGGCTGTGAAGGTGTCGTCGGAGTTGGTCGTGATGCGGATGGTGTTCTTGTGGACGATGGCGATGCCTCCTCCGGTCTGGTTGGCGCGGTCCCTTCGGGTGATCTTGTATCCGTCCGGGATGGCGATGTCGGGCGCTGAGGAGGCGTTCATCCATGTTTCCGTGAGGAAAGCGACGTCTGGTGATGTGGAGTCGAGCAGGTTTCAAAGTTCCACGGCGTGTCTGTGGACGGAGCGGGTGTTGAGCAGGATGCACTTCAGGTGGTTGCTGCTGGTGCTCGGCTTGGCGGGTGCGGTGCAGGTCTGGAGGCAGGAGAACTTGCAGGATTGGCAGCCGAAGGGTCCGTGGGTGCGACCTGGGGTGGCACGGTGGCTGCCGGGGATATGGCCGGTGTTGAGTGCGTTGAGGGTGGCGGTGTCGTAAGTCCGGTGGGTGGGTTGGCTGCTGCGGGGGCCAGGGGGTTTGGCGCTGGGCGCGGTCTAGGCACGGACGGGCGCAGACGGGCTCGCCTTAGGCGCGCATTCCGCGCGCCAGCGGCGCGGCCGCACAGCGGCCGCCATTTATGGGGAGGTGGGTGGGAGGAGCAGCTGGGAGGCGGGAGGCAGGGTCAGCGAATGGGCAGACAGGGGGGCGGGGCCGCAGGGGACGCAGCGGCGGGAATGGCGAGAGGCAGCGGGGGCACAAAAGGGAAAAAGGGGAGAGAAAACGGACACAAATACGGGCACAATGCAAATGGGGCAGCGAGGGGTACAGAAGGGAAAATGGGGAGAGAAAAGCAGACACAAATACGGGCACAATGCAAATGGGGCAGCGAGGGGTACAGAAGGGAAAATGGGGAGAGAAAAGCAGACACAAATACGGGCACAATGCAAATGGGGCAGCGAGGGGCACAGAAGGGAAAATGGGGAGAGAAAAGCAGACACAAATACGGGCACAATGCAAATGGGGCAGCGAGGGGTACAGAAGGAAAAATGGGGAGAGAAAAGCAGACACGAATACGGGCACAATGCAAATGGGGCAGCGAGGGGCACAGAAGGGAAAATGGGGAGAGAAAAGCAGACACAAATACGGGCACAATGCAAATGGGGCAGCGAGGGGTACAGAAGGAAAAATGGGGAGAGAAAAGCAGATACAAATACGGGCACAATGCAAATGGGGCAGCGAGGGGTACAGAAGGGAAAATGGGGAGAGAAAAGCAGACACAAATACGGGCACAATGCAAATGGGGCAGCGAGGGGCACAGAAGGGAAAATGGGGAGAGAAAAGCAGACACAAATACGGGCACAATGCAAATGGGGCAGCGAGGGGTACAGAAGGAAAAATGGGGAGAGAAAAGCAGACACAAATACGGGCACAATGCAAATGGGGCAGCGAGGGGTACAGAAGGGAAAATGGGGAGAGAAAAGCAGACACAAATACGGGCACAATGCAAATGGGGCAGCGAGGGGTACAGAAGGGAAAATGGGGAGAGAAAAGCAGACACAAATACGGGCACAATGCAAATGGGTCAGAGAGGGGTACAGAAGGAAAAATGGGGAGAGAAAAGCAGACACAAATACGGGCACAATGCAAATGGGGCAGCGAGGGGTACAGAAGGAAAAGGGGAGACAAGCAAGAAATGCGGGCACCGAGGCCACAAGCAGAACGGCGATCTTACCAGCAGCAGCAGTGGGCGGCCAACACAGGCGGAGCTGTGTGGTGGGGAGCGACCTACCTGGCAAGGTCAAGGGTCGCTCTCCTCACCGCGCAGCGGCCGCCATTTATGGGGAGGTGGGAGGGAGGAGCAGCTGGGAGGCGGGAGGCAGGGTCAGCGAATGGGCAGACAGGGGAGCGGGGCCGCAGGGACGCAGCGGCGGGAATGGCGAGAGGCAGCGGGGGCACAAAAGGAAAAAGGGGAGAGAAAACGGACACAAATACGGGCACAATGCAAATGGGGCAGCGAGGGGTACAGAAGGGAAAATGGGGAGAGAAAAGCAGACACAAATACGGGCACAATGCAAATGGGGCAGCGAGGGGTACAGAAGGAAAAATGGGGAGAGAAAAGCAGACACAAATACGGGCACAATGCAAATGGGGCAGCGAGGGGCACAGAAGGGAAAATGGGGAGAGAAAAGCAGACACAAATACGGGCACAATGCAAATGGGGCAGCGAGGGGCACAGAAGGAAAAATGGGGAGAGAAAAGCAGACACAAATACGGGCACAATGCAAATGGGGCAGCGAGGGGCACAGAAGGGAAAATGGGGAGAGAAAAGCAGACACAAATACGGGCACAATGCAAATGGGGCAGCGAGGGGTACAGAAGGGAAAATGGGGAGAGAAAAGCAGACACAAATACGGGCACAATGCAAATGGGGCAGCGAGGGGCACAGAAGGGAAAATGGGGAGAGAAAAGCAGACACAAATACGGGCACAATGCAAATGGGGCAGCGAGGGGTACAGAAGGAAAAATGGGGAGAGAAAAGCAGACACAAATACGGGCACAATGCAAATGGGGCAGCGAGGGGTACAGAAGGAAAAATGGGGAGAGAAAAGCAGACACAAATACGGGCACAATGCAAATGGGGCAGCGAGGGGTACAGAAGGAAAAGGGGAGACAAGCAAGAAATGCGGGCACCGAGGCCACAAGCGGAACGGCGATCTTACCAGCAGCAGCAGCGGGCGGCCAACACAGGCGGAGCTGTGTGGTGGGGGAGCGACCTAACTGAACAGTTGATATGACAGCCGACATTATGGTGGTTTTGGTCTCCCCCTACAGAACGTAAAGTTTCTATTTTTGCCTCGATTCTGGACAGTCTATCTATCAATGGTTGGAGTAAAACGGTAATTGACTGTACTATCTTTGAAATCAAGAAGTCCGTAAAAGATGAGTGAAAAACATTAGATTCTTGGGGTGTAACAGTTTTTTCTTTTATTGACCTTCCCCCACCTTTTTTCTTCTTTGGGGGGGTCTGATGGGCCCGGTGGGGAGGGTAAGGCATTGGGTATACAGGAAATCAGACGTTTGGACCAAGTAGTAGTAGGCTCTGAATTTGTGACTGGGGGATCTATTACTGACGTGGTATGGTCCTCCTTATTTAGGAACTCAGTCCGAACAACAGGCACACCCTTTTCCCCCACAGATAGCCTACGTTCGACAGATAAAATCTCCTTATCCAGTGCATCAGTAGCTCTTAGAAGAAAGGAGTCTAAAGTGTTCGTAGGCTCACCTCCATTAGTTGTAATTGTTGATTTCTGTTTCCCCATCTTATGTCCGCGTGAAGACAAGCGCGTATGTAGCTCCTGCCGCGATGCTCCCTGGGGAATGGAGTCCCCAAACAAAAGTGCTAGCGTGCAAGGAAGGGCTCCCATGCTGTGGGAGCCCAGAGCAGCTATATGCGCCTCCTGGCGCGAAGACAAGCGCGTAGGCACTCCTGCCGCAATGCCCCCTGGGGAATGGAATCCCCAAACAAAAGTGCTGGCGTGCAAGGAAAGGCTGGATGCAATAATCCCAGTCTCAAGGCTGGCAGGCCGCTCCTCTCTTACTGGCCAAGTCGGGATCAGGCCATTTTCATGCTACGTTTAACAAGCCGTGAGGCCCCCGGGCAGCAACATGCATTTACCGGTACCTGCACCTTTCTGACCGCAGGTCCTCCGGTAGGCTGCCGCGCACAAATCAGTTCTCTCCGCCGCTTTCAGCCGAAGTATAATGCCCTAGTGAGAGGTGCAGAATGTATATAGAGGTAATCAGGCCATTAGTTGCCTTCTATTCTTGATAGTGAGTTTCTTACTGCTGAGGCCCGGCGCAACAAAGACAGTGCAGGGGGTTGAAGTGAGCAAGCCAGAGTGTTGTATTCCGCTTTAGGTGTCCGTATATAGGTTTTCCCGAAACATGTCCTTATATAGGCACAATTCGCATTGCCCTTATATAGGCATAAGATCCCAGTCCTTGTTTAGGCATTAGCCACTCCAAATACAGGCATGGTCACCGACATCCGTCCACCCTAACGTCACAACGAGTTCTTAGAAACCAGACCCTTAAGCTCTTGGGAGTTCCCCTAGCACAGGATTATTGATTTCTCCAATAACTCATTTATTATGCATGAACCGCTATTCCTTAAGGGTTCATTCCTGACGTCTTACTCTGCCTGACTTCACGTCAATGCTAACATTCCAAGGCACCTACCAGGTATAAATATACCTTCCCTTGCCCAAGCAAGTAGGAGGAGACCTTGACTTTAGAGGAGCCCGTGTCCCGGCCTGACGCACTGACAAGAGACACTGTCATCCCTGCTCGCAGAGAATCCAGCTTCCAGTGTTCTGACTCCCTTCGCGGGGTGTTAGAGTTCGAGATCCGGAAGGAGATTCCCACCTCTCTCATTCTCAAGGTATGGAGCTGACTAGAACCTAGAGAGACTATTGGCATACTAGACTTGGCATACTAGACTTGGCATACCAGACTCTTAGTATACCATACTATAGAATACTTCACCTACTTCTTACCTTGCACTACACCTAGGTTAGGTTAGGTACACTGGGGTAGAACGCTTAGAGAAGCATCGTATGAGTACTTGCATTTTTAGCTTATGTTATTTATGTATATGAATATATGTGTGATAGCTAAAAGATAATGCTAGCGCAGTATTATTTCTTTCTACTGCTTACGCTGTACATTATATATCTCGCATACTGTCTTGTGACCATAACAGCTCATATCTCTTACACGAGAAACAAGACTGTTCAATAAATCCTTTTATTGAAATGCCCGTCTATTCTTTCTGTGTAACTCTGAAGAAACTAAGCATGCACGATTAGCTGAGTGAAACTGTTATCTATTGTTTCCACGATTCTGAGAGTGTTCCGATTCTAAAGGGAAACAAAGTTGTCATGTTTATGCGGTTGCCAGAAACTACTCCCTTCTTGTTTACAAGGAGTTTCTAATGGCCTCTGAGTTAGCTGGCACAAAGTAATTAAGTTTAATATACTCGATAGGGACATACTGACCTCAGTCCTATGTCGAATCTATAGGGTATATTATTCCAATGCGCAGAGCCTATTAGGGAAATAGGAACTACACTACAATAGGTTGCTGCTGCAATCCTTAAATGATGTCAATACAATCCATGCAGGAACTAATTAATACTATATAAAAAAGCATATAGCAAAAACATTATGAACATAATTGTAAATAAAGTAATATGAAAGGAACTGAAATTACTAGGTAAGTGTAGCATTGAATTTGGATGTATGATGGAATAACGAGGGGATTTTTCACAAATGTTTTTATAATTACACTGGAACCACGACAGCGTCTTTACAACAACACTTTTTTACCACAAGTATGTTTTTTCCATAAACGCCTTTACCCAGTATTTTACAGGTAAGTATAAATATATATATATGTAGGTATATTATGTGCACAATGTACAACCCACAGTGACCCAATAGAAGGCAAATTGCCGAAACGC
Source organism: Calotriton arnoldi (assembly GCA_963921515.1). NCBI lineage: Eukaryota > Metazoa > Chordata > Amphibia > Caudata > Salamandridae > Calotriton > Calotriton arnoldi. The sequence continues at coordinate 598,708 of CAWUFW010004950.1, read as the reverse complement.
GTCGGTCCGATCTTTAAAACTGAACTGGCTGTGTGTTTTTGCATGAAAGAAGAAGAAAATAAAAATGAACTTCTAAAAAACTGAAAATAAAGCAGTAATTGTCTGTTTACCTGGTGCCGCCGGATTTGTGTTCGAGAGAAGAACGCTAAAAAGGAGAATATATATATATATATATATATATATATATATATATATATATATATATATATATATATATATATATATATATATATATATATATATATATTATCTACTGGCAGTCGCCAGTAGATAGTTATAGTTAGGACCTAGTTTCCATAGGAAAAGCGTTTTTTGTTTTCCCAATAACTTTGGCGCCGGATGACGAATCATCGCGAAATTTTCAAAACTAGTGGGGCACTCTGGTCAGCTCCTGTCTTGAAAGTTTCGGGGTGATTCGGCAAGCGGGGGCCAAGAAAAAAGGGGGGTCCCAAAACGTGTTTTCTCCATGTTAATTCCCATAGGAAACTTTAGACACGGCTACAGCCCGAACTGCTGAACGGAATTGCACCAAATTTGGCAAAAAGGTAGTGCTTGGTTCAGAAAGCGCCCTTTTTAAAATGGTGTAAATCCGTTCAGTAGTTGCGGAGAAAATCAAAAAATAGAGGTCAAAAAATCAATTTCCCATAGGAAACGTTAGACACGGTTACAGCCAAAACTGCTGAACGGAATTACACCAAATTTGGCAAAAAGGTAGTGCTTGGTTCAGAAAGCGCCCTTTTTTTTAAATGGTGTAAATCCGTTCAGTAGTTGTTGAGAAAATTAAAAAATTAAAGTTTCGATATCTATGGCCGCGGTGGATCCGCGAACCCTCCCGATCACGAGCTTCATGCTAATTGACTGTCAACACTCCAAACCAGGAAGTGTTGGCAGCTATCTTGTGCCTCGGTAACCAAGGCACAAGAAAACAGAAAAACTAAGGCGCAAAACAAGAAAAGGGGGCAGGGTAGAAACACCCTGACCCCCTAGGCCTGCTCAGGGGGTCGCACAAGGACTCCCAGGGCCCAAAAAAGCATTTTTTTAAAAAGAAAAATCGGCGAGATTCGCGCACCCAGCGCGAATTTTGACCGAAAATAAAAAAAAAAACAAGCGCGGCCTCCCGCGCTTCGTTATTATTTAGCCCCCGGGTGGGCCAAGTCCCGGGGGTATGCAATAATGTAATTGCGGGGGCCAAGGGAGGCCCCCGCAGCCCCGGGGACCGCCACCCCCCGGGGCTTTCCATAAATATTTGCGGGGGGCACACGGCCCCCCCGCAGCCCCGGGGACCACCACACCCCGGGGCTTCTTATATATATATATATATATATATATATATATATATAGTCTCGTCCGTGGAGATAATCTATTTTGAGAAAATGAATAAATATTTGTGCTATCTGTGAAAGGATGTGATTTAGCACAGCCAAAGCAATCAGCCAATTTGACTTTCTATTTGACATTTTTGGGGGCAAGCTGAAACGTTCCTTGCCTGTGTCTGTTGTTAAAAGGAATGTGAAAGTTTGTAAATGGTTTGGGGTTTGTTTTGCCTCTCCCCGTCCTTATGGTCATTAATGCAAGCTATCAATAACCATGTCGTTTGCAGCATAGCTTCTGCGTATTGATCCGCCGCGCTATTCATCTCTGCCATGCAAAGACATGGAATAATTTTCGCATTACAGCGGCTTAGATTTGCTTTTAATTCATATTTAAAGCTGCAGCCGGCCCGCAGGAACTCTCGGCGAAAGACTGGAGGCGCCTAATTAAAAATAAGTTAGAAAGAGAGGAAGGCACCGGCGGATGAATAATTAATCTGGGCCTCTGTCTCGCGCAGTAGTGCTCTTTCGGGGGAGCTCGTAGGGCCACACTCCGAGGCCGCCATTCGGGCTGTGGGATGAGCGGGCTATTTCTTCTGGAAATACGGTGCTCAATTATTTAAAGTCTCTGCTTCTATGTTCCTTGATTGGGGCTCGTGGGTGCGGGCCGGGGCTCGGTGGGCTGCGGAGGGCCGCGGGGGGTTGCGGAGGGCCGCGGGGCTGAAGAGCGAGGTGGCAGAGTTCTGGGGGGGACGGGCTGGGAGCTGGTGGCCGCTCTCCTCGGTGCGCAGCGCCCGCACCGTATTGATTTTTATAAACCTCCATTTTTTGCCCTTTGTTGTGGCAAGCACAATGGAGGGAAATGGAGGCAGGAGCCTCTGCGGGCCGGGGATGCCTGCTGGGTCTGCAGGTGAGGGGCGGGCAGTGCAGCCGCCCTTAGGGGCTGTGCATATTAAACACCAGACTGGGTGCTTATTAATACAGCGCTCTGGCGGCTTGTACCCCGATTCCAGAAAAAGAGACCTGATTGACTGCAGCTAACCGCCAACACGGCCACGCCTGAGGCCCTTAAAACAGATCAACAAGTGATTGGTGACTGACACCTGAGGATGGGGGGTTCTCCGTCTCACCCTTCAGGGACTCTCATTTAGTTCTAGGCCCACGAATACTAGTGAGTTACGGGGGTCTAAGAGCCCCTCCTCACTTGTACATCAAGTCCCATCATTTTGCCTTTAGCCGCTGAGACACTGCAGGCCCACCAGACACACGCCCAGCTCAGGAGCTGAGAGGGGGGGTTGGCGGACAGGCCGGGCCTTTCCTGCGCAGCGGAGTGCACTCCAGAGAGGCCTCTGCCCAGATCACCGGGTGTGAGATCACCGGAGTGCACTCCAGGGGTCTCTGCCCAGATCACTGGCTGTGAGATCACCGGAGTGCACCCACCATCGGCATCGGGAGGCGGGTGTAACGATAGCTCGGATCGAGCATTGCACACTTCAGAGCAATGGAGCAACAAGGGGTGAGGGCGGTGCAAACACCGCAACCCGTGCCCGCCAATACTGTGCTCTCTAGTCACAGGCGAGGGCTGGCAGTACCCCTTCCCTCCGGTACTCCGCAGTCACATGCCCAGTCACATGCACAGTCACATGCGCAGTCACATGCTCCGCAGTCACATGCCCTGGGGCACCGAGTGCAGGCGAGGCACCGCTCGGGCGAACACACACCAAATCATGTGACCTAGGTCACAATGTGCTCGCTACCATGCGAAGACACACAGAACACATACCCAGATCATGCGCCCTGGGGCATTAGGTGTTGGCTATCATGCGAACACACACAGTCACTCACACACAGATCATGTGCCCTGGATGTCAGGTACCATCACCCGAACACACACACACGGGGGCATGTGCCTGGGACATCGGCTGCAGGCTATCATAGGAACACATACCCAAATCATGAGCCCTGGGGAATTAGGTGCTGGCTATCATGGGAACACATACACTCAATCACACACAGATCATGCAAACACATACCCAGATCATGTACCCGGGGTCATTAGGTGCTGGCTATCATGCGATCACACACAAACACACACACACACAAAAGTTGTGTGCCCTCAACGTCTGGTACTATAACGTGAACATATACCCAAATCAGGTGCCAGGGGGCATTAGGTGCTGACTATGAGGACACAACCAGCACCACTCAGGGGAACACATACCCAGAGCATATGCCCTGAGCCACCAGGTGCTATCATGCCAACACACACCCAGACCATGTACCATAGGGAAGAGGATGTGGCCTTACGGCTAGAGCGGTGGACCTCGAAGCTAGGGAACCGGGTTCGAGTCTGGGCAACGACGCTAAACATTCTGTGATTCTGGGCAAATCACTTCATCTCCCGTGCCCAACAAAAATTAATGTGTCCATGTGTAAAGAAACTAGTGCTCGTGTAAAGCGCTCAGATACTGATATCTTCGGGTCTAGTTCGCGCTATATAAAATTAAAAAAAAAAAAAGAGAGACCAGGTGCTATCATGCGAACACACCCATATCAGTGCCGGGGGCATTAGGTGCTGCTTGTCAGGGTAGCCAGCACCGCTCTAACCAACATGCCAAATCACAGCGGGGGGGCATTAGGTGCTGGCTATCCTAGGACCACGCGAGGCAGAAGAACACACACCAGATCATGTGCCCCTGGGCATCAGGTTCCTGCTACCAGATTAGACGGCACCGCTCAGACCAACACAGGGTTTCACACGCGCTCTGCGGCATCGGGTGCAGGGTTAGACTAGGGCAAAAAATAGTCGCGGCCTCCGTTAGTGAACCAGAGGCTAATATAAGTGGCCACATCTGCACATCTGGGCAGATTTGAACTTGTAAAGACGCTGTGTGGCCACTTTGTAAGGTATGCGAGACTGCAGGGATCTGAGCTTGTGATAATATCAGGGAACTCATCAGTAAAAACCGTCCGCCAGTCCATAAAAAGTGCACAAACAACTGAAAACCGACCCACAACTGACCTGTCAGAACAGCCCCTCGGGCACTGCCTGAGAGCGCTATGGGCCAGTCCGACTCTGACTGGGTACCGGCTATCACGCGAAAACAAACCCAAATCATACGCCCTGGAGTCAAAGGACACAGGACACCGCTCAGACTAAAACACACCAAACCATGCGCCCTGGGTGTCAGGTGCCAACTACCAGGATATAGAGCACCGCTCAGATTAAACACACCAAATCATGTGCCATGGGCATCAGGCGTTGACTATCCAATTAGATAGCACCCCTCAGGCCAACACACACCTAATTATGAGCCTAGAGGTGTCACGGGCTGGTTATCAGGATAGAAATCGCCGCTCGAGCCAACACACACCTAATCATGAGCCTAGAGGTGTCACGGGCTGGCTATCGGGATTGAAATCGCCACTCGAGCTAACACACACCAAATCATGAGCCTAGAGGTGTCACGGGCTGGCTATCGGAATAGAAATCCACCGCTCGGGCCAACACACACCAAATCATGAGCCTAGAGGTGTCACGGGCTGGCTATCGGGATAGAAATTGCTGCTCGAGCCAACACACACCAAATCATGAGCCTAGAGGTGTCACGGGCTGGCTATCAGGATCGAAATCGCCGCTCGAGCCAACACACACCAAATCTTGAGCCTAGAGGTGTCACGGGCTGGCTATCGGGATCGAAATCGCAGCTCGAGCCAACACACACCAAATCATGAGCCTTGAGGTGTCACGGGCTGGCTATCGGGGATAGAAATCCCCGCTTGGGTCAACACCCCGCAAATCATGAGCCTAGCGATGTCACAGGCTGGCTATTGGGATCGAAATCCCCGCTCTGGCCAACACGCCGCATATCATGAGCCTAGAGATGTCACGGGCTGGCTATCGGGATAGGAATCCCCGATCGGGCCAACACAAACAAAATGATAGGCCCGGGATAAGTGGCGCAGGCAGGAAGGCCCGCACAATCCGTGCCTGGATGGCAAAGCACTGTGCTGCAGCGCCCGCCACCATGGGGGGGGAAATAGCAGCCGTATGCAGTTTGTGTACAGCCATGCATGCTTTGCACACTCACACCCAAGTAGTGCAATATCCCGCGGCCGACGTTCGCAGTTGAACGGCAAAGTGCACACCACTGCTGCGAACCAGGCAACGTGTGTGTGTGTGTGTGCGCTCGCTGGGGTACTGGTCTCATCTTGGCTCCATTGGACGTGCACGGCCTTGTCCTCGCCACGCGCCCGGCCTGACCGGGTTCAGAGGTGACCCTGCAGCACAGGTAATGCCTATGTGGTGGTCCCAGGATCAGAGAGGCGACCACAATATGCCCTTTAACCCACGTCCATGACGCATGAGCGGCTCTCAACAAAAGCCGAGCTCGGCCGGCACGCCCCGGAGGCGGCCGCGGGAACGAGCAGTATCGACCCCAGCCATGACGAGCAGATGAAGCGCTGTCCGAAAAACGAGGCGCGTTTTATTGTTTTTGTTTTCTCTGTTCTTTGAAGGGCGCCTTGCTCGCGCAGATATCCTGCACTGATTCAGTTTTAAATAAGCAAAATCAGGGCTCTTTGTCACGAGTGGAGCAGAGGCACAGGCGGTCTGTTGTCAGCCAATAAAACAATAATACACAAAATGTTGGTCGCATTGGTTTGAATTACAACCCCGAATAGGAACTTTGGAGTGCGCCGTATCAGGGGCGTATTTTCCCAATCTTGAATATACCCAATTTAGGGTTTTGGATCGCATAACATTGAATAATTTCCAGGATAGTACTGGCACCACTATTTACAAACAAATAAGGATACGCCACTTTTAGTTTCTCAAACCTTGGATTGGTGGATTGAGATCCTCAACATATTCATGATGACTGATTTCATGTTTTCAATTAATACATATGAGCCCTGATGAAGTTCCAATAGGAACGAAACGCGTTGGCTGACTTTAGCTGTTTTATACTCTTTTGATACAAAATAAAGAAAATATACTTTTGGAAAAGTTGGTAACATTGTGGCATTTTTTGACCGGTGCACCTTCCCTTTTGCAACAAAGTTTACCTTCTGGGAAATCAGTGGAGACCAAGTACGGCGGGCTCCGGAAGTGTATGCACGGGACTTTGGACATTATTGAAATATTTGGATTAGAGGTGCAGTACCTCAGTCAGCCGTATGTTCTTTCTTGTTATTCACGTCCACGACGCATGAGCGGCTCCCAACAAAAGCCGAGCTCGGCCGGCACGCCCCGGAGGCAGCCGCGGGAATGAGCAGTATCGACCCCAGACATGACGAGCAGATGAAGCGCTGTCCGAAAAACGAGGTGCGTTTTATTGTTTTTGTTTTCTCTGTTCTTTGAAGGGCGCCTTGCTCGCGCAGATATCCTGCACTGATTCAGTTTTAAATAAGCAAAATCAGGGCTCTTTGTCACGAGTGGAGCAGAGGCACGGGCGGTCTGTTGTCAGCCAATAAAACAATAATACACAAAATGTTGGTCGCATTTTACAGAGCGCCAGCCATCTTTACAAAAACACATCCCACACAATTGTACAAGAATGCATTTCGCGTGCATACTCTTCTGACCCATTCCGGTGTATCCGTGGTGCAATCTGCACATTTTGCAAACTGCTACCCCTCAGACTCACATACATGAAACATACACGTTTCGATGTAGACAAAATATTATGAAACTGAGTATTCTTGACAGACAGGCAGATGGAAGGAAGGATAGATAGATAGATAGATAGATAGATAGATAGATAGATAGATAGATAGATAGATACCGCTCTAACAGTTTTGGGTAACATCCGCCTATAAAAAAGTCTAACTAGAAAGATAGATAGATAGATAGATAGATAGATAGATAAAGTGTCCCATCCTATGCCATCTGTCATTATGATATCTCTTCGTTTTCCCATTTTATTTATTTTGCACACGTGTCTATAATTCCACCTTATTTTCGGGCCTTCGGTCTCTTAGGGTGTGGTAGAGCTAGGAGACATGATGACTAAAAATAACCATTTTTGTCTCTGCTGATAAAAGACGAGGACGTTTTTGAAATGTACAGTTGGCGAGATTCTCTCTTTAATTGTGGTCTTTGGTGAAAAAAAAAACAACTTCCACTTAGGCTTCGATGAGGGGGATCGATTGATCTGTTATTTTTACTACAAGTGGCAGTCTTGAAAACGGTTATTTTCTAAGCGTTGCTCGTGACAGATGTATCTTTTTTCCAACAGGCAAGTTTCCAAGAGGCGCAACGGGGAAAGTCTAAAAAAAAGTTAATCTGCTGAAATGGCAGCTGTTGGCTTTTGAGACTTGAAGCGTCACCTTTCGCATGATCCCTATGACAAAAATACGTCAATTCAGACTACATTGTTTACATTATATCCTCTGTCTGACCTTGAAATATAGATAAAAGGGAACATGTTCCAGACTTTTGTCACATTAGGTGTTTGTCAAGGTCGTTTTCTAGGTAATTTGACACTTTCACAGGTTCTTCGAGAGCCTGCTAGAGCCAGCTCATATATATAGTACTCCACACCAACTCTTCTTCTACCCCGCCAATTGCAGGATGGGAGGGGACCCTATGAGCAGGGAAGGTCTCATAGCAAGGACCACTTAATAACATGACCCGAGACTGAACTTCATGGCTAGAGATTATATCTCCTATCATAACAACATAGTTATAATTTTTTATTACACATTAGAAAAAACAGCATGAGCATAACATATTTACAGTGCAGTCTAGAAACGTCCACTGCTAAATCAGAACCGTCATTTGAGTTAATTGGTAAACTCATAGTTGACCCCTCAACAGGTCTTCCCTCAACGCATAGTCCAGCAACTTCTTCAAAAAAAGGGCCCTCCCAAAATTATGTAATCACTCAGCTCTTACGGGGAATCAGGCCAGCTCAGATGAGGACCTGATAACCATCCATATACATCCTTGTCTGATACACTTGTGAGAGATGTGCCTGAGAAATAAAGCCATAATATGGTCCCCTCCCCCTGCAATGGGCAATAAGCTGTAGTAGTAAACTAAATAGATACAAACAGCAGCATACGCATCTCTCAGCAAGATAGAGCGCCAAAGCCCACATGTGAGGTAAATACTAGGGGCATGTGAAATTTGCTCAATTTGCTTTCACGCAATTACATGAAATATCAGGAAAATGATGTGAAATTATGAATAAATATATGAAAATCAATTCTGTCATTTATCACTATATTTTAGAGTGAAATGCGTATTTGCAAACATTTGTGTCACGAGGGAACCTTTAACTGTAAACAAATGGCAACAAACCGAAGTGGCAGAAGCAACAGAAGCTCAATCTCAGGCCATTCACACTATCCCGGCATAGTATAATTTTGCAGTGAATGGCACGTAATACACAATGCACCATAATGGCATAGTTTCAGGAATTTCACATAACAAGCATAAAGTAAAATTCCCGAAATTATGCAAACTATGGGGCTTAATTAAAATTTCATACAGGCCAAATAAATACAATACGTTTTAGGATAGAATTTGATGCAGGATGCCATGAGCATACTCCACGCCAGAATGATTATGGTTCACCTACCATTCCGCCTCCCCCAACATGAGGCTAGCTGCTTCGATGCAAAGAAAAAGACAGAATCCACAGACATCTCTTTGCCCAATGGAGATAAATGGACTCCATCACCATGAAAATACTGTTTAACTCTCAAGCAGCCAATGGGGGATAGACTTCAAATGGCTTGTATTGAGATGTTTAAACAAGTAGCTGTTTAAAAGCTTTGTAGAACTCTTGAAGACTTTCATAGATGACCCATGTCTCTAGACCCTCCAGAGATAATATGTCACCAAGCCATAATCACCCCTGGAACCTTCTGGGCCAACCAAGCAACGTCCACCATCAAAAGTTGAAGAAGATTCCTTCTGCCATGTTGTGCCAGATCATTCCCACCCCTACACCCCTACATGAGATCAATACAAATTGGAGAGATGGTCCACTCCTCCAAATCTTACATATCAAACCCAAAGTGCCAGCTATCGGTATGTCCCATACCTCACAATAGAAAGAGCTGACTACAAAGTCAAAAGAATGGGATTAGTCTTTGCTATAAAATGGTAATTATCAGAGGACAAAGTCTCGACATTATTGACAGCAATACAGAAACCAAAGATTATATATATATATAATCACTTAAAAAACCATAGGTTTCAGGCACGTTATAGTTAGAAATTAGCATTTAAAAAACCTTTGAAATTCACTGAAAAAACCATAGGTTTCAGGCACGTTATAGTTAGAAATTAGCATTTAAAAAACCTTAGAAATTCACTGAAAAAAACATAGGTTTTAGGGACAGTTATAGTTAGTTGGACATTTCACTCGTACAAAACCATAGAAATTCCCCCGTTATAGTTAGTTCAGCTAACTATAACTCGCGCCCCGCAATGCACTGCTGATGACGTCACATATTACATCACTCATGACATGGTCAGTGACATCACTGATGACATCTCAAATGACATCACTGATGACATCATCCACATAATCTCTGATGCACCTACTCACACCATAATATAACCTTTCATACATCCACTCTAAAATACAGACTACCATTCTCAAAACCATAGACACACCAATACCAGTTAGTACATACCCACTCACTGATTCATAGGTCTGCACACATCCTCTCACTCACTATACTACAACTCATACATGCAGTCACTCACCAATACAGTCACTGATATATGCACTCATGCACCCATACAGACACTCACACACCACCACTCAGCCATAGAGTTACTCGCACACCTAGTCACTCACCCAAAGAGTCAATCACACTGCCATTTGCTCACCTATACAGTTATATACACACCACCTCACTTATTCATACACATACTAACACATACTTACTCTCTTATACAATCCATAGCACAAGCACACACTCATTCATACACCCACTCTCACAATCACTCACTCTCACATAAGTGACTAATATACTCCGACAGTCACAAATACTGCCTTACACACATGCAGTTACTCACCCATATACCACTGAGACATCCATTCACTGAACGACATAGCCATATGCACACTCACTCACCCATACAGCCCCTCGCAGATGCAGTCATGAACTCATACAGCTAGTGAATCACCCACTCACACATCCATGCAGGGAGTCACACACCCCCACACCCACCCACACAGCCACTCACGCACCCATACAGGTACTCAGACAACCAATCAATAACCCATATAGACACTCATGTAGCTACTCAACAACCCATGCAGTCACTTACACACCAAGTGACATACTGATACAGACATTCACACAGATTAGTCACTACCCATACATTCACTGAGACACGTACAATCACTCACTTATACAGTCACTCACGCACCCACTGTGTCATCTATACAGACACTCACACACCCACTCATTGTTCAATACACCTTGGTGTATATATATATATAACATTCTTAAACTTTTTTGAAACACTCACAGTCACTGGATGATGTCATCAGTGATGTCATTTGAGATGTCATCAGTGATGTCATCAGTGATGTCACTGACCATGGCATGAGTGATGTAATATGTAACATCATCAGCAGTGCATTGCGGTGCGCGAGTTATAGTTCAGCTAATTATAACAGCTGAATTTCTCTGGTTTTATACAAGTGTAATGTCAGCCTAACTATAACGTCTCTGTAACCTTTGTTTTTTTCTGTGAATTTCTAAGGTTTTCTAAATGCTAATTCCTAACTATAACGTCCCTGAAACCTGTGTGTTCTTCAGTGAATTTCTAAGGTTTTTGAAATGCTAATTTCTAACTATAACGTCCCTAAAACCTGTGGTCTTTTCAGTGAATTTCTAAGGTTTTTTATCTAGCAGTTCGTTTACAGAGTGGTGGAGAAAGGGGGCTGGGCCTCCAACCAGCGCTCAGGAATTCCGCTGCGTAGGACTTACATGAGGCACCAGGAGGGCTTCTTGGCCCCCAAGGGCCCTCAGGAGTAAAGTGGACTTCATCCCCCAACCAGTAGTGCACCAAGAGGAGCGTTTGCACAGTGGTGGAGAAAGGGGGGCATGGCCTCCGAAGACCTCTTAGCTATCCCACTGTGTGGGACTTACTGAAGGTAACAGGAGGGGTAGTTGGCCCCCAAGGATGTCCTTGGGGGCCATCTACCGCTCCTATTACCTCCAGTAAGTCCCACACAGCAGGATTGCTGAGTTCTGATAGCAGGCCACGCTCCCTTTGTCTACCACTCTGCAGACAGGCCTCCTGGTGCACTCTTGGTTGGGGGATGAAGGCCCCTTTGCTCCTGGAGGTCCTTAGGGGCCAACTATTCTACCTGTTACCTCCAGTAAGCCCCACACAGTAGGATTGCTGAGAGGTGGTCGCAGGCAATGCCCCCTTTCTCCACCACTCTGCATAGGCGCATCCTGGCATGTATTTTGATCATTGCCCCCGGGACCTGGCCCACCAGGGGGCCTAATATATCAAACCGCGGGAGCCCACACTTTTCTTGGCCCTGAGCAGGCCTAGGTGGTCAGGGTGTTTCTACCCTGACCCCTTTTATTGATTTTTAACCTTTTTTGACCTATTTTTATCCGAGTCACAAGATGGCTGCCAACACTTCCTGGTCTTAAGTGTTGGCAGCCAATCAGATCTCAGGCAATGGATCGGGGTCCATATGGATGGTTGAATACCAAAGAACAAGACCGCCGTCTTGTCTTCATTAAGTCTGAGATAGTTTTTTCCATCCAGATGGCCACTGCCTGTATCCAGGTTTTACAGTTGGTAGCAATTGCCTGTGTGTCCTTAGTGATAGACAGAATTATTTGTGTGTTATTAGCATAGGTCAGAGCCTCAAGCTCAATGGACCGTATAAGTTTCACCAGTGGGGAAACATATAAGTTAAATAATGTAGGGCTAAGGGAAGAGCCCCGAGGAACCCAACAAGGCAGAGTGATGGACACCGAACAGAAATGATTCGTAATAACTGTCTGAGATCTATCACTCAAAAGGGATGCTAAGAACTTCAGTTCTGGCTCCGTGACCCCAAGTTCCTGCAGCTAATCAATAGGCAGGGTAGGAGAGATGGTATTGAAGGCTGTGGTCAGATCAAAGAGGATCAGGGTTGCAGTCTACCCTGTATCCAACATGGAACAAATATTGTTGACTGCTTGTACCAATGCATTCTCGGTTCCATGGTTACTCCTGAACTCAAACTGAGAGGCATTCAGATATTTATGTTATTCCAAATGAGCCATTTGCTGGGTGTTCAGGTGTTTCTCCAAAATTTTGGTGGGTGCAGGCAGCAGGAAAATAGGCCGATAGGTTTTAAATCGGAAGGGTCCAGATTAGGCTTTTTAAGAAGAGGCTTAACAGCAGCTTGTTTCCAAAGTTGAGGGTAGCAGGCAGAAGTAATAGCTTTATTCAAGATTACTGTAAGATGAGGAAGGATGATATTAGCTCCTAACTACAGAGCCTTGTGAGAACAAGGTTCAAGAGGAGAGCCTGATTATATGCTTAGGAGATAAAGCTCCATCACTTCATGTGTGAGAGGGGTAAAACAAGACAAGAGATCTGTGGGGCTCTCTCTGGTGGTCGTAGTCTCTAATAGACTTAGCTGAGCATTAATGTCCAATTGTGAGGGAATAGAAGACTCAGAGTTAAGGCAGTCAAGTACTTTATAGATATTAACAAATTTAGTGTGGAAGAAATTTGCAATTCGATTGCAAAAAACCTGGGAGCCCTCTATGCTGGAAGGCACTGAAGGTGCGGATAGCTGATTAATTACCTTAAAGAGATCACTAGATGATTTTGCTTTTACAAGCTTGTTAGTAGAATAAAGAGATTTCTCTTCCTTGATAGCCACTTTATATTCTGCCAGAATGGCCTTATAATTGGCTCTTTCATGAGAATCATAGCATTTCCTGGAAATTATTTGCAATCATAAATCAGCAGACGTATTGAAATAGGCTAAATAGACTCTTGTGTAGAGAAGTCTTGAAGAGCAGAGATGAAATGTCGATGAAAGAATCCACCCTGCTCTTGGAACACAAACTAATATAAACACACAAATTCCATGTTGCAACTTTATTTTCGTTCATCTTCTTTATCCATCAATAGAATATCAGCAACACCTGGGAATAAGCAAACTCCCCATTTTCTAATCAGAACATAATAGTCTTTCAGACATTTGTTCTTGGAAAGTTACAACATTGTTTTCTTGTGGTCCTTAACTTCTTCTCATGAATCATTCTTCCTATCTTTTTGTCTCTTTCCAGTGAGAACCTCACTATCAGTTGTCTAATACAAAATAAGTGTCAATTCAATAACTAACAGTAGGCTTCTGAAGTTGCAACACCTGCAGCATAGAGAAGAAAAACATCTTGCATAAGCAACTATTCAATGAGAAAAACAGGTTTTTCCATGTTATTGTGTTATTCTCCTTTTAACATGGTATAGACAGGCTAACTTAATTAAGCACTTTAATTATGTGCATGCCTAAAACATTTAGGAATGGTTATCTACTGGAAATTTTGCATTTAATATAAGTTTTTTTTAAATGTAAGCTTATGCACATTATAAAGTGTTTTAACAGCGGATAACATTTGCTACATCCATTCTCTCCCTCTGATGGTTGAAAAGCCATCACAATTTCATCACAAATGAATCTTCAAAGTGCAGTCATTTTCATTTGAGTCATTCCTTTTATTTTTAAGTTTTCAATTTTCTTGAACATTTCATACCTCTATCCTTTCTCTCTTCCATTCTTAATTAATCTCTGATTTTTCGCTTCTTTTGTTTATTTTTATTTTTTGTTAAATATCATCTGAAACCTTCTAATAAAGCATACAAAGGTATTAAAGAAATACCAATGGTTAGTAAAGGTCTCAATATGAACCTAAGCTTCCAAATTCACTAGAGGTTTCTAAAGATTCTAATTCAGATTTCAGATCACAAATGTTCTTTTCAAATTCTTCTATCTTTCTACTCTTGTCAGATATATACGAGCAGCAATGTTGAGCTTTCAGCATCTTACAAACTCTGCCTTTCTCTGTTAACTAAATGTCTAAAGCTAATCCATCTTATGAGACCAGTGATCTAATAGACTCTAATTCTGTGCTAACAGCTAATAAGGTATCAGATGTGTTAGTAGCTAGTTTATCCACTACTGTTGATAGGTTTCTATTTTTCTCATAGTTTAACACAACTCCTCCAGGTGGCATTATTGATAAAAAAATATCTCTAACTAATTGTGTCCCATAATTTGCACTGCATGCATGTCTATGGGGTAGTGTCATTGTTAAAACAGCCATGCTATTTACATGATACATCCTAGGAAACAGTGAAGCTAAATAGCAAACACCATCCCAATCATCTGGCATCTTTCTAAATAAGCATCTTGTCCACACCAAAATGAACTCCAGGAATAACTGCCTGTTTCCCTTTTAATATTTGAACAGGTCCTCCTAAAACTTCAAAAGTATGTTCACAATTACTGATCTCAATATGTCTTTTTTAGACCTTGTTTCTTCTTTTGTAAACACAATTTTCCTTTTTGTCTTCTATGAAATTTCAATTTTTGATAAACCATTTTCTTTTTATATTCACCCTCTTCTTACTTTTAAACATTCCTTAAAACATGTTCTTTAGTTTTGCCACAGAAAATGTCGGTTCTCCTCGCCTCTAATGGTAATATGAATGTCTTTTTTCTAATGGTCTCATTAGACAGGTTAGGTTTTTTTGTATGCCTTAACAGTGTCTATGACTGTGGGTAATCTAAAGAAATATCATGCAGTTTCCATATTTTTGCACGTGGATAATGGCTCATTCCTTTCTCAAGGGGAACATTGGAAAGTATCTTAAGTGGAAAAATAATATTCAAAAGGCTCCTGTTAATAAAATAAACTAAGCAAAATGCTACATGTAATTACTAACCCGGGGTGTAGTTCGTGGAGTTGCGCTACGTGAAACTCCGCAAAGTGGTTGAAAAACTCCGCCCCGCTACACGGAGCTCCGCAAGCGGCGGAGTGCGATAGAAAAATGCTGTTCGCGGTGATTGCACAGTGCCGGATGCTTGTCCGCACTGTGCAATCCTTGCTAACGGCACCATGCACAGCGCAAGCTTTCCTTTTCTGCCGCTCGAGTAGATTTTTACTCAAGCGTCAGCTTTCTCAACGCGAATGGGGAGTTTCTCAACGCGAGCTGTCGCGAGCATACGCGACCACTCGCAATGAGAAACCTGACCCCCCCAAGTTGAGAAATCTCGCCAGGAGGTTTATTTTCCATGCTCGCGCTCGCCAACTTGATGTTGGCGATCGCGAACGAGGAAACATCTCGCCGGGAGGTGGATTTTCCTCGCTCGCGCTCGCCAACTTGATGTTTGTGAACGCGAGCGAGGAAAAAAACTCCGCTCCGATGCGCGAAGCGGAGTTTTTTAGAACTCCGCGAGCTCCGCGTAACGCGGAGTGCGGAAAACTCCACAAACTCCGCGAGCGCGGCGGAGTTCACCGCCCAGGCCTAGTAATTGCATAGGACAATGGAATATGTTGGTATATCACTTGTTCTGCAGCTGAAGAAGGTAAGTGTGCTTAAACTAGCAGTCCTTAGTATCTAGAGCTAAAGTGTATTCCTGAACTAATCTAGAGTAGACATTAGTTGAAAACTCTTCTTTTGAATAATCTACAAATGAATCCCTTTAGTTTTGTCTCATCTATGTGTGTGCTGGCACTGTAGGTGCAGGTGTGGACCTAAGTGTTTCTATTTCTGGTTTAAAATTCAAGGCAAAGAAAAGGAGGAACATAGCTAATAAAAAATCATTAGTTTGACCGTAAGGACTATTCTACTCTTAGCTTTGGTAAGGATGCACATGTTTGTTTACAGTCAGACCTTAAGTAGAACAATAGCACCTGGCAGATTAATATTCTGCGTTGACTTCTACTTGTGCAATTGTGAAAAACGTCTTCATTAATTACTTGCAGTTATTTCATTCAGCCTATATGTAGGAATCTTCACGAGACATCCCTATCCCTACTCCATCTTCTTCTAAGAGGTTATCCCTACTCTTCTGCTGCAACCAAGGCCCAAGGGAATTCGTCATAATTATTGTATTTATTTTTCATGAATTGTTTATTTACAGTTTCATTTATTTCAGTCTTTAATTTCCTTGGTTTAAGCACAGTTCATCAGGTGTTTCTCAATTTGAATCAGTTTTTGCATTCACTAAATAGTGTGTTACATGGTTCCTACAAATTTAGTAGGACTGTGGATTGGATCAACAAAACCTCATAATACAAACACTGAGTCTTCTATATCATCAATAAATGTTGGTTTGGCTAGCTCACAGTATCACATCTAAATTCCTAAACCACCAGAGTTATATATGCTGTATGCAACCTTAAATATGATCACTCATATTCCCAAGGAATTAGTGGAAACAGATTTTGTTTATCACTTTTGCGTGCCCAAGGTTTCACAAAGAGAAGAGACAATAATACATTTTCAAATGTTTATTGAAAAGAACTAATCCTTGCAAGTAAAACATGAACTGCGAATATTAGACAGATGAGGCACATCATTGTTATAAGCAATAATTGAATGGTGAAAAACAAACAATTTAACCATGTTAATGGTTTCTAATATTACTCCTATCTATCACTAATCTCCCTACATTAGTGAGAGATTGGTGAGAGTACCCTTCTGCAGACCCAATTGGAATGATCTAGCCCCATACCTTGATGTAATGTCTCAGGAAACCAGCCTCAGTGCATTAACGAATACCCTCCATTTCAGTGTGCAAGCCTACACATATATGCCTACACAGCTATCTTCTGTCATAGGATGAATGTCGGGCATGCTGAACTGCATCTCATTCAGAGCTCTCCGCAGTTTCCATGATAACTCTGGTATGAAGTGCCTCTAGCCTGAATTCAAAATAAACACTGCTTAAATAATAAAACATCAACCTTATCTCATTCTGCAAAATATGCAGAATAACATCTTTACTTAGGGTGGATAAAAAAGTTGTCTCCTACGAGCACAAGACAAAGCAAGGACATTACATTCTAGCACGTGTCCCTGAAACAGTGCAGACTACAGAACAACCATGTCTAACCATAATAAATGCATTCATGGCATTTTGTCGATTTAGTGAAAAACATGTTCAAACCACCATCTCAAAAAGATACTAAGTTAGAAGGGAAAACTAAAATGGAGAAAAATGTAATCCATATAACAAGTACTTGTCAAGTTTTTCAATTGTAATTTTTTGTTTTGTTTCAGAAATCCTATTTAATCTATGCTGTTTCTCATTGTGGCATATCATGGAGGTTCTAATAACTCTGAAATCAGTTCATTAAGTTTTTGACCTGATGCATTTGGCACATTCCCTGCATAGTAGGTCCATTCAGGGGTAGAATACCTTCAACAAGGCACTCTTGCTCTCTTGGATCTCCTTGGTGCCTGTTTCTCTCATACCACTAGACTCTGTTTCTTCAACCATGGTTTGTGGTATTCGTTCAACTGACACACTTGATCTCAATTGCCTCTTACCAATCAGCCATTCAGATCTACATGGGGTCTTTCTCTTCTCACATTCAATCCTTCATCTGCATCATTTGATTGCTCTTATGGTGCTTCATTAGATTCTTTGTTTTCAATTCTTGTTTCTTCCCCTCAATGTGTGTTAAAACACCACTTAAAGATATTTCAGGAACTTTCCCCGGGTGAAATATTTGACTGTACTTCAACTTCTCTAGTCCTTCTGGATGCACAGGTACAGTAGATCTCAGATTTGCCTTAAAGAACACTAATTCTTTGTACTGGCAACTTACTCTCTGAGTGTGTGAAGCATGCACCCAATCTGCTATCCTGGCACATTTGACAGCACTGTCTGTAATTGTGATGACCTGATACGGTCCTTTCCATCGGACTTCAGGCAAGATTTTCACACATGCTTCAACACCAAAACCTAGTCACCTGGTTTAAGGTTGTGGCACTGCTCCTGATGTGGACTGGCAGTGACAGTTCCAACCTGGTGAGAAACAAAATGCACCACATCAGCTAATCCTCTGCAGTAATCAAGCATCATGTCATATGTAATGTTTACAAGTGAATTTGCAGGTACAGCAGGTAATCTCATAGCACAACCCATGAGGATTTCATGAGGTGATAGTCCTGTTCTCCTGTCAAGAGTATTTGAGTACTCATCAAGACCAATGGTAAAACATCAGGCCATTTCAAATAAGTCGATGCACAAACTTAGGCCCATTGAGACTTCAAAGATTTGTTTACTTGCTCCACTATCCTTGAAACCTCAGAATGATAACTAACGTGTAATCTCTGTTCCACCTGAGGAGTCACACACAGCATTCTAAGGACCTCATTATTTAAATGGGTCCTCCGGTCTGACTCCAAAGAAACTGGAAAGCCAAACTGCGGTATGAGTTCTCGTAATGGAAGCTTGGCTACAGTGAAGCTGTCATTTCTCTGTGTTGGGTAGGCTTCCACCCATCAAGAGAAAATGCACACTTTAACAAGGATATATCTCAGCCCGTTACAAATAGGCATCTCAATAAAATCCAACTGCATCCTGTTAAAGGATCCTCCAATGTGGCTAAGTGTTACAGGGGTTCTCTTTACTACATTCATCTGCTGACATGTAACACACCTATAACTTAGCTCTTAAGATAAAACTCTGAGTCTGGGATTGAGCCAATCATGCCTAACAGCCTAACTATTGCCTCCCTTCTAATGTGTGCAGGACCATGGGAATGTCGGGTCAAGGGAAGCAATAAACTGTCTGGCAACACTGGTCTTCCATCTGCTGACACCAAAATGTAATTTGCATTTTTAACGTAACCCTGCTCTGATCCATTCTTGTTGTTCTACCTCAGAAATGTCTTCCTGTAGTCTCTTGCTTTCTTCTCAAATGTAAGCTAATGACAATAACATTGAAAAAATAGTGTCCCCTTCAGATTCATTTGCATGTTCACCATTAAATATGCATGCCACAAGTGCACAGTTCCTTGCAACTTCATCACCATAGGGATTTCCAACACTGACATAATCATTGCCTCTTCTGTGAGCTGTATAGTTACTGCAATTCCTTGGGACAACTGCTGTTGCAGGGATTCTGCTGGTAAACAGAACTGTGCCTTGGGGTCGCAGGACGTCAGAATATAGGGACTGTATCTCTCTACCATGTCAGTTCCTGGCAGCCCAAATCTGGGCTAGTTCACAGTGCCTCACCTGAACTCCTAACCTTCCCAGAATAGCAGATGATTTTGGCAAACCTAGAACATGAACCTCTAGTCCCCAGGGGAACAATGGAAACAGATTATCACATTTCGTATCTCACTCATGCATGCCCCTAGTAAACTAAGGAAAGACACAATGGAAGTTTACAATACATTTATTGAAACCCTCGTAGTCTATTATGATGAAGATGTGCTGCGATTAGGAAACAAATGCAACTAAGCCAATTAATCAACATTGCTAGCAGAATGTATACAATGAACAACCCAACCATGGCAAAGCATCCATCTGTCTAGGCCTATTCTTACTCCGTAGCAAACTGATATATTAGTGATCCCTGGGGTTAGCAACGGACCCCACACCTGCTGTGCATTTGTTTCAGGACATGTCTCTTTGCCAGAATTCTCCTCTCTGCCCACAAAGGGACAACCCACAGTTTATAGCGATAAAACTCTTGTGTTGGAAAGCTGCAGCTGGGTTACCATGTTATGCCTAAAATGTTAGGGGCTGTTGCTGACTGAGCAGAAAACAGTACAACATGGTGTCATGCATTCTAAACGTCTTTGTATGATATGTGCAGACGAAATCCCATTAAGAGTTACTGAATAACAAAACAACATGTACAGTGTATTTCTAAAATAATGTCACAAAAACAAAAGTGTTATGTGCAACTGTACTAGCAGAAGCAGCCTAAAACATCTAAACTAAACTAAGGGAGAACCAACGTGGGCCCAGAAGGGATATCACTACACTGCAAAGCTACAAGTAATCCCAATACATATTCTGAATTTCTTATCAATGAACCTGATGATGCCATAATTCCCCTCTGTGACCGTATTTGTCCAAAGTCATCGACCACACTTAAGCCATATTGACTATTTGTAAAGTTAGTTACTCTCAATTTAGCTGAAAGACAACAAGCACTTGCAAGTACAATTAATTCCGCCACTTGTGCAGAGGTAACACCTTGAAGACATGTACCATTTGAATTGTGCAAACTGCATAAGTGGCTCTCAAAGTTCCTTCATTGTCTCTTAGACATGAGCTTCAACAAAAATTACATAGTAGGGCTCATCAAGACATTCATCCTTAATGTCTGGTTGTGGCTTGGTGCATAAATCTGTGACATCTAGACAGTTATGTTCAATTTCAGGCCCATCAATTTCATTCTCAGACAATGTTAATAATGAAGCTGGATTTAGCGTCTGACATCTTTTTAACGTAACAGTCTCAGAAGCAAGTATTTGTTGTTCATACTTTGGAAGTCTGCTGTCCGTCAGGTGCTGCATTTTGGTACGGGTGAGCAAGATCTCAATCGAATGAGGGACCATGACTGTAAGAGGATGTCCCATCACTATGCTCTTGCATCTCTCAATTCTGACACCAACTACCACAACCGCTCTAAGGCAGCCAGGCAGCCCTACAGTAACAGGGTCAAGTGTTGTAGAAAAATATGCCACAGGTCTTTGCTAGTCTCCATGTAACAGAGACTATAAGGATTCTCTTGCAGAATTATAAAAAATCCCAGGGGGCCAGGATGCTTCCATGGGTAACATTTGTTTGTGCATGGATGGGGAAGCTGGGGCTACAAAGACTCTGGGCTGACCCTACTGCAATTCGTAAAACAGACTTGAGTGCGTTGAAGTCATGCTATTGGGTGTACATTAATGAAGATTATATAAAAGAAAGCTCAAATGGTTCTCTTACCAATGTGTTTTTAGAACACAAGTTATCACCGTCCTTTGAGCAATACATAGATTTAATACCATCTCCCCTAGCCAAGAGTCTGTATATACGCTTTCGCCTTGAGACCCTTCCATTAAGATCGTTTACTCACAAATTGTGCCAGGAACAAGATCCTACTAGTTGCCCAGTGTGTGGCCTGAGTGAAGAAAATTAAACACACATAATGCTCTTTTGTACGGAGTACCAAAACTCCCATCAAAATGGATCCGTCCACTATGTCGAGACATGGGAACAACTAGATATCTGGTAGCTTTTAGGATATTTAAAACCGATATTTCTCTCAAAATTGTATTTGGTGTTAGTATATTACTAAAAGCTGCTACTCATTAATTTTACGCACTATTCTAGTTACTTTTTAACTTTATTTTATACATTTTAATATAACTTTCTCAATTGACTGACTTTTAGGATGAGATTGTTCCTGTATTTTCTGTTATGTGCACATGATCGCTGGGGTTATTTTAAATTTTTTAAATTTGTGCTCTGATACTTCATGCTGTTATGGTTGTGTTGTTGTCTTAAAACCATTTTGGATGCTGCTATTGGTGTTCCTTACTGATTTGAAACTGGGGCATGTGTTCTGCACAGGCCATAATACATATTAGGATAAAACTATAAGGCTGCAGATTTTATACTATCTAGGGGTTGTGATGTAGCATGAACTTAATTGAATTGTATGCCAGCTGTTTTTATGTACTATTTTAATATTTTTTCACAATTTTTATTGTGTATGTATAACAGGGTCAAGTGTTGTAGAAAAATATGCCCTAGGTCTTTGCTAATCTCCATGCAACTGAGTAAACACTGAGAGAGTGAAGCCCTCCCTCTCACTGCAAAACAATATGAACATCTTACAAAAATCAGGCATTCCTAGTGCTGGGGCACAACAGAGACTTTCTAACAGTCTCTAGGAATGATTTCAAGCAATTGTTGTCCCATGGAGGCAGATCAGGCACATTTGTTTACCTCAATAAAAGTTGGGTAACCACTGTCTACAGTAGCCAACCATTTCCATGAACATTCTGACCTCTCTCTGAGTTCTTGGTTGACTCATCTTCAAAATTGTTTCTGTTCTCTCCTCTTACCCCTTTCTCATTTCCTTTTCAATGATATGTCCCCAATATAGAATATATGGTTGACAATATTGCAATTTGCTCGGGGACACCATGTGTCTATTTTCGACTACATGGTTTGAAAGAGCAATTGTGTCCTGTTTTCAGGCTTCTTGTATATTTGATGCCACAATTAAATCATCCTTGTACAAGACAGGAACTCAAGATCCATTTTCAAGATTTGATTAAACATTAAAAAACTTTCTTTATACCCCTGTGGAATTCAGCACAATATGCCAAAACACTATCTTTAAAAACAAATGAGAACAGAAATTGACTGTCCTCATGCAATGGAATAGAGAAGAAGGTCTGACAGAGATCCTCAAAGGTAAACCACTTGGCAGTGCAAGGAATCTGAAATAGTATTGTTGCCAGATTTGGTACCAAGGGACAGCATGGAACAACTATGTTGTTCATTTTTTAAGATCCTGTACAATCCTCTATTTCCCATTGGACTTCTGTAAAACCATAATGGGCGAATTGCAAGAACTTCCAAAATGTCTTTAAAAATACCTTGTTTTGGGGGCGCTAGAGGGCGCACAGCGAGATGGCTGCACCTTAGCGCAGCTCTGCCTGGCTGATCCTCGATCTGCCAAATATCCGCTTGTAATCGCTGCATCACAGAATCAAACACTACTGGCCTGAATGGCAAAACACTGTGTACACAAAATGGCAGCTGCCATAGCGCTGTGGTGAACCGGTACGCAACGCCGATCCGCCGTGAGACGGAGGCAAGTGGCGGCCACTGTGCTGTGGCAGAAGATCGTTCTGTGTGCGGCTGACTGCCCTGGCATTATTGGTATTTGGGAGCTGCGACGCTGAGAGATCACCCTGAAGTGTGCCGGGTCACCCTCGTGCAGCTGCTGAGATGCTGGCGGAGTTGCAGCGAAGTGCGGAGAACCGGAGGAGTCGGCAGAGCTCAGCGCGAGTCATTGCCCAACGCTGCGGGAGTATCGTGGCGCCTAGAGCTGTTTGCAGTGAGTGGGGGAGCGGCCTTGCTTGGCCCTGCAGCTGCAGAGGCAGGTGTGGGCCTGGTAGCGGGGCCACGGCCCGCAAGCCACGAGCGGCATGAAGGCGCGTGTATTGCCTAGACCTGCGGGCACTGGTGACATACTCGCATTGGGCCCTGATTTCAGCGAGAGTCATGGCTGAATCTGCTGCGCGGGGCACCCCAATAGTCCTGGGTTCGTTGTGCTGAGGATGCCTGATTTCCTTGGTGCACAAGTTGGCCAGACACCTCCTGTATGGCGCGCGGTTAGCTGGGGCCAGCCTGACTCAGTGACATACTAGCGTCAGGACTAGTGGTGCGCCTATGGCCCAGTTGCTGTTGCTGTGAGCTTTGTTATGCCTGCCCTGCTGGAGCTGGCCTGAGCCTGATCTGCTCCTTCTTCTACACCACCCCAGTTCACCTGCTATTCATCCTCCGCTACTGGACTGAGACTGGTCTTGGGACTCACGGCCCGGCAGAGCGGTGATCCTCCACGCTCAGATTTGGCACAGGTATATTTATCGCTAGCATGCATCAGCGGTGGAAGTCACTAGCGTGTGGTGGCTTGGCCTTTGGCACCACGGGGCCTACTGGACAGAGGTTACTCGTGCACGGTTCCTGCTCGGCTGGGGATCTATTGTTGGCTTAGCGCAGTCACATCTTACGCGCACCCCTGAAGTAGCGCTGTTTCCACTGAAGGTGCATTCGTGAAGGTCTTTCCTCACTGTTGGGACGGAGAAATCGGGGTGGTGGGCCCCACTGGAACACTGGTGCCCGATCCTTGAGGTTGTTTGTCAGTGGCTGTGACTTGGGTGCTCCTACTTAGCTTAGTCCCATTGTACAGGCCGCTGTCTCCCAGTTATCTTGCCTATTATCTACTATGGGGAAAACGGACAAAACTCAGCCCCGCCTCACGTTTGAGGCGCAAAAATCCAACAAGGCGCAGCAAACAGCGGCCTCTGATTCAGAGGCAGATGCCCAGGGTGATGGCCCATCTACATTAGAAATGACGCTGCTGGCCATGCAGAAAAGCCTCCAATCCATAGAGGGGAGTATGTCTGCCATGAACCACAGACTAGAACATATGGCTGCACAACTGGAGAAGCAGAACATGAGAATGGGGGAGATCGAGCAACGGGTCTCAACCACGGAGGATGGTCTCAGTGAGGTCGCTGGTAAGGCACTTAATATGGAGAAAATTCTGGCGCTAATACAGGTGAAAAACGAGGACTTAGAGGCCAGGTCTCGCCGCAACAATATTAGAATTACAGTCCTGCCGGAGTCCACAAATACTGGCAGGATGGAGATCTTCATTGAAACTCTGATCAAAGACATCTTCGGTCCTGAGAACCTGTCCAACATGTTTATAGTAGAGCGGGCCCATCGTTCCCTGGCGGCGAGACCGGTACCGGGCGCTCCGCCTCGCCCTATCATTGCTCAGCTATTAAACTACAGGGACCAGGATGCCATTTTGAGACTGGCCAGAGAAAAGGGCACCATCGACCATCAGGGGAATTCGCTCTCTTTCTTTCCTGACTTTACTGTCGCAGTTCAGTCGGCACGGCGGGAGTTTGGTGCCGTGAAGAAATTCTTACAATCCGAGGGAATCCCCTATGCCATGCTGTATCCCGCCTGCCTACGAGTCGGCCAGGAGGGGGACTTTAAAATTTTCACCACCCCTAAGGCGGCGATGGAGCATGCGAAAAAGATGAAACGGCGGTGACGTGAGACCCCGGCTGAGCTTGACGAGGAGGATCAGTGATTTACTGAGTGGTGACGAACTATATTTTTTGTTTGCTACCCCACATATGTGATGTGTTCTGATCTCACATTTTTGGTGTGTTATTGTTCCTCACAGCAGACTGGTTGTAGTGGCGCTGATTACTTTGCGTTAGCCACATCTGATGCAATATCATTTATACATGTCTCTTTCATCATTGCACAGGTATCTAGACCTGATCAGCCACCTCCTACCCTATGGGAGGCAAGTAGCTCTCTGGCGTTCCCCACATGGGAGTACCCCACATGTTACGAGCTGTTAGTTTTCTCTGTTGGGGACTGTTTATTCAGGGAAGGGATGGCTTTGGCACGCTGGGATCACTGAAGTGGGTGGGGGGCTGGTGCTGTGGGGGGACTGGATGGCACATTGTTATTGTACTGATTCTGAACCCTGGTGACACACTACTGTAAGTGGTTATTATACTTATGCATATCATTACAACTACATGACCCTGGTGGTAATATAAAGTTCCTTACATAGAATGTGTGTGGCTTAAATAGCCCCAAGAAAATCCGCTCCGTATTGGCTTATTTGGACAGGTTGGATGTCCAGGTAGCACTCCTGCAAGAGACACATCTTACACCGCTATCGGATAAAAATGTGGGCACGCGATGGGCAGAAATCAGGATTGCTTCCTCCTACTCCTCCTCCTCCCGGGGGGTGTTAATTTTAATCAAGAAACGAGTCCCCTTCACTGTCCTTAGTTCAGAGACGGATGACCAAGGCAGATTGGCTCTAGTGCATGGCAAGCTTGGTGGTGTGGAAGTGCTGCTGGTTAATGTGTATGGCCCGAATGTGGATGACCCCTCCTTCTTTGCTGATGTGTGGCGCCGCATATCCAGGTTTCCTCCGGCTGAGATCATGTCGGGGGGCGACTTCAATACTTGCCTTGATGTAACTATAGACAGATTGGGAAATGGGGCCCCACGACATAGGTTGTCAACAGATGCTCTATTAGGGCTGTTAGAGGTGGGGAACATACATGATGTCTGGCGTTTGCGGCACCCTGAGGCACGAGAAAGCACCTTTATATCTACTGTGCACGGCACGTGGTCCCGCCTAGACTACTGGCTTGCCTCGGAGGTTGCCTGTACATGGGTGGTTGACGTTCGCCATTTGGCAAAGACGTTGTCTCATCACTCCCCGGTACTGCTCGACATGCGCGTCCTTGAGTGCGACAGACCCCCGTTCACATGGTGACTACAACAGGCTTCACTGACTGACCAGGTGTTTAAGTGCACTGTGGGCGAGGCGATTAGCAACTTTTTAAAGGAAAATGAGGGCACTGTAGACAGCGCAGGAGTATTGTGGGAAGCATTTAAGGTCACGATACGGGGTGTGTGTATTGGGGGGCAAGCTGGGGTTTTGTAAGACTTACGCCGCAGAATTAGTAAGCTTGCTGCGGAAATTTCTACTTTGGAGCACGAATATGAGTGGAATCCTGCCCCAGAAAAGCTGGCCGCGATACGTGACCTGGTTTTGGAGCACAATGAAAGTGTAGACCAGGAGATGGCCCATAGATCGCGTTGAGGCACGGCACACTATTATGGGGAGGGGGGAAGGCCCAGCCATTCCCTTGCGCAGAAGCTGGTGGCGCCCCGGAGTCAGGAATATATCACTGAAGTGCTGGACGAGGAGGGCGAGCCACATTTCACCACACCAGAGATAAGTAAAGTGGTGCTAGATTTCTACTCTGGGTTATACGGGAAGCGGGTGCATGCCCCGGCAGCAGACATCAACCCTTACCTAGAAGACGTTGCGCTGGGTTGGTTGTCGGCCGGCCAGCGCGAATATCTCATGCAGCCATTCGACGTCGAGGACGTCAAGCTTGCTATCGCGTCTCTCCCGACATGTAAGGCAGCAGGCCTTGATGGGCTCCAGAGCAAGTTCTACAAGACCTATGCTGAGGACCTGGCCCCTAGGTTATTAGCCGTATTTGCGGAGGCATACGAAACTGGAACCCTTCCTCCCACACTGCGGGAGGCACTCATTGTAATGCTCTTGAAGCCGGACAAAGCGGCCAATTCGTGTGACTCCTACAGGCCCCTTTCCATGACTAATATCGACGCCAAAATTCTGGCAAAAATGATTGCCAGCAGGCTCCAGCCCCTAGTCCCCAACCTGGTACTCCCGGACCAGTCGGGGTTTGTGCCCACCAGATCGACTATGCATAATCTGCGCACCGTTTTTGCCAATCTGCATTATTTTGAGTCGGATTTTCAGGCGGTAGCGGTGCTGCTTGATGCCGCAAAGGCCTTCGACTCTCTGCAATGGGAGTATATGTTCACTGTCCTGCTGCGCATGGGCCTGCCACCTTTTTTCCTAAAATGGATCCACTTGCTATATGCTGCACCAGTGGCACGAATACGCGTGAACGGGTGGGTGTCTGAAGCTTTCCCGATCAATAGAGGCACGCGGCAGGGCTGCCCCCTGTCGCCCATACTCTTCGCGCTCGCATTACAGCCTTTGGCATGTAAATTGCGCCAGCTGCATGTTCCGGCGTCATTGCGGTTCCATCAGAGGCAGTTGATATTTTCGCTGTACGCGGATGATATGCTACTGTATGTCCGTGAGCCGGCTACTTATTTACCGGAATTACTCTGCGAGTACGTGAAGTTTGAAATGTATTCAGGCCTGGGTATAAATTGGGCTAAATCGACAGTGTTCCCGCTGACGGCCGGTACCCGTGAAGTGGAGTTGGACTTCCCACTGACGTGGTCCACCGACCCTGTTCGGTATTTAGGCGTGTGGTTGCACAGAGACCCTGATGTGGTGATTTCCATGAATTACGGCCTTGTCATCACTAAAGTCACTGACCAGGTGGCGCGATGGGCTAAGCTACCGCTTTCCCTAGCGGATCGCATAGCAGTCGTCAAAATGACGATTTTGCCAAAGCTCCTGTATCTGTTTATCAACATCCCGATTCGACTGAACATTGCACTGTTTAATACGCTGCAATCATCCCTGCTATCTTTTGTGTAGGGAGGCAAGAAGCCACAATGCAGCTGGGATGTGTTGGTGCAACCGTTTGAGCAAGGCGGCTTTGAGTCCCCTGATATGCGGCTCTATTATTTGTGCACTCAGGTGCAGTTTGCGCATTTTTGGTACTTTCTGCAACGGTTCCAGCCGCACATTGCAGTTGAGGCAGACTCGGTGCTCCCGGTGCCGCTGGTGGCGGCTGCATTGTTGGGCGGACATGGCAGCCCGTGGGCCGAAATTAACCGGGTTTGCTGTACTGCATGGATATGGAGGGCCCTAGCAAAAAGGGCGAACTTAGATTACCTCTACGCCCCGGCGTTACCGCTTGCTGCACATCCGGATATTTCCGCTACTCGGGAGCAGGCTGCATTGCGCACTCTGGGAACCACGGGGATTGCAAAGCTGGGTGACCTCTATAAGCAGGGCCAGTTTTGATTGCTCTCAGACATACAGGCAGGGCGGGGTCAAAATATGATGCTGGGGTTCACGTATGTGCGTGTGTGGCAGGCTGTCCGAGCTATATATCCTGACTACCCAGCTGAGCCGAAAACGCTACTAGCACTGCAGGCGGTACTAGCAGGCAACTCACGCACGGGACTGATCACAAAATTATATAATGCTTCCCTGAGGGAGCAGTACCCATTTGACAATCCCTCCTACAATAAATGGAAAGGCTGCACTGATTGCTCAAGGTGGTGGGATTGGGGTCGCCATTACGGACTGTTTACTGTCTCAGATTATCCGCAACATCGGGTTCAAGTAACTTATTTGTGTCGGGTTTTGGGGTGGGGAGGGTGGTGGGTCTGTTTATGTTTTGGAATTGACTTCAACTGTAAAATGCTTGTATTGTCCATTTGTTCCAACTGACTTGATGGGTCCCGGCCGGGGGCTCTGTATTTTCTTGCTGCAAGCTGAACAATAAAAAGATTTAAAAAAAGAAAATACCTTGTTTTAACATATTTTAAATCACTGGCGTTATTCCAGCCACTGTTTCTGGTGCTAAAATTATAAGTTGGTGTTCTACGGAATATAACCTTTGCTTTTATTGTTATTCAAACTGGTTCTACAACTTTGATTAGTCGAATAACTTTCCCTGAAAATCACATATATCTGTGTTTACCATATGTCTCAAATCAGGTGGGAAATCATCCACTGTTCTCACATGACATAACCCTACAGCTGTTTCTTGTCTGGCCATTTTAAATTCAACATCTTAAGCATATGTTTGAAATTCAACACTATCCAGTGAGCGATATTTAGTACAATTTAACTTGCACAAAAGATCCCTTCCTATCAGATTTACAGGACTTGAAGGTCATCCTACAAACTGATGGTTTTCTTCAAATGAACCAATTTTTACAGGCACTTTCTTTGAAACAAGATTAGTAGTTGTTTATTTGTGACACCTCCAACTTGGATCTTCTTTCTCAAGATGTGTAGGGAAGGGACTTCTGCTGTTTTAACAGTGAAACGGGTAGCTCCTGTGTCAATAAGAAATGACACGTTGTGGCCATTAACTTCTCCTTCTACAAATGATCCACTTTGGTCTACCTCTAAGACTGCTCCAAGTCTGTAATCTTCCTCTCTCCTCAGGCACCATCATTGGGAATTTGTTTAATCAAAACTCTGGTTCTCTAATATGGGAAACCGTTGAAATGGTTATGATTTGGACTAGATTGGAATTTGCTCCTGGTACCTGTTTCATATTAAATAAGGGATTCCCCATAGACCCCAGGGACATCAGAGCTTGAGGGACCTACATCATGGGACCTTGTGATTGCATTGGCATCTGCATTTGTGGAGCAGGTCCTTGAACTGGAAGATTTTACATTTGCTTTTGTTTACCCCTTGCATTTGCCCATCACAATTTATCCCCGGCCAGCTCTCCTTGCTGCCAGCTGTATAAGCATCCCGCTTGTGCCAATAGCCGTACACCAAGCCGCTCACAACTTCGCTCTTCCTCCCCGTATTATTCCTCCTCCTCCGTCCCCACTCATCTTGCTTCCTTTTCAGGCTCTTAACCCGTTTTCTTCTAATTTTTCCTCATTTAACTGGCTTTCTTTTCAGTCTCTTAACCTGTTTACTAGGAAACTGGTTTCTGTTTCAGCCAGCTCAACCCTCATCCCATTATACTTTGATTTGGGACTAAAAGGAATTGCAGATGTGGCTGTATTAAAACTATTAGTTTATTGGGTTCGCCTTTGGACTACTTCTGAGATAGGAGACTATAAGGATTCCCTTGGAGAATTATTAAATGACCCAGGGGCCAGGATGCTTCCTTGGGTAAAATTTTATTGCGCATGGATGGGGAACATGGGGCTACAAAGGCTCTGGGCCGACCCTACTGTAATTTGAAAAACAGATTTGAGTGCATTGAAGTCATGCTATTGGGTCTACATTAATGAAGATTATATAAACAATAGCTCAAATGTTTCTGTTCGGAAAGTAGGATCTGCTTCTTATGGTTACCCCCACTTTTTGCTTGATGTAATGCTGTATTTGACTAGTCTGACTGGGATCCTGCTAATCAGGACCCCAGTCTATCCTCTTTCTCCCTAAACTGTTATGCATGTACTTAGGTACACCCCAGATTGGATACTGGGCTACCCTTGTCAGTCCCTAGTATATGGTACACATGTACCCAGGGCATAGATACCCCAGAGGTCTCCCATGGGCTGCAGCATGTATTATGCCACCCATGAGAGATCATTCAAAATGGAACTTCAGGCCTGCCATTGCAGCCTGTGTAAGTCGGTGCATGCACCACTTACTTAAGATATAGGTTTACTATATCTAAGGGAAACTGCACTTAAAACCTATATGTCACCCCTATAGCAGGCCTTTACAATCCTCAGGGCAGGGGGCTTGGTTCTAACTGAGAGGGTGCCGCTGCATGATCAGGACACCCCTGCAGCCACCGGAGTCCATTCTCCCGGGTTGTCAGTGAAGCAGCCATATACTATATATAGAGGGGCATTACGCGCCCGCGTGATTACCATCTTGAAAACAGCTGCTGCAAACAACCCTATCGTGTTTGGTGTCAAACATTTTGGAATCATACGCCCACACCGGTAACCGGTGTGGGCGGTATGATTCCACCCACCAGGAAGGCACTTCGTGGGCTCTCGGTGTCCCGGTACCAGCCTTCTAGCTCTGGACAGCATAAAATGGTTGCTGCCAACCAGAGACACAATTCTGCACTCCTGCTGCTGAGCCAAGCTCGAGCAGGGGAAGGCAGGACAATAGGCATCCTGTCACAGGGAGGTGTGACCACCTCCCAGACAGGGTTTAGTGTATTAGGACTGGGTGGGTGCGCTTGCCAGCAACTGAAAGTCTGCACGAGGGGCACATTTGGTGTGCCTGTGCATAGTCCAGCTCAAACCAGTCCTGGGAGCCATTGGCTCCCGCTCTGGCATGAAACTGGACAAAGGACATGGGAGTAACCTCCCCCCTGTCCAAACACTTCCCTGGGAGGGTCCCCTGAATCTTTCCAACCCTCTCCTGTGGGTACTTAAGGGCTTACCTGGTTGTAGGACCCTAGATTCATCGCCGACGTGATTCAGAACTGAAACCACTGCACTTTGACCGTCTGGGCTCTCTGGAATTCACTGGACTTCATTTGGGCCTGACTTCGTCCCCCTCTCAGCCTGCTGCATTGTCTGTGCCTGTGCACTCTACAGGACCGTGTAGGACCTGTGGAGCATCTAAGACTCCTGAAGATAATCTCCCTTGGAGTGAAGGAGTCACTCCCCTGCATTCGCAGGCACCGCAACACTGCTGACCAGTCTGCTGATCCCAAGCTCCTATGGACTCCAAAAGCTTCAGCAACACAGGAGGTGGGTTTCTAGGTACCTCGAGGCCCGAGCTGCCCTCTCACTGAGATTGAGGACAGTATCCCTCGTGGGGGCTGCAATACCCGAACCCCTGTGCATGGCGTACTTTTGCAAGTGCATGTGCTTGTTGGCAATCCTGTGACAAGTGCATTGGGCCCCAACCTCTGGCAACTTTCCCACAAAGATCTTCACGCACCTCGCACCGTGTGCTCCGTGGCCTGTTGTTCTGTGAAGCTGCTCAAGGTCCTCTCGCGACTCCTGTGCCTCCCACCTGTGGGTCAAATTGAGGGTCATCGTTGTTTTCTTTGGGCTCCCATGATTGCTCTGGCCTTGCCCTGAATCCCCTGCTTGTGTTGAGTCTCCTGGGCCTTGCTGGTCCGAACCGTACACTTCCTTGACTTTCTACGTGGGTTGCTTTTGCCAAGGCTTGTTGGTGCTCCCGCCCGACACCAACCCCTCAGCACTCAACATCCTTTGTAGGACAGCTCGCATCTGGCTCCTGGTGATCCTCAACATCGCCTGGTCACCACAGCTGCAGAGTCAAGGCCACCGTCAACTATCCTGAAGCACCCGACATCGGTGGGCATTCGTCTACCGAGCCCCTGGTCACTCTCAAGTGACCCAGACTCTGTCCCCTCTGCTTTCAGGTACTCCTTGACAAGAATCCATGTTTGGACTCCAACAGACACTTTCTCCTCTTCCAGCAGCGACTCTTCCATGAAGTCCTCCATTGAGTTCGACGGCGGTTTCCGACGCCACTTCACACCTATGCACCCGGCTTCCCTGGGTTAGGTAACTGGGGTACTTTGGGATACATGGGTGGGGTGGCTCTCCAACCTTCTGTCTTCCTCTGAGTTTCCTCGAAGTCAACTGGGAAGGGTCCCTAATCTTAAAAATTCAAACCGTGACTTTCACATAGACTTGTACCGAGCATGCGATCGTGTTCACACACTGCACACACACTCCGTGGGGTCCCTATCTACTCACCTTGGGTGGTTCCTTGGGGTCCCAGCAATTCTACGTCCTTTTGACATTGTCCTGACTTGAGTTGTGGTTCTTATACCACTTTCTTAGTATATGGTTTGGTCCCCACCTGGTGCCCACTGTGTATTAGTGGTATTTACTGTCTTTTCTTTGCTTAAGTATTGTGTGCTTTGTGTCTATCTCTGTGTAGGAGATACTGTAACGTACTAGATAGTGTTATATAATAAATACATATTTTTTATAACTACTGTGTGGTTCTCTTTTCATTTAATCTATACTATAAGATTGCATTCTGGTAAAACAAGCTGCTTTACAGTCCTTCAAGACTAAGCCTGAAGGTTGCGCTCCACAACTACCACTAGGATAGCTTTCTAAGGTTGTCTGAGACCTCTTAAATCACCATAAGGGTTGTCTGGACTGGTGCAAGGTGCCCACTTTAATTAGTGGACATCATATACCGGACCAGCTTCTCACATTGGCTTGCAGCGGTTGGGATTCAAGCCTGCATTGTTTTACCGGATAAACCTTTGTATTGATTAACTGAATGACCACTAGTATTAGGCACATATATTACAAGCTTAGAATAAGTAAGTTCTACTGAACTTGGGGTTGGGCAAGTTAATGGTCTAGCACACCCTTTCGCTAACCTAAGAAAGTTTAGCTCCCACTAGGTTAGGTAGGTGCAACACCACACCACACTTAGTATGTTGACTAAAGGAGATGCCAGTGTCTCTCTGCCTTCTAGATACAGTGAACTTTCGTTCCAAGAACTAAAAGCACTGTGTGCCTCTTGGAAGCTGAAGACAGGGAGGAGTGCCAACACTCAACGCCTGGTAGAGGTGTTACTGTTAGATGACCTCAGGAAGACTACTGGGTCGGATGAACAGGATAGAGCGGGTGGGACAGGGATTCAGGATAGGACAGGAGGGGACCCCCTCTATCACCTAGAATCTAGCCTGGACCAAGGGGAACCTGATGGCTCCCACCTGGACAACTCAGATCTTCAAGAGGAGAATGGAGAAGGCCTTGAGGGCCCCCTCTTCATTCCTCCTGGAAGAGTGCAGAGTTTACCAAGGAGATCTAGATCTCCCTCTGCAGAGTCTAATCACTCAGGACAGTCTGTAGGGACCTCTGTATATAGCAAGAGGGACCACTCTTTTGATAGGGAGTACCAACATCTTGAGCTTAAGAAAGCTAGGCTTAGGCTCAGGCAAGAGCAGTTGGCCCTTGACAAGGAGTCCCTAAAAGTCCAGAGAGCTAGAAAAAAGTTGGGACTGGAGTCCCATGGATGGCAGCAACAGTGTCCCTAGAGTTAATGAACATTCCTTTGATAATAGGAACCTGAGCAAGAATGTCCCTCCCTACCATGTTGGGGATGACATCCATAAATGGATAACTTTAGAGAGGGCCTGTAAAGTTCAGTGGGTCCCTCAAGAGCAGTGGGCAGCTATCTTGTGGCTCTCCTTTGCTGACAAAGGTAGAGCTAAGCTCCTCACTGTTAGAAAAGAGGATGCTGACAATTACTCAGTTTTGAAGAGTGCTCTCATTGATTGGTTTGGCTTAACCACTGAACAGTACAGGATTAAGTTCAGAGACAGCCAGAAGGCACAGAATCAGGACTGGGTAGACTTTGTGGATAGCGCTATAAAGGCTCTGGAAGGCTGGTTGCTTGGCAGCAAAGTACATGATTTTGATGGATTGTATAATTTGATTATGAGGGAGCAGATCTTTAATAATTGCCAAAATCAGTTATTTCATCAGTACCTGGTGGATTCTGATCTGAGTTCTCCCCAAGAATTGGGAAAGAAGGCAGATAAGTAGGTCAGGACCAGGGTGAAACAGAAAACCCAGAACACTGGTGGTGACCAGAAGCAAGATTCTAAAACTCAAGATAAGGGTGGGGACAAGGGTAAAGACAAAAATGAGTCTTCATCCGGGCCCCAAAAGCATGCATATGGGGGGGAGTCACCGTCCAACAAGGGAAAAGGCAAAAAGAAACCGTGGTGTTACTTTTGTAAGGTAAAAACCCATTGGACAAAGGATGCTGATTGTCCAAATGCCAAGGAGACTACTTCTACCACCACTGACCTTAAGGCAACTGCTCCCCCTAGCACAAGTACAAGTGGTGGTACAGGGAACAAGGGATTAGTGGGGTTAACCTTGGGCTCTGAGATGGGTTTTGGCCTCGTCAGAACTCCAGCTCAGGCTGCACTAGTCTGTGATGGTGGCATGGATCTTGCCACCTTGCTTGTCAGTCTCAGTAATCTGGGCAAGTACAGACAGCAGCCTTTGACAAATAGAATAGAGGCAATGGCCTACAGGGAAACAGGGGCCAGTGTCACAATGGTGACAGAGAAACTTGTGTCTCCTGGACAGATCATACTTGGTGAGATGTACCAATTGACCAATGCAAACAATGTTGGGACTGACCATTCCTTGGCAGTTGTTAATTTCAGCTGGGGAGGGGTAACAGGCCCTAATAAAGTTGTAGTTAGCTCAGACCTACCAGTAAATTGTTTGTTGGACAATGATTTGGAGACATCAGCCTGGGTTGATGTGGAATTTAGGACTCATGCAGCAATGCTGGGCATCTCTGCAGATGTGTTTGCTGTGACCAGGTCACAGGCCAAACTGACATCCACTGAACAGGCCATGGATTCAGGAACAATGGACCAGGTGCCTTCCAAGAGAAGGAGCAGGAGGGTTAAGGCTGTGTCTTCCCCCCCAGACTCAAAGTGAGGATCAGTCTCTTGAGGGAGACAATCTTGGTCCCTGTGAAGGAACTGGCCCAGATGAACTTGAACCTCATCAGGTTGAGTTCTTGGGGACAGGTGGCCCTTCCAGGGCAGACTTGAGTTTGGAGTAGCAAACCTGCCTCTCTCTTGAACCCCTAAGACAGCAAGCTGCTGCTGAGGCTGCTGGGAGTATCAGTGGGTCCCAAGGATATATTGGGATGAGGGACTCCTTTACTCAGAAGGTAGAGATCCCAAGCCTGGTGCCACCAGGAGGTTGGTTATACCTCTGAAGTTTGGGGCTTCCTACTCACCTTGGCACATGACATTCCCTTGGCAGGACACCTAGGCCAACGCAAGACTTGGGACAGGCTTGTCCCTCACTTTCACTGGCCTCACATGTCAGAGGACACCAAGGAGTTTTGTCGCTCCTGTACTGCCTGCCTAGCCAGTGGTAAGTCAGATGGTACCACAAAGGCCCCCCTCATACCACTACCAGTGGTGGGGGTTCCCTTTGAGAGGGTTGGGATTCACATAATTGGTCCCATGAACAGCATCTGGGCACAGTTATATTTTAGTGGCTGTGGCCCATGTCACTAGGTACCCAGAAGCAATTCCCCTTAGAACAACCACAGATCCTGTGGTGGCCAGGCCCCTCCTGGGAATTTTTTCCAGAGTGGGTTTCCCTAAAGAGGTCTTAACTGACAGAGGTACAAACTCCATGTCAAGTTACATAACTGCAATGTGGAAGGAGAGTAGAGTGAACTACAAGTTCACCACACCCTATCACGCACAATGCAATCGGTTAGTTGAAAGGTTCAACAAAACCCTCAAGGGCATGATCATGGGACTCCCAGAAAAACTTAGGCGAAAAAGGGATGTTCTTTTGCCCTGCCTTCTCTTTGCCTACAGAGAGCTCCCTCAGAAGGGGGTTTGAACTTCTGTTTGGGCATCCAGTTAGGGGTCCCCTGTGTTTGGTGAAGGAGGGATGGGAGTTACCTCTCAAACCTCCCAAGCAATACATTGTGGACTATGTACTTGATCTCCGCTCCAGGATGGCTGAGTAAATGAAGAAGGCCAGCAAAAACATTGAGGCAAGTCAAGAATTGCAAAAAGCTTGGCATGACCAAAAGGCTGTTCTGACTGTTTCCCAGCCAGGGCAGAAGGCATGGGTGCTGGAGCCTGTGGCCCAAGCAGCTCTCCAAGACAAATGGAGTGGACCTCATACCATAATTGAGCAAAAAGGTGAGGTCACCTATCTGGTGTACCTTGGCACTCCCAGGAGCCCCCACAGGGTGCTCCATGTGAACAGGCTCAAACCTTTTGTGGACAGGGCTGACATGGGCTTGCTCATGGCAACTGATGAGGGACAGGAGGAAGAGAGTGACCCTCTCACAAAACCCTGATGATGGGTCAGTTGATGGTGTAGCTTTGGCAGGCAGCCTCACTGACCAACAGCAGATTGATTGCAGGAGGGTTCTCAATCATTACAGGTACATGTTGTCTCTGACTCCTAGTCAAACCACTTGGTGTACCCATGAAGTGGACACAGGTGAGAGTCTGCCTGTTAAAAATAAGATTTACAGGCAGCCTGACCATGTCAGAGATTGCATCAGGACAGAGGTCCAAAAGATGCTAGAGTTGGGAGTGATTGAGCCCTCAAATAGCCCTTGGGCTAGTCCAGTAGTCTTGGTACCTAAACCTCACACCCAGGGTGGTAAGAGAGAGATGAGGATTTGTGTTGACTACAGGGGACTCAATGCAGTCACTAGGACTGATGCTCATCCAATTCCCAAGGCAGATGAGCTCATTGATACTTTGGCCTCAGCCAAGTTCTTGAGCACATTTGACCTGACTGCTGGCTATTGGCAAATCAGACTAGATGAGAATGCCAAACCAAAAACAGCATTTTCAACCCCTAGAGGGCATTATCAATACATTGCAATGCCCTTTGTTTGAAGAATGCACCTGCCACATTCCAAAGGCTGGTGAATAAAGTTCTCACAGGTCTTGAAGTCTATAGTGCAGCATATCATGATGAAACAGCTGTCTTTAGCTCCACCTGGGAGGATCACTGGTCCACCTGAAGAATGTTTTGGAGGCTCTGCAGAAAGCAGGCCTCACTATCAAGGCTACTAAGTGCCATATAGGGCAGAGCAAAGTTGTATACTTGGGCCACCTCGTGGTTGGAGGCCAGGTTCAACCACTACAGAACAAAATCCAGACCATAATGGACTGGGTTGCTCCAACTACCCAGACTCAGGTCAGAACTTTCTTGGGCCTGACTGGGTATTATAGGAGATTTGTAAAAGGGATATGGGTCTATAGTGACTCCCTTGAATGATCTCACCTCCAAGAAAATGCCCAAGAAAGTTCAGTAGACAGTTAGCTGTCAGAAGGCATTTGATGATCTCAAGCAGGCCATGTGCACTGCTCCCATTCTGCAGAGTCCTGACTACTCCAAGCAATTTATTGTCCAAACAGATGCATCTGAGTTGGAGGTAGGGGCTGCATTGTCACAACTTAGTGCAGAGGGTCAGGATCAACCATTAGCTTTTATCAGCAGAAGGTTGACCCCCAGAGAGAAACGTTGGTCAGCTATAGAGAGGGAGAGGGAGAGGAGAGGAGTTGGCCTAACGGCTAGGGTGGTCAACCTCGAATCTGGGGAACCGGCTTCGCAGTCTCAGGCAATGACGCATGAACATCCTGTGATTGCTGGAGCAAATGTACTTAATCTCCCCATGCCTAACAAAAAATGAATGTGCCTACATGTAACGCAACTGGTGCTTGTGTAAAGCGCTCTGATACCCGATACCTTCGGGTGAAGTTCGCGCTATATAAAACTCAGTAAAAATTTTTTTTTTTTAAAAAGACTCAACTGGGCAAGGTTAGCCTCATCCCCTTATGTTTGGGGTGGGGGGTTGTGTAGGAAAGTAGGAT
Source organism: Calotriton arnoldi (assembly GCA_963921515.1). Classification (NCBI taxonomy): domain Eukaryota; kingdom Metazoa; phylum Chordata; class Amphibia; order Caudata; family Salamandridae; genus Calotriton; species Calotriton arnoldi. The sequence goes on along the minus strand of CAWUFW010004950.1, from coordinate 560,042 downwards.
CTGCTTCTTATGGTTACCCCCACTTTTTGCTTGATGTAATGCTGTTTTTGACTAGTCTGACTGGGATCCTGCTAATCAGGACCCAGTCTATCTGCTTTCTCCCTAAACTATTATGTATGTACTTAGATACACCCCAGATTGGATACTGGGGTACCCTTGTCAGTCCCTAGTATATAGTACACATGTACCCATGGCATAGGTACCCCAGAGGTCTCCCATGGGCTGCAGCATGTATTATGCCACCCATGAGAGACCATTAAAAATTGAACTACAGGCCTGCCATTGGAGCCTGTGTAAGTCGGGGCATGCACCACTTACTTAAGATATAGGTTTACTATATCTAAGGGTCACTGTACTTAAAACCTTTAAGTCACCCCTATAGCAGGCCTTTACAATCCTGAGGGCAGGGTGCTTGGTTCTAAGTGAGAGCTTGCCCCTGCATGAGTAGGACACCCCTGCAGCCTACGGAGTCCATTCTCCCAGGCTGACAGTGAAGCAGACATATACTATATATAGAGGGGCATTACGTGACCCTATCGTGTTTGGTTTCAAACATGTTGGAATCATACCTGATTCCACCCACCAGGAAGGCCCTTTGTGGGCTCTCGGTGTTCCCGGTACCAGCCTTCTAGCTCTGGACAGTACAAAATGGTTGCTGCCGACCAGAGACACATTTCTTCCCAGACACACTTCTTCCAGCAGCGACTCTTCCTCGAAGTCCTCCATTGGGTTCGACCGCAGTTTCCAATGCCACTTCACACCTATGCACCCGGCTTCCCTGGGTTAGGTAACTGGGGTACTTCGGTATCCACGGGTGGGGTAGCTCTCCAACCTTCTGTCTTCCACAGGGTTTCCTCGAAGTCTACTGAGAAGGGTTCCTAATCTTAAAATTCCCATATCCCACCCTACACCTTGGGCCCAAAGAACATCATCTGTGGCATTCCCCAAGGGTCCTCCCTGAACCCAAACCTGTTCAACATGTACATGGCCCCTCTGACCATTCTGGGCAGAGCCTATGGCATGATCATCATCACTTTTGATGACGATATTCAGCTAATTCCCTCCCTATCTTCGGACTCCACTAACACTAAATCCACCTTCCACAAGTGCATGGCCAGCATTGCCAGCTGGATGAGGAACAGGTGCCTCAAACTCCACATTGACAAAACAGAGATACTCATCTTCAGGAGCAACACCTCCCCATGGAACAACTCCTGGTGGCCAACCGAACTTGGCCCCTCACCCACACCCACAGAACCCTCATGGAACCTTTGTATCATACTTGACAGCAAGCTCACTATGTAATAACAGATAAATGCCCTCTCATCTTCCTGCTTCCTCACTCTACGCATGCTCAGGATGATCTTCAAGTGGCTCCCCATCAGCACTAGACACACCATCACCCAGGCCCTCATCACCAGTCACCTAGAAAACGACAACTCCCTCTACATAGGTATCACCACATGACTCCTAAACAGACTCCAGACCATCAAAACGCAGCAGCCGGGCTCATACTCGATCTTCCAAGGTGGACCCACATCACCCGTCACCTCAAATATCTGCATTGGCTCCCCATCAGCAAACCATGCCATTCAAACTGCATGCCCATGCCTACAGGGCACTGCACAACAAGGGACTGGCCTACCTCAAACACAGAGTGAATTACCACCAACTTGTCAGACATATATGCTCTGCTTCCCTCTCCTTAGCCCATGCGCCCGCAACCATAGAAGCAGAAGTGGTGAATGTGCCTTCTCTCACTTGGCTACAAAATCCTGGAAAAGCTTCCCCTTCACCTTTCATCAACCTCCACGTTGCAGGATTTCAGGAAAGCCTAAAAACCTGATAACTCAACTAATGTCTCTCAGTAGCTGCACCCCCCTTCCCCCCCCAGCGCCTGTATATCCTCACGGGTAATAAGCAGCACTAAACAAATCCTGTTTTATTGATTGAGTGGCTCGATTTGGATTCTGTGTACATTCTTCCAATGCCAGAGGCTGTCACAATAATGACAATGAGTTATTTTCTTCAACCTTGCAATATCTATTCCTGAATTCGCATCAACCAAAACACTTTGACCTCTACCCTGTGAAATACCAACTCAACCTTGTGCCATTTGACCTCTAGCCTGTAAACCAACACCTTGCATTTCACCAACATTTTCTCCATATATGAATAATTCTGAAACCCTTTTAGAGCCAACTTTGTCTGTGCGAGCTTAACCTCTCCTTATGTCTTTTCTGCTTTATTTCCTTCTCATCAGTACAGTATTTTCCATACCTCAGGATCTCATCTAAAGATTTTGTCTGCCAACAAATCACATTCTTTTGTATGCGCATACTGATCTCTGGTTGTCACCCAAAAACAAACTGTAACACAAAACTCGGCATATCTCCCTTTTCAGGATTTTCTTGTCTGTTGTATATACCTGCAACAATCGTTCATAATGAGCATGCACTGATTCTTTATCTTCTTTTGTAGTTCTATTAATCTTTAACCAATCAATATCGCTTGCTGGAACTTTTCCTTTCAAAAAGGTAATCAGCTCATCATATTTAGTCATTACCACAGGTGAAGGTGAATGAGTATAAGCACCCCTTGGAGGTTCAGAACATGGCCATTGCACAACTATCTTGGTTTCGTCCGACAGATCACTCAGTACCACAATATCAAAGAAAGTATTCAAATCTGTCCACAAAAAATACAAACTTTTTACAAATCTGTCAACTTGTGTATAACGCTGTGCATGATTTACTCTCAACTTTGGAAAATTGTTTGTAAATGTTACAAGATCTCCCCTACTCCACGGAACAGAACAAACCCTCTTCTTGGTGGTTCCCTCATAGGAAATGTTAAAGCTTCATCTTCATCTGGGGGTACTGGCAGTGGCTTACCATTTGTTTCAGTGGTTTCTTTTTCTTTACCTGTTTCTTTGCCCGCTTACTCTTTAACCTGTCAAGATCACTTCATTTTTCTGGATGCATTTGACTAATTCTGCACTGTGTGATCTCATCCCTGAAGATCTCATTGTCAGAACAGCTTCATCATCTAGCTGTGTCCTAAAGCTTTTCTGTATGGGGACACCTCATATTTTCTCTCCAATTCAGTCGATTTATCATGAGTGGCAGCCGCATGTCTTGTAGTTTCTTTACTTAAATATATCAGTTAATTTTCTTGATGTTAATTAAGATGTGAAATATCTAAGCACCCTCTAATAATCTCTTCTAATTCAACCTTCAATTTAGGCACATCAATTGTCTCACCTTTTCCTGGCTAGTAGACAGTCTCTCTGTTTCTCCTACTCTCTTATTCTCTGAGGTCTCCTCAATCCATGGAGGTAAAATCCCATCATCAAATGATCCTGTTTCTCTCTGTGCAATGGGTGATTTGAAAAACAATTCTCCTTCCTTCTCTCAATGATTGGGCATTTAGTGAAGGTGTCCAGGCAACAATCTGTGAATTCTGAGATGTTGGGATAAACCCTGTTGCAGTCACTCCTCCTACAGCACTTTGAGCAACAGTGTTAAGAACAATATTTACTGGAGCAGTAACAACTGGAACTGCCAATGTCTGTGCTTTTACAACTTGTGATACTGGGGCAGGAACATTCATATACGAAGCAGTGACACTTGGAGTAATTACAGTAAGAGATGTAATTATATATACCTATTAATATAATATTATTATTATTATAATAAGAGCTGCTTCACTAGGTGCAGGAACAGTCAGAAGTGCTGGAAGTGGTCTCTCAATCTGAATTGTACTTAGATCAACAGAGGCTGTAGCCACCATAGCACTAGTGGTTGTAACACTATCTCTATTTGTTGTAGGAGCCACATATGGAGGTGGACGATAGGACAACAAAGCTTATAAAATGCCATCCCCTGAATGACTATCAGTGTCTGTTTTTTCCTTTGGTTTTCCTTCTGTTTGTTCTGTTTATAATTCCGTACACATCAATTTCTTCCTCCAATTCTGTGCCAACCTTTCTTTCACAAACCTATCACAGTTTACTTCTTGATGACTCATCAACCAATCTCAGCGTGGCCCTTCACAAAAAGTGACCTATCTCAGCGTGGCACAATATGACATAACTCTCTACTGCATGCAGCGGTTCACCCTCCTTTACAATTTTCTAATACACAAATTCTACAACTCTAAGCAAACAAAATATAACTTTTGTCTGTTCCACTAAAGAATTTAAAGTAAACCATTAAACAAGAAACAATCACAGATGAGTTTTAATACCTTCCAACTCTACAACAGACACATATGAAGGAGATCTCAACCAGCGGTAAATCACCCCTTTGCACAATTGGTTCCACTAACACCAATCAATATTAGTACAATCACAACAAATCATTATGGCCCCTATCTCAGTTGTGCAGTGAATGTTACATCATGAATCTGCACCTCAAATTGTGTGTAGACAATTAACACCTTTTATTTTTCAACTTATCCACGGATCTTAGACTACTTCAAGTTGGATAACAACTTCAGCTGTTCAACATCTAAGCATAAACACCACTATTTCACAAGACACAAAACACATAATCTCAACATAAGGAAGTAATCACAAAAATACAATGGTGAATCATAACCCTATTGATACTCACACCTCAACTACTGCAACCATCTTCAAAACCACCACTCCTTCTATCTTAGAGTTCGGGCTTTGGGCATAAAGGACATGGGCAATTCTAGACTGGGGTAACTTAATTCAGCTCCTTTATCTCGTGACACAATTTAAAGGACATTGACAATTTTAGATTGGGTAAAGTAATTCAGTTCCTGTCTCTCATGACACAGACCATCCTCTGGCTACCACTTGAGGGAGCAGAGTTTTATATATATGTCTCCATGTGTAATCATTGAATAACACTTGCGACTGGTTGTTTGGACCTTTGTTCGTCAACTAAAAGAAATGAGGAGCAATCAGCTACAAAACCAATGAATTATAACGGCTATATATTTCAATCAATAAAGAGAGTTAGCATATGTTAAAAAGGGTTTCATTTTCAAATCTTTTAGTTTTTCATCTATTTATTCACTAGCCATTAATCCTTAGATTGCAGCATTAAAAATCAATTGATATTTGGTTATAAAATAGAACACAATGTTGGCTAAAATCATAATCAAAATAGTAATAATATAACAAGCGTATTCCATAAATAAAATTGAGATTAAGAGAGAAAAGGTGTCAGTGCAGAAACCCAATGAAGAGTTCCAATAAGAGAGAGATCAATGCACAAGCATAAAGCTTTTGCAAATCAGACTGGGAATTTTTTGCAGTCATAAATCATCATACATGTATAATTAGGCTAAGCAACCTCTCATGTAGAGAAGTCTAGAAGATCAGGGAGGAGTCTCCAGCCAGAAAGTTGGGGAAAGAATCTGCCCTACTCTAGGAACACGCACTAATGTAAACACACAAATTCTATGTTGCAACATTTCTTCATCCACCAATTGAATATCAGCAACTCCTTGGAATAAGCAAACTCCCAGTTTTCTCATCAGAATATAATAGATTTTCAGAATTTTTTTCTTGGAAAGTCACTGTGTTGTTTTCTTGTGGTCCATAACTTCTTCCCACGAATCATTCTTCCTGTCTTTTCATCTCCTCTCAGCGAGATGCCTTACTATTAGTTGCCTAATACAAAATAAGTGTCTATTCACTAACAGTAGGCTTCTGAAGTTGCAACATCTGCAGCAAAGAGAAGAAAAACATCTTGCACAAACAGCTATTCAATATGAAAAACAGGCCTTTCCATGTTATTGCATTATTTTCCATTCAACATGGCATCAACAGTTAGGGTAACTTGAAATAGCACTTTGACTATGTGCAGGCTTATAACATTTAAGTATGGTTATCTACTATGAATTTTTTATTTAGCATTTGTTTTATTTAAATGTAATATTATTCACATTATTAATAAAGTGTTTTAACAGTAGATACAAGTTCCTGCAGCAATACTTAAAGAAAAGAAAATACTTTTATTATTGCTATGCTTTTGGCTTTTGCATTTAATTTCTGATATTGTATATTATCTCTGATTGGAATGAAACCTGATAGGCTCTGAGAGCTGTAACACAATTAGTGTTGATAGAACAATTCTGAATAACACTCTGAGCTATTATATGTTGTTTGCTAAAGAGAGCTACCTTTAATATTAAATGATAACGTTCTGTGGTTCTGATGATTGTCAAGTTAACCAATAACTAATATGAAAAGCATTCTTCATTAATAGCACATACTTTGTCTAAACAACTAACAAGCACATACTCATTCAAAACAATACTTGAGTACCACATGTGTTGTAATTAAGATATAAAGTCTGTGCGAGATGAGGTGCCTCCAACACCGCTTGTAGAAACAAATTAGCTGCAATAAAGAATTTGTAATGTTAATGGGTGACTCATAACTAACAAGTAAAAAGTAGTGTTTGTAATTCTGATAGATGACTCCTTCGAACAAACAAACAAGTAAAAAAAAATCACAGGCTTAATGAAAAATTCCTGGACTAATGTTCAATTGCAAAGTCTATTCTGTTTTACACGAGTGCTGGTGCAGTACTTTACGGAATCCTGGGTTTTCTTTTATTGACTTTCAAAGAGTAACAGACTGCAAGGTATCCAAACTTCTGAACAACAAGTCCTGGATGCAGCAACTATATATCCCGATTGCCTGGAGAGAACACTATGGAGCACATGGAACTTTTTCTCCATACAAGATGGCTATCACCATGTGTAAGCCTTGAGGAGCTCCAGTGGCTCCATGGTACATGTATGTATTTAGCTTAATATGTCCATCTGAAAAGTGAAGCCTCTTTCTAGGTGGGGCGACACTTTATGTACCTTTCCATTGTCTTCTGCTCCCGAAGAATCATATGTCTAGGAGATTCAGAGTAGTACATCTCTGCGAGGGACTGGCGCACAGCGGTAGGCACATCCTGCACATCCTGACATAATCATAGTGGAAATGTCACATTTTAACTAAGAGAGAGACCTGCTGGCTTTTAAGTGAGGAACACAAAAAGGTGTCAAAAGACAATTGCCAAATCACCCATCATAGCCAGGGATGTGATACATTGAAGAACATTTGACAGACAAACTAGTAAAAGTGAGCCAGGTAGTGAATAGTGATTCAAAGCCATGATACAATTTAAACTTTAATTTGAAGTCAAGTCAAGTTAGTTTTTATTTCGATCGTAAGAAATCATTAAAGACACATATAACACATTACAATATAAAAGCACAAGTAGCAAACACATAAATAGTTCATTAAAATGCCAATATAAGAGCAATCAGTTTAAAAAAACTTAAAATCATTTAACAATCTATTGCACATATCTCATAAACTGTGAAGCACGCGCATGTGTATGTTGGACTGCCCTGTTCAATCTATTCTTCTTCCTAATATTAATCTAGAATCGAACTTTATGTATCCTGGACGACAGCATTAGCACTTTTGGTATTTAACTTCTTCATATTATTTCTACGTCTGCCCCACATCCAACTTAAAAACCTTTCCAGAGCTATTACCAAGGTTTCTTGTATGTTAGTCTTCAAAATGCGATAGGCTATAGTGCTTGATCTTGTGCCCAGGTTTGAACAGATAGGTTTAAGCCATTTCACTCTGGGATTTTTGTAGGCCGAACACACAAACAAAATATGCAGGATGGTCTCGTCCATCAATTGACAGGAGGGACATATGATATCATTCGCATTCTGCCATTTCATCCTAAATGCATTTATCGGGAGTGGGCCTACTCTAAATTGGTGGAACAGTTTCCTATTGCATGACTTTGTGATAAAATTCCAGTAGGGCTCAAACTGTGGTTCATATTTGTGTTCCAGAAAGGCTCCGGTAAGGGCGGAATGGTCGCAATTTGACAAACTTTTTTGTTTGACCATATTCCAATACGCCACCTTGTACTCAGTTTTAGATGGAAACCGATTGCCCTCTGGATCCTCCCACAGATGACGAAGCCCCATATCTACTAGTGCACCTTTAATATTTTGTAACTATTTGATTTTACAGGACAAATCTGCTTCTCTTACAAATTTTAGTGCACTGGCGTAGGGTAACAGCTCCGGGGTAGACCAAATCCTTCTCCAATGTGCTAGGGGTCTGAACCGAGCCATTTCTTCGATTCCATAACAGCCCAGATCCAGGTAAAGAGGTTTGAGGGGGGTGGATTGGGGTAATCCTACCATGTTGCGTAGAAACTTATTTTGTGCAATGGTTAGAGGTGTGATTTTTTCGAAACCCCAAAGCTCCGCACCATATAAAACCGAAGCCCTGATTTTAGCATTATAAATAGATAAAACGGGGCCAACTGGCTTGGTTTGCGAGAGCTTGTGCTCTTTTTAGAGGACCCCTGCTAATTGAGCATGCCTGAGAGCTAGAATATCAATCTGAGGTTTCCAATTTAACCTCTTTCCTAATGTGACACCCAAATAAGTGAAAACATCCGTTTGTTCCAACTGGGCATTGTTCATCCACACCCTCCCTTTCACCACTTTGTGTTTGTTCAAGACCATGAACTTGGTTTTATCAACGTTTACTACCAGCTCATGCTCTTTGCAGAAGACCTCGAATCTGTCAAGGGCTCGTTGTAATCCCTTTTGGGTCTTAGACAGAATCAGTGTGTCATCTGCAAACATTAGCAATGGCACCTTTGCGCCAGCAAGTGATGGGGCGTCAGTAGGGTAGATTGTAAAATAACTAACAACCCTGTTAATAAATAGTGAGAAAAGGGTAGGGGCCAATACACACCCTTGTCTAACCCCTTTGGTTACGGGGAACCTTTCTGTTACCTTCCCCTGTGTTCCCCAACGAACTTGTGCAAAATGATGTTCATGCAGTTTAATAATCAGAACAAGGAGCGCCACTGGCATTCCCGATTCTTTCAAAACTTGCCACAACTTATTACGGGGGACCAAGTCGAACGCAGACCTAAGATCTACAAAAGCCGAGTACAAGGTTCCCTCCCGCAATAGTTACGGTGTGCCAGTAGATCAGCATAAATCTAAAAACTTGATCTATGGTGCTAACGTGAGGGCGGAAGCCAGCTTGTAGGGAAGACAAGATTTCAAATTCGTCTATCCAAATGTGGATTCTGCTCAATAGGAACCGGGCGATGATTTTTTGGATGGAATCTATTAAGCTTATAGGCCTATAATTGCTCGGTCTTGAGCGGTCCCCCTTTTTATAAATCGGAATGATTTCCGCACCGCGCCATGATTCTGGGACTGGGGCCCCACTGGCAATTGCGTTGGCGAGTATTTGAATATACTTAATCCAATTTGCTCTGTCAAACTTAAATAAATCAGCTGGAATGCAGTCGGGACCAGGAGCACGGCCCCTGGGGATCGCATCCATAGCAGATTCAACCTCCCCTGTCCCAAAGATTTAGGTAGTTTCAACGACTAGAGTGGAACGAAAATCAGAGCTGGCTTTAGTGGCAGAAAACTGAGCCTGAAAAAAAGAAACCCACTGCTCGGGGCCAACATTATTATCCGGGGTTTGTCTGATTTCACCACTGCCCCATTTTAGTATTTGCCAAAATGTCTGCATGTTGTTGCAATTACATGCATCCAGAAGATCATTCCACCTCTTTTCGTCGAACTCCCTTTTAGCTGCAGTTTGGGAATTTTTGTACAATTTTCGTGCAGTTTTAATCTCATCCCTTGTTTTGAATCTTATGGCTTTTGACACATTTTTATAAGCATCTCTGCAGCTTTTGTTGTACCAATTAGCATGTTGGGCAATTCCTCGATTGATAGTTTTTTTGTCTTAAGAAGGGAGTTTTTGAGTTTGGCAAAAAGCTCTTCATGCGCCTGAATAATTGCTCCCTTGTTATCATCCGTATTTTCTAAGGAGGAAATAACTATTATGGTGTCTTCCACTGCATGTTTCATCTCTGCTAGGACACTTTCCTTTTCTACTAGATTTGACCACTTTACCCTTCTCATATCGTTAGTGGTGAATACATCGGCAGTTATAATCTCAATTGCTTGGGACTGGGTTTCTGGCCCCCTTAGCTTCAAGGATAACATTAGTGGGTCATGGTCACTCTCGGTTCTCCTCTGGATCATCATATCAATTAGACTCGCCATAGCTCCAAGTTGATGAGAAAGTAGTCTATCCGACTACTTCTCATCCCATTACGAAAAGTAGGTTGGCCCATGCTATCTGATAGTAATCTCCCATTTGTAGCCCTGAGACCCCTCGCCAGGCACAAACTTTTTAATTGGAGTGCTGCCTCCGTCCATTTTTTTATAGGAGAAATGGTTAGTGAAGGGATACCCCATTGGGAGTCCTCATCACTACTAAGACCACCATCCTCATAGTCTAAGGGCTCAAAGGTGGTATTAAAGTCAACTGCTATAACCATATTTACTTTCCCTCTGTAGGTATCTATGAGGGAATCTAACAAAGCGACTGTATTGGAAAACTTGCCACCTGGGATCCCTCTAGCATATATGTTTATTATTAGTGTGTCTGGATCGAATTTGGAGCATAAACGGATAGCCAAAATGTCAGGGCTATCCGTTTTTATATCTTCCACCCGATAGCCTAAGTCTTGTCTGACCCATAGGGAGAGCCCACCAGAAGGTCGTCCCTTGTGACAATTTGTGGCCAATTTGTCAAAATTCAGGTAACCTGGCCGAAAAATAAAACTCAAAGCCCAGGTTTCCTGAAAAGCCCAGATGTCATGGCTCTCTATAAAGGACGACCATTCTGCAGACGATGTCTTTGAGAGTAGGCCAGCTATATTCCAGGAAGCTATGGCAAGTATACTGCTTTTCTGATCCCTGTTGGAGTTAGCTCCACCTGCAACAGTTGGATCCCGAATTATTGTTGTGTCTATGTCATCCCTTCCGAAAACTTCCCCATCTACATTTTCCATGTATGGGGAAGTTGACTGTAGACATCAGTTCACCTTATCCAAGGTGGACCCCTCTACTCTATTGTGGGAGGCATTTGAACATGAGTTTCCTTCACTATAGGCTGGGGGGTTGTACTTCAGCTGAATATTTGTTGGTATCAGATGGAATGTCCTTAGATCAAAAGAGACTAGCTGGTCTACAAGGTCTGGTGTTTGTAACTTGAGACAGACATAGTCGGTGCTCGCCCCCCTGGACACACATCTCTTTGCTGAGAGGATATCTTCACTGATGATTGAGCGACATTTCCTCTTATGGCGTAGCCAGTGGACACTCTTATTGATCAAAGACTCTTCACTTTCCCTTGTAGTAGTTGGATGTAGTTTGGGGACATTAATCAAAAAGATTTCTGCATTTCTAGGGCCAGTTCTAGGGAGATTTAATGGGCCATTGCCCATGTGAGAAGTGGAGCCTATGGCCCTAGGAGCGGTGGAAGCTATAGAATTGTTAGAGCCATCCTTCCTAAGCTGCATGATCAAGTCGGTAAAATCAGAATTGACTGTGTGAGTTCCTAGCCGTGAATCGCCATTATATCGACGGTGCCTCTCATCCACGGTAAGGTGTGAGCCTGCATGACTAACTGCATACCCGTCGCTGCAATTTACTTGACTATCAGTTGTCTTCCCTCGGGATGCCGTGATCGAACTCAATGTGCTGGGGGCATTAGCTTTTGTCTGGACATTCAAGGTGTCTATTAGTTTATCAACCAAAGCTTTGAGGGTACCAATTAATTCAGTCAACATTAATGTCATAGGCCCAAATTGCACAGTAGGCAGTCCTGAGTTAAGGCAAGTGCATACATCAGCTGGGATTTTTTCCCCGGCTACCTTGGTGTTATCTACATGGTCATTTGTACTAGGGAGTATATTCTCATCCTCCACGTCGCTCATCAAGGGGGCATACCTATTACTACACACTAGAATCTCTAAGAGAGGGGTGGGTGCTTTCTCGCTTTGCAGGGAGGATGTTCTTTGGTCATTCAGACCTGCAGGCTCCTCGATCTGTAATACAGCGGCTCTGTGCTTATGAGTGAACATGTTAGGAATAGATTTACCATTCGAACGATGCTCTGGGCTCTTTATCAGTTAACCAACAAAGTTATCTTTGTCGATAGCCAGGGGGTGCTTAAGATCTGCTCGCAGTCATTGATGATATTATCTATGCGTGTCATAACGCTATTATTATTTTGAAGCAGGAGTGATTTTCCCGTTTTTGGGCTTTTAACCTTTCTCGCCACTCCCCCTATGGTTTCGGTAGCTTTCCTTTTCCCCATAGTGAGGATTGGCTCAGAACACAAGAGTAAAAGCGGATCCTAGTACAGCATTAAAATACAAAAGTCTCTCCACTACTAGCTATCATAGGCTGCACAAAATCCGGCTAAACAATAATGCAAACAGCAAAGAGTACTCTTTTTGTCCAATCGGGTTACCAAGCCTCACACACAAAACAGCTAGGAACCAAATAATCAAGCATTAGGTTGTAGTTGTGCAATCAATACCTCAAAGTGTCCTCAGTCCTCACCACATGTTAAAGGAGTGGCCCTGCCCTGCCACTTCCTGACGCTGACGGCCGCAGACGGACCCGCCCTTGGCCCGGGCTTTGCCCGGGCGCGTCCCGCGCAGCGGGAGCCCTACCGGGAATTTATGCGCCGGCTGGCACGGGAGTGATGCGCGGCTCCTGCCGCGGTTCTCGCGTTGCCCCCTGGTGCTTGTGGTCCCGGTAGGTGGCGGTGATGGCAGCAGCCCAACAACAAGGATGAGAGCAAACAAGGGCGTCCCTTTAATTTCCACAGTGGGCCTTTTTCAAAATAACTGAGCATGTCTAAACCCAAAGGTTAGAAACTAACATCAGTGTAGATTTATTCATTTTTTGAATGTTGTGGTTTCCCAAGTTAAGCCTGCAAACCTTTAACAGTCATAGATTCTCAGCTATAATCCTTGAAACCATTTGTGAATTTGCGATTGTGATTAATAAGAGGCATTTGCTCCTGTGCACTTATGTAAAGAGCACAATAGAACGTGAGGACATACCATTGCATTTGGGCATTGCAATTTCTTTAATATATTTTTGCACAATGGGGAAATTAGTTGTTCCTGTGAAGAAACCATTTATCTGTGCATTCACTCATTTTTGGACTGTTTCAATCTCATTCCCAGCGTGGACAGAAATATACACTTGCTTTTTACATGAGTAATTCTCCAATCTTTTACAGGGTGGAAATAGGTCAGATAGAATTTTGTGAAAACCCACAAATGAGAATGTTGCTGGGTGTGCAGAACAAATGCAAGCAAGGACCTGTGTACTCAGATGTGGGTGCCATGCTCACTGTGTCACAGGGACTAAGCTGTATTGTATTGGGATCCATCATTTTTTTGTATTCTTTATTTTGGCACCGCCAGTGGGACGGGTATATTTCCTGCCATTCATCCCGTACACACTGGGTCAATGGGACCAAGCTGTTCCCAGCTGATGAACCCATAACTAGGGCAAAACCGGCACCTTTGTTGCTTGTTATCCAGCTTAGGGAGGACCTGGCATGGCAGTTCAGGCTGAACTGCTCCCATGAGGAGCAGGGTCAAGACTGATTTGCATATGGCTGGGTCCAAACAGAGGTGGCATGGTTATCAAAAGATCGATGGGTTGGGATGATACCTAGAGCAATTGCCAGTGGTTAGACAAATTGCAAGTATTCTTCGCATCACCTTTTGTGTGTTTCATATGCCCTGAATGCATCCAGGGCAGACCAGAACCATACTCCAAACTGAGGTGACATGGTGTGTGAAATAACGATGGATTGGAATGTGTCCCGAGTAATTACCAGTGGCTGCGATTAATTCAAGCATTCCATCCATAACTTTTTTGTATACTTTAGTGTGTTGCCCTAAGTGGGATGAGTATACCCAGACGTGCGTCCCGTGTGCACTGTGTCACTGGAACCAAGCTAGACACGGCTGATGAGCCCACAACTAGGGGGAAAACAGTTCTGGGTTTCTTGTGTTACGGTTTAGGAAGGACCTTGCTTGGCAGTTTGGACTGGACTGTTACAACTGGAGCATGGTCAACACTGATTTGCATATAACTGGGTCCAAACTGATGTGACATAGTATGTAAAATAACAATAGATTTAGAAGCGGCCTAAGTAATTACCAGTGACTGAGATTAATTCAAACATTCCATCAATCACTTTTCTGTATAATTCAGGGCTTAGTCACACTGTGATAAAAAATGGACCTGTGTGCCCCTTTGTTTAGCTGGCCACCTGTTTTCAGAATGGGATGTTGTGCAGCGGTCTTAGATATGTAAGTTATGTTTAAGAATAACATGTAGAGCCTATATCTGATGCAATTGAATATATGGTAACAAAATAAGGCTGATGCTGTGCCTTCTGTAATGAAAAAATTTAGGTATTCTAAATACCTATCAGATGGAATCTTGCTACAAAGTAACTTACTCTAATGCTATAGATGACCAAGAAGCAACAACATTTATTTGCTGGTATATTTGGAAGGGTAGCTCTTCAAATATTGTCCAATATAGGAAGCTCATAAGGTATTTTACACTGTGTTCTTTTTTAAAGGTATTGATGATAATCAAAGGGAGTTTACCAGCTTATTAGCATAGTATAATTTAGATGTTGTTATTATGAATGGTGTTAGACAAGATGGATGTAAAACTGTAAAAACGTAAAGACTGAACATACATAGTTGGTAAAAAGACCCAAGCTGACCAATAATACCAAAATAGAGTAGGCTCTTTTTCAAAGTATTTTGTATCACCTGGAATCCCTTCCCATCAGGTAGTGTTTTGTATTCCTCTCTGACTTAACTAGGATCAAGTAACTCTTTGGTAGGAATAAGCAAGAAACCAATGCAGAACTAGAAATCAAGATGGCAAAACTCTCCAGTGCTACAGTGTACTTGCCTCTTGTGCTGAGATAGGCTGGAATGAAAGAAAGCCAAACACAGAGGAAGGCAAACATACTGAAAGTGATGATTTGAGCCTCATTAAAGCTGTCTGGCAGTTTTCTGGCCAAAAATGCAACTATGAAACTGACAAAGGCTAGAAGCCCAAGATAGCCCAACATGCACCAGAAAGCAAGCGGTGATCCCTCATTGCATTCAATAATTAATTTTCCAGGCTGTGTGTGAGTATTGTATTCAGAAAATGGAGGAGAGAAAATTAGCCATAACACACAAAGCAACGTCTGAAAAAATGTACAGAGACCAATAATTATGTATGAAAAATGAGGTCCAATCCATTTCTTTAAGTCACTATTAGGTTTGGTGGCCCTGAAGGCGATCACCACCATTAATGTTTTGGCCAAGATGCAGGAGACACAGAGAGTAAATGATATTCCAAAGGCCACCTGGCGGACAAGGCATTTCTCTGAAGTAGGGTAGCCAATGAAAGCCAATGCGGAAAGAAAGGTCAGTGCAAGAGACAGGAGCAGGAGGTAGCTGAGGCTGCGGTTGTTGGCTTTGACAATTGGTGTGTTCCTGTAATAGAGGAAGAGTCCTAGGATTGCAATAGGAATAAGTGATAGTAAAATGCTAGTTATGCCCAAGATGGCTCCTAGAGCTTCTTCATAAGCAAGGAACTCAATGGACTTCAGCATGCAGTGATCCTGTCTGACATTAGGCCATTGATCAGAAGGGCACTTTAAACATTCTGTAGAACCTGAAAAAGGTAAATTGAGAAAATAAATAAGTTGAACGTTCTATTCATGTATTTTGTATACTTTATGTATGCTGTTTTTAGGTAAGTTGTAAGTCTACTCTTTGATTTACCAGATTGGTTAGAAATCTCCCCTGCTGGACACACAACACACTGGAAGCAACATGTGGGCTCTCCTTGTTTAGCAGACTTCCTAAATCCAAGCAGACAGCTGGAACTGCACACAGAAATTGGAACCTATGACAGCAAAGGTAAAAGATCATGGAATACTCCCCTCATCCTCCTCCTGTAGGTGGTATGTATTACCTCATTATGTGCAGGAACTAAGCCCAGGAAGAAGGCAGCATCTGCACAAATGTATATCAGTTTATATTGTAAAACTAGGATGTTAAAGAAACATGAAAGGATGCAGTGATTCTGGGACTCTCTCCAAAGCAATGGTTGATGTGGAAAGAATATTTTATTGAGTTTCTTACCTCAGTCTTTCCTTTCCACTTAAGTGCACTGGCGTTGATATTGAGGCTCTCCTCTGATAGGGCTCTGTTAGTATAATGGCCCACCAGCCTGTGCTGCATTGTACCATCTTCTACTATCTGCCAGTGTACAATGTCATAATGGGGTAAGACGTTGCCAGAAGCATCAAAAGTTATTTGTTTTTCATCTGTATGCTTTAAGTTCTTGATATAGTGGAGAAGCTGGGAAAGGTGAATTGAAGACAGTATTACATTAGTACTATTTGGGTAGGCAGTAATATGTTAGAAATAGAGTGATGAGTAATTCAACACATTCTATGCTGACATTTTATGTGCAGATACACAATTGAGATATGTCAGGGAAAGAATTAAAGTTTTAATTTGCAATGTTTATGCTTTTGGCTAGAGTCTAAATTGACCTTTTGGTCAGGATCAGTCAATATGGTCAATTTTAAGCAAGGATACTCAGACACAGAGATATAGATAATATATGTAAAGAATTGTATCTGGACATTTGTACTACAAATAATATACACACAGATAATGATAGTCAAGAGCTTTTAAATTTCAGTTTTAGTTGAATTGGATGCATTGAGCCAAGACGAAATTAGCATTCTGGGCCAACTCCAATAGAGCAAGCATAATGTTTGTTCTCAAATGTGTTGTTAGGATACCCAAGAACATTGTGAGAACCATCTTGTTTGAAGTTAGCAAAGGGTTTGCAGTGCGTTAACGCCCCAAGGAGTAGAAAGTCTGTAGACTGTACTTGTACATTTTAATAAAGAAAATTACACTAGAATGATAATAATCCGATCAGTAGAACTGGAGATATGCATTTTAAAAGTTTTTTTTAAATGAAAATAGTTCCTAAAAGCACAAAGTGCCACTTGCAGTCACCCGGTCGCGCTAGACCAGGGCAAAGCCACAAGTTTAGGCCGACCATGATGGAGTGTGGGTCTGATACAGGGGCCATGTTTGTCCCACTGAAGAGTTACCTTCTCCTGTCTGCATGAGGAGCTGCCGTTTCCATTGGCAAGGGCCATGATTAGGTCATTGTTAGTGCAAGGAGCAGGTTGCGCATCTCAGACGGTTGCTGTTTTGGGTAGAGGAGACAGTCTCTAGAGCCTTAAGTTCATCGTCCCCGCAGGTTGTCGATGTCGGTGTGACGTGCGAGTCTCGCTGCAGCTTTGCATTGCCGGTCATCATGGGTGGTCATTTTGTGGAGCGAAGAGACTGCTTCACTGTCGGAAGGAGCCCAAAACATCTGTATTTTCACCTTGAGTTCTGGAGGAGTATACTCTGATTCCAGCCAAGGGTCCAGGACCTAAGTTGCACCTTTTGCGGATCAGGATTCATCCAAGCAGAGGCCAGTAGAAGGGCTAAATTGATAATTTCAATGGGGTAACCCAGTAATGCGCAGAACCTGGGGATAAGTACGGTATATGAACAGTGGTTCTGCCACCTTAAAACTTATCTTTTCTGTCCCCCTGAGGATGGGACTCTCAACATACAATACAAGAAACAGTGCTCATGCCTGGCAAGTTAAACTATGAATAAGGTTACTTGAACAATCCTGCACCCGGAGTATTGTTGACTCCTTTAAGGACATAACAACTGTGGTTACATATTGTATGTAGGTATGGAATGGTTTTCCTACAATAACACGTCACTTATATAGGTTTGGATCAAATCTGCCTCTATTTGGACTTTTCCCAACTGTACAGTGACTGGGATGTAGCCTGTTGATATGTCCTATGACATTTACATTTATGGAGCAGTATGTTTATCCATACATCAATACACTGATACGGGACTCATGCCTGGTTAAGTAAGCTAGGATTAGGGTCTCCTCGGTCTCAATAGATCAGATTTGTCCCTTACAGACAAAATGTTTATCACTGTAGTAATTTTTAGATTTTTTATCTTTTTTCAATAATTCCTGATTGTTCTTGAGGGATGTTCCAACACCCCGTTTTCCTCCAAGGTGGATCGACTATCCCAAGTGGATTCGGATTGCCCCTACTAGATTTACTTGTCCTCCGAGGGCATTCACTGATTCCCGTTTTTATTCTGATGGGGTCTGATTAAATCGGTATTGTCCCCACTAGTCTAATATGACACACGCTTGGGAGCAGGCATGCTCAATCGGCTTTCCCTTTCTTTCGGCCAGGCTTTCATGGCAATGCGGTGAGCTGTAAATCCAGCTCGGCTTTCCGCATTCCTCAGAAGCCTGCGTCTTGGTTTCCCTAGCAACTCATACCAGCTCAGCATTCCGTATGTGCCTGCGTGCACGCAGATGCCGGGAACGCAATGATCTCTATTTCAATAGGACAGAGACGCAGCTGCCAGCGTGCTCTCATCTATGACTCCGAGCTGACATGCCGGAGGTAAGTTTTCTTCGCCAGATTGTGGGTAGTGGAGCTTACGGGCAACACACTCCCTGTATTCATTTTAATTCAATCCATTTATTTCTGCATGTATACAGTTTTGGACCTTATAACCTTGGAAATGTTGGTATAATCAGACCTTGGGCAGGACCAGGTCTGTGTGATTTGTGACGAATTACAAATTGTAGGCAGAATTAGCCCCTACCCCTCTCCGAGTGTGGTACGCCGGTGGTGAGTGATTTCTTACAACTCAAAACCCACGTATTCGCACGGTGGTGGTTTGGTGACACAGGTTTTATCCCAATGTTCCTTCACAAATGAATTATCTTTTGAACACAGATTTACGGGGAGCCAGTGTGCCCGTGAATATTGGAGAATTTATTTGAAAAACTCTATTGAATCCATGAGACTCTTGGCACTGCGGGTAGAATCCAAATCTCTATGATCATCATCCTTCTGGACCTGTTTATGTAACACATCACTAACAGGTACTCATGATTTATGTTAGGAGCAAGATACCTCTGGCACATTTGGAATCCTTCCAAGCCCGGATGGGCTCCTTGACTGAGTAAACCATGAATTCCATTGCGCTTCTTGGGTCACTTCTGAAGGTGAGCTCATTCACTTGGCTCCATGTTTCTATTTTTATCATGCACACACTGATTTCAAAAAATAGCTGTATTTCTTCTTTTTTCTGAATAGGGCATACACAACTGTTTCTTTGTCCTGAAGAAGACCCTACAGTGATGTTATTGACATGCACACGTAACTAGGGGTTGAAACATCGATGTTCCTGATCAAGCATTGTTGCCCAACAAGACCTATACAATATAGGAGGTCTTGCTAGGGTTTTTGTGTGGCTAGGAATATAATGCAATCATAAAGAAAAATTGATGTTTCATGTTTTTTGTATACATTTTGTAGTATCATGATGTGTACAGTCAAAATCTGTCACCTTTGTATGTCACTATTATAAATAATCACCTGTATTTGTTGTGTATGTTGAATATGTTGTTCGGTTATTGTCTCTAAATAAAATAAAAAAAATTCAATACATATATTTTTCAAATTGATTGTCATTCAGTTTCAGTGTTGTGCTGTTTAATCATATAGTGAGAGTCCCACCCTCAGGGGGACATAAAAGATAAGTTTTAAGGTGGCAGTAGCAGGGCTAAGGCAGGTCCAGGTGGTGCTGGTCAGCAGGGCAGTAGTAGGGAGGCCTCTGGAAGATTGTTGTGTGAAGCTCAAACAGGAGATTTGAGCTCTGACCATGGAGTCACTTCTGGGGACCTGGCAAGCAGGTCCAGTCTTCCTTCTTCAGACAGCAGGGCAGTCCTTCTTCTGAATCTACCACAGGCCCAGGAGTGTTCTGATGAGAGGTTCTGAAGTTGCCACATTTATACCTGGTGCCAGCCTTTGTGTGGGGGGAAATCCTTAGCCTACTCCCAAACTTGTTCTGGTCAGTTCTTCCCCTTCCCTTGGGTCTCGCACTAAACTGTCTAAGGTGAAAAAGTCAAGGACAGGCCTGGATTCAGGTTCTTTTGCTTGTGTTGCAGGCAGAGTCCTTCGAAGTGCAATCAGGGCAGGCACAGCTCCTCCTCAGCCATCCTGTCAGGAAGACCCTCTCTCTCCACACCTGTGCCTCTTTTGTCCCCATGTCTGAAAGAAATACAAAAAACAGCAGGAGAGCCATACACAGTCATGCAACCCTGGACACCAGCAGAAAGGCATGTTTGGCTTAGGTAGAAAAATACCAACTTTCTAAAAGTAGCATTTTCAAAAAAGTACCTTATAATCTGACTTTACCATCAAAGAGGATTTAAAATCACAATTCAAATGAGTGGAAGAAGTACTTCTCCATCTATTCCCAAACAGAAGTTATCATTTATTAAGTGTAATAACGTAACCCATTGTTAGTCTATAGGAGAGATGGTCTTACAACAGTGAAAAACGACTTTAGGAATTTTTCTAGGGGTGGGCGGAATTTGCGTAGTCGCGCTACGCAAATCTCCGCGAAACGGTAAAAAATGTCCGCGAGCACGCAAAAGTTCCGCGAACACGCGGAATTGCTTGTTCCGCCCGTTTGCGATGCTTTTTTCCTGTTCGCGAACGCTGTTTGCGTGCTCAGGGAGAAATATCTCGCGAACACGCATTTTGAAAGCGTGAACAAGCAAAAAATTCCGCGAAGCCGCAGATCACGGAATTTTGGGCAATTCTGCGTTCTCCGCGGAACGCAAAATTACCCAAATTCCGCAAATTCCGCGAGCGGAACGGAATTTACCGCCCAGGCCTCACATGTACAACTTAAATACACAGGTCCTACTTTTTAGCTACCCTGCCCTCAGAGTGGTTATTAGTCTACCTTAGGGGTGACGTATAAGTATTAAAAATTAAGATTTGGGCCTGGTCAAAGGTTTAGTTTGCTAGGTCAAAAAGGCAGTTTAAAACTGCACTACAGGTTGCAGTGTCAGGCCTGAAACATGCTTTAAAACGCTACTTTAGTGGGTGCTTCAATGAGTGCTGCAGCCCACCAGTAGTATTTAGTTTACAGGTCATGAGCACATGTAGTATTATTTAGTAGGACTTAACAATAAATTAAATATACCAATCACGTGTAGGCCAATTGTACTATGTGTTCAAGGAAAGCACAAACAATTTAACACTGGTTAGCGAGCAAATGTGCACCGATTCCTAAAAGCCAACATGACAGAACCATACATCAAACGTACAACTTTTTATTTTTATTTTCAAAAACAAAATCACAAAGCAGGGTTTCCTTTTTTGAAAATAAAATAAAATTACCCTCTTGCCATCGGGAATTCTCCTATCGTGTCAGGATCATTTAAAAGTTTTCACTGCCCTTTACCGGTACATTTTTCATGGCAGTGATAGGCAGTAAAGACTGGTCATGTGTCCGCCCAATATAAATATGAGTAAGTAAGTAGCTTTTATTGATTAATTACTAAAAACATTACAGAGCCTTGTGGTTTTGTTATATACTGCCTTTATTTAAGAACCAACCTTTTGAGCAAGTGAATCCTGCCTTGGTCTACTTACAAATGTTAACAAGCCCCCTCATGTTTTAACATAGCTAGTTTCCTGATAGGGGCTCTTAGGATCAGGAAGAGGCTGCTTGGTTGATTTGATGATTCTATGCTATGCACTCTGATTATGAATTTGTACTTCTTAGTGAAATTCCTATCTGCATTTTCATCTGCTCTTATGTCTTGGGGCTTTTAAATATTCTCTGTTATTTTTTTTGAACCCTAGATGACACGTTATGTGCTCTTAGAGGGAAATTGCCCTTGTGCCCTAGGGTATATTGTGTGAATTTATGAATGTTTTTATTTGCTTATTGTTTTAATATATATTGTTATATTTCCATTGCTCACAGCTTTTTGAGCTGAATAAATATATGTATATATATATATATATATATATATATATATATATATACACATATATATATATATATATATACATATATATTCATAAAAAAACAAGGTTACATGGACGTTATAGTTAGGCTGACATTTCACTCTCACAAAACCAGAAAAATACAGCTGTTATAGTTAGCTGAGCTAACTATAACTCGCGCCCCCGCAATGCACTGCTGATGACGTCACATATTACATCACTCATGACATCACTGATGACATCTCAAATGACAGACATCACTGATGACATCACTGATGACATCATCCACATAATCTATGATGCACCAACTCACGCCCCAATATACACCCACTCCTAATTTCAGACTACCATTCTTGAAACCATTGACACACCAATACCAGTACATACATACCCACTCACTGATTCATAGGTCTACACACACATCCACTCACTCACCCATACAGGCACTCATACAGCTCTTGTTAGAGCCACCCTATAACCCAACAGTGACAGTTATATATTTTTTAACATACATACTCTTTTTAAATATTTTCCAGATTCACGAACCTGTCACAAATTCGCAAAATAAAAGCCCAAATTCAATGTACTACAACACATTTCACTTTTCAAGTTTAACTTTTAATTTATATTTTGTTATATTATTTCTAACTCTATCAATTTAATGTGATTGTTAACTTCAATCTCACTAGCTCTATAAAAAAGTTCACAAATGCAACACTACCTTCTGAATTGTATACTATTTAATTATTTAAGTAGGATTCGCAAATCCACTGAGACATTACACTGGGGGCTGCGCTGAGAGCCACAATAGGGTCGCAACTCTGACCACGAGAGAAAAAAAAATATTTAATTGCCCCCACTTCCATAGGCTGATTTCAGCCCCGGGGACCCCATCCCCCTTGGCCCTGCCATTTTTTAAATTGTTTTTAGTTCTTTTTATAGGGCGTGTGGCCCCCCTTCCCTGGGCCACTTTTGCCCCAGGGACCCCAGCCCCTGGGACATGGCCATCTTTTAAGGGACCTCGGGGGAGCCTGAAGGCCCCCCGAGGTCCCGGCTGGCTCCCACCTCCTGCGGGCCGGCATTGCTTTTTACCCCCAGGGAGCTGCTGACATGCACCTCCCTGAAGGTAAAAAGCAAAGTGCTCCACTGTGAACAAGTGGAGCGCTTGTTTGATATAGGATGGTGAGAGCAATGCTCTCGCCATCCTATAACAAACTGCAATGTCCCAGGGGTGGGCACCCTGGGACATTTCTGGAGCCGGCCCTGGTGGGTGGCGGTCCCCAGGGCCATGGAGGGCTCTATGAGGGGGGCCGCCATGCCCCCTCCAACATATTTAAAGCCCCGGGGAGGTGGTGGTCCCTGGGGCAGTGTAGGGGAGCTGGAGCCCCCCCACACTTCTTTGTTATAACATTGCCCGGGGACGTGGAGATCCCCGGAGCTGTGGGGTGCCGTGTGCCCCCTGCATTTAATAACTATAGCCCCGGGGAGTTGGAGGTCCCCGGGGCTGCGTGGGGAGGGACAGGAGCCTCCCCCATGCATTTTTTAATAATAACGCCCCAGGGAGGTGGCGGTCACTGGGGCAGCAGGGGCCCCTGCGAGTCGCCGAATGATAATTTGGGATTGCCCTGGGACCTGGCCCACCCGGGGGCTTAAAAGAAACAAAAAACATTTTTAAATGAAAAAAAATGCTTTTTTGGCCCTCGGGTTCCCTGTGGGACTCCCTGAGCAGGCCGAGGGGGTCTGGGTGTTTCTACCCTGCCCCCATTTCTCAATTTTTTAATGTTTAACCCTTTTCTTTGTGACTCAGTTTCACAAGATGACTGCCAACACTTCCTGATTTGAAGTATTGGCAGCCAATCAGATTGCAGGCATGAGATCGGGAGGGTTCGTGGATCTGAATAGCCTCTCTATGAGGTCTGTCATGACTGTCTCTTGCGCCCTCTCTGTAGCGACCCTCTCCTGCACCCTCTCTTTCACAACCCCTTCATGCGCCCCCTGCGTTGTGGTCTAGCATGGAGGGCTCATGTTCTATTACCCTTGTGGCACTTTATGGCACACTATGATACTGTTACTGATGTTCCCCAAGACCCATAATTCCACTGCACTTGAACCCCTGCAAGCATCCCCCAGAACCCATGAACAAATAGATTATCTGCACCTGCTGTTACTTGGGCCTTCGGGTTTGTTTTCCATTGAATCCCTGAAACCCTCCCCCAGAATCCATCCTATGAGCCATTGACAAGCTTGCTCCTGCTGTTACTAGGGCCAACGTTCATCAAGCTATACCTGCCCATTCTGTGAGGTCAAAGCAAGTGTACTAACACATGTTTTGTTCGAGGTTCAAGAAAATTCCAAATGGCCATTTGCCTCAGATGCCACAGGTGATCTAGCGACATCCATTGAACGCTGCAGAGGTTATTTAAACCCCATCCAACCCTGAGTCATGGCTTAGCCTCGCTCCCTGCGGAACAAGCTTCACCCTTCCCACTCACCTGAAGAGTCCAGTTGGAACCAAGAAATGCTCCAGTCTCCTACAAGTCCAAGTGAACCAGTGGTTCCTGTGGCTCCAGCTCCCTTGACGTCTTCTTCCTAACTCCCCCCTGCAGGGCTACTCTGGGGTCCCCGCGACTCCCTGAGTCAAAGCCTCGAGATCTTCTTTGAACTTCAGTCAAGTGGAAGAACTAGGCTACTTGATACCACGTTAGTGCGCACTAATCCTCCTATAGTAGTAAGCAGAACCGACTATCATTATCTTCAAAGACTATAAACTTTTCCTCCATGACCTCTTTGTGATTTACTCCAGCCCTTCCTGTGTGTTTATACTCCTGACCCTTCCTGCTACCTTGGTGCTAACACTGTTACTGCACAAAGATTAAAAATGTTAGCCCCTTGTTTCTCTGATGAACTGTAGTACAAAGAGAAAGCACTTCAGAGCAGTGGTGGCCATAACAAAACTCAAGTTGGGGTGCGGGAGGCGGGGGAACAGGGGATTTGGGAAATAATAATTAAAAAACGTACCTGTCCTGCTGCCGACACTGCCGGCCACCTCGGTGGTCTGCTTCTCTCCTGCTCCTGATGGTGTCCCAGCAGGCCCTGGGACACCAGCACAGGCTTCGCATCCAATCCTGGTGCTGCTCTCATGCTATGCCTAGCATGAGAGCAGTGCCAGGATTGGTCGGAGTTGCATGGTTTGCCACTCAGACAGTGACTGGAAGTCTTTGCTGTTCGTCCAACCTGGCTGTGCAGCGCAGCTGGGTTGGAGAAACCTATGTGCACATGTCTGTTTGACCAGCCTAAGAAACAGCAGCCAAACCAACGTGCGCACTTTACAGTGCACCTACCACTCCTCCTCTCTGCCAATGCCAGAACCTGCCCAAGATCCCCTGGCTCAGTCAGTCAGCGGAAAAAATAATAATAATATTTTATTATCATTTTATTTTTCTCTGACTGACTCAGTGGGGCGACAGTTCTCTGCCATTACGAAGGAGACAACCCTGCTTTAGAGTCTTTGATATATGAATGAATCTTGTACCCCAACCTGTGTTCTGAGTGTATCCTTGGGAGTGCAAGTAACTCCAACCTTTGTTCCGAGTTTATCTTTGGGAGTGTAAGTAACTCCAACTATTGTTCCGAGTTTATACTTGGGCATGCAAGTAACTCCATCCTGTGTTCTGAGTGTATCCTTGGCAGCGCAATTAACTCCAACCTTTTTTCTGAGTTTATACTTGGAAGTGCAAGTAACTTCAACCTTTGTTCCGAGTTTATCCTTGGGAATGCAAGTAAATCCAACCTTTGTTCAGAGTTTATCCGTGGGAGTGCAAGTAACTCCAACCTGTGTTCTGAGTTTATCTTTGGGAGTGCAAGTAACTCCAACATGTGCTCCGAGTTTATCCTTGGGAGTGCAATTAACTCCAACCTGTGTTCCGGGTTTATCCCTGGGAGTGACACACTCCAATCTGTGATTTTGGTTATTCTGCTCTCATGTCATGCTGCTGATGAAACCTGTAAATGTATGTCACTGAAGTTAGTGCATGGTCATTGTATGCAGAGACCTGTTAGTGTACTGATGGTAACTGCCTCCTCTTGTTATTTCCACTGCACCTCATCATGGCAAAACCAGAGGTTCTTGTCCAGTGCACATCTACCTCCCAAACGCAGAAGCTCTCAAAAGTGACAAATCCTGTTATGCAGTATTGCACAGACACTGAACAGATCCAATACCACAAGTCTCTCTTTTATTATTTTCTTCCAATCCTCCCTGCCCCCCCGGGGAAAGTGTGAGATCTAAGGTTTCGGATCCTTGACATGTGCTGTCCTCAGGAGGGATAGGTGACCCAGAATTGGCTCCAGTCTCGTCTCCGCCGCTGGGACTAGGTGAGTGAATGACAACATCCCGCTGAAACAGGTTTGATGCTGTGGAAAAGCTCCAGTGGGAGCAGCCTGAATCCTTTGCCAAGTGGAAATTCACCTTTGTCAGAACGACTTGACAGGTTTGACCCAGTCCTCCGGAAGTCTTTGGAGCCAAAAAGTTTCAAAGTTCCAGGTTTCCAGGATGTTAGGAGGAGTACATATTGGCACAGTCAAGGGTACCAGGACCTCAGGAACAGCATTTCAAACTCACATCAGAAGCCACCAACAGGGCAGGTCCAATTAGAACCATTCAGCTGGGCACTTCAGGAAAAAGGGCTTCTTGCAGCGATGTGGCCAAAGAAATGAGCAACTCTTCCCCTGCGGTCACTTAAAAATGATTCTGGGGGAACTCCCCTCCCACAGGGAATGGTGGTTGTCTGGCTAGAAAGAACAATAAAGGGGGCAGGTCCAGGAGTGAACTACTTCTACCTGTGACAGTTCAGGCCCCTTTGAAGATAATTATTTCCTGGGGACTGCCCAGATGGTCATCCTGTCAGAGGAACAGGACACCTCCCCACACCTTTGTCCCAGTTCTATGATCAAATTCACACCTCATTAAGGAGCTATTCTATACTTGGCTGAAGGTTAAAAATCTGACTTTATCAATTAATTGGATTTATAATAAATATTTTAATTAGATGAAAAATTTACTTTTTATCTGTTCTTATACTGAGATAAAAATGTTTAATTTCAATGCTAACTCGCAATGCTTCCCTATGAAACAACTACCTGTGCTACAGTGAAAATAGTTTCTATGACTTTATTTCTGTAAGGACATGTTTAACATTTAAAATTTACATGTCCTACTTTTAAATACTGTGCACCCTGCCTTATGGGCATTTAAGGCCTACTTAGGGGTACCTATTAATATTTAAAAGGAGGGTATAGGCCTGTCCAAAGGGACTATTTTGGCAGGTCAAATTTGCAGTCTAAACCTGCACATTAGGTTTACTGGTGGCAGGCCTGCAGTCTTAGTTTGCATTGTCACTGTAGTGGTGGCGCAATGTGTGCTGCCGTCCACTTGTGACATTTAAATTACAGACACTGGGTACACTTTGTCACATATACTAGGGACTTATAGTTATGTAACATATGCCAATTAGGTGTATACCAATTCAACATGTTTTTAGGGGTCAGAGCACACACACTGGGCACTGGACAGTTGTATCCCAATGTGCAGAGCCCAAAGACCAACAGAAACATTTAGCAAAAACTGGGAGTGACCACGCAGAAAGGGGCATGTTCCTACAAATATAATATAATATAATATAATATAATAAAATATTAAGGGAAAATAGTTACATCTTTGTTGAGGTGGAGTAGGGTTAGAGAGCATGTAGTTAGTAACGGAAATGGGAGGAGTTGGACTGAGATGCATCAGGGTTCTACAAACAAAAAGAGTTAAGTTGTTCAAACGCAGGAAAGTCAAGCTGCCAGGCATATTTAAGTGCACTTGTTTTTAATAGGGTAAGATCAGCTTTAATAACAGTGATGGATGTGTTTGCACAGCTTATAAAGAACATATCTGGCCATGTTAGACATGGAAATAGCCACTGGAGTTAGTGGGAACATGACTGTGGAGCTTATGCTATCATGTTGATATTTGCTAGCTTCTGGCCCGCTTTGTGATTTTCCATACATGGACAAAACAGCTGATAAGGTTATTTGAGGTGTTCCATGTTTGTATGTAGTCCTGAGAAGAGTGCCCAATCCTAGCCACAGTAAAAGTAGTTTCTGTTCACTCATACCAGAATGTGGTGGTGTTTCTGGCTGGTGGCTATGTGTTCTAGTGTATGACTTAGTTCCTTGCATCTGTATTCTGCCTGGGGAGGCAGTCTATTGGTTAACCCTGATAAATTCCATTCACTCCCCATTTAATGGAACCCTTATTTTCATCTACAGTGTGAGCTTTAGGTGCTCTGTGGGTAGTAGGTTATTTGTGCTGTAAACAAACATTATGTGCAGGGTCAATGATGTTCTAACAAGGACCAGTGAGCACTATTCACACTGTGGACTCTCCTTCAGGATGTGTATGTTGCAGCATATATATTGATATCTGTGTTGCCCTCCCTCCACCAGAAGTCCTAAAGATGCATGGGCATAGGGGAATATACACCACATCCTGCCACACATCATCTAACATGCAATAATTCATGAGCTACCATTCCCTCTTTTTATATGTGCTGGGCAATTCCCACCAACCCAAAAACCATTGTGTAGTATTTTCCAGTTGATACCAAGATCCTCACTGCTGTACCAGAAGCCTAAGAAGAAAGAAAATGGTGATAAACTTGCCATGGATGGGAGGAGCACTTATATTTTCAAGAAAGATTGAACTGTGATTGGCCCTAGTTTCCTCTCAGTGTGCCCAAAGCAGAATAAAGATTTCCCAAATCAAACGAGCAGTTGTACCTTTTACTGACAGAAAAGAAGGCTTTCCTACATTAGAAAGGATAGGTTCTTACGGAAGACTGGGTGCAAGCCTTGGATCTTGAAGAAAGACCTGGCAGGGAAGGAAACATCATTGCAGTTTTGTGGAGTGGAGCAGGCCCCTAACAAGAAAGACCCAGGACAAGAACATTAAGCTGATCCCTAAATGGACCTTATCTCAAAAAATGAAATATGGAGTGGCAATAAAATCCTTGTTTCCTAGCAGGCCTTATATGACACAAGAACATTTTTCAAGAAGCTTGGAGATCTGCATGGAGCATTCCAGGACTGATGGTGTGGAAGCTTGCACGATCATTCACTGCCTAAAATATTTTTTACTCTGTGGAAGTCGATATCTGACTGCTTTGATCTTGAGAGGGACACATTGGTTATTTCTCTTCATCATAGGCCTTACTGTATCCCATTGGCTCTGCCCCATAACCCTACCTCTTAGGGGAAGGGACGATATATAATTTGTCATGTATTAGTTTAAATTTCTGGGAAATTTTTTCAATCTGTAATACCTGGGATTGCTGATATGGTTTGTGAGTTCAAATCTGCCTCAGGCCAAAAGCAACTTTTAACTGCTATACCTATAGTGGAGGAAGTTTGTTTAACATTGGTTAAGGTTATTTGTTTTTACAATATTCTATTATTGATGGTTTGAAAGGTTGATAAAGTTGGGCATTAAGGACGTGGTTCAGTGATTGAGTAGGCTTGCCAGAGGACCACAGATCCAAGTTTAGAAGAATGATAGGTCATTTAAAGATTAAAGTGGCCTGGATTTGTGGCTGATTGGAATGTCCCAGGAAATGAGGAGGGTGACAAGGCTAAGTACAGTGATTCTGAGGCAGGGAAAAAGAGCCTTACACCAATATAAGATTATCCATCAGCCTTCCCACTTGTATCTAGCTCCTTTTTGTACACATTTTGTCTCATTAAGACTGTGTCAGAATCTTAGGCAGCACTAGCTTACCCCGTAAGCAAGAATACTTCAAGGGTGCATTATTTGCCAAGTTTGATATTATCCACCTGTTTCTGAGTTCTGTAAATTTGAATGAAGCATATAATGAAGTATTGGAATGTGCACATCCAATTATGTATGTTTTGTCTCTTTCCAACCATTTAGTAGGGCAGAATTCATCAGGTTTTGTCATGTTGAATGTGTCTGGGGAAAACTGATTATGTGCAATAATTGCCACTAACTTAGCACCTTCTTGTGCCTGAACCAGGATTCTTCTGGGGCTCGATATTAGTCTCTTGATGCAACACAAGAAAGCAAAAAAGGTTGCTGCTCTGCGTTGCATGAACTGAAGAGAGGAGAACTGTGCCATATGTACAAAGAAGTGTCACATTTCTGCTGACTCCCTGCTGCCTCACTTTCAGCAGCCATACACCAATGAAGGCACTCTTGCGCCATAGTACAAGGGTATCTGCATTGTGATCAGCATAATTGCTGTGCAGGAAGGAGTACCTTCCTGCACAAAAAGTATGCTTGAAGGCAATTTTCTTTTTGAATGTGTGCTGCAGAATTCAGCATGCATGCAAAGAGGTAAATATATTTCTCCTCATTACACTAGCTGCAGGTCTTCATAGAATTTTGGCACAAATCCATGTCTACAATTCTTTGTGGAAATAGATTGCATAAAATCTATGGATGGATGCGAAACCCATGGAATGCCCCTTTGACACAAAGTAACACAAGGCAACCCATTGTGCTGAGTTGCAATACTTTTGGTTACAAAACAACGCAAATCTCCATTTACGTTAGTTTGTAAATGCCAACCTGGATTTTGCATTGAGTCTGTATCAAAAAAGTATAATTTTTATAAATCTAGGCCCACATGTTTAAAAATGTGAACCATTAAAACTCTTACACTATGCAAGAATCTACCAGTCTATCTGAAAGTTTCCGAAGTCTTTTTCCACCAAACCGTGCCTTCCTTGTCCCTTATATTTCGCTTTCTCTTTTGAGTACTCTGGGTGCCACAATCGCCTGTCTATACTCTACACAATTGCTAGTTTCTCCCAGTGTTTATCTCCCATGTATGTATAGGCTGGCTTACAGCAGTTTCTGTGCAAATAATCATTGAGTTCACATAAACATATTACAAGCACTGGGATGTGCTAGACGTTTAATAGATTGTACAACACTGTTGACTTTGGCAAGTGCCCTTCCTGTACAATTGAAGAATGATACATAAAACAGTAAGGGGAATATTGACTATTGATATATTCTACTTTGGCACAACAGTTTTCTACAATTATCAAATAAGCGTTGACTTAAAGATCTTATCTTACTTGCCAGCTTTGAAAATGTGAGATGTTGGCACAGGTTTCATGGTGGAAGGGGCCTCTTCCATGCCTGCAGCACTGGAGATCCTGTAAAGCCAGGGCAATGGCATAAACTGCCCTGTAGACATTGTATGTGATTCTTGGACTGGTGACATCATTGTAGAAGCCAAAGAGATTGTCCAGCCTCTCCGCCCCTGTGCATAGATTTGTGGTAGTGTTCCCTGTGCCTTGCTTTGCTTCATAATCTTGCCACTCACAGCCAAAAGCTGCTTCCCAGAATTCCTTGATGAAAATATCACTGGGGAAATTTGAAGGACGAACACTGTTGAGATGTTCATTGAAGCCTGCCATTTCTCCACTGTGGATTGCAAAACCGATTGTGCCAGAGAGGACTTCCGTATACTTCTTCACAGACAGAAGTACTGATGTTGACCAGGCTTCACTGGCAATGAATACCTTCCCAGTTATGTTCTGTCTCACTAGTTCATTCAGCAAAGGTACCAGGTGTGAATCAAGTGAGATGACGGCTATTGCATTCGCTGTTGAGTTTCTGATCACTTGGGCGATATGGGGTGCATTCCTGTCTGGTTGAGTGAGGATAACAATTTCAGAGAAGGCCACACAAGCACCGGCCTTCTTAAGTTCTGCCTTTAATATCTGAGCTCCATTTTGGGCATATTCATTGTCTGTTGCTAGAAGGCCCACCCAGTTCCAATTAAAGTGCCTCAACAGTTGGGCCAGCCCACGGAACTGAGAGTCATCACTAGGGATTGTCCGGAAGAAGGAGGGGAACTGGCTGCGGTCACTGAGGAGTGGAATTGTCGAAAAGTAACTGATCTGTATTAAATATAAATGTCATAACTATTTAAGGACTATGCATAGAAACCACAATAATTTTCATTGTATATACACTTGATATACATGTATTGCTTTTGATTGTAAGGTTTTGTCAGGTCAGTATGCATTACTCACATCAAGCTAAGAAAAACTTCTCCAGATGATAACAACAAGAGGCTTGTTGTTAAAAAAAAAACCCTACTAGATGGGAATGATAACAAATGCACCTTTATGGATGTTCCCAACTTTTCAAGAAACCCATGCCTTAGCCGCCTGACTTAGCAACTTTCAGCGAGGTTTATCTTTATGCATTTCTCCACACTTGTGGCAGAAAAATCTGCACTATTCAATGCATTTGGGCCACCACTCAGCAATCTCTTTGCAATTTCTGGCAGTGGTATTAAAGGTAAGTGTGGCGGTAAAGGTACATTTTTGATCAAAGTTACCATTGTTAATAGGTCTCAAACATTTTTAACACTCTTCTGTAGGACAGGGACTTGGTTTAGGAAGAGGGTGTTGCAGAAGGTAATTTCTTCTGCCTAGATAAGGGTTCTCCAATGTCGGTCCGGGAGGGTGCCATATTTTTAAGGCAGCTGCATTTATCTAAATGTGAATATGCAAAAAATCTGGCATGGATCTGGCCCTCCAGGACCAAGTTTGGAGAACCCAGGCGTGGACGAAGAACTACCTATTGATAGACGTGCCATCTTTCTCAGTCACGTGCATGTATTTAGGGGTTCTAGTAGAGCCAGGCGCTAGCTCTCAAATAGCAGCTTGGGTAAAATCCTCTGAAGAGTGTAGGCAGGGTGGTAACTATTTTCTGATTATAATTATATGTACATATATATATATGAAAAACGAAAACACTGAGATGTTTAGAAATTCATTTTTCTGGACTATGCTTAACTAGACCTCCAAAGGGCCCATGTCCATTTTGAAAAATATAGCTGCTGTCTCCAAATATTCATGATGTGTTTATTTTTCTCATGCCTACTCCGCATGCAGCAAAATATGCATTTTTTGTTTTGTAATGTAGTTTTGTTTGCTACTTTCAAGGCCCTTCCTGCTTGTACCCTGTAAACAAAACATCTATGACTCTTTCCATTGTTTGTTGTTACACATTTGCTTTGCCACCTCCAATTACATTAGGTTTAGAAAGAGTTTAGTATAGCCATTCTAGGGGATAGTGCTAAATTGGTGGGTTGATATGACATTTATTATAATACTGAATTGTGATTTGTCGATGAAAATATATTTGTTGGTCTTATGCTGACTGTACAGTTCTTCATTGCTTTCTATGGAGAATTATAAAAGAGCCTGACTCTTTTTTACCCGTGGGTCCCCTCTTTCCAACCACGCACGGTGTGGCAGGCACCATGGGATGCCCGCCACAAGGTGCATGGTTTTCCGCAACCACCCGGTTTTGCAATGGGAGCCAGTGTTGTCTGTTGGAACACAGGCTCCCATTGAAGTCAAAGGGACTCCCCGACGATTCTGACACAGAGTCTTAATGAGTCCCTTAGTCGTGTTTTTCTGATTTTGTTCATTTTTGCAGGCATTTGTATTACTGAGAGCCTCCATCAAATTGATTTTCTATATCCTATGATTGATTTGTTGAACTGAACTATATTTTAGCATTGTGTATTGTACTTTAATACTTCAATACACCTTCATATTTTTCTCTACATTACTGAACGTGAACTCCCTTTTGAGACAGTCTTTTCTTTTCTCGTATTTTTGCAATGCTTTTTTTAATCCTGTCTCTAGGGACACAATGCCTCATCTATTCTTGAGCTTAACACCATCCCCAACTCTGAAACTGGGTGCCACTATCATGCAGATTATCTAAGTGAAAGCACACCCATAACAGCATTAAAGTTATTTTAACATGTTTACATCTTGCATTTGCAGCTTTTAGTTTGCATTTCAAATGTAAAATTACCAGATCTCAGTGACTGTCCTCATTGATTTCCACTTGTTGGCATGAAAATACTGATCAGGCCGGTGTTTTGAGTCTCGATTAGGGGTGGGAGGAATGTTTTGTTCTGCCCGCAGGATTAGCGTAATTTCTATCACTCAAGTTACTCTTTAACGCAGAGTTCTGGCCGAATTCCGCCAATCAGCTCATGGTGGACTTTTTCTCCCGCAAGGATCCAGAAAATACGAGCTGGTGAGCATGAGTGAGATTTGGCATCACTTAGTGTAATTTTCTAATGAGGAGCCGTGGTCAGAGGGCTACCTGTTAAGTAGAGTTGATGCCGCTGAAGTATATTTTTACTCGAATGGTAGCAAAATCAACTTGAATGGCCGAGTGCTCTTGCACAAGGCATGGTACCATTAGTGCTGATTTTTCAGCGCTGCGTGCACCACTGGCACTAAATTGTAGCATGAGCAGTGCAAGCTGCATATTTTCTGCCCATTGGTGGAATTCCATTGAATTTCGCTGAGTTTTTGTAACTCCCCGAAAAGTGGCACTCAGAGAAATTCCGTGGAGTGAAACTCCGCGAGTTCCACACACCCTTAGCCTCGATCTGAACTGCATATTATTTTCTTGCATGACAGCCGGCTAGACCACCACATTTTGGATGGCTTTATAGTTGGTAATGACCTTCAAATATTGGTTGAGAGATGGGGGCTTACAGCAGACAAGCTTCCTGTTCAATGTGGTGTGCACAGAAGACTCTTTGAGAGGAGACAAAGGGCAGAGTTTTCAGCAGAACTTATAAATGTATTCTTTATCTACACTATGTAAACAAGTTTAGCTCTGAAGACTGCAGCAATATCAGCATCTATATTGCGACTGTTGTGAGTTTTTTATTAAATTAGTAGCATCCATTGAGTGTGTCTTCACTCAGCTTAAGATAGGTTTAGCGGAAGTTAGCAGACAGATTCTATGTAGAAAAAAGAACTGATTAAATGAATGGCCATGGGGCTAGTCATTGATAAAACCCAGTAGACAGACATCAGCATTTGCAGTAAATTTCCAGTCTGTTGGAATTCATGGTGAATTCTATGAGTGTTTTGGAGACAATTGCAGATTTCCATGAGTACTTACATGCATAGATCTTTACGTATGAGCAAATGTAACTTGTGTGCATTTACGCAAGCCTAAGTGCATTGCATATTACAGCTTTTTGCTTCTCTACGTGTAATATATTTATTCTCAGGGAATAACCTTTTGCACTACACCCCAACCAGTTTAGGGGGGGTACCTCAACATTTCTGCCCTGTAAAACCATTGCTCTTTACCATATTCAGAGTGCAAATGTGCCTGTCGACAATTTGTGAGTGCCCATAGACTTGCAAACTTACCCAAATTACTGAGGGGTTTGCACTTTGGAATGCTAACATCTTACACTTTTGAGAAGATTTTAATGAAATTATATGCACTAAGTAATTGGACATGTGAGAAAATGCCTTCACAATTATATATTCATGTTTTTGCTTTAGAAGTGAGTGTTTACGCTTCTAAATGTAGGAATTTCCACACATACGTTCAACTTAAGAGCTCAAATCTGGTGTTTAGTCTATATGAATATGCACATTTTGACGGGGTGCATACCTGAGGGTATCGGTAGAGGCCCAGCACATGCGCCATAAGGACTGAACATGAGGAGCCAGCATCCCCAACAATTCCCGCAAGGCGACCGTCCCTCTGGCACTGATAGTTCGGAATATGCCTTTCCTTTCCAGTCAACATCCACAAGGTCCCCTGGAGGGCCTCTGTTGGTTCTACACAAGAATCGTAGATCTGGAGGCCTAGGGTGACATTGGGTAAGAAATCATGGCTTCCATTAATCTCCTCAATGGCGAACATCATGGCCTGAAGCCATTGGTAATTCTGAAAGACAAACCTAGAACAAGCAATTCAAAGAAAGGTCAGTAACATACAATGGCCTGCATGTGTTTGTAGCCACTGAAAAATGTAAAGTGGCAGTATAGGCTATATATTCTTAAAGATCTTTTCCTCAGTACATTTACATCTTCTGTGCATCTTTTTCATGTATAGTCTGTCTTTTCAGTTTGGATTATAAATAGCCCTCCTTGTAAACGTATACTTCAACCACACTAAAACAATGGATACCAGCATTTAAAGGATCAGGCCAGGAACATGGTTGATTACAGATGTACACTTAAGGCGGGCATTTAATAATGTTTTGTATCGAAGTGCGTCACTTATATGGGGCAGTCCCAATGTAAAATCCTTTTAAGCAACTGCTAAGCCATGCAAAGCCACCGTGTGGGCTTTGCATGATTTAGTAAATACAAAGTAATGCAAGGCAGTGCAAAGAGCTGCCTTGCATTACTTTGCATTGATGAGGCATTACATGGGTGGAGCATGGGCATTTCCATGTATCCTCCCATGGATTTATGCGCATTCCCAGATTTACGAAGAGTTGTTAACCTGGGAATGCCACAAAAAGCTTTGCCTCCCTGAACCAAATATCTTTATTTCTACTTGTTACTTCTTCTTTTCTTGTGTGCTGCATTCTGTAGTCCACATTGAAAGAGGAAAATGTCTTTAAAGATTGCTTTTGTGCAGGAAGCACAAAAGCAATCTTGCCATTAACTTTGGCACTGTTGCACTATCATGCAAGGGTGCCTGCATTGGCACTAGGCAGCCACAAGTGTGCCAATGCAGGAAGAGAGCTGAAGAGTCATATCTTAGTAAATATGGTGCTTTTCAGCTCTTCCCCATTCATGCAATGCAGAACCGGAACTTATCTTGCTGCACTGTGTTGTGTGAATTGTTAGTAAATAAGCCCCTTAGTGCACCTCCTCCCACCAGAATATATAGGTTGCATTTGCTTCTGGAGCCATATTCTTAAGAATATTTGTGATAAATTATCTGGATCCATTATATCTCCCGATACAATAGTATTGTTGTGGTGGTATTATCCTCATGTTAATGTATGCTTTGTTAATTCTAATCCTAATCGCACCTGGAGCTGTATTCTGGGGATAATTCCCATGCCACTGTAACCTAGGCAAAATATTCTTCACTGCATTTGAATATTAAATATTCCTCCTGACATATCATTTGAGGGTTAATATACGTCAGGCCTATGGTAAAGTGTCTTCAAGAATCATTCATCCTTGGAAGTATTATTACTCCTAGGCAGAGACGAGCAAATTTAATCTACCTGTTTGGACAGGAATATCCCCTGCATGGTGTACAGTCATGTTCCCATGCTCTGAGTACCCGACTGCGTGCATCTGGTAAAACCTGATTTAAACTTTTTGCCTTGGGCTCATGCTAATCAGGCATATGTGCAGAGGCTTGGGTCTGTCCTCTAACTTGAGT
This sequence comes from Calotriton arnoldi, assembly GCA_963921515.1. Lineage (NCBI taxonomy): Eukaryota > Metazoa > Chordata > Amphibia > Caudata > Salamandridae > Calotriton > Calotriton arnoldi. Next base: position 522,861 of record CAWUFW010004950.1, on the reverse strand, counting down.
GAGTCTATAGACCTGTTCATGACCTGAAGAGGTGCACCAATCATGCCATCATTGAAATAACAGTGGGGTACTGTCCCTGTTATTGCTTTAGAACCTAGAGTAGTGGTGGCAGCATACTGTGTTTTGTGAATCCATAGTTGTGGAGAAATGTTTATCTGTGTCACTGGAGTAAATGCTGGCTGGCCCACAGATGTAAAGTTCTGCTTCTGGACGCTTTCCCAGATAACAGAGCTAACATCCCAAGTACATGCTGTGCATGTTTGTGGCCTGCACGTTACATGTGTGAGTGAACCAGAATAAACAAGGCCTTTGAAACCCATTTTGGGTGCCACTGACTTGGCCTTAATACAAAGCGGAGGTGTGGTTGTTTTCTTGGAGAGTGGAAGTACATTACTGACTTTCTGAGCCTGGAAGGAGGAGACTTAGCCACTGAAGTGAAAGGAGACGAAACAAGGCTCCTTTAGGAATTGGATTAGGTGTTTTGTTGACAAGTAGTTGCTGATTAGTCTTTCTGAATGAATGCCATTTGGAAGATTGTGGGGGTGAAATCTAGAACTATAGGCTCTGGTATGCAAGGTGAAGGCGAGAGATGAGGCACAACCTTCTGTCTTTTCCTGATCTCTCTTTTAGTCTGGCCTGTCTGATGACAGCTAGGTGCAGAAACTCTCAACTCTTTGTGCCTCTGCTATGGGTGCTCCAGGCTGAATAAACTCCTGCAGTAAGAAGCATCCCTCTACTCAAAGGCTGTATCGGGAGAACAGTCTGGAATGTAGGCTTGAAATAGGAACTAACCCAAACCGGTTCTGACAGTGGATCCATTTCTCCTGTTTGGTTTTGCAGTACAAACATGGGACCAATTGACCCACTTGCTGTTCCACATCCATGTTTTCTACAACCAATTAAGGGAGTATGCAACAGAGTAGTCCGAGGACCAATGTGCAATTAGCGCTGAGGTCTGCTTGACAACTAGTTCCCCAGGGATGAGAGAAGATCAATGGAGTCTATCCTTTGCTGGAAAAACTGTTTATCTAACTGAAAAACATAGAAGCCAAATTGCCTGCTGAGTGATAAATGAATCCTGGCAGCCCGTAGCAGGCATGATTTTCCTGGAATAGCGAGTTGCAGCATGACCCCAGTGTGGTGGGGTGTTCTAGGAGAAGATGGCTGCCGAGGCCAATCTCAGTACCCTGGGGTCAGTGGGCAGCAGCCTCTATACATAATGCTTCTGGCAGCAACTGTGCAATGTAACCGAATGTCTGTGAAGCAAAGTCATGTCTCTGATCCTAGGCAGCATGACTTGAGCTGCAGTGCCCAAGAAGAAATTGTGGCATAACCTGAGCTGCTGTGCCAATAAAAAACTTGCTGCATGACCTCAGCCACTGAGTTACAGAAGAAACTGTAGTGTGCCCTGAGGCACAGTACCCATAAACACACAGTCTATTCATGCTGCATTGTCTGAGGGTAAAGTCAGTGAGGGGCCCTAGCACCTTTCCGAGATCATTCTGTACGTGGCTGCACCATCCCAGGAATGGCCTTTGTGTGGCGGCTGGCAAGAACCTGATTGGCCCATTGGGTTACCAACAATCCCAGAGCACCTGGCCACTTGCTCTGTGTGTGATCCAGATCCTTCCAGAGGCTGCCATCCCAATCATCAAGTAGCAAACCCAGCCATCAGAAGATGTGACACAGCTGCATTTTCAAATTCATGACTGCAGAAGAGGCCCTGTCAGAACTGCGGGGTCATTCCGGGACATCGGGCGAGTGGAAAAGATGCCAGTTGGCTTTCAAGTGTGTTGATTCTCCATCCCAAACTGAACAAGTCCCATTCAGTGAGAAAATGTGAACTCTGATATGCTGATGTAGAGTCATGTGGTTATTATTCACCTTAGCCTAATCACACTATAACTTTGACCCTATGAGGGCACCGCTTGCACCATAAGTGCATTCAAGGGGATAGTTTAAGAATATATAATATACTCACCAAGCACTTATACTCTACCTCCATATCCCGACATATGAAGTGGTGGGCTCAATGACACCAACTTTAAAACATGGACGAAGACTGGGAAGAGCTCTTGGTAGGATACGATAATGCACTGAGAAATTAATGCCTGAAAATGAGTGACAACAAAATTTTGCACAGGTGCATTGGTCCCCAAAATGATTACACAACATGGGTCTCCTACCAGGAGTGACATGTTGGAGGTGCACTGTCTCTAACTGTGACACAGTAAATATTTGGTGGGATTGTCCCTCCATAGCAATCTACTGGGTGGACATTTGGCCGTTCATGGACAACAACCTGGGGATCCAGAAACTATTGACATGCCAGGCAGCTTTCCTGAATGATGACGCATCATACATAGAGGTCACCTACCAAGGTAAACAATGTTTTGCCACCGCCTTAGCAGTGGCCAAGTTGTTCATTCTACACCTGTGGAGATCCCATGTTGACCCATGTATTCATACATAGCATCATAAAATGCACAATACAGCTGCTAATGAACAGGTCACATATACAATAAATGACTAGATGGAGAAATTTGAGGGGATACGGGGTAATTCCCTGGCCACAGGACATATTCACATCCCCAACTTAATCACCCCCTCTTTGACAAACTTATACCGTTTACACTTTGCACGCCATCATGCCTCAATGCAACGCAGCTTTAATTCTTCACACGCATCTTAGTGCTGATCCCTATAGCACAGGCAAACACATAGGCAGATGAAGCTCTTGACACCTGCTTTATGATACACATGGCGAATGGGGACCTATGACTGTGGATTTACTGGTCCATCAGAATGCAATTGACATTAGACAGCACTCAACCTTAGCCGGGTTGTTGTCAGATGAAAGATTGTGGTTTTTACTGACACTGTTAATCCTGTTATAGGCACTTGTTTATTCAAGAATGCACCCTCATAGGCTTACTCTACTACATGGCCCACAGGGGATTCTTGTGTATTGCACATTGTACATGGTATTTTTCTAACGAGACAGGGGTTGGTGGTCATCTGGCTCTGTGGATCCAGTTTCCTGTTGATGGACTGTTTAAAACCTATACTGAATAAACTGTTTATAACTTTTTTCCTGGGAACTATGGGGCATATTATCAAGGGCTTTATCGCCGATTTAGCTGCACTTTTTGCCGCTAAATCGGCGATATTTTTAACGCCCTATTAGCAAGCTGTCGCTAACAGGCGTTAGCGACAGCTTTCAGGCGTTAGAGGCCGGGAATTACATCGCCTTGCATGTCAGCGATATTTATCGCTAATGACATGCAAGGTAGGCGTTCCCACTAAAAGCGACTGTAAACAGTCGCTAACACCACTAACCCCTATTATCAAGGCAGGCGAGCGATAAAATAAATCGCGCTAAGCGCGTTTATCGCTATATTTTATCACCTGCTACTGACTTTGACTTACCTGTTTGTAGTATAGGAGGTGGATTCTAATGCTGAATCCACCTTGGCGTTAATGCGAGAATATCACTGGTTTTCCAGCGATATTCTCGCATTATGCCGCTATCGCTGGAATAATCATCGCCATAGCGCTAATTGTTGCTAATACAGCGTTAGCGTGGCGATATATTCCAGCGATAGCTGGCGATAAAATATTTCGCGCTAAGCGCGCTCTGCGATATTTATCGCATTTTGTTGATAATATGGCCCTATGTGCTTATTTTGTGTGTGGACTCCCCGATAGTATCGGCAGAATGATGTGACACCATATATGTTCATGCTGCATATTTTTTTAGGAATATTTTACTGTGATAAACAGACATGTTAAAATAATATGTTAAAAATAAAAAAAGGAAGTAAAGCACTGAGTTGGACAATCATTTATTATGCTGTTGTGTGATTAGCTCAAACACTCCAGCACCACCTCTCTGCCTGTGGGTGCTTGCCACAGCTAAATCATGTGCTGAATGGGTTGTACTTAGCCTAGTTTTATAGCTCCATGTAGGACAGACCCAGTCACATCAGAAGCAAATTACCTAAACACCCACAGTTGAGGACCTGTGATCTCCCCAACTGGGTCTGACACTGCCAAAAGTGAACTGGATGAATTGTGACCCAAATTCAACACTTCAACATGTTACAAATTTGTCCAATTTCACCCAATGTTAGTCTACATTGAAAATGAAAAAGAAACAATTCATAGTTTGGAAAATGAATCAACCAGCTACAACACAAATCACCAGCATCAACCAAAAACACAACCTAGTAAAATAAAATTCAGCCTTTAGGCTTTTTCTATAATTATTATATAATCCGCCAACATCGTGGAATAATAATGCCCTTCAACACAAACATCAGAGTAATGCCTGGCTCCCAGAATTTCAAGTCCCGATAGGAAACAGATTCTTGCCCCTCGTTGGTTTAGAAAATATCGACTGGCATTATAAAGGGGAGCTTGTTCATACCCTGAGTGATGTGGTCAGGGGGGCTACATCCGATGCGTACAACAGGCTCAATTCAGTTGTGAACACTCCCGATTTCTCTGAGCCATTGAGCTGCTGCCCACCAATGCAGCCTTTGAGGAGTCTCTCCCCTTTGCCTCAGGGTCTGCCTGAATATACTTGTACATCAAATACACAAGCCATGGAGGCTATAACATCACCCGAACAAGAAATGGGGAACTTAATGCCAGCTCATGAAGTAGCAGGAAAGCCAGATTCTCATTGGGAAGGGTTAATCATGGCCACATGGAATATTGCAGCTGCCTGCCAAAAACTAATAAATCTGGATTGGGGGTTTCGTCCTTTGACATTTTCTGCGCTCAAGAAACCTGGATGACCAAACCACTCTATATAGATGCTTGATTGTGGGAGGGATTAGTGTCAGGGTAGCGCCCCCCCAGGGAAAGTACACCTTATCCAAATGCCCAATGTCTATGGCGCGGTGCTAGTAAGGTAGGGAGAACCACCCCTCTCCCTGTAATGTGTCCTAGACCACCCAGTTAATAATTCCAATTGCCCAGCACTCGCTTAATGTCTTTCACATGGTAAATCATAGGTCAGTGTCGACAAAAGTATCAATTCCTTTATTATTCTTCTTTCGTAGTTACACTACTCTCAGCCAACACGTGTTTCGTCGCTATTCAGGTATCAAGTCCCTCAACTTCTTCAGGGCTCATAGAATGATATGTTGTACTTTGCTCACGGTGATAGTTTCAACCCGTAGGCTGTCAGGCTGTCCGTATCTCTGCTTCTCTAGTGTGCACGATCCCCCAATGTCCAACAGTGTCGTGAATCTGGGGGTTAAGTATCTGTGCACAAGAATATCCAAGTGCAGTTACTTCCAGAGGTCACTCGTCTCGCAATGTCATTTTCGCTTCCGTTTGCGAAGCAGCTTATCAGTGGTAATGTGTAAGCCACGCGTCCTCAGTCCATTACAGTGCACTCTATATAGATGGGTTCTCCCAGCTTTTCCAACCTGCACTTGCAGCCACAGCAGGAAAGGCGAGAGGGGGGCTTGCAACTTTTGTTTCCATCCCCATCACAAATGTTAAAGTTGTAGTTGAATGATCCTTACCCCAATTCTTGGTGTCCTTGATTTTATTAACAGGGGATCATGATATCCTGCTGATAAATTATTATAACAATATCTTTAATCAGGAAGCATGTAAAGGAGTTAACAACCTGGATGATGTTTTAGATTACTTTTTTCTTCACTTGACCAAGAGAGTATTCCTCTTATGGTTAGGGTACACTTTAAACAATCCTGATTGGGGGACACGCTGAATATGTTTGTTTTGAAATATGACTTAGTTATTTTGTGTGAGCCCCAGCTAAACACCATTAAGCCAGCTCCAACATTCACAGGGGGAGCCAGAGAGATTAGACTTAAAAACTTGTAAAAATCCTATAACTAAAGAGCATAACTTTTGTTTTACAAAAAACAAAGTCCTACAAATTAAATGGGCAAAAGTGAACCCATCTAGATTCACGCAGAAAATTGTTGATGATAACATGGGGTTTATCATGACGTGCCTGGAAAATAATCCCAGCCGCACCCTGGTTTTGACAGAATTCAAAAGGCTAAGTGAATGAATTTCAGGTAGCCTGGTCATGCTAGGATCCACCCCAGAGGTTGCTCAACATAGATGCTTCAATGCGACTCATTCCATGGCACATGGGCACTTAAAAATGTCACTTAAACAAATACCATGCAATCCTATGGATATCTAAAGGGCCAGACTAGACTATCAGAGTGCAGTCAAGGATAGCAAGAGGGAAACAACGGAAGAGGCATGGAAAGAACTGCCCATGGCCGCCTCTTTAGGAAATAGCACTAGATTTTGGTGATTTGTAAATCATCCCTTTTACCCTGACCTTGACACCCCCAAGGTGGAGGTCATAATTCCGGAAGATCAGTAGATAACACATTTCAGGGGTATTTTCCAACCCATTAACAGAGATTCATTGCAAACCAATGACCGAAGATGCTTCCCCCGGGTAGACCCAGCCCCAGCACCTCCAAATACCCCAATTGAAGTTATAGAGGTAGTGCTAGCAATTAATAAATCATCCTCTGGAAAGGCGCCAAACCCAAATGGGGTACCAGTGAACCTTTTCAAGACAAACACTGATTTATGGGGCCCGATTTAAATGAACGTTTTAAGAAGTGCCCTGGAGTGAGAAATCCCAGAGTCATGGACATATACCATCTTTATACCTATTTTCAAAAAGGGAGACACATTAGCCACAGCCTGTTATAGGCCTATTTCCCTTATATATGTGACCGTAAAACTCCTGGGATGAGTGATTTTGGCCTGCTTAGAGACATGGGCAGAAGAGAATAGAATAGAGTCTTAACACCCTTTCTAGTTCGTGTTCAGGCTAGGCATAGGCACCAAAGGACACATATTAAATCTTCACCTTATCTCTAGTAAACAAGTAAAGGCAAAAGGGGGGGCATTTACATGGCTTTTATTGCTCTCTCAAGTGCCTTCGACCTAGTGAGCAGAAATGAATTGTGGTATTTAATGCAGAAACTGGGAGTGAAACCAAACTTACTTACCATAATTAAACACCATTACCAAAGTTTGAGAGGTGCCCTTACAAATGTAGGGGACAGGGTGCACTATAGTATGATCAAAAGAATAACCCCCACATACCAGTTTCTAAACCTTACCTCGTATATTCACGCATCTATCAAAACTCACATACTCTCTATTCTCATAACACTGAACCCAGATATATGCGAACATGTCTGATATTTATTATGTTCATTCAATGTACATATACAAGACAGTTAAAATAGTTAAAAAATCATTCTATTGGTCTTCACTATACACGTTATCTCCTGTGTCCCTTTTGTAATGACGTATTCATACAATGTCATAGGAAAAACACATTTTTCATAAAAAGTCAATTTCATTTAAAATAAACCTTTTCTTTTTATACACAATGTGCAAATAAGCAAAATGGGAAAACATTTTTTAATCAAATATCACATTAATTTAAAAATTCTATGCAGCATGTAGTTGTCGACGCAGCATTTCGGTGGAAGGAAATCGCTATACCACCTTCTTCAGGACTCTAGTTAATGACAACAATCATCTATAAAAAATATTCATAAAATATAATTACAAGTCCCTCGATATAATATTGATGTTCTTTAATAGGTTAGGCACCTGGTTGAATGGCAGGATATCCTACATGGATATTAGTGTGATTGATTTTACTGAACTCTATATATGTAAATGTGTCATGTATATACCAGACTTGTAATTATATTTTATGTATGCTCCAATTCATAGAAAATGGTTTCACACACAGGATACTCGAAGTTCGCAAAACTTTATATGCTATGAGGAGTTGGGCCTATCCTACATAGGGGACCAGATAACAATTGCCCCACTCCTATTATGGATTAAGTATTGGCAAAACCCAGAAACAAGTGTGGTGAGAGTATGCATGTTAAGCTTCTTATCTTTGGATAACACAAACAAGATACCTTGGCTCATTTACATAAAATCTGCTTTTCATAAATTGGGCCTAAAAGAGATGTTTGCATCCCGAGTAATATGCCGACAAATGCTAAGTCTATTGTTAAATCTCGCCATGTGGACTATTGTTTGGAGGAGAGGCCAAGGGGTGCCTCAAACATGAAAACAGTCGAGCATTACCTGCAAATTTCAACTGTTACATTTATCAAACCATATTTGGGTTGGATTGAAAATACACAATATTATCTTCTTTTAACATATTTTAGATTAAACCTAATCCACTTTAAAGTAGCTTTTCCTACACAATGCGTGTGGCAGCAGGATTTACCACCATGTCATTGTAATAATGTCACAAAGCAGAGCACAAGACACTTTATTTTATTTTGTCCTTTATATTCAATACCGAAGAGCACCTTTTTGGCTCCTTTGCTGTGGAAGGCAGGAATTAACCGTTTTCAGGTAGCAATGGAATTTTTACAAAGATTACTCACAACAGACATGTTTTTCAGTCTTTATCAGAAAAGCAATTCATATTAGAAACCGTTATGAGTCTGTAAACCTCTTATTGAATGCTTAATTTTATCGTTGTTTCCACTTGTAAATATTATTTTAAATTCAAGCTTTTTAATGTTTTAACAATGACAATTGCTGTTTACGCCCAAATGTATTTATGTTAATATACACTGTGAGGTTTTCATGCTTTTTATGGCAAATTTGCCGAAATAAAGATGTTCGACTGACAACCTGCTATAAAAACTAAGCATGGATTGAAAAAAAAGTAATGCAATAAAGAACATAAATAAAATTAAAAAAACAGATTTACTAAAAACATGAATTATTTCTATTCTAAAATTTAAATACAACAGAAAGCTCCATAATCTGCATTCTGACAAATTAATACGTTTTTGTAAAATTTTTGTTTGATTAAAAATTAGATATTTTCACAAGCAATATTTTTCCTGTGATATGCTTATGAGAGGCATTGTTCTAATTTTTGTTTGATTGTTTTAATTCAAATTTAAATATTTGCAGAGGACAATTGCTTAGTATTCTCAAGTGTGTTGCAAAGTGACTCCTTTTTTGGTGGTCACCTCTAGGTTTTCAATTATTGTGGGATTCCCCAGCTGCGAATTTTGAACTCTAACACAGGGACACTGGTATCCAGTGCCTAGTGTATGTGCTCTGACCCTTAAAACAAAGTCAGAATTGGCTTATAATGGAATTAGGTGTATTTAATTTTACTATAAGGGCATTGAATATGGTGTACCAATTACACCTATGGGATAGAAAATTAAATGTCACATGTGGATGAAGGACTAAATTGTGTGACCCACATTGGTCTGGTCCCCTCATCCTGCAAGCTTTCATGTTTGCAGGAAGACATGTAGAAATAAACTCTTTGAAGGGCCTAAAAACCTGTTTCTAAACACTAGATAAGTCACCCATAACATTAATTTATTGCCCACAAGCTAGGGTGCATAGTGCCTAGAAGTGGAACATGCCTAAATTAATGTTAGCATGTACCTAGATTGAAAATCACCAAAAGCTATTTTCACTATTTTGGGTTTAGCTGTTCCCAGAACAAATACTTGTCAAGTCAATATTTCTGCATTATCCAGTATAAAACGTCTCTAGAATAATTTCAAGATAGTTTCCTAATTGTTTTAAAAATCCAAATTTTAGATAAATCAGCCTTTTTCTAACTAGTTAGAAAAGATAATTTTCAGAAAAGTTATATTTACGTGCCTGAGCCACTACAAGCTAACAAGCCTTAGTTTGCACCTGCTGTCCTGCCTGTAATGAGGTGTGAAGTTCCTCCCAGGAGCCACACAATGGACCACTTTGGATGACAGGTAGGGTAACCAGACTTTTAAAACCAAAAACCTGGACATTTTATAAAAATAGAAGTAGGACTATGATTTCACATCGATCGAGGAGTACACCATAACTCAAAAGACCACGCTCACCTATGTAAAAATCATAAGAATGAAGGCACTAAAGGGAATAAATGAAATCGCACTTTATCACAGGCTATCATAAGTGCTAATTAAATATATTTCTGAAAAGGCTGGTACTTAATCCTGCACTGTAACAAATAAATGCTTATTCAGTTGACCTTCTCTCAAACCAGGACAATTGCTGAATTTAGTTAAATCTGCCGGGACAGATGATCAAAAACCGGCACTGTTCCAGCAAATCGTGGATGCCTGGTCAGTCTATTGACATGTCAACCTGAATGGGCAGCAATGACTCATCTGAGCTTAACAAAATATCCAGTGTGTGAGCTGCTGCCACTCCTGTTGGCCCAGCAGTGTCAAATCCTTATTGACAGGCTTGTCTGCGGCACATGTAAAAACTTTGCACTTTTGAAAAGGGTCAAATAAGCCCAGATTTCAATTTTTGCCTAACACCTTTCTGGTAACTGAAGGACCCTGCTTTGTCTCACTAGATTTTCGTCTCATTTTTTTGTTGTGGGTCCAGGGCCTGCTTCAAACAAGATTTCGGAGTTAGATGTAAGAGGACACTTGTAATGTCCATAGTACACTCCTCTACATACCACCCAGCTCTCAAAGTCCAAATCTAGTGTGGCTGAAGACTAATGGGTGTCTTGCATTGGCCCTGATTCATAGCATTTTGGTCCTGTTTGCAGTTAGAAAAATGGGAACTACTGAATAAAAAATAGGTGAGGGCAAGTGAACACTTACTCCATTGGTCCATGAGGGATTAGGAATGTCGCAAGTTGGCCTCAACCCACAGGCTAGTGAACCCTACAATGCTGCACTGTCACTCAACCTTTCTCAGAACACTTCAAGACTTGTGAAAGGATACCAGGTGCACTGAACCTGCTACTCTCGACATCTGTGACCAGTAAGAAGAACCAGAGGAGTTTGGATCCCCATCCACTTGAAATCCAAGGACAGGAATATCTCCAAGGTGCAAAAGGCTGATGCCCTAGAATGTGCCCCAGGTGGCTCTGGGAACATAAAAAAACAGAGGAGGATACTTCTCTGAAGAATTCCAATCACAGTGGACAAGTGGCATCTGGACTGTGACTGGAATTTGCTGATGGACTGAAAGTATCTAGATGCCTTCAGTCTCTAGATGACTTCCCCTGAGGTCCCAGTGGCTTTAGTACTTTCTGTGTTTGTTTGGGAACCCGAAGAAAATTTAGAAACTTTTGAAAACAGTTCCTTTAGAGCTTCAGCAGTATCCACCGGGAAAAGTATCTGAATGGCAGTTTCATAACATTGGATTGGATTTCCACTTCATCCCTCTCTGAGATCTCTGCATGACTGAACAAACAACTAAGGGGCCGATTCCGATCTCGGCCGGTAGGGCACCGAATCGGATTCGGCTTAACCGGATCCGATTCGGAGCCCTATTTCCCGACCGAGTCGTACGTGCATCCGGGCGAGCGAGTACGATGCGTGCGCTCGCGAAATCTCCAACCGACTCGTTCGCAGGACCCGACCGCTCCGACCGACTCGCACGGGGACGACGCGCACCTCGCAATGGAGACGTTCCCCGGCCGGGTAAGTACGATGCGCACCTCGACCGCTCCGACCGACTCGCGCAGTCCGGCTCCAAGGAGCTGTCGGAGCCGCACTTTGGGGGTCCGTGTCGGACCCCCCTGGAAGCGTAGGCGTGCGAGTCACACACAGGGGGGACCCATGGCTCCCCCCTACACGTGCATGCACGGTGCGACCCGCATCGACGCGAAAACACTGTAGGGGGCGCCCTTGTTCGCGTCGTGCCCATTGAGTCAATGGGAGCCAGTGCACGCGTCGTACGACTGGCTCCCATTGACTTCAATGGGAGTCCGACCGAATCGAGTCTGATAGCATACGTGCGCATCGTACTCGTTCGGTCGGACTCCTAGGGTCCGATTCGGTCGGAAATCTCTCCGGGTCCGGCTCGGTCGGGGAGATTTCCGGCCTGAATCGGAATTGGCCCCTAAGTCTGAGGACTTAGAAAATTCTCAGTGAGAAACCCCAAAAGCTTCAGAGCACCAGCGGGATCAACCTACTTCAGTTATCAGACCTTCAGTCCCATGGTGGTGCCTAAAGTTTCAGCTGCATTCCAAAGAGAAAGGATTTTCCTTATAAAACAATGACTGTTGGACTTGGCCCTCTCTGCAGGGTCCTCGCCAAACGTTTTGCCTTAACCCTTCTGTTTTTTTAACTTGTTTTTGTGGGCTTTCAGGACTCCGTGCAATTTACCACTGCAAACCTGTGCTAAAACATTTGTGCTCTCTCGCTGAAACATGGTAACAATGGCATCCACCCAATTTCTATATTTAATTTACTTGTAAGCCCCTAGTAAAGTGGTACTACATATACCTAAACAGGGGCAACCCTATTCCCCAAACCTGCAGTAAATAAACAATATTACAGCTACAATGGTTCGAGAAAGTTATTAACAGTAAGCTATTAAAAATTCATTTGCATGAAAACACAAAAAAATCTAACCAATAAATCTTAAAGAGGTACCCAACACAGAAACAAAAGATAATACAAAAACATCTTTTTTACTAAAATGGCAGATATAGAAAAACAATTACAAGACAATTGAAGAATATGAAAAAGGTGCTTACATAGGGCCTGATTACCATGGCGGACAGGCTTCAGTCCGTCCGCCATCGTCCTCTTTTCGGGACCGCCCACCAACAAGGCGGCAGTCCCACAATAGGAATTAGGATGCGACCGCCATGGTGGCGGTCGCATCACCCACCTTTAACATTGAGGCGGGTGCTACTGGCTGCAGCACCTGCCGCAATGTTAAAAAAGGATGTTTTACATATCCCTGTACTACGTGACAGGCACCATGTGGTGCCTGTCACTTTGTACAGGGATATGTCCACCCAAAGAAAAGGATCAGGGTTGAAGGGGTGCCCGCTATGGGCCCCCAATGTCCATCCCCGCCAGCCTTTTCATGGCGGGTGAACAGGCATGGAAAGGCTGGCAGGGAGGGAGCATCCTGATCCCTACGGCGGTGCCTGGTAGGCACCGCCACCATTATAGGGATTGGGAGGCCCTCCGCTGCACCGGCACGCTCAAGGAGCCCGTCAGATGCATGGCGCTCAGGCTTTCTGCCCGCCTGCACACCGCCCGCAATCAAAATCTAGCAGGCGGAAAAGCTGCTTAGGACCGCCAACAGGCTGTCGTTGGCGGTCTCCCCGTCATCCTAATCAGCCCCATAGTTACACAAGGGACATCAATAAAAACATGATATACAGTGTAAACGAGAGAACAATGGCAGAGGGAGACAAAACTCTAAAACAAAATAAGTCCAACAAATAACAAGAACAAAAAATGCAATCAATGCTTCCTCATAAGTATATGCCAAAGACATGCGGTGACAGCGTTTTGACCTATCAGCCTGAAATTGCACCTTAGTCATGATCTACTGCAACCATTGACTTACTTTGACTGATTTATTTTTCTTGGCGCTTTTTCACTTTATTTTTTTCAAAATTCACATCTCAGGTTAAACTTATTGGTTATTTGTCACTTTGGTCATATTTTACTCATAAAATAGTCCTCTTTATTATAAAACTGGTTCTGGAGTTTTTTTGTGTTTTTTGTAACATTTTCTACTGTTTATGCACTGCTTAAATACTTTATCACTACTTTTGATTTAAGCATGAGTGGATTGAGCACAGTTTTTTTATTTGTGTGATATCTAGCAGGTGGTGGCCTTAACCTTTGAGGTGTACACTTCATCACCCCACATAGTAATTCACTTTCCTACAAAGTGCAATGTTCTTTCTGGCATGAGATCCAGAGAGGCATATCTTTAACAGTATTAACAATGCCATGGTTGTCTTACCCTAGTGTTTTTATGCAGAAGTGTTTTTGTCAAAACTGCAACTTCTTTTTAGAATAGTCAATTACTTTAGCTTGTTTTGATTAAAAAAAATTCAATGTTGCTAAAAATGCACATAGTTAAAAACATTCCAGTCCCCCACTGTATGGTAAAATATTAGCAGCATTGACACCTTGGGCCTGAATCACAATGGTGAATCTAGTTTCAAATGTATTTTTACAACCAAATTTACCTTTCTTACCACTGTCAGTAATCCACAAAGGAATTCCTGGTGGGTATGAATTATTTTACAAGTGTTGAAATCTCTGTCACAAGCGCACAAAATTCGGCACCCGTATTCCCAGTCAATGAGAGGGAAATTGACATTCCCTGCTAAGAAAAAAAAAGTTTGTATTTGCACAAGGGTGTGACACCTCCTGTGCGGGCTTATCCACCCACTATGGAGAACTTCACACAAAGGAATAGAACCATGCGGGAAGTGTCTGCTGACTTTCCCAGAAGTATGCCTAGACACCTTCCAAGGCTAATAAAGGCAAAATTGGAACCTACCAAAAATAGTAGATATGCACCCACATATAGACGTAAATTTACATTCATCCTATGTTTGCGTTAAGCACTAGCTGGCTTTGCACCTAAAAATATTTGTTCGTCTAAAGGTGATTTCTTTTCTCTTAACTGTGTTGTCCACTTACAATTGTATCAACCCTCCTGTTGATGTTGCACCTAGGAAGAAGTATTTAGCAGCTAAATGGGTTTTTGCACCTAAACGTATGTTTGCACCTAAAACTGATTCACTCATTTCTTCCAAGGTTAGAACAAAATAGATGTTTTACCCAATTGAGTTTTTGCTCCTAAATGTGGTTCTTGCACCTAATACTGTTTCCACACTCCCGCTGATGTTGCACTATTACACCTAAATGTGATTTTGCGCCTAAATACAACATTTATGCAGTTAATTAAACAAGTAGGCACAAGCTCAGTAGGCCTGATTTTAATGTGCCAATGCAAGCAAACATGACCATGCACAAAAGTTTCTTGCATGTATTAGAACATTAAATCCCAAACTATTGGCATTGCCAGTGCTTATTACGTTTGATTTAGGAATGCATGCATATGTGAAATCTTTTTGGAGATACAATAGGAGTATGGGATTTCATAATCCCAGTTTATGGGATGCCCTGAACAAGATAGGATAGAAAGCATCTGGAATGAAATAAAGCCTCTGCAATTCCAGTTTTAGATTGCAGTTTTCCTGAGTTGCGGTAGTAGTGCACTGACAGATGAAAGAAGCCATCCCTATTTAATGTTAAGCAGCTGGTCATTGCCTATTAGACCAATGTTTTGAAAGAGACATTTCGGTCAATGCTGCAATTAAAAAGACAACGTTTAAAGCCAAGAGTAATAAAAGGAAAATATAGCACCCCTACTGTGTGAAGAAACCTACAATCCACCAACCAATGGGAAATGCTTATCAAGACGGAAAAGAACATTCATTTTGAATTTAAACAGTAAATGTTTGTTTAGTGTACAAAAATGGTACAGTTCAATAATTCATGCTAGGATTCCCAGATCTCATCATATAAATTAAAATGTTGGATTGTATGGGGTTGTCTGGGGGCAGGGTGCATACTGTGCCTGGGGCTCTTGTCTAGAAGGATGTGTAGTTATAAGATTGCTGGGAGGTATTTTAGTTTTGTTTCCAATGTGTGGAAGTGGGGTGAAAGAGTGGTTTGAAAGAGTGCAAGAAGGACTTTTTCTCTTGACTCATTCATTACTTTACCATTTCTAAGGATGCTCCTAGTCAGGTCTCTGCTTTGGGATCCAGAGGCTGGCGCTGTTAAATCTTGGTGCACGAACACCGATGCTGTTAGTCTTGAATCCACCCTCTTTAATACACTACCAGACACCACTGCCCCTTATTCACACACTTGCGGGTTCATGTTTTCTCCCCTTGTGGCGGTTTTCCCGTCTTCCTCTTCCTCCCTCTTTCCCCTTTGTGTGTTATTCCCTCTCTTCCTCTTGGTAATTGTCTGATGAGGTAAAATAAGTGCTGGTCCCCAGAAATGAGTACCAGTGACTTCCACCAGCTCAAATTAAGCACTTTGAAAGGGATACTATAAGACGGGTCTGTGGGGAATTTTTGTGTGCCTGGTTTGGGAAAACTGTACGTGAGGATTTGGTGGAAGAATCAATTTTATTTGAGGAGAACTGTGGGTTAGTACTGATTATTTCTTTGGAGGGATTGAAGTATTGCTCCGATATGAGGTGTTCAGAATATTCCCTTACGGCTTTGTGCTAGAAATATCTTGCATCATTTTTGAATGATCTGGTCGGTACATTATTCCTTAGGTTTATTTTATCATCATAGTTTATAGCTTCTTCTTGTGATGGAGAGTGGACCACTTTGAGGTGTGGTTGTATACAATTCTATGCATACAGTTTACAATTTCAGATGAAAGAGATATAAATGTGTAAAAATTATAGAATGTATAAAGCAGGTAGCAACAATTTCATAACATTTGAAATGCTAAAATAGATAAATGTCACAATTTCTATAACTTTAATACTCATAATAAGCCCATCAATAGAAAGGCAAAGAAAGATTATACACAGACTAAGTAGCTACGGAATTCTGGACAGGGACACATGGGAGAATGTATTTAGGGAGGTAACACAGGGCCCAATTTAGAGTTTGGTGGACATAATAAATGCAGCCAGGGAGACGGAGACTTCACATCCACCAACCTCCCTTTACTCCACCCACCAATTTAAAGTTTGCAGACGGACCTGCGGTGAACGCTATAGGCTTGACACTCTGTGCGCCATCACGGCGTCTCATGAAAAGTCAATTAAAAGTATGGTGTGTGCCGTCATTGGTGATGGATGCTTAAACCAAGCTTTTAGACGTTTTTACTTTTCCAAAAACAAACACCCAAAGTGAAAGCATGATGTTGGAAAAGTGAAAACCAATGGCCCCCAACACCATGCAAAGTTTCTCCAGTGGTGTGGGGGCATTTTTTCTGTCCCTTACTACCAGGATATTTCTGATGGTAACATAAAATAAAAAAAACACATCTGTTCACCCACTCTAAATCAGACAACTTGCCTCTGGTGGCCCGTAATCCTTCAGTACGCCAATGGAATAAATTCTACTCTGTCAGTGTAAACCTGGTGATCTGCCCGTCTCACAATTCGGTGAGCAGACCAAGAGTTTGGCAGGGTTGCGGTGAAGTATCCTGTCTGCCAAACTTGAAATCAGGCCCACAGTAACAAAAAGAAGATTGGTATCTTTTCATTTTCTTTATTAGAAATTTCGACATTTCAAAAACAAAACAAACAACAGTTTGGCATTGCTCCATGGTGGCTGGTGGAATTTTAAACTGGTGAGGCGTAAGCATAAGGAATCAATGAATGCAAGCGAGCGAGTGAAACGAACGAGCCCGACGGTAATAAGGGAGGTGTCTGGGCGGGTTCTCCCCCGAGAAACTTTTTGAAAAATTGGTGTATTTTTGTGCAATTTTCAGCACTATTTCTGTGATAAATGGACTAAAATTTCAGTTCTTATAGGCATTCATAAAGGAAAACTCATAAAATATTTCAGAGAATTTCTGGGATGAGTTTTGAAGGGTTTGAATTTGAATTTATTGCATTTGCATAGTTACTTAAAACCATTGCAGTACAAATTTCAAGTAAAACAATAAAATCATGATAAGATATTAATTACACATTTGCAAAATTCATATATCATTAAATGCTTAGAAACAGTTAAATTGCTGTCAGATTAAAAGTGCTTTGTTCCTCATACAGATAGCTGTCAATATAGGTTGCGCATTCTGCCCGGACTGGGCAATGCTATTAGTCAAAAAAGGGCATTATTAAAAGACCAGTCCAAGTGCTTATATGAGGGCTTCCCAGCTCGACCTTATTGGGGGCAGTCTCCTATCATAGTTTGAATGGATAGACACAGTATTCCCAGATATTTCGGCATCCGGCCACATGCATAAGTTGATGACCTGACGGGCTACCCCTTAGCCTGGAAGAAGTTTAGGTGTACGATGGCATTTTTTTCTTGGCTACATCTAGGAATCTCACTAGGTTACAGTTTAGTTGAGGTGTTGCTGGATCAAAGCATGCCAAAACTGCTTGTCTCCTTGAGCGAATTCTCCTTTGGTTTAGGAGGACTTTTAGCAACTGTCTCCTTTCCTGTATCAACTCCTTGCAGGAGCATAATAAATGGATAATATCGCCCTGGCCATTTTTGAACAGACTGCAAGATGTTAGAGATGGCTCCCTCTTCCATGGTGGAAGGTTCTGAGTACATGGGATCAAGCCAAGGCAAAGTTTTAAAAATTTTAATTTCTGTGCTTTCGGGTAGCCCAAATTGAAGTATTTTTGGGGGGCTAAGACCTTGTAATTGTTCACAGACATCCAGGCGTGCGATCTAGCTGAAAAGGCTGCTTTATCCTCCACCAACGCCAATTTTTTCAAGGATTTCCAAACTAATTTCTTAATAGCTGGATGGTGGGTCTGTGTGTTCCAAAGGGCCAAGAGTCCAGTACATGCTAGAGCCTCCTGAAGGTAGCTTCTTGCAGGAGACTCCTCCCTCTGTTGGAGATCTTGCCATAAAAGCTGATTTAAAGTTTTAGGGGCCAATAGTCTGATCTTATTCCAGCAATTGATGTATGCGCCGTATCTGGCCCATGATTGCTTTAATAGGCTGAACTCCAGCCTGATTTGCACCGGGGAAGTATAGTTTGGAAGGCTAAACATGGTTCTATATGCTTTTACTAAAGTTGTGTCCAGCAATTTAGCATCTCTGCCTCTTAAGGCTTCACTACTATAAGTTATTGTGGGTAGGATTTTAGCCTGTGCTACATTCAGTAGGGGACTCAATGTTGGGCCCGATAATTTCGATGTTAAGCTTTTCATGGTTAGTGCTAGCACCAGCCCCTTCCTTTTAATCTCTTCTAAGTGTCGAGCAAATGATCCTTCTTTGTCAATGTAGACACCTAGGTACTTGTAGGTTCCCGCTGAATCTATTGAAGGGGGCTAGGGTACTAAGCAAGACTGCTTTTGCTCCACCTATTCCAAAAGAAAACACATAACATAGGTGCATAAACGTCCACAAAGAAACACACTTGTAATTTTGTTCCTACCGATAATGCAGGCTGGCCACTTCCTTTTCTTCATCAGCTATTCAATGTTGATTGCCCAGTATTATAATTATTATAACATATAACATTCAACCATACTTGACATGCATATTGGGGGGATATGATAGGTACATGTTAACGCGTTTTAGATTTGGGACTTTCCACCGTTTGATTAGCCATCCAGACATTAACAACTGGTCAAGGGAACTTTGTCGATGTCCCTGTGATAATATTTCACCACAAACGACTATTCATGCAATCCTATTCTGCAAATTTTACAAGGATGAAAGGCGAAGATGGGTATTACCGTTATTAAAACAGGGGGATGGAGACAATGTCGCCCTCCTTTTTGTATTTGCAGATGTTGGGAAATTATTACTGTATTGGATCTATGGTAGGTTTTTTAAAAAGTGTATATAGAGCCAGAAAATCTCTAAATATTTGAATGCCAGATGTAAAATATATGAGAGAAACATAGACATGAGATGATGTATATTAAGTACAGCATAATACATTTTACTTCCCGGATGTAAAAAATAGTTATTGTTAAATTAATTTTTTATGAATTTTTATTTAGCTAACGTGTCTTAATGTAATTTTTAGATGTGTGATGATATGTTTTAATTGCCTGCTTTTATGATTTAAATGTTTAAAATCGAATAAAGCTCGTTTTGATTTGATTTGATTGCCCAGTAATCTTTGTCATATTAAATAGCTACAAGTATAAGAAATATCCATTCGAAAAATACATCTAATTTTTAGGAAGTCAGCAAAAGCTTTGTATTTGTGAGCAAGGCAATTTGGCTAAAAAAACAAAAATGGAGTAAATATTGTACTTAAGAAAGTTTATACATCCAGGGACGGCTAGTGGAATTTGAAACTGGTATGGCGTAAACACAATGAATCAATGAATTCTAGCGAGCAAGTGAAACAAGCGAGCCTGACGGAAATAAGGGAATAAGGGGGGTCTGGGGCGTTCTCCCCCGAGAATTTTTTAGTAAAATTGGTGTATTTTGGTGCACTTTTCAGCACTATCTCTGTGATAAATGGACTAAAAATACAGTTCTTATAGGCATTCATGAAGGAAAACTCATAAAATATATAATGGATTTTCTGGGTTGACAAGCAAGTCTGACTTGCGAAGGGGGCTAGGGCAGTTACTAGGCAAGACTGCTTTGGCTCTACCCTTTCCAACATAAAACACATAACATAGGTGCATAAACGTCCACAAAGAAACATACTTGTAATTTTGTTCCTACCGGAAACGCAGGCTGGCCCCTTCCTTTTCTGCATCAGCTATTCAACATTGATTGCCCAGTAATCTTCATGACATATTAATTAGCTACAAGTATAAGAAATATTCATTCGAAACAAACATTAAATTTTAGGAATTCAGCAAAAGCTTTGCATTTTTGACCAAGGCAATTTTGCAAAACAAAAATGAAGTAAATATTGTACTTAAAATAGTTCATATATGGCTCTGAAGCCTTTGGGTCCATCAGTACCTTAGAAAACCACTAAATAAAAATAAATTAAGAAATGAGACTAATATGCATTGCTTAAAATATAAGAAATATCCATTAAAATTCTTTCATTTATTTTAGAAAGAAACAACAAAAACTTTATATGTATAAGCAGGCTAGGTAACATTGTTCAAAAATAAAACTTTTTACTTTATTTTTAAATACTTTGCATGCTACTCTCAGGCCCCTGTGCCTGTCAGTACAGTAGAAAATGGGTGTATAAAAATAAATTATGAAAATAAGTAAATGTACATTTTAAGAAATATCCCTTCAAAACCAATATGATATTTATAATTGCAAACAACAAAACTATTTTAAATAACACTATGTAAATACTTTTCATGCAACTCTCAGGCCCTTACACCTGTCAGCCAGCACAGCAGAAAACAGTTAAATAAAAATAAATTATGACAATAAATAAATGTCCATTTTAAGAAATTTCAAAACCAATATGATATTTTTAAACACAATATTTTTTAAATAATATTATTTAAATACTTTTCATGCCAATCTCTGATTCTTGTGCCTGTCAGTACAGTAGAAAACGGTTAAATAAAAATTAATTATGAAAATAACTGAATTTTGTACATTTAAAGAATATACTCTGTAAACCAACACATTTTAAAAAACTAACAAAAATGTTTTCAATAAGAATAAAATAAGAAAACAAATATATATACATTCACAGATACATAAACACACATATATAAATACATATCAACTGTACAGGAGTTGTATGACTATTAAATGGAATGAGTAAGTTGCCAACAGTACCTAGTAATGTTATCAAACAAAACAAACTTGGCTATAAACACCTGAAACTATGATCACACATAAGATTAATATTTTCTATTTATATAGAAAGTTTGCTCATCGATCTTTAATATGACCAAACTTTTCGATTGTTCTTTTTGTTGAATTCTGGTATTTCCTTTATTAGTTCTTTTTCCATTGATAGCATAGCCAATGCATTAAGCCTAGCTTGAGTCATTGTGCTTCGCAAAAACGTTTTTACCCTCTTCAGTGTGGAAAAACATCGCTCAGACTCTGCTGTTGTCATGGGTGTAGTAATGACAACTCTTAAAAGCTTTATGGTCTCAGAAAAAGACTTCTCTAAGTTGTTTTCACACAAAAAGCTAAATAAAGCCATGGCACCACCAGTAGCCTGATGGAAGTCACGTCTCCCATACAGGACTGAAAGTTCTGTACGCAATCTGGCTTTGTCTAGCTTAGGATAGGCTTCTATCATTTCTGCAAGTGCCTCGGCTGGGAAAGATTTGGCATGTTTTTCAAAAAGGTCACTTCTCAATAGTGTTGCACTTACAAGATGCTTTGTGAATGCAAAGCGCTCTCTGGCATGGTCCACAACAATATCACAGACTTCTTTTGCTTCTTGGGTCAAAGTATTTATTTGCAGTCTCTGGTTTACAAATTTAGATTCTTGTGGCAGTGTAGAATCCAAACTGTCAATGGATTCCCGTACTTTGGTGATGCTTGTCACAAAGTCTGTAGTAGCTTTCTGGACAAACACAGTGTCAATGTCTCGCTTTTGCAATTGATTATATAAAATGTCTACGTGGGGCATTATTCTATGAAAAAGAAACAGAAAGAATATAAACTCCCTATCTTCTAATGTTCTAGTAAATTCCTTAGCTTCACATATTGTATTGGACTCGAAATCACCACTGTTTGCAATGATTGTCATGCATTGAAGAAGATCATCTCTGTATTCATAAATTATGTTTATTGCTCGAATATTGAAGTTCCAGCGATTTGCAGACCCTCTTGGAAGTCTTTTTGAAACTATTTGTTCAAGAATACCAGTCCTTTACGGGGAACGTGCAAAAAATGCTGTTATACCACCCACCTCTGAAAAGAAAAATTTTAACTCTAAGGGACTTATTTACAAGCCCCTTGAGCCACTTTTGCGTCATTTGTAACATGGGAAAAGTGACGCAAAAGTGGCGCAAGGGGCTTGTAAATCTGCCCCTAAATATTTTGGAGGAAGCCTGTTCCATAATTAGGTTAAGTTGGTGGGCATAGCAATGAATATAATGTGCATTTGGGTACACATCCCTGATTTTCTTTTGCACCCCACCAGATGCTCCCCGCATGACGCTGGCACCATTTTAGCTTTGAGCAATTACTGTTCCTTTAGCACATTGCTCAGGGAAAACAATGTTTAATTCATTAAGAATGGCTGAGGCAATTGTTTCTGCAGATGAGTCTTTTAGATGTGTGAAACAATAAAATCTTTCAGCTACCTTGCAATTTCCATCAATGTAGTGAAAGTCCAGACCTGCCTGAGTCTTATTAGCGACATCAGTTGTATCGTCAGCTTGGATAGACACATAATCAGTGCTTCTCAACTGCTGTGTAATGTATTGTCTTATTACTTCCAGCATACAGTCCAGCAATTCATTCTGAATAGTTTTAGAAGTGCCTTTAAACACTGTGGGGCCGATTCGGATCTCGGTCGGAGGCGCACCCAATACCATTCGGTCGGGAAAAAAGCCATGCGAAAGCCTGTTTCCCGACCGATCCGTACAGCACACCGAACGAGTAAGTACGATGCGCACAACAGCACAGAATCCGGCTGAGCCGTACTCACCCAAACCAGGTCCTGTTCCCCGACCGAGGCGAATCCGGAAACGCTGAATCGAGTCGCACGGAAGGGAAAATGCAGCTCCGTCTGGCCGAACAAGTACGATGCGCTTTCCGTATGCGCCGAACCCATCGCTACGCACGGCACGTCAAAGCATCCGGGAGAGGCGCACATAAGCTCCGATTCGTGCCACAACATGATCCACGGCTACGAGACAAACACGCCAGCGACGAGGACGACGCGAAGCGACGAGGACGACGCGAAGCAACGAGAAGGACGAACGATACGAACCAACCATGAATCCCTTCGTCCCGATCATACCAATATTCTACATTTACTACCGGAACAGGCACGGACGCGTACGGCGCAGAAGGTAAGTCAGACACCAACCACAAAACACATACAACACGTACACGACACATCACACACACACAGAGGGATGCAGAATATACTTACACCAGCAACAGCAGCACCATAGGGGCGGGATGCCCATCACCAATGCCACATATGCACACAGGGGCCTGAATGCGCACCACCACCCCTACCCAGGGGGGGCAGGATGCCTACCACTACTACCACCCTCACCCAGGGGGGGCTGGATGCCCACCACTACTACCACCCACACCCAGGGGGGGCTGGATGCCTACGACTACTACCACCCTCACCCAGGGGGGCTGGATGCCCACCACTACTACCACCCACACCCAGGGGGCTGGATGCCCACCACTACTACCACCCACACCCAGGGGGGGCTGGATGCCCACCACTACTACCACCCACACCCAGGGGGGGCTGGATGCCTACCACCACCCTGAGCCAGGGGGGGCTGGATGCCCACCACTACTACCACCCTGAGCCAGGGGGGGCTGGATGCCTACCACTACTACCACCCACACCCAGGGGGGGCTGGATGCCTACCACTACTACCACCCTCACCCAGGGGGGGCTGGATGCCTACCACTACTACCACCCTTAGCCAGGGGGGGCTGGATGCCTACCACTACTACCACCCACACCCAGGGGGGGCTGGATGCCTACCACCACCCTTAGCCAGGGGGGGCTGGATGCCTACCACTACTATCACCCTCACCCAGGGGGGGGCTGGATGCCTACCACTACTACCACCCTGAGCCAGGGGGGGCTGGATGCCCACCACTACTACCACCCTTAGCCAGGGGGGGCTGGATGCCTACCACTACTACCACCCTCACCCAGGGGGGGCTGGATGCCTACCACCACCCTCACCCAGGGGGAGCTGGATGCCTACCACTACTACCACCCATAGCCAGGGGGGGCTGGATGCCTACCACTACTACCACCCTCACCCAGGGGGGGCTGGATGCCTACCACTACTACCACCCTCACACAGGGCGAGCTGGATGCCTACCACTACTACCACCCTGAGCCAGGGGGGCTGGATGCCTACCACTACTACCACCCTCACCAAGGGGGGCTGGATGCCTACCACTACTACCACCCTCACCCAGGGGGGCTGGATGCCTACCACTACTACCACCCTTAGCCAGGGGGACTGGATGCCTACCACTACTACCACCCTCACCCAGGGGGGGCTGGATGCCTACCACCACCCTCACCCAGGGGGAGCTGGATGCCTACCACTACTCCCACCCGTAGCCAGGGGGGGCTGGATGCCTACCACTACTACCACCCTCACCCAGGGGGGGGCTGGATGCCTACCACTACTACCACCCTCACCCAGGGGGAGCTGGATGCCTACCACTACTACCACCCTGAGCCAGGGGGGCTGGATGCCTACCACTACTACCACCCTCACCCAGGGGGGGCTGGATGCCTACCACTACTACCACCCTCACCCAGGGGGGGCTGGATGCCTACCACTACCACCACCCTTAACCAGGGGGGGCTGGATGCCTACCACTACTACTACCACCCTCACCCAGGGGGGGCTGGATGCCTACCACTACTACCACCCATAGCCAGGGGGGGCTGGATGCCTACCACTACTACCACCCTGAGCCAGGGGGGGCTGGATGCCTACCACTACTACCACCCTCACCCAGGGGGGCTGGATGCCCACCACTACCACCACCCTCACCCAGGGGGAGCTGGATGCCAACCACTACTACCACCCGTAGCCAGGGGGGGCTGGATGCCTACCACTACTACCACCCTGAGCCAGGGGGGGCTGGATGCCTACCACTACTACCACCCTCACCCAGGGGGGGCTGGATGCCTACCACCACCCTCACCCAGGGGAGCTGGATGCCTACCACTACTACCACCCTTACCCAGGGGGGGCTGGATGCCTACCACCACCCTCACCCAGGGGGAGCTGGATGCCTACCACTACTACCACCCATAGCCAGGGGGGGCTGGATGCCTACCACTACTACCACCCACACCCAGGGGGCTGGATGCCTACCACTACTACCACCCTGAGCCAAGGGGGCTGGATGCCTACCACTACTACCACCCTTAGCCAGGGGGGCTGGATGCCTACCACTACTACCACCCTCACCCAGGGGGGCTGGATGCCTACCACCACCCTCACCCAGGGGAGCTGGATGCCTACCACTACTACCACCCGTAGCCAGGGGGCTGGATGCCTACCACTACTACCACCCGTAGCCAGGGGGCTGGATGCCTACCACTACTACCACCCTGAGCCAGGGGGGCTGGATGCCTACCACTACTACCACCCTCACCCAGGGGGGATGGATGCCTACCACCACCCTCACCCAGGGGGAGCTGGATGCCTACCACTACTACCACCCTCACCCAGGGGGGGCTGGATGCCTACCACCACCCTCACCCAGGGGAGCTGGATGCCTACCACTACTACCACCCGTAGCCAGGGGGGCTGGATGCCTACCACTACTACCACCCTGAGCCAGGGGGCTGGATGCCTACCACTACTACCACCCTCACCCAGGGGGGCTGGATGCCTACCACCACCCTCACCCAGGGGAGCTGGATGCCTACCACTACTACCACCCTCACCCAGGGGGGCTGGATGCCTACCACCACCCTCACCCAGGGGAGCTGGATGCCTACCACTACTACCACCCGTAGCCAGGGGGCTGGATGCCTACCACTACTACCACCCACACCCAGGGGGGCTGGATGCCTACCACTACTACCACCCTTAGCCAGGGGGGGCTGGATGCCTACCACTACTACCACCCACACCCAGGGGGGGCTGGATGCCTACCACTACTACCACCCACACCCAGGGGGGCTGGATGCCTACCACTACTACCACCCTGAGCCAGGGGGGCTGGATGCCAACCACTACTACCACCCCCACTCATAGGATGGACAATGCATGACACAACCAGCACACCACAACCTAGGGAATGCAAGAAGAAGACATCCCCCAACACCATGACAAGCGTGTGTAGACTGTGTCAAATGCCTACAACACCGAACATGACTTTGAACATACAATGTGACCCCCTAGCACATGTGCCACACATATATGTGTGTGGCACCCACAATGCAAGCAGGCCATGACCATTGTGGCAATGGGGTCCAAACCCCCATCATCACAGTGACCAAAATGTAAGTGTGGGGGCACATAGCTGAAGCTCATTTTGAACATTGTGGCAATGGGGTCCAAACCCACATCATCACAGTGACCAAAATGTAAGTGTTGACAAAGAAAGAGGTGCAACTGCCAAACTGCATGGATGATTCCTGGTCACAGAACAAAAAACACATCAGTGGCAAAGTAGTGTATGTGTCCCATTGCAACATAAATTGGGTGAGCCAAATACTGCAGTGCAAATAAGAGATACCTTTGGCCATGTGCAGACAAACAACACCCATGGGGGCTGACACCGTCAACATTCATCAATGACACAATGACAGAAGTGACCATCAGAATGCAGACCCACATATTTGCACCAATGGGCACACAAATGCAGATACCCTGTGGAGACTGCAGATGTGAGGTGAACAGATACCATACCATGGCAGCAATGGGACACACAAACCATGATCATTGTGCTGACCGATGACCTAGGAGTCCCAGGGACAGCAGGGGAAACCCACCAAACTACATACAGCCAATGGCACACCCAAGATATGCCAATGCAGTGGTGCAGATGCACAAACACAAACAGGCAGACCCACACTGCACATCATACACAGCAGGTGAGGGGGGTGCCAGTGTCCCCAGGCAACCACACAACACATGAGGAGACCTGAATACCAATCATACAGATGTGCATACAGTGCCACACAAAGGTAACTCATGGATCCAAATCCCCTATGTGGGCAAGCAGGCATTGTCAGATGAGAGGGAGCACAAATCACACATGTCACACAGGCACGTAGGGACAGCAACTGACACAGCAAGACACAGACACACCACAGCACCACCCCCAGGGCCCCCACAATGTGGTGACCCTGGCCTGCATTACAATCCCACTGTGATGACAAAGCTAAATGTGGTTCACACTGTGAACCACAGTCATGTGTCCTGAGCAACTAACTACCATCACACCTACACAATACAAATCAATCAGCATGGCCAGTAAGCCAAGGCCAACATGGAGGCAGGGGCCTAGCCGGGCAACAACTCTCATCTGCACACACTCAACACCACACCCCTCGACCTCCAACAATGTGCAGCAGTGAAGTACACATGCACTGGTGACATTGCACATGCACCCATGACTATTCCAGGGTGGTGGGTGGGAACCAAGGTGCAGAAACACATCACACATGGCCACTCAACAAGACTCCTGAATGTCTGACACACTGCACACTACGCTGTACATGGACATGACGGCAATACCACACCAACCAATGGGATCCCAGCCACAGTCACACACCAATGAAGAAGCCAAGGTCACCCACAAAGAACACACATAGACAACAACTAACATTGCAGCCCGGACCCTGAGGAGTGCCAGCAGTCACACACACAACGTGTCACAATCACTGAAAGATAACACAAACTGGAAATCACATGACAGGGGCAAACAACAAGTGCCAAGGGGAAACCTGACTGTGACCCATCTGCGTCTGCACACAAACTCAGCCCTGACAGCAAACACACCTATGGGTGACACCCTGATGACCAGTAATGTGCCATGCACCCACATCACAGAGAACCCAGGAGAAGACTTTGGGGGAACATAGGTCAACTCAGCTAGCATCACAAACAGGTACAACACTAGGGATCACAGCATGCACAGCTAAACGGAAGTGAACACACAGACATGCACATACAACACACACCTTGGGAGCAGGCAATGTCACAGGAGTACACACTGCCATGAGGGGACTCCACTCCTGTGTGAGGAAAGCTGTGCCATATGTTGCCTCAGTAGGGCCCCATCATGTCAGCTGAGCACTTGGTCACACAATCAACAATTAGCACCAAATGAGGGCTCCCGTCACATCAGCCTGGTCATGGAAGTGCCAACGGAATCATCAGCACAGATCCAACACACTTGTATAGCAATGTTGCACTGACAACACAGATGAGTCCTTCCCCATTGATGTCCAAACCTGCATGTCCAGTGGAGATGGCCACACGGTCAGGGAAGTAGACGAATTGAACAATGGCAGGCACAACAGATGTGCAGAGGTGGAAGCCACAGATGTGAAATAGCTAATCTAAGTAGGAAATCCCATTGTCAAATACTGAACACATGACACCCTCAGATGCTGCTATGGATGACATGGATACACCACAGGTAGGACACATTCCCCCTGGACCACATGGGTTCCTGCACAGTAACACTTCATTATCATGAGACCAAATATCACCATCACTGCAGCAAGGGCATGGTTAGCATCATCAACAACATGTACATCAGAAGCATAAGTACTAAAGAACAGAAAGTTGCTTTATTCAGCATATGTGTGGAATGAAAACAAAGTCCAAAAAAAACACAAAGGCCAATGGCCAGTCCATTGTAAAAGTCCAAACAGGGTGACAGTGGCAGATGTCACCCTACGCATGCCTGCACAAAACCAGGGACAATCCACTAGGAGGGGCAACCGGAGGGGTAGGCCAGGCACCACAGGGACAGGATCAGGGCTCACCAGGAGGAAGCAGGGAAGGGGTGGTGGGTGCTGGAGAGCCACTGACAACTGCAGTGGAGGTGTCTGACATGGTGTGTGCCGGCACAACTGGGGGCATGACTCAGATGTTGTGGGTGCCGGCACGACTGCAGTGGACCCTGCAGATGGAGTGGACAGGTCCGCCACTGCAGTGCCCAAGTCAGACAGGGTGGTAGTGGACTCCACTGCAGTGCCTACCACCAGGGGAGGAGAATGGGGAACAGGCAAGGTGGGCTGGACAGAGGGGAGGACACCCTCACCACATCAGTGGCACAGACAAGCGCAGCGGGGGTGTGGTGCCGGGAGAGCAAGTGCCAGGGGAGAAGGCCGGATCCTCTTGGGGATGGTATATCTGTGGGTGGGGGAACCTGGGGCAGGGTGTGGTGGGGGCACCTGTGGAGTGGGGGCCTGAGGGATGGAGGAAGGAGACCTGGTGCCTGAGCTGCAGGGCGGCGGTGGGGTCTTGCTCTTACCACTCCCGGGGGACTTGCGGGTGGGGGCCTCAGTCTGTCTGCGCCTGGGGGAGGGTGTCCGGGGGCGAGGGGCACTCTGCTCCGTGTGGGGGGCTTCCTCTTCCCCCTGGATGCTGGAGCAGCTGGATCGGAGGGGCAGAGGCCGAGGTCACTGAGGAAGAGGCGCTGGGTCTTTGGGGTTGCAGGTGAGGCAAGGGAGGGTGTTTTGGAGGGAGAGGCAACTGAGGACTGCGCAGTGCCCGTGGATGCGTGTGTGTGTACCAGGGCCCCATCCCCTGTGAGTCTGGTTTCAGTCCCCTGACTGTGCGTGCGTGTGCGTTTTGTTTGTGGCGTGTGTGTCTGTGTGCTGGACGTGTGTGTGCTGGTGTGTGCCTGGGCCGGTGTGTGTGTGCTTGGGACAGGTAAGGTGCTGGGGAGTGTGGATGGAGCAGAGGCAGGAGGGGTGAGGGACTGTCTGAGGAGGGACACTGCTGCCGTCAGGGAGGAGTCCATGGACCTATTGCCCCTCTGTAGGTCAGACATGCCCGATGAGATGCCCTCCATGAACGACACCAGCTGAGTCAACAGAGCGGTGTGCGCATGGAGGACACTCAGCATGGCTGTCTGCCCTACATGGAGCTGGCGAAGGAGGTACACAGACTCCTCACTCAGGGCAGCAGGGGACACAGGGGCAGGGGGTGCGGTGCCTGGCCCAAAGGAGACACGCTCCCGAACATGGGAGCCTCCACGGACCTGGGGAATGGGAGCCGATGGGAGGGCGGTGGTGGTGCTGGTGGTGGCGGGGACAGCAACACTAGCTGGGGTGTGGTGGCTGCTGACACCCGCCTCCATAAGGGAGTCATCCTCCGAGTTGCTCTGGTCCTCAGCTGAGGTGGATGGTGCTGAGGACTCCTCGGTGTGGCTCCCCTCGCCCTCCGTGCCACTGGGTCCCTCCGACCACTCCTCGGCTGCTGACCCAGTCTGGCTCTCTGGCTCCTCCTGGTCCATGGAGCTGTCCCCTTCCGTGGCCGTGGATGTATCTGCAAACAATGGGGAAACAGACAGACATCAGTCACCTGCACCAAACGCACACACCACTGTGAGCACAGCACATTACAGAGCAAGCCCTGGCATCATTAGTTGTACATTGCTAAAAGTGCCCTAACTGAACAGGAGAAGCCAATTGTCAGTCTGATGCCAACCATGGCACTCACATCCCACATGGCCTTGCACCCATCTGTCTGGTGTCTGTTGGATTGCAACACCCCAGTGTGGACACATGCACCAAGTACACAGTAGTTGGACAGTGCAGAGGACACGGTGTGGCATGTGGACATGCACACATCACAGCTCTTGCCACTGAGTCAGTACAGGTTTCCGGATGAAAGGGATGCCCAGAGTCAAATAGGAAATGCATGTGATGCATACCAGCGACAGACACCATGATGCACCCATGTCCTGATAGCCATCGCCACAATGGTGTGCATGTAGCACATGTCACTCCCCTGCAGGATCACCAATAAGTAGACACATGCCATGGCAGAGGCATGACTGCTAAGTCAAATCCTCACTGTCTCAGTGATGTATGACTTGGCAGCCAGACAACAACACTATGCACTGTGTCACAATAGTAGGTCATGGGGAATGCAAGTCCTGGAGCTGCACAAGTGCACATGTACATCCCCCACACAACACATCATCTTAACCCTCATCTGTCCAGGTCATACCTATTGGACATATGGGAGACCTGTGACACTACCCTCTGAACCTGAGCCCCTCACAATCTGCTGTGAATGGGGAACAGCTGCCTGAACTTCACATTCGCATACCCCAGTCTGCACGGGCAGCTGATCAAACACCTATGTGACACACAAGTATCGTCTCCTATGGTCACATCTCCAGGGGCATGCTGAGCCCCTACCAAGAAACACCCCAGCAGTCCTGGCAACTAATCCACAGCACACTGACACAGAGGCAGACACCTGAGGGGTCAAATCACTGCACACAATGTGTCAGCTGATACACGGGAGTGGGAGTACAGAGTGCATTGCATGGCCTGGAGTAGGCATGACTGTCCTGCTCCACATGAATGAGGGATGAGCCCTGGACAGTGGATAGCTGGCTATGTATGTGTGACACATGTAATCTGCACACTCCCGGGGCCCAAACATTGTTCCCACCCGCTGCATGGGCGTGTGCCACATACCCCAGGCACATGTGGTGGCTCAGCTCAGCAAGTGGACCGCATATCAAAGCAACACGCAGATTACATGTCCGAACACAGGCGTAGTGTGAACAATGGACCCACCCATGATTAACCCTGGGCAAAGCACTACGCTACGCTAGCGTAGTTTGCGAAGTTTGCGCTACTTCGCACAACGCGAATTGCACGTAGCACAGTGCAAACATGCGTAGCGTAGCGTAGTGCAGCGGTCATTTTTTGCTTGCTTGCGGTCCTCAAAGTCAAGTTGGCGACCGCGAGCAAGCAAAATGACATCCCGGCGAGTCTTTTTCCTCGTTCGCGATCAGCAACATCAAGTTGCCGATCGCGAGCGTGGAAAATAAACCTCCCGGTGAGATTCTCAACGTGGGGAGGTCAGGTTTCTCATTGCGAGTGGTCGCGTATGCTCGCGACCGCTCGCGATGAGAAACTACCAGTCCGCGTTGAAAGCTGCCGCTCGGTAAAAATCTACTCGAGCGGCAGTAAAGACAGCTCGCACTGTGCAAGATGCCGTTTTCAATGATTGCACAGTGCGGACAAGCATCCGGCACTGTGCAATCATTGCGAACAGTGCACTACGCAGTTCGTGTAGTGCTACGCGTAGCTCGCGTAGTGTGAACTGCACTTTGCGTAGCTTCGCGTAGCGCTACTTCGCGAACTACGCCCAGGCTTACCCATGATGCCCACAACAGAGTTAGGGAAACAGATGCTGTCCCCCACCTTTAGTGAAGCAAACTGCAAGGACACAGTCCCAAGTGACACAATTCCCTGAATGTAAGGGCCACACCTGGGTATCAGATGAGCAGTGGGCAGTGCACAATAGAGGGACATGGCTCCTGGACAACATGACTGCTGCACTGTGGCAGTTGAACCAGGCCAGAGGAGGGCACAAAGCATGTAATACAGAGTTCACAGTGCAGTCTTTGACTCACCCCCTTCTTGCTGCTGTCTGGCCTTCAGCTGCCCATCCAGGTCTGGAAACACCACCGCCAGGATCTGGAGCATGTGGGGGTCAGGGTCCGTGTTCCGCCCCTCCTGCGAGGAGGTGACAGCTTCAGCTGGACCCGTGCAATCCTCCGGGTCCAGCCCCGAAGGTCCTGCCACCTCTTCTGGCAGTTGCGGATCCGGCGCTTGTAGACCCCCACGGACCGGACAGCCCAGACAATGTCCTTCCAGATCTCCTGCTTCCGATGGGCATTAACCTGTCAGGATGACAAAGTGAAAAGGCCATTACTACACATGCAACATATCCGTGCATGACACAGTTGTATATACATGTCTCAATCACAGGGGCACATGATGTACACAGGCAGTGCAAAGCTGCCCATGGACAGTTTGCCAGACGTCACTACATGGTATCATTGCATGGGAAGTAAAACCTTGTTCAAATGCACTTTCACTGCACCATACCTGTCCAGTGCATGTCACTACACACTATGGGGGTGACAACTACTCAGTGAGCCTGCTAGCCAGTGGCATGCAGACTTTCAGCCTTGCTAGTCAGACAATATGCACATTCAGAAAGGCAGTGCACAGAACACTCACCTGCTCCCCTGGTGTCCCATACAGCTTGCTGTACTGTGGAAGTAGGCTGTCCAGCAGGGCCTGGTTCTCCTCAAGGCTGAAGGCTGGGGCTCTCTCCACAATACGTGCCATTGCAGGGTCCAGAGGGGCAGAGACAGCAGCAGTGCAGTGGCAGATGTCGTCCTGGAGCATGTAGTGCAGGCAAGTGAGCTCTCAGGGGAACAGCCAGCAATATATATGTGCTGGAGAGGCAGATACTGTCCCTTGTGTCCAAAGTGATAGGTCCAAGTCGTTTGCATCTTCTGAATCTGGCCAATCCATGGAATAGTAGCACCAAAACACGCCCACAGCATCCTTCAAATCTTCAACTTCATGACATACATGATTTTGCAACATTGTTGTGGGTGACCAACTGAATTTCCAGCAACCGACTCGTTCGAAATTCGAGAACGCGTCCGTTGCCAGGCAAGGCCATTGTCAATGGGTGCGCACCGATCGGTCCATTGCGGTACAACGCGTACAGGGGTACAACTCGTACAGGGGTACAACGCGTACCCGCACACATTGAATGCAATGGGCCGGCCGGGGGCACCGATCGGTCCATTGCAGTACAACGCGTACAGGGTACAACGCGTACCCGCACATTGAATGCAATGGGCCGGCCGGGGCCACCGATCGGTCCATTGCAGTACAACAGCGTACAGGGGTACAACGCGTACCCGCACACATTGAATGCAATGGGCTGGCCGGGGCACCGATCGGTCCATTGCAGTACAACGCGTACAGGGGTACAACGCATACCCGCACACATTGAATGCAATGGGCCGGCCAGGGGCACCGATCGGTCCATTGCAGTTCAACGCGTACAGGGGTACAACGCGTACCCGCACACATTGAATGCAATGGGCCGGCCGGGGTCACCGATCGGTCCATTGCAGTGCAACGCGTACAGGGGTACAACGCGTACAGGGGTACAACGCGTACCTGCACACATTGAATGCAATGGGCCGGCCGGGGGCACCGATCGGTCCATTGCAGTTCAACGCGTACAGGGGTACAACACGTACCCGCACACATTGAATGCAATGGGCCGGCCGGGGCACCGATCGGTCCATTGCAGTACAACGGCGTACAGGGGTACAACGCGTACAGGGTACAATGCGTACAGGGTACAACGCGTGCCCGCACACATGGAATGCAATGGGCTGGCCGGGGCACCGATCGGTCCATTGCAGTTCAACGCGTACAGGGGTACAACGCGTACCCGCACACATTGAATGCAATGGGCTGGCCGGGGCACCGATCGGTCCATTGCAGTACAACGCGTACAGGGGTACAACGCGTACAGGGGTACAACGCGTACCCGCACACATTGAATGCAATGGGCCGGCCGGGGCACCGATCGGTCCATTGCAGTACAACGCGTACAGGGGTACAACGCGTACCCGCACACATAGAATGCAATGGGCCGGCCGGGGCACCGATCGGTCCATTGCAGTACAACGGCGTACAGGGGTACAACGCGTACCCGACACATTGAATGCAATGGGCCGGCCGGGGCACCGATCGGTCCATTGCAGTACAACGCTGCGTACAGGGGTACAACGCGTGCCCGCACACATTGAATGCAATGGGCCGGCCGGGGCACCGATCGGTCCATTGCAGTACAACGCGTACAGGGGTACAACGCGTACCCGCACACATTGAATGCAATGGGCCGGCCGGGGCACCGATCGGTCCATTGCAGTACTACGCATACAGGGGTACAACGCGTACAGGGGTACAACGCGTACCCGCACACATTGAATGCAATGGGCCGGCCGGGGCACCGATCGGTCCATTGCAGTTCAACGCGTACAGGGGTACAACGCGTACCCGCACACATTGAATGCAATGGGCCGGCCGGGGCACCGATCGGTCCATTGCAGTACAACGTGTACAGGGGTACAACGCGTACAGGGTACAACGCATACCCGCACACATTGAATGCAATGGGCGGCCGGGGCACCGATCGGTCCATTGCAGTTCAACGCGTACAGGGGTACAACGCGTACCCGCACACATTGAATGCAATGGGCCGGCCGGGGCACCGATCGGTCCATTGCAGTACAACTGCGTACAGAGGTACAACGCGTACAGGGGTACAATGCGTACCCGCACATTGAATGCAATGGGCCGGCCAGGGGCACCGATCGGTCCATTGCAGTACAACGCGTGACATAGGGGTACAACGCATACCCGCACACATTGAATGCAATGGGCCGGCCGGGGCACCGATCGGTCCATTGCAGTACTACGCGTACAGGGGTACAACGCGTACCCGCACACATTGAATGCAATGGGCCGGCCGGGGGCACCGATCGGTCCATTGCAGTACAACGCGTACAGGGGTACAACGCGTACCCGCACACATTGAATGCAATGGGCCAGCCGGGGGCACCGATCGGTCCATTGCTGTTCAACGCATCACTGTACATGTGACTGGCATATGTCAGCATGCCTGTCTCAGATGGACATATGCCAGCCACAGATAGCTCCCAGGGAGTGAGGGGCACACCTACATCACGACAGCCTGTCCAAACTTTATCATAAGGCATGTAAGTCTGCATTTCCTATTGTGTGTATGTTGGTGTACATGTTGTCCTGTGGGTGTCACCTGTGGTAAGCCACCCCCAGGCTGTGCACGTGTTCATGGGGACAAGATCCTGGGTGTTACGTGTACATGACCACTGTGATGTGCAACTGTTCATATCTGTGCATGTGCCATGGTCACATTTCACGGTGGTGTATGTGTATGTCATGTCACATACCCCGTGAGTCCCATGTGGGACGGTATGTTTGAGCCAGGGTGTCCCAGTGGCACAATAGTGATGGTCCTCCACAGTCTTTGTGCATGTAGTGTTTACAATGTCTCTGATTTCATGTGCACAATGGGAGACAGTCTCCACATCCACGTTGTGTGTGCATGGACTTTGATGTTGTGCGTGTGTGTGTCACAGACGTCCATGTCTGTCCTGCCGTGGCAAGTGGGACCACTACCTGTGGGGGTCATGGTTGTTTTGCTGTGGTGTATACATGATACTCCATGTAATGCCAGTGTCCATGTGGCAATACAGGGTCCCTGGGAATGTACCTGTCGTTGAGCTGTGGTGCCTGGGGCACATCTGTCCTCACATGTCACTGTGGGGGGTGATTGTGACACGGCAGCAGGAGATGGGAACTGTGACACGGCCTCATGATATCCAATGGGCCAACCTGGGACTAATTGATGCCACCTGTTGGACCGTGTTGACAGATGTTGGCCATGTATGTACCATACATGTCCTTACGGAACTGCACACTTCATGTAGTTGTGCCTCATAATGATGTATGTTGGGATATTGAGTGTGTTCAATGCCGCATATGTGGGGTGACTGACAATCTTGCTTACTTCTCCTCTGCACTGCAGGGCTCCTGCTGTCCATCGACCATTCCCAGACCTGGCAACGATGGTGGAACGGGACAGCATCCGACGGTACCGCTTCACCAGGCAGCTGATTGAGGATTTGGCAGTGCAGTTGTCCCCACATTTGCAGCCTGGCCGGCCGTATCCTACAGCGCTGACCCCCAAGGTGAAGGTGATGGCAGCCCTAAACTTCTTTGCCACCGGTACCTTCCAACATACTGTGGCGACTGCTGGTGGGATGTCACAGACCATGTTGAGCCGTGTGCTCCGCGATGTTTTGGCGGCAATGTTGCTATTCCTGAACCGGTACATCTATTTCCCTAGACTGCGACAACTCACTGACGTGAAGAGTGACTTTTATGCCCTGGGGAGGATGCTGCATGTCATTGGCTCCATTGATGGGACACATGTGGCTTTGGTAACACCACAGGCCCAGGAGCAGGCCTACAGGAACCGCAAGCACTACCACTCGGTCAATGCACTGGTGGTGTGTCTTGCAGACATGACCATCACACATGTGTGTGCCCGTTTCCCTGGTTCAGCACACGATGCCTTTGTGATGAGGAGTAGTAACATCCACAGGATGATGGCACAGATGCAGAACCAGCGTGCCTGGCTTGTCAGTGTGTACTGACTTTGTGCCATTGTGTGTGATCTGATGTGTAGTATTCCGCCCACTTTTCCAAGTCAGCTAATGTGCACTTCTCTGTCCGTAGGTGACTCGGGATACCCCAACATGCCGTGGTTGCTGACACCCCTCAGGAACCCTGTGACACCAGCCCAGATGCGCTACAATGAGGCACATGGTCGGACCAGGAGAGTTATTGAGCGGACATTTGGTCTCCTGAAGAGCCGCTTCCGCTGCCTGGACTAGACCGGAGGGTCCCTCCCATATGCCCCTGCGAAAGTGTGCAAGATTATCATCGTCTGCTGCATGCTCCACAACCTGGCAGTGCGGAAGGAGTTGCCTCTCATCCAGGATGACAATGACCAACATCCGCCACCTGTGGAGGATCCTGGCCTGGACCACGATGCCAGAGACGATGATGATGATGATGAGGGTGATGTCCGCACATAGCTCATCACCAACTTCTTTAGCTGAATGTGAGTATCCTGAGGTGTCATGTCAATGATGTGAGTTGGCATGATATGTGTAGGTGGTGCTCTGGTGCTGTTGGAGTGTGTCCATGGGCTACTTGACTGGATGTGTGTTGCGATGTGTGCTTACAGGTGGGCTGTACTCCCCAACAGTGTTGACATGCTAACTTGGTTCTGGGTGGGTATCTTGTAACATGTGTTGTGCATGAGTTTTGCTGTTCTGTCCTGTACTCCATTGCTTTTGACTGTGTGTCATTTCTGTCCTTCACAGGGTACTTTCAGATTCGTTTGGTCAACTGTGTCCACCGACGATGTGATTGCACTTCCAGGCTGGTAGCTGTTGTGTCCCTACAGGTGATGTGCGCCACACCCATGGACTTCCTTCCGTCTACAGTTGTTGACTGTGTGCCCGCTGCCAGGTGGGATTACCTTGCATCTGTAGTGGTTACGACATGTTGCAACTGTGTAATAAACCTGTGCTTCACTTTTGTGATGTGCGTTGTCTGTGGTCACACATTTGACTGCCATTTGCTTACTGCACCTGTGGGCTACTTGACTACAACTGGGAATGGGTGTGGTGTCTGTGCATTGCACCGTCTTCCCTGGCAACATCAGTGTAGGCAATGAGTCAGATGGCCTAGGTGTGTATGTGTTGTGTAGCCCTGGTGGTGTGTCTCCCTCATATGTGTCACGTTGCCTTTACTCAAATGCCTGTGTTGTACTTGCTGTTGCAGTTCGCATACACAGTGTAATTTTGCAGTTCATCATCCCCATAACAGCACCCACGTTGGTATCACAACAGAGGCAAGTATGGTGTATTAGTGTGTTTATTGTGATACATTTGTGTGAATAGTGCATAGGATGGGTAGTGCTGTACATAAATCTTGCAATCAGAAGTTCCTAGGTGAATTGAAAGTCCTGGTAGACAGAATCCCCAGTATCGGGCCACAGTTGTCTGACACATTGGTCCAACTTGTACTCCCCATGCAATGTGTGGGAGTAGTGTTGCCGTCAACAGGGTGAACAGTCTGTGCACAAAGGTGAACATCCAGAACAGGTTCAGGCTTCCTGGGAGTTGCGCTTGGCCATCGGCCTCTCACTTGCCCCTCTTCGGATGAGCCCTCTTCTTGGGGGGGGCCCTCAAGTACAGGCTGCTGCGGTGCATGGGACTCTCCGCCAGAGTCATCCTCCCTCCCTGTGGCAGTTGCAGTTTGGGCAGCACCAGATGTTGTTGGCACACAGGGAGGTGTGGACTGGTTGCTGTTCATCTGGCGGAGGCATTGTAAAATGTCCCTGTGCACCACCGTCATCTCAGGCAGTGCATCCCATTTGGACTCCACGCGGGACATGTGTGAGTCCACGCGGGACATGTGTGACTCCAGGTGGGACATGTGAGAGTCCAAGCGGGCATGATGGGCAGCC
This sequence comes from Calotriton arnoldi, assembly GCA_963921515.1. Lineage (NCBI taxonomy): Eukaryota > Metazoa > Chordata > Amphibia > Caudata > Salamandridae > Calotriton > Calotriton arnoldi. The sequence continues at coordinate 483,573 of CAWUFW010004950.1, read as the reverse complement.
TGCTGCTGTTTCATGTCTCTGAGGAGCCCCACTACCTGGCTGAGGTCTCCGGTGCTGGACTGGTATGCATCAGCTATGCGTACCAGTTGTGGGTCATCATGCACACCAGCAAACTCTGCAAGCAGCGACCTCTGTCTCCCACCCCTCCCACCACCCCTGCTGACATGTGCAGTGCGTGCAGTGGCACGCACAGATGACCCTGGTCCACCTTGGGGGTTGGTGGTGGTGGTGGTGTCCATGGCCCCAGGTTGGTCCAGGGTCCCTGTCCTGGTGTTGCTCCTTGTTCTGTCCATGTCGGCAGGGATGGTATTTGTGGTGACAGTCGTTGGAGGGGTGGGTGCAGGGGGTGCAGCCGGTGGTCCTGCTGGTGCTGCAGCTGGTGGTCCTGCTGGTGCTGCATGTAGACTTGCACCGGATGTGCCAGGTTGGTCTTCTTCGTCCGAGGAGGGCAGAGGCTGTACGACGCCAGTGAGCTCCGCATCCTCTTGAGCCTGGGACTGGGACTCCTCAGCGTCTGCTGCTGTGTCCCCATCATCACCTGTTTTTGGGAGACACACACAATGTATGTTATGTTTCTGCAGGCATCAATGGTTGACACACATGACAGTTGTGACTGTGCCTCTGGGTGCGGGCCTGTACATTGCATTGTCCTAAGTCGTCACAGTCAGGGGTTGATATTGGTGTGGCACATTGTCCTGCATTATTTGGGCATTTCTATGTATTTTTTGGGGTGTGAACATGGTCTGCATTGGTTGTGTTTGGTTGACAGCCGGCCCTCCTTCCCACCCACCCAGCCAGTCAGTTATCCCACCATGGACTGTGCTTGCATTGCAGGGAGTGGAAGTTGTCTCTCAGGATGTCAGTCAGTGGTGTCCTGCTGTTTGTTGGTGCACAGTTGCCAGCAGGGCCTTGTGCTCCCCACAGCAGTAGCCAGTGTCAGCCATCTTGTGTGTCCTTATCCACTCCCTGTGATGTGAGCCTGGTTCAGGGTGGTGTTGATGGGCCAGTTGTGAGGCTGAGCAATGTCTGTGACTACGACTCCCATCATGCTATTGCCTCCACCCCCTTCCCAGCATGCCCATGCTTCCTTCCTTTTGACTCTGCTTCCCTGTGGGGTGGGCTGGCTGTGCTGACAGGATGGCTGGGAGTGTTGTCCTGGCAGTTGTTTGGCTAACAGTCCCAAGAGTGTCCCTGTGCTTCACACAACATAACCCAGGGTGGTGGTTCTTTGTGGGATCTTGAGTTAGGATGGGAGGCATTGCATTCTACCAGGTGGGTTCTGTGGAGTTTGTGTTGAGGGGGTGTGAGGGGAGGTGCTTGTGACTATGGTTAGTGCTGCAAGTCCTCCTTCCCACCCAGCCAGCCAGATATCCCACCATGGAACGTGCTTGCATTGCAGGGAGTGGAAGTTGTCTCTCAGGATGTCAGTCAGTGGTGTCCTGCTGTTTGTTGGTGCACAGTTGCCAGCAGGGCCTTGTGCTCCCCACAGCAGTAGCCAGTGTCAGCCATCTTGTGAGTCCTTCTCCACTCCCTGTGATGTGAGCATGGTTCAGGAGTGGTGTTGATGGGACAGTTGTGGGGGTGACCAATATCAGTGACTACCACTCCCATCATGCTATTGCCTCCACCCCCTTCCCAGCATGCCCATGCTTCCTTCCTTTTGACTCTGCTTCCCTGTGGGGTGGGCTGGCTGTGCTGACAGGATGGCTGGGAGTGTTGTCCTGGCAGTTGTTTGGCTAAAAGTCCCAAGAGTGTCCCTGTGCTTCACACAACATAACCAAGGGTGGTGGTTCTTTGTGGGATCTTGTGTTAGGATGGGGGCATTGCATTCTACCAGGTGGGTTCTGTGGAGTTTGTGTTGAGGGGGTGTGAGGGGAGGTGCTTGTGCCTATGGTCAGTGCTGCAAGTCCTCCTTCCCACCCACCCAGCCAGTCAGTTATCCCACCATGGACTGTGCTTGCATTGCAGGGAGTGGAAGTTGTCTCTCAGGATGTCAGTCAGTGGTGTCCTGCTGTTTGTTGGTGCACAGTTGCCAGCAGGGCCTTGTGCTCCCCACAGCAGTAGCCAGTGTCAGCCATCTTGTGAGTCCTTCTCCACTCCCTGTGATGTGAGCATGGTTCAGGGTGATGTTGATGGGACAGTTGTGGGGGTGACCAATATCAGTGACTGCCACTCCCATCATGCTATTGCCTCCACCCCACTTGCCAGCATTCCCAAACTTACTTGCTTTTGTGGGGAGTTCAGTATGTGTGGGTGTGTGAGCAATGGCAAGATGGCTGACAGTGGTGTCCTGCTGTTGGTTGGTGTGCAGTTCCCAGCATGCCCTTGTGCTCCCCACGACACAGCAACAGTGTCAGACATCTTTAATGGGCCTTTCCACTCTCTGTAGGATGTGCATGCGTGAGTGTGAGCTTGCTGGGCCATGTGGTGCGGGATGTAGAGCTGTGACTACGACTCCCATCATGCTATTGCCTCCACCCCCTTCCCAGCATGCCCATGCTTCCTTCCTTTTGACTCTGCTTCCCTGTGGGGTGGGCTGGCTGTGCTGACAGGATGGCTGGGAGTGTTGTCCTGGCAGTTGTTTGGCTAACAGTCCCAAGAGTGTCCCTGTGCTTCACACAACATAACCCAGGGTGGTGGTTCTTTGTGGGATCTTGAGTTAGGATGGGAGGCATTGCATTCTACCAGGTGGGTTCTGTGGAGTTTGTGTTGAGGGGGTGTGAGGGGAGGTGCTTGTGACTATGGTCAGTGCTGCAAGTCCTCCTTCCCACCCAGCCAGCCAGATATCCCACCATGGAACGTGCTTGCATTGCAGGGAGTGGAAGTTGTCTCTCAGGATGTCAGTCAGTGGTGTCCTGCTGTTTGTTGGTGCACAGTTGCCAGCAGGGCCTTGTGCTCCCCACAGCAGTAGCCAGTGTCAGCCATCTTGTGTGTCCTTATCCACTCCCTGTGATGTGAGCCTGGTTCAGGGTGGTGTTGATGGGCCAGTTGTGAGGCTGAGCAATGTCTGTGACTACCACTCCCATCATGCTATTGCCTCCACCCCCTTCCCAGCATGCCCATGCTTCCTTCCTTTTGACTCTGCTTCCCTGTGGGGTGGGCTGGCTGTGCTGACAGGATGGCTGGGAGTGTTGTCCTGGCAGTTGTTTGGCTAACAGTCCCAAGAGTGTCCCTGTGCTTCACACAACATAACCCAGGGTGGTGGTTCTTTGTGGGATCTTGAGTTGGATGGGAGGCATTGCATTCTACCAGGTGGGTTCTGTGGAGTTTGTGTTGAGGGGGTGTGAGGGGAGGTGCTTGTGACTATGGTCAGTGCTGCAAGTCCTCCTTCCCACCCAGCCAGCCAGATATCCCACCATGGAACGTGCTTGCATTGCAGGGAGTGGAAGTTGTCTCTCAGGATGTCAGTCAGTGGTGTCCTGCTGTTTGTTGGTGCACAGTTGCCAGCAAGGCCTTGTGCTCCCCACAGCAGTAGCCAGTGTCAGCCATCTTGTGTGTCCTTATCCACTCCCTGTGATGTGAGCCTGGTTCAGGGTGGTGTTGATGGGCCAGTTGTGAGGCTGAGCAATGTCTGTGACTACGACTCCCATCATGCTATTGCCTCCACCCCCTTCCCAGCATGCCCATGCTTCCTTCCTTTTGACTCTGCTTCCCTGTGGGGTGGGCTGGCTGTGCTGACAGGATGGCTGGGAGTGTTGTCCTGGCAGTTGTTTGGCTAACAGTCCCAAGAGTGTCCCTGTGCTTCACACAACATAACCCAGGGTGGTGGTTCTTTGTGGGATCTTGAGTTAGGATGGGAGGCATTGCATTATACCAAGTGGGTTCTGTGGAGTTTGTGTTGAGGGGGGGTGTGAGGGGAGATGCTTGTGACTATGGTCAGTGCTGCAAGTCCTCCTTCCCACCCAGCCAGCCAGATATCCCACCATGGAACGTGCTTGCATTGCAGGGAGTGGAAGTTGTCTCTCAGGATGTCAGTCAGTGGTGTCCTGCTGTTTGTTGGTGCACAGTTGCCAGCAGGGCCTTGTGCTCCCCACAGCAGTTGCCAGTGTCAGCCATCTTGTGAGTCCTTCTCCACTCCCTGTGATGTGCGCATGGTTCATGGTGGTGTTGATGGGACAGTTGTGGGGGGCCAATATGTGTGACTGCGACTCCCATGATGCTATTGGCTACACTGACTTGGCCAGCATACACAGAATTCCTTCCTTTGAGTGGTCTTCACTGTGTGTTGGTGTTGTTGTGGTGGCTACATGTCTGGATGTGTTTGTTAGTTCTATTTGTGCCACTGCCTAGCTGTAGTTGTAGTTGTGTTTGTACATGTGATGGCACAGTTGGATGTGACTTTTTTGATGGCATGTGTTGTGTTTATCTGACTGACTTTCACATTTTGGGATGATTCTGTTCTGGTTGCTGTGTAATTGCTATGAGTGCATGGTTTGACTCTCCCCTTGACAGTGATGTGTGTGTGTTTTGTGGCAGAATATTGTGTACATTTGTTGTGTACTCACCAGGCTCTGGGATGTTCTCTAGTCCATATACGCTCACTGGCGGAAGGATGGCCCGCACCTTCTCCTCCCAGGGCCTGAGGTATATTGGCTTGGCAGGAGGGCCACTGCCGGTGTATTGGCTCAGGAGGTAGTCTTTCTTGAGCAGGTCCCGGACCCTCCTGCGCACGTCATACCACCTGTTCTGGATGTCGCTCTTTGTGCGCAGACATGGTGATTGTGCGTTCACCCTGTTGATGATCCTCTCCCACATCTTGGTTTTCTGGGAGATGGGGGTCTGTTGGACCAGTGTGCCAAACAGCTGTGGCTCTACCCTGAGGATCTCGTCTACCATGACTTCCAATTCACAATCTAGGAACTTGTGATTCTTCTTGGGGGCATGGTGATGGGTGGTGATGGTGAGTGATGTGTGTGTTGGTGTGCAGGTGAGGGTGTGTGAGTGTGTGTTTTGCTGGGTGTATGTGAGGTAGGTATTTGTTGGTGTGCTGATGGTGTGTGGCTTGTGTGAGGGATGAGCTGTGGGTGTGTGGTTGCTGTCTCTTGGGTGCTGGCAGTGGAATGGCATTTGCAAAGGATCATGGTTGTGATTTGTGTCCTTTATATGGGTGGAGTTGTGGGTGTGTCTTTGTTCTCTGTCCCCACCCCCAGTATTTATTGGCTTTGTAATTGCTTGTTTGGCCTTTTTTTGTGTGATTTTTCCTTTGTACTGTCTGTGCATGTTGGAAACGTTCTTGTGACCGAGTCGGACCCTGCATTTGTCTCGTACGGTATTCTCCGTTTCGTTCACGCTGTGTTTGTGCAGTTTTTTATGCTGCGTACGCGTCGGTCGCGGTGTTTTGTGTTGCTTCGGCTCAGTTTTGTATGCGTGTCGGTCGTACGGCTTGTCCTCCGTCCGACTCGCTCGTGGTTTTCGCGCCTTGCATCGTACTTTGCGGTTTGGAGTTTGCGTGTATGTTTCGGTCGGATTTGTTCCGGGTGCGTGTCGGTCGGTTGGATTCGCGTGTTTTTCCGACCGGATTGCTGTTTTCCGTGCGGCTCGGTCGTTCGACTTGGGTTCGGTACGTGTCGGTCGGATTTTGCACGCATTGCATCGTACTTGGCGTGTCGGGCGCCACAGGTACGTGTCGGTCGGTATAATTTCCGGCTCCGAGTCGGTCGGTGCTTTTTCCGGCCCGAATCGGAATCGACCCCTGTATCTTTTTGTAAATGTGTTTCCATAGCACTGTCAATACTGGAGACAAAATCAACTAGGTCCCTGAACACACCAGGATTTAGAGACTCTTCAGTTTCATCATGGCCTCATAATGCCAATTCAAAAGCACCACAAAAACGAATATAGTCAATCAATTTTGATAAAATGTATCGGTTTCTATCCACTTCTGCATTATGTTTTCTTACTCCCACATGGTATGATTCATTCAATTGCTGTACAATGTCCGATTTTCCAAAAAGAGATAATTTCAACATATTTGTCAAATGGGATTTACAGGAATCATGTTTTTTTATTTTTTCTGCCAGATGCTTTAGGTCAGTAACTCCTGTTTTTGTCCAGGTATCTTCACCTCCAAAGTGTAAGCAAGGGAAACAGAATAAAGCATTTTTAGAAGCGCTGCCTGTAAGCCATTCCATCCTATCACATCATGTTCTGGTAAACCGACGTGTGTAACCCTTTCCCCTATCTTTTGCAGACTGCTCAATTTTAATTTCAGGTTTATCAGCTCCTAATGTTTTCACTTGCAGTTTATCTGTATGTGTCAAGCGCAAAAAATTGGATTATGAGTAAACTGCCAACTGTGTTCATTGTGTCCAGCAATAGATCAGACTGGAAATAGAAACGTAACCTGTTTTTAAATATTCCCTCGGTTGAAGACACAAAAACTATATTACGCAAAATACTGACTAAACACTAATATGAATTCTCATGCACACAAAAGTAACAGCAATTAGTCATCCATCCTCATTCTGACAGGAATGCAACTGCAGCAGCACGCACAGCTGTCCCCCAAGCAGTATAGCCTTGTAACTATTTGCAGAATTCCTCCTGGGATCCTGTTAATAATTAAAATATGGTGTAAGGTTTGAGGCTAGGTGCCATTGCATGAACAACAGCAGTGGCGATTGAAAAGCTGGAGCATGTCAATTCAGTGATCTGACTAGAATTTAAAGGGTTTATTCAAATTATGGGGTCCTTGAATTACTATTATAAGGATAAAATAACTATATGTTAGGAGAAAACCTAAAGTAGACAGGAGCATTTAAAATGAGGTGAGGGAAACGACTGGGAGACTAGCAATGCATTTTAATAATTCAGGTAAAGTTAGCATTAATGGATAGTTAGGGGATTTTAGGGTAGCACTAAGGAGTAGTAGAGGGCTATTATGAATCAGGGTAGCATTAAAGAGTAGTATATTTTTTAAGCATCAAGAAAGGATAGAATTTATGGGCAGTTTGGTGTTTAAAAGCTTTAGGGGTGGGAAGCATTAAGGGATAGTAAGGGATTATAAGGCTACAGTTAGATAAATGAAAGAGTGCATACAATAATAAAAGATTTAAAAATCAACATTTTTGGAATTTTCATAGTTAATCAAGAAAAACACAAAATTATTCCCTTGAAATTTTAACTCTCCACAGTCTCATACTCTGTGTACTGTTCTGCTAGAATAAACCAACAGACCTCATCACCTAAAGTCCACACAGTTTGCACCCATATACAGTTGACTGTGGACCTTTGTGGTAAATAGAGAAGTATGTCCTACCGACTGGTCTGAGGTCAAGGACCAGGAGGCTGAGTTTCGATCAAGGTTCTGTCACAGCAGAGCCGTAGCCACCACATGTCCTCTTTCAATATCTCTCAGTACTGATCTTGAATGTGATTATACTACGACCAGTCTTAACTCCAATTTCTCATGTGCTAAAAGAATTAAAACAAGAATTATTACCAACAATTACACTGTATTCATGGAAGGTTTCTAGCAAATGTGCTTCCTGTACAATACTGTTTTACACAAAACAAATAAACACAAACATTTAGAATTATAAATTCAGGTAGTTTTAATGAAATGTGCATGAGTGCAGGTGAGTTCCTGGGCCTCTGCAAGCATGGTGATTTGTGCAATTTTGTGTAGAGTTGCTGGTTTCTGCAAAGAAGTGCATGCACATGTTTAAACATGAATCTATGTGAACGAATGTGTGTGTATGTTTGAGTATGTGTGCATTGCAGTGAGTGCCTGTGGTGCTGTGCCCGAACTCTAGAAACCTGTTGTTGTAGTGAGCAGAGGTATGGGAACACCTCATGTGACTCTACTGTGGCTGAACCCCAGCCCTGCCTGACTCTGTGCCTCTTACCAACATGGGCTCCTTGTGTGAGGCCCGCTGACGCAGCAGTATGGGGCCATAGACCTGACTGTGCTCCTGCGGCCATGCCGGAGCCCAACTCATCTACCTGCCCCGTGGACCCCATGTGCGAGACTGCCGACAGCCAGAGCAGCGACACCAAGCCCCAGGTACTGTCCTGAGGGCCTGCGGCATGACTTCAACCCCCACTGCATCGAAGACCTTTCCAAGGCGGAGGTGGCCATTGGGCTCATTTGAGGATTACTATAACTCCCTTAAGTGGAGCACCTGCATCTTTCTTGAGCACTGTGATGCCCCAGGAGAATGAGCTATTAACTTTACTACTGGCATAACTCTTGATAAACTGATTAGATTGTTGTCCTTTAGGCCTGGTTTTAATTAGATAAAGATGGCCTCTTTTTCTACAACTGGTGTGGAGTTTTTTTGTGGTGTCTTTCACTGTGTTACTTTACTATGTGTTGCACTAATATTTACACATTGCCTCTTTGATAAGCCTGCTGCTCTGGGCCTAGCTACCAAATGATGAGCACAGGTAATCTTACATGTGTATCTGAATTAACATGACTACAGGGGTGGGTTCTGCTTGGCTTAGGTGTACACCCTAGCCAACCAAAATCCCCATTTGTAACAGGGACACATTCAGCAGTTCCTGCATGTTGTCTGCTTTCATTTGGAGCAGCAACGTGCAAAGGGGGGGCTTATCAGATGCCAGCTGGGCCATAACAAAGGCTGAAGTTAAATGGCCATGAGGCATCCTTTTGTTCCAGAGAGCTATCTAGAGCTTCACACCTAGATGCAAATGCCTCGACTGAGGCGAAACAGCTTCCCTCATCCTCCAGGACCTCTCAGCCACCTTCAATACCGTTTCCCACCACACCCTCTGCACAAGACTCCACGACGTCGGCATCCATGACAAAGCCCTGGATGGATCCGCTCCTTCCTCACCAGCCAAACTCAGACTTCCACCATTCAACTCAAAACCCACAGAGATCAGCTGCAAAGGGCTTCAGGGCTCCTCTCAGAACCTCACCCTCTTAAGCATATACAGGGCCCCACTTACAGCCATCGTCAGAAACTACAGACTCAACATTGCCTCCTACGTCGACGACACCCAGCTGATTCTCTCCCTCACAGAAGAACCCACAGCCACCAAGAGCAACTTCCACAATGGGATAAAGGCAGTCTCCACCTGGATGAAGGAAAGCTGCCTCAAGCTTAACTCACACAAAACCTAAGTCCTCATCCTGGGATCCACCCCTCAGTGCTGCCACCCCCTCTGCCTGGGACGACTCCTGGTGGCCAAGGCAGAGGGGACCCACATCACTTGGAACCCCCCCACACCCACTGACCACGCCTGAAACATTGGCATCTTCCTGGACTCCTCGCTCTCAATAAACCACCAAATCAATGCTGGTTCATCTTTTTATTTCCACACAGTCCATCTACTTCATAAGATCTTCCAGTGGTTCCCCACCGAATACGGGAAAACCGTCACTCATGCGCTCGTCAGCACTGTAGCCGGCCCCACCCAGAAACTCCAAAAGAAACTGCAAAACATCCAGAACACCTCTGCCAGACTCATCCTGAACATCCCACACCCTGGCCAACTGAGAGACCTTCACTTGCTACCTATCAACAAAAGAGTTACCTTAAAGCTCCTCATGCACTCCTACAAATCCCTCCACAACGTTGGACCTGCATACCTCAACCACCACTTCTCCTTCTACACTCCCACCAGACATCTCCGCTCTGCCCAACTGGCCCAGGCCACCATCCCACGTATCCACAGGACCACTGCTGGAGAAAGATCCTTCTCCTAACTCCTGGAACTCCCTGCCTCTCAACCTCCGGCAATCACCATTACAGCCGCAATTCAGGAAGGACCTCAAGACCTGGCTCTTTGACTGAACCACAGATCCCCTCACCCACTCCCCCCACCCCCACACTCAGAGCCTTGAGACCCTTACGAGTGAGGAGTCGCACTTTATAAAAATATTGATTGATTGAATGCAATGGAGGGGAAACAAAGGCTCAAAGCTTATCACTTCAAGAGAGGTTTGCTTTTGACTTTGTTCAGTCCCTATATATAAGAGATATGCATGCATTATAATAATGCCATATAAGCTGGTTTGTTAAAGTATTTACACAAATAACAATTTAAATACCACTATTTTGTTTGTATTTCTTTTTACAGTGCTACTGATCCATATGTAGGGTGTCAGAGCGCTTTAGATCACATGCACACATATATTGACAATAATTCAAGAGTGTGTAAATCAATGTACAGGTTGTGTTACATAAGTGAGTGAGGGTTACAAGGTGTAAGAGTCGCATGTTGTTTATAGCTCACTGTGCTATATTAGAAGGATTACAATTTATGAACTGTTAATAACAAAACGATCTGTGTTATAAGCAGTAACCCACTTATCTAGCCGCATAAAGTAAAAATCTGTCATCTGCATTTTACATGATCTGCTTTGCATCAGACATATTAGAGTGCATTTAAAAAAACTTGAAGGGTTAATATCACTTTTTTGCACTTTTTTTAATGCACTAATGAGTCATTATGCTAGACCTGCTAAACGAACTGTGCAATATGCTAAAATAATTAAAAAGCAGCATATTTAAACAATGCAAATATTGCAAAAAAAAATAAAAATTACAATTTAATATTTCACACTTACATTATCAGACAGCTGCTTCTGTCTTAGTCAGCCAGTTGATGGTGTTGATGCTGGTTGCTGTGTGGCTCTCCTGACGTGTCCTGCCAGCTTCAATTCAGAGCTACTACTGGTTCAGAGGAGCTGAAAGTGAAAGCTCTACTCTGTGCAATATGCAGCATGTGACTCCACCTCACATGGTCATGAGTTAAGTCTCATGACTCTGTGACATAAGGAAATGTGTTTTTTTTAATAATGTCAGTAAAGATACTACAATAATGCTGGAAATGATTATTGTAATAACAAAAAAACTAAAAAAACCCTACCTTTCCCAACTCGTCATAGAGATTGGTGGGGTCAGTTATGCTTGACTCCACCCCATCCAGTGACGATTGGTGAAAGTGATGGGTGAGGGGGTCATCAATGGTAGCAGAGCCTAATGCAGTCTCGGGCTTATACTGTACCCGCCCGAGGCTGCTCAGGAATTATGACACTGCCTGGCGTCATTGGTGGGTGGGCCCCAAAAGGGCCTAAACAGTGACTCCCGGGCTGGCACTATGTCAGCCCAGTTTGCTATTGTAGTTTGTGCACAAACTTGCCTTCAAACTGCCTGCAACAGTGCCTGGCCTGCTTGACGCTATGACGCTGGAGTCTGACTCCGAGCGTCGCAGGCAGGCAGCAGGACTCAGCACTGCAGTCGGTGCTCCAGTGGTGCGGTGCTCGGTTCCGCATTGGATTTAAAATGGTAAGTAACATTGCTGTTACTTATCATTTTAAATCCAATGTGCAATGCGGATGGCGGCCGGCGGTCAGAATAAGGAGGGCGCTGCCAGCCTGCCCTTTTCAGGAAACCGCCGCTGTTTAGTTTTGTCTGTGTGCAGGGTCAACAGTGGATGAGCTCTGTTAAATTCAACCAGTGAGCTCCTAGCTAGTAATGTTTCACAAAGGAGATGCTTAGGAATCCTCACGAAGGTTTTCATTTGGGTTTGCGAGCTTAACGGGTGGCCGAAGGAGATTCTGGGAAGATTTGCTTCAACAAGTCGCTTTATAATTCCTGGAGCAGACACTATTCACACAATCACAATTATACCAACATTTTGTGTCTGCGTCCATAAACACACATACACACACCCACACACACACACACACACATAAATACACGCACACAAACACACACACACACACACACACACATTCATGTGCACACACACATGCATGCAAGCGCACACATTCACACACAAAAAAACATACAAACCATGAATCTAATGGTGAGATTCCAATAGACCATCAGTGCATATTCATCCTTCCTCTAAGTGAATACGTCTTGGCACTTCTTTGTCCACACAGTCGATGCTGACGTTTTCATCTCATGTATTTCACTGTGAGGCACCTCCAGCACTCATAGTGAATAATCCAGCTTCTGACTACAGCCTCATGCTGGCCAATAACCAACATTCACACAAAGTCACAGCAAGTAGTGAAGGGGACTTGGAGGTTGAGCAGAACGTACAACAGTGCCACAGGACAGCTCCTCCAGCAACAGCCGTTGGCTTCTACCTCCAACAGTGCACACTTGTTACCTTCAAATGCAAACAGTTCTGTGTGTGGTTTTCAGTGAATTCACACTAGGGTTCACCATCACTACGCACTAGTCATTTTATTGGGGTGATATATATATATATATATATATATCCAAACCAGTTTTTCGCTTCAACCTATGCCTCAAGCGACGGCGGGCCGTAGTGGGTTAGCGGGACCCGTTACATCCATATTCCATTATTACAATACCAAATAATGTTCCACGGCACCCAATTGCTTCAAGCAAAAATTTATTTTGGCAAATGCTTCACTCAACGCGTTTCGGGAACAAGATCCCTTGCTCACGAATTTTTGCTTGAAGCAATTGGGTGCCGTGGAACATTATTTGGTATCGTAATAATGGAATATGGATATATATATATATATATATATATATATATATATATATATATATATATATATATATATATATATCATTATAGAAGGGTAGCAGTGAATTACAAGGATATTTTTTACTGAGGAGTTCTGAGTGACTTCCAATAGACAAGAGTGAAGCTTGAAATGTCAATGATGTCAATCAGAACCTGAAGTGATCTATGGCCCCAGAAATCATAGGCCCCTGCTTTCACCTGTTGCGCAGAGGCAGAAATATAACAAGGAACAATGCGTAAAATAGCCTTTCCTCCCTGACCCAAGTGTCTCTTCTTTCCTCCCCCCGGCAATCACTCACAACTCGTCCACCAAAAATTCGACATCAGACTATACTTTGTGTCCCTAACCCTGTTCAATGATATCACCATATTTAACATGAGCGACAAAGGGGACAGCGACCATTGGCCCCAGGAGCTCACACTCTGCACAAACATGCCTAAGTTAGAGAAATCGAACACCTCACAAAGAGTGAATCTTACAATCAATCACAGGAAAATAAAATTTGTGCAAGCATTGCAAGGGAGCTTCTTGCAAACTGCGACACTTTTATTTGAAGCACGGAATGGGGGCAATGAAAAAGGGAAATGAGTGAACTTCACAACCTCAAGGGCAGAGTCTTTTGCCACCCCGATTAAACCAAGAGCACAGCCGAGCTATAGCAGTGCAACCAATTTTACAAAAACGCAAAAAATCAAGATAAGATCCATAAAAAAAACAATCGCACGCTGCGGCACCTCCAATGAAATCCAACCGCCATCACAAACCTAGATGCATTACGTCAACAGAAAGTTCAGCTAAAACGATTAACATGGTCGGCCAAGAGAGCCTCTGAGGACGGGGTGTGTGCGAAACTGCACGCTGACATTAAACAGAGCAACAGCGCAAGATTCTGGGGGACAATAAATCGACTCATTCGCCCCGCACATGAGGGATTATCATCCAACATATCAGAAGAGAATTAGACAACCTACCTTGGAAATCACTTCCCTAAAGATGAGATCTCACCACCTGCAGGGGCTAGGATGGCCGGAACTCCGAGAACAACCCCACTTGAGAACCGACCCAAAGAGGGAAGCGCAACAGTACGGGAAGGAGAAGAAGGCATAATGCTGGGAGTTATACTCCCAAGTGACTATTTTAAAGCAATCAAAAGACAAATAGGGAAGGGAAGAAGAAAAGGGGCACCCGGCCCAAACGGAATCCGGCCGGTGCTTTACAAACAAGATGCAGATTACTGGGCAACAACACTCAGCCCTCTCTTCACTGAAATAAGGCAGACTGGCCTACTACCCCCTTCTGGAGGGCCTCGATAATTTCGCCAATCTTCAAGTCAGGAGACAAGGCCCTGCCAAAGAATTACTGCTTAGTTTCTCTTTTGGATAACAAGGCAACATTCTTTGCAGGAACTCTTCTGGACGAACTCCAGCTATGGGCCGAAGGCAATTCGATCATTCCTCTAAATCAGACCGGCTTCTCTAAGTCTGTTGGAACAGTAACACATATCACGACTATGGCTTTGCTGATCGATAAGCCAGAGAAAACAAAAATGCCATTATACCTATGCTTCATTGACTATAGAGCTGCCTTCGAACATGTAAAACGCAACAGATTATGGGCAAAACTGGCCAACTGGTGCATACCACAGCCATTGCTCAACTTGCTAATCAACTTGCACACTGACACCTGGATCCAAATAAAACTGGGTGACGGATCAACCCTTTCAAGAAGGATACCAACAATGAAAGGACTCAATCAAGGCTGTGTCCTCTTCAATCTGTTCCATGCAGACCTTGTCCCACTACTAAACGCCAGAAACTCACACGCCCCAAGGTTAGGGAACTCAGCGTTACCATGTCTACGCTATGCAGATGACTTAAGGGCCGATTCCGATTCCGGCCGGAAATCTCTCCGACCGAGCCGGACCCGGAGAGATTTCCGACCGAATCGGACTCTGGCAGTCCGACCGAACGAGTACGATGCGCACGCATGCCATCGGACTCGAGTCGGTCGGACTCCCATTGAAGTCAATGGGAGCCTGTCGTACAACGCGTACGCGGGCTCCCATTGACTCAATGGGTGCGAGGCGGACAAGGGCGCCCCCTACAGCGTGTACGCGTCCATGCGCATCGCGGCGTACATGCACAGGTAGGGGGACCCGTGGGTCCCCCTGTGTGTGACTCGCGCGCCTACGCGTACAGGGGGGTCCGACGCGGACCCCCAAAGTCCGGCTCCGACAGCTTTTTCGAGCCGGACGGCGCGAGTCGGTCGGACTGCTCGCGCGCATCGTAATTACCCGGCCGGGATACGTCTCCATAGCGCGGTGCGAGTCGTGTCCATGCGAGTCGGTCGGAGCGTGTTGAAGCCGCGTTCGAGTCGGTCAGAGATTTCGCGGGTGCCTGCATCGTACTCGCTCGGCCGGACCCGCGTACGATTCGGTCGGGAAACAGGGCTCCGAATCGGATCCGGTAAATCCGAATCCGATTCGGAGCACTACCAGCCGAGATCGGAATCGGCCCCTATGTCTTAATTAGCCAGACAAAGGTGGGTTTACAGCGTCTCCTCACCACCACACTTGAATACTCAGAACCAACAGCTTGAACATCAACCTGGAGAAAACTAAAACCATGACAATCAAGAATAATTCAAAGAAATCACTGGCCTGATTCTGGGGGCACACCCGTATTGATTCTGTATCAGAATATAAATGCCTAGGAGTGGTCATCGACACACTCAGCCACTTCACTGCCCAAAGGGACTCAATCAGGAGGAAGGGACCAGCCCTGGCAGTTTCAATAAGAAACCTCAACTCCAAATTGAGTGGCCTATAACTCCTCCCATTAGCCGAAGTAATACGGGCAAAATTCTTTCCGACAATAGCTTATGGGAGCGAGGCACAGAGTGGCAGGGACTCTAAACTACTAGACAGCACAGTTGCAACAGCGTACCGAATAATCTTTGATTTGCCAAAAGACACCTCTCTTGCACAGATCAGGCTAGAGTTCGGTGTCCAAAAGCAAACCCTGGCAAGACAAGGAGCATACGTCATCTTTTGGGACAAGGTTAAAAAATCTGGCCCAGGAACACTTAATAGGCGCATGTGGCTAGAGTTTCAAAAGCAAGCATCATCATCAGCCGCAAAATATCTACAAACAAATGATCCAGCGCTACACTTTATCAGGGATCGATACTCATCAATATTTCATACAAATGGCCCATATACATTCACCCAACTCATAAATCTCTGTTGCACTGGGGGTCAAGTTTCAATGACGTGAAAAATTGTTTCCTTCACATATCATGTTTATCATTTCTAAATACATAACTAGACCTGTATATCAACTCTCTTTCCTCTCGGTGGACGGACCAATTAGTTGAGTAGTTGATGGTAATAATAGAACTAACTAACTATCTAATCAGTTAAATGATCACAGACTCTCGATAAGATTAATAAAGTTTATCTCAAATAAATATAAATGATCAATGCTCATCGCATACAGGTTACAATGCAAACAAAGAATCTCACATAAGGAAGAGAAAATCAATAAACAATGCAAACAGTGTCATACTCATCATCAATAAATGATATGCACATGAAGGAGTGGATAGATGAAGAGACATAAGTTTCAGCAAAATAATGAGACATAAGTTTCAGAGACAAAAATACATTTGCAAGTAAATTATGCAAAGTACGAGTCAGAAAGATAATACAAACCCATAGGATCTGTGAAATACCACCCCCCTGGCCAAGGGAGTAGTGGGGGTCTCCTGAAATGGAGTCAGGAGACAAAGATTTCAGGAACTGGACAGGACAGGGACAGGAACGGCTAGTCCTCTCTGCAAACCGACGGACAGCGACAAAATCACCCCTCTCTCCTCTGCATCTGACCTATGACTAACCTAACCACACCCCCAGATGGACCCCTAGTTGTACCCTAAAACCTACATGTCCAACCCACATTAGTTGAAACAATTCACTGGATTCAACTTTCTATTGGTCAGTTTAGGAGGCGGTGTATCACACCACCAGGTTCCCATTCACAATTTTCGTATATTCATTGTTCTATATCCTCTCTCATTACACAATGTTTGACTCGTTCGTTTAATTCAATACTTGATACTTTCACATTAATTCACATGTATTTCTCTGCTACGTCCGCGGAAGAAGTCTTGGATCCCACAGCCAGGCTCATCCTTTGGCAGGCGAACAATGCTCTTTGAGCTGGTTAGCCTTGAACCTTTAAACTTTTTCTGCAGCGCTCAACGCTTCAGTCTGCTTTGTCATGTCATTTTTGTTCACTCTCCAGCCCCTCTTCTATCCGGTCAACTTAAGAGATTTCAGGCCCATTCGACTCACTACGGCAAATAGAACATAAGCATTCATTAATTACATGGTAATGCACTTTTCACTGTTTACCACCCACTTTTGCACTCTCCCCTGTTAATATTTTTCTTAGCATAAGCTTCATGCAAAGCGGCATTATTTATTATCGTTTAAAGCAAGATGCAAGAGGCGAAATGCGGCCTAAACATGCATTAGCTTTGTTTCTTTCGAAACGCAATGTAAAATGAGGCCTTGTTCTTTCATGCATTTAGTTCACATTAGTGCACGCATGCGCAAAGCGGTTTCCCACGTGTTCATGTGATTTGCATTGTTAATTTTTCACTGCACACTGTTAGTAAGTATTATGGGGGAGTTAATTCGAGCAAGTTTATTTCTGCAAAACCTTGCTCCATCAATCCCCCCTCTGATCGCTTCCTGGAGCCATCATAAAATACCCACCATACCAAGTGCCATGTTTATTTATCTAAAGATCAGTATTCTTTTCTCTTCTCATCAACTTCTTATCTAACTCCTTCATCTCGTCATAGTAATCTTCTTTCATATCTTCTAGTTCTATTTCATCTCTTTTTCTCTTTCTTGCTTTTCGTTTCTTATTTGATTCTGTCATCTCTTTTCTTCCACACTGACACTTACAACATTTATATATTGTTATTATTACTAATGCTACTCCAGCTACTGAAATCATAGGTATTATTATTTTTCCTAATAAACTACTTCCAAAGGTAGAAAACCATTTACCTACAGAAGAAAAACTCTTACCACGTCTCTCCCAGACACCGTCAACCTCCAATTGGGTCAAATCTTCATGTAATTTCATAATATTCTTAATATATCCCTCAATACCTTATTTTTGTCAGGAATATAAGTACAACAGTGTTGAATTTTCAACATGCCACAGACTCCACCCACTTTTGCCAATACTATATCAAGGGCAAGTCGATTCTGCAAAACCATTGATCTGATTTCGGTGTCAATCATCAAGAACCCACCAGCTGTATCTGTCAATAAACGATCAACCACTGTGGACAATTTTCGAATTTTATGCGAATTAAGAACGACTCCAACTGATGGTATCAGTGCAACAAAAATATCACCAACTATTTCTGAGTAACTAGCTCTCTTCTTACGTGTTAGTCCTTGTTTTATTTCATTGATTCTATTATTACTTTTGTCTACATGGTAGACCTTAGGGAAAACAATTGCAAAGTAACAGCTACCATACCAATGTGCAGGCAACCTGTAATAGGCTTTCTTACCACAAACATAATAAACTCCTGGGAGAACAGGATCAGTTCCACCCTTCAATTCCAACCTCCAGTAATTTGGAAAGTATGTTCACATTCACTAGAACCAATGAAATAATTATTATAGTTAGTTTTCAGTCTAAGCAAACATATTTTTCCCTTTTGATACCAGTCCAGGGACATTGCAGCATATGTCTCGTCTTTCTCATAATTTCCTTCTCTAAATGCCCATGGTGGTACCTGTGACTTCTGTTCAGCATCTTTTCTTTGGAAACTTTCTCTTCTATATTCTACCATATCTATGAACTCTTTTTCTTCAACCCGCAAACTACATGTTAGATTGTTTTTGTAAGCATATCCTATATCTAATGTCTTAGTAATATGGAAGAATTCTCCCATATAACGTGCATTTTTACTACTGAAAACCTTGTTCAGTTCCTTTATAATAGGTATCTCTGAAAATACTAAATCTATATTGGAATAATGATACTCCAGCTTTCCCGTCATGTAAAATAAGCTGGTTAAAACACTGCAAGACACACCATATGGTAAAGGCAGGTGATGATAGGTCACCCCCTCTGAGACAGACAAAGGTAATTGCATGCACACATAACAATCACTCCCATTCATTGTATTAACATATTAACATACTCGTACAACAATTTTGTAAAAACATTTAACGAGAAATCACTAATTGATTTATCATGGTGGAAAATACTTCCATCTATCTGTTCTATGTTAGCACTAGGGGTTTCTTTAGTAACATCGCTCACTCTTTCACTTATTACATTATTAGTATTATTTCCATTATTAGTTACCATTAGAAAAGGTACAATGACTGTTAATAATATCCACATAAATGTCAGTAAAAAGACACCACATAAGCAAGCTTTAATACATCTACGTTTTAGGCTACATTTTGGTAACCCTGGGCGTAGTACTACGCTACGCTCACGGAGCGTGCATAGTTTGCGCTACTACGCACTACGCGAATTGCACGTAGCACAGTGCAAAAACGCGTAGCGTAGCGGGCATTTTTTGCTTGCTCGCGGTCCTCAACATCAAGTTGGCGACCGCAAGCGAGCAAAATCAACATCCCGGCGAGACTTTTTCCTCGTTCGCGATCAGCAACATCAAGTTGCCGATCGCGAGCGTGGAAAATAAACCTCCCGGCGAGATTCTCAACGCAGGGAGGTCAGGTTTCTCATTGCCAGTGGTCGCGTATGCTCGCGACCGCTCGCGATGAGAAACTACCAGTCCGCGTTGAGAAAGCTGCCGCTCGAGTACAAATCTACTCGAGCGGCAGAAAACGACCGCTTGCACTGTGCAAGATGCCGTTTGCAATGATTGCACAGTGCGGACAAGCATCCGGCACTGTGCAATCAGTGCGAACAGCATTTCCCTACCGCAGTATGCAGTTCGCGTAGCTACGCGTAGCGTGCATAGTGCGAAGTGTAATTTACGTAGCTACGCGTAGCGCTACTACGCAAACTACGCCCAGGGTTACATTTTGGATGTTCAGTCACTTTTGCTTTGGCCATTTTTGAATTCTACTAAAAATAAAAAAATCTAAGTCTATAAAAACTCTAACTTTACTCAAAAATTTCTGAAAAATTGTTTAATCCTACACTTCAAGGCTTTCTTCTTTTACCCCCTTCTTTTGTTTCTCTTCTCTAAGTCTTCTGAGTCTTTCCATTCATTTCGTCTGGCAAGGTTTCATCTTAATTTTTCACAGTTCTTTTAAGGTGGTTTCAATTTGCTTTCATCCACTTGCTCAGTGTCAGTACCGTTTTTTTCTTCACTTGGATCTGAGCTTTCAATTTCTTCTAAGATCACATACGTCCATTCCGGTGCTGTGTATTTCTTGCTTGGAATTCTTACTCTCCTTGTTTTTCGTACTGAATCTTCTCCTGACTCTTCTTGTTCGGTTTGACTTGAGACCTCATTAAGTTGCTCTGGTCTTCTTTTTGACTTTCTCCTCGCAAGAGTGTATTTCAATCTTTTCATTCCACTTGGCCAATTGTCATGTTTTTTCTGTCTTTTAGTTTGAACTATTTTTTCACCTTCTTCATCTGGTTCACAGGTTCTTTTATTTGGCCTTTCTTCTATTTGTTTTCCTTCTTGACTTTCAGTAACTTCCCTTTCTTCTGGTTCTACAGCAGTCTCATGAGACCCAGTAACTGGTGCCCACTCTACTTGACTTGTGCTTGGCTGTTCGTCATCTGTTTGTTCTTCAGAATCTGTCACTTTAGATTCTTCAGCTTCACACACTTCAGCCTCTGGTCTTTGGCTTTGGTTTACCAGTTGCTGCCTTTCTTGTCTTTTAAGTGGACTTGGGACTCATCTGGTATGGCTCGCATGAATCCAGTTGGGCAAACCACCACACTTCACTGCTGTCATTGTCACCAGAATTACTTGGTAAGGTCCGTTCCACCTGGGTTCTAAACATGATTTCCTCACATGCTTCTTCATGAGAACCCACTCTCCAGGACTCAGATCCTGAGCTTGATTCAGCTGTGTTGTAGTGGCATTTTCTCCAACCTGGTAAGACACAGAACGCACCCGATCAGCCTATCCTCTGTAATAGTCAAGCACTAGATCATCAGATATATTCATCAGTTTTTTCGCTGGTATAAATGCTTGTCTCATTGCTCTTCCCAATAGGATTTTGTGAGGACTCAAACCCATGTTTTTGTCAGGAATGCTTCTAAGACTCATCAATACAAGGGGTAAAGCGTCAGGCCATCTCAGGGTTGTGGATGCACACACCTTTCCTAACCTAGATTTTATTGTGCCGTTTATCTGCTCAGCCACTCCAAATGCTTCGGGTCGATAGGCACAATGCAGCTTCTGTTCAATTTGTAATGCTGCACAAATCACCCGAATTATCTCATTGTTCAAATGGGTTCC
The DNA here is from genome assembly GCA_963921515.1 of Calotriton arnoldi. Lineage (NCBI taxonomy): Eukaryota > Metazoa > Chordata > Amphibia > Caudata > Salamandridae > Calotriton > Calotriton arnoldi. The sequence goes on along the minus strand of CAWUFW010004950.1, from coordinate 462,590 downwards.
TCTATCTGTTTCTAAAGTGACTGGAAATCCGAATCTAGGTATTAGCTCTCTTAGAAGTGTCTTGGCGACTGTTAGACTGTCATTTCTTCTCATTGGATAGGCTTCCACCCAGCGAGAAAACAAACAGACGACAACCAACACATATTTCAACCCATTGCACGGGGGGAGCTCAATAAAATCCAACTGGAGTTGGGTGAATGGTCCTGCTGCCTTTCCAATTCATCCCCAACTAACAACTGTCTTTCTGCCTGGATTTTGTTGCTGACAGGGGGCGCACCTCTGGCAGAGACTCTCTGCAATGACCCTTAACTTTGGGTTATACCATGATTGCTTGAAGAGCCTGATCATTGCATCTCTTCCAACATGTGCAATTCCATGGTATACCTTTGCCTTTTGGGATAGTAAACTATCTGGCATGACTGGTCTTTCGTCTATATAGACCCACACTTCGTCCTCTGCTCTCTTTCTGCAGCCTGAATTTATCCAAATTCCCTTTTCCTCATAACTTGCTTCTTCCTGTAGCTGTATAATTTCGTCCCAAGTTTCAAATGAAGAAGAGAACATAAGATGGCAATTGGTATTTTCTTCTTCCATCCCTCTGTTTAGAGCAATTACATTTCGTGCACAGAAACGCACTACTTGGTCTGCGTATCTGTTGCCCTTCGTCACATAGTCATCTCCTGACTTATGTGCGGAACATTTGACCACTGCAATCCTTTTGGGCAATTGTAAAGCATCCAATAAATCTTTTACAGTTTTGCTGTTCCTTATGGGGGAACCTGAAGAAGTCAGAAATCCCCTTTCTATCCATAGCTGACCGACGTCGTGGACAACCCCGAAACCATATTGACTGTCAGTAAATATGGTTACCCTCAGGCTTTTGGCAATTTTGCAAGCTATAATCAGAGCTATCAATTCAGCAATTTGGGCAGAGTTTACCCCCTTTAAACAAGATGCTTTTAGAACTCCCGCTATGGTGCAAACAGCATAGGCAGAACACAATTCTCCTTTCCCATTTCTTAAACATGATCCATCAACAAACATCTCACAGTCGGATTTTTCTAATGGGAGGTCCTCAATATCGGGCCTGGGTTTTTTGCACAACTCTGTCACATCCAAAAAATCATGATCTGCCTCCTCTCTCACTTCCTCACAATATGAATTAGGCAACAGGGTTGCCGGATTTACGGTTGTGCACCTTACCACAGTCACATTTTCAGCACCCAAGATCACTCTTTCATACTTAGTCAGCCGGCTAGAGGTCATATACTGTGTCCTTGTGTGCGTCAAAAGGATCTCAACTGAATGTGGCACATACACCTTAACTGGATGTCCCATCACAATTGCTTCACTCTGTTCCAGACTCACACAAGTGGCAGCTACTGCTTTCAAACAGCCTTGTAACGCTGCAGCCACTGAATCCAAAGTAGCAGAAAAATATGCTACTGGACGTCGTGCCATTCCATGTTTTTGAGTTAAAACTGAAAGTACACACCCATCTCTTTCACAACAATACAATGCAAAATCCTTTGCATAATCAGGCATTCCCAATGCAGGTGCTCGACAAAGACTATTTCTCAGTTCAGTAAAAGCTTTCATACTTTCATCATACAACACAATCGGATCTTTCACATCTTTTCGTGTCAATCTCTGTAGAGGTTTTGCAATCAGTGAGAAACCACTGATCCACTGCTTGCAGTATCCAATCATTCCCAAAAACATTCAAACCTTTCTCTGAGTTTTTGGTGGGCTCATTTGTTTAATTACACTAATTCTTTCTGGTGTCACCTTTCTGACTCCTTTTTCTATTCTGTGTCCTAGGTACTGGACTTCCTGTTTACAGAATTGTAATTTTGCTTGTGACACTTTGTGTCCTTCTTCTGCCAAATGGTTCAGTAAGGCAATGGTATCTGTCACACATGCCTCTCTTGTCTTTGATGCCACTAGTAGGTCATCAATATATTGAACCAAAACTGAATTTCCTGGCATGACTAAAGTCTCCAAACATCTTTTCAGAATCTGATTAAAAATTAAAGGACTCTCTGTGTACCCTTGAGGAACTCGGCACCATGCCAAAACACAGTCTCCGAACCGGAATGCAAACAAATACTGGCTTTCCGGGTGTAAAGGAATCGAGAAAAATGCTTGGCACAAATCAATCACTGTGTACCATTCAGAATCACATGGGATTTGGTAAAGGATTACTGCTGGATTTGGTACTACTGGACAACAGGGTACTACGATTTTATTGATTTTTTTTTAAATCCTGCACTATTTATATTTTCCACTGGACTTTTTAATTCCTATAATAGGCGAATTACAAGGACTACTCATTATTTCTTTCAGATTTCCCTGTTCAATCATTTGGTCAATCACAGGAGTGACTCCTGCAATTACTTCCGGACTCATTTTGTACTGAGGAGTATTTGGATATATGGCACCCTCTTTCACTGTAATCTGAATCGGAACTACATTTGTCATTAAGCCAATCTCCTTTCCTGTAAAATCCCATACATCCATCCTCACTGTACTTTTTAATTCTTCGGGCAAATTCTATTGTGTGAGAAGTCAAAACAACTCATCCACTTCTGTCCCTTGCTTCGCTAACATCATCTTGAATTCAACATCCTCATCAGGTGTCTGAAACGCAATACCATCTGGTGTACAATAGATGGTACAATTCATTTTGCACAATAAATCTCTTCCCAAGAGATTTTCTGGACTCGAGTCACATACCACGAAACGATGCATGTCTCTGAAATTCCCAATATGAACTTCTATTGGATTTGTGACTGGTGTTCTAATTTGCCTATTTGAGACTCCTACAACTTGGATAGTTTCTCCCGAGAGGGGTAGATTCGGAATTTCTGCTGCTCTCACAGTAGAACGGGTAGCACCAGTGTCCACTAGGAATGTAATATTATTACCTTCCACCTTTCCGTCAATAAATGGACCTGACTGATCTACCGCTAAGGATGCGCCAAGTACACACTCTTCCTCCCCCCTCAGGCACCGTCATTGAGGTGAGTCTGAATCACTCTCATTGCACTGGAACCAGTATTGCGGAACCATTTGCACATTTTGATTCTTACCAACTTGATCACCTCCGTAAAATCCAGGGGCATATTAGCAAGACCGGCGATAAAATTATCGCCGTTTTAGCGGCAGGAAACTGCCGCTAAAACGGTGATAATGGGCTTAATAATATGCGTTATAGAATTCCAATAGAAGCCCAGGTTAGATGTGCAGGACATCTAACCTGGGCTTCTATTGGAATTCCATAACGCATATTAGCAAGCCCATTATCGCCATTTTTGCTGCAGTTTCCTGCCGCTAAAACGGCGATAATTTTATCGCCGGTCTTGCTAATATGCCCCCCAGTGTTCGCACTGTACCTCTGCACTTGAGCATTCACATTATTGGGCATAGGAGCTTGTGGCACCTGTAACTATGGAGCAACTACCTGCTGCTGTTGATTCACACCCACCTCATTCTGCATCTGTGGATTTAAATTTTGATTTACCCCATTATTCTTTTGAGCAGATCTACACTTGTTCTTCCAATGTCCATACTTTCCGCACGCATGACAAGGGAAAGTTTTCTTAGCCTCTTCTTTGCTCATTTTACCTCTACCTCTACCTCCACCGGATACCTGACCATTTTGATTCTGACCATTCATTTGATTACCTGTTTGAGAACTGTTGCTTATTTCTTGCTGCTATGCTACCTTCACTTGTGCCCACATCATTTTCTCCTTTAACTTTTTATGTCTTGATTCAATGTCATCACTACAATATTTCGCATACCTCAAAATTTCGTCAATTGTTTTGCTCTGCCAACAAATCAAATGCTGCTGAATCATATTACTAATTTCCGGTTTCAATCCAAACACAAAACGATACACAACATGTCCCATATCTTTGTCTCCAATGTTCTCAAACCCGCTGTACTGTTTAAACACCTGCAATAACCTTTCATAATAGGCATGTACTGACTCCTTTGGTTCTTGAGTTGTTCTGTCTATCTTAACCCAATCTGTTTCCTTAGGGGAAATTTTTCCTTTCAAAAAGGTGATCACCTGCTTATACTTTTTCATCACCTCATCAGATGGTGCACCTGTTTTAGGATCTCTAGGACATTCTTCTTTTGGCCAATCAACAGTAATTTTACATTATGTCCACAAGTCAGCTGGTACGACAATCTCAAACAAATCATCTAAATCTTTAAACAAAACCTTTGAAACTTTCACAAACCTCTCTACTTGTTTGTACCACTCAACTGGTTTCTCCCTTAATCTGGGAAAATCATTCGTAAAAGACAATATATCCTGCCTTGTCCAAGGGACAGGCACATATCCACCATCTGGAAATTCTCTCATTGGACACGCCCTTTCAAATTGTTCTATCTCTTTTAACGGGAACATCGATGCTCCTTTACCAGTTTTCTTTTTCGTCCATCTACCTTTCCACCGTTACACATCTCCCCATTTTTTCAGAATATTCATCATCTCTTTTATCTGTAATCTTTTTCCAGATGCATTCATACTCTCCAGATCCTTTTTGGTAAAGGCCAATCTGTACGATTTCTGCAGCACCTTTGACTTCTCTATATCTATTCCATATTCACTAGCAGCCTCTGCTATTTTCTCATGAAGATTCCTCGCTCTCCATGTAATATTTTTACACAAAAACAACAGCTCTTCATCTCAGTAAGTCCCTAGTCTGTCTGGACTTATTGTACCAATAATCATCTCTTCCAAATCTACTTTCAATTGCCCACATTTATACTCTGTGGTTGAGGTTTTTTCTTTTCCATTCCCTTTATCCAATCATTTAATTCCTCTGGTGAAGGACCTGCTGAACTCCCTGTCATTGGAATGGCGCTTGTCCCTATTCTCCTTGGATCTAATTGTATACTTCTTCTAGGGGTTTCTGTTATCACCTCACAAACTGGAAGATCTAAGAATGTAGTATTTGTGTCAGCCTGTCCATCCTCATTCGCTACCATCACTATTCCACTCCTGTCGCTACTCCTTGGAACTGCCAATGTATGTACTTTTGATATATTCTGTTTTCTCCATACAATGGAACTACAGGACCAATTGTTACCGGTACCGTCAATGCTTCCGGATTTAGACTTAACTGATTTATTTTCTGGATCTGCTCTACTCTTGTCTTATTTAATATGTCCAATTCTTTTTCTCGCACTACTCTAGCTATGTCCGTAATATGTGGAGTTAATGGAGTTCCCATTAGTGGTGCACTCGGAGTCACCTCAACTGAATTTTCTTGATATGGCGGAGGTCTTTTGGTTATAATGACTTCTAACAACTCATCATCAGATTCGTTCGGGTCCTGTCTTAAACTTGAAGTTTCTATATTTTTCTTTTTCTCTTTACATTTGCCTCCTGTCTGATCTTCAGCAACTAAAACTGGGTACAAACCCTCAGTTACCACAGCTCTCCTCCACCTTTTCATCATATCTTCTCTTCTCTCAAAAGGATATCTAGTCATTAGAATTTCTGTATCTCCTGCCGCCTCAATATTTTTCTCTTTCAAATGATTCTACTTCCCATTCCTCTAGCGCTTCATACTTGGTAGGTCTGGGTTTTGGCTCTAGTGAAAACATTCGATTTCTCAAATTCTGCAAAATCCTTATATTAAACGAACAATGCTCTGGAAAAGCTATAACACCATCATCCTTTGTGTATTCCACCCAATTTTCTAACCAAGTACACGTATGATATCCTTGCTCCAACATCATATAGGAAGCTGGCGTTCTCAGTGGTGGAATAAGAATTCCCTCTCTAGTCACTATTGGTTTGTCCTGTTTAAAGAAATTCTTTATTTTCTTAAGGAACTTCATTTTTCCGACTCTTTACGCTAATATCTCTCAGTAAAACAACAAGGAAACCTTTCCGTAATTCTACTTATTCTATTTGTCAGTTCTTGTCCAATGCCAGCGCGTCTCATACCAACCGTCCAATCATGGTTCTCCACGTATCTGCTAGTACAACCAATACCAGCGCGGCTCACACCAACCAGCCAATCAGAGCTTTACTTTACATTTGCTGCCTGACCAATGCCAGCATGACCTTTTTGTGACATCAGTATTACTCCTTCAACTGACCCTCCCTTTACAAAATAATACGGCGATATAGTTCTAAGTTCTCTTTATCAAAATTCTTGTTAGTAACAACACAAAACAATGCTACCTTGACTGTTCCTCTAAATAAAGAGATAGTTTTTCACTTCAAAACAAGAAATTCTTTTACTTCAAGTAAAACAACGATCAGCGTTACTTTACACCCAGACAAGCTACAGGTGGACTTGGTACTCCTCTAGGGATAAGGCCAAAGCTTCGCAAGAGGATGTTTTGGTGTAAAAGAGGTCTTGGTACTCCTCTGGGTTTAAGGCCAGAGTTTCGTAAGTGGACCCTTTGCTATTTCAGACACTCTACTCACATACAAAATTTTCCCTAAATATAACACCTACAGCCTTCCGCTGTACAGTATTATAACAACAGACAAAGTACTTGTGCAGTGTGATTTCTTTATCCACATACTTCTTCTGCCTACTTCAGGCAACATTTTCATTCCCGGGATTCCTCAGGTAACTCCGTACCTGTACTTCTAGACAACATAGAACAGGACACTAACTTTCCATGTTAAGAACATATAATCAATAATCAATAATTATTACCAAACTAATCAATAATTTAAACTGTCCTATGCTACCAGAAAACTGATCCAGCGCTACACTTTATCAGGGATCGATACTCATCAATATTTCATACAAATGGCCCATACACATTCACCCAACTCATAAATCCCTGTTGCACTGAGGGTCAAGTTTTAATGCCGTGAAATATTGTTTCCTTCACAGATTCATGTTTATCATTTCTAAATACATAACTAGACCTGTATATCAACTCTCTTTCCTCTCGGTGGACGGACCAATTAGTTGAGTAGTTGATGGTAATAATAGAACTAACTAACTATCTAATCAGTTAAATGATCACAGACTCTCGATAAGATTAATAAAGTTTATCTCAAATAAATATAAATGATCAATGCTCATCGCATACAGGTTACAATGCAAACAAAGAATTTCACATAAGGAAGAGAAAATCAATCAACAATGCAAACAGTGTCATACTCATCATCAATAAATGATATGCACATGAAGGAGTGGATAGATAAAGAGAAATAAGTTTCAGCAAAATAATGCGAAACAAATATACATATGACGGAGTGGATAGATGAAGAGACTTAAGTTTCAGAGACAAAATACATTTGCAAGTAAATTATGCAAAGTACGAGTCAGAAAGATAATACAAACCCAAAGGATCTGTGAAATACCACCCCCCTGGCCAAGGGAGTAGTAGGGGTCTCCTGAAATAGAGTCAGGATACACAGATTTCAGGAACTGGACAATACAGGGACAGGAACGGCTAGGCCTCTCTGCAAACTGACGGACAGCGGCAAAATCACCCCTCTCTCCTCTGCATCCGACCTATGACTAACCTAACCACACCCCCAAATGGACTCCCAGTTATACCCTAAAACCTACATGCCCAACCCACATTAGTTGAAATAGTTCACTGGATTTGACTTTCTATTGGTCAGTTTAGGAGGTGGTGTATCACACCACCAGGTTCCCATTCACAATTTCCGTATATTCATTGTTCTATATCCTCTCTCATTACATCATGTTTGACTCGTTCGTTTAATTCAATACTTGATACTTTCACATTAATTCACATGTATTTCTCTGCTACGTCCGTGGAAGAAGTCTTGGATCCCACAGCCAGGCTCATCCTTTGGCAGGCGAACAATGCTCTTTGAGCTGGTTAGCCTTGAACCTTTACACTTTCTCTGCAGCGCTCAACACTTCAGTCTGTTTTGTCATGTCATTTTTGTTCACTCTCCAGCCCCTCATCTATCCGGTCAACTTAAGAGATTTCAGGCCCATTCGACTCACTACTGCAAATAGAACATAAGCATTTATTAATTACATGGTAATGCACTTTTCACTGTTTACCACCCACATTTGCACTATCCCCTGTTAATATTTTTCTTAGCATAAGCTTCATGCAAAGCAGCATTATTTATTATCGTTTAAAGCAAGATGCAAGATGCGAAATGCGGCCTAAACATGCATTACCTTTGTCTCTTTCGAAACGCAATGTAAAATGAGGCCTTGTTCTTTCATGCATTTAGTTCACATTAGTGCACGCATGCGCAAAGCGGTTTCCCATGTGTTCATGTGATTTGCATTGTTAATTTTTCACTGCACACTGTTAGTAAGTATTATGGGGGAGTTCATTCGAGCAAGTTTCTTTCTGCAAAACCTTGCTCCATCACAAGTCAGATCACCCTGGGGCTAACCAAGCTCTGGAAAACACCCACCAATCACTGCCATTTCAAAAAATTGGTATGGAAAACAGTAAAACATTTATCATGGATCGAGGATAGAGCAGCCTTATCAAAAAGGACCCACGGCTGGATGACTCTGAGTACCTACTCCACCCCCGCCGCTCAGAAATATTTAGCCCTGGGGTATGCTAGATCTACCAAAATCCAATTCTTAAAGTATTGACTAGGCCTACTACGATGCACAAAGCACTTTCCGCACTGGCTGAAGGCCCAAACTGACTCCACCTGGCGTTTATGTGGTACAGCACAGGAGGACATGCCGCACCTACTCTGTCCTTGTAAAAAACTGACACTTGAATGAAAACAACTTTTAACTCCTTAACCGTGGCGCGAATTCCGCCGCAGTGCGGCAGTTTTAATGAGTGGGCGGGGCTGCATCGGCCAACGGACATGCGCAGCACTATCCAGGTAGTGCTCGTGACGGCCGTTGGCCAACGCGCACACGGAACGGGTTAAAACCATTTTTTAATCAAAGAGGCATTAACACGCGGAGACAAGCTGTGCTGGCCTGTTTTGCACCTGAGGACCCCCAGCTGAACTGTCGCTTGGTGAAGTTCTTGAGGCAGGTGGGGAAGAAAATGCCATAACTTTGAGAGGAATATGCCAGCACCAACATTACATTCAGCAGAGCAACATCCTCATCCAAATGCATGCCAGCTAATAGTCACTCAGCAAACGAATCGTCTACTATAAACTGTATTGGAAACAAACGATTATTTGTTTTAACCAAACTCCTTTATTCATTTTTTCTTTTAACGTAATTTACAATTAAACTTTTTATTGATATATTTTGTAGCAATGGTTTTAAGTAACTACGTTAATAAAAATAAACTTGAAACTTGAAACCTTCCCCCTCCTGCAGCTGTGATTTCTGCATACAGTCAGACCAGACAAGCAGAGCTGCACTGACTCTCAGAGATCTCTGTCAGTCTGGGTTGGAAGGTCTTTATGACTTAGCACTAGTAGGGACAGCTGTTGCTACTTCATAGCAGCGAGTTATGAGATTCAGAAACTGAAATAAACAATAGAGGCTCTGTATGAGAGCCATGCATAACAGAGGTTATAAAATAAAAGTTTAGTCCACGATTATTAAAAAAAAGATAAGCTAACTGATTTTGCATTTTTTGTTGCTTAAATAATTACAAATGATTATGTATTGAGCATTCTTTTATTTTCATCATTTTCAAAATTGGAGAGAAATGTACTGCTTGATTTTCAATATATAAATATGTAAAAATCATGCAGAATCATTTGTTATGTTATGTTATGTTACATGGTTTTATAGAGCGCATAGCTGCCCCAGCAAAAGGGCGTCCCAGCGCTAACCGGCAAAAAGGATGGGAGGCTGCAGAGAAGACAAAACCTAGGTCAGAGAGAAAAGGTGAGTTTTAATGGCTTTACGAAAGGCCAGGTAGTTGTCCTTACTACGAATATGTAACGGAAGAGAGTTCCAGAGTTTAGCCACCAGAATGTGGAAAGATCGTCCTCCTGCACGCACCTTCCTTACCCGAGGGACAACCGCCAGATGCTGGCCACAAGATCGAAGGTGGCGTTTAGGTGTTTAGGGTAGGAGCAGGTTTGCCAGGATGCTAGGTGAAGAGAGATTCATGATTTTGAAGGCAATGCAGACGGACTTGAACTCGACACGCCTAGCCACCGGCAACCAGTGGAGTCGGCGGATGGCATTGGTCGTGGAGCAGGTTCTAGGGAGGCCCAAGAGAGTTCTGGCAGCCGCATTCTGGACCCTCTGCAGATGTAGGATTTCTGCCTTGTTGACCCCAAGGTATAAAGAGCTGGCATAGTCCAAGCTAGGCATGACGGTAGCCTGGATAATGACCTGTCGAGTGGCCGAAACCTAGCAATGGCCTGAGACCCCGCAGGAGACCAAAGGAGATGCCTGCAACTTTTTTAGTTTGAGCCTGGAAACTGAGGGCCGATTCTACCCATACACCCAGATTTTTTACCACCTGTTTGGGTGCGGGTGCAACTCCCAGGGTCGCCGGCCAGCAGCGCTCGCTCCACAGCTCAGAGTCTCTCCCTACCAGCAAAACCTCTGATTTGCTGGTGTTAAGCTGAAGATAGTTAGCAGACATCCACTCCGTGACAGCTGTAAGATCGCTCTGAAACTTAAGGGCATCCTGAAGGATTCATTGGAGAATGCTACTACCAACTGAGTATCATCAGCATATGATACTACAGTTAGTCCTCGACTTCTGGCCACAGCCGCCAATGGTTGGACATAAAGATTAAATAGCTGAGCCCTGGGGAACCCCTTGTCTCACAGTGTGTATCAGAGAGGAAAAAGGAGGGGCCGCCACCTGGAAGGTTCGCTCCGCAAGAAAAGAGGCAAACCATCCCAGAGCCAAGCCCTCGATACCAGCCTCCTCCAACCATTGTAGCAGAATCCGGTGGGATACCATGTTGAACGTGGTGCTAGGATCTAATAGGATCAGTGCCGAGGTGCGTCCGGCATCTAAGGCTGCCCTCAAATTTTCGGTCACAGCAAGGAGAGCAGACTCTGTGCTGTGACCCGGGTGGAAACCATTCTGAGAAGCATCAAGCACGCTGTTGTTTTCCAGAAATCTTGTCAGAATGGAATTGATATAGGCCTCAGTGATCTTGGCCACCCACAGCAGGAGAGAAATGGGGCTGAAATTCTCCGGTTTGGTGGTATTCAGAGTGAGTTTTTTAGCAGAGGGACCACCCTGGGGTGTTTCCAAGCCTTAGGAACGACTGCCGTGGATAGGAACAAATTGATCAGCTGGCACAGAGGTGTAAGGAGCAGAGGCAAAGATTTGAGAAATTGTTCAGGCTTAAGCGGATCAGTTGTAGAACTAGATTTAATCTTGCTACACAACATACCAACTCCTCCTGGGTGATCGAGGGAAAGACAGCCAGAGTGCTGGTGGTAGGGGGCCTCTGAGCAGGACCTGAAGTCCTCGAAATGGGGGGAAGGTCCTGTAGATGTTTTCTACCTTCTTAATAAAGAAGGTGACAAGGTCCTCACACTGCTGGTCAGAAGAGATCAGAGACACTGTTGATGACCCTCCCGCTTTAAGATCTTTAAGTATAGAACAAATACTTTTAGCGGTGTTGCTGCTGCTCCTGATTTCATCCACATAAAAGGCCACCCTGTCTTTCTGAATAGTCCTATGATAGTTCTTAATAGCTGCCAGATAGTGCCCCTTCAGGACCGGGTCATAATCCCGTCTCCAGGCCCGTTCCAACCTTTTACAGGCTTTCTGCATAGTAGCGAGCTTACTGTTATACCAAGGACTGGGTTTGCTGTTACGACTCTTAGACCACTTAGCCGGGATAAGTGCATCCAGAGGCCTTCGAATCCAGTCGGATAAAGCCTTGTTGGCTGCATCCAGATCATCGGGTAAGCTGAGAGTGTGCATAGAAAGCAAGGCAATGCAAAAATGATTAGGGAATATGAACCGGAGAAGCTTCATACAAACAACAAAAAATAGTCAACATTTATTTGTACTATTATTTGTAATCTTATGAACTTAACTCCCTGGCTAGTATGTCTAACATTTGTTTTCTGGAAATTAGACAGTCACCAAGGGTGAACTCTTTGCGGAATTAGGGCAGAGCTTGAGGTTTATATAGTAATGTTATGCGTTGCACTGGTGCAGGGAGAAAGGAAAACAGCATTACATCTTAGTAGATATAGCGCTGTTCTGCTCACTTCTTTTCACGCAACGTTGATGAGCGCGCTACCTTTTATTAAATCTATGCCCGAGGCTCCATTACTTTATTGTGACAGAAAAACACCCTGCCCTTTGCCCACACCATGCATACAAATCTACCATTTAAAACCAATATTACCTTAGAGATCAGCTGAGAGCAGGATCCTTGGAAGTTACATGTTCATAGAAACTCAAGAGATGTGATGCCTGTGTTTCTACATTTTTTATACCATTCAGATTGGAAGCATGCTATCAAATTTTTCTCAAGTCAAAATTGTAGCAGATTTATTGTGCACCCAAAGGTGAAAGAAGATCCATTAATTATTGTATTTGTTTGTTTACTTTGTCTAGACACTACTACAGATCACTTTGATTGGCCCAGGATGTTGTCTGGCTTTCTGGTGACCTCAGAGATCACAGAGATGAATAGGACTATAGGACTATACCAAATATACATCAAATGAAATACAATAGTTGAAATATCTTAGAAGTCAATGTACATTTTGATCCCGAGCTTCATTATTTGTCGTGAATAAAATATTTAATGATATATTGACCCTTTAATTTTGTGATGAAATATGCTTTTCAAACCTGGACTGCCTGCTCTTTTTCCTTTGAGGTTAAAGGTTACACCGACAATAGCACGAGGTTGTTCTGTTTTTCAGGTGTTAATCGGAAAACAACAATTTTTTATGCAGTTCAACTGAGATTGAAAACTTTGCTCACTTTATTCCTGTGTAAACGTTATGATTTTATATCTCGTACTGTTCTGTCACAGGCAAAAGTTGACGTCAAATTTAAATCAAAGGACAAAAAATAGAAACATCAACCAAGAGGCATGTCTTACGTTCGACAGGATATTGGTGGTGGCTTTGCCTCAAAAGAAGTTTGTGAGGTGGCTCGGTCCACGTGGAGCGGGAAGAGTCCTCTAATTAGAACATCTCCAGGGCTAAAGAGCCCATTCACATCTGGGCTCTGAAGACTGCACTGAGATGTGGTCCACAGTCCAACACACTCTGGCATCAAACAGGGCAGCAGCAGGAACCAGACCACATGACTGCGCAGAGGAAGCTTGATGTGGTTTCTTAACCAGATGTCCTTGATCACCTGGAGAAAGACCCTCCCAATCACTAGGCAGAACCTCATCATAGTTTGGAGCTTTGAGTTAGGATTGACTGGTCCTCTGCTGAACTGAAGGAGCCTTGGTGTGTCCTTGCATCAGATACCGGTATACCTCTGTGGATGGACTACTTTGTGTCTTTCTCATCTTCCAGCCAGCTGCAGTCACTCTGATGCTGTCTTGCTTATAAAAGAGCCCTGATGAGCAGTAAAGCGGTTGTAATCCTTTTATCTTATTACCCAGGTCCACAAGGGAACTTAAATTACCATGATTATATAATTTTACTTACAGCATGGAAAGAGTTGTGCAAGGAGGTCCCATTAAGATTATTGTGACTCTTTCCCCAAGCTAGGGGACCAGAGAGGGTCATTAGTTTAACTCCCCATGGACATACTCTGCTGTTGTAAGTGGCACTCTCTGTGGCGTAATGAAACTTGATGGGGACTCCCTGCAAAGTACATGGAGCCCATCCCCATGAATCCAGTCAAGAACTCTCAGGCCAGAGGTCTGCCCCCTGCGCACAGTGCTGGAGGGGACCATCTGGAGCTCAGGGCCCCCCCACCCACACCGCACGGACTGTGATTGCTAATGTTACACCACTAGCCCCTTTCCTAAAGGTGCTGCTCCTTTTACAAAGATGGACGCTCAATGGTCCTATCCTTCTTTTCATTAAACACACAGCAGACTTGGTCCACATCAAAGAACGTGGAGCACCGGTGTACAGAGCACACTGTCCCATCCACCCTGCAGCGGCTGGGCCTTCGTGTAAGGGTGCAAGACTCCTTCTGCATTGCCCAATCTGCCCTCAAGGACGTTTCAGCTGGCCCCCTTCCAGACAGCGGTGCACCTGTGCCAGTACTGTACTACTGACGTGCACAGGCTCCCTTCACAAGACCCATTAAGGGGGTCCTGTGGTCCCTTCTTGATGATGGCTGCAACCAGAAACAACACTCACATTCAAGGTGGCCCTCAGAGGCCCACCTTAAATGTCAAGATGGACTCTTAGACATTAAGGAACAGCAAATTCACTGCATTCTCCAGAACTGTCTGCATTACTCCTGACTGAGGAGGTAGCAACAGAGAGTGTTAGCACAGGTGCAGAGATCTTTACATTTAATGAGACATCATCAGTGTACTCCTAAGATCACTGTGTCCCTGTACCCAATTGTGTAAGAGTACATGTGAGCATGTCAAAGATGCCATTGGCCCTACTGCAAACAACACAAATGAGCTTCCTTATGCCCCAGATGAGTAGAAAGGCAGCCATAAATTGGTGCACTGGGCCCATCACACCGCTGATTCCTGGTGCAACTGCACACCACACACTGATGTTAGCTACGCTTCTGCTTTTCAACTCTGACAAGGTCAAGCACAAGCAACACTCGAATCCTCCCAAAACCACAAGTGTAGTTACGGCAATAGGCCTACAGGTTTTTTTTAGGTGTGTAATACTTTATTGGAATTCAGGATGTGAGAATTTGTGAAACTTCGCTTCTGTCCACTTTGTGAGAATTTCCTTAAAGCCCATCAATTTCATGAACTTCATGAAGTCAACATTCTTTTTGTTTTTTAAATAAAGCATTGGCAAATCCAATAGGTTTCACCTATGCAAAAGCAATTGTCTTTGCCAATATTTTATAACCATGTTGTACAGTGTGTGGCTGTCAGTGGTAGCTGCTCTGCTAAGGCAGAGGAGCGTCACTGCACTGCTCTTGGAGCAGAGTAAAAGGAAAAATAAAATGATAATAACAGAAGTTAGTATCATTTTATTTTTAGTATGTTGCATCCAGGTTAGGGAGGGCAGGGCTGGGCTCCCATGATGTTGAGGGAGGAGGAGTGGTTGCTGCACCTTAAGTGCGCATGATGGTTTGGCCGGCCTTCTTGGACCTGTGTTAAAAGTTTCGGGGTGGTTCGTCAAGTGGGGGCCGAGAAAAAAGGGGGGTCCCAAAGCACGTTTTCCCCATGTTAATTTCCATAGGAATTTTGAAACAGGTTACAGCCTGAACTGCACAACGGAATTACACCAAATTTGGCAAAAAGGTAGGTCTTGGTCTAGAAAGCGTGCTTTTTTTTAAAATGGTGTAAATCCATTCAGTAGTTTCTAAGAAATTCAAAAATAAAAAAATATCGATATCTGGGCGGAGCCTAACCACACATCTCATCGTGAGATCTGATTGGCTGTCAGCACTCCAAACCAGAAAGTGTTGGCAGCCATCTTGTGACTCAGTAACCGAGTTACAAGAAAACAGTGGAAAAAAGGATGAAAAACAAGAAAAGGGGGCAGGGTAAAAACACCGTGACCCCCTAGGCCTGCTCAGGGGGTCCCACAGTGACCCCCAGGCCCCAAAACGCACCCAGTGCCATCGGCAGATCTAATAGGGCCCATGATGAAACTGAAAGTGCTCCAGCCGATCAGATCGGCCCTGAGCTCCTTTCTTCAGTAATATGAGAATTGCCTCTTCTGTATTCATTACTGTTATGTCTTTGCCAAGCTTCAAAACCCTTTAGTTTGTACAATGTACAAATCTAATATGAAATAGGAGTCTTAGGAAAAAAATAAAGGAGTTTTAACTTGACACGCTCTGATTTACGTGATGATCGCGTTCAGCAGCCTGGTAATGCTCGTGCACACTGCGACAGCCTGGACGAGTTACAGAGATTTTGAACATACTGGCAGGCAGTAAAAGAGAGGCACAGATAGGGAAGGTTATTTATTACATAAAAAATGAAAATGTTTCCGCAGTCAGCTCTCTCTTTTCAACTGAAAGTGCAGCTTCGGCTTTGAACAGAGGTGTAAAATCCGCCACTGAGAATGCTTCCGTGATAACTTGCTTAGGATGGTTGGCTTCTACACCTTCATACAAATATGCCAGAATGTAATTTTGAAATTGTCATTTTTACAAGGGCCGTGTGAGAGTGAAAAGAGATTTGTGCATGTAGGGTGTGGACAGAGGGAAAAGCTGGATTCCCAGAATAATTGAGTGTGGCACAGAAGTTATGAGGGGCTGCTGGATGGAAAGGTGGGGGGTCGAGAGGTGCAAGAATACTGATAGTAGGGGCGTTTAAAGAGTGCTCAGCCTCTGACAAGTACTGGAGAATACAGTCTGCTCTGTGCTGCTGTGAGCCCCAGAGACAGTGCCCCACGTGACCTGACCTGATCTTGAACTCATCTCGGTCCTCACACACTCCGCTCAGCAGCAGCTCCAGTGACTGCCAGCGCCAGCTATTGTAATACTTGGGGGCCGATTCTGATGCGGGTTGGAAAAGCTTCCCGACCGAATCGGTTGGGAAATGGTGTCCGACCCACTCGGATCGGGAAAGTCCGACCGGCGGAGTAGGATGCTTCCAGATACGATTTGGTTGAACTCCCATTGACTTCAATGGGAACATTTGTTCCTAACCGCATCAGAATTGGGCCCTCGGTTGGGAAGACACGTTCCCGATCCGATTTGGAAGGAGCAAATGCCGTTAGGAGGCCTTCCTAACCGCATCAGAATCAGGCCCTCGGTCGGGAAGCTTTTCCAACCCGCATCAGAATCGGGCCCTTGGTGTGTATAACTAGTTCTGTGTGTAAGTGCATGGTGAATGTGGTTTGCTCCATGACGTGTATTTTATGGACAAAGATAATGCAAAGCTCTGAAACAGAAACAAGCAGGGTACACATCTTTCATTGTGCTCCCTAAATGCCTTGCAGAAATTAGGTTCGGAACTGGTATTGCCATTATGTTAAGATTTCCTTGCTTGCAGCTTCTTTTAGCACTAGTCATTTTTCTCAGTTTATTGCCCCCACCTCTTCCTGTATTGACGAGTCTGTTGTTGGGCGAGGTCCCAGTTTTCAAAACGCTGCATTCATCCAGTTTTCAGTCACCGTCCTTATTTTCTCACAGACAAACACACACACACTCACGCTTTCAACTATGCAGTCGCATTCTGGCCTCACACAAACAGCGTTTTTCTCCTCACACAAACAGTGTTTGTGGTACAAGTGGGGACACATTGGCACAGGAGTCAGTAGGGCTGGGGAAGAGAGAGAAACACAGATGTGAAGGGAAGTGAAAGACAGAATAACAGGAGAGAGTGGGGAATGATGGAAAGGGAGTCAGGAGGGACAAGAATGAGAGGAGGGACAAGAGGACGCAGCAGAAAAAGGGGAGGTAAAGCAGGAAAAGGACAGTATGAGAGAGAACTTGAAAGAGACAATGGGTGGAAGGTGATGTTGAAAAAGGGCAAATGGAAATTGGAGACAGAGAGGAAAGGAGAGAAAGAGGGATGTGACTTGAGACAGTGAAGGTTGGCACGAGGAGAATTGAAGTTTGCCTGCTCATGTTGTGACGCAAGGCATGAGAACTACCCATGCACTATATATACTAACTACTGTTTTTACTCCCTTGGATTCCTATAATGTGACACAAAGCTGCTGAGGCAGACTCAAAACTTTAGTGTTCCTGCTGTGAAACTATCAGATGTATGAAGGGCCACTGGGTTTAAGAGATAGTGTTTCCGCAGAGATTTTTGGATGATTTTCGATTTGCCGTATTTGCCACATAGTCCACCATGCACCGCATAATCAGCAGATTTTAACAACAAAAAAATGTGTTTCTAGCTCAAACGGTTCAAAAGTTACAAAAAATGTGATGATGTGTTGCTGCGAAGTGAGAGGGCCTTTGCAAAGCTGGACTGGTAACCTTTCTAAATTTCTATCTCATATTGCTATGTTTGGATGTTAAACTGGTACTACTGGGGTGCAACAAATGCCCACGGAGTGTTAAAAAAAGATGAAAAAAAGGAAGAAATACTATTACAAAATGTGCAGCATAATGCTTCATAATTTATTCAACTGTACCACATAATTTGGCTCTTTCCTGCCGCATGATTCCAGAGGCCCTGGGTGTAGGTCATGCGTTATGCTCTCCATTTTATACCCTAAGCCCAGCCTTCCCTGGGCCTTTACACAGCTTTTCCTATTGTGGCCTAAGAATCTATACTGGCCCATATCTTAATTTCCCTAAATTACATTGTGTATCTCATTACTTAGGCATTTGCCTACCAGATGCAACCTGTGACAAGATTGGAATTCACCTTGTTCACATGAAATAGGAAATTTCCTCTATCTGTATTGGTGCATCATACTATGAATGGAGTTCGCCCCAGTCTTTATCCCTTTTAACACCTCATTTTTGGTCTTGGGATTGTCAGGGTGCATGAGGGAGTTATGATCACAGATGGGTTTGTCTTTCAGTAGCCGAGGAGCGCAGTGAGGATGTTTGGTGCACAATGCTGCGTGCGCCATTGCAAGGTTGTCTCTTGGGGTATCCTGAATCAAAGCACATAGTTTGTCATGGTTCCACACAGAGGATGAGTCATGTATCTGGTCATGTGTGATGCTGTCTTATTATGTATGCAAGAGTTTTAGGGGGCAGATTTACTAATTTCTCATGCAGCGCAGTGCTGCGTGAAAAGGAGAGCGCCACATTTACAGAAATATGGCTCTTCTCTCCTCTCCCTAACGCCGGCGCAGAAATATGCTGCTGTATGCCAAGAAAACACCTTTGCACTATAGTACAAAGGTGTCCCCGTGAGTCTAGCATAGGTGTTGTACTGGAGGGGAGCCGTTCCAGTACAAAATACCATGCTTGCCTAACTTGAAAACTTTTCCTACATTGTATGTGTGCTGTACAGTGCAGCATACAAAGTCAGAAAAGAAAGCATTTCTTTTTCATAGCGCCTATTTGAAATGGGCGCTATTTTCTCACAATAAACCCTATCTACTTTTTTAAGTAAATAGGGTTTAGCGTCAGAAACTTTGGGTGGTTGCATGGGAATGCCCATGCACCACCCATGTTACACCCCCACCCCCTTTTCACAAAGCAATGCAAATCAGCACTACTTTGGAGTGTTTTCCAGCACTGTTCAAGTTTAGCGCTGGAAAGTAAATTAGTAAGAATTATTTTGCGTCATTTTGCGTCACTTTTGTGACACAAACACGGTGTTAAATCTTAGTAAGTAGACCCCTTGATGTGCAAGTGTATGTGAATGTATGTATGATATTTTGTGGAAGACTATTGCTGTATATAGACGTCTGATATGCCTATCTCATTGTGTTTACTAGTGTCATCTCATAATGGGTTTTTTGTTGCATATATATTAGTATATGTCATTATACATGATACGGTGCAGCCCTGCGTTGCCCCTGCACTGGCGCTAATTTAGCCACTTAGCACAAATGCAGACAACCTTGGATCATAGTGCAAGCATGTCTGCGTTGCAGGAGAAGATTGTTTATATGCAGGAAGGTGGCCCTTCCTGCACATAAACAATCTGAGATGGCGTTTTGTACCTTCTAGCTGTGCTGTTTAATGCAGAATGTCATTTTTTTAAATGATTGTTTATGTGCATGAAGGGACACCTTACTGCACATAAACAATCAATGGCCTTTTGTAGTTTCTATGTGTGCTGCACAACGTAGCACACATAGAAATAGCAAAAACGAGGCAAAATTAAACATTTCTCCTTGTTGCGCCAGGGTAAGACCCTGCCCCATATTTATGCCTTGTAAATATGGGGCAGCGTCAAAATGAATGGGTGTTGCGGTGGTACGCCAACAACAACACCCATTGCCTGCCCCTAAGTATAGCGTGAAAGGGGGCCTTATTCACAAGGCGGCATTAAGCCACATTAAGTGGCTTAACTCCGCCTTGTGAGTAAGATGACGCCCCTATCACCACCACAACATTTAAAAGAGTGATGTTGTGGTGGTGATAGGGGCTTGTAAATATGCCCCTCAGTGTGCCTCAGCAGTTTGCATGGGGTCTGCAAATGTATTATTTTGGGGTACTTTGGTAAATGTAACTTGCTGATTTGAGACTTTCATCTCTTACATTATCAGAAAAATAATGCAATTTACACAGACTCCTTCTACAATGACATTGTGCAATGAAGGAGTGGATAGGGTAAGAGACAAAAGAGTTCAGCAGAATGATTATGCCAAACAATAAAATACCTAACGGAAGGATAGATGAAGAGACAACAGGTTCATCTAAAATTAATGATTATCAATATTTTTGTTGACAGAGTGGATAGGTGAAGAGACAAAAGATTCAGAGACAAATACATTATTGCTGTGAACAACACAGGCTAGATACAAACCTATTGGTCTGTAGGGAATACCACCCCCTTAGCCCAGGAGATGATGGAGGTTCCCCAAAAGCTCTTCAGGGAATACACGAAATTTCAGTCAGGTATAGGATAGAATAGAAAAACCGCTAGGCCTCTTTGTAAATCGACAGTCAGCGACGCATCTCCCCTCCTTTCTCCTGCCTGCCCAAGATTAAAAAACACGCCCCTAAAGGTACCCCAGATATCTAAGAGTGACAGGACCAACCCACTCAATGTTGCATTCCATATTCAATTCGAACAGGGATTGGTGGGTTTTGAGGGGTGGCATGAGCATGCCACTATGACTTCACATTTTATTCAACAACTTTATTGTGCAAAAAGGTTCACATGGTCCAAACTTTATTTTATTCATTCATTTCCCATATATCGATACATTTAATACATTCTTCTTTATTCAGTTTATATTTCTGCAGCGCACATCCCCAGTCTCACGCTTGGTTACAGGAATTGGCAGTCAACTGATGCTCTGTCCTTCACTCCTTCATGTCATTTCGTAATGCTCAGCACAACTCGCTGGTCTCATGTCAGAGCAGACTCACTCCGAGGAAACTTCCCCCTCCATTCACGTCACTTTTTTTTTTTTTTAAATGGAGGCTTCATTCAGCATGCTGAAGTAAATGAAAATGAACAAATATTAATTGTATGATAATGAAACCCTCATTGTTCCCCACCCACCTTGCACTACTTCCCCATTATGGTTACCTAGCATAAGCTTAGTGCAAAAGCGGCATTAATAATTAACTTTTCAAAGCGGAATGCAACGTGCAAACACTGATGTACATGTGGCCTACTCGTGCACTTCCTTGTTTACTGTTCAAAACTCAAGATTAATGCCAATTATTCATTAAGGTGTTTATTCAGGCATGCACAAAGCAATTCCCATATGTTTATGTGGGTGCATGTTAGATTTTAATCACATCTACTTACTGTTAGTATGTATTATGGGGTACTTGGTCCGAGCAGGTTTCATTTTTGCGAAACCCTGCTCCATCAATTCCCCCCTCTGATGGCTTTTAGGAGCCATCATAAAATACATACCATACGAGTACCATCTTCATTCCATTTAAAACTCAGTATTTTTCTCTCTTTTTATTTTACCCTCATTTAAACCTTTCATTAAATCATAGTATTCTCCTTTCATTTCTTCTAACTCTATCTCTTCTCTTTTTCTCTTTCTTGCTCTTCTTTTATTTTCTATCACTGTCATTTCTTTTCTTTCTGCTCTCCACTTACAACATTTATATGCTGTTATTATCACCAAAGCTATTATTACTATTGAAACTATTGGCATTATTATTTTTCCTAATAGGCTGCTTCCAAATGTAGAAAACCAATTACTTATTGAGGAGAAACTCTTACCAAGTCTCTCCCAAACACCTTCAACCTCCAGTTGGGTCAAATCTGTGTGTAATTTAGTAATATTCTTTATATATTCCTCA
This sequence comes from Calotriton arnoldi, assembly GCA_963921515.1. Lineage (NCBI taxonomy): Eukaryota > Metazoa > Chordata > Amphibia > Caudata > Salamandridae > Calotriton > Calotriton arnoldi. The sequence continues at coordinate 440,723 of CAWUFW010004950.1, read as the reverse complement.
ATTCCTTTACTTTTATCAGGGATATAAGTGCAGCAATGTTGAACTTTCAACATTCCACAGACTCCACCCTCTTTTGCCAATAAGTTATCAGGGGCAAGTCGATTTTGCAAAACTATCGATCTGATTGCAACCATTTCCGTGTCAATCAAAAAACCCACCAGCAGTATCTGTAGATAATCGATCAACCACTGTGGACAATTTTCAAATTTTGTGAGAATTCAGAACGACTCCAACTGAGGGTATCAGTGCACCAAAAATATCACCTACTATTTCTGAGAAACTTGCTCTTTTGTTACGTGTTAGTCCTTGCTCTATTTCATTCAGTTTGTGTTTGCTTTGGTCCATGTGATACACTTTTGGAAAGACAATAGAAAAATAGCAACTTCCATACCAATGTGCAGGCAATCTATAGTATGCTTTCTTGCCACACACATAATATACTCTGGGATAGACAGGATCGGTCCCACCCTTCAATCCCCAACCTCCAGTAATTTGGAAGGTATGCTCACATTCACTTGAACCAATAAAATAATTATTATAATTAATCTTAGTTCTAAAAAGACAAATCTTCCCTTTCTGTGACCAGTCAAGAGACATTGCAGCATATCCTTCGCCCTTTTCATAATTCCCTTCCCTAAAGGCCCAGGGTGGTATTCGGGACTTTTGTTCAGCAGCTTTCTTTTGGAAACTTTCTCTTCTATTTTCTAACATTTCTACAAACACTTTCTCTTCAACCCTTAAATTGCAAGTTAAATTGTTCTTATAGGCATATTCTATGTCTAAAGTTTTAGTAATATGAAAAAATTCCCCCATATATCGTGCATTCTTGGCACTAGACACCTTATTCAATTCTTTAATAACAGGAATTTCAGAAAATACTAAGTCTGTATTAGAATAATGATATTCCAGTTTCCCCGTTACATAGAATAGGCTAGTAAGTATACTACAAGACACACCATAGGTTAATGGAAGGTGGTGATAAGTCACTCCTTCAGAAACAGACGAAGGCAGTTGCATGCACACATAACAGTCACTCACATTCATAGTTTCTACATATCCGTAAAGTAACTTGGTAAAGACATTTAATGAGAAATCACTAATTGATTTATCATGATGGAGAATGCTTCCATCGAAGGGTCATAATTTAGTATTTGGGGTTTCGTTAGTGATATCATTCATCCTTTCTTTTGTTACATTATTAGTATTGTTTCTTTCGTCAGTTATCATTAGTATGGGTATAAGGACAGTTAATATTATCCATATAAATGTTAATAATAAGACACTACATAAGCAAGCTTTAATATACCTACGTTTTAAACTAGGTTTTGGAAGTTCAGTCACTTCTACTTCAGTCATTTTCTTTTTATATAAAAGAAAAATGAAAAATCTCTATCTATGCCTTTACATTTCTAAACAAAAGTAGTGAAAAAAAAGGAAAAAATAGTAGTGTAAATCCTTCACTTCAAGGCTTTCTTCTTCAACCCCTTTCTTTTTTATTTTTTGTCTTTAGTCAGTTTTGGAATCTTTATTTTATTTGAATCACCAAGGTTACACCTTACTTTGTCATAGTTCTTTAAGGAGGTCTTAGTTTGCTTTCTTCAACTTGCTCAGCGTCAGAATTTTCTTTTTCTTTTCTTGGATCTGGGCTTCCAAGTTCTTCCAAAATCACGTACGTCCACTCGGGTGCTCTGTATTTTCTACTTGGGATTCTCACTCTTCAAGTCTTTCGTACTGATTCTCTTCCTGACTCTTCCCGATTTGTTTGACTGGATATTTCATTACTTTGCTCTGGTCTTTTCCTTAATCTTCTTTTCACAAGAGTGTACTTCAGTCTTTTCACTCCCTTTGGCCAATTATCACCTCCTCTTGGTTTCTTTACTTTGACTTCGTTTTCACCTTCTTCATCTTGTTCACATGTTCTCTTATTTGCCCTTTCCCCTGGCTGCTTCTCTTCTTGATTTTCAGTTTCTTCCTGTTCTTCTGGTTCTATAATAACCTCCCTTTCAACTGTGAACTCACTGTCTTCTGGTTCAAGTACAGTTTCACCTAGTTCTGGTTCAACTTGAAATTCACTTTCTTCTGCATCATCAGAGAACTTACTTTCTTCTGGTTCAACGACAGTTTCGCCTGTTTCAGGTTCGGCCGGAAGTTCACCTTTTCCTGGATCTTCAGTGAACTTACTTTCTTCTGGTTCAACAACAATCTTTGGAACCCTAGAATCTTTCGTCCACTTTACTTGACTTGTGCTTGGCTGTTCAACATCCGTAGGTTCATTAGAATCTGTCACTCTAGATTTATCAGCTTCACACACTTCAGCCACTGACCTTTGTCTTTGATTTACCGGTTGTGGCTCTTTCGGTCTTTCAGGTGGGTCTAGGGTTCGTTTGGTGTGGCCCGCGTGAATCCAATTTGGTCAGCCAGCACACTTCACTGCCATTGTCGTCACCAGGATGATTTGATGAGGTCCATGCCACCTGGGGTCTAAACATGATTTTCTTACGTGTTTCTTGATGTAGACCCACTCACCAGAACTCAGATCATGAGCATGATATTGATGTATTGTTGTGGCGTCTTCTCCAACCTGGTGGGACACAGAACGTACCAGTTCAGCCAATCCTCTGCAATAGTCAAGCACCAGATCATCAGATATACTCATCAATTTATTCGCTGGTACATATGCCTGTCTCATTGCTCTTCCCATGAAGATTTCATGAACACTCAATCCAGTCTTTTTGTCATGGATGCTTCTAAGACTCATTAGCACAAGGGGTAAAGCATCAGGCCATTTCAGTGAAGTGGATGCACACACTTTCCCTAACCTGGATTTTATAGTGCCATTAAGTTGCTCAACCACTCCAGAGGCTTCTGGTCTATAGGCACAATGCAGCTTCTGTTCAATGTTAAATGCTGCACAAATTAGCCAAATTACTTCATTATTAAAATGAGTTCCTCTATCTGTCTCCAAAGTGACTGGAATTCCAAACCTAGGGATCAGTTCTCTCAACAATAGTTTGGCCACAGTGAGGCTATCATTTCTTCTCGTAGGATAGGCTTCCACCCAGCTAAAGAACAAGCATACAATGACTAGGACATACTTCAGTCCATTGCAAGGGGGAAGCTCAATGAAATTGAGCTTGAGTCGGGTAAATGGACCTCCTGCTCTCCCAATCTGTCCCCAACTTAGAACTGTCTTTCTCCCTGGATGTTGCTTCTGACATATGATGCACCTCTGGCAGAGACTCTCTGCAATGACCCTGAACTTCGGATTATACCATGTCTGCTTGAAGAGTCTGATCATTGCGGCTCTTCCAATATGTGCATGTCCATGGTACACCCTGGCCATGTGAGAAAGCAAAGAGTCTGGAAAAACTGGTCTCTCATCCTGATAAACCCACAGCTCGTCATCTGCTCTCCTTCTACAGCCTGCAAACTTCCAATTTTATTTTTCCTCATCACTTGCCTCTTCCTGCATTTGCCTCACCTGATCCCAAGCTTCTAATGTTGTTGAAGTTATAAACATAAGATGGCATTCGGTATTTCCTCTTTCAATGGATCTGTTTAAGGCCATTGTATTTTAGGCACAATATCATGCGATTTGATCTGCGTATCTATTGCCTTTTGTCACATAATCGTCTCCCGATTGATGTGCGGCACATTTAACTACTGCAATTCTTTTGGGCAGTTGTAAAGCATCCAATCATTCTTTTACAATTTTACCATTTTGAATGGGGGCACCTGAAGATGTCAGAAATCCCCTTTGCATCCATAGCTGGCCGAAATCGTGCACTATTCCAAATCCATATTGGCTGTCTGTGAATATGGTTACTTTCAAACTTTTGGCAACTTTACATGCTCTAACCAGAGCTATCAGCTCAGCTATCTGGGCGGAGTTTACTCCTTTCAGACAGGATGCTTCAATGACTCCTTTTAGGATACAAACAGCACAGGCAGTGCGTAATTCACCTCTTTCATTTCTTAAACATGACCCATCAACAAACAACTTGCAATCTGAATCTTCCAAAGGACTATCTTCTATATCTGGCCGGGGGTGGTGCATAACTCTGTCACATCCAGACAATCATGATCTGCTTCCTCTTTCACTTCTTCACTGCGAGAATTTGGCAATAGAGTTGCTGGATTTACAGTCGTGCACCTGACTACAGTCACATTTTCAGCACCCAGAATTACTCTTTCATACTTAGTCAGTCGACAAGAAGTGAGATATTGGGTTCTAGTGCAAGTCAAAAGAATCTCAACAGAATGTGGCACATATACCTTGACAGGATAACCCATCATAATCGGTTCACTCTGTTCCAGACTCATGCAAGTAGCTGCTACTGCTTTCAGACATCCTGGCAATGCTGCAGCCACTGTATCCAGGGTAGCAGAAAAATATGCTACTGGACGTCGTGCCATTCCATGTTTCTGAGTTAGGACTGAGAGTGCACATCCATCTCTCTCACAACAGTACAATGCAAATTCTTTTGTATAGTCTGACATTCCCAAGGCAGGTGCTCTACAGAGACTACCTCTCAATTTTATAAAAGCATCCATAGCTTCATCATCCAAAACAATCGGATCTCTCACATCCTTTCGTGTTAATTTCTGTAGGGGTTTTGCAATCAATGAGAAACTACATATCCACTGGCGACAATATCCAACCATTCCCAAAAACATTTGTACCTCTTTCTGAGTTTTGGGTGGATTCATCTGTTTGATCACCCAGATTCTTTCTGGGGTTACTTTTCTAACTCCCTTTTCTATTTTGTGTCCAAGGTACTGTACTTCCTGTTTGCAAAAATTGTAATTTTGCTGGGGACACCTTGTGTCCTCCGTCTGCCAGATGGTTCAATAGAGCAATTGTGTCTATAACACATGCCTCTCGTGTCTTTGATGCCACCAGTAGGTCATCAATGTACTGAACCAAAACCGAATTTCCTGGCATGACTAAAGTCTCTAGGCATTTTTTCAAAATCTGATTAAAGATTGAGGGACTCTCGGTGTAACCTTGAGGGACTGGGCACCATGCCAAAACATGGTTTTCTAACCGAAAAGCAAATAAATATTGGCTTTCCGGATGCAAAGGAGTCTAAAAGAATGCTTGGCACACATCAATCACTGTGTACCATTCTGCATCACAAGGAATTTGGTAAAGAATCACTGCTGGGAGCACTAGAGAGAGGGAGAAGATGGCGGCCAGCTAGAGAGCTCGGTCGGGAGCTCCTCACTCTATGGAGTAGCGTTGCTCGACAAACTAACAACAGCGATCTGGTAGCCATAAAATGTAGCAGGTATTGAGGCACGCATACCACTTTCGACAAATACTGTAATTTTAAAGAATCAGATGACTAACCTGCCACAGGGAGCACAAGGAAAACAGTACCCAATGATTCAGAGCGGAGCGCAGGGGCGGACTGCAGCGTGAGATACAACGCGACCGGAGGTTGTGGATTTCCCGATCCGGGTCAGCAGGGTCAACGAAGGCAGTGGTGCCGGAATACCGAGTGATAGCTGCGGGCAGGAAGAAGGAAGGAAGCAGGAGCAGAGTTACAGCTGAAGCTCCGTATGATGTTTTACTGAAATTCCAGCACAAAGGTAGGCAGGCAGGCAGTTGCAATGCTGAGGGAAGAGCGCTGAGCGCTGGGTGCTGGTTGCGATGATGGGCATCTGAGCAACGGAGGCTGGGGTAGGAACCTAGGCGCTCGACGATACGAGTACAGGAGCTGTAAAATTGTTAGACTAGCTCTCGCTTCTGTTTTTTTTGGGGGGTTAAACGGAAAAGTGGAGGAGGAGCGGGAGCCACGCTCGGGCGCGATACCAGTGTGGTCCGAGGCAGCCATAGCGTGCCGGTCATACAGGAGGGCTGCAGCAAGGGTCACTTACAGGGGGAAGACACCCGGGCCTTATAACTTACCAAAGGATCAGAGCGACCCTCGAGAGGCACTTTGTAGGCTTGAAACCGGAGCAACAGTGCAAGCTACCCGAGGCAAAGACGAGGGGCACGAAGGGCATCAACTTTTAGGAGGGGGAGGGAGAGGGAAGCTAGGGGGGAAAAGGGGAGCTAAAACAAGGCAGCAACTCCAGGCCTCCCTCCAAAAAAAACACACAGCCCAGCTGCAAGAATTATTTCAAGATCCGGAGACTGAAGGGGTAAGGGTGGCAGATAAGGAAGAGAACACGGGAAGCGTGGATCAAACAACTTCATTCCCTCCCTCTCCCTCTCCCGTCCCCAGTTTGGTAAATACCCCGCTGAAACTAGCAAAACAAGGGCAACTCAAGGGGAGCTATTGTCTAAGAAGCAAGGTTTTACCATTAGAAGAGGGGGTAGACTATCCCGTTGATACAGTAAATATTTACACAAAAATTAAAACCTCCTCATCTACTTCTGACATATCTCCTCCCGTGGTCCCTAGAAGCACAAAGAAAAAGAAAAAGCAAACTGCAGCAGGCAAATCACAACCTCCTCTGTCCAGAGCAAGTCAGGCCAAACTAAAAGCACTAGGTTCTGCAAAACAAAAGATAACACCTTCCTTAAAGTCCTTTTTTAAGGTACAGGAAGCACAGAAAAAGGAAAGGAGTAGTAACAAAACGCAAGTCAAGGGACCAGGGGAGACCCCCAAAGAAAGCTCAGAAAGTGCAATGTCTACAACAGGAAGCAATGGGAATAGGTTCAATGTTTTAACACTGGACCAACAAGAGCAAGTTGTAAGCGCAGAAGAGGCAGATGTGGCTAACGCTCAAATGACTGATGATGGCCTGCCCTTACAAGAAAATAAAGAAGGCATGGAAAAAATGTTGTGCACAATGATGCAGGAAATGAGATCTAACTTTGCGATATCAGAGAGAAACCAGACAAAAATCCAAGAAGCGTGTGAGGTAATGGACCAGAAAATCAATACGCTCATGGAGAGGAGTTACCTCTGTGGAGTTGGAAATAGGGTCGCTCAAGAAAAAAGTAGGAGAAAACAAAAAGAAATAGACCTACTTAAAATAGCAGATAGAGAAATAAGCGACAGAATGGAATCAATGGAAAATCAGGCAAGGAGGAACAACCTTAGAATTATTAATGTTCCAGAAGGCTTGGAAGGGGAAGACATCAAAAACTTCACGATAAAGTTACTTGAAGAGTTAATCCCCTGGACGAAGTCTGCTAATCTCACAGAGGACATTCAAAGAATCCATCGCGATCCCTTTGGGAGGAACAAAATTAGGAAAAATCCGAGTAAAATCCTCATGAATTTTAAAACATATACACTCAAGGAGAGGATTCTAAGCGAAGGCCTGAAGGCAGGTTGATACTCCCAAAGTAATTGGTCATGCAAAATTAGATCAGACATTTCTAAGACAACACAGGATAGGCAGTGGCAGCTAGGTCAACTCATGCAAGAAAGAAAAAGCAACAGTCCAAATGCGGTTTCCAGCATCACTAAGAATAATGTGGCAGAATAAGATGCACAATATCAGAGATCCAAAGGAGGTGGAGTGCCTCATAGAACAAATTAAGGCGCAATCAAAGGATCAAGTTTGACGAACAAAATCAAAAGAAGAGGTATGGAAAGAGTGAGGAGCTCAAATAGGGCTAAGGAATAGCCAAAATGGAGAAAAGGGAGGCTTCTCCTGGGAGGAAGATGAGGGTTGGGATAACACATGTAAAAATTTATATACAAAAAAAAATATACAAGGTGCGGAGCAAAATAGGGGGAAAAAAATATTTAAAAAAGTCCTAGCTTTACAAGGAAAGGGAGAAAGGGCCCGTGCAATCGCTAGAAGAAACAGGAAGGTAGTACCAAATTGGGCAAGCTCAAATGGAGTAAGGCTAAATGGCGGTTAATATAATGACATGGAATGTTAATGGCCTAAGAATAAGGAAAAGAAGAGCAAAAATTCTGGAATATTTAAGAATAGTGAACTCTGAAATACTGATACTACAAGAAACTCATTTATTAAAAAAAGAATGGGAGGAAATTCTGAAAACGCAAAAATGGGTAGAAACCTGTGTATGTACAAACCAGGTATGCTGTGTTAAGGGGGTGGCGATACTCTTTAAGAAATCTTTGAGGGCGAGTATTGAAGATACGGCTGTAGACAAGAAAGGAAGATGGGTGGTGGCGAAAGTAAAAATACATAACAGCTTGTTTACAGTGGTCGGTTATTACGGACCCAACCTGGATGACCCGGAACCACTCCAAAAATTGTATTCACAACTATTGTCCGCACAGGCGCCTATAATAATGGGGGGAGATTTTAACATTATACTTGATGTAAAGAAAGATAGATTCCCGACCAGGAATGGTCCAAACTTACCGAAAATGAGGCAGTGGGTAAACCTTTCTATTAATGACCTAGGGATTATGGATATATGGAGGAAGAAAGGAGTCAAAACTAATCAGTTTACTTTTCACAACAAGAGATTGGGTCATGCTTCCAGAATAGATTACTTCCTTATAGACAGGGGTCTACTAAAATCGACACAAGGGGTAGAACATCTACCAGCACACTTGTCGGATCACTCTGCAATGATCTTACACCTTAGCTTATGTGGTCGCGCACTGCCCCCCAGATGGACGGTAGATAGAGTCATCTTTCTAGATGAGAACTGCATTAAATCCTTATCAAAGGATACTGAGGAGTTCTTTCAAATCAATAAAGATGGCACTACGAAACAGATTGCTTGGGAAGCCTATAAAGCCTTTATTAGGGGTAGAATAACTTGTCTTGCATCCCACAAAAATAAATCTAAAAGAAACACGATCAGGGAACTAGAAAATGAGATAATAACTTTGGAGGAAGAATTAAATAAAAGTACTAATACCACGCAAGAAATCACTAGTATTGAGGAGGAAAGAAAGCAGAAAAAAAATGTTCTGGGAGATATCTTGCAAAAAATTGTGAAAGACAAATGGGAGGCAAGCAAACCTTCACACTATGAATACGGAGAAGGCTGTGGAAAATTACTGGCATGGAAACTAAAAATAGAGGCAACACGTAATAGGATAACAAAACTACAAAAAGAAGACCAACAGTACACCACAGAAGAGGGTGATATCAGAAAAGAATTCGTGAATTTTTTTAAGAAACTATACTCAGAGGAGAAGATGGCCACGGAAGAACAGATTCAATCAGTTCTGGGAAGAGTAACGCTACCAAATGCATCACAGGAGCAAAATATAGAGCTTAATAAAGGGATTACCGTGGAAGAAGTGCTGGAATCTCTGAAGAGATTTAAAAAAAGTAAGGCGGTAGGTCCGGATGCCCTTCCAAACAAGCTTTATATCCATCTGAGAGAACTGATAGCTACCCCACTGACAGAACTTCTAAATGAAGTATATATAGGAAAAGGATCCCTTCCAGCCTCCTGGAACGAAGCAACCATCACTGTCATACTTAAACCAGGGAAAGATCCAACCTTGAGTGAATCCTACAGACCAATTTCACTTTTAAATACGGATTACAAGATTTATACACAAATTTTAGCAAAAAGACTGGGAAAGATTGCAGGTTCAGTAATAAATACAAATCAGAAAGGCTTCATTGGAGGGAGGTATTTTCAAGAACTGATGCACGAGCTTATTACTGCAATAGACATAGCAATACACAATACAATTCCGTTATCAATTATAACCCTAGATGCTGCCAAAGCATTTGATAGGGTGAGTTGGGACTTTTAAACGCAACCTTAGCTAAATTCAACCTAGGAGGCATTTTTTGAACGCAATCAAACAAATTTATAAAAACCCCTCAGCAAAAGTTCTAGTAAACGGTGTGTTAACCGAAGAAATTATGATAAAAAGGGGTACTAGGCAGGGGTGCCCGCTATCCCCCTTACTGTTCGATCTGTACATTGAGCCATTAGCGGAACTGATAAGAGAAGAAAATTAAATTACACCGTTCAGGCACCAAGGGTGGGAAAAGAAGGTTGCTCTTTTTGCTGATGATATGATGGTGTTTACAAGTAACATAACTGCGTCTCTCCCTAGACTTGAAGGAATTCTGGAAAAGTATGGAGCGATTTCAGGGTACCTTCCAAATCACCCAAAAACAGAACTTCTAGAATGGAACAGCAACTCTCAAGACCCTAGGGTAAAAGACAAAATAAAATATCTAGGTATTGACCTCACAGTGGATATAAAAAAGATCCCAAACCTAAACTTTGAGAGAGTCCACAAACAAGTAAGAAAACTGCTAAAAGTATGGGGGCTCTACCGTTGTCCTTTATGGGAAGATCAAACATAATAAAAATGGCCATACTTCCAAAATTCACCTATCTGTTTGGTACTATTCCATTAGAATTCAATACTGACAAAATAAAAAAATGACAAGGGGAATTGAGCAGCTTCATCTGGGCCGCTAAAAGTACAAGGATAGCCTGGAAGAAGTTGAGAAGAAATAAGACGCAAGGAGGAATCGCTAGTCCCGATATACTACAATATTGCAGAGCATTTCAATTTAAAAATGTAAGGAAACTATTGGAAAGTTTCGATCAATACCCAGATCACTTGAAGGCGGCAGTTAACAAGAAAGAAAGCCACTATCTTTATAAATTTGGCCATCCCAAGTACTTCAAGAAAATAAAGCTAAAAACTCTGAGGGCGGCAGCTTCACTCTGGTTCCAGATGAGGAAGACACTTAAAATTCCATACTACAGCAAATATGCGCCGATCTGGAATTCCCCGGGAACTCCGGACTGCCTAAAAGATAGGCTAGCAAATCCCCTCAGAGAAAACAACATTACAAAATGGGGTGAGTTAATGATACAGAACTCTCTCATAGAATGGGATGCCCTGAGAGAACAAACTAGAGGTACAATCTCGAGATTTAAGTATTACCAGTTAACTAGTTGGGTCAAGAATCTAAACGATATTGAAAACGGTAATGGGGCAGCTGAGGAAATGATACAGACTAACAAAATTTTAAAAAAAGAAGTCGCATATTGGTACTGGGCATTGATACAAGAAGGTGAAGATGACTACAAAATTCCTGACGAGATCTGGGGAGGTGCACTGCCGGAATTGGATACCCAACATATATGGCAAGTATCTACAGCTACATGTTGGAAAATTGTGAAATCTGCTCCATTAAGAAGGAACCACTTATTCACTATCCATAGAGCATATTGGACCCCAAAGAGGCTATCGAAAATTAGAGGCCAAAGAAAGAGAAGCTGTCCCAAGTGTGGAGAGGTGAGTGCAGACGATCTTCATATGTTCCGGCAGTGCCCAAGCCTGGAGGAGTTTTGGGTGGACACGGGTAAGACATTGTCAAAAGTACTGGGACGGCAGATTGTGGTGAGTATAGATTTGGTTATCTTTGGGATAAGCCAGCTAAAGGGGGGAGCAAGAAAGCTGACTAAAGATCAGGAGAAAATCCTCTTCATATTAATACTTCTAGCAAGAAGAGAAATATGTATTAATTGGGTAAAAAGTTCACCTCCAACACATAGAGATTGGTTAGCCTCTGTACATAGAACATACTCACTAGACATGAGCCATCACAAGGGAATGAGAAATACATTTTGGAATATCTGGGAAAATCAAATTTCGTAATTAAGCCATGGCTAAATAAATTGTCTGGTCCTATGATTAGGCAATGCAATAGAAGCTTTCAAGTGGAACTTGAAGGAGTAGTCAAAGTGACTAGCTCAGCCCAGATCCGAATTGCACGGGAAATGGACAAAAAGGGGCCCAAGCATAGAGGGCAAGTGGACAAGTTCCACGCACAATACTTGACTACCCAGGAGATGCCCTAAAGAGTCGGTTCTAAAAGGGTAACGGGCCCCTGACACCTCCAACCCTTAGAATATTGTTATATGAGGACAAAAAAAAAAAAAAAAAAAAGAATCACTGCTGGATTCGGTACTACTGGGAAACAGGGCACTACAATTTTATTTATTTTACGCAAATCCTGCACTGCCCGGTACTTCCCACTCGGCTTTTTGATACCTATGATAGGCGAGTTACAAGGACTGCTCATTATTTCCTTTAGGATTCCCTGTTCAATCATTTGATCAATTACCGGAGCAACACCTGCAATCACTTCTGGGCTCATCTTGTAGTGTGGTGTGTTTGGGTATACAGCACCATTCTTCACGGTTATTTGAATTGGATCTACTCTTGTCATTAAACCAATTTCTTTTCCTGAAAAATCCCACACATCCTGTTTCACTGTACTTTTTAATTCTTCAAGCAGATTACTTTCAGTGAGAAGTGAAAACAACTCATTCACTTCTGTCCCTTGCTTCGCTAACATCATCTTAAACTCCACATCCTCATCTGGGGTCTGAAATGCAATTCCATCTGGGGTACAATAGATGGTGCAGTTCATTTTGTACAGCAAATCTCTTCCCAAGAGATTTACCCGGCTTGAGTCGCATACCACAAACCGATGCATGTCTTTGAAGTTTCCAATATGAACTTCTATAGGGTTTGTGACTGGCGTTCGAATATGCTTATTTGAGACTCCTACAACTTGGATAGTTTCTCCCGAGAGGGGTAGGTTCGGAATTTCTGCTGCTCTCACAGTAGAACGGGTAGCACCAGTGTCCACTAGGAATGTAATATAATTTCCTTCCACTTTTCCGTCAACAAATGGACCTGACTGATCTACCGCTAAAGATGCGCCAAGTACGCACTCTTCCTCCCCCTCAGGCACCGTCATTGAGATGAGTCTGAATCAATTCCATTGCATTGCATCCAATACTGCTGACTCACACCTGGATTCTTACCAAGCGGGTCTCCTCCGTGATATCCGGTGTTCACATTGTACCTTTGCACCTGAGCATTCACATTACTTGAAATGGGAGCTTGTGGCACCTGTAACTGCTGCGTAACTATCTGCGGCTGCTGCTGTAGACTAACACCCTCCTCATTCTGCATCTGTGGAATAAAATTTTGATTTCCCCCATTATTTTTCTTAGCAGTTCCACACTCATTCCTCCAATGTCTAAACTTTCTGCTCGCATAACAAGGAAATTTCTTTATAGCTTCTTCCTTACTCATTTTCCCTTTTTCCTTACCTCCATTATAATTCTGCCCATTCTGACTCTGTCCACCTTTTTGATTATTGCTGTTTTCTTGTTGTTCTGCTACCTTCACTTGTACCCACATCATTTTCTCCTTTAACTTTTTATGCTTACTGTCAGTTTCATCACTACAATATTTGCATACCGTAGGATTTCATCCACTGTCTTGCTCTGCCAGCAAATGAAATGCGGTTGAATCATGTTGCTAATCTCAGGCCTCAATCTGAACACAAAACGATACACAAAATGGCCCAAATCTTTATCTCCAATATTTTCAAAACCACTATATTGTTTAAATACCTGTAGTAAACGCTCATAATAGGCGTGTACTGACTTTTTTGGCTCCTAAGTAGTTCTGTCAATCTTAACCCAATCAGTTTCTTTTGGGGAAATCTTTCCCTTTAAGAAAGTGATTACCTGATTATCCTTTTTCATTACTTCTTCTGATGGTGCACCTGTTTTAGGATCCCTTGGGTATTTCTCTTTTGGACAATCAACTGTAATCTTACACTCTGTCCATAAGTCAGCGGGAACAACAATGTCAAATAAACCATCCAAATCTTTTAACAAAACTTTCGACACCTTTACAAACCTATCTACCTGTTTGTACCAATCAACCGGTTTTTCTTTCAATCTGGGAAAATCATTTGTAAAATACAATATATCCTGTCTCGACCATGGAACATGTACATATCCACCACCTGGTACTTCTCTCCTTGGACACGCCCTTTCAAACTGTTCGGTTTCTTTCATAGGAAACATAGTCGCTCCTTTATTTGCTGCATCTTCCTTCCTTTTAGACCATCTAACTTTCCAACGATCTACATCTCCCCATTTCTTCAGAATATTCATTATCTCTTTTATCTGTAACCTTTTTCCCGAAGCATTCAAACTTTCCAAGTCCTTGTCAGTAAAAGCCAATCTGTGTGATTTTTGCAACACCTTTGATTTTTCTATATCTACTCCATACTCACTAGCAGCTTCAGATATTTTTTCATGTAAGTTCTTTGCTCTCCAGGTAATACTTTTACACAAAAACGACAATTCTTCATCATGATAAGTTTCTAATCTGTCGGGGCTTAATGTTCCAGTAATCATCTCTTCCAAGTCAACCTTCAATTGACTTACATTTGTACTCTGAGGTTGTTGTTTTGGCTTTGTCATTTCTTTTATCCAATTGTTTAATTCTTCTGGTGAGGGACCTGTGGAACTCCCTGCTACTGGAGTATCATTTGGTCCTATTCTTCTAGGCTCAAATTGAACATTTCTCTGTGGGGTCTCAGTTATCAGCTCGTTAATTGGGAGATCTAACAATGTATTGTTCACATTTGCCTGACCCTCCCCACTTGCACTGCTCCTGATGCTGCTACCTGGCACCACTAATGCATGTAACTTAGTTACATTTTGTCTATCTCCATACAATGGTACTACAGGACCAATTGTTACCGGTACCGTCAAGGCTTCTGCATTCAACTTCAACTGATTTATTTTCTGAACCTGTTCTAATCTGTCTTTATTCAACAACTTTGCTTCATTCTCCTTCATCACTTTCGCTATATCTGTAATTTGTGGAGTCAACGGGGTTCCCAATTGCGTGGAACTTGGAGTCACAACCCCTAAATTTTCTTCATACGGTGGAGGTTTTTTGTTCATGATAACTTCTATTAATTCATCATCATCCGACTCATTCATATCACCTCCTACACTTGGAGTCTCTAAATGATTATTTTTCTCCTTACATTTACTTCCAATCTGCTCATCAACCGTTAAAACTGGATACAACCCTTCCGTTACTACGGCTCTTCTCCATCTTTTCAACTTTTCGTCCCTGCTTTCAAAGGGGTATCTAAACATCATACTCCTGTAACCTCTGTTACCAGCTCTAAGGGGCATATTCTCAAGGACTTATCGCCGATTTATCGGCACTTTAGCGCCGCAAAAATGGCGATAGATTTATCGCTCTATTCCCAAGCTAGTGCAAAATGCCGATATTGCCAGTTTCCCAGCGATAGCTGCCGCAAAAAACATCGACACGGATGAGAGTGACAACTAACGCTAATGATATGCAGAGTAGGCATTCCCGTGCAAAAAAACACGAAAACACCACTTCGCGACATTCTCAACGACCAGTCAGATCTGCGATGCGAACCAAGAACAGGCAATAAGGCGCGTTAGCAGCAGGGATTTAACACCTGCCTTTTACTGGTGTTCAGCAGGACGACCAACTGTAGTAGAAAGGGAGCCCAAGCCAGAGCCACATCTGAAGACCAACAGATGCCATAGAGACACTGGTCATGCAGCTCGGAGACCCAAGAGGGCCACAACACCCAGCACCACCACCCCCAGGACCCCCCCCGGACCACCCCCTCCCCCGGATTACCACCTAGGCTGTGCAGGACAGCGGACGACCCTAAAACGCACCAGCCCCAGAGACTCAATGCCAGAGGAAGCCATTGGCCAACACAGGCTCAAAAGGACAACCATCCTCCGCATCCTGACCCACATTGCCCACAGGCTGACGGTACCAACACAGCGGACAACCTACATCCCCCCCAGACAAAGCTGCCGGCTGTGCTGCACCTGTTGGCCCCTGGTACCTTCCAACCAACAAATGCCGGAGTCGGAGGAGTCACACAGCCAGCACAATCAAACTCCCTCACACATGTCATGGATGCATGTCCACAAAAGCAATGGCGGGACCCTGTATCCGCACAACAATATAGTTCCAATTCGTAGTGTACCTGCGCAACCAACCCCAACGCCATCCGTGCTAGATGCCTCCATGCCCCAGACCCAAGATCGTAGTAACCGAAATGTGGGTGCGCCAGGTCATGAAGTCCAGTAGTCAACAGTAGTGTAAAAACAGAACTTTATTACAAATACACAAACAAACAAAACGAAAAGCTCAGCCAACGCATTCCATTCCCAATGGGGAACTTCAACAGGGCAACGTGTCTTCAGAAACCTGTGGGAGAAATGGTGACAATGGTCAAACTTTCGTATAGTCACATGCCTAATCTGGTACAGTGTACTGCACTTGGACAAACCGGAATGCTCACAGGCATGATAAACCATGCATGAGAAGACCTGTAACAGAACTTCGTGGGGCCGTAACCGTCGTAGGAATGAAGAGGAAGGTAACGACCACATGAACTGCTGTTACGGTCACATCATGCAGGACTCATCATACCTGAAAGCATCACGGTGTGTGTCAGCTCGATACCCCTGCCCCTCAATCCCCCCACACTGCACACAAACATCTTGAAACCACGCAAGGGAACTACGCCATAGCTGGCATCACGCACGTGTTGGGGGCAATTCACAGCACACATGTACGACTTGTGCCCCCTGCCAACACTGCACACAAGCACCGCAACAGCAACCACAAGCATGCCATTAATGTGCAGACAGAAGTGGACCACTGTGGCCTGTCCACCAATGTCGTCGCAAACTCCCCAGGCAGTGTGCATGATTCCCACATGTCCGAAAGTCCGCCACCAACCAGCACTTTGAGGATGGCACCAATGGTAATGCACTGCCCATCGGCAAGTACCAACTGAACACACCACACACCTCATCTCCACAATCCCACAAATCACAACTGTGGGAATGCACATGTCGTAAATCCACCACCAAAGTGACTACTGTGTGTGTCTCAGTCTCCGCCACAACCTGCCCATAGGCCTACACACAGGTGGCCGAACACCTTCAACGGGCACATTGACACTGGAGACGAGGTGGCTACATCCCAAACCAACTCGTGCACATCACGTCATCGCAGGCAGGGTCGTGTCTGCCAGGGCTGCGCCCCCCACCCAGCCATGAGGCCGCCGCCGTGACCGGTGGTGCCTGCGTGATCCTGTGCGCCTGCTGCACCCCAGCCCTGGTTCCAAACCGGTCCGCCGCCCAGCGATGACTGCCCGCCCCTGCACACCCAGGCCTCAATGCTCACCTGCCGCCACCAGCATGTCTCCGAGAGGGCCCTCCACGTGCCGGTGCAACCTCCTCAGCCGGTCACTGGTTTCCATGCCACAGGCCCCCAGCGTACCCTGCGGCACAGCACCATGGAGTCATGTGTGTGCTGACTGCTGCCTGCGCGTACACTGCGGTCCAGCAGGGCACACTGTTCAATTTGAGTCTTGATTCGCTGGATGCCGTATTGAGGCCAACGTATCATTGCAGGCTGCACACCCGCTCAGCTCTTCAGGTGGGCCTAACTCAGTGCAACGCAAGTCATCGCCACGTGGCGGTAGACCCCTGCCAGCCGCAGTGCAGCGGGTGCCACTAACCCTGTGCAACGCAAGTCATCGCCACGCGGCGGTAGGCCCCTGCCAGCCGCAGTGCAGCGGGTGCCACTAACCCTGTGGAACACAAGTCATCGCCACGTGGCGGTATGCCCCTGCCAGCTGTAGTGCAGCGGGTGCCACTAACTCAGTGCAACGCAGGTCATGGACCCCTCATGACTGAGTTCCGTGGATGCGGATGCCATCATGTCAACTCTGGTAGTGGGGGATGTGATGTGCTAGGCCCCTTTTATTGGCAGGGTCATATGTCCTGTGATGCCTGTGCTGGATGGGTGTGGTGTGGGTGTTAACCAGCCCCCAGGGAGTGGCTGTGGCATGCTGACAACTAGACCAGTGATCAGCAGATCACTACAGGGATGATGTGGGACATGTAGCTTTGTCGTACACCCCTCTGAGCGTAAGCGGAGTGGTCTGGCCTGGCGTATGCCAGGGCAGCGTAGGGGTGGGAACAATGAGCCCGGGACTCTGGGCGTGCTTCAGTTCTGGGCTGGACAAGGAAGTAACTGATGCTTATGTCTCTGTTGTAGTGTCTACGCCACACGGACCGCAATCGACAATGTTGCACCCTGTGACTCAAGTCCCACGAAATGTGCAACGTGGACGTAAGGGGGAATCCCTGACCCTACATTCATCTATACTTTCATACTTGTAACAACCTATAAAGAATCTTGACCTAACTCTGCATCCATTTCAAGGTTCATGCATCCTCTTCTTCTACAGCCGTGCGACAGCTGAGCTCCTACCTAACATTCAGCCTGGTCCCCAGTTTATCACCTCACCTAGTCTTTCCACCTAAAACATTCCACTTGACACCCAGTCTGCCCAGCATTTGTTCCTCACTGTGGAAGGTGATGATGCAAAGGGCAGAACCAAGCAGAAACAGGCCATATGGCGGAGATGAATGCTACTGCCTCCTCCTTACCAGTAAGGTTGGTTCACCCGCATCTTCGTCCTCTGATGTCACATGTGCCTCACACGTGGGTGGTGGTGGAATGTCGGCAGCACTGTGTGCCACTGACACATTGGGGGCCGGAGGTGGATTGCCTGCCGCACTGTGAGGCACTGACACATCAGGGGGCGGAGATGTGGATTTTGAAGCAGCAGCAGCATTCATCTGCTCAAGGCCTTGAGGCAGCAATGCCATGACGATGTGCTGCAGGGCATGGAAGGTCCCAGCCACATCTCACTGGTGTGCAGCCGTGGCAGCCATTCTTTCCGCCGTCATCCGCTCCATGAGCCCCCGCATCTGTCCCAACTCCCGGCTGACATCGCTGGAGCCACTATGACTGGACAGTTGTTCCCTGCTATGCCAAATGTGATTGGCCAGTTTCTACACACAAGCGGCACCTGTTGTGTCCTCTGTCCTGTTGTAGACATGTTGCAGTTTGTACCACATTGTTGTCAATGCTGATGTGCTCTGAATGTCATGTGTGTGTGCTGCATTTTGGGAGAGTCACCCCTGCAGCTCTGATTTTGCTGCCCCTTGTCCCTTTCAGGCGGTGTGCCTTTGACTTCTGTGCCCATACAGTACTGAGATGTTGCAGACTTGGGTGAATTTGGGTCTTGGTGGGAGTTGGGACTCTGGGGCATGGTTTGTCCGCAGATGTGTTGTTGACGTCAGGGGTTGTTTGTGCAGGTGGATGTGTCAGAGTGTGACCTGCTCCTTTATGGATGTGGTCCACACTCAGCCACCTCAGTGTGGTGGCGTGCACCATGTCATGATGATCGGACTGCAGCCATGCTAATCGTCATGCAGTGTCACTTGCATTGTCAGTGTGGCTCACGGACCTGCAGCTTTGCTGGGTTCAGCACATGTGCATGGGTTGGTTGTGAGATTGGTGATGTGTGGGAAGGGCCCGCTCTGGGCACATAGTCGACAGGGGCCTACTTGCTGTTTCTAGGTGTGCTGCAGTGTGCCAAGGGGATCAGGGACATGATCCAGAGTCATTGTGGGTGTGCACTGTGCTCCGCTTCATTGTGCATGTGTGCCATTGTGCCCATCTCCCCCCGTCCCCCCAGTCCCTGGTTGTCATGTTGAGCAGTGTCTGGTCCCCCAACTCCTGCCACCGTCTCCCCACTGATGACTGTGGACACCATTTCCTCCATCTCATCCAGCTCCTCCTGTGGCGCTGGACTCCTACCTCCAGTCTGCATTGCTGCCTTCTTGTTGTTGGCAAGTTTCTGCTTGGTCTTGCACTTCACATCATTCCAGCACCTCTTGAGCTCTTCCATTGTACACCTCAGCACTCCGACTGCATTCACCTTGTCCAGGATGGACTGCCATGTTGCATTTTTTGTTGCCAATGACACAGTGGAGGTGACGAACAGTTTTTGATGGTGTTCTATCACCTCCGTGATCAGTATCCTGTTTTCCTGTGGACTGAACCGCGTCTTCCTCTTCTTCTTGTCCTTGCCCTTCCCTGTCCTCAAGGTCCCAGGCTGCTCCTCCGGGGGGCTTGTGGGGTTCTGGCTGTCCTATGTACCTGCTCCGGCTGCCTCCATTGTGCTTTGCTGTAGTTTGGTTTATGTTTGTGGTTTTTTTTTCTTCTGCTTTTGTAGTGGTTTTTCCCGTCTGACGTGTGTCATTTGCAGGCCGGGCGCTGCTTTTCGCTGATTGTCTTATTGCGGTTGGGCCCATCGCAACTTTTTTCGCGTTCGAGTTTGGATTTTCATCGCTGTCCCGGTAATGTTATCGCGGACATTTGACACGCTATCGGGAGACTATCGCATGTTACCTCGGTGTTGAGAATACAATGTCAACACGGAGTTATTTTCCCGCGATAGACGGCGATATGAAAACTTGCATTAACCTATTTTGGTGATGTTTATCGCACGTTCTTGAGAATATGCCCCTATATTTTTCTCTCTCAAATGCTTCCACTTCCCATTCTTCCAATGCTTCGTACTGAGTCAATCTAGGATTTGGGACTAATGAATTCATTCGGTTTCTCAAATTTTGCAATATCCTCATATTAAAGGTACCATGTTGTGGAAAAGCTAAAACACCATCACCTTTCATATACTCAATCCAATTTTCCAACCACATACATGTATGATATCCTCGTTCTAACATCATAAAAGAAGCAGGCGTCTTTGGAGGCGGAATCGGAATTCCCTCTCTAGTCACGATTGGTTTGTCCTTCTTGAAAACAATCTTTATTTTCTGCATTAACTTCATTTTCTGACTTCCTCCACTAATGGGTCTTATCATGTACAACAAAAACAATTCTTCCGTAATTCTACTCACTCTATTGGTTAACTTTCGTCCTATACCAGCGCGTCTCACACCAACCAACCAATCACAGCACTGCTACGTAAGCAAAGTCTTAACCAATACTAGCGCGGCTCACACCAACCAACCAATCACAGTCCAGTGCACGTCCGCTGCCTGACCAATGTCAGCGCGGCTTTTTCTGACGTCAGTATTACTCCTTCTACTGACCCTCCCTTCACAAACTTTTTACGGCAATATTTTTCTGAGTTTTTCTTAAACAAATTCTATTAGTAACAACATAAAACAATGCTACCTTGTCTGCTCCACTAATTAAAGAGATAGTCTTCACTTTTCCAAGAGATTTTCTTACACTGCAAGCAATAATAACGACCAGCATTATCTCACTTCTCTAACAAGCTCCAGGTGGACCTATTACTCCCCTAGGGATAAAACCAAAATTTCACAAGAGGACTTTTTGGCGTCGAAAAGGAGTCTTGCTATTCTCCTGGAAATAAGGCTGGAGTTTCAGAAGTAGACCCTTCACTATTCAGACACTCTACTCACATACGAAATTCCCTAAATATAACGCCTACAGCCCTCCGTAGCTTCTAGGTATTATTTCAACAGACAAAGTACTTCTGCAGTGTGGCTTCTTTACCACACTCTTCTTCTGCCTACTTCCAGCAGATTCCTTCCCGGGATTCCTCAGGTATCTCCATACCTGGAGTTCTAGACAACATAGAACATGACACTAACTTTTTATGTTAAGACCATATAATCAATAATCAATAATCATTACCAAACTAATCAATAATAAACCGTCCTCTGCTACCAAGAAACTGATCCAGCGCCAAATACCAATAATTGATCAGGAATTGATACTCCACAATTCACTATAATGGCCCATACACATTCACCCAGTATCCCTTATGCGCTGGGGTCAATTTGTTTCGTTCATCTCTTATTTCTTTATAAACTCCTAAACATTTGTTTAAAGAACATCAATAGATATCAACTCTTCCTATATTTGGTCGATGGACCAATTAGTTGAGCAGTTGATGGTAATGATAAGACACTAACCCACCCAACATTGTCCAATTAATCACAGACTCTCGGTAAGATTAATAAGTGAGTTTATCTCAAAATTCAAGGTAAATGCTCATCTGCATCAGGTCACAATTATAAACATCGAATCACACGATCAGAAAAATAATGCAATTTACACAGATTCCTTCTACAATGACATTGTGCAATGAAGGAGTGGATAGGGTAAGAGACAAAAGAGTTCAGCAGAATGATTATGCCAAACAATAAAATACCTAACGGAAGGATAGATGAAGAGACAACAGGTTCATCTAAAAATAATGCATATCAATATTTTTGTTGACGGAGTGGATAGGTGGAGAGACAAAAGATTCAGAGACAAATACATTAATGTTGAGAGAAACACAGGCTAGATACAAACCTATTGGTCTGTAGGGAATACCACCCCCTGAGCCCAGGAGATGATGGAGGTTCCCAAAAGGTATTCAGGGAATACACAAAATTGTGGTCATGTATAGGATAGAATAGAAAAAAAGGTAGGTCTCTTTGCAAACGGACGGTCAGCGACACATCTCCCCTCCTCTCTCCTGCCTGCCCAAGATTAAAAAAAACACGCCCCTAAAGGTACCCGAGATATACCCTAAGAGTGACAGGACCAACCCACTGAATGTTTCATTCCATATTCAATTTGAACAGGGATTGGTGGGTTTTGAGGGGTGGCATGATCATGCCACTATGACTTAACATTTTATTTAACAACTTGATAGTGCAAAAAGGTTCCCATGGTCCAAACTTTAATTTATTCATTCGTTTCCCATATATCGATACATTTAATACATTCTTCTTTATTCAGTTCATATTTTTGCAGAGCACGTCCCCGGTCTCACGCTTGGGTATGGGAATTGGCAGTCAACTGATTCTCTGGCCTTAACTCCTTCATGTCATTTCGTAATGCTCAGCACAACTCGCTGGTCTCATGTCAGAGCAGACTCGCTCCGAGGAAACTTCCCCCTCCCTTTCATGTCACTTCTTTTTTTTAAATGGAGGCTTCATTCAGCATGCTGAAGTAAATGAAAATGAACAAATATTAATTGTATGATAATGAAACCCTCATTGTTCCCCACCCACCTTGCACTACTTCCCCATTATGGTTACCTAGCATAAGCTTAGTGCAAAAGCGGCATTAATAATTAACTTTTCAAAGCGGAATGCAACGTGCAAACACTGAGGTACATGCGGCCTGCTCGTGCAACTTCCTTGTTTACTTTTCAAAACTCAAGATTAATACCAATTTTTCATTAACGTGTTTATTCAGGCATGCACAAAGCATTTCCCATATGTTTATGTGGGTGCTGTTAGATTTTAATCACATCTACTTACTATTATTATGTATTAAGGGGGTACTTGGTCCGAGCAGGTTTCATTTTTGCGAAACCCTGCTCCATCAAAGTAAAAAAGGTTCACTGATTTCCTCTGCTTCTATAGCAGCTAGAAGTCGCGGAGTAAGCAAATTTAAGGATAGAAAACTGGCTTGATTTAGCGTTTTTGTGTCTGCCAATTGCATGTGTACTTTACAGCTTGCTTAAATATGCAGTTTTGCATTCTAAGGGGCTTTTTTACAAGACCCTTGCCACACCCGTGCATAACTTTTCCCATTTTAAAAATGACGCAAAATTGGCGTGAGGGGCTTGTAAATAAGCTCCTAAATATTTTGATTTAGGCATACGTAAATTATGACGAAATGCTGTTATAAACCACGCATCACATCATATAGAAGTTCTATTGGGAATTATGTGGATTAAAAGAGGTTGGTGAGAGCTAGTAAGGGCCATTCTGGTTATTTATGTTTTTTTTTTTTTACATTAAGTTTTAATAAAGCCGCCATCTGAAGTATTGCGGTAGGGGCGTGTGAGAGGTAAAAACTACGGGGCCTATTTCAGTAAAGTGAAGTACTCCACAGGCGCTCACCAAAAAGACATTCGTTGAAAAAGATGGCTACTACACTCAAAGCAACTGCAAGTGGAAAGGTCGAGTTTCTGATTGGGGTTTTAAAGCAAGAAAAGTAGATATAGCCATGGTTCTGGTTGAACACGTGCACTGCTTGAGCACACGTGTACTGCATGTACACATCACAAAATGAATGAAATTAAATATTATGATTATCCAATCCTCTAACCCAACAACACTCATTTTGTCAACCACAAAATATGTAAGAGTGAATGGGTTTAACTGGAATCAAACCCATGGGATATGAACAATACTCAACAGCAGGCCCTCAACCATCTGTGTTACCTCACAAGGTAAATTAAAACAAGCACTGATAATCATGAAAAGTCAACGCTAGAGCTGAATATAATTGGCATAATCACCTCAGGGATTTTTTTAGAACCAAATTATAACGTAGGTGTGCAAAAACACACCCAGCTTTAAATTCGAAGTGCAAATGTCAGCAATCTGTCATTATGGCAGGCCATGCAGCGGGGAGAAAACACAAAGAGATGATGGACGGAGTGCTGAAACTTTTCAAACACTCACCCCAAGTCACAGATCTGGGTTTAATCCATCATCATTCTTTAGCTCACTTTGCCACCCCAGTTCAGACACAGCTATATGCAAATCAGTCTTGACCCCCTGCCTCATGGGAACAGTCCTGCCCGAACTGCCAAGCCATGTCTTCCCTGGACCGGAAACAAGCATCCTGGGAACGGTTTCGGGCTAACAGCCCTCATCAGCCAGGCTAGCTTGAATCCAGTGGCAAAGTGAGCAAGGGACCCATGTCTGGGCATACCCTGCCAACTTAGGGCGAACAAAGCAAACACAAAGAGATGATGGACAGAGTGATGAAACTTTTCAAACACTCACCCCCAGTCACAGATCTGGGTTTAATCCATCATCATTCTTTAGCTCACTTTGCCACCCCAGTTCAGACACAGCTATATGCAAATCAGTCTTGACCCTGTGCCTCATGGGAACAGTCCAGCCCGAACTGCCAAGCCATGTCTTCCCTGGACCGGAAACAAGCAACCTGGGACCGGTCCAGGTTTAGGTTTAGGCAGTGCTTAATTTGTAAAATAAGGAGTGCCATGGCCCTGACTAGGAGGTGACTGCAGCTCGCACCACCCATCGCCCCTGTCATTGCTGCCAAATCAACTACTAACCATCTCTCTCGTCTGCAAGTGAGATAGTTCAGATTATTCCAGGTGCCCAAAGCTAAATGAATGGCTGGGGAGGCAGGTATTAGTAATTTTTAATGTATATTGTATTCATTAACTACCATTGTTCTGCTCATCTCTAAATTAGATGAGCAGTGCCACCATGTGGTGGGCTGACCTAAGTGCGGTGTTGACAATTAAGTGCCCAGTGCCGAGCACTGGAAACCAATTAAGTGCTGGTGCTGAGCACCAGAAACCACCGGCTCAAATTAAGCAGTGGGTTTAGGAGGGAAAGTGTGGGTGTCAAAGGAAGATTGTGTGAAATGCTTGGAACAGTCTTAATCGTTTAGTTTTGTGTGTGTTCATGGGTGTTTGGGTGGCTAACCACGCCCTCAACACATTTCTACAAAAAAAGAAACTGGGCTTAAGTGGTGGGAATTACACAAGAGAAAGACACAATTCGGTGATCAAAAATCCATATAAATTTTGTCTGTGGGTCTGTACTCCACGAAATCTGCCTCTGTCAGGGACAGATGACCTTGAAAATCTCTAAAAGTTAGAAATGTACTCCGAATGTAGGCAGACGCCTACACAGTGGTGTGAAGGGACACGATGGGCCCTCCTTGCAGAGTGTGATGGGGGCCCTCTGACTCCCATGTGGCACAGATATCTATCCATAGGCTTTAGAGGGAACGGGGGCCCCTCAAGAGTGCACTCGCCCTCCCCGCACTGCAGGGTGCTGCGTTATTCCCCATTCGCCTAAAGGAGTACATTTCCGGCTTTTACGAGCACGTATTCATGAACTGTAACCACCAGGACAAAGAGTCCATGTCATGGAAAGCACATGCTCCAAAAAGCCTTTAAGACACTGGCCTCTTCGAGGTTTTCTACTGCCAACACGTGCATTCACCCAGGGTAAGAGTATACACCAGGGGCTTATTTACAAGTCTCTTGCGCCGCTGGTGCGTCACTGTTTCCCATATAAAAGTGACGCACCGGCGGCGCAAGAGGCTTGTAAATAAGCCCCGCAATTTGTGAGGTTTTGTGAACTGCAAAATTAGTTTAGGGCAGTGAGCAAATTTTACATATTTATTTTGCACTTTTTCTTGCCAGTCACGATTTATCTACAGTTTCAGCTGTTTAAATATTTAGGTGTGCTGTCTTGGGTAAATACATTAATTTAAGTTAGTTACTGACCCTTCCATTCAAATTCTGCTCTACATATATTTACCAAACTTCCCCTGTGCATTTTGCTCACGTGGAACGGGCGCTAATGGACATGTTTTTACGAGTAAACCATAGGACAAACTTTCTTTCCTCCAATCTTTTTACGCCAAATATAAAACATGGTGAATAAGGTGGCAGTTTATTTTATATCCTGATCTAGCCGTTTATAGATTATAGATTTTGCATCTACTTGGAAAATCCAGCAGCTTAAAAAGACAAGGATAACTTTTGGCATGCCTCTTACGTTCGACAGGTGGTGGGTTCTGGCTCTGCCTCAAAGAAAACTTGGGAGTGGACCCAGTCAATGTAGAGCGGAAATACCCCTCCAATCTGGATGTCTCCAGCTCTGTAGAACCCTCTTGCACTGAGGGCATTAAAGTGGCACCCTGGTGCTGCAAACTGTCCGACACACGGTGGCATCAGGCAGGGCACGAGCAGGTATCACTCTATGTGCCACCTGGTTGGAGATAGGGCGTGGCTTTTCAATGAGAGGCTCTTGGCTATTGTAGAAGAGGCCATTGTGATAGGTGTGCAGAAGCTCATGGTTGGCTGTGGCTGTGAGGTGGGGCTGGCTACTCATCGGCTATGGTGGCGGGAGCACGTCTTCTTGTAGCAGTAGATTTGGTGTTGTTTTAGGTCTGTCTCTCTCCTGTCCTTCTCTGCTGCTGGTCCTTGCCCGGCCTCGTTATTCTCCCCGTGATGAGCAGTAGTGCAGTTACAACGCTCTTATACATCCCATGAAAATCACATGGGAATGTCCAGGCAAGGTGATTGCAGCCTTTTGCTTCATTGAGACACACATGACTGCACAGGGGGTGCCCAGGGACTCCCCCCTCCATCTTCACGTTAACACCAGAGGGGTTGCTTCTGTGCCTTTGAGATGTAGAGGGATTCATCCCCTGGTGGAAGGAGAGCAGACCAGGCAGGCAAGCGTCTGAGCCAAGACAGACTCAGTCAAAATGCTCTGTCTTGGTGTAGGCTGCGAATATCGAATCCCAAATATTGGTGCAACAGAATTTCAGGGTAAAATCCCAAAAGTTGAGTTACTATACGTTTTCTATAGTATTCTGGCATGTAGATAATTGTGATTTGATGCTCCCTACTACTTCTGTGACATAGAAAGGAGATAAGGAGGTGCAGCTTCCCTCGGATATCTTTCTAAGCCACCATATTCTCACTCTGGGCAGATCATGCAGGGCCCAGTAAAAGGTGCCGCATTACCGTCTCTGTGCATCATTCCAATTTCTCTGCCCGGCCATTCCAAGTGCTTCTATTGGAATAGGAAATAACACACTGGAATCAGTATTTCCATGTCAGTTCCTGCAGGGTATGCATCATTTTTGGACGTAATTTCATGCAGAAATGTTACCTGCTTATAAAATGCCCAGTTGAAACACTTCTGAACTGTGGTGTCCCTGCAGGATTTGTAATCCTAATTTGTCTGGCACCTCTTGCTACTACTTAAATGAGGATTATCAACTGACTTGTGATCTGACCCGAAGGGTGATTGTCAGTTCTTTAAATGGGAAGGTACTGTCCGGTACTGAGTACCTGCAGTTCTTTAATTTGAAAGGGAGAGTACTTGCACTTTTCAGCTCTGGTGCAGTATATTTAATGGGAGAGTACCAACACTTCTCACAAGCAAATAGGTACTCTGAATGGAGAGTACCAGCACTTCTGTTAGTCCATTGAAAGCACTGGTGATTGTAGATGCAGTCATCCTCGCCAATTATGTGATGGCTACTCAGCTCAAAACAGGGTTGCCCCTGTCTCACTGACTTTGTGCCAGCTTCAATTTAATTGTCGCACCTGCTCAGTGGGAAGGGGTTGGGAGGTGCGAGGTCGTTCAACCTGTGAAACTTGGTGTCACTTGATTCTGTGAGATTGGAATTGTCACTGAGTAGGGCTTCTGCTGGGTTTTAAAACTGGTCATACTGTGCTATTTAGTCAGACGGCACCTGACACCTTGTTACATCTTCTCAGGATGGAACAGGATAATTCAATAATCTGTATGTTGTTAGATAATAACACAAAGCCTCATTGAACCCTGGAGATAATGGTCTTGAGGAAGGCAACAACTAAAAATAGATGGCTGGGTCAAGAATCACCTACCACTGTCACCAAACAAAAAGAAAAAATTAAAATTGTATGACATATAACTGAATACCAGAAAAAGGTATGCAGGTACACGAGTTTGAGGGAACAGCCACAACTGTTATGTTCCCCAACATAGGCCTAATTAGCAAAGCGACCTTTTACCTACATTTGTCCTACCTTGCTCTGCATAACAGTTCTAGCACTGATCTTTTCCCCAGTTATGTGCTGAATAAATGTTGATTTGTTTCCTTGAAACTAGCCTCATTTATTATGCATAAGGATTCTTAGTAAAATCCCCCACACATGACATGCATAACAGGATTAACATACTCTGTAAAAAAGTCATCGCTATCTTTCATCCTAGGGCGATAAGGCTACTTTGCATAATTACAATTATTGATTTGGGCTCATTTACGTAATTGTACTCACAACATATCGATTGTAGTAAGAACCCTGAGGCTATTTTTGTGGTATAAAAGAACCGCACCTTCACTAGGTAACTAGAGGAGACACTTCCACGTTGACACAAGACACAGAGGTACGGCCCTTTTGAAGCTTCAACACACAGCGGTCAGACATCCCTTGCTGGGTGTCCAACTCATGACCAAGACGGGGTCCTTCATTCTCTCCCATCAGGTAATGGGGTTGGCTCTTTCCTAGGTCATTCTTTGCTTTACACCCAATTACATGCTAGGTACACTTAGGTAGGTTTTGCATAGTAGGATAACGCTTGATTACTGTCATGTTTACATGCCAGCATATATTCACTGTTTTAGCACCATGGTAGAATTGTACCTTCTATTTACACTGTTGGTGCTTGTAATCTTTTACATTTGCTTCTGTCTAATGATTATCGCAGCAAACATGTTTTATACTAGAATGACGCTAATTCAATAAATGCTTATTGAAAACGTCCCCAATGATTATTCTGTGTAGCTCTCTGAGACTAAGTGAGTACGAATGACTGAGCAAAAAGTACTGTACTGTTTCCACGATCCCTGAAGGGTCAAGGGTTGTCATGTTCAATGGTTGCCCGAAACTATTTGCTCCTTGGTAAGGTTAGGGGGCTTATAGTGGCACTGTGAGCTTGCTGGTCTATACGCCGACATATCCTGCGGGGGTGTCCGGAATCATTCTAGAAACCAATCCCTTAGTTTATGTTGTCCAAACGCTCAGATCCTATGTATTTTTAGGAACTACAGGACACCACAAACCCTCTATCAAGGAAACCCCGATTAGAAATCAGTTGAAATTAATCAGCACTCTGTATACATTCATAAACACAAAGGTCAATGTCATTAAATCTTCACAAGTAGGCTTATTTTAAATTGTTCAAATCCTCCTGTTCTTTCGCACTCAAAATATTGAAGGATGATCCATAGCATGGTACATTTCCAATTCTTTATTGAATCTTCATTTGAAGCAATTTGAATGTTGCCTCTGGGGGTCGTGTAACTGGTTAGCATGGATGAATCTAATTCATTATTTGAATTAACCAGAAAAATCGCTCCACCGACAAGAACGGCCATGCACCACCACTCACGGACTAGAGAAAGATCTATCAATCTGTCAATCCTTTCCATGCCACTCCTGGTGGTGGCCTTCCATCAATTCATTTAAGTGTCAGCTTTCCAACCATACTTTCCCTCCCTGAAACCCAAAGACTTTGGTTTCCCTGAAGCTGCTTGGCGAGTCATGGGAATAAGGCCGCCGGTTCGCTAGTTGGCATTGGTCATGGTCGGAACTTCGATGATATCTGATCAACTTAGAGCCTTCAACTTTCATTCTTAATTAATGAAAACATTCTTGGAAAATGCTTTTGCTTTGGTTCGTCTTGCATTGGTCCAAGAATTTCACCTCTAATGACACAATGCGAATGCCCCCAGACATCCCTCTTAATCATGGCCCCAGTACCGAAAAACAACAAAATAGTATTGGAGCCCTTTTCCATTATTCCTAGCTAAAGTACACAGGTGACTAGCCTGCTTTGAACACTCTCATTTTTTCAAAGTAAATGCTTCAGACACTCAGTCAAGAGCATCAAGGGGGAACCGAGAGGCAGGGGCTAGGACCGGAGCTAGCTCACCTTGTGTCAAACCGCCAGCTCGATCCTAAGACCCAACTATGAGATTTTTTTTGTTTAACATCTGTTTATTGAAATCAAGCATATAAAAGACACATGGCGCAGTAAGAACATCGGTGATTAGGCATCATAAGCTGGGTTGATACAGTAAGACTCCAGCGTAGAAGCGACTCATCAAGGCAAAACCCTCCCACCCCCAAATTATGGTAAACAAATGCGATAGAAAGCATGAGACCGTCCCAAGTCTTACACAGCCGGAGCGAAGGGCCAAGGCCTAGGGGAGGCATAGGGGAGGAACACAGATATAAAAGCCAGTCCAGAGTCCAGAGTTCCCGGGGGAGAGTGGGGCAATACCACAGCTATGGATACAGAAGGATCCTAATGGGAAGTGCCCAAGCTACTATGAAACCCTCACCACACAGAGAGAAGATACCACGCAATTCAATAATAGTAAACAACTGCTGCCATATTAAAAAAGAACAAAAACAGACAACAGAGGAAAGAGAGAAAAAGAAGTCAGAGGAATAAAGGAACTGAGAGAAAAAGGTTAGACTAGCAGAGGAAGTTGTCCCCCGGAGGAGGGGGGAGTCGAAGATGGATGCGCCGTGGGGAGGTGAGGCCCAAGATGGGGGCCGAGACGCTGGGGGGCCAAGAGACCTGTCTGTTAGGTGGTGAGAGCCATTCTGGGGATTCCGTTTTCTGACCCCTAGAGAAGGGCTCCAAGGAGTCCTCAAACAGCTGCAAGGCTCCCAGTCAGGGGGGCATCAGACGAGAATGTTCAGTCTTGGTGAGGTGACATATAAGCGGCTGCCAAATGCGCTCAAATCATGTCTGTGTGATTAAGCCGTGCCAGGACATCCCACAGCCGGAGAAACCAAGCAGCAATGGGAGGAGGATGAGGTTTTCTCCAGCAGGCAGCTATGGATTGTCTCGCCGCCCCCAGCAAGTGAAGGATCAAGTGCCATTCTGCATTAGTCATGGCTTTCAGCGTGACAGGTTTAATGCCCAAGAGCGCTACTGACGGGATAGAGGTGACCGGGAAACCCACCACCTCCTTGATGTGGCTGAGGACCTCCTTCCAAAACAGCACGAGGCCAGGGCAAGACCACCAGATGTGCAGGAAATCCCCTCTATCACACTGGCACCGCCAGCAGAGCGAAGAGGAGTTCGGGAACATCCGATGAAGGCGAGTGGGGACATAGTACCAGCGCGTCATTAGTTTGTATGCTGATTCACACTGAGGTGTACTGCGGTAGACCTTAGGGATGTCCCTCCACAAGCGGGCCCATTCCGCCGGGGAGATGTCAGCGACCAGGTCAGAAGCCCAACGTGTCTGATAGTTATGAGGTAGAAGTGGCTGAGAATGCTGTAAGACTGAATAAGGTTTGGTGATCAAGCCCCGCGACCCTGCAAACCTACGAACCAAGGACTCAAAGGGAGTGAGCTGTTGAGTTACTTCCCGAATGTATGTCGGGGAGCTAAGCCAATGCCTCAACTGAAAATATTGCATGCGCGCGCTTTCCGAGAGGTGGAAGACCTGTTTGCATTGATCAAAAGTACGAAGGGCTGTGCCCTGGAAGAAGTCCTGGATGACTCGCCGGCCTTCCACAGTCCAGGCAGCAAAAGCCTGAGGCTGTAGGGCAGGGGGAAACAAGGGATTGCACGTGAGGGGTTTGTTGGGAGAGGGAAACGTGGTGAGACCCCGGGAGACCACCAATTTATCCCAGATCTCCAGGACCGTTCTCGTTGGAGTGGCTATATAAGCACTGCGAGTGCGAGCCCCACGCGGGAGCCAGGCGAGGTCCCACAGGGGTCTACAGGCCACCGTCCGATCCAGGTGGAACCAATGCTTCTCGCTTTCGGGAACAATCCATTCAGATATGAACCGAAGATGGCAGGCCCAATAGTATTCCAGCAAGTTGGGGCAGGCAAGACCCCCCCCGGGATCTAGGAAGCATAAGGATCTTGTGGGAGAAGCGAGGATGAGATCTTCCCCATATGCATTTGGTGAAGTCCTGCTGCAGGGCCAGAATATCCGCTTGTGGCACGGGGGTGGGAAGAGATTGAAAAAGATAGAAAATTTTAGGGAGAAGGGACATTTTGATAGCGTTGAGTCGCCCTAACCATGCCAGGGGGAGGCCCTCCCATCTGCGCATTTCGTCTCGTATGGATTTCCGGTATCTGGGCCAGTTAGCCGAGGTCCAGGATGCAAGTGTGGTCGTCAAATCGAGACCCAGATAGCGAATCGAAACATCGGTCCACTGCACCGGGATCAAGTCCCGCAGCCCCTGGACCTCCGGGGAACTATGAGATTTTTAACTACAGCAACTTTAATATATGCCTTTGGAGCTGGAATTACCATTGCTGCTGGCACCAGATTTGCCCTCCAATGGATTCTTCATTAAAGGATTTAAAGTGTACTCATTACAATCTCATTCCAGTCCTCTTTTGTTATTTTTTTTCATTACCTCCCCGAGTCGGGAGTGGGTAATTAAAAGAATCCTACATGCGAAGATTTAATGACAGTGGACTTTGTGTCTATGAATGTAGTACTGAGTAATTTCAATTGTCATGAGGAAAGTATTCAAAAGATAATCCCTTGCCAGAAATCAAGTGAAATCCTATGCTTGGACATCTGTTGAAACATATTCTATATCTACTTATACAGTGGTTTTGTTGTGTTGGGTCACTGATAGTGCACCTGCCTGGTGCTATGAGTCATTGTGATTCCAGCAAATGCAAACGCAGTATCAGCAGCTCTACATAAATGATGTTTAGACTGGGAATTTTACAGTTTCCGAAGATATCTGGTGCTTTGCTACTTACCAGTAAAATTTACAAGAATTGTGGGACATCGATGGAAATGCCACATCTTATTCTTACATCAAGTTCCTTTGCTTTTATGCTCATAAATGATCTAATTCAGCAATCTGTAATGAACATGTGTTGCTGGAACACATGTTAAATTTGAGGTACTGAGTCATGTTTTCAAGTGGTTAGGTGTTTGGCAATTGCTGTGCATCCATGCAATTCTTTTGTTACAGAGTACCATTTTCGGTCTAATTAATGTTATTGAGGGTGCTTCAGATCTTCTCCTAACACAACAATGATTTCTGGTTTTTATAGGCCTGGGCGGAGTTCTGCTGTGTAGAACTCTGCGAGGTGACAAAAAACTCTGCTGCGCTATGCGGAGTTCCGCAAGCGGCAGAGTGCATTAGGGTTATGCTGTTTGCAGTGATTTTGAGCACCAGGTGTTTGTCCCAAACTGTAAAATCATTGCGAATGGCACCATGCATAGCACAAGAGGGTGCAGCTTCCCTTCTCGAGTACATTTTCTACTTGAGTGGCAGCTTTCTCAACCTGAACGGATGGTTTCTCAATGCGAGTGGTAGCGACCTGCCACGACCACTCGCATTGAGAAATCTGACCGCCTGCGTTGAGAAATCTCACCAGGGGGTTGATTTTACTCGCTTACGCTCGCCAACTTGCCCCTGGCGAGTGCGAGCGAGGAAAAATCTCACCGGGAGGTGACTTTTCCTTGCTTGCGCTTGCCAACTTGACGTTGACAAGCAAACGTGATGAAAAAATCTCCTCTCCATGGAGAGGAGGTTTTGGGTACTCTGCGTGCTCCGTGGAGCACGGGGAGCGGAAAACTCTGCAAACTCTGCGAACGGAGTGGGATTCACCACCCAGGGTTAGTTTTATATATTATTTGCCTAGTGTTTTACAACTGATGGCAAATTCAAAAAAACAAAACTGTGCAAGTGTGGGTGTGGCTCTTTGGTATCTACCCAAATATCTATAATGTTAATTTTTTCACCAGGCATTCTAGTTAACAGCTTTAGGTGGCACTTTGGACTCCTGTTTGTAAAATAGTTATCCTGATAATGGAGATTAGGGGCCAGATGTATGACAGTGTTTTTGCAGTCGCAGAGGGGCATTTTGCCCTTTTGCGACCGCAAAAAACAGTAGCACAATGTACCAACCCTATTTTGCGAGTCGCTAATATAATAGTGACTCGCAAAATAGGGTTAGCGACTCGCTATTAGGAAGGGGCGTTCCAAGGGCGTCCCTTCCTAATAGCGACTCAGAACCCTATGTAAGAATGTTTTGCGTCCGCATTTGCGGTCGCAAAACACTCGCAGTATACCACCCTCTTCAAGAGGGTGGTAAACCATTCGCAAATGGGAAGGGGTCCCCATGGGACCCCTTCCCCTTTGTGAATGGGTGCGCAAACATTTTTTAAGAGCAGGCAGTGGTCCCAGGGACCACTATCTGCCCTTAAAAAATGAAACAAAAACGTTTCATTTCTTTTTTTTTTAAATGCCTCCCGTTTTCCTTTAAGGAAAATGGGCTGCATTAAAAAAAAAAACTGCTTTATTGACAAAGCAGTCCCAGACATGGTGGTCTGCTGACCCCAGCAGGCCACCATCCCTGGGAGTGCTAGTCATTCCCAATGGGGTTGCAAATTGCGACAGCCTCATTAATATGCATGAGGAATGCAATATGAGACCCCATTGGGAATTGCAAACAGAGTCTCTGATACTGTTGTACATTGATGTTTGCGACTCGCAAATTGCGACTCGCAATGTAATGCAATTTGCGAGTCGCAAACATCAATGGTCGTAAATCTGGCCCTAGGTGTAGTTCCCTTCCACACAAAGAGGGCACACCTGCATGTGGCTAGGAAGGATGCACACTCTTTTGTGTCAATTTGAGTGACTTCTAGGAGCCGTATTTGAGAAAGAGCCCGGGGGTGCAACAGGCATGTGCGCCCACTTTGAGTATCCTCGGGGCACTTTGTTATTATAGATGGGGCCGTAGACTCTTGTACGTTCCTTTCTGTAATACTGACAGTGCTGATGTATATGTAGCACCAGCACTATCTCAAAAGGGCATTTGCTTATTTGCATAGGGGCATGGCCTCATGCAAATTAGAGAATCTCTTTGCCTCTGCATCTGGGCCGTTTTATGGATGGGGGTGCAAAAGCAAAGAAGCTGTCAGGAGGTGTACTGAAAGTGTGCCATAAAGGTGGCACACTGTCAGTGTGCCCCCTAACGGCAGTCCTCTGGAGGGTGGAAGGGGGTCTAATGGACCCTGTAGACTACCCCCTGCAGTCTTGTGCAGTCACTCACTACACCTGTCTGCAGCAGTATCTCCAATCCCTCAACAAAATGAGGGTGGGTTGCCGCCTGCACTGTGAAACAGAGCAGTTTTGAAGCAGCTACTTAGCATTTCACTTGAATGATCTGCTCTGGGGGCAGTATAAGTTTGCGGCTGCCTGGGGGCAGCGCATTCTTTGCAACAGGGTTCATTTTCCCTGTGTGTGCATGATGCAATTACCTAAAAGTGTGCTGTGTCGCAAACAGGAAGTGTTAATCCTATGTGTAAAAAGCCCCTAGGTATGTTATATGATGTGTGTGAGTGTGCTGCATCATTGTGTGTTTGTGTTTGTGTGTCTGTGTGTGAGAAATTCGACTACACTTGTTAGTACTGGGTCTGAACCCTTAAAAGACTCCAGTTTGTTTTGTTGGTGAGCATGGAAGCTATTGTATGACACATGCCAAACATTTCTCTGACTCTCTGAATTTAAGAATACCAAATACGTTTCTTACTTAGCATTACATTTCAAAGGATTCATAGAGTTTCAATTACTCCGAACTTTTGGGAGACATGTACTCACACAGTTGACAGGAGACCCACATCTCCTAAACTATACAGGGAAAACCAAACATGAAGGACTCACATTCTCCTCACTCATATGCTATCATGTGCATCTTTTTTTCGTGGCACACCTTTGCTAACATATCCATCCGTTGGCGATGCAAAGTTAGTCCATCACCCAGGTGAAGGACCAGCTAACCACAGCACTTGGGGATTCAGCTATCCACTGTACACAGAGCACCAAGCACCTGGCTAAACCTGCTATCACCATTTTAAAATGGCCTCCACATCCCTGTTGGAGAAAAATTGAGAAATGGTATTTCATGGCTCTCCTTTTCAGAGACCTCATTGACAAATTCTCCCAACCAGATGGCCTTGCTTTTTTGTAGAAGATCGAATCAGTGGGCCTTTCCAAATGTCTTGCTTTCCCATTGGCTCGCTCCTGCCTGTGGTATTATTGGTACCGAATAGACCTCCTGATCAGTGAGACACTTTCTACTCCACATTGATAGATCAGCCGCAGCTCAGCCTCTGGCAATATATCATGCAACATTTTCTTCCACGGAGGATTAAGAGTAAACACGTGAGCCTATTTTGCTCCCCATTAGGTACATTCTCTTAAACATACTTGGTGTGAAAAATCAAAGACATTCTTGTTTCAAAAAGCACGCAAAGTGTAAAGATCAGCAAAATGAGTCTCTATTTCTACATCAGCACAAAGCACGCATTTATGATGCCCATCCCCATACTCATGCAAATGACAGGTACTTTTTCCTTTTCCTTCTCTTTATGGCAGAAGTTTTCCCTTTGTGTTTTTTGGATAAGCGTGACTTATTGCATGTGAAGTTAATCTCCATCTCATGCTCATGTTAGCACGTGTGAGTTAAATTACTGGGAAGAAGAGTTGGGGATACAAAATATCATATTTGTCCTCCCTTGATTGGTTATCAAGGGTTTGACCTTAATGTATAACTGTCTATCATTAAGTTGTGAAATCCCTAAGAAATGCTAACTCTCAAAAGAACAAATTCACAATAGGGCTTTGGAGGACAGCTGACCGAATGGAGGTCTGTCTCCCGGGGGTATAGGGGGAACCAAACGCAGTCTAGGTAACTGGGCTGGTTTGGGCTACATCCAGTAAAGGATGTAGTCCAAAGTATTTATATGTCTCCATTTTGGGCTGCCACCCACTATTTTGTTGTTAAGTGTACACAATGACTGCCCTTTAGCTTTAGGGAAATGTTGTGGTGTTTTTACGTGCATATAGGCTTTGAGTCTTATAGTATCTATGGCCCCCTTAATGTACCAGAATATGTAAACATAAGCTTTTCTATCAACCTCTCCCCTACCTTCTCCTTCTCTGTAATTTTAATTTACAGACCCCTTGGTCAATGTAAGGGGTACATGGAAGTACTACCAAAGTTAGTAGCCGGCCACATAACAAAAAAAGGTAACTTTACTCTATTAGGGGATTTTAACCTGCACCTCAATGAAACCATTAACCCATTGGTTTCAAACTTTCTACAGGGTCTCATGAATGCTCCTCACGCAAAGGGTGGAGGAGCCTACCCATGGGAAAGGCCATTGCTTGGACCCAGTTTTCAATAATGAGCTTAATATTTCAATTAAAAGACCTCGTCCAATGGCTTGGACCGATCATGCTGTTATTTTATTCATGCTGGATGGTCCGGTGATAAACTTCCCACGAGACAAGGCAGGAGATGGTCAAAACATAGGAATGATACCTGGCTATCCATACTTGCCAATACCAGACCGACATTAGGAAAGGACCCTCAGGGTCCTAATGTCAGGGTGAATGAGTGGATTAATAGTTCTCTCAATGAATTGATGCTTATGTGTACCCTAAGAAAGGCATGCAAAGAAAAATTGGCCACCTGGTTTAATGAATCTTTCATTTCCCTGAAAAAGGGATGCAAAAACTTGGAAAGACAATGGAGTCATAATTATGATGAAAATATAAAACTTGCCTATCGGGCAGCAACCTGGTATTATCATCAAGAGATAAAAAGGGTGCAGGCCTTATTTTATGAAGATCAATTGGGCAAGGCAACCAAAGCTACTAAGGAGTTGTGTTAAAATCTCTCACAGCTTCCAAAAGCGGGAATTCATTGCCTAATCTCCCAGAAAATCGCAGCAATGAATTAGCAGCCTATTTTCAAAATAAGGTGGCAGATACTGCGAACAACAAAAGAGTAGGGACTCCCTAGACATCAGTCGGGAAACTGCATCAATGATTCAAGGAACAGTTAATCTACAGAACATTCACCCTATAACCAAAGAAGGTTTCCTGATTTTCTGGGAAAGTAAAACCTGGGTACCTATTAGATCCTGCACCTCCTCACATTCTTTCACAAGGGAGCCTAGAAATCCTGCTTATATTCAGGAAACTATTGAATATCTTAATTTCTACAGACATAGTTCCATAGCAATGGAAGCATGCGGTTGTCAAGACCCTATTAAATAAAACGAATCTGGACCCCGCCTGCCCAGGGAACTTTAGGCCTTTATGTCTGCTGCCGGTATTCGGGAACATTCCAAACAGGACTCTAAGATCCTCCAACACTGGTCTTCTTAAAGTTCCAAGCAATCAAAAGGCTAAATGGAGTGGAAGATCTTTCTCCTATCTTTCTCCCAAACTGTGGAATACAATACCATTCCATTTAAGAATGGAGTTGGATGAGGCCAGGTTAAGAAAACATATGAAAACCTGGCTGTATCCTAGTTAATGAAAGCCACATGACCTACCTGCCGGTTTCTAACTCAAAGTGCTGGAAAGCCTCAGGGTAGCTCTGTGCTCTATTAGTCAAGATAAGATAAGGTAAGAGTCTAGTAGAGAGTTTGTAGGTGGCATTAATAGCCCATGACATACAGGATGACTGCATTCGAGAAACTCTCCATCTGGTTAAGGAGGCAAGGCACTTGGATTTATTGGCCATCATCAGCCAGTGGGATAGCTGTCGCCATGTTGCATGCTCACCACCAAGGGGCCCTTCATCAGCCCAGGTAAGTGTCAGGGGCTGCCCACGAATACGCAAACCTTCCCTGGAAGTGAGAGAAGCTGGGTGGGGAGAGGGAGGGGCCACAGGTGATAAGTGGAAATTCGGAGTAGTTCTCTGGGTGGGGGAGGGGAAGGCCACACTCGAGCCCATGCAAAGCAGAATTTAAAGGCAATGCGGGGCCGTGGTCAGAGACCAACGTCTGCCGGAGCAGTGCAGTTTGGAAGGGAGGGGGAAGTGCTTGCACCTGCAAGCACATTTGAATTTGCATTGTTTAGAAATCAATGGTTCACTAAGATTTTAATCTCCATATTAAACAAAGAGGAACTCGCTTCTCATAGTAGAAGACCAAGAGTATGTCTACTTTATACAATACTAAGATATACAATGTAGGCAGGCTTATTTTGCAATTAATTTATTCATAACATATTATAGTATCAAAATACAATTAGTCTTCTAAAAGATTCAGTGCTCATGCTTGCGGTGAAGAAAAGTGCAGGGAAGAGAGAAGGTAAAAAAACAAAGTGCATCACAATTAAAAAGACAAATGACTCCTTTTTTTGGTTATTTTAACAGTATGCTAGGAGTCTATATAAGTCTGTTGCCGGTGGCGTTTTGACCTTGTTTAATGAAAGGTCTTCATCAGGACAAGAGCAAGAACGCCCGGTATCTAGAGAACAAAGAGAAGCAAAAGTCAGAAAAGTGTAAGAAGTAGCCTGCCTTTAGACTGTCATTTGAATAGAATGCCACACTTGCCTGGTAACGGGGAAAATGGCCCTGTTAGGAATATGCAGGAACATGCAATAAGGGGGCCCAAAAATTGTCCTAGAGATAATGAAAAATAAGGTAAGTACAGGCAAACGAATAGCCACTAAATAATCAAAGACCACTGTGAAAGGGAGTAATCATCACCTTATGAGTTGGATGAATAGTCCCTTATTTCATTAGGGGAGGGTAAGAATTATTTTAATGATGTGATGGCCCGAAGTGTCAACCATCCTGCGGGGAGGACCGTAGTCACAGCTATCAGGTCCTGGCTACCACTGGCTCTAGAACAAAATACTAGGGGGCAGAGGTAGTAAGTTATTAGAAAAGGAAGATCAGGATGGGGGA
This sequence comes from Calotriton arnoldi, assembly GCA_963921515.1. Classification (NCBI taxonomy): domain Eukaryota; kingdom Metazoa; phylum Chordata; class Amphibia; order Caudata; family Salamandridae; genus Calotriton; species Calotriton arnoldi. The sequence continues at coordinate 400,789 of CAWUFW010004950.1, read as the reverse complement.
GTCATCATTATTAGGCTCGGGTGGTAAACTCCATTCTACTTTTGGAGTTTGCAGAATTTGGTCACTCCACACTCTATGGAGGAATGCAGAGTTCCTGAATTCTACCTTCCCAGGCTCGTAGGTGGAGTTTTTTTCTGTTTGTGCGTTAAAAATTTGTTTTGGCACTCGTTTTTGAGCTCCACGATAATCTCCAGCTGCTAGCAAGCTTGATTGAGACTTCATGCTCGCTCGCACAGCTTCCGGCCGCGACGGTGCTAATGTAGGGCCAGTCGCGAATGCACCGCTTGAGCAGCTTATGTGCACCCGAGAGGCTTTTTGAGTGGATTTTCTTCTCCAACAGGTTGCTGGAGTTGGTTTTTTTTGGGAAAAGAGCCATTTTTTAAAACTTTTTTTCCCAATTGAAAGGAAGTGCCCCAGAGACTCTAACTTCATGTTCCTGTCCAGCAGGCTCCTCCCAGTGCTTTGTCCATCTCCTCGTCTCTTTTCATTTGGAGCTGGTAGGATCACTCTCCTTGTCTGCTGCATACATACCATTGGATTTAAGGACTTTGTATTTTAGATTTCACACGTAAGTTAAAAAATCCTTGTATAAGGGTGTTTTTTTGCTTGATAGAGGGCATCCACCAGTATTTGTTTGATTTTCAAAGTTATTGTGGTGAGTGGCCTGCATTTTTTCAGTAGGAGCCTAGTTCTATTTTTGCATTTAATTTTTCTTTTTTTGTAAAGGAACAATGTTGCACAGTTCGGTACATTTTCTCCATGTTTGTTAAATTTGTAATATTCATTTATTTTACTATGTGGCCTAGTCTGCCATGGAGCCATCCAGTAGGCCCAGGCCAGTGCTAGTCATGGGTGCATGAAACAACTGTTGCTGTGGTATATGTTGCTTTCAAACGTTATTTAGGGCTGGGGTGGCATTGGAATGAATTAAAAATGTGGTGTTTTTTTTTGTATTTGACTTTTTTTGTGTACAAAAAGGGCAAACATGGGCTAATATTTGATGCCTTGGGAGGATGTGTGGTGTTTAAATTTTTATAGGTTAGTTAATTTCCATTTTTAGCATTGCTGAATTAATGGTAGTGTTTTCTTAAGTTTTACCATGCTTCCTTTGTCTGTCCAGTGTGTGTGTATGTGTCTTTGCCATTGGCAGTCATTGATTTGTCTTTGTTCTCCATGCCACGTGGCCGGGGGCCATTTTGTGAAGTCTGTGTCCATCGGCCATTTTGTAAGTCCAGCCAGTGTGCTTTGGCCATAGGCTTGCATTTATTCTTTGTTATGTTGCAGGGATTCTGCACATACACAGAACAATGCGCAGGAATATGGGACCTTGGTGTATAGGGGCTAAGACTTCCCACCACCTTAGTGCCCACGTACCCAGGACCGACTAGTTATAGTGTCTCACTCGCTCTCCTACGCACTAATGAAGAAGCAAATGATTAGAGACCACAGAACACAATACTCCTGGATCTCTCAGGAATCGCGGTAACAAAACACACCTTTTTCGCTCACTCACTCGTACATGTCCACAATAAGAATTGACTGAAACACGATTATAGTTTAAAATGTTTATTTTAACTATTGTGCTCTAAAATGCAGTATACGAGCCACAACCAGCAGCAAAATGCATAATATCAATACAGTTAGCATTGCAGCAAGGCCATATATCATAAAGGGAGATGTCATCATATAAAGACAGTGGATAAAGGACTACAGGGCCTAACCACCCCCGTTGGTAAGAAGAAGTATTATTATATAATAGAAGGTCTCTGAGCTTTTTCAGCAGACCCCATACCTTAATGCCTGGATGTTATATCTACATCATAGGAACTGCATGGCTCTTCTCCCTGGAAAGCTCCCTCTCCAAGTGTGTGTTACCTAAACATGCATCCCCATAATATCAAAGCACGAGTTTTCAACAGCAGCTGTGTTAGCATGTTTTGTCTAGGTGCTAGGGACTGACCAGAACAGAATAACAAGGGGCATTGTTTATCGACCTTGCTCACAGTGTTCAGACTAAACTCCAGGAACAGGCAGAGAGAGAACCAAGCAGATGGTTCTCATGTGAAAGGCATAAACAGAGTCTTTCAAAAATAAAGCCATGTGGTAACATGTGCAAAAGCAGCATCATGGTTGCTGGGCTCATGCTAACTTAGCGATGTTGACAATGTGCCTATCGGCCACATGACAGTTCCCAATGCCTCCTTGCTCAGTGTTATAGTTTGACCATGTGGCACTGGCTGGCAGCCATTTTGTGTGTCCAGCCAGTGTGCTTTTGCCATAGGCTTGCATGTGTTCTTTGTTCACCATGCATCCATGCTCAGTGTTGTAGTTTGACCATGTGACACTGGCTGGCAACCATTTAGTACATCCAGCCGGTGTGCTTTTGCCATAGATTTGCATGTGTTCTTTTTTCCCCATGCCTCCTTGCTGTGTTTTGTTGTTTGACCATGTGCCACTAGCTGGCAGCCATTTTGTGCATCCAGCCAGTGTGCTTTTCCCATAGTCTTGCATGGATGGATGTTAGCTTTCAGTTTAAAAATATGCTTGAGGATCATTGTAGTATATGTATATTAAGAATATGATTTTGATAAACAGTGCTTATATAGAATTACACACATTTTCAGCATTTGTTTTATATTGCGCCTCCAGTAGGTTTCTTCTCATCCTCCCATATAAACATCGGGAATTAAAAAGTTTTTATTATAATTTGTATTTTATCTTTTAGTTTTTCTTTTCTTTTTTATTCTTAATGTTATTTTTTATTTAACTCATTAAAAAAATCTTAATTTACATTTCTTTTAATTGTAATTTTTTTCAATGTTACCATAGTCGATCCATCCATCCATCCACCATAGGAACACAGCCACGCAACAGCATTTAGTTTTTTTAGGTATAGAAATACCATTTCCTCCTGGACACTCTGGCTGCTGTGCACTTTAGACACATCAGCATCATTTATTTGTGTAATGATGATTATTTCATTTCCTCCTGGACCTCATTGCCTGCCATATGTGCACACTAACCTCCATTTTTTAAAAGATTACTATTCTGTTTACCCAAGCAGTTCCCTGAGTGGCACAGGTGTCTCCTTTAGAATGTATGGACATAAAGGAAAGAGCTCTATCATTCTGTATGTTGTGTGTTATTCTTATGGTATTTACATTTTATGGTGTGGGGTTGTGGTTTGACTTTAGAGTGGTTATTACCTAAGTAACCAACCACACTAATATTGCCTTTGTCTGTACTAACGCAACTTGAATAATGCTATATTTCACTGAATGTTTTTCTTGCTTGTTTGCTTTTAGGTGCACCAGAGAAGAGACATCACCTGCAGAATTGACACACAGAAGGCCTGTGCAGTGACATCACATGTCAGTCCTCCAACCTCTTCCGCGTGTGCAGCTCAGTGCAATTGCCAACTGAAAGTTTTAATATGGCTCCAAAGAAAGATGCTTCAAAGAAAGCGGTCAGTGAGAAGAAGCAGCTTCCCACCAGTGGTGTGTCACACCAAAACCTTTTTGGAACACGTTGTGTGCCTGCCACACCAGCCTCAGGGGAGCAAGCTGAGAGCAGTACTCCCGTATCAACAGTAGAACCCCAACCTAAGCCCAAGACCATGTCTGTCAGTGAGGCGGCCACTGCAATCATGGCAACGCCATCGCCGATGAGCAGTGACACTGAATTTGATTTGTCCCTTTTGCAAAGTAGTACTAAAATGTTTCAGGAAACAGAGCAAAGTGGACAGCAGACAGCAATAGTATATCTTCCTGATGTTGGAGCAGAACAGAAGGTTGAGCTTCCTTCAGAGTAAGAATGTTATCTTTTAGAATCATTGGCTCCCTGATCTCCAGCAAGGAAAAGGAAGGGTACTACTCCACCACCTTCTCTAAGCACCATTTGTGATGATGATAATGGGGACTTGGAGTGGACCCCGGTAGATTACAGGAGATGCCAGGACAGGCAAGGGAAAAGATAAGTTCTTGAAAGCCTTATAATTATGGAAGGAGATGATGAGGAGGATGATGATGACGAGCCAGTCATTGTGGAAGGTGACACAGAAATGGAAGGTTCCAAGTCAGACCTATTTTGCCATACATGTTGTTCCAGCACTGCATCATGATGTGCTGCATTTGGTTGGACAAGCTTTACAGCAAAGTGTTGTTCACACTATCCACCTGACGATAGACATGTCAACCAGTTGTCAGGCGACTAATTACATGTGCATCATTGCACAGTGGATCTCCTTTGCGGGGGTAAAGCAAAAGATATCTACAGGTATTGGCCCTGAAGAAAGTTTTAAGAGTGTTTGGTGGCATGCAACAGTGGTCATGTTTGCCATGGAGAAACCACATACAGCTGTAAACATATTGGACAAATTTAACAACAAGGTGAATGAATGGCTGTTACCCAGAGGTCTCAGAATTGGAATTGTTTTTATGTACAATGGCAGTAACATAGTCAAGGCCATGTCAGACAGTGGCTATTTCAGGGACCTGTGTTTGGCCCATTGCATCAATCTGCTGGTGCAGGAGTTTCTAAAAAAAGACGGCATAGTCAACAACATATTGACCACCTTCAGAAGAATCTGCACTTATTTCAGCCATTCTTTTAAAGCCCAGAAGTAGTTGCAGATTATTCAGCATGCAAATAGAGCACCAGTTAAAGCCCTGATATGGGAGTTGCCAACACATTTGAATTCGACCTATTACATTTTGCAACGTTTCTTTGAGTAGTTTAAACAGATCAATGACTATGTCATTCAAAGAGGAGAGGGTGCAGTTTGGAAAGCTATGACCATTGATGGGGACAAATGGGGCCTCGTCAAATGCCTGACACAGATGATACTCCCTTTTGAGGTTTTCACATGAGAAGTTAGTAAGGAGACAGTGTGATGGGCTAGGCTATCACATTGTTGCATCTGCTACAGGACCAGCTAAAGAAGGTGTCTGAAAGGTTGACCCCGGGAGGTGTGACTGAAAACACAGAAACACATGCCTTGGTTGAAAGCTTAATCCTTCACTTGGCTTGTAATACAAGGCTGTAACCTGACATCATCTTGTCCAAAAGAGTAAATCTGTGCCAAACAACCTGATTCGCAGTACAAAAAATGCCATCTTCAACTTCCAGAGAGGGCAGTCTTGTCTCAGCAGCCAACAACATCATCAACCAGAACACCTACAACAACAGGAACAGAAGGACTATACCCAACCTCTGCATTGTATTGGCTTCAATCGGCAGGGCTTAAATCCAGTACAGAGGAAATTAAAAAAGAGGTTGAGCAAGTGAAGCACAAATGACCATCCAGAGGATGTTCCAGGAGTATCTGGATGATCCAAAAGAGGTCTATGTGGATCAAACCCCATTGATGTATTTGGTTAGGAAGATGCTCCAATAGCCAGAGCTCAGCTCTGGCTATAAACTATATGGCTTGTCCTATACCCAGTGTGTCTACTGAGCGTGCGTTCAGTATAGCTGGTGCAGTTTTTACAGTGTGATGGACCAGTCTCTCATCTCAAACCTGGGGCGATTGACTATGATCAAAATGAACCAACATTTCATACCACACAATTACACCATTCCTGAAACAGCAGAGGAGAAGGAGGATTGGTCAGAATTAAGTGTGTTATCTGACCAACTTCTGGGTGAGCCACCTGAAGTTGAGTACAAAGTCTACTTCCCAGACTGAGTATGCCAGTGCCACCATATAACTTTTACATTATTTCTTTGAACTTCTTTCTTTGCAAAAAAAGTAGCAAGTGGAACATTATGTTTGTGTCAGATTTTTGATACCCCACCATTTTTTGGTCACATATATTGCCGGATTGCAGTTGGAGCAGTGTGCAGTGAATAAGCCTCCAGAATTCCTTCATGACATTGGAGACAATGCCGACATCTGTTGCATGCCTATCTTTTTTGCATCAATTAGCAGGGCTGCCCCAGGAGATTGATGATTTATAAGGGCGCCAATCCCAAAGGTGTTGCCTGCATCAAAGAGGAGATACTGCACCTACCACCGTGCTTGGATCGGAACAGATAACCATTGCATCAAAAAGTGATTATTGAGTGACTGTGAGATAAGATTGATGATTCATGTGGTGGCCGACAGTAAGGGAAGATGTTGAACTGTAATTTAGGAACTTGCTTGAGGTGATTTGCAATGTTTGGGGCCTGAATGATAGATGATCATTTATTCCTGGAGGTTATTGGCATTTACAAATGTACTCAGAGAAAAATTAACCTGCACGGTCCACTCCTATGATCCTTCTGTTTTTTCATCACACAGGATGGCTGCCCCAGATGATCATTTGATTTAAAAGACTGCCAAATTCTAATCTGTTGCTTGCATCAAAGAGGAAATAGTGTACCTACCACCATGCGTGGATTGGAACAGGTAACCATTGCATAAACAAGTGATTATTGAGTGATTGTGAGTGATGATTTATGATTCATGTGGTGGAAGACAGTGAGGGAGGATGTTGAACTATATTTTGGGAGCTTGCTTGAGATGGTTTGCAATGTTTGGGGCCTGAATGATGGCTGATAATTTTTTTCCTGAATGTGATTGGCCCTTACACACTTAGCCAGATTTACTTGCAGGGTCCACTCCTAAATACCGCAATTCTGTTTCTCTACTTGTCCTTCAACAGCAGTGTACTAGATGTCAGTCCTGCTTGGGTCATGACTGGGACAGGTTACTCAGAGTCAGGAGGAGGATGGAAGAACTCAGGGCAGGACTACCTCATCAACAGCTAGAAGCAAGAAGTTATCGACTTCTAAGAGAAACCATGACTCTGAGGCCGAGTACTCAGCTATGTTGAATAGAGAGAGGTGCGTTGATTTGTGAAATATTGCTGAGTGTGTGTGTGTGAGCCTTTTTTGCTCTGCTCCTGAGTCTTTTTGGTATACTGCTCATGAAGCTTACCTTCCTTCTGTCTTTCTCCTTGACTCTAAAATACAGTTTCTGTTTTACAATGCACAGGCCTTCTAGTCTCGTGCACGAACGAAAGGCAAAAGCTGAGCTCAACACTCTTGCTTACCTAACAGATCAGTCCAGACAGGCACCCAAGTGTGATGGACATTCCTGATGGGAATGCAGATGCACAACCTAATTTTGTAATACAGTATCATTTTTCTTTTAACAATCATATTTGGAGAACTGAGTAGGTTAACGCTTCCATAATTTTATTTTTTCCAACATAGAAGACAGAACATTTAGATATCTGATAACTTGGGTCTTTGGGGCTGAAAGACTGTTTGAAATGAATGTAACTGTACTGTGGCATACTCATTCCTTCATTTCCTTCCACAACAGATTGATGACAATGGTGTACTGCTCATCGCCCAGATGAATGTTGTCCTTGTGTAGTGTCTTTGTCAAACCTTTCCCCATGTCCCCTTTCCCATCCATTCATCAAACCCCCTAACCCTCTTCCCCCAGGCTGTATGATTTCTTGAGGTGTGACTTACTTTACACCATCAATGAATGACACACTTGGTGGAGTGGATGTGGTGAAAGCAACACCAACTCACTGCAGGATGTTCTATAACCTAAGCAATAGTCCACACTGGCCCCATTTACCCAACCACACATGAAAGTGATCCATATGTTAGATATAGAACAAAGAACATCAGTCATCAGCATCATCATTCAGACCTTGTTTTTCGTAACCTTGTCCACTCTAGACATTGAGCCCAGTTTTCATGACTCGAGGATTTCCTAGTTTTAGTTTTAATTAAATAGTAGCTCCCCAATGCTCAGAAGTTACTATTGCTATTTTTTGTTATTTTATCACTATCAGGAATTCTTTGTTGTGCCATGTGGTAGTCTGGTATAATATCTTTGTAAAGATTTGATATAATTTATAACCCACTAACCCAGTGTTTTTTCAATTTCCATTTAGTTACCTGCGATGGATAATCCTTCAAATTAATCCTACAGTTAGAGCTCACCTGGGTGGGAGTGGGACCTCGCTTGTGAATTTGTGATGCCTTTCCTGTTATCGCTTCATCTATATTCGTGTAAGACAACTATGGAGTACAGTGAACTAGTTAAGTTAGTAGGTAAGTAACAAACTGCTACTGCAAGTAATCGTTTATCTAGGTTCTTGTAGACAATATAGGTCATAGATTGGCAGCATCCCCCATAATGGTCAATATAGTTCCAGAGGTATAACTACTTCTAACTAATTGGTGTACACTCCTACAAGCAGGTAAACAGGCTGCGTAAATACTAAAAGCTGCAGTGCCGTAAGTTGACATTGGGAAAAATGATGCACTGCACTAAAAGGAAAAGAACAAGCTAAATAGATTGTATTTGGCCCATTTGGCACAGCATATCCCATACGCCAAACTTGAAATCAAATCATGCATGTCAGCTCAATGGAGTACTTGAGACCACCACTGCGGTGGGACGGCGGTAAGATCGTCAAGATGTAAATCAATCCCTTAGTGTTTTATTACAACTTTCCATAGAAACACATCTAACATAAAAGGAATAATTTGTAAATATTGGGACATACTGCAAAATGATGGGTAATTGATGATAAATTAGGAAATCATCCAATGATAATATTTTTCATACAACAATTTTTTAGTTTTTTTTTATTCCAGTTATCTAGAGAAAACTTTAAAAGACAGTTGGCTTAAACCAAAAGGCTTTAAGAGATGTAAGAAATGTACAGCACGTAACAATAGCTCAGAAATATGTAAATTTAATATTCTGCATCTGAAATGACTTGTCCCATTAAAAATATTGATAATGCACAACAGATTTAGCAGTCAATGTTCTAAAATGTTTATGCATGAAGATCTACATAAGAAGCACAATCTTTCAAGTATATAAGCCCATATGTAAAGACATAAGAGAAATAAGATCAAATGACACAAGCTACCCCGTTGCACACCATTTTGCTCAATTTCATTATAAGGATCCAATGTTTTTGTCTTTTTGTTCGACAGATTGTGTAGCAAAACCATAGATTCAGAAATTAAGTAGAGTAGAACAAAAGTACATCTTTGAAGTTAGATACATGCATACTGAATGGCTAAATAAAACTGAAGAATTGTCTGTACATTTATTTCATTATTTGATCATCTATTTTTCTTTCTTAATTTTGTTAATCTTGTTTCTATCAATTTAGTGTATGATTTTAAACCACAATTGGGTATCACAATTTTGTTTTTCAGAAGTATTTTCTTTTTACAGAGAGGATGTACTTCATGACAAATTGGGATAAAATTATATATTATAATGTGTTTGGCTTATAATGAAGACAGAGTTCAATTTGGCATTATGATATTTTGGAATCTTAGATTTGGACAGTTTGCTCACTTGGCTCAACTGTTTATCTCTTTAGGCAGGTTTGTGTAGCAAACTACTAGGATTTACGTAGCACAAAATTAATTTTATATCCTCTTCAGTATCCAGGTTAGTGCCCAGTAGCTCACTTAGGTGGGACTTTTGACTATTGATAGATTTGTATATAAACACATTTTGTATAGATTGAAACATTCTTATGTATTTTGGTAACAGTGATTGGCTATTGTTGTCATCAACTAAAGAAATCTAAACACATATATAATTAATTATTTGAGAACAAGTTGTCCAGCTATACAATTTGTTGTCAATTATTTCTTTGATTGGCATGCTCATAATCCTATCGCCTGGCAATACACACACTAGTCGGCGGTTCATGGTAGTGGGCCCTGCCTAGACTAAATCTTTACACAATTCACAAATGCAGGGCGATTTCATAGGGTGTGTCAGAGAGCAAGGGGCATCTCTGACCACTCCCTGATGGAGGTACAACTTATGGGGCTGACCTGTGACTATACCCTCTCGCCTCACATTGATCCCTGGCATCTCAAGGACCAAGGGTTCAGGGACAAGTTAAGGGCCAGGACAGATCAATATTTCCTGGGGAACACAGGGTCAGTTGACTCACCCTCCATCCTGTGGGAGGCTTACAAAGTAGCGGTTAGGAGCCACACTCAGGCGGTGATAGGGGGGCATGGAAAGCACAACGCTCCCAGTGTGAGGCCCTCGAAAGGGATGTCATAGTGCTGGAATCTGAAATGGAGCGGGAGGTGGACCCTGACCACTTAATGGGACACCAATTGTGCCTTATCAGCGGGAGCTGAGAGATCTGGAAGAAAATTCTGCTCGAATGCATATCATCGCTAAGCAACAGCATATATATGGTCTGCCAGACAAAGCAAATAAGCTGATTGAATGGCTGGTGAGGAGAGATCGAGGCAGAAACTGATGTGGGAGTTAATAATTCCGGGCAAATCTCCATGCACCATGGGGAGGGGCATAGCTGAGGCTTTTGCAGAGTACTATGAGGCGCTGCCCACTCTGTTGCCGACAGATCTAGGGAAGGCTCTACGGACCTGATCAGAGATATCTCCCTGTTGGAATTAACAGTGGGAAACAGAGAAGAATTAGACAAGGACCTGATGGTGGAGGAGATAGATGTACAGTCCCGTAAGGCAACAGGTCCGAAAGCGCTGCCCGTGGAACTGTATAAATGTGTGGCAGATAAAGTGGCACAACTGATGCTCAACATGTTTCAGAAGGCAAGGGAGAACGGGCAGTTGCCCAAAGATGTCAGACTAGCCATCATAGTATCATCACAAAAAAGGATAAACCTTTGGTCCAATGTGGCTCATATAGGCCCATCTCCTTGGTGAACTTTGAAGCCAAAGTTCTGGCTAAAGGAACAATAACAGGAGTGAGGCCCATTAGCCCAGGTGAGACCGGGCGCAATATGCAACAAACAACAATGTCTCAACTGGAAGTCATTAAAACAAGACAGTAAAAAAACAGTTATATCAATCACAATAGGGACAGGGAGCAAAGGAAGGAAGACCACAACGAGAATGGTAGGGTTCACTATTAGCTTTACTCTTTGTTGTCATGCTTTTACAATTAATTGTTAGTTTTCTGTCAAATGCAGCCTTGAACCCTTCACTCTCGGTGGACTTTTTTTGACAATAGTCACTGCCTGGTCCCCCAGGGGGACCGCGATAGACCTTCCCCGCTCCGGTCTAGTCTCCCGGCCCTGGGTACTCCTGTCACCTGACCCACTGCCACGGCCCTTATTGCCGTTTTCCCCTTGCTCTGAGCACCCGGACGCTTCACTCGTCCCCGGCCTGGCTATATAACGGAGGGTTACTCCTCCACCTCAGCCCCTGGAAACACTGACCGCCACCATGCGCAGTTACCTTGGATTGCCTCCTTCTTCAATAACTCAAGTAAGTTACGGACCCCTTTTGGTTTTCCCGCTTCCAATTCTCGCTAGACTCCTTGACGCAGCGCCGCATTAACGCTGGCTACAATCCTTTCTCCCCTTGGTTTAGAACCTCCGCGACTGCCATTTACACCATTTTTCCAATTGGAATTAATCCTGCAATTCATCACGTGGTTGGACACACATCATTGGGTAATTATACTTACACGCTACCGGTGCGTCCCTTGAACCGGCCTTTTTAAACGGTCCTAGATGCACCCATTCACCCATCACTTTCCCTCCCCAGCACAGACGCGGATCCCTGACACCACGCTGTCTTCACCACATGCTGATTGCTCTGACCCAGATGCTTGTTTCATTCCCTGTCCAGCTTTGGTAATTTCTACATGCCTTGACATTCGTCTCCTTTATTTTACTCTTGGGCCTCTTAGTTACTTATCTATTCCTCTTTTCCTCTTATTCTAAACAGCACTACCTCCAAACTAATGACCATTGTCCTGATGAGGACCTGAAATCACTCAAGTTGAAACGCCTTTGACTACCCAGCCTACAACTTGGGCGCTGTTGTGGTCAATTTATTTGTCTTGTATCCTGAATCCCAACACTGTATATAATGTTTTGTCATTTTGACCACATTTCTTTTACTCATTATCGCCGTTCACGCTGCTCTCTTTACCCCTGTGTCACTGCGCCGTTCACCATCACTAGCACGCCCAGTGCTCACTTTGTGTGCTATGGTCATTGTATATTAATTTGTATTGTAGTGCTGCTTAACTACCTACAAATAATAACGTTTTCGCCCTACCATTCTCGTTGTGGTCTCCCTTCCTTTGTTCCCTGTACCCATTGTGATTGATATCACTGTTTTTTTACTGTCTTGTTTTAATGACTTCCAGTTGAGACATTGTTGTTTGTTGCAAAGTTCTGGCTAAGGCGCTAGCTAATAGACTGCGTCCAGCCATCTCCTCCGTTATTCATCCCGACCAGTCGGGTTTTATGCCGCTGTGGAGTACCAGGCTGAATCTCCGGCGGCTATACTGAGTCATGCAAATGACGGCGATCCATCCAACTGAGGCAGTGGCGCTACTCTGGTTGGATGCACGTATGGTATTCAAAAGCATTTTTTGGCCATACTTGTTTGCAGTCCTGATGCGAATGGGCTTTGGGGGAAACTTTTGCGACTAGGTCAGACTTCTCTACCAGGACCCAATGGCAGGAGTCAGGGTCAATGGGGTGGTATCCAGGTCATTCATTTTTTTTTTGTTTAAATTTCTTTATTAATTTTTCTTGCAATTTAACAAGGACATAACATATGCAGTTACAGTTGTCACAAGCATATTAGGTTACATTGCTGTTTTAATAGTGTTACTGACAGTGATTAATGCATGTCTATAGTTGTGACGTGCCCCAGGTTGGTGAGATGGAAGCCTTATGACCATTGTTTCAGATCACTGTGTGCGTGATGACTGAGTATGACTGTTCATAGTAGCAATCTTGGTGTTCATGTACTGCGTATGTGGGGTAGGTGGGATTGAGCCGGCGGGGAGGAAGGGGAGAGGGAGGGGTCAGTGGGGAACAAGGGGTTTTAACGGGGTACTAAATGTGTGAACTTGCCAAAAGACCCTGGCTGTTCAATCTCTGTCATCTACCCATTGCCTCAATGCTGTTGGTTGGTGTTCCACCCATGTTGGTTTTGCATGAGGGGAGCTGAGATTTGGGGTTGCAAATTTGAGTGTTGGTCACTGCATCTGATAAGTGCACCTATTGTGCATCATCTACGCTTGCCTCTAGTGCCCTTTCAGCCTCCGAACACGGGGACTGGGGCCCTCATCAAACCTTCTGAAGATCCAAAAGTATAGCACCTAATGCGGCCGCCAGGTGGGATTTTGTGGAGCTCTAGGGGATCTTCTTGCCTCAGTGCCACACTCTCTGCTTTCACCCAGTTCGTGAGTGAGCGATACCTTGCTTCCCGTGTTGGTGGTTCAGGACATTTCCATCGTCTGGTGATCAGGCGCTTAGCAGTGATTAGGACTAGGTCTATGAACTGGGACGTCACATTATATTTCTTAGATCTGTGGAATAAGCCTTGGATGCATACTTCCCACATGTTTTCCACTGTGCGTTTGGTGCAGTTTGCCAGGTGAGCAGTGGCTGCTAGCCAGGAAGCAGTTAGGGCAGTGCAGCCCCATGACATATGGATTAGGTCTGCATTTACCAGTTTGCAATGGGGAAAGTGCGCATTGGCATGCTGAAAGTATCTATTTTTTCTGCTGTGAGTTATGCTCTGTGAATTATGTAGAGCTATATGAGGCGGAACCTGGCATTCCTGGGTATGAGTACGGGCCCTGTCAGGATGCGCTCCCATTCTTATCAGTGCTGGGGCAACAGAGATCAGCATCCCAGTGGTTTCTGAGTAGGGTCAGTCTGTGCATCACATGCATAAGCAGGGATTCAACGAGCCATTTGACAAGATGTCTCCCTGTGCCCAAGATATGGAGTGGAAATATCCTTTAGGATGAAGCCCCAATCACTCTGTGCCTTCACAGCGCCACAAGCAAAACAAATGTGTCTTCAGCACACAATCGTTCTGCACGCAAGTCATTACAATGACTTGCATTAGGGGGGCGAATATATACCTTAACTACGCATGCTTTACATCGCATGCCATTACAACACGGTTGTTACAATGACCACGTTGTTACAACGCAAACCATTACATCGCAAGTCATTTCAACGACTTGCTGTAGGGGGCGCGCTGGACTTAGGCATAGCATAATTTACTATTCCTACTCCAGTTTGTGCAACAGCAGGGATGGTGTTGGATTGTAAATCCAACACCTTCCGCCACCTACAGCAATTCATTGTAATGACTTGCGATGTAATGGTTCGCGTTGTACTAACGCGGTCGTTGTAACAACCGCGTTGTAATGGCATGCAATGTAAAGCATTCGATCTAAAGGCTGTTTCCCTAGGGGGCACAATGGTGGAGTGGTGTTGGAATTAAAGTCCAACCCCTTCCCTACTGTTGTGCAGACTGGAGTTGGAATAGTAAGTTAAACTATTCCAATATCCATCGCCCCCCCCAAGGCAAGATGTTAGAACGACTTGTGTGCATAACAAACGAGTGCTAAAGATGCATTTGTTCGAATAACGGAGTTCCTAAGGCATGCATGAAAAACACATGTGGAATTCCGTCATACATTCAATATGGATGTATTGGATAGTGTGGTGTGTTGCAGGTTCCCCCCCACAGTGTCCTCAGTGCTGCGAGCAGGGAGGCATGTAGTAGGAACTGTCCTCGCAGCAGTCCGTCCTCTGCCACAAGTGTGTCGAAGGGTGTTAGTTGTCTGTTATGGTAAAGGTCTAGGTGTCCAGGTCATTCAAACTGCACAGGGGCACCCAGCAGGGATGCTTCCTCTCCCCCATGATTTTGTGCTGGCACTTGAGCCACTCATGGCATGGGTGCACCAAGACCCGCTTGTCTATGGTATCGCGAGTATGGGGAGGCTGGGAAGAGATTTTTTTGTACGCAGATGATGTTTTACTATATGTGAATAAGCCCCAGAAGTCAATCCATCCACTCATACACATCTTCTGGCTGTTTTTGAGCTACTCAGGATATCCGATAAACTGGGATAAGTGCCTATTTATTCCGCTGGTCGGCGAACTCCCCCCTGACATCAATTTGTGCGCCATTAGTACGGAAAGAAGAGTTCAAACACCTGGGTATCCTATCACTCACTTAGAGTGGGAACTTATATCAATCAACATATACCCACAGCTAAGGAGGTTGAGGGAGGACGTTACCCACTGGAGGTGGCTGCCGAGCTCCTTGATGGGTCGGGCCGTCCTGTTCAAGTGATGGCCCTCCCATGTTTACTGCATGTGCTACAGAACACCCCCTACAACATTCTGAACAACGTCTTCCACATGATCGATTTTGAACTCCGTAACTTGCTCTGGGAGGGGGGTACCCCACGAATAGCACTGCGCAAACTTCAGCGCAGAGTATACGAGGGCGGTTTAGCGGTTCCAGACATCAGGTGCTATTACCTGGTATTCCAATTTCTAAACATCAACAACTGTGTGTTTATAGACATCACGGAACCAGCATAACAGCTTGACCAGTACACCATGGGATCGACAGGCTATCCAGCAGCGCTCTATCAGAAAAGCCATGACAAAGAGCTCCCGGCCCATGCGCAGGCAGTAGTGCGAGCGTGGCGAGAGGTGAAGAAACTGTTGGGATGGGATAACAAAGTGACAGCCCAGACCCCTCTCTGGGTCTGTGATGGGCTGCGAGAAGTGGGACACTTACAGGGTTTCAGCTGCTGGAGCCTAATAGCTATTGATAACCTGAGGGATATCTGGCAAGATGGGGCAATGATCTAGTTTGACAATCTAATGAACGAATACCAGATGGCAGATACCGAGTGCTTCCGATATTTACAGTTGTGACATGCTCTGCTCTGCCACCTGCCAGAAGTGGAACAGAGGCATATCCTGGGAATAAAGGGGGAGAAACCATGGCCCAAATACCTTGGAATTTGGCTTATGCTGGCTTTACTGATAGCAAAGAGAAACATTGCTCAGGCGTGGGGAGCAGCGGCCCCACCAAGGGTGAGGGACTGGGAACACAACACAGACTGGTGCCAGCTGGCAGAGAAGGTTGTTTATCAAAGCAGAGGAAGCCCCAAAAAATGGGAAAAGATCTGGGCCCATTGGGACCTGTATAGACATAGTTAGATGACATCCAGGTATGGGTGCTATGAAGGAACTAAACCATGGAGTAGGAGGGGGCAACAGGAGATGCGATGTTTCATAGGGGAAGAAGTCTCTCTATGTGTGTAAAGCGACTGCTCAATAAAGATTTTTAAAAAAATCATTTCTTTGACTTTCAAATTTTATATTTGGTTTATGTTTATATTTGGCCATTCCAGTATGTCTCCTGTGATATTTATGTTAAGCAAGGTTTGTTGGAAGTAATTGTTTTATTTTCACTACTGACTGTGATACGTTGATATTTTTGGGCTAATCATATCTCTAAAAAACTATATGCATACATATTTTTTATGAGCATACATATCACAAATAAATGACATATAAATCGAAGTGCAACTTTCTATAAAACCAAATAATATAATCCCACTAAATTAAAACAATGGGGCATATAAATCAAACATTATAGCTAATGGTATGGGCTATTATTACTATGAAGAAAAGAAAATGCACGTTAAGGAGTTATCACATCTTGAACATTTTAGATTTCTGTGGCAATGATTAATGTTGTTTTTATTCACCTGAACTCTAGAAATTTAAATCTCCTTTAGACATTATTTGACAACAAACATGATCAGTCACATTGGATGTCACAAGCATAAAAAGTAAATTAGTGTCAGAAATTCATGAAATTATGAAACTATGAAATCCATAGCATAAGGACTTCCCACCCTGAAAGGAACAATTGTATGTCTAAGTCTCTTTAATTTTGTCCCTGTGTCTTGTTTCTCTGCCCATGAGGAGTTCCTTTGTGTTCATTGCAGGCATTAGCAGAATAATGTAGCATTTGGGTAAAAATATGCAAAAAACAAGGGAAAAATTTGAAGACAAAATTGCAAAACTTTCCAAGGCCACCATGTACTTGCCCTTAGTGCTGAGGTAAGCTGGAATAAAAGAGAGCCAAACACTGAGGAAGGCAAGCATGCTGAAGGTAATGAATTTAGCCTCATTAAAACTGTCAGGCAAATTTCCTGTCATAAAGGCTACTATGAAACTAATGGAGGCCAGAAGTCCAAGATACCCCAACATACACCAGAAGGCTAAGGGAGACCCCTCATTGCACTGAAGTATGATGAATCCAGGTTGAGATTCAATGTTGAATTCTGATGCAGGAGGAGAGCTAATTAACCATGAGGTACACAGGAGAACCTGAATGAGTGTAGAACTACCAATGACCGAGTAGGACAGTTGTGGACCAACCCATCTTCTTAAGTTACTGTTGGGTTTGGTTGCATTAAAGGCAACAACTACCATAATGGTTTTGGCTAAGATGCAGAAAATACACAGAGCAAAAGAAATTCCAAATGCGACCTGACGAATGAGACATTTGACTTCTGTGGGATAACCAATGAAAGCCAATGAGCACAGGAAGCACAGAGTGAGGGACAGAAGCAGCAGGTAGCTGAGAGTGCGGTTGTTGGCTTTGACGATGGGAGTGTTCCTGTAATAGATGAAGAGTACCAAGATAGCAATAGGGACTGCTGAGAGAATAAGGGTGATTCCTGTCAGGCTGGTGCCCAATGACTCTTCATAGGACAGAAACTCAGTAGGCTTCAAGATACATTGGTTTTGCTTAGCATTTGGCCACTGATTCCAGGGACATTTGAAACATTCCACAGAGTCTGAAATCAAGAAGAGTTTTTCAGTGATCTGTGAATTCTTTTTTATGTAGGAGTCAGAAGCACTTTTATGTACGTACCTGTTTGGTTGGTTATCTCTCCTGGAGAACACTGAATGCATGAGAAACAGCAGTCAGGTTGTCCTTCTTTAGCAGCTTTTCTCAAACCAGAGGGACAGCTTGGGGTGCAAACCGAGACTGGTGTCTAGAAAGAAAAAAGCCAAATAAATCAAAAGAATGAATGAAGTTGTTTAATTAGTGTTTAATTTAACATTTTTACTACAAGAGCACACATTGCCTTTCCCAGTTCTCTTTAAATCTTGCTTACCATTGCTGCAGCTGCTTCAATAACTATTGCACAATGGTGATTGGTGTCATCTTTCCCTGCCCTTATTAACAGGATATTTTCTGATATGATAGACACTGTCATTCCAGTTTGTTCTTCTTAGAAATTGGGCTGTTGTTTTTGAGTGGGGTATTAGCTCTGCTAAAGCAACAGCCACGATTCCTGTCAGGGTGAACCACAAAAGTAACTAAATGAACCTGTGCATAACCCTCTGGTAGCTTGGCATAAAAGCAGTCAGGCCTAACTTAGAGGCAATGTGCAAATCATTTACCCAGCACACACACAGTAATAAAGTGATAATACAACACAACAAAAATCCCACACCCTTTAACAAAAATAGAGTACATTTTATTAAATTATTTGACACCAAAACAACAAACTTCCAATCAGTAGAACTGGAGTTATTAATTTTTACTTTTTAGGTAAAAACTAATGCCTAAAAGATCAAAGCACCAACTGTGGACATCTAGTCGCATAAGACCGGACCAAAGTCATAAAAATATGGAGCATGATTCAGATCCAAGAAGTGGAATTAGCCCAGTTGGCATTTACCTTCAGACTTAAAAGAAATCTCAACAGAAATTGTGTGAGAAGGTAGAAGTTCAGTGGGGTAAGGTAGCAGGTGGTGTCCAAGGAGGAGGCGGTGTTGTCAGGAAGCTGCTTGATGAAGTCACGGTGAAGCATTCCATGTTGGGTTTAGTCTCTTTTTTGGAAGTTGAAAATCTACAGGGGGACGAAGCTGCAGGCTGTAGCCAACGAGAGCTCACCTAAGTTGGATACCCCTTCTCTGCAGGACTGCTGTACAGGATTTTCAGCTGCATAGAAAAATGTAGCTGGAGCTCCTGCGAAGTCAGGCTGACTGGCGATGCACCTTGGGTGGATAGACAAGCAGGTTGGTCCTCATCTCTTCTTGGTTCTCAGAGCAGTAGTTTAGCCAAAAATATTCTAAGTCACACGTTTTGGATTTTGGCTACCTGACCACTTTTAGCACCACTTTCAAGGGCCCAGAACTACGGAAGCACTACTTGGAAGGTTGGGACTCACTCCAGCTGGGTCCCAGTGTGGGTTTCAATTTGGTTAGAGCCTTTTCTGTCCCTGACGATCTGATCAGGAGGCCAACAAACTAGCCCATGGAGTCACTCTGATAGTCCTGGGTGCAAGAAGTGGAATAAGGCTCAAGACACAGGACCGGCCTCTGAGAGTTCAAGATAGGTTTGAGGCAGCAAAGCAGTGCTTCCAGGTGCATCAACGCAGTCTTCTGAAGTACACAGCAAGCCACAGGAGCAGGCTGTCCTCTGAGAGTCCTTCCACAGGACCAGAAAGTGAACTGAAGAGTGGTTTGAGGGTCCTATTTTTATACTTGATATCTTCTTTGAAGTAGGAGAAGTTTCTACAGAATTCCCTTTAAAGTGCTTGAAGTTTCCTGTTTCCCATGCCCTAGATCCAATCTGGCTCCTTTGTGTGTAGGTAAGGCACAACCGATTGATTTGCAAGTGGGTCTGTACCCAACTCTGCCCCACTATCCTGCCAGTGATGGCCCATCGAGACACACCTAATCCCTCAATGGTGTGTCTGTCTGGGAGGAATGAACAAACACCCAGTCATGTGACCCAGGAACAGGCTGCAGGCATAAAATAGCTAGGGCAGGAAAATGCCAACTTTATAAAAGTTCACCGTGTGAGAGGGCGTAGGCCCTTGGGTAAGCAGCTATATTGGACCTATGAAATTGAAAAAAGAGGCAAAATTGTTTCCCTAAAGAAGATTATGAAGTGCATGCTAGGTCATTACGGGACCAACTGAAAGATAGAGTATATCCTAACAAACTACTGAAACATGCAAATAAAAGGGCATGGTACACACCCAGGGAATGTCTCTTGACAAAGAGAGCAACACAACCTATGGAGAAAGTATGTGTTTCCACTTATGGTCCACATACAAATAAATTCCGGCAAATTATTCTCAAAAATTTGCACCTTATACATAATTCAAAACATCCTTTCCAACCACCGATATTCTCATTGAAGAAAAATGCTAGCTTTGGCCAACTAATTGTACGGGCTGATATTGCCCCTTCTACCAAAATGAAGGATTTAAGATCACAGGTACGAGATGCTGAATTTTATGAATTGTGCTCATTTGAAGGCTATGGATTTTAATTTTAATTAACCTGAAAATTCTGGAGGTTCATTCAGCTGCTATAAAGCCCACTAGAAAAGCAACTTATCCTACGAATTGACGTGGCTCATGGTTCCCTTTTGTGATGTATTTAAGTGTATGTTTTATTGTATGGTGGCATCTGAAACCATTATTCGCGATTCAGCAAGTGAATTTTAGTGAAGAATGTTACATTATTGTATGGTCAAACTGACCTAGGTTCGAATTTGATCTAGTTGTTGATGATGCACTGAATGCCTTTTTTTGTATTCTTTTATGGCTGCTCAAGCCGAATAAAGATTTATTGATGATGATGATCACAATGGAATCTGAAACCGGTCTAAGGCCACCATGAGCAACTGCTCAGTCTGTGACTTAACGATTGAGGGAACAGTGTTTTCGCATAACAATCTCCAATGGACACATAAGGAATTTTGAAATTGCAAAATGAAAAATGTCATGCATGCCACTGTATGCCCATGTCAAAAACTATGCATTGGTAAAACAAACCAAGAGGTAAAACAACCCATTGTTCAGCATCGCTCAAGAATCAAAACAAAGGTAGCTACTGCCCCAATGGTGAGCCACTTTATGGAAAGGAACCCCAGTCATAAAGAACTAAAATGGACCATATTAAGTGTTATTAAACTGAACCTAAGAGAAGGAGACTCAGAGGCAGCACTGTTACAAAGAAAAGCTTATTAAATTTTGAAATGTAATAGTGCTACAAGTGGATTAAATGAAATGTCTGAAGTAGGTAGAGTTTAACTTTAAAGGAACCTGGTCAGATTACAGAACTTCGGTGAATAGTAATCCGGTGAGCTTACAAGAATTCGAACTGCTGAATACCATAATATAGTATGAGTCATCTAGCCGACGAAGATTTTGGCAAGTAAAGTTTACAGCAGGTCTGCTAATTATGCTGTTCATAACCACGAGTCTCAAGATGCATCATAAATAACATGGAGTCTGGAAGAATATAAAGAATCAGAAACTGGAAGACATCATGATTGAATCAGCTGGTGAGAACTTGTGAAGACAACGCCAAAGCCAGAACCGCCATGAAGTAAGTTCAAAGAATGTTTGCTCCTGGTCAGACCGCGACTCACTAAGAAACATATAATCTGCTGTAATAAATGTAGCTGCATCCAAACACCAAATAGACCTTTAAAAATCTCAGTTGTTTTCCTTCTATTGTAGAAAGAACATAAACTTGTAGCACACATTGACCGAATATTGATCAAAAGCTTGGCAAATAAAACAGACGAGGAGTCGCTAAAACAATGTCGACATATAACCGCTTGAAAGTAAGTTGTGCTGATGATTTTCTTGATACAAATTGGCTGTTGACTGGAAACCGGAACTTCACACTAAAGCAAAACAGCTTCTTTCAATAGAACAAACAATTTTACCAAACATAAACTATCGCTGCCCATTTTTGTATTATAGATCTTACGGCTATAAAGAAACGTGCAACACTGGGAGCAAATATACGAGTGTAGCATTTAATCAATTGCTCTGCAATCTTCAAGTGAAAAGAGATAAAAAAGAAGAAGATAGAGCAGGTATTGTGAACTATTTGTCAGGCGCAGATTGAAATAAAGCCAAATGAAGTACAGAAGGGGCATAGGAATTAATCACATCCCTTTCATTTTTGGTTTACAGATCACACCCAGTCATAGCCCTGAGGAGAACCCAGTGAATAATATTGGGGCATGAAACGCATCTGTATCATTCACCATCTGGGAAACATTCACGTAGGATTAGGATCCAGTTAGGGGATCGGTTGAAAAATTCCCAACCCTAGTATTTTGAATATTAGTTCCCAGTTGTCACAGCATTTAAATAAATCTATCATTGACAAAACAAAGCATGATAATTGTTGCTGTATTTTATAAATTGATGACTGGTTTGGTATTGTAATTTAATTTCAACAATTTATTTGTTATATGTATTGTGGAATTTTATGTTTTTTGCGTGTGATATTTTCTGTTTGTATATAAACATGTAAACAAACATTGCTTTTCCCTTTCTCTGACGTAAAAGAGGAAACTCAATGTTCTAAAAAAAGTATAGAATCATAGTCAAATAAACATAAAGGGCAATGCAATCAGTAATTGGTCTGAGTCTGTTTTAAGTAGAGAACAGCATTAAAAGTGACAGCAAGATAAAAATCTTTTATTCAGCTTTCTAAAAGTTGCATTTTCAAAATTGTAACTTAAAATCTGACTTTACCATTTAAGAAGAGGTTTAATTATAATTCCTTAGACACCAAACTTGAAATCTCTATCTGTTCCCAATCAATATTTAGCACTTATTGAATGTAATAAGGAAACTCAATATTATCCTGCAGGAGCGGTAGGCCTCACAGTATTGAAAAACACATTTGTGTGTTTCTCACTGCCAGGACATGTAAAACTTAAAAGTACATGTCCAACATTTTGATTACAATGCACCCTTCCCTGTGGGCTACCTATGCTCTACTTTAGTGGTGATACGATAAAAGGGGAGTTTAAGACTTGACAAGGGGGCTTATTATGGCAAGTCGATTTGGCAGTTAAAAATGTCATTCATGCTGCAATGGAAGACCTGGGACATGTATTAAGGATTTACTTAGGTGGGTAGCACAATATGTGTTGCAGGCCCACTAGTAGCATTTCATTTACAGACCCTAGGTATATAACATTCCACTTTTCTAGGGATTTATAAGTAAATTAAATATGCCAATCAGGTGTAAGCAAATTTTACCATATTTTAGGGAGTGAGCACAAGCCCGTATTACTGGTCAGCAGTGGTAAAGGCCAACAAAAATAAATTAGTGAAAATAAGTGGGCAAAAGCTAAAGGTTTGGGGAAAGATTACCCTAAGGCTGACAAGTCTAATAGTGTTCAATAGTTAAAAAAGTTTTATCTATGTCTGCTCACAGAAATATATGCACAAAGTGCATTGCTATGTCAGCGAGTATACCCTTGCTGTTGGACCTGTGAGTGAATGCTATAACAAAACCTGTCTGAATAGTGTTCTACAGTGGAGAATTTATTTGGATCTTTGCATGTTTTGTCATTGAATGTGTATGTCATGATGAATGTGCTATTAACTCCTAACTGTTAATTACTTTTGTTCGTTGATCAAATTGAATAATTGTTGGAATACGACACAGCAGGCAAGGGAAGAGTGAGGTCACAAGATTTAAATAAAAGGTACCTGATAATTGAAAATACACTTAAGGAAGTTCTAAATCTTGATGAATTTACACTGGGGAAATGCCCCCAAAATAATGGAATTAAGGTGAAGGTACTTCCAAAGGCAGATGATCCTCTGGATTTTGCACTGCCTTTGAAAATCAGCACATTTTCCATTATTAGCCAATTCTGAATCATGGCCACAGAGTTGATATGACCGGTGTCTGAGCTTCAGAAGTAGGCAACTGACAAGTCCACAGAAGTAGACTGGTTTGGTTAAGGATGTTTTGGCTAAGTTTGGTGGCTGGGCTTATGCAGTAAGGTGATCGCAAAAGAAAATATGGAAATTGTTCTCTGTAACAGCACAAATAAACAACAGTTTCAAAAAAGGAAATACAGTTTCACACCAGGTGTCAGAATACAAAGATAAAAATTAAATAGTTTTAAAAAAAATATAAAGAAAATTAGACAAGTGGTCATATATTATGAACACACTTTCAAACATGTCTACTTTTATTTAATAGAGAAAGGCAGTTCACCAAAAATATCATAATCTGCATGTGAATGTCCTAAGATAATAGAAAACCCATGTCAGGCCGAGTTGGGAGAAGGTCTGGATGTTGGTTAGAGTCAATAGAGTAATTAGATTTTATTTTATATATATTTTTATGTCAGGAGGTTGGATCCATTGAGCCCCAATCCATATAATATTTGGGTGGCCCCTATAAAACAAGCAGGGGCAGGTAGATAAAAAATACTGCCAGGAAAAATAACTCTCTAGTACAGTTGTTGCTATTGTTTCCATGATGAAATCTTCTGTAAAATGTTAATAAAGAATTACAACACAAAAAAAAAAAAACGTTTGCTGGTTTGAGTGTCAGAATAAGTGTAAATTATTGCTTACATAACGCTAATTCTGGGGAAGTTCAACAGGGCTAGTTTTTACAGGCCCAGAGAGAATATCTCTGGTTAACAGGTATCTTTGACTTCATGGCTTCTCATTGCCTTCCTACCCAGGCTGTCAAAAGAACGTGGGAAATCATTCCAATCCTTTTTTCCCCCTTATGTGATAACAAATAGACAAAATCATATTCAAATCCGAGGAGACCCAGCAATAAAAGAGGCAGTGCAACCTAAGGTTCTAGAGTATGTCCCCTCTCCACTGGACGAGAAGAAATTCCTGACAGATTTGTTTATATTGTTGGTCCTCCTCACTGAGGTGCTGTTCAAGTCCCATTTATGCAAGGTATTATAGGACACACAAATAGGTATACACTTGCCACTTAAAGTGTTTCATTGAGAAACATAAAACACAGTGGCTATGAATGCTGATATTGATTTTAAACTTTTGAAACAATGTCTGAATGTTTTTTTTTACCAAATTGCAGTTTAAAGTTATTTTTAAAGGATACATTCTGAATTGTGTTTTCTAAAGGGTCTTTATATATATCCGTTTTTACCATCAAATTCTTCTCCTATCATGTCCTCTTACTGGGTGACATGTCTCTGTTCTTTCTTAAATTGATTCTCTAGGAGTGTGACCTCCCAAAAGCCCCCCTCCATACACAACTTTTCTTCTTCCCTCAATTGTTTTCTCCAGCCTCCTCCAAACCCCAACCATTTTTTATTATATTTGGGGGCACCCCAAACACCCTACTTCACCCATGTTCAAAATTTGTTTATTTTCCCATTCCCATGCTCCTGCAATTCTTTATTTTTCTTTTGAAGGTCTCCATACATTCCCCTCATTCTTATCCCTTTCCCTTTCCCTGCACTTCCACTTTATTAATAAATCTATGTCCCAAACTGGGATTAACTATGGGGGTTCAAATTAATGTAATATTACGTTTTTTAATTTTCTTGCGTTTTTTGTATTTCTTTTGTCCAAACTACATTTCTATTTTTGTTGGTCCACTAAATAGACTTTCAACTATTTGTAATTTCAGAAATAACATTTTACAGTGTCATTATTTTCCTGTTTATGCCAGCCTTATGCAGCTCACTCTTAACCTTATTCCAAATGTAAGCAACTGTTAGAGTTTTCTTTAATCAAAAATATAAATGCCTATTAATATGAGTTTTTGCAGCTCAAACAAAATTTCTAGGATGTGTATAAGAGCATTTCTCTGTCTTTGTTTAACGAGGTCTCAATTAGGCCTCAACTCCTTCTTTGTAAATATGGGTGCTGACTTCATAATATTCATTGTGTTTATATTTCTCATTGCCACCAAAGGCAGCAAAAGGTGCACTGTTTGGTTTGTATTGTGTAGGATATGTTGTTTTCAAAGAACACTCTGGAGAAAGTATTTAAATACGTGTCCAAGTTTCTGCCTGCTAGCACACTGTACTGGATTCTTCCATGGTGCTTTTTATTGTTCATGTGGCTAGCTGACATCCCAGGATGACTTTAGGTCAGAAGGGGCAAATCAATATTCACGTAGTGGATTACTGCTAGGGTAGTGGTATTGTATGACATTTTATAATGCTGAAATGAGATGTGTTACTATTCCAATACTGTAGCTTGCACCATGCAAACACTGCATTTTTGTTGCTTTCTTTGCAAGAAAATGGTATATAACACCCTTGAATTTGGGGAGATAGTCTCTTTTCTGAGCCTCTAGGGGTGGTACTCAATTCTCTGTTGATTTTCTGCATAACCTGGACTTTCAGAGTTTGCTCTTTATTGGTGCATCTATTGAAACTGATTTATTGAACTAACCTAGTCTTAAATTGTCTTTGTATTGCGTTTAATATTGCAATAAACCTTCATGAATTTCTTACATTTTTGATCTCAAGCTCCATTTTTGAGTCAGTCGTTCTTTCATAATTTTTGATAGTATTTTTTAAATGCTTTTCTGAAATCTTATCCTTAGGACAGATTTGCTGCATTTACTTACAGGGTCAACACTGGCACTGACCCTGCACTGGGCACTATTATCATACAGATTATCTAAGAGAGAGTGCCCTCACAGCCGAGGCATGTACCAGGGTTATTGAGGCTCATCAGTGAGAAATGGGTATTGTCAGATGATACTCCTGAACTTGCTGTGCCATGGAAATAAGGCCCTGCGTCCTTACCACAGATCTCTCATGTTGCTAAGAGCATTCTGCCAGGAAGATTGAGGAATGGCCAGGTAAATGGAAAATAGGACCCCGAATTACTCCTTTTTCTGGTAATTCCTAAATACTCAAAGGATTTTAAGGGTTCAACCCAGAATCCCTGTTTGGCTAACTCGGGGTGGGAGGAAGAATCAATACCTCAACAGCCATGAAACCTCATAATGAATCTGTAGGATGTCAAAACAGGTGTAGGATTGGTTGTGGTCCTATCAAAATTGCTCATGTCAGACCCATAGAGAACTAGACTCTTCCTTTTGGAGAGGGGAGAGGCCGATTTGGAAATGGTTTATCCATGTTTATAATGAAGATTTAGAATGCAGCACAGCAAAACTATTTCTTTAGATTAATTCAGGCATTTCTGTCCTTCATTTTTGTGATGTAAGAGGTCCATTGTGACGACCAGCTGAGAGCAGGTTCCAAAAGCATGGGGAATTTTTTTTTAACTTCTTTTGAATTTGTTCACTGTGGCCATTGATCTCTGCAATGTTATGTGTGATTCACAACAAGTTATCATATTTCCCTCGTAGTCCTAAACCTACATTAAGCAACATGTACATTTATTTGAAAAACACGCTCTGTGGCACTGCATTTTTATTTATAAGACGTATGTCTAAAACATTTCTAGAAATATTTCCAAATTGCACTTGAGAGATAATCGTTTTAGGAAGCCCTCTTTCATTCTAATTGAAATACATGAATCAACATATGTTTTTAACATATCAGTACTTGCACTTCCTTTTTAAATTGAAAGATGCTTGTATTTCTGGTCAGCATTGCTGCAGTGGTGCTAAATACTGAACATTTTCTTGGTAGCAATCTTTGCCAACTTATTTTCTATTGGTAGAAATGCTTGGCGAGTTCACTGTTTTGTGCAGATAATGATGTGCTTTAATGTGCTTGTGTCCTACTGTAAATTGTAAACATTATTGATCTCTGTATAGGGTGACCACCCTCTCCAGGTCATTACAGACACTGTTTCCGGTCCTGGACTTTTGTATGATACACTTGAGCATTTTGGGTGATTTAGACTTCCTTTGATCCATTTATCCAATCAGACAGAGACACATAAAAAAAAAAGATTTGTGGGTGAAAAGTTCAGAACTGGGGACAGTCTCCTCAGTGGCAGGGAGTGAGGTGGACACCTTCAGCTCTAACACTTTGAAGTAATGGTCTAAACATACCAGAACCACTAAAGGTAGGGAATGTTTGTGGATCTTATTTGTCAGGTCCCATCACTAACATTCATTCTAAGTTTATACAGGCATTGTGTTTATCAACTAGAGGGAAAGGACTCATGGAAACTTTGGAAGATCTTTGTACTCTTAACCTGGTCTTACCTGTGCAGATCCTGGCCACAAAATGATGCTGGCATTGATGTGCAGGCTCTTCCCTGACAGGGCACTATGATCATAGAGCCCAACTGTTCGGTGTTGTATTTTGGCGTCCGTTCCCATCTGCCAGTGGACAATATCATACTGAGCCAGGGGGTTGCCAGAATTGTCGAAAAAAACCTTTGTTTGAAATTCATCCTTGAAGTTGGCACGTTTGATGTAATGGTGAAGCTGGGGAACAGAAAAGGAGCTCATAATTACATAGGCATATTTCATTGTTGGGAGGTTGGAGGGATATATAGCATGATGATGTAAATTAACCCTAATTATTTTAGTAAGAGTTAAAACAGATATTCTAGTAACTGGTCAGGCATCAGTTTAACTGCATTGAATTTGAAACAGAGCCCCTATAATTGATTTGAGGTGTGTAACTGATGTGCTGTTGTATCAACTTTCATGTCTGCTGTTGATAAATTATGTGCCCACTCTGGCAAAGATACTTGACACTGCCCCATTAACCTCCAAATGTAGTCAGAGGAAATGGAAATCTGTTTAAAACTAGGTAATAGGCCAGCCATTTCTACCAACATTATCCTGTGTCTGTACCACTGGATGAAGGAACATTTATCTGTAGAAACAAAATAAAAATGAGATTATATTAATGGGAGCTGCTGATTCCTTACTCTTAAACTGGTCCCCAAGCTTTACCATCTCTTCAGCAACGTCCCTAAAAATACAGATCTGAAATTCATTTCTGATTCCAACCTCCTGATTACTCCTCAAGTCCTTGCAGTTGATAATGGTATATCTCTCCAATTGCATAAAGGCTACTTATACTACATTTTGTTCACTGAGTAAAGCTAATAAAAGCCTTAGGCATGGCAGGCATAGACTGCTGGAATTTGATATGCACTTTCAGTGCCAGGATACCCTTCCTTGGGGAGTTGTGCACTGCAAAAATAGACATAACTGTTCTCCCCAAGAAACTCATTCCAGATATAAAGCCTGGCCAGGCAACATGAATTGTCCTAAGCCTAAGCAAGCAAGACCACCAAAACTCACCCTAAAATCCCGCCATGGGCTCCCCGTGGATCCCAGAATTAAATTTAAATCATCCTCACTATCTTTACCACTTCCTGTGGAAATGGATGAGAGCAAGTGGAGAAACTGCCACTCCATTGACACCAGCCTCAAATCTCAATTCATCATGCATACACCTGACTAGCCAATGCGTCTTTCAAGATGATTAACCACAGAGGCAGGTCACTGGGAGGTAAAGACAATAAAAGGTAAAACACCCTTAATCCTAACCTCAGAGCCCCATCTAATCTCATGCAGTCAGAAAACCTCTGAAAGCTGAACTATTTAGACTTGCTCACAATTGAACTCAGAACAGGCTGAGGATTTCACTGACCAAAATTGGAAAAGGTCTCTCATTTATCAAATTTGACTCTACCTTCCCCACATTCGTGTCTGAATTGTATTTCACCACCATTTTCATCACTGTTGATTAATCAAAAGAATGCACACAACACTTTATAAACATTCTTAACAAATGAATACACAAATAAATAACTAACTACAAGAACTAAAGGAAAAAAAAACAGAAACTTGAAAGGAGTATTTTCCAGCATTAGCTTATGCACTTCATTAATACTATAGTCAGATATCACTTGAACTGGACCATACCTAAAACATTGCTTGGCAAATCAACCAACGTCCCTTGTATCTCATTGGTGAAGAACTTATATTTATCTTGAAATATTTCTGTGGGCCAAACTACACACACATCTAAAGATAGGAGGGAAATTTAGGCAGAACTAAGGGGCTGATTATGATGGAGGTCGTCCGACCGCCATCGTTGCGTCAACAGGACCGGCCAACAGGGAGTCGGCATTCCCGCCCGCCCTGGAGGCAGTCAGAAACATGCCTCTTAGCATTCAGGCTTGTGCTGCGGGCCAGAAAATGGCTGCAGCACAAGCCTCACTGCTAAGAGGCATGTTTGTAAATATCCCTGCACCCTGTGACAGCACCATGTGGTGCCTGCCACATGGTGCAGGGATGTTTAGGGCCCCACATCGGAGGTCCAGGGGGGAAGTGGGGCCACTAGGGACCCCCAAAGTCACTTTCCACCTACCTTTTCATGGTGGGCAAAACGAATCACCATTAAAGGGCAGGCTGAAAGGGACATTTTAATCCCTATGGCGGTAGCTGAGCAGGCACCATCCCAATTATAGGGACTACTTACCCTCCGACAGCCCGACAGGCTCCTTGAGCCCGTCAGAAGTGCATCAGATGGTCTCTCCGACAGATGCCTCTGCCCACTCAATCGTAATGTGGCAGGTGGACCGCAGGGGGCCAATGTCGGTGGGTCTGCCACCGACGAGCCGTTGGTGGCTGACTCACCAACATCATAATCAGGCCCTCAGTCTGTGTCCGACGGCTCATCAGTGGCGGACTCACCGACATTGGCCCCCTGTGGTCCACCCGCCACATTATGATGCAGCAGGCACAGGCATCTGGTGGAGGGAGGGACCAATAGGGGCAGTGCCTGCTCAGGCACCCCTGTAGGGATTACAATGTCCCTTTCCACCTGCCTTTTCATGGTGGGCTTTCATGGCGGTTCGCCTGCCATGAAAAGGCAGGTGGAAAGTGACTTTGGGGGCCCCTTGCGGGCCCCCCTTCCCCTGACCCTTAGATATGGGCCCCCCTAAACAGCCCTGCACCTTGTGGCAGGCACTGCATGGAACACAGCAGTCACCTCGAGATGGGTCAGTGGGCCACTGATGAATGTAGAGGGGAGCCTCACAGCCAGCACAGGTGAAGCACACAGGGGCTGCAGCACAGCCACAAGAGAACCATGAGGGTGCCCCATCCCCCATCCTCTCTATACCACGCCTGAGGCCTCCCTGTGGAATTCCATTATAGGAGTGAACCTGTCCCTACCCCCATATCCCCCTGGCTCAGGGGCAGCGGCACCTTGCATTAGCCCGCAGGCTGACTAACAGTAAACATGGGGAGCCAGCCCTGAGGCTGCCCAGGAATGTGTCAGCTGGGGGCCCACCCTATAACTGCCACAACGTCCAGACCGGGCGAAACCTGAACACATGGTCAGCCACATGCATACCGACCCCTAGCAGCAGGCTTAAGTAGGGGATTCTTGACCAAAGGCAGGCAGACAAGCACTCCCAGTGACCCTTTGGAATATGCTGATGGCCCAGGCCTGGCTCACTGGTCAGCGGCCAGGGACCTGAGAGGAGAGAGGGGGCTGGCTGCCACACAACGGCAGTCACAGCACTAGCCAGGACTGAGTGGAAGCCTTGCATCGACCTGGGACCATACCTGTGGCTGGGGGCAGACAAAAGAAGTTCAGGCACCTCTCACTCCCCCTCTAACTCATTGCGGGGCTGCATTCCCTCCTTCACGCTTGGAGCCCCAGATCTGGAGACACCCCCAACAAATCCACAGGCAAAACCACGAGGAGCGCGGGCCGCTGGACTGACAATGGCCCCCACAAGCTTACTGCAGGAATCCACCCTGGAGTGTATCCTGCAGGAGGTCATGGCACTAGGCCAATACCTGGAGAGAGTGGACTCTAAAATCTCTAACCTCTGAGCCAAAACCAAATCCATCCTCTCGGACATAGCAGACTTCCAGTACCAGGTAGATGGGATAGAACACCGACTTACAGCTGTGGAATGCAGCCTCAACACTTTCCCGGAGAGAGACCGGGAGCTCTTATAACTCAGGAGCAAGATTACTGACCTCAAGGACAGAAGCCGAAGGGACTATGTCCACTTCTTTGGTTTCCCGGTACGTGCTGAGCGCATGGATGTCAGGGGGTTCTTCAAGGGTCTCCTCTCTACCCTCACTGGCCTGACCTTTAGCCCACCAGTGGAACTCCAGCGGGTGCACCACATGGGTCCTGTGTGCAAGGACCAAACAAGGTGGCCTTGCCCCATCAAGCTTCATCCTTCCGCATGAGCAAGTGTGGCAGCTCGTAACCACGGCCCGTTCGCACAGTCCCTATGACCATAAGTTGCAAGAAATTCGCAAAGCTGCGGATTTCATACAGGAGACCAACAACTGCAGAAAGGCATTTCTAGACCTCCAGCCTCAGCTCCAGCAAATGGACATTAAGTATGGACTGTTCAAACCACCCTAAATGTGGATAATGAAGAACGGCAGGCCCAAAGCCTTTTTTGACCCAGAAGCTCTGTGCCTTTTCTGGGAAGAACTCTCTGTCTATGCTATAGACACTGCCCCTCTGGAGTCACACCCTGGCCCCTATTCCCCCACCACAGCGTCTCCCCCTGCCTCCTCAGGTGAACGATGGCACAACAGCAGGAAGTGAGACAGGGGCAGAAATCCAGAGAGATAGACCTATCCCAGAATGATATGGATTTAGCCCTCAAAGCGATGGCATCCATCATGAAAGACCAGGGCAGAGACAAATCCCAGTCACCACTGAAGCCCACCCACATTAATGGCTGAGACACCCTGTGGACCTACCAGCTCCTCATCCCCCATACCTGGGACACTGATGACAGGGAGTCATGACCTCCCAGTGGCAGACGTCTGAGTACCCAGTTGCATGCCTGTTCTTCTTCTGCTTAATGCTGAGTGAACTGCACAGCCAGCAGATGATAGTTTGGTGTGGCTACACTATATTTTGTTATCTGTTACACTGCCTTGCTTAATGTGCACCCGCAGGCCCCTCCCTCACTCTACACAAAGGCATATTTTGATGTATTATGTATTTTTATGTATCTTGATGTATTATGATGGTCCCCTCTGTTTGGCCTTCTGGGCCTGTTAGCCTGCAGCTAACCACTGTGCACCTGGCAATAGGAAGACCCTGAGCAAACTACTCGACACTACTGGTAACATCATCCCCCATCTCTCATCTCGGGCTCTCTTACTCTTATTCCTACTCTTATGGGAGTGCAGAACCACCCGGCTGGCACCCTCCCTTTCCTGCTGCTGTTGACACCACCAAACCTCCTTGCTCTACCGCTCCTGGAATGCACCATTGACTGCTGGCTGGACACTTGGGGGATGCCCTGAACCGCGGTCAACTGGACTCTCACTGCAGCCCTCCTTGTGCTCTGGTTATTGCTATCCATGTCATGCCCTGCTCCTCTCTGAGGGGCTGCTCTGATGTGCTGGCATCACAAACCCGGACCCATGGTCTACAGACCCCGGCCCTTGAGGCCTGAATACAGCTTAGTGCCGGCTAGGTAACCCCTCTTGGTCCTAGACCCGGTGCCCCTTACCACAGCCTCCACTCTCCCTCTTTCTGCACTTGGACACATCCCACACCAGAATGTGCTCCGTGTACCCCGACTACTACCTCGCCCTATCTCGCAACCCACTCACTCCTTTCCTCCCCCTCCTTCCCTTCTCCTTCTTTTCTTCTACCTACCTCTTTCTCCCTTCCACCCAGCACCCTCCATCCCCTCAGGCTCCACTCCGCTACTTCAGTCTCTCCCCTTCACTTCTTTGCCACCCTTGTCACTGCCAGACCCTTGCTTGGCCCTAAATGGCCATGTACACAACTACAGCCTCCCCCGCGCATTCTCTCATTAAATGTCAATGGGGTAACGCATAACATAAAGCACAAGAAGGTGTTGTGTCTGCAGTCAAAAGGGGTGAATGGAGCTTTGTTACAGGAGACATACCTGTCCAGCCTAGAGTCCTAGAAGCTGAATCGGGACTGGGTTGGGAGAGGGGTACATGGGATGGACCACTCTGGAAATGCAGTGTTGCAATATTCCTCCGCAGGCCACTGCTTGTCATTGTTGTTAAGTTATGGCCTGACCCAGATGGCTGGTATGTCTTTGCCAAGCTGTAGCTTTGGGAACGGACACTATGCATAGGCTAGGTGTACGCCCTTATCTCCTCCAGCTCAGTCGCCTCCTCACTGAGATTGGGGCATCCTACTACCTAATTGGGGGTGACTGGAAACTAGCGCAGGATATGGTGTTGGACCAAACTGGTCCATTGGATTTGGGCAACAACGCAGACAGGGCCCTTCTGGGAGACATGCTGTCCGATCATGGCCTAGTGGAACACTGAAGTCTCAAAGGATAGGGAGTATACCTTCCTCTCGCCAGTACATGGCACCCAATCCAGACTATATTATTATTCCTGGTCTCCCACCGGGTGGTAAATATCACCCGTGAATTTCAGATCCTAGAAGCTGCACTCTCCTACCATGCACTGGTTTTGCTCTCCTTGGACCTAGGTCTCATCTCTCCAGGTCACAAGCCATTGTGCCTGAACATACAGCATTACAGCTAACCCCAGGGTAAAGCCCAAATGCTTGCACACATCTCCACATACCTAGAGAACAACAGGGGCTTGGTATCCTGCCATAGGATCCTGTGGGCAGCCATGAAGACAACTATCGATGACCAGCTCATGAAGGATGCAGTTTTGGCAAATGCGCAGAGAGAAACTCACCAGAGAGATTTACAGGGTGAGATTATGACCCTCATGTACCTTTACACCACAAAACCCTTACCTGCCGTGCATCAGTGACTAGAGAATGCTGACATGGACCTAAATGTGTTATACACATCCAAAGCCGAATACGCGTTACAATGACTTAAAGTCTGCCACTATGAGCAAGTCTATAAGGCGGGTCGCCTCTTGGCTGCCCAACTGCACCAACAGAAGGCTGCTTTGGCCATGCCCGCCATTAAATTTGTGGGCGGTGAGGTCCTCACCTGTCCGCAAAACATAGTCAATGAGTTTGCAACCATTCTACTGGAACCTATATACTCTGGGGACGATGGTCAGTGCTGACCAAATGGAGACTTTCTTCCAAGGTGTACACCTCAAGTTATACAGAGTAAGGAAGGGCTCTACTGGATGGGGAAATCAGTAAGACTGAGATAGCATAAGCCATCTCTAAGCTCCCTTACCATAAGGCTCCCAGGGAGGACTGCTTGCACGCAGAGTTCTATTAATGGGCAGGTGGGTATAACATTGACTTGCTCCATGCTTCCAGGAGGCTGGGCAGACAGGTTCTTTGAACCCCATCTCCTTACTTAGTGGAGATATAAAAATCATCGCTGTTGTACTAGCGGCTCACCTTCGAAAGGTGATTCCATCTCTGATACACCACATGCAAGTGGGGTTTGTTCCCGGTCACTCCTCCAGGAACTACCGCTGTACCCTTGCACCTATGGGAGGCCAAAGACCAATCAGATGTGGCCCTTGCCCTCTCCCTTGATGCCGAGAAGACATTTGATGGGTTTGAGTGTGGGAATCTCTTTGCCACCTTGAAGAATTTCAGACTTGGAGATTAGTTTATCGCCAAGGTTTGTTGGCTCCTCTACAACAGCCCCACAGCAGAGAGTAATTGTGGTGGCTTCCTGTCATGCCCTTTCCCGATTCAGAAAGGAATATGCCCGGGCTGCCCGTTGTCATCCCTACTGTTCCTGCTGGCAACGCAGCTCCTGGCAGCAACCATCTGCCAATCACCTCTCCTCACAAGTGTACCCATGTTAGAAGGGATGCCCAAGATATACCTGTATGAGGACAACGTGCCCCTCACCCTGACTGACCTCCGCCGCTCCTTGCCAGCCCTGCTGGATATCATAGTTGACTTTGCAGCCCTGTCAGGGTACCGGGTGAACTGGAATAAGAGTGAGGCGCTACCCCTCTCACATGTGACCACAAAGGTGGCAATCCATGGCTAACCCTTTCATTAGATAACAATGCTCCTCAAGTGTCTAGGAATTTTGGACAGCAAGGGCCTGGACTGTGTGGTGGCAGACAATTTGGTCCCTCTTGTAGTCCCCATGAAACCCGACTTTGACAAGTGGTCCCATCTGGGTATCTTCATGTGGGGGAAAGTACAGGCAGTATGGATGGTAATGGTTCTGAGGTATACATATGCTCTTGACATGCTGCCTCTCTTGGTCTCCCTGGCGATGCTACGTTCGGTGGATGTGGGGATTCACGGTTTTGTCTTGGGGTCCTCCTGCCCTCGTCTGGCCTACACCAAACTCTTGGCGCTCTGCTCCTGCAGAGGCTTGGGCATACCATCGGTCGAGCACTATGCCCTGGCTCTCCACCTCCCGCAGAGGGTGGACATGCTCCCCGGGATGCCAGACCCACTGCAGTGGGCTCCGGCAGAATGCTTGCTACTGTCAAGCCGGCAATGACTTGACAACCTGTACAATGCAGAAGTCCTGGCACCGGGTGCATCGCCTCCTTGGAGTGGAACCCTGTGTCCATGTGCACACGCCACTATGGGCATATAGAGGGGAGGTCCTCAATTGGAAACAGTGGTGAGAAGCGGGCATCCACAGCCTGGACCAGGTCATTGCAGATGAGACCCTCAAACCCTTTGAGCTGAATTGTGAGGAATCTGGCCTCCCACCCCAACAAGCATGGTGGCATCTCCCGCTGTGGCACTGCCTTCGATGCAACTTGGGGTGTGGCCATGGAACCCTCTCTCCTACTATCTGACTATGCCTCACATACCTCTCTCGTGCTCAGCGCAGCCTCCTGCACACAGCCCTGCCAACAGCCAAGATATGCACCCTCCGCCACTGGCACTCCCCCACACACCCTCACAAGAGAAATAGCTGAAATGTTTCAGGTGGCCACCCACAAGTGGGTTATATAAAACATCCAGGACAGAGCGAGGATATTCTTACAGACATGGATGCCCTTCCTTCATGACACAGTGCAGTGAATATGGTGAGTGGTGGTGCCACAACCAATCTACTGCACTTGAACATCCCCGGGTATCAGAAAACCCTTCCAGTCTTCTGGATACCCCCATCAATCCCCCGCTTTACCCACTGCATCCCCACCCTCTATTCTACTTCCCCCTCATTGCTGACCCCCTCCTCCCCCTGTTTTCTGTCTCCCCCAACCCCTTCATACAAACCACCCCTAAGCCACACCACATGCCATGCTTTATCTCGGTGAGCTGTAAGCAATACAACCCTCTAAGAGTGAGCCCTTTGCCAATAACACGGGGAACCCTCTCCCACTTCACCTGAACCTGGCCTGGGAAAATTTGACCTTCCATTCTGATATTTACAGGCAGTGCGCCCCTCCCTTCCAGCCCAGCTGGAACCATTCTTTCCTATCACCGAGGTGTAACTCACTTGAAGATAATGTATGCAATGTATGCTCTGTTTGATTACCCTCTGGCCGCATCTCATCTCCCTCCCCACTTCCATACTTTGTAATTTGTATTATGTATTACTGCATTACTGTACTGTTTCAATGGTTTTTCAATAAAGAATTACAACACAGAAAAAAAAGTTTGCACTTGTGGATATGTGGCAACTCGAGCACTGAGGAGGGTGAAGATAATATGCACAATAGAAGGTAGATAATACCTCATTTTTCTAAGAACTATCATTTTTACTCTACTAATAACTACTAATGCAGTTTTGCCAAATGAAAACCCACAGGTTGGTTGAGATAACTGTCTCTCCTCTGTCATCCACATATAAGTACTTGCCTATTACTTATGCCTACTACCCCTCCTGGGGCACAGGCCATCAACCAGGACTCTCCAGCCATCTCTGTCCTAGGCTTTTTTTCAATCTGACTCCAGGTTTAACCCATCTCCTTGCAGTCAGCCTTGAGACCTCAATGCCAGGTGTTTCCTGGTCTTCCTGATTTCCTTTTCAGTTGAGGATTCCAGGGGAGGGCTTGTCTAGTGGTGTTTGAAGAAGGCTTGCCGAGGGTGTGACCTATTCAGCCCCAGCATTTCTTCACGATTTCTTCATGAGCATGCCTCATCGGGAGCCCGTCAGGCATTGCAGCGCCGGCCAGACGAGGAGCAGCCCGATGATGAAGCATGACACCCAACTGGGTGTGTGAGGGCATTACATTCCAAAGAAACCGATTCCCATCTCTTTTGACACTGTAGCCTACTGTCCCTTATATACTGCTAAATTTTAGATCATTCAGGAACAGCACAACTTTAATTTTCATATTGCATTTGGGCAACTGTGCTGGACCTTATGTATAAAAGCCCGTTGTCCCTCTATTTGTGAATACTAGTTGTCAGCATGTCACG
The DNA here is from genome assembly GCA_963921515.1 of Calotriton arnoldi. Taxonomy (NCBI): domain Eukaryota; kingdom Metazoa; phylum Chordata; class Amphibia; order Caudata; family Salamandridae; genus Calotriton; species Calotriton arnoldi. Next base: position 362,947 of record CAWUFW010004950.1, on the reverse strand, counting down.
GCCACTCCCTGAGGGCAGGTTTGCACACACACCACACCCATCCAGCACAGACGTCACAGGTCATGTGACCCCGCCAATATAAGGGGCCAACAACGTCACATTCCCCACTGCCGGTGGTGACTGGATGACGGATGTTCCACAATTCTCAATCATAAAGGGCCCATGAGTTGTTGCGCACAGGGTTAGTGGCACCCGAAGCCATGCGGCCGTCACGGGCCTACCACCACGTGGCGCTGACTGGGGTTGCACAGGGTTAGTGGCACCCGAAGCCATGCGGCCATCACGGGCCTTCCACCATGTGGCGCTGACTGGGGTTGCACAGGGTTAGTGGCACCCGAAGCCATGCGGCCGTCACGGGCCTACCACCACGTGGTGCTGACTGGGGTTGCACAGGGTTAGTGGCACCGAAATTGCTGAGCGGGTGTGCAGCCTGCGATGATGACGTGTGCACTGATGTGGTCTCTGCCATTGATGCCTCAGGACTCAGCGTCATGTGTGGGACCTGCTGGGCCGCGGTGCGGGTCCGCATGTTGTGTAGCATGCCATGGTGGCGGGACAGGGGCCTGGAGCTTGCACGGGCATGTGGTGTGCCCACAGGTGGACACACCGTTGGCGGCAGGTGAGCAGTGGGGCCTGGGTGCGCAAGTGCGGAGAGCCAGCGCTGGCCGGCGGGAGGGGGTAGGGTGTGGCTGCATGTGTGCGCAGGGACGGACAGGCGTTGTTGCCGTGTGCAGTGAGATGGACTCTGCCATTATTGACTCTGGCCTCAATTACAGATTGCAGACCTGGTGGCTTGCAGTGTATACCGGCACGTGGTTGGAGACACACCGGTGGCAGCAGGTGAGTAGTGGTGCCTGGGTGCGCGGGGGCGGCAGTGTCCCTCCCTCTCTCTCTCTCTCTCCCTTCCTTTCCTTCTCTCTCTTTCTCTCTCTGCCTTTCTTTCATTCTCTCTTTCTCTGTGTCTCACTCCTTTGATGTGCGCATGACACACGTTCTGATTTGGTGCTTTTTTTTCCAGGCTGTGACATAAAGATTGTCCCGGACGGACCCGACAGGAGTCTTCCGCATTGGTGTTTTGTGTTGTATTTCAATAAAGTTTTTGGTTGTTACTTCAATGATGAGTGACTGTTTCTCGTTCTTCTGACCACACATGTGTGTTTCTTTTTGTCATTGTGCGACATCATGCGCTTTTTGTGGCTCTTGTGTCATGCACGGTATGTGTTTGTCCAGGGTGGGTCCGGGGGGGGGCCTGGGAGTTGTGGCGGTGGGTGTTGTGGCCCTCATGGGTCTCCGAGCTGCTTGATCATTGGCTCCATGGCATCTGTGGCTCTTCAGATGTGGCTCTTGGCTGGGCTCCCTTTCATGTTGCAGGTAGTCGTCCTGCTTAACACCAGCAAAAGGCAGATGTTAATTCCCTGCTGCTACCGCAGCTTATTGCCTGTTTTTGGTTTGCATCGCAGATCTGGCAGTTCGTTGTGAAAGTGGTGTAGTGGTGTTTTCGTGTGTTTTTGCACAGGAACGCCTACTCTGCATCTCATTAGGGTTAGTTGGTGGTGTCACCCGTGGGGGTAAAATTTGCGGCAGTTATCGCGGGAATACTGGCGATGTATGCAGTTTGCACACGCTTGTGAATGGGGCGTTAAATCTATCTCCACTTTTGATGCGTTAAGGTGGCGATAACTCGGCGATAAGTCCTTGTGAATATGCCCCTAGAGGTAGCCCTAAAATAGATACCATTGGACACTGAGAAGGCATTCTCCAGAGGACGAATCCTTTTATGCACTTTCTGTCTTGGGATGAATGTGTTATCCTGTTGAGGATTCCTGTTAATATTAGGAGGATATACATTTACCTCAAAAGTTACTAATATGATCCTCTTACTGCCCACATGTGTAATAGGGTGTTTAGAGCAAATATTGAGTAAATATTATCTTGTGGACAAATTATTGTTTCAAGAATATCAAGAACAAAAATATTGTGAAGTAAGTTTCTATGGGTAACTTCATGTCATTTGAGGCACTTAAATTTGCATACCTTGTGAGGTTTTGATGTGTATAGCCCCAGTATGGTTACCATGTTGATGTGTATAGCCCCAGTATGGTTACCACATATTAAATGGGCCTTGCTATGACAACTTCTGTGAATGCACAAATCAATCCAGCCCTGTGGAAGTGATGAGATTAGAGCTGGGGTTGAGGATTCTAGAAACCTTTTTTGGATGTATATTGTGTTCATGCATCCAATTAACAGGGCGTGAAAATTTGGAGGTCCTGAGACTCAATTTCTTTTACAATCCTTGTGAGCTTTGCCATGTGAAAGGGCTGTGTATTGTTTACTAAACAAACACAGGACAGTCTCCACAGGTCTTTACGGAAGCAGTAATGTGTTCTTGCTGATGCAAAGGATCATGGGTGGACTACTGCAATTGAACAGCAGTCCCACCTGCCGTGATTTTAGCATCTGTGGGCAGAGTTTTACCCATCTAACCTCTCCTATAGTGCTTCACTCTGCTGGCCCAGGTAGTTAAAGTTCTATAACATGCAGGTCCTATAATATATGAAAATAGGAGGCCTGAAATACAGCACTCTTTATTCCACCAACCTCCAACATATCACCAGCTAAAAAATGCTTAAATGTATAGGTGGGAATGGACCGAAAATGAACTGTCATTCTAATCAAATGTGAAACTCCTACTCACAAAGGGGTAATTCACCATTTCTTAGGCTATCCTTGGAATGCAATATGAAATAATGTGGTGTCCCACATCCCTGAATTGCCAGTATTCCTGTGCCTTTCTGAATAAGAGTGTATGGCTTCCACAGTAGTCTATCAATTATCTTAATGTTATGCAACTGTAGAATTTGGAGATCACAAGTTGTGAGTCTGTTCAATAAAATTAAGGGGCATATTATCAACGGCCAGCGATAATTATCGCTGGCCGTACATAGCGATAGAAATATTATCGCTGGCTATCGCTGAATATTTTCGCCATGATAACGCTATATTTACAACACATAGCGCTATGGCGATAATATTTCAGCGATAGCGGTGTTTTCAATGGAACATCACTGGTTTTCCAGGATGTTCCATTGAAAACAGCGATAACATTGCTGATACGACCCTGTGGTCGTATCAGCATAATCCATCTCCCATTAAAAGTATGCCTTAGTCAGGAATTTAACAGACGTTAAATTCCTGAGTTAAAGCTGAGGTAGCGCGATTTTTTTATCGCTGCACTTCCTTGTTAATATCGCGAAGCTGCCTTCACGATATTAACATGTGTTGTTTTCACAGCCACGCCTTATTTGCATCTCATTAGCGATGCGAGGCGAGGCTGTGAAAAAACGGGCTCTACATCAAGGAAACACGCGCTAGCGTGTCCTTGATGATATTGCGATATAATTATCGCCGCTTTTCGCCCAAAAACGGACGCTAAAGCGGCGATAATTATATCGCCAGCCCTTGCTAATATGCCCCTTAGTATTCACATGACACAATGGGTTATACCTTATACTAAAAATCCTGGGTTAACCATCAAGTTGCCTGTGAAATTAAGGAATATTGTTGATCATGCTATAGTTTACACTCGTTTTATAAATCTCAATAGCAAAGGCATCAATGTACTTCTCATTCCCTAAACCCAATAAGAAGTCAATCGTTTGTGTCTCTTGTTGACAACGTGGTTTGAATTGGATATTCAAACTATTTCTAGAAAAAGACTAGTTTTCTTACTTGCCAAGGTAGAAAGTCTAAGACATTGGCACAGGTTCCATGATGGAAGGGTCCTCCCGGTGTTCGACATGTATTGAGATCATGTAAAGCCACTGAAATGGCATAAACTGCCCTATACACATTGTACGTGATTCTTGGGTGGGTGACGTCATTGTAGATGCCACTGACACCATCAATCCTCTCTGTCCCTGTGCATGACTTTGTTTTGTTATCCCATGGATCCGGCAGTATTTCTGGATCTTGCCACCTACAGCCAAAAGCTGTTGCCCAGAAAGTTTTAATGTAGTTATTGTCATGAAAATTTGAAGGACGAGCATTGTTTACATACTCTTTAAAACCTGGCATCTCTCCGTGGTAAATCGCAAGTCCAATCGTGCCAGAAAGAATTTTCAAATACTTGTCTACAGATAGGAGAGCTGATGTTGACCAGGCTTCACTGGCAATGAACGTCTTTCCAGTCATATTCTGTCTCATCATTTCATCAAACAAAGGAACCAAATGTGAATCAAGGCCAAATATAACCACAGCATTAGCTGCTGAATTTTTAATGATCTGGACAATATGGGGTGCATTCCTGTCTGCTTGGCTGAGGATGATGTTCTCAGAGAAGGCCACACAAAATCCAGCTCTGTGAAGTTCTTTTTGTAATATTTCAGCTCCAGGAAGGCCGTAGTCATTGTCTTCTGCAAGAATACCTACCCAGGTCCATTCAAAGTGAATTACCAACTGGGCCAGCCCACGGGACTGGAAGTCATCACTTGGAATGGTCCGGAAGAAGGAAGGGAACTGGTTCCGGTCACTCAGGATTGGACTAGTTGAAAAATAGCTGATCTGTAAAAACAGAAATGAAGACACTTTTAAGTAGTACTGACAGATTTTACCAAGATGCTAAGTAGATAGTAGTTCTTTTTTTAGCAGAATTTGCGCTTGGAAACACTGCCATGAAATGATGGAAACACACTACACTGTTTCACTTCTCACTTGAATTAGGAGAGGAGGTAAATATAACAGAAGACTAAAACCTCTGCATAAAATAATTGTTTGTTTACTTCATATCAGATAGAGACTAGCAGGATGTTCAATTAATTTCACTCTAAAATATATGGCCATAAATAAGGATAATGAAAGGACGGGGAAGAAAAACAAATATGTACTAAATTTGAAAAGCTCACTAAAGACAGAAGTTGAAAGGGTATGTGTGTTTCTGTCATCAAGACAAGCATAATGGTGCACCTGTCTTAGGTTGACTCACAGGGTATGGATTAGACAGTTTCACAGGTGCAATGAGAATAGGATCCTGGGTGTTTATCATATATATATATATATATACATATATATATATATATATATATATATATATATATATATATATATATATATATTCACTGAAAAAAACCATAGGTTTCAGGCACGTTATAGTTAGAAATTAGCATTTAGAAAACCTTAGAAATTCACTGAAAAAACTATAGGTTTCAGGGACGTTATAGTTAGGAATTAGCATGTAAAAAACCTTTGAAATTCACTGACAAAACCATAGCTTTCAGGGACGTTATAGTTACGTGGACATTTCACTCGTACAAAACCATAGAAATTCCACCGTTATAGTTAGTTCAGTTAACTATAACTCATGCCCCCGCAATGCACTGCTCATGACGTCACATATTACATCATTCATGGCATGGTCAGTGACATCACTGATGACATCACTGATGACATCTCAAATGACATCATCCAGTGACTGTGTGTTTCTGTAAAGTTTACATATGTTTTATATATATGGCAATGTGTATTGAAGAATGAGTGGGTGTATAAGTGTCTGGATGGAGGATTTAGGAGGTATGTAACTGATTGTATAAGTGACTGATTAAACGTGTCTTACTGAATGCATGGGTTAGTGACTAAACTGTGTGAATGTCTGTATCAGTCTGTCTGTTGTTGTGTAAGCTGCTACATGGGTTGGTCAGTAGCTACATTAGTGTCTATATGGCTTATTTAATGTTTGCTTGACTGAGTGTGTGTGTGGGTGGGTTGGAGGAGTGTGACTCTGTGCATAGATGTGTGAGTGATTGATTCACTGGGTGTATGGCTTCAAGAGTGCATGTGGAAACAGCTGTATGGGTGGGTGAGTGTGTGTATGGGTGTGTTGGTGAGTGAATGAATGTCTCAGTGGTACATATGTGAGTAACTACATATGTAAAAGGCAGTATATGTGAGTGATGGTGTATATAAATAACTATATGTGAGACTGAGTGATTGTGAGAGTGGCATGTATGGATGAGTCTGTACTTGTTTCAGTGATTACATAAGAGAGTAACTATGCGTTACTGTCTGTATGAATTAGTGAGGTGGTGTGTGTATAACTGTTTAGGTGAGTAAATGGGAGTGTGATTGATTCTTTGCATGGCTGACTAGGTGTGTGAGTAACTCCATGGATGAGTGGCGGTGTGTGAGTGTCTGAATAGGTGTATGAGTTCATATGATAGTGTTGTATTGATAAGTGACTGCATGTATAAGTGATTGTATAGGTGAATGAGTGGATGTGTGTGCAGACCTAGGAATCAGTGAGTGAGTATGTAGTAACTGGTATTGGTATGTGGATGGTTTCGAAAATGGTAGTGTGTATTTTACAGTGGGTGTATTAAAGGTTATATTAGGGTGTGATGAGGTGCATCAGATTATCACGTGGATGATGTCATCAGTGATGTCATCAGTGATGTCATTTGAGATGTCATCAGTGATGTCATCAGTGATGTCACTGACCATGCCATGAATGATGTAATATGTGACGTCATGAGCAGTGCATTGCGGGGCGCGAGTTATAGTTAACTGAACTAACTATAACGGTGGAATTTCTATGGTTTTGTACGAGTGAAATGTCCACCTAACTATAACGTCCCTGAAACCTATGGTTTTTTCAGTGAATTTCAAAGGTTTTTTAAAAGCAAATTTCTAACTATAACGTCCATGAAACCTATCATTTTTTCACTTAATTTCTAAGGTTTTTTAAATGCTAATTTCTAACTATAACATGCCTGAAACCTATGGTTTTTTCAGTGAATTTCAAATGTTTTTAAATGCTAATTTCTTAATTATAATGTTCATTAAACCTATGGTTTTTTCAGTGATTTTAAATTATCATTCCATTCTCAACCTAGTGACAACAGCCGATATCGCCAGTTTTCCAACAATAGCTTCCGCAAAAAAATTTGCCACAAATGAGAGCGACAACTAACACTAATAATATGCACAGTTGGCGTTCCCATGCAAAAATAACACGAAAACACCACTTCCCGATATTTTCAACGAGCAGCCAAATCTGGGGTGCGATCCAAAAACCGGCGATAAGCTGCGTTAGCAGTAAGAATTTAACATCTGCCTTTTACTGGTGTAAAGCAGGACGACTACCTACAGTGTGAAAGGGAGCCCAGCCCATAACCACATCTAAAGACCAACACATGTCATAGAGCTACTGACCATGCAGCTCCGACACCCAAGAAGGCCACAACAGCCACTGCCATCACCCTCAGGACCTCCCCCCGGGACCACACCCCTCCCTACTACCACTGAGGCAGCGCAGAACAGGACAGCAGACCCTCCAAAAACGGCATGGTCCCTCAGCCACACAATAGCTGAATGTTGGGAGATGTGGCAACCAAGTATGTGTGAAGGACGCAAGTCACCCATCAATAAAAATGCACACAATACCAAGTGTAGCGGGGATGTGGTGGACAGACCTCACTATGCAGAGCACAAACCTCTCCATGTGGACATATACTGCTGGTGCTTGTAGTGTTGTGGACAATAGACACAACCATGTTACCTCAGGCAGTGGGGAAGATCTCAGTCATGTAGCTGTGTTGTCCCCCCCTGGAAGCGGAAGCCGAGTGGGCTGGTCCAACGTACCCCACTCCAGCGTAGGAGAATGAATAAATAGGCTGGGGTTCTGTGCATGGTTCACTTGTGGGAAGGCCAAAGCGTCTGCCAGGGCGGCAGCCCTCACCCTGCCACAAGGCCTTCGCCGTGACCGCCGGCCTCCTCGACACAGGCCCCCTGCAAACCCAGCAGCAGAGCACCACAGACTTATGTCTGTACAGACTACTGCCTTCGATCTACACTGCGGACAGCAGGGCTCACAATTCAGATCGAGTCCTGATTGCAGATGACGCAGTCCAGTAGGCAAGAGACATTGCTCCCAGTGCGGCCCGCCCGGAACACGCATCATCGCAGGCTGCGCACACGCTGAGCGCTTCAGGTGCCACTAACTCAGTGCACCACAAGTCAACACCACGTGGACTTATTAAGACAGAATTCATTAGGCAAAAGACATTGCTACCAGTGCGGCCCGCCCGGACCACGCATCATCGCATGCTCCACACACGCTGGTTGCTTCAGGTGACACTATCTGTACAGCTCAACTCAATGCCACGTGGCTGTGGGCCCTTGCTGACCGCTGCCTCCGGCCTACACTGCAGTCATCAGGGCTCACATTTAAAATTGACTCGATTCATTAATTGCAGAGTCCAGTAGGCAACTAAGTATTACGTCCCTAAAACCTACATAATATCCTTTTAGTATCCTTGCTTCAAGAACTTGTTTTATATCAATTATAGCTTTAGTACAATGACCAAATTCATCTTGCAAGTCCAAAGGAACACTGAATGGCAGTCTACACTGCGGACAGCAGAGCTCACAATTAGAATTCAGTTTTGATTTATTAATTGCAGACAGAATTGTACTCATGTCCTCGAATTTTGTCAAGAGGAAGTGACAAAAAGCATTCCTCTATGTCTGTGCTGACTACTGCCTTCGATCTACACTGCGGTCAGCAGGGCTCACAATTCAGATCGAGTCGCGATTGCAGATGACGCAGTCCAGTAGGCAAGAGACATTGCATCATCGCTGGCTGCGCACATGCTGAGTGCCACACCTACCACTAACTCTATGCAGCTCAAGTGAATGCCACGTGGCTGTGGACTCTTCCTGACCACTGCCTCCGGCCTACACTGCAGTCATCAGGGTTCACCATTCAGATCGAGTCGCGATTGCAGATGCAGTCCAGTAGGCAAGAGACATTGCATCATCGCTGGCTGCGCACACGCTAAGCACCACACCTACCACTAACTGTATGCAGCTCAAGTCAATGCCACGTGGCTGTAGGCCCTTCCTGAACACTGCCTCCGGCCTACACTGTGCTCAGCAGGGCTCACAATTCAAATTCAGTCTTCATTCATTAATTTCAGAGTCCAGTAGCCAACTAACTATAACGTCCCTGAAACCTACATATTTCGACAGTGTATTCCATAAATGTTTCATCTTTTGTTCCAAACACCTACACTGCGGTTAGCAGAGCTCACAATTTAAATTGAGACATGATTTATTTATTGCAGACAGAACTGTACTCTATATCCTTGAATTTTGTAAACAGGAAATGACTAAAAGCATTCTTCGATGTCTGTGCTGACTACTGCCTTCGATCTACACTGCGGATAGCAGGGCTCACAATTCACATTGAGTCGCGATTGCAGATGACTCAGTCCAGTAGGCAACAGACATTGCTCCCAGTGCGGCTCGCCCGCACCATGCATCATCGCTGGCTGCGCACACCCTGGATGTTTCTGATGCCCCTATGTCAGTGCAGCACAACTCATGGACCCTTTATGATACAATGTTTTGTGTATAATTTCACATCTGCTGCCCCAACCTCAGTGTACCACAAGTCATGGACCCTTTACGATACAATCTTGTGTGTATTATTTCACATCTGTTGCCCCTACCTTAGTGCAGCACAAATCATTGACCCTTTATGATTGAATCTATGTGTCTGATCCAATGATTACTGTTGTACTTGTTGCCAGCACTAACCATTCCCGGAGGGCTGGCTTACACTCACCCCACACGCATCCAGCACAGACGTCACTGGACATGTGAGCCTGGTAATAAAAATGAGTCGAGCACACGTGCCCGTACCCAGTTCCACTATCTATCTGTGTCTGTGTGTTCATTAAGTATGCAAGATGCCGCCCCTGGGCCCTACCACATTATATTGTGCTGTGGACAGCGTATGCAACCATGTTACCTCTGGCAGTGGGGAAAACTTCGGTTATGTAACTTTCTCTCGGTCATTGTACAAGTACGTACATAGAGACTGGATCATTAGAGTACTGCAAGGAGAGTGTATAGTGAATTTATAAGTGCTTGGGGATTGGCGGAGTAATTCTATAAGTACATATGTTGGCGCAGCCTAACCCCGAACACAAGCTTGGCTCTAATTGGCTGCCCTCCATGTGCCAAAAACTGAAACTTAAACTTTCCATGGCCCTGTATTGTTACAGCTGCAACACTCCACTGAATGTGCAATAAACATTCATATCCACACAGATGTGTCATGTCCACCATCTTTCATGTGTGGAACTATGGATGAATGTAGGGTCAGTGATTCCCCGTACCTTCCATGTTGGCCATGTTGTGGGACTTGGCTCACAGAGTGACACATTGGCGCTTGCGACCCAAGTGACGTCAGCACTACAACATGGACGCCCGCATAAGTTGATTCCTCATACAGCCCAGGACGGAGTCATGCCCATAGCTTTGGAGTCATTCTTCACAGCCTCACGCAGGAGTGGCATACGCCAGGCCAGCCCACTCCGCTTACGCTTTCAGGGAAGGACAACAACGCTACATGGCCCAGATTTTCATTGCAGTGATTTGCTGGTCACACCCTAGTTGTCAGTACGCCACAGCCACTCCCTCAAGGCTAGTATACACCCACACCACACCCATCCAGCACACGCATCACAGGACACGTGACCCTGCCAATAAAAAAGACCGGGCACACATGCTCGACGCCATTTCAGAGTTGCTCACACCGGATACACTGCGGCCGGCACAGGCACACCGGCACTGGACGGTGACTTTCGGTCCACTGAGGTACGGGTACCATAACTGCTGAGCGGGTGTGCAGCCTGCAGTGATGGCCCGTCCCGGCGGTCTGGACCGCTCAGGTTTTGTGTGCCCTGCTGGACCGCAGTGTAGGCCTGAGCCATCAGACAGCGCAGGCCTACCGCCACGTGGCGTCGCCTCGCTGGTCACAGAGTTAGTGGCACCGCAAGGGCTGAGCGGGTGTGCAGCCTGCGATGAAAAGCCCGGTGCACTGGTATGTCCTCTGCCATGGCGAAATCAAGACCCAGCACCAAATGTGAGACCTGGTGGCCTGTGGAGCAGGGCTGCATGACATACAGGGTGCGGTGTCCGCGGGCCCAGGGCTTGGGGCTTGCAGCGGCACGTGGTAGGCCCTCTTTTCTACACGCAGGTTGCGAAAGGTGAGCAGAGAGGCTTGTTAGCGCAGCGGCGGGCAGTCACCTCCGGGCAGTGGGAGTGGATGGGGTGCAGCAGCCTGGGTGCGCAGCGGCGGACAGTCACCTCCGGGCAGTGGGAGTGGATGGGGTGCAGCAGCCTGGGTGCGCAGCAGCGGGCAGACACCTCTGGGCAGTGGAAGTGGATGGGGTGCAGCAGCCTGGGTGCGCAGTGGCAAGAATACACCTCTGGGCAGTGGAAGTGGATGGGGTGCAGCAGCCTGGACAGAGAATTAGGCGTGTGCAGTTGTATGTACTCTGCCATTACTGATTCCATACTACGTTTCAGATGAGTAAGCTTGAGGGCTCCACTATGTCCCGGCACGTGGTTGGAGACACACCGGTGACGGAAAGGTGAGCTGTGAGGGTTTTGTCCACAGTGTCGGCACTCACTGTCCCTCTCCATCTCTTCCTTTCTCTCCCTCACACTCTTTCTCTCTCCCTTCCTCTCTCTCTCACTCTATCTCTTCCTCTCTCTCACACTGTTTTTTTCTTTCTCTCTCTCTACCTCTCTCTCTCTTTCTCTCTCTCTCACTTTTCCTCTGTTTCTCTCTTCCTCTTTCTCACACTGTTTCTCTCTTTCTCTCTCTCTTCCTCTCTCTCACTGTTTCTCTCTCTCTTCCTCTCTCTCTCACTCTTTATCTCTTTCTCTATGTCTACCTCTCACTCTTTCTTTCTTTCTCTCTCTCTTCCTCTCTCTCTCTCCTTTGATGGACGCATGACGCACCATCTTATCTTACTTTTTGTCTAGCAGGCTGTGATTCACAGATTGACGACCCCCCCCACCACGGACCTCCCGCCACGAGGCGATGACTTCAGTTCCACTGAGTTAGTGCCACCAGAGCTGAGCGCGTGTGCAGCCTGCGATGATGCGTGGCCATCCTGCAATCAACACCCGCTCTGAATTGTGAGCTCGGCTTGACCGCGTGTATGCAACGCCTGAGGAGGTCACTTCAGCACGTGTTGGACCCTCTTAGACACACGCCGGTAGCGGAAGGTGAGCAGAGAGCCTTGTTTCCGCAGCAGTGAGCAGTCACCTCTGGGCAGTGGGAGTGGATAGTGTGCAGCACCCTGGGTGCACACGAGCGGGCAGACACCTCCGAGCAGTGGAAGTGGATGGGGTGCAGCAGCCTGGGTGCACAGGAGCGGGCAGACACCTCTAGGCAGTGGGAGTGGATGGGATGCAGCACTCTGGGTACGCAGGCACGGGCAGTCACCTCCGGGCAGTGGGACTGGATGGGGTGCACCAGCCTGGGTGCACAGCAGCGGGCAGACACCTCTGGGCAGTGGGAGTTGATGGGATACAGCAGCCTTGGTGCGCAGAGGTGGGCCGACACCTCTGGGCGGCGGAAGTCGATGGGGTGCAGCAGCCTGGGTGCGCAGGGGCGAAACAGAGAATTAGGCGTGTGCAGTTGTATGTACTCTGCCATTACTGATTCTATACTATGCTTCAGATGACTAAACTTGAAGACTCCACTATGTCCCGGCATGTGATTGGAGACACACCGGTGGCAGAAAGGTGAGCTGTAAGGATTTTTTCCACAGTGTCAACACTCCCTCTCCCTCTCCATCTCTTCCTTTCTGTCACTCACACTCTTTCTCTCTCTCTCACTCTGTATCTCTTCCTTTCTCTCTCTCACCCTCTTTCTCTCTTTCTATGTCTCTTCCTCTCTGTCTCACTCTTTCTCTCTCTCTCTACCTCTCTCTCACACTGTTTCTCTCTTTCTCTCTCACTTCCTTGTATCTCACTCTTTCTCTCTTTCTCTATCTCTTCCTCTCTCTCTCACTCTTTCTCTCTTTCTCTGTCTTCCTCTCTGTCTCACTCTTTCTTTCTCTGTCTATTCCTCTCTCTCACTCTTTCTCTCTCTCTCTCCTTTCATGGACGCATGACGCACAATCTTATCTTCCTTTTTGTCTTGCAGGCTGTGATTCACAAATTGTCGAGGGATGACACGCCATACCTGTACCTACTTTTATTTTGTTGTTTTGTTTAAATAAAATGTTTTATATGTAAATCCATAGATGATTGAGATTCTTATTTGTCCAACCTCACATGCATCTACTTTACTATAATTGTGCGACATCAGCCAATTTGTTACGTTCCAGATTTTGCTGTCACATTTGTTTGTGCGGGGGGGGTGAGGGGGGGATCGCGGACAAGGGGCTGGTGGAGCAGTGTTGGGTGTCCGAGCTGCATGATCATTGGCTCCATTGCATCTGTTGTCATTCACGTATGGCTCTGGATGGGCTCCCTTTCATATTGCAGGTTGTAGTCCGACTTTACACCAGCTCAGAGCAGGTATAAACTTTCTGCTACTAACGCACCTTATCGCCTGTTTTGTACTCTCTTCGACGATCTTGTTGGTGGTTGAGACACTTGCGAAGTGATGTGTTCACTGCTTTTTGCACGAGAACGCCTACTCTACATCTCATTAGCAATATTTGCCGGACTCATCCGTGACGATGCTTTTTGAGGCTGCTATCGCTGGTAAACTGGTGATATGGGCTGTTTGCTCCAGCTTGTGAATGGTGCGTTAAATTTATCACCATTTTGGTTGCGATAAAGTGCCGTTAACTCGGCGATATGTCCTTGAGAATATACCCCTCGGTGTTTGAAAGACTTAAGAAGTACTCGAGTGCCGCGCTGAGAGCCGCGCACCCATCGCTTTCACAAGTTTGTTATGACAGGCCGGAAGAGAGCGAGGGAGAGAGACGGAGTGAGATAGCACAAGCAGCGCAAGGCCGCACGGGCACCTGGCTCCACATACCAACATGTGTGTGTGCATCGCCATCCGTGCACAGGTAATTCCCCCACAATGCAGCCCACACACATATCAATCACAGAACATCAGCAATGAAGGCAATGTGGTACAAAACTCTCCTCATACGGGTTCTGTGTCTGGTGTGTGTGGCGGGGTGATGGCTGCATGGCTGTGTGCCCCTGACACATCAGACTGCATAGGTGATGGGGCTGCATCAGATGTCGTCCAGCACCTATGCAAAAACAATGTCTGGCTCACAGAGGCGGAGCTTACCAAAGGGATACACCCCCGCACATAACAATCAATCAATCAATCAATCAATCAATCAATCATGTCACTTATAAAGCGCACTACATACCCGCGAGGGTCTCAAGGCGCTGGGGGAAGAGGGGGGTGGTGCTGCTACTGATCGAAGAGCCAGGTCTCATTCTTAATTTCTAATTTACCTTCCTAGTTGGTATGCAGATTTCAAATGTCACAAACGCATGCAATTCTTTTCTTGTCACACAGTACATGTAATGCACCGCTTTCATCAAGAATGGAACCAGTAATGGCACAATTTCCTTTTTGCTCCACACATAAATCCATGTAAAGAACAAATCAGAATAGTTCCTTAATTTTTTAGATTGCAAAACCTCTCTTTATTGCTTATTTTTGAACTTTCCATATAAACTGTTTTGTTAAGGACACATACAGGTGAAAAGTTCAAGGTATTGTATCAACACTTTCTAGAACATTCTACGACACGTGCAGGTTAAAAGTTCATCATTTTTTTAAGCCTACCGATATTTTTTTGCAACATTTTCTCCAACATTTAACGGCACGTGGAGGTCAAAAGTTCACCATTCTTTCAAGTTTGAACTGCACCTTCCAAATACAATTAGCAGGTGTGGTTGAGCTGAGCAAATTTCATCCTATAATATGTACTCCACGTATAAACTGCTTTTTTATTAACTAATCACAAAGATGCTTTTCATCAAAACTAATATACACCCTACTTTTTAGGACACAATACATTTCATCTCCCAATCCGTTAATGTTTTGTATGTAAAAAAAAAGTAGTTCCCCATGTTTAAACATATCTCTTATTCTACGAACGGACTGCATGAGCTACAGACATTTATCCATTTCTTCTAGCCATACCTTCAAAATGCTAGTGTGGATTGCAGGACATAGCTATGTTTTCTGGTGCAAGAGGTATGCAGAACAGAGACGTATTGACTTAGACCTAGGTTTACAAAATGTGCACATTAAATGGTTTGCACAGAGAGGATTGAAGTGGCACCAATTGCTCCCTTTGGTTAAAACCTGTTTGCATCTCCAACACCCTGATCTCATGATTGTGCACTGTGGTGGTAACGACCTAGGCACATTGACTGGGTAGGTTTGGAAATGCTTATGAAGGACACCTTTGGACAATTGATGTTACTTTTGCCTCAAACTGTCTTTGTATATTCCAATATATGCCAAAGACAGAAGTGGAAATGGTCAGCCCAATTTTGTCATAAGATTGAAAAATCTAGGAAGAATGTCAACAAAGCTGTGTCTGCATACCTCAGAGACCATAGAATGGGGCCGATTTACAACAACATACGTTTTGATATCACTGATATCTACAGAAGTGATGGAGTACACTTCACAGATGAGGGAAACCGAATTTTCCTGATTAGCCTGAAGCTGTGCATTCGCACTTATATGTAGCTCCAACTAATAAACAGAAGGGCTTTTTTTAGAGCCACCTTATATTCCCAATTTCGGCTTGCAGAGTGTCAGCTGTGATTCGGCTAGCAGAGGGACACCTCCGGGCCGTCGGGCAGGCTCGCAGAGGAAGAGTTGTGGCCCGTGGGCTCAGCTCGCAGAGGGAGACCTGCGAGCCGTTGGCTCGCAAAAGCACAGCACCGTACCGGCTCACAGAGGGAGAGCTGTGGCCTGACTCGCAGAGGGAGACCAATGGGCCAACAGGCCTGCTAGCAGACACACAGCTATCAGTTAACGGGCTGGCTTGCAGAGATACAGTTGCGAGCCCTCCGCGCTGCAACCCGACGGGCTAACTCGCAGAGGGAGAGTAACGGGCCGACGGGCCTGCTAGCACAGACACAGCTACGAGCTAACGAGGTGGCTCACAGAGGTAGAGCTGCGGTCCCCACGGCTCGCAGACACAGAGCTGCGAGCCGACGTACTGGCTTCTAAAGGCATAGCCACGAGCTGATGATGTGGGGAGAGGGAGCGTAAAAGGAGTATCTCGCACAGACAGACCTGCGGGATATTTTCAGTATTGCCTCGCAGAGGTAGAATTACGGATCCAATGCCTTTTAGAGGGAGAGATGCGAGCTGACGGACTGAGTCACAAAATGGCTCGCAGTCGCAGAGCTGCTAGCCGACGGACTTGCTTCTAAAGGCATAGCCGCGAGCTGGTGATGTGGGGAGAAGGACCGTGAAAGGGGTATCTCGCACAGACAGAGCTGCGGTATATTTTTAGTGTTGCCTCGCAGAGGTAGAACTACGGACCTGATCCCTTGTAGAGGGAGAGTTGTGAGCTGACGGACTGAATCCCAAAATGGCTGCCAACACTTCCTAGTTTCAACAGTTCGCAGGCAATCAGCCACAAGCTCGTGCTCGTAACTCTTCAGCCAATCAGATTTCAGAATTCTTAAATATCGATATCTGGAAAATTTGATATTTCTCTAAAACTACTGAACAGATTTACCCGATTTAAACAAAAGCGTGCTTTCTGGACCAAGACCTTTCTCTGTGCCAAATTTGGCGTAATTCCGTTCAGCAGTTTGACCTGTAGCCTTGTCTAAAGTTTCCTATGGAAATTGCATGGAGAAAACACGTTTTGGGACCCCCCTTTTTTCTTAGCCCCCCCTTGACGAATCCCCCCCAAACGGTTAGGATAGCAGCTGACCTGAAAAGGGGAACTTTTTGGAAAATTTCGTAAAGATTCGTCAAACGACGCCAAAGTTATAAGCACGTCAAAAATGCTTTTCCTATGGAAACGTGGTCCTAACTATAACTACCTTCTGGCGACCGCCAGTAGGTAATATATATATATATATATATATATATATATATATATATACATATATTCACTGAAAAAACCACAGGTTTCAGGGACATTATAGTTAGGAATTAGCATTTAAAAAACCTTAGATATTCACTGAAAAAAACACAGGTTTCAGGGACATTATAGTTAGGCTGACATTTCACTCATACAAAAGCAGAGAAATTCAGCTGTTATAGTTAGCTGAGCTAACTATAACTCGCGCCCCCGCAATGCACTGCTGATGATGTCACGTATTACATCACTCATGACATGGGCAGTGACATCACTGATGACATCTCAAATGACATCACTGATGACATCATCCAGTGTCTGTGAGTGTTTCTAAACAGTTTAAGAATGTTATATATATATACGCCAAGGTGTATTCGAAGAATGCGTGGGTGTATGAGTATCTGTATGAATGATTTGTTGGGTGCTTGACTGACTGTGTGAGTGAGTGATTAAACGTGTCTTAGTGAATGTATGGGTGAGTGACTAATCTGTGCAAATGTGTGTATCAGTCTGTCAGTTGGTGTGTAAGTGGCTGCATGGGTTGGGGAGTCGGTACATGAGTATCTATATGGGTTATTGATTAGTTGTCTGAGTACCTGTATGGGTGCCTGAGTGTCTGTGTGGGTGGGTGAGTGGCTATGTGACTCCCTGCATGGATATATGAGTGGGTGAATCCCTGGGTGTATAGGTTCATGAGTGCGTCTGCGAGGGATGGTATGGTTGAGTGAGTGTGCTTATAACTGTGTCAGTGAGTGTATGGATGTCTCAGTGGTATATGGGTGAATAACTGCATATGTGAAAGGCAGTATATGTGAGTGTTGGAGTATATAAGTGACTGTATGTGTAAGTGAGTGAGTGTGAGAGTGGCTATATGGGTAAGTGTGTGCTTGTGTCAGTGATTGTAGAAGAGAGTAAGTACGTGTTACTACCTGTATGAATAAGTGAGGTGGTGTGTCTATAACTATATAGGTGAGTAATTGGCAGTGTGATTGACTCTTTGGATGACTGACTAGGTGTGTGAGTAACTCTATGGGTGAGTGTTGGTGTGTGAGTGTCTATATGGGTATATGAGTGTATTACACTTATGCCGAGGCACTTCTCAAATCAGTCCCAGTCTGTATATAAGGCAGTAACCATCCTCATAAGAAAGAAGAAGTCCAAAAGATGTTCTTTATTCTGTATCCTTTATTCTCTTGTCATAATCCACTCATACGCAACAGGCAGCCGACATGTGTTTCGTCCCAAAGGAGTTTCTCAAGGCTAATAATGAGAATTTTCTTTCTCTTCTATCTAAGCCAAATCGTAGCTCCAAGTCAGAGAGTTTCAAAAATTGAACATATGGGTATAGGTAATATCAGACCTGTAATACCGAGTCGGTTCGTAATTCATCAGTTATCATAGTTAGAGGTAGGGGCAGGCCTTGATACGCCTGCAAGATTGGCGGTTCTATCCCCGTCCTGGTCCCAAGGAGTGCATATATCAGTAGCTGTATTGATGAGTGACTATGTGTATGAGTAACTGTTTGGGTGAGTGAGTGGACGTGTGTGTAGACCTATGAATCAGTGATTGGGTATGTACTAACTGGTATTGGTGTGTCTATGGTTTCAAAAATGGTAGTCTGTATTTTACAGTGGGTGTATGAAAGGTTATATTAGGGTGTGAGGAGGTGCATCAGATATTAAGTGGATGATGTCATCAGTGATGTCATTTGAGATGTCATCAGTGATGTCACTGGCCATGTCATGAGTGATGTAATATGTGACATCATCAGCAGTGCATTGCGGGGGCGTGAGTTATAGTTAGCTCAACAGCTGAATTTCTCTGCTTTTGTACGAGTGAAATGTCAGCCTAACAATAACGTCCCTGAAACATGTGTTTTTTCAGAGAATTTCTAAGGCTTTTTAAATCTTAATTACTAACTATAATGTCCCTGAAACCTGTGGTTTTTGCAGTGAATTTCAAAGGTTTTTTAAATGCTACTTTCTAACTATGCCTACATAGGTAGAATATGTACAGAAAGAGGAAGAAAGGCCCAGAAAGAATCAAGAGCAGTGCAGAAAGAGGGAAGAGAGGTGCAGAAAGAGGAAGAAAGATGCAGAAAGAAGCATGAAAAATGCAGAAAGAGGCAACAAAAGTCCTGAAAGAGGAAGAAAGGTACAGAAAAAAGCAAGAGAAGTGCAGACAGAAGCAACAGAGGTGCAGAAAAAGGCCTACTTTGACTGTGCCTTTCCACAGACTCGTACAAAGCCTAATAACTAATTCTTCTCACAAGATGTCTTAAACCTCACTTTTCTCTTCAAGGTTCACTATTCATCGACTGGTCAGAATGTTAGGCATATCAAATGTAAAACAGCAATCCTAACCATATCACTGACGTAAGTCTCACCAAGTTTGTGAAGATATGCATGTGTCTGTCTCTGCTTTTACCTAGTGAAATGTTACATAAAAATAAGCATACAAATACTTGAATACCTGTGTTTCAAACAGCATACTCTGTAAATTTGTGTACAAAAAGGTGTATGCATTTCTTTCTGCTCACAATACAGGGCACGTGGGTATTCAATAGTATATTTGAGGGGCTCTATAACACCTATATAGATAGGACATGTCTGCCTGTGCAACCAAATGACAGAGCAGAACTGAGAAGGTTTTACCACTTATAGGAGAAGTTACCCGCTTTTGAAGCTACCATCTTCAGATGCATAACACATGTAAGAATACATGTACAAGTAGACATATACCTCAGTCCTGAGAGCACACAGACCTTTAAGCTTGACAGCTTGCACTTCCCATTTGAGTACAGAAAGTGGCCAGAGATGTTCAGAAAGAAGCAAGAGAGTTGCAGAAACAGGCAAAAGAGGTGCAGAAAGAGGGAACAGGGGTACAGACAGAGGCAAGAGAGGTGCAAAAAAAGGGAAGAGGGGTACAGTGTTAGATTTAAAATTCCCCATTCCCATATCGCATTCAGCATGTTATATTAGGTTAGCAATGTGAGACTAAAGTACATGTAATTATGCTCACGTTATACAACCCGCTGAGTTATCCCGGTAACATACAAGCTTCCGTTAGCCAGTGTGACTCCATTTTGTATTTCGTAATCCTTATTAGACTGCCTCTGCTGAGCCTGTGTTAGGCCTTAGAATTCATAATAGCTTGCCTCAGCAGAATACTGTATTTCGTTATATTTCTTTTCTCTGTCCAAGGCTGCAACTCGACTTGCTAATAAGACAATTATTCTGCTTTTGCATTCCATTGTATACATGTAGCTCTGCTCCCACGTTAGGAGACGCTGAGACTCGGCACAGTGGCCTTGGGCCGCTGATAGCATGTCCATCTGGCAGGTGTTAGCTCATTTCTCTGTGCCTCCTTTGTTTGTGCTCGGCTCAGACCGGTACTTTTCCACCAGAGGTGTGGCCGAAGTCTCCTGAAGGCTTTATCATCTGTTAGCGAATGTTGGGGAGTCAGTCCCCTCGACAAACATCTCATGGTGATGGTCTGACTGGACTCCTCTGCAGAGAATAGCAACAAATACGTAAGTTTCCATTCTCTACTGTCTGATCGACTCTTCATTTGGGAAGGCTTAGCAGGTGGTTGTATATAACCCGCGTGGCCCTAGAGGGCCACGTCCTTCAGTTGGCGCCCAAACAGGGACCCCGCAAAAGGGCCCCCTCACCCGTTATCGGGTTCGTAGGGGCCGGGGTGGTGTTTGGTCAGTCGGGCGGATCGGGGTCCCTCACATACAAGACCGAGCTTGGTTCTCATAGCTGCCCCGCCCTCACAATTAGATGGATCTTCGATTAGTGGCCCCTGGCTGGGGTCCTGAGAAGGTGAAACCTTGGAGCTGACCGTTTGGTCTGAAGAGTCAGCAGTGGAGAATAACTTGCTTGACCTGTGTACACCAGGTGAGTGATTTGACTCTTGGGAAAATGGCGCCATTCTTGAACGACACAAGCCGACGGGCTGTGTGTCCTGGTACAGTCTCTGACTGTCTTGTTTGAACGACACAAGCCAATGGCCTGTGTGTCCTGGTACAGTCTCTGACTGTCTTGTTTGAATGGCACAAGCCGACGGGTTGTGTGTCCTGGTACATTCTGCGGACTGTCTGGTCTTGGACTTGGTGGGTCTGCAGACCCTTGAGGGACACAGAGCGCTTGAGAGCAGTCTACCGGGCCAACTGGTAATTGGACTCTTTGTGAAAAAGTCCGGGACTGTTCACAGGTAATCTGCCAGACCAACTGGTAATTGGATTTGCTCTTGAAAAGGTCTGGGGCAGAGGCCTGTCCTCTTGTATTGGTACAGTCTCTGGACTGTCTTGGGTGCATTTCGCGAACTGCCTTGCTTGAACGACACGAGTCGACGGACTGTGTCTTGGTGCGGTTTAATACCATCTTGGTTTGTACTTGGCGGATCTGCGGACCCTTGTGAAAGACACAGAGTGTTCGTGAACAGTCTGCCAGACCAACTGGAAATTTGGCCCGCGCTCGAAAAGGTTTGGAACTGTTTGCAAACAATCTGCCAGGCCAACTGGAAATTTGGTCTATGCTTGCAAAAGGTCTGGGGCTAGAGCCTGTCTACTTGAACTTGGTACAGTCTCCGGGCTGTATATTTTGTCTTGGTGCAGTCTTGTGAACTGTTTTGTTCTGATGCAGCCTCCGAGCTGACTTGTAGTTTGATTGTTGTGTTTGAGTGCTATGAGGTTTGTGGGCCGACGTTGGTGGTGGTGCTTGTGCAATGCTCGTTTGAGTGAGTAGCAACTGTGCTTTCCGGACAGTGCTCTTGGTTCGTGAACGATATTTGTTCTTCTATTTTATTTGTATTATAATTGTGGGTGTTGTTTGTCCGTTGGGGACAGTGTATGTTTCTTATGTTAAGATGCCTTGTTTCAGTAAGTTTTGATGTTTCGGATGCCGATGCTGTTCTAAATATGCGCGACTGGAGGAGAGCCAGCCCGCCTCTCCGGAAGGTACTCCGAATTTTGACATATATGTCAAACACGATATTGGCCCTATTATGTTTAGCACATTGTGGCATAAGAATACGAGGGACAATACTGAGCTGCAATGCCCACTTACTGGTTCGTTAGATGAATAGAAAATTAATTTCCGGCAGGATAAATTGTTTGCTAGAAGGAGTAGACAGTCCATGTTTGACTCTTTGAGATTGTGGCAGAAGGAAGCGAAGCAACGGCGCATGAGAGCAGAGAAGGTGGCTAGAAGGAAAGAGACACAAACGATTACACAGAAGGCAGTAGCCTATGATAGGGAAAAAATAGAGAAAGGCTTAGAGCACGAAGATAGAAAGTTTTGACTGCAGACTAATAGAAGCTATGTTGCCAGGGAGGATGGAGACGAGTTAGTTGAGGAGCTTCTGGATTCTCGTCCCCCGCCACTCTACGCCCGCAGCGGATATACCCTGCGGTCGTCCACAGATCCCCAGCCCCGGCTTCTGGGACTGCTCCCTCTGATATTCCCGGCACTGTTGTATCAGCCCCAACCCCGCTTGCTTCCCTCGCATTTCCACCGG
Organism: Calotriton arnoldi; assembly: GCA_963921515.1. Classification (NCBI taxonomy): domain Eukaryota; kingdom Metazoa; phylum Chordata; class Amphibia; order Caudata; family Salamandridae; genus Calotriton; species Calotriton arnoldi. The sequence goes on along the minus strand of CAWUFW010004950.1, from coordinate 340,520 downwards.
TAACAGGAATAACCACCGTCGCTTCCCCTGTGTTGTCCCTTCCCTCTGCTGTCTTGTCTCCTAGTTCCACCTCGTCCACTACCCTCCCCTTTACACCCACCACTCTGACCCCCTATGTGATGGTACCCATTTCGGCATCCACGATTTCCTCTGTGGGTGCTACGCCCCAAACACCGTTACACACTGAGACGCCCACACGTGGACTTCCTGACACCAATTGGGCGGCAGTGCAGGACCGCATGAATAAAGTGTTAGTGTGCTCTGCTGTAGGCACTGAGGAGAAACAGATGGTAGCAAACCAGGCAGCTCAGTGGGCTCGGCACCTGATTTATACTGTGGAGGATGTGTGGAGTGTGATGAAAGATTATGAGCCCTTCATACAGCAACATGCCCTTAAACACATGTCAGCCACTCTGATAAAATTGTGGGAACAGTGTTTTCGGGGTACCACACCTCAGATTATCTATGACATACGAGACCGAGTATATGTTGCGGACATGGGTCGAATTAGGTTTTTAGTAATTGATCCACCTTAGTGGGTTATCGAGGCAGATTACTCCAGAAGATTCCGTCACCGGGGTCGCAACACCCCATGAGGGAAGTTCATCCTATTTACCATCCCGAAATACCAGAATTGCGTGACTCTACAAATACTGTCATAAGACAGTGAGTCGACGCTCGGTTTCAAGAACAATGGATCTATTCCCCTTGGAAAAGGAGTGAGGTCCTTTCCCTAAGGAGTCAGTTACTGGATCTGAGAAAAAACCCAACTGCGTACTATAAGGAATTGACAGAAGCGGCCTCCTCCACAGTGATGACGTTAGCTGACATAGAGTTATTCTTCGGATTGTTAGTACCGGTAGATATATGGAGACATGCGAGAGTCCATACGCAGGACCATGCACTGGAACTGGGTGGCACATGGGATGAGATCAAAGCATGGGATAAGGAGCGCAAGCCTGGGGAGAAACCGAAGGCAGAGCTACTGGCTCTGCCTGGACGAATTATTGCCTACATGCACTCCCTTATCCCACTGAAGAAAGTGGATTGGGATAAGTTGACTGCGTGTTGTCAGAAGAAGGATGAGAGTGTGTCGGATATCTTTACCAGGTTTGAAGGGGTGTTCCTAGATTTTAGTGGTCAGGATTTGTCACAGGAGGGTGGCGTTTGTTTGTTTGTGAACAGGTTTGTTACTAATTTACTCCCTGAGATTGCTGCTCGACTGCAGGCCTTGGAGAGTACTTGAACAACATCCTCCCCATCAGTCATATTAAGTATGGCTCAGTATTACGAGCATAGAGAGAATGAGGACAAGGAAAGAGTGGAGAAGAAGACAAAGGATTTGAAAACGAGAGTGTTGATGCAGCAGGTTGCAAGGGGAGGTGGTAGAGGACGTGGTTCGGGGTCAGGTCTGTGGGGCCCCAGGTCCTATAGGGGTGGTGCATCAGGTACGCCCGTGGGACTCAACCAAAGTGTATACTGTAGAAAGGAGGGACATTGGCAGAATGAGTGCCCAGAATTGTTGCAGAGAGGTGGGGCTCCTAGAAGTAGAGGGTTTGGGGGAAGGGGACGTGGAGGGAGAGGCCAAGATGAGACGGAGTCAGAGAACATGACTAACAATAGGCAGAGCGGGAATTATTTTGATGACCCCCGAAGCCAACAATACTATCATAACGACTATGACATGGATGAAGTGACAGGGTTGTCTCACAGCTAGGACAGCCAAGGGCAGGGCAAGGGACCAGTCTCGTTGCCTGTAGATCAGCGAGGACCATACGTTACTGCGGATTTACAAGGCTCCACCGAGAAATTCCTAGTCGATACAGGGGCTATGAATAGCTCTGTTTCCCGTTCACTGGTCCCCGGGGCAGCTCTGTCTGGCCAAAATAATATTTCATTAGGTTTCTCAGGCGTGCCGGTCATTAGCCCCATTTCTAATCCTATTTCTCTGACTATTGGTCCTTTTACAGTCGATTCACCATTCCTACTGACATCAAATTGTGGAGAGAACTTACTGGGACTGGACTTGTTAAAGAGGCTGCATGTGACAATATATTGCTCCCCGGATGGTGTTCACATGACTGTCAGCCCGCGAATTGCCCATGCCATGCAATGCTTTGCAAAGGATGACCCCCTCCCTCCCGAGTTCCACGACGTGCCACGCTCGTTGTGGGCTACTGGTGATACAGATGTCAGGCTGCTTCAGTTACAGGTGAAAGACAAAGACAGGTTGCCCAGAACACCCCAGTACAAGATATCCCAGGCAGGAGAAAAGGCTTTATTGCAAATAATTCAGGATTTGATTAAGTCTGGTGTGGTTGAGGAGACAACAGCAAATGTGTGCAATAGCCCCATCCTTCCTATTCTTAAAAAGGCCCCTTTGGAATATCCCAACGCTACTCCTGATGTTTACCTTTCGTGATAGATTTGTGAGAGGTAAACAAAATTGTGGTTCCCCAATATCCTGTGGTGCCTGACATCACAACGATTTTGACTATGATTCCCCCGACCGCTAAATATTTCTCAGTCATTGACTTAAAAAATTCTTTCTTTAGCATTCCCATCCATCCCGAAAGCCGTTATCTTTTCGGATTTGCAATAGCCGGCTAGAGTTTTTGATTCTGTCGTGCTCCACAAGGCTATGCGGAAAGCCCTAGTATTTACAGCCAGGCTTTAAAAGCACAATTGGATGCACTGGAACTTCCATCTGATAATGTGTTGCTACAATATGTTGACGATCTTCTGGTGGCCTCAGGCACTGAACAGGGCTCTAAAGAGGCCACAGTTAAATTACTGCTCCATTTGGCACACCATGGACACAAAGTGTCCCTATCGAAATTTCAGTATTGTCGACAGGAGGTCACCTACTTAGGTCACCTACTGTCGAAGGAGGGTCACAGACTAACACCAGAACGCATAGCCGCTATAACTAACATGTCCGTCCCTAAGACTCAACGCGAGGTACGCGCGTTCCTGTGGATAACTTCGTATTGCCGGCAATGGATCCCTAACTTCTCCCTACTAACGAAGCCCTTTCTTTACCTCACCACCAAAGAAGTGCATGAGCCCTTGCCTTGGACACCCGCATGCCAGCAAGCTTTTGAACAATTAAAGACTGCGCTTTGCTCTGCTCCTGTACTTGGTACTCCTGACTACCAAAAGCCTTTTGTGCTCTATGTACACAAGGCCAACGGTTGCGCGCTTTCTGTACTAACACAGGGTTTCGGTGGTAAGCAGAGACCCTGTGCCTACTTTTCAGCCATTTTGGATAATGTCGCCAGAGCTCTCCCGAGCTGTCTGAGAGCTGCTGCGGAGGCAGCGGTATCGATCAGACAATCAGCAGGGCTAGTCCTTGATACTGACCTCACAGTGATGGTACCTCACCCTGTGGACACGCTATTGAACAAGACAAAGACATAGCACCTCACTAGTGCACGTCTTACTGGATATGAGCTGACTCTATTTGCTCCGCACATTACCATAAAAAGATGCGCTACCTTGCATATAGCCACGTTACTACCACTCCCTTCGGAAGAAAAGGACAATGATGTCCATGATTGTCTATTCCGGACCGAAGAAGAAACGAAGGGACGGGTAGACCTGACTGATGTTCCCTTATCTGACCCCCAAGGGGAACTATATGTCGATGGCTCTTGTTTTAAACTGCCGGATGGTACTATTACTGCAGCCTATGCAATCACCACACTACATACTGTAGTTGAGACATCCCGTGTCCCATATCAGTCGGCCCAAGCTGCAGAATTGGTTGCCTTCCTGAGGGCCTGTGAATTGAGTGAAGGACTGGCTGTTAATGTCTACACTGACAGCCAGTATGCCTTCAGTGTAGCACATAATTTTGGGCGCCTCTGGGCAGAGAGGGGGTTCCTGACATCTCATGGACAGAAAATACAGCACGGCCCCCTAATACGCAGATTGTTATCAGCACTGACACTCCCTGACAAACTGGCTATAATAAAGTGCAGCGCACACAAAGCTGTTGTAGACGATGTGGGGAGGGGGAATGCGTTCGCTGACTAGACAGCTAAGGAGACAGCTACGTCAAAGATGAGTAAAAAGTTTGTGGCGGGTCCTGCTAGATGGGTCCCAGACAACGGGATATTTGAGAACACTGTGAAAAGTATAAGAGAAATACAAAGAGAGTCGACTGCAGGCGAATTGACAATGTGGGAGGAGAGAATAGGACGCTTAGACGAGGACGGGTGTTGGACTGATTTGTCAGGCAAACAAAGGTGGTTGTTGCTAAACGCATATGTTTTTCCTGTAGTCACCATGGCACATAGCCTGGCGCACATCAGTGCTAAAGGTATTTGTAAGCTGTTAGACCCAGTATGGCAGAATGAGAACATCCCTGAAGTTGCAGCACACTTGGTGAGACACTGTATCATTTGTCTCAAGCATAATCCTGGAAAAGTCACCCCTACACCTGCTGGTAATTTTGCACCACCTTCCTTCCCTTTCGAGGTTCTCCAGATGGATTTCATCGAAATGGAATGAGTGAATAACTTGAAGTATTTACTAGTGGTAGTTTGTACATTCAGTAAGTGGGTTGAAGCCTACCCAACTAAAGAGAACACGGCTATAGCAACAGCAAAGGCACTTTTAAAGGAGTACTTCCCACGCTACGGATTGCCACGTGTGATCTGGAGTGACAATGGGAGCCACTTCGATGCCAAAGTCATTGATTTGCAATGGCTTGCAAATTACGCAGAAATTTCATGCAGCAAATCATCCTCAATCAGCCTGCATTGTTGAGAAGTATAATGGCATTCTCAAACTGAAACTAGCGAAAATACATGAAAGCACAGGATTGCAATGACCAAATGCGTGGCCCCTAGCATTAATGTCTGCAAGGGTGACTGCACATTTTAGGACCGGCTTGTCACCCAACGAGGTGGTTTTCGGGCGCCCTGCTAATGTATGGGGCGTCCCAAGACCTAAGCGCTTTTCTGAAATTGAATATCCTCTTTTGATTGACTATTTGTATGCCTTGTCTAAAGATCTGCGTACTGTTCACCAACAGACATCTGCCGCCCTACAACCATTGCCAGAGGGTCCCGGACATCAGATTCAGCCTGGAGATTTCGTACTCATTCGCCAGTTTCAGCACAAATCCTGCTTGGAGCCGAGGTGGAGAGGCCCCACCCAGGTGCTCCTGACCACTCAGACAGCTGTAAAAGTGGATGGCCGGAAGCACTGGGTGCACGCCTCACATGTAAAGAGGGTGCCTCTTCCACTCCCATACGATTCCTGGGTGAAGGACGGGATCGCTGACCAGGAAGGGGAGCTGGTACCCCGCTTCGTTCCCTTTTCCGATGCCCGGCTGAGAGGGGCGTGGACCGATAAGGAGAGTGACGAGGCCTTATTCGAGGTGATTCCCCCTGAGATAAGGGTCACCCCGGATACCCCAGCTCCTGGAGCACAAACACCTGAGCCTCGATCCCCAACTGAATGTGAGCTCTTACCTTTGTTTGTTGATGAGAAAGTGCCTGGGCACACAAGGTACAATTTGTGGCCCCAACAGAAGGACAGTGCGCCAGCAGGGCTACGCAGGAGCTAGGGAAGGACTTGAGCTTAGGGTGCAGGTGCTGTGCCTCTGGTGCCTGTTCTAGATTAGAGTGAAGAACGCTGGTGCACTGCCCTGGACACTGGACAGGATCGTTGAGGGTATTTGCCCTGGAGGGAGGTTGCCCTATCCTGAGAGAAGGATTGTTCCTAGTAAGGGCCGCAATTGTTTTCAGTCGGGTTGCCCTTGTGCAGCTCTACTGTGGGAAAGACAACGTTTGATGAATGATAGGAGCAGTTGTTGTGTATACATACCATATTGCTCCCAACTGTCTATTCTGCCATAGAGAAATTACACAAACTTGCCTCAGAAATACATGAGGACAATGATTTGTGGTCTCTCACAGGATGGCTATGGGGTCTGTTAGCGTCCTGGGGTTGTAAGATTCTGCTTGTCTTGATAGGTATTGCAGGTATCATCTTTACTTGTTGCCTGTGCATGCACTGCCTCCCAGTATGCTGCACCTACTGTGTTACTAAGCTTACACCAACCCTCGACTTTCTGGTCACGATAATAAAGTCTCCAACATGATGTTGCAAGAAATTCAGTCAATTATGCTCATTGATGAAGGTCTCTTTGATTACTAAAATGCTTGCCTTGTTCCTATCTTGCTTTGATCAATAGATGATTATGTACTGCCTCCTCCCACTAGAATTGTAAACACCCTACCGGATAGCAATAAAGGCTTTAGCCACACATGCTAAAAGGAGGGTCTGTTAGATTTAAAATTCCCCATTTCCATATCGCATTCAGCATGTTATATTCGGTTAGCAATGTGTGACTAAAGTACATATAATTATGCTCACGTTATGCAAACCGCTGATTTATCCCGGTAACATGCAAGCTTCCGTTAGCCAGTGCGACTCCATTTTGTATTTCGTAATCCTTATTAGACTGCCTCTGCTGAGCCCGTGTTAGGCCTTAGAATTCATAATAGCTTGCCTCAGCAGAATACTGTATTTTGTTATATTTCTTTTCTCTGTCCAAGGCTGCAACTCGACTTGCTAACAAGACAATTATTTTGCTTTTGCATTCCATTGTATACATGTAGCTCTGCTCCCACGTTAGGAGACGCTGAGACTCGGCACAGTGACCTTGGGGCGCTGATAGCACGTCCTTCTGGCAGGTGTTAGCGCATTTCTCTGTGTCTCCTTTGTTTGTGCCTGGCTCAGACCGGTACTTTTCCACCAGAGGCGTGGCCGAAGTCTCCTGAAGGGTTTATCATCTATTAGCGAATGTTGGGGAGTCAGTCCCCTCGACAAACATCTCATGGTGATGGTCTGACTGGACTCCTCTGCAGAGAATAGCAATAAATACGTAAGTTTCCATTCTCTACTGTCTGATCCACTCTTCATTTGGGAAGGCATGGCAGGTGGTTGTATATAACCCGTGTGGCCCTAGAGGGCCACGTCCTTCAACAGAAAGAGACAACAAGCATTGGCATAGCCAATAGGTCTCGCCTTTGGGGCCTTATAAGTGTTTAGCCAGAGCTATTGACTTTGCCAATGTCTTCAATCTGTGCTGTAGAGAAGTGTGGCTGCTGTGCAGCATGCTGAAAAGTCATAATAAAAAAGTGTCAGAAGCATTTCTGTTACTTTATATATGACCAAGAAGGCATTATGTAAAACTGAACGACCATATTAAAAAAGTATTTACAATAAAACATTTCCTCAGTTTTCTTTTGTTCTTGCAATGCTGGCAACTTGTTTCTGCCTATTGCAATGGTTGTTTGTTAAAGCTTTTTTTTTGAGGGGGCATAAACAATCGGAGGGTGAAGGTTGGGAACTAGTACCTGTATTATAACACTAGCAGCGGCCAGACGCTAGGGGAGAATCAACAGATGCCAGATTCCGAGAGCAGGCTGAGGTGGTGCTAAGTGATGCTGAGGTGGCAGTGGTGGTGGTGGTGGTGGTGGTGACTGTTGCGGAGACGATGCTGAGGTGATGCTGAATGATACTCAGGTCTTGCTGAGTGATACTGCTGTGGTGCTGAGTGATGCTGTGGTGGTGCTGAGTGATATTGTCTTGGCGCTGAGTGATGCTGTGGTGGTGCTGAGTGATATTGTCTTGGCGCTGAGTGATGCTGTGGTGGCCCTGAGTGATGCTGTGGTGGCCCTGAGTGATGCTGTGGTGGCCCTGAGTGATGCTGTGGTGGTGCTGAGCGATGCTGTGGTGGTGCTGAGTGATGCTGTGGCAGTGCTGAGCGATGCTGTGGCGGCGCTCAGTGATGCTGTGGCGGCGCTGAGTGATGCTGTGGCGGCGCTGAGTGATGCTGTGGTGACGCTGAATGATCCTGTGATGGCGCTGAGTGATGCTGTGGTGGCGCTGAGTGATGCTGTGGTGGCGCTGAGTGATGCTGTGGTGGTGCTGAGTGATGCTGTGGTGGTGCTGAGTGATATTGTTGTGGCACTGAGTGATGCTGTGGTGATGCTGTGGTAGTTCTGAGTGATGCTGTGGTGGTGCTGAGTGATGCTGTGGTGGCGCTGAGTGATGCTGTGGTGGCACTGAGTGATGCTGTGGTGATGCTGTGGTAGTTCTGAGTGATGATGTGGTGGTGCTGAGTGATGCTGTGGTGGCGCTGAGTGATGCTGTGGTGGCGCTGAGTGATGCTGTGGTGGCACTGAGTGATGTTGTGGTGGCGCTGAGTGATGCTGTGGAGGCGCTGAGTGATGCTGTGGTGGCGCTGAGTGATGCTGTGGTGGCACTGAGTGATGCTGTGGTGATGCTGTGGTAGTTCTGAGTGATGTTGTGGTGGTGCTGAGTGATGCTGTGGTGGTGCTGAGTGATGCTGTGTTGGCGCTGAGTGATGCTGTGTTGGCGCTGAGTGATGCTGTGGTGGCGCTGAGTGATGCTGTGGCGGCGCTGAGCGATGCTGTGGCGGCGCTGAGCGATGCTGTGGCGGCGCTGAGGCGGCGCTGAGCGATGCTGTGGTGGCGCTGAGCGATGCTGTGGCGGCACTGAGCGATGCTGTGGTGGCGCTGAGTGATGTTGTGGCGGCGCTGAGTGATGCTGTGGCGGCGGTGAGTGATGCTGTGGCGGCACTGAGTGATGCTGTGGCGGCGCTGAGTGATGCTGTGGTGGCACTGAGTGATCCTGTGGTGGCACTGAGTGATGCTGTGGTGGTGCTGAGTGATGCTGTGGTGGTGCTGAGTGATGCTGTGGTGGTGCTGAGTGATGCTGTGGTGGTGCTGAGTGATATTGTGGCACTGAGTGATGCTGTGGTAGTTCTGAGTGATGCTGTGGTGGTGCTGAGTGATGCTGTGGTGGCGCTGAGTGATGCTGTGGTGGCACTGAGTGATGCTGTGGTGGCGCTGAGTGATGCTGTGGTGATGCTGTGGTAGTTCTGAGTGATGCTGTGGTGGTGCTGAGTGATGCTGTGGTGGTGCTGAGTGATGCTGTGGTGGCACTGAGTGATGCTGTGGTGGCGCTGAGTGATGCTGTGGTGGCGCTGAGTGATGCTGTAGTGGCGCTGAGTGATGCTGTGGTGATGCTGTGGTAGTTCTGAGTGATGCTGTGGTGGTGCTGAGTGATGCTGTGGTTGCACTGAGTGATGCTGTGGTGGCGCTGAGTGATGCTGTGGTGCCGCTGAGTGATGCTGTGGTGGCGCTGAGAGATGCTGTGGTGGCGCTGAGTGATGCTGTTGTGGCGCTGAGTGATGCTGTTGTGGCCTTGAGTGATGCTGTGGTGGCCCTGAGCGATGCTGTGGCAGTGGTAAGCGATGCTGTGGTGGTGCTGAGCGATGCAGTGGCGGCGCTGAGCGATGCTGTGGCGGCCCTGAGTGATGCTGTGGTGGCGCTGAGTGATGCTGTGGTGGCCTTGAGTGATGCTGTGGTGGCGCTGAGTGATGCTGTGGTGGCGCTGAGTGATGCTGTGGTTGCGCCGAGTGATGCTGTGGTGGCGCTGAGTGATGCTGTGGTAGTTCTGAGTGATGCTGTGGTGGTGCTGAGTGATGCTGTGGTGGCGCTGAGTGATGCTGTGGTGGCGCTGAGTGATGCTGTGGTGACGCTGAGTGGTGCTGTGGTGGCGCTGAGTGATGCTGTGGTGGCGCTGAGTGATGTTGTGGTGGTGCTGAGTGATGCTGTGGTGATGCTGTGGTAGTTCTGAGTGATGCTGTGGTAGTGCTGAGTGATGCTGTGGTGGCGCTGAGTGATGCTCTGGTGGCGCTGAGTGATGCTGTGGTGGCGCTGAGTGATGCTGTGGTGGCACTGAGTGATGCTGTGGTGGCGCTGAGTGATGCGCTGAGTGATGCTGTGGTGGCACTGAGTGATGCTGTGGTGGCGCTGAGTGATGCTGTTGTGGCGCTGAGTGATGCTGTGGTGGCCTTGAGTGATGCTGTGGTGGCCCTGAGCGATGCTGTGGCGGTGGTGAGCGATGCTGTGGTGGTGCTGAGCGATGCAGTGGCGGTGCTGAGCGATGCAGTGGCAGCGCTGAGCGATGCTGTGGCGGCCCTGAGTGATGCTGTGGCGGCGCTGAGTGATGGTGTGGTGGCCTTGAGTGATGCTGTTGTGGCGCTGAGTGATGCTGTGGTGGCGCCGAGTGATGCTGTGGTGGCACTGAGTGATGCTGTGGTGGCGCTGAGTGATGCTGTGGTGGTGCTGAGTGATGCTGTGGTGGCCTTGAGTGATGCTGTGCTGGCCCTGAGCGATGCTGTGGCGGTGGTGAGCGATGCTGTGGCGGTGCTGAGCGATGCAGTGGTGGTGCTGAGCGATGCTGTGGTGGCCCTGAGTGATGCTGTGGCGGCGCTGAGTGATGCTGTGGTGGCCTTGACTGATGCTGTGGTGGCACTGAGTGATGCTGTGGTGGCGCCAAGTGATGCTGTGGTAGCGCCGAGTGATGCTGTGGTGGCGCGGAGTGATGCTGTGGTGATGCTGTGTTAGTTCTGAATGATGCTGTGGTGGTGCTGAGTGATGCTGTGGTGGCGCTGAGTGATGCTGTGGTGGCGCTGAGTGATGCTGTGGTGGCGCTGAGTGATGCTGTTGTGACGCTGAGTGATGCTGTTGTGGCACTGAGTGATGCTGTGGTGATGCTGTGGTAGTTCTGAGTGATGCTGTGGTGGCGCTGAGTGATGCTGTGGTGGCGCTGAGTGATGCTGTGGTGGCACTGAGTGATGCTGTGGTGGCCTTGAGCGATGCTGTGGTGGCCCTGAGCGATGATGTGGCGGTGGGGAGCGATGCTGTGGCGGTGCTGAGCAATGCAGTGGCGGTGCTGAGCGATGCAGTGGTGGCGCTGAGCGATGCTGTGGCAGCCCTGAGTGATGCTGTGGTGTCGCTGAGTGATGCTGTGGTGGCCTTGAGTGATGCTGTGGTGGCGCTGAGTGAGGCTGTGGTGGCGCCGAGTGATTCTGTGGTGGCGCCGAGTGATGCTGTGGTGGTGCCGAGTGATGCTGTGGTGGAGCCGAGTGATGCTGTGGTGGCGCTGAGTGATGCTGTGGTGGTGCTGAGTGATGCTGTGGTGGCGCTGAGTGATGCTGTGGTGGTGCTGAGTGATGCTGTAGTGGCGCTGAGTGATGCTGTGGTGATGCTGTGGTAGTTCTGAGTGATGCTGTGGTGGTGCTGAGTGATGCTGTGGTTGCACTGAGTGATGCTGTGGTGACGCTGAGTGATGCTGTGGTGACGCTGAGTGATGCTGTGGTGGCGCTGAGAGATGCTGTGGTGGCGCTGAGTGATGCTGTGGTGGCGCTGAGTGATGCTGTTGTGGCCTTGAGTGATGCTGTGGTGGCCCTGAGCGATGCTGTGGCAGTGGTGAGCGATGCTGTGGCAGTGCTGAGCGATGCAGTGGCGGCGCTGAGCGATGCTGTGGCAGCCCTGAGTGATGCTGTGGTGGTGCTGAGTGATGCTGTGGTGGCCTTGAGTGATGCTGTGGTGGCGCTGAGTGATGCTGTGGTGGCGCTGAGTGATGCTGTGGTTGCGCCGAGTGATGCTGTGGTGGCGCTGAGTGATGCTGTGGTAGTTCTGAGTGATGCTGTGGTGGTGCTGAGTGATGCTGTGGTGGCGCTGAGTGATGCTGTGGTGGCACTGAGTGATGCTGTGGTGTCGCTGAGTGATGCTGTGGTGGCGCTGAGTGATGCTGTGGTGGCGCTGAGTGATGTTGTGGTGGTGCTGAGTGATGCTGTGGTGATGCTGTGGTAGTTCTGAGTGATGCTGTGGTAGTGCTGAGTGATGCTGTGGTGGCACTGAGTGATGCTCTGGTGGCGCTGAGTGATGCTGTGGTGGCGCTGAGTGATGCTGTGGTGGCACTGAGTGATGCTGTGGTCGCGCTGAGTGATGCGCTGAGTGATGCTGTGGTGGCACTGAGTGATGCTGTGGTGGCGCTGAGTGATGCTGTTGTGGCGCTGAGTGATGCTGTGGTGGCCTTGAGTGATGCTGTGGTGGCCCTGAGCGATGATGTGGCGGTGGTGAGCGATGCTGTGGTGGTGCTGAGCGATGCAGTGGCGGTGCTGAGCGATGCAGTGGCGGCGCTGAGCGATGCTGTGGCGGCCCTGAGTGATGCTGTGGCGGCGCTGAGTGATGGTGTGGTGGCCTTGAGTGATGCTGTTGTGGCGCTGAGTGATGCTGTGGTGGCGCCGAGTGATGCTGTGGTGGCACTGAGTGATGCTGTGGTGGCGCTGAGTGATGCTGTGGTGGTGCTGAGTGATGCTGTTGTGGCCTTGAGTGATGCTGTGGCAGTGGTGAGCGATGCTGTCGCGGTGCTGAGCGATGCAGTGGCGGTGCTGAGCGATGCAGTGGCGGCACTGAGCGATGCTGTGGCGGCCCTGAGTGATGCTGTGGTGGCGCTGAGTGATGCTGTGCTGGCCTTGAGTGATGCTGTGGTGGCGCTGAGTGATGCTGTGGTGGCGCTGAGTGATGCTGTGGTTGCGCCGAGTGATGCTGTGGTGGCGCTGAGTGATGCTGTGGTGGCACTGAGTGATGCTGTGGTGGTGCTGAGTGATGCTGTGGTGGTGCTGAGTGATATTGTGGCACTGAGTGATGCTGTGGTAGTTCTGAGTGATGCTGTGGTGGTGCTGAGTGATGCTGTGGTGGCACTGAGTGATGCTGTGGTGGCACTGAGTGATGCTGTGGTGGCGCTGAGTGATGTTGTGGTGATGCTGTGGTAGTTCTAAGTGATGCTGTGGTGGTGCTGAGTGATGCTGTGGTTGTGCTGAGTGATGCTGTGGTGGTGCTGAGTGATGCTGTGGTGGCGCTGAGTGATGCTGTGGTGGCGCTGAGTGATGCTGTGGTGGCGCTGAGTGATGCTGTAGTGGTGCTGAGTGATGCTGTGGTGATGCTGTGGTAGTTCTGAGTGATGCTGTGGTGGTGCTGAGTGATGCTGTGGTTGCACTGAGTGATGCTGTGGTGGCGCTGAGTGATGCTGTGGTGACGCTGAGTGATGCTGTGGTGGCGCTGAGAGATGCTGTGGTGGCGCTGAGTGATGCTGTGGTGGCGCTGAGTGATGCTGTTGTGGCCTTGAGTGATGCTGTGGTGGCCTTGAGTGATGCTGTGGTGGCCCTGAGCGATGCTGTGGCAGTGGTGAGCGATGCTGTGGCAGTGCTGAGCGATGCAGTGTCGGTGCTGAGCGATGCAGTGGCGGCGCTGAGCGATGCTGTGGCGGCCCTGAGTGATGCTGTGGTGGTGCTGAGTGATGCTGTGGTGGCCTTGAGTGATGCTGTGGTGGCGCTGAGTGATGCTGTGGTGGCGCTGAGTGATGCTGTGGTTGCGCCGAGTGATGCTGTGGTGGCGCTGAGTGATGCTGTGGTGGCCTTGAGTGATGCTGTGGTGGCGCTGAGTGATGCTGTGGTGGCGCTGAGTGATGCTGTGGTTGCGCCGAGTGATGCTGTGGTGGCGCTGAGTGATGCTGTGGTAGTTCTGAGTGATGCTGTGGTGGTGCTGAGTGATGCTGTGGTGGCGCTGAGTGATGCTGTGGTGGCACTGAGTGATGCTGTGGTGACGCTGAGTGATGCTGTGGTGGCGCTGAGTGATGCTGTGGTGGCGCTGAGTGATGTTGTGGTGGTGCTGAGTGATGCTGTGGTGATGCTGTGGTAGTTCTGAGTGATGCTGTGGTAGTGCTGAGTGATGCTGTGGTGGCACTGAGTGATGCTCTGGTGGCGCTGAGTGATGCTGTGGTGGCGCTGAGTGATGCTGTGGTGGCACTGAGTGATGCTGTGGTCGCGCTGAGTGATGCGCTGAGTGATGCTGTGGTGGCACTGAGTGATGCTGTGGTGGCGCTGAGTGATGCTGTTGTGGCGCTGAGTGATGCTGTGGTGGCCTTGAGTGATGCTGTGGTGGCCCTGAGCGATGATGTGGCGGTGGTGAGCGATGCTGTGGTGGTGCTGAGCGATGCAGTGGCGGTGCTGAGCGATGCAGTGGCGGCGCTGAGCGATGCTGTGGCGGCCCTGAGTGATGCTGTGGCGGCGCTGAGTGATGGTGTGGTGGCCTTGAGTGATGCTGTTGTGGCGCTGAGTGATGCTGTGGTGGCGCCGAGTGATGCTGTGGTGGCACTGAGTGATGCTGTGGTGGCGCTGAGTGATGCTGTGGTGGTGCTGAGTGATGCTGTTGTGGCCTTGAGTGATGCTGTGGCAGTGGTGAGCGATGCTGTCGCGGTGCTGAGCGATGCAGTGGCGGTGCTGAGCGATGCAGTGGCGGCACTGAGCGATGCTGTGGCGGCCCTGAGTGATGCTGTGGTGGCGCTGAGTGATGCTGTGCTGGCCTTGAGTGATGCTGTGGTGGCGCTGAGTGATGCTGTGGTGGCGCTGAGTGATGCTGTGGTTGCGCCGAGTGATGCTGTGGTGGCGCTGAGTGATGCTGTGGTGGCACTGAGTGATGCTGTGGTGGTGCTGAGTGATGCTGTGGTGGTGCTGAGTGATATTGTGGCACTGAGTGATGCTGTGGTAGTTCTGAGTGATGCTGTGGTGGTGCTGAGTGATGCTGTGGTGGCACTGAGTGATGCTGTGGTGGCACTGAGTGATGCTGTGGTGGCGCTGAGTGATGTTGTGGTGATGCTGTGGTAGTTCTAAGTGATGCTGTGGTGGTGCTGAGTGATGCTGTGGTTGTGCTGAGTGATGCTGTGGTGGTGCTGAGTGATGCTGTGGTGGCGCTGAGTGATGCTGTGGTGGCGCTGAGTGATGCTGTGGTGGCGCTGAGTGATGCTGTAGTGGTGCTGAGTGATGCTGTGGTGATGCTGTGGTAGTTCTGAGTGATGCTGTGGTGGTGCTGAGTGATGCTGTGGTTGCACTGAGTGATGCTGTGGTGGCGCTGAGTGATGCTGTGGTGACGCTGAGTGATGCTGTGGTGGCGCTGAGAGATGCTGTGGTGGCGCTGAGTGATGCTGTGGTGGCGCTGAGTGATGCTGTTGTGGCCTTGAGTGATGCTGTGGTGGCCCTGAGCGATGCTGTGGCAGTGGTGAGCGATGCTGTGGCAGTGCTGAGCGATGCAGTGTCGGTGCTGAGCGATGCAGTGGCGGCGCTGAGCGATGCTGTGGCGGCCCTGAGTGATGCTGTGGTGGTGCTGAGTGATGCTGTGGTGGCCTTGAGTGATGCTGTGGTGGCGCTGAGTGATGCTGTGGTGGCGCTGAGTGATGCTGTGGTTGCGCCGAGTGATGCTGTGGTGGCGCTGAGTGATGCTGTGGTAGTTCTGAGTGATGCTGTGGTGGTGCTGAGTGATGCTGTGGTGGCGCTGAGTGATGCTGTGGTGGCGCTGAGTGATGCTGTGGTGACGCTGAGTGATGCTGTGGTGGCGCTGAGTGATGATGTGGTGGCGCTGAGTGATGATGTGGTGGTGCTGAGTGATGCTGTGGTGATGCTGTGGTAGTTCTGAGTGATGCTGTGGTCGTGCTGAGTGATGCTGTGGTGGCGCTGAGTGATGCTCTGGTGGCGCTGAGTGATGCTGTGGTGGCGCTGAGTGATGCTGTGGTGGCACTGAGTGATGCTGTGGTGGCGCTGAGTGATGCGCTGAGTGATGCTGTGGTGGCACTGAGTGATGCTGTGGTGGTGCTGAGTGATGCTGTTGTGGCGCTGAGTGATGCTGTGGTGGCCTTGAGTGATGCTGTGGTGGCCCTGAGCGATGCTGTGGCGGTGGTGAGTGATGGTGTGGTGGCCTTGAGTGATGCTGTTGTGGCGCTGAGTGATGCTGTGGCGGTGCTGAGCGATGCAGTGGTGGCGCTGAGCGATGCTGTGGCGGCCCTGAGTGATGCTGTGGCGGCGCTGAGTGATGGTGTGGTGGCCTTGAGTGATGCTGTTGTGGCGCTGAGTGATGCTGTGGTGGCGCCGAGTGATGCTGTGGTGGCACTGAGTGATGCTGTGGTGGCGCTGAGTGATGCTGTGGTGGTGCTGAGTGATGCTGTTGTGGCCTTGAGTGATGCTGTGCTGGCCCTGAGCGATGCTGTGGCGGTGGTGAGCGATGCTGTGGCAGTGCTGAGCGATGCAGTGGTGGTGCTGAGCGATGCAGTGGTGGTGCTGAGCAATGCTGTGGTGGCCCTGAGTGATGCTGTGGCGGCGCTGAGTGATGCTGTGGTGGCCTTGACTGATGCTGTGGTGGCGCTGAGTGATGCTGTGGTGGCGCCAAGTGATGCTGTGGTAGCGCCGAGTGATGCTGTGGTGGCGCTGAGTGATGCTGTGGTGATGCTGTGGTAGTTCTGAGTGATGCTGTGGTGGTGCTGAGTGATGCTGTGGTGGCGCCAAGTGATGCTGTGGTAGCGCCGAGTGATGCTGTGGTGGCGCTGAGTGATGCTGTGGTGATGCTGTGGTAGTTCTGAGTGATGCTGTGGTGGTGCTGAGTGATGCTGTGGTGGCGCTGAGTGATGCTGTGGTGGCGCTGAGTGATGCTGTGGTGGCGCTGAGTGATGCTGTGGTGGCACTGAGTGATGCTGTGGTGACCTTGAGCGATGCTGTGGTGGCCCTGAGCGATGATGTGGCGGTGGTGAGCGATGCTGTGGCGGTGCTGAGCAATGCAGTGGCGGTGCTGAGCGATGCAGTGGTGGCGCTGAGCGATGCTGTGGCAGCCCTGAGTGATGCTGTGGTGTCACTGAGTGATGCTGTGGTGGCCTTGAGTGATGCTGTGGTGGCGCTGAGTGAGGCTGTGGTGGCGCCGAGTGATTCTGTGGTGGTGCCGAGTGATGCTGTGGTGATGCCGAGTGATGCTGTGGTGGAGCCGAGTGATGCTGTGGTGGCGCTGAGTGATGCTGTGGTTGTGCTGAGTGATGCTGCGGTGGCACCGAGTGATGCTGTGGTGGCACCGAGTGATGTTGTGGTCGCGCCGAGTGATGCTGTGGTGCACCGAGTGATATTGTTGTGGCGCCTAATGATGCTGTGGTGGCCCTGAGTGATGCTGTGGTAAACCTGAGTGATGCTGTGGTGGTGCTTAGTGATGCTGTGGTGGTGCTGAGTGATGCTGTGGTGGCCCTGAGGGATGCTGTGGTGGCCCTGCGTGATGCTGTGGTGGCCCTGAGTGATGCTGTGGTGGCCCTGAGTGATGCTGTGGTAGTGCTGAGTGATGCTGTGGTGGCGCTGAGTGATGCTGTGGTGGCGCTGAGTGATGCTTTGGTGGTGCTGAGCAATGCTGTGGTGGTGCTGAGTGATGCTGTGGTTGCACTGAGTGATGCTGTGGTGGCGCTGAGTGATGCTGTGGTGACGCTGAGTGATGCTGTGGTGGCGCTGAGAGATGCTGTGGTGGCGCTGAGTGATGCTGTGGTTGTGCTGAGTGATGCTGTGGTGGCACCGAGTGATGCTGTGGTGGCACCGAGTGATGTTGTGGTCGCGCCGAGTGATGCTGTGGTGCACCGAGTGATATTGTTGTGGCGCCTAATGATGCTGTGGTGGCCCTGAGTGATGCTGTGGTAAACCTGAGTGATGCTGTGGTGGTGCTTAGTGATGCTGTGGTGGTGCTGAGTGATGCTGTGGTGGCACTGAGGGATGCTGTGGTGGCCCTGCGTGATGCTGTGGTGGCCCTGAGTGATGCTGTGGTGGCCCTGAGTGATGCTGTGGTAGTGCTGAGTGATGCTGTGGTGGCGCTGAGTGATGCTGTGGTGGCGCTGAGTGATGCTTTGGTGGTGCTGAGTGATGCTGTGGTGGTGCTGAGTGATGCTGTGGTGGTGCTGAGCAATGCTGTGGTGTTGCTGAGCAATGCTGTGGTGGTGCTGAGCGATGCGGTGGTGGTGCTGAGCGATGCTGTGGTGGTGCTGAGCGATGCTGTGGTGGTGCTGAGTCATCCTTTTGTGGTGCCGAGTCATCCTGTGGTGGTGCTGAGTGATGCAGTGTTGGCCCTGAGTGATGATGTGGTGTCTCTGAGTGAAGCTGTGGTGGTGCGGAGTGATGTTGTGGTGCTGCTGAGTAATGCTGTGGTGGCGCTGAGTGATGCTGTTGTGGCGCTAAGTGATGCTGTGGTTGTGCTGAGTAATGCTGTGGTTACACTGAGTAATGCTGTGGTTGCACTGAGTGATGCTGTGATGGCGTTGAGTGATGCTGTGATGGCGTTGAGTTATGCTGTGATGGCGTTGAGAGATGTTGTGTTGGTGCTGAGCGATGCTGTGGTGGTGCTGAGCGATGCTGTGGTGGTGCTGAGCGAGGTGCTGAGCGATGCTGTGGTGGTGCTGAGTCATCCTGTGGTGGTGCTGAGTCATCCTGTGGTGGTGCTGAGTCAACCTGTGGTGGTGCTGAGTGATGCAGTGTTGGCCCTGAGTGATGATGTGGTGTCTCTGAGTGAAGCTATGGTGGTGCTGAGTGATGCTGTGGTGGCGCGGAGTGATGTTGTGGTGCTGCTGAGTAATGCTGTGGTGGCGCTGAGTGATGCTGTTGTGGCGCTGAGTGATGCTGTGGTTATGCTGAGTGTTGCTGTGATGGCGTTGAGTGATGCTGTGATGGCGTTGAGAGATGTTGTGTTGGTGCTAAGTGATGCTGTGCTGGCTCTGATTGATGCTGTGCTGGCTCTGATTGATGCTGTGGTTGCGCTGAGTGATGCTGTGGTGATGCTGAGTGATGCTGTGGTGTTGCCGAGTGAGAGATAGAGTGAAGATATAATGCCCAATTAGAGAGGGTGGTGAGAGAGAAAGAGAGAGAAAGGGTGTACATAGAATAAAGAGTGGAGCGGGATAGAGAGAGAGAAAGAAGGGGAGAGAGAGTGAATGAAGGAGTTTGAAAGAGAAACAGATAAAGGGGTGAGAGAGAATGAAAAGCTAAAAAAGATAGAGAGGGGAGAGTTAATTAAGTAGAGAGAGAATTAGAGAGGGGAGAGAGAGAGAAGGAGAGAGACAATAAGAGTGGGGGTGTGGAGTTTAAATAGAGTGAAAAAGTGACGTGGAAAAAGTAACCTTAAATATAGCTTTGTGCTTTGCGCGAATAAATATTTAAAAAAACAGAGTGAGACAAAAATACTGGTAATTAGGCTCTGACTCCCAATATAAAACAAATAGCGATATAAGGTGAAATCAACCCACAGAAGCAATATTTCTAACTAGACAAAAAAAAGCTTGCATTTCAATGCTAATCGCTGTTGTTTTTCATGTGACTGTAGTCCAGGGCCGTCAGTTGGTAATGTGAGCTGCTGCTGCGATTGAAACATCAGAGTCCAGAGAGTTAATGAGCCATGACGAGGAAATGAGGAAGAGATAGGAAACCCAGATGGCAGCTGCGCGCGTGCACGCCATCGTGAATGCAAGCTGGTCGCCAGCCGAAAGCCAGTGGGTTTGCACTTCCAAAACCCGCTTACTAAAACTCTCGGCCAGACCAGCGCAGCAAGCGCTGGTGCAGGCCGAGACCTAAAAAGGGTGCAGACATTTGCGAGAGAGGTGCAGAAAGAAGCAAGAACAGTGCGGAAAGAACCAACAGAGGTGCAGAAAGAGGCATGGGGGTGCAGAAAGAGGAAAGAGAAGTGCAAAAAGAAGCAAAAGAGGTGGAGAAAGAGGCAAAAGAGGTGCAGACAGAAGCAAGAAAGGTACAGAAAGAGGGAAGAGGGGTGCAGAAAGAGGCAAAAGGGGTGCAACAATTTGCAAGAGAGGTGCAGAAAGAAGCAAGAACAGTGCAGAAATAACCAACAGAGGTGCAGAAAGAGGCAAGAGGGGTGCAGAAAGAGGCAAGAGAAGAGCAGAAAGAAGCAAAGAGGTGCAGAAGGTGGCAAGAGAACTGCAGAAAGAGGCAAGAGGGGTGCAGAAAGAAGCAAAAGAGGTGCAGAAAGAGGCAAGAGGGTTGTAGAAAGAGGCAAGAAAGTTGCATAAACAGGCAAAAGAGGTACAGAAAGATGCAAGAGCAGTGCAGAAAGAACAAACAGAGGTGCAGAAGGAGGCAAGAGAGGTACAGAAAGAGGCAAGAGGGGTGCAGAAATTTGCAAGAGAGATGCATAAAGAAGCAAGAGCAGTGCAGAAAGAAGCAACAGAGGTGCAGAAATAGACAAGAGGGGTGGAGAAAGAGGCAAGAGAAGTACAGAAAGAAGCAACAGAGGTTAAGAAGGAGGCAAGAGAACTGCAGAAAGGGGCAAGAGAGTTGCAGAAAGAAGCAAGAGTGGTGCAGAAAGAAGCAAGAGAGGGGTAGAAAGAAGCAAGAGAGGGGTAGAAAGACGCAACAGAGGTGCAGGAAGAGGCAAGAAAAGTCCAGAAAGAACAACAGAGGTGCAAAAGGAGGCAAGAGAACTACAGAAAAAGGCAAGAAAGTTGTAGAATCAGGCAAAAGAGGTGCAAAGAGAAGCAAGAGCTTTACAGAAAGAACCAACAGAGGTGCAGAAGGAGGCAAGAGGGATGCAGAAAATAGCAAGAGAGGTGCAAAAAGATGCAACAGAGGTGCAGAAGGATGCAAGAGAAGTGCAGAAAGGTGCAAGAGAGTTGCAGAAACAGGCAAAAGAGGTACAGAAAGAAGCAAGAGCAGAGAAGAAAAAAACAACCGATGTGCAGAAGGAGGCAAAGGGGTGCAGAAATTTGCAAGAGAGGTGCAGAAAGAAGCAAGAACAGTGCAGAAAGAAACAATAAAGGTGCAGAAGGAGGCAAGAGGGGTGCAGAAAGAGGCAAGAGAAGTGCAGAAAGAAGCAGAAGAAGTGCAGGAAGAGGGGTACAGAAAGAGGCAAGAGAGATGCAGAAAGAGGCAAGAGAGGTTCAGAAAAAGTGAAGAAGGGTGCAGAAAGAGGCAAAAAGGGTGCAGAAAATAGCAAGAGAGGTGCAGAAAGAGGCAAGAGAAGTGCAGAAAGAAGCAAGAGAGGTGTGGAAAGAGGCAAGAGAAGTATAGAAAGAGGCAAGAGAGTTGCAGAAATAGGCAAAAGAGGTGCAGAAAGAGGGAAGAGGGGTGCCGGAAGAAGCAAAAGAGGTGCCGAAAGAAGAAAGAGAAGTGCAGAAAGAAGCAACAGAGGTGCAGAAAGACGGAAGAGGGGTGGAGAAAGAGGCAAGAGAAGTGCAGAAAGAAGCAACAGAGATGCAGAAAGGGGGACGAGGGGTGGAGAAAGAGGCAAGGGGGTGAAGAAAGAAGCAAGAGAAGTGCAGAAAGAAGAAAAAAATGAAGTGAAGAAAGAGGGAAGGGAGTGTAGAAAGAAGCACATGGGGTGCAGAAAGAAGCAAGAGAGGTGCAGAAAGAAGCAAGAAAAGTGCAGAAAGAAGCAACAGAGGAGCAGAAAGATGAATGAGGGGTGGAGAAAGAGGGGTGCAAAAAGAGGCAAGAGGGATGCAGAAAGAGGCAAAAGGGGTGCACAAAGAAGCAAGAGAGGTGCAGAAAGAAACAAAAGAAGTGCAGAAAGAAGCAAGAGAGGTGCAGAAAGAAACAAGAACAGTGCAGAAAGAAACAATAAAGGTGCAGAAGGAGGCAAGAGGGGTGCAGAAAGAGGCAAGAGAAGTGCAGAAAGAAGCAGAAGAAGTGCAGGAAGAGGGAAGAGGGGTACAGAAAGAGGCAAGAGAGATGCAGAAAGAGGCAAGAGAGGTTCAGAAAAAGTGAAGAAGGGTGCAGAAAGAGGCAAAAAGGGTGCAGAAAATAGCAAGAGAGGTGCAGAAAGAGGCAAGAGAAGTGCAGAAAGAAGCAAGAGAGGTGTGGAAAGAGGCAAGAGAAGTATAGAAAGAGGCAAGAGAGTTGCAGAAATAGGCAAAAGAGGTGCAGAAAGAGGGAAGAGGGGTGCCGGAAGAAGCAAGAGAGGTGCCGAAAGAAGAAAGAGAAGTGCAGAAAGAAGCAACAGAGGTGCAGAAAGACGGAAGAGGGGTGGAGAAAGAGGCAAGAGAAGTGCAGAAAGAAGCAACAGAGATGCAGAAAGGGGGACGAGGGGTGGAGAAAGAGGCAAGGGGTGAAGAAAGAAGCAAGAGAAGTGCAGAAAGAAGAAAAAAATGAAGTGAAGAAAGAGGGAAGGGAGTGTAGAAAGAAGCACATGGGGTGCAGAAAGAAGCAAGAGAGGTGCAGAAAGAAGCAAGAAAAGTGCAGAAAGAAGCAACAGAGGAGCAGAAAGATGAATGAGGGGTGGAGAAAGAGGGGTGCAAAAAGAGGCAAGAGGGATGCAGAAAGAGGCAAAGGGGTGCACAAAGAAGCAAGAGAGGTGCAGAAAGAAACAAAAGAAGTGCAGAAAGAAGCAAGAGAGGTGCAGAAAGAAACAAAAAAAGTGTAGAAAGAAGGAAAAGAGGTGCAGAAAGAGGAAATAAGGGTGCAGAAAGAGGGAAGAGGGGTGTGAAAGAGGCACAAGGGGTACAGAAAGGAATAAGAGAGGTACATAAAGAAGCAACAGAGATGCAGATAAAGGGGTAAGAGGGGTGGAGAAAGAGGCAAGAGGGGCGCAGAAAGACGCAAGAGAAGTGCATAAAGAAACAAAAGAAGTGCAGAAAGAAGGAACAAAGGTGCAGTGAGATGCAAGAGGGGTGCAGAAAGATGGAAAAGGGGTCCAGAAAGAAGCAAGAGAAGTGCAGAAAGAAGCAACAGAGGTGGAGAATGAGGCAAGATAAGTGCAGAAGGAAGCAACAGAGGTGCAGAAAGAGGCAAGAGAAGTGCAGAAAGAAGCAACAGAGGTGCACAAACAGGCAGGAGAGGTGCAGAAAGAGGGAACAGGGGTGTAGAAAGAGGCAAGAGAGGTGCAGAAAGAGGGAAGAAGGGTGTCAAAAGAGGCATGAGGGTTGCAGAAAGAAGCAAGCGAGGTGCAGATAGAAACAAAAGAAGTGTAGAAAGAAGGAACAGAGGTGCAGAAAGAGGCAAGAAGGGTACAGAAAGAGGGGAGAGAGGTGCATAAAGAGGCAAGAGAGTTGCACAAAGAGGGAAGAAGGGTGCAGAGAGAGGCAAGAGGGGTGCAGAAAGTAGCAAGAGTAGTGCAGAAAGAAGCAACAGAGGTGCAGAAAGAGGCAATAGGGGTGCAGAAAGAGGCAAGAGAAGTGAAGAAAGAGGGAACAGGGTGCAGAAAGAGGGAAGAAGGGTACAGAAAGAGGCACGAGGGGTGCTGAAAGATGAAGAGAGCTGCAGAAAGAAACAAAATAAGTACAGAAAGAAGGAACAGAGGTGCAGACATAGGGAAGAAGAGTGCAGAAAGAGGCAAGAGGGGTGCAGAAAGAAGCAAGTGATGTGCAGAAAGAGGAAACAGAGGTGCAGAAAGAGGCAAGAGGGGTGCAGAAAAAGAAAGAAAGGTGTATAAAGAAGCAATAAAAATGCAGACAGAGGCAAGAGAGGCACAGAAAGAAGCAAGAGTAGTTTGCACACCATTAGTACCAATTTAACACCCACATTTAGCAATAAGTAACAGGTGACCACTCTAGGTTTGTAAAGGGCCTTCCACCACCCTGTAACACTTGTCACTGCATTTTTGGTAACGTTTGAGCCGTTTAAGCTAGAAACAAGGTTTTTTTTTGTTTAAATCTGCAGATTATGCAGCAGAGGATTGATTATGTGGCAAATGCGGAAAATGTATAGTTGTACGATAGTCGGTGCAGCCAAACAGTCACATAATTCCAGTGGCCCTGCTCATACCTCTGACTAGGTCCACAAGTGGTTCCTTCTTTTTTTGTCTCATTGAGTTTATAGTTTACCTTCTATGGAAATGAAGAAGACTAAACCTGGGGTTACCACTCTACAACACAGACTACCATGCCACATAATTACTCTCCATAACACATAATCCCACTCTACATAATTCCTATACTCTAAATACCATATACTTTCTATCCACATAATTTCACTGCACAACATACCACATAATTCTACTACGCACAACCTACATCCACTCCACTCCCAAAAACATTAGTAAAAATCTTTTACATTTACAACGCCAATAACTCTAACTCTTACAAATGCGAGACCTATTACATTGCAAATGCTTCTTTAACTGGTAGTCACATTTGCAGAGTGCTGGAGAAAGGGGTCTGGTCCTCCGACCAGCGCTCAGGAATTCCGCTTTGTAGGACTTACAGGAGGTACCAGGAGGGCTTCTTGGCCCCCAAAGTCCCTCAGGAGTAAAGTGGACTTCATCCCCTAGCCAGTGGTGTGCCAGGAGGCGTGTTTGCAGAGTGGTGGAGAAAGGGGAGCATGGCAACCGAAGACCTCTTAGCAATCCCACTGTGCGGGACTTACTGGAGGTAACAGGAGGGGGTAGTTGGCCCCCAAGGACAACCTTGGGGACCAACCACGCCTCTTATTAGCTCCAGTAAGTCACACACAGCAGCATTAGTTAGTTCTCATAGCAGGCCACGGCCCCTTTGCTCACCAGTCTGCAAACGCGCTCCCTGATGTGCTCATGGATGGGGATTGCAGTCCTGTTTGCTGCTGGGGGTACCTGCTGGGGGTCCTTAGGGGCCAACAAGCCTACCTGTTACCTCCAGTAAGCCCCACACAGTGGGATTGCTGCGAGGTGGACATAGGCCACACCCCCTTTCTCCACCACTCTGCAAACATGCCTCCTGGCATGCTCTAGGTAAGGGTATGAAGTCCACTGGCTTCCTCAGGGTCCCTGGGGGCCAACTAGCCCTCCTGTTATCTCTAGTAAGCCCCACATAGCTGGATTGCTGTGATTGGTCTGAGGCCACACCCCTTTTTACACCACTCTGCAAACGCACCTCTTGGCGCACTGCTGCTCGGGGGATGAAGTCCACTGTAGTCCTGAGGTCCTCAGGACACAAGAAGAACTCATAATCCCACCAGCACTGTGCCAAGAGGTGCGTTTGCAGAGTGGTGTAAAAAGGGGTGTGGCCTCTGACCACCTCTCAGCAATCCCACTGTCTGGGGCCTACTGGAGGTACCTGGTGGGCTAGTTGGCCCCTAAGGACCCTTAGGATTCAAGGGGAATTAATCCCCCAACCCACCCTGGGGACCTCATCCCCCGGGATATGGCTACTTATTATTTTTGTAATTCCTTTTAAAGGAGTGGGGCCCGCGGCCCCCCTCCTGAGGCCATTTTTGGCCCTGGGGACCCCATCCTCCGGGGCTTTGCCTCTTTAAAAAAAAATCATTTTTTTATGGGGGGCTGTGTCGGCCCCCTTCCCTGGGCCACATTTGGCCCCAGGGACCCCATCCCCCGGGGCCTGACCTCACATTGGGGACCGCAGGGGAGCCCCAATGCCCCCGCTGTCCCTGGAGGCTCCCTGCCTGCTGCGGGAGCCGGTATTGCTTTTAGATAAGGGGAGCTGCTGACATGGAGCTCCCCTTGTGAAAAAGCAATTTGCTTCGCTTCATTGACACAGGAGCAGTTTTTCTGCTCTCGCTTCCATGAAGCAAAACAGGAGTTTGCAATGGCAGAGTGGGAACAGTGCTCCTGCCCTGCCATTGCAAACTGCAATGTCCCGGGGGTGGGTACCCCGGGACATTGCTGGAGCCGGCCCTGGGGGTGGTGTCCCCAGGGCCAAGGAGGGCTCCTGGAGGGGGGCCGTCCGGCCCCACTCCCAACTTGTACATAGCCCCGGGGAGGTGGTGTTCCCCAGGGCCAGGGGTCCGCAACAGACCCCTGTATTTCCATAAAGTGTCCCCAGGGAGGTGGTGGTCGCTGGGGCAGTGTGGGGGGCCTGCGAGGCCCCCCAAACCAAATAAATAAAAGCCCCGGGGAGGTGGTGGTCCCTGGGGCAGAGTGGTGGGCAGGAGCCCCCCACGCATATGTATAAAAAAGCCCCGGGGAGGTGGCGGTCCCCAGGGCTGCGGGGGGGGCTGGGTACCCGTGCGCATAATTAACAAAGCCCCGGGGAGGTGGCGGTCCCCAGGGCTGCAGGGGCCCCAGGACCTGGCCCACCCGGGGGCTTAAAACAAACAAAGCGCGGGAGTCTGCGCTTCATTTTTAAAAAAGAATATGCTTTTTTTGGCCATGGGGATCCCTATGGGACCCCCTCAGCAGGCCTAGGGGGTAAGGGTGTTCCTACCCTGCCCCCTTATCTTGTTTATTAAGTTTTTTCTTGTGACTCGGTTCTACCGAGTCACAACATGGCTGCCAACACTTTCTGGTTTGCAGTGTTGGCAGCCAATCAGAATCAAGCTCATGCTCGGGAGGGTTCGCAGATCCACCGCGGTCACCAGATACTAATATTTTTTATGTATGAATTTCTGAGGAACTACTTAATGCATTTACACCATTTAAATAAAGCACGCTTTCTGAACCAAGAGCTACTTTTTTGCCAAATTTGGTGTAATTCCGTTCAGCAGTTCGGGCTGTAGCTTTCTCCAAAAGTCCCTATCGAAATTAACATGAAGAAAACGCGTTTTGAGACCCCCTTTTTTCTCGGCCCCAACTTGATAAATCACCCCAAAACTTTCAAGACAAGAGCTGACCGGAGAGCCCCATTTGTTTTGAAAATTTCACGAATTCGTCAAATGGCGCCAAAGATATTGGCAAAAGAAAAAACGCTTTTTGTATGGAAAATAGGTCCTAATTATAACTACCTGACCGCCAGTAGGTAATATGAAATACACTCATAGCTGTGCAAGCTGATAATAAATATATATATACACACACACACACACACATATATATTGTTAAAGTTCATATAGTTGGAGTTAATTATAGTAAACCTTACTTATATTTATTATTACGCTGTCTATAGTTTGGATGTCAATATTTTGGTTAAAATATTATGGTAGCACAATACTAAAAACTCAATATTCTAGCAACTAACCCTGATGGGTGAACTTTTAGGTTACTAGCGTGTGGGCCGAGCATGGAAGTAGTAACATACTAAGTCTTAATAACAAAAAACAGGAGCCTGAACAACATGAAATCTTGACTAGTACAAGAGGTACAATCGAACATAGCTCATGAACATGACACAACAGAAATAGACAGGTAATTATCCTTCACCTAAAGATCCAGAGGAACTAAAACACCTGGGGAGCAGTATATGGTAAATATTCTGTGCCACCTACTTTCAGCATCCATTGACTCAGGTAATGGTAGACATACTATAGAGTTCTAGATGGTACTGACTTGGTTGGATTCACTGTCAAAAATGTCTTTTGAGCATCCATCCTACCAAATGGTGCATCTTTAGACATGGCACTTATGATGGAGATTTTGAGACTACATCCAAACAGGCACAGAGTCCAAGATTAAAAAAAAAGTTCATAGTGGGCTCTCTGTCAGACTGAATGTAGTCTCAGAATTTTAAATAAGTACTGTGTCCTCATGGCTTTCAGCAGCATGCCATTACAAATCTAGATTATTGCATATTTCAGCTCCTAGGGTTGCAGAAGCATGACACCATGGAGCCAGATTTTCCAACATTTTGCTTTATGGTTTCAGCACTTTTGTGGCTAGTAGCTATTTAAGAAGCCACACAGGAGGCAATTTACGCTGCCTTGTGTGGCTTTGTAGAGAAATGTAATGCAATGCAGCGGTTTATCTTGTCTTGTGTTACATTTCATTATGGGACGAGTTTCATGGGTGGAGCATGAGGGTTCCCATGCATCCATCCATGTGTTTAACACAATCCCAGATTTACAAAGGTTTGTAAACCTGGGATTGCGTGAAATCGAATTGAGTAATGAGGAGAAAAATATTTTTTTCCCTCAGAATTTCCTGCAGCAAACATACAAAGAGGAAAATGCCTAGAGGCATTGTTTTTGTGCAGGAAGCATATCACATCCTGTTCAAAAATAATTCTCCTTGTAATGCAGGCACCCTGGCAGGATTAACGCAGGCAGCCTTACAAGGTTGTGCAAGGGTGCCTGCATTAGCCCTAGGCTGCCAAAAGTGCAACAGTGTTATGAGAGAGCAGAGTGTGCTATATCTTATTAGATATAGCACATTTCTGCTCTCTCCCTTTCATGCAATGCAGCGCAGCAAGTTGACTTGCTGCACTTCGTTGTGTGAAGATTAGTAATAAATCAGTCCCATGTGTCTAGGGATCTATTGTTTCTGGTTCCATGTCTTCTGGTGGAATATCTATCTGCATGTCTTTCCAAACGACCACATTATAAAACTTGAGGAGGCAGAAATAATTATACTATTCCAAAGCTTGATGCAGAACAGCCTTCGGGATTCTGGGAAATACATTTCCAATTCTTTAATCCCGTGAGTGACAAATTATGAAACTTTCCGTTGTTAAATTCTGGTAGGCAGTCCTATTGTGATTCCAGATCTAAATGGCTACATCCTAGTGGTTTCTTCTGAAAAGAGGCACACATTCTGACAGTCCATTTTTTTCTCACAAAAAAAGGCATTAAAAAAGTCTTAAGATTTTGGGTTCAGGCTTGAAGGAAATCAGTTCTTTGGCTTTTTTTGTTAGTTATAGGAGGATTTTGAATATTTTATCGAATTTTCATTGGCTATGATCTGCTAGGTACATGAGTGGGGATGAGTTTCATTGTTTGGGACTGTGGACTGACACTCTTGCCTACTGGTTGATTTCCTCATTACCTGTGGTACTGTGTGAAGATTTTGATTGGTTCTTCAGCTATTTATCTTGGCACGATCACAGCATGTAATGGTAGTGAAGAAAATTCCTATGATTTTAATTCTTGATTTTACCCTGATGCAATGCAGTTTTCTCAGGTCAGGTTAAAAAATGTGTTTATTTTGACCTTGGTCTATAAACATTATCATAAATACATCCCTAAATACATCCTATAACATTCCTGATATAAAAATTAAATAGTCAAAAGGGCACATCTCAACTGTGCATGCAGAATTGAACAGCAGACCAATTTCTAAAAGATCTCAGTCCACCATCCTACACCCTTGCAGTTTATCTAGCAGCCATTTTAGGAACTCCCATACTGCATTTAAAAATCTCCATATTGCACATACAACATTTAAAAATCTCATATTTACCTGCAGGGTGGGGGCTTGATCCCGATTAGTAATCTTGCAAATAATAAAAACAGTCTTTAATAACTCTTCTGTTGATCTAAAAACCACAGACAATCCAAACAAATGTGTAACTCACTACAATTTACTTTCAGTCCAAATGTATACAAGCCCTGTTCAACTTTCATTGCTGCTTTTGACTTCATATCTGCATAACATGGGTTTAGTCTGACTCTAAATCTTAACACAGCATTCCTTAGCTTAGGGCTTGGCAGGGCCTCGATATAATGGAACACTTCATCATTGCTCCAGTCTTTATCCAAAACCTGGGTGGACGGGTTGCTCCTCAAATAGAGCAGCTCCTCCTCTCTTGCGCTGTTACTTACAATTGTGTGCAATTCCTGCTTGGGGAATGATTGCCCTTTTTGCAAAGATCTGGTATTAATGACAATTTAACACAGAGCTTCCATAGCATGCATTTGACTCGAAGGGCCCAATTCAGCTCACTTTTCTCAATCTACATTTTACAGAGGTATGATAATATAAATGTCCCTTCTCATTCAATCTCTGCTAAAAATGCAATGTAGCTGGCAGCCCCTGATAGCTCCAGGCAGTAAGCTGGCATTCACCCTTATGGCCTAGATCATAGTTGACGGCGGGAGGGCAAGGAGCCTTTTTACACATTTTCCCTTCTCGAGATTCAAATCAGATTTACCACCTAGGGTTAACACTTCCACCCCGTACTGAAATTGTGGCTGAACCATTGCATTAAAGGCCGTCAGTAAAGGGTGTAGGCATGGCCCTCCATACTTCCAACTAAACTGTTTTAGGCCTCAAACCGAGGATAATGCTGATGATTTTAATGCCTCTATGTGGTCTCTCCAGTTAAACCTGGTACCAAACCATATACCCAGATATTTATATTTCTCCACAACATCACCTTTAGCCACACCTAAGCACCAATTGAAAGCCCCCTTTACTTTCCCCAGCACCATTACTTTGGTTTTCTCCAAATCGACAGTAAATTCTTTCCTTAAACAATTATCATGGAAAATATCCAGTTTCCTTTGGAGACCCAAATCTGTCATGTTCACTATCACCAGATCGTCTGCATATAATAGGCAAGAGATATGAGACCCGCCCATTTTTGGGCATAGACCACCAGCTTTGTGTAGTGCATTCTACAGATCAGACAAGAATAGAGAGAACAATAAGGAGGCCAGGACACAGCCCTGCCATAGGCCATTCCTTATCTGGATTCTCTTTGATAAGGTCCCATAGGTATCTAAGATCACTCAAGCCCAGTTCTGGCAGTGCAATTCTTGAATTAGTGAGAGCAATGCCTTGTTGATACCAAGATGCCCTAGCATATCCCACAATAGTTATGATCAACCAAATCATAGGCAGCCTGGAACTCAACAAAGCAGCATAATAATCTGCCTCATAACTCAAGTGCCTCATTTGTCATTGCCCATAAACTGAGGCAGTGATCTATTTTTGAATGCCTATCCTTGAAGCCTCCTTGCTCTGTCAGGATTAAATTGTTTTGCTCTACCCAAGACTTCAGTAGGTCTCACAATACTTTAGAAAATACTTTCTCCTCCACATCTATTAGACTAATTAGGCAATAATTCTTTGGATGTGTAGCATCAACCTTCGTGTATATATAGGCCTAATTATTGCCCCTTTCCAACTCTCGGGATAACACCCAAACTACAAAGCTTTTTGGAAAGTGACATAAAAGAGGCTTGCCGAACAGTCCACATTGTTTTTTATTATAACTGCCGGTAGGTTATCTGGGCCCCCCCCCGTTGGTTAATTTAAGAGACCAGACGGTTTCTTTTATCTTCCAGAAGGAAAACTGTGACTTAATATCCACACCAACCTTAGCAGTACACTTCCAGTTCTTATCTACATTGTTACTATCATATAGATTACAGGTGGTTAATCCAGTCAGCTTGCCATACTAAACAACTAATTTCCCCTTGCGCGTTCCCGTCACGCACCAACTGCCAAAAACTCCTAATGTTATTTGTACCTATCACTTCAAGCATAGTTTGCAAATTTTTTTTCCCTGAGCTTATTTTTATACTCGGGTTTTGTAAGGCACAGGCTCTCCATTGTTACCTTATCATGCCTTTTACTAAATAATCTTTCTCTTAATTTTAGGCTCCGACACTCTTTATTGAACCAACCATTTCTCTTACCCCCGTGTCACAGGACCTGCTTTGAGTTTTACCCTCAAACTGTTTACCACCTGTTCATATCATATTAAAACATTATTGTAATCCTCAGAGATGGATAATGTGTAATCTCCCATCAGGTCATTGAGCAGTTTCAAACTGGCCTCTGTTATATGGGTAGTGATACTTCGAGGATACTCTGCCTGCAGTGAGGCAACTCTACCTCTTTGCTCCCCTTGCTCTACTCCAAGGGGCCGATTATAGGTTTAACGGTGCGGAGGCGGGACTGCCCAGCCACTGCACTGCCATACCTGTATGAGAACCGCCTGCCAAATAATGACTTTTTTTGCCATTGCCAGGCGATTCCTTTAGCGTTCCCATGGCAGTGCCTATAAAATAGGCACCTCAATGGGAACATCAAAAAAGGTCCAGCACAGCATGGGCTGAAATATCCATGCATTGCTGGAACTTCTGTGCATGCACACAGGGGGGCACATGTTATGCCCCCTATGTGCTTCCACAGGGCATGGGGCACAAGGGGTCCCCCTTTGTTTCTTCTCTGCCAGGGTTTTCATGGAGGAGAAACCGTCATGAAAACCCTGGCAGAGAGGAAACTAGTAATATACTTGGCAGGACCACGGTGGTCCTGCAAAGCATATGGATGCCCCTGGACCGCTGCACCACCACCAGGGAGCGGCAGTTCTCTGACAGAGTTGGTGGTCCCAGGGCAGCACAACCACTAGGGTTGGAATGTGGTGGTCTCCGCCACCCCACCACGAATCTGGCAGTCCAAGGATCGCCAGACTCCTAATTAGGCCCAAAGTGTTACCTGTAAGAGCCAGTGATCACTGCCCTCTATTTTCCACACTTCAAATCCCTCTACCTCAGAGAAGTGCCAAGCATTTATAAAGACATAACCACTTATTATTAATTTTTATTCTGCTACTGAGTCCACTTATCGTATCTGCCTCACATTTTCTTTCACATTCCCACTCCTTCTCTTTCCCTCTCCACCCCAGTCACTTCCCCCCTCATCTCCTTGCTTAGTCTGTCGCCTGGTTAGTCTGATGCCTTCTCATCCTATCCTCCTAGTTCCCCAAGGGTTTCCCTCACCTATTCTCCCTTTACCTTTCTGACGCCACCTGGACCTTCTACTTGCGCTCCTCCTTGAGGAAACTCCACTCCTTGGACACTTCACTCATGAGTAACTTAGCAGTCACTCTTATCTCCTCGTTCCTCCAGCTTCTTCGTGTTCGCTATGGACACTAATCTTTCTAGAGCCATACCAACTCAGTTGGAGCCTTCAGCCCGCAATGCTTATAAAATTATATATTCACGCCACTTGTCTAAGAACGCATCTAAAAAGTTTAAACATAGACTCCTTAAATCCCACAAAGAAACCCTTATCTCTGATCCTTTCTTCTGAATAAAAAGAGGCACTTTAATCTCTGATCTTATCTTCTATACTAATAGACGCGCCCAATGGAGGAACGCTCTATACTCCTTACTCGCAATCACCACATCTAAAAAATCTCCTCATGGCTTAAGAGTCACGGTCGCCCACTCACCTATTTATAAGTTCAAAAACTACTATGTCACTTTACAATAGTGGAACTATCCTTATCCAATCCTCTGCTCAAAACCTGAATTGTATGAATATTTTTTCCTCACAATCAAAAACTTGGTGAACAACACTAAATCTAACCCCCCCTAAACCATCCTACACCCTCGGCTAATCCCATGGCTCTTCACCCCACCTCGATTCCCAACCAAGATGGCTTTGTTGACCCTTCCCTCTCCAGCCTTCTTACCTCCAATGATATCTTCGAACTCAATACTAACCCATCATCGTCACCTACTGGGCCTGAGCAGCTCCCTTTCTTATGCCAAACCAGTCCTCATGCCCACTGCTCTCCCAGAGGAGCCAGCCCTGAGGTACACACCTCCAATAGTCTCACAATCACCCCCTTCCTTACCCCTGTCCTATCACAACATTATTGTTGATTCTACCAAAGTGCCCAAAACCCCCATCATAGACTCACTGCCCTCACAGCCCGTTAGGGAACCTCTTACCACAGCCAACAGTCAGGTCCATCACACTCCTGAATCCTCATATAGCCACTTACTCCTCTTTTTCTCGTCAATACTCGCTTCACTCATAACCCTTTCTCGCCCCATCTGGATCTCACTTCTAACTCCTCACTTGGATACAAGCTGGATGAGATCACCCTGGCCATCCAACAACTCAAGTCTGATGTTAAAAGCATTCTACTCCTCACCTCTGATTTGGCAAATAAGGGGAGTCCAAGCAATTCTTTCCATACAAAAAATCATAACCACGCCTTTCTAACATACCACTGCACAGGCCTCTTTCTTGCCATCCTCCCTCCCTGATTACACATCTTGAGCATATCAAGCTGAACAGCTTGGAGAGCCTGGTTTACAGATTCCAATCTTGACGAGTAATTTGAAATTATGGACTAGAAAAAGTGAAAGCTCACTGTGCTTGTGGAACATTGCAATTGATATGAATCCTAATGTGTTTTCCCAGAAGCTGTATTAACCTTTAAGCTTAATTACTTAAAAATCTCTTCACAGTTTGAGCAAAAAATTCTAATGCTCTTGTGTTTTGCTGTCCAGCATGTTTTACTCAGCAATGATACATTGGGAATAAAAGATCTTCTTTCTTTCTGGACTCTCATGGAAAAACAAGATGTTCTGTATATCAGGAACAGCATTCAGATCATTAACAACCAAATTAAGTTTATGTGCAGCACAGTGAGCAAAAGCAGCTTTAGGATATTTTCTCTATATTATGGCTGGAATGCCTCCTTCCTTTCCTGCCAATGTAGAGCATCCATCATATCCTTGGCCATGGAGTTTTTCTAAGTTTAATCCACATTTAGAACATGTATCCATAATCATATTTGCAATTGAGATATCATCCATTTCTCTTAAGGTTGAAAATCCAAAGAATTCTTTTCTTTTCCATATATGTCAGCACTTTCATCAACAATATTTGAAAATCCATTTGACATATTGACTAACGATACGAGATTTTCTCTTAATGTTTCTTCACATAATGTAATCATTCCATTTTGAACTCAAACTGATATATAATATGCATTTACTGGTGCACTTTCCAGATGGTTCTCTAG
The DNA here is from genome assembly GCA_963921515.1 of Calotriton arnoldi. Classification (NCBI taxonomy): domain Eukaryota; kingdom Metazoa; phylum Chordata; class Amphibia; order Caudata; family Salamandridae; genus Calotriton; species Calotriton arnoldi. The sequence continues at coordinate 306,479 of CAWUFW010004950.1, read as the reverse complement.
TATCACGTCTCCTGCTTCAGTGCGAAATTGGTACAGACTTTGCTAATTTCGGCTTCCACTTTTGTTACCACGTAAAGCAATGTCATGTGTGCCACAAAATAAGATAGTGGACAAAATTAGAAATACGTTTTTCTAATTTTCTTTAACTTGCCTTTTCACTAGGCCTGGGCGGTAAATTCCGTTCCGCTAGCGGAATTTGGGTAATTTCGCGTTCCGCGGAGAACGCGAAATTGCCAAAAATTCCGCGATCCGCGGCTTCGCAGAATTTTTTGCTTGTTCGCGCTTTCAAAATGCGTGTTCGCGAGATATTTCTCCCCGAGCACGCAATCAGCGTTCGCGAACAGGAAAAAAGCATCGCGAACGGGCGGAACAAGCAATTCCGCGTGTTCGCGGAACTTTTGCGTGCTCGCGGAGATTTTTTACCGTTTCGCGGAGCTTTGCGTAGCGCCACTACGCAAATTCCGCCCACCCATACTTTTCACAGCGCTGGCTATTTGGCAAATAATACTTGTTTCCAGTTTCTTTCTGTCCGCATCCCCTTGACTGTTTTTATGCCAAGACGATGAAACATGCACTTTAATGGAAGTCTTTACATTTAGTGAAAGGCGTAATTATGAATGCTACTTGTGTCCCACAATGAACTGGCTGTGGAAAAACTGTGCAATACTTGGAAATTGCACCTTGCACCTTTCAGTTGTGGAGAGTAGCAAAATCATGGTGAACATTGGTTCCACACATGACAGAAACATTGTGGTCAACCAGAATCCTTCTTGAAGTCATACTTCTCTGGTGGGGTATACATATGTATTAATAGATTGTATTTAAAATCATCTGTTAGTTTTTTTGAAGAATTAATACAATCAAATATCATTTACAGGAGCATCAGCATCATGGCTACATTCTGTTGGAGCTGAAACTGGACTGCTTGTGCTTTGTTCTTCGGCCTCCTGTTCACCATGTCTATATTCTTTTCTTGCTTAATTTCAGATTCAAAATCATCAAATTTTCCTCTTGAAAAACATTTGCAGATGTCCATTTTTAAAATGAAATGGGGATTATTAAATACTCTCCTAATCACTATGCTGTATTGATTAAACTGTGAGTTGTAGATGAGCTGCAGGGAGTTGAAAGATCCCTTTAAACTTCTCCTATAAGGAGAACCAAGCTTTCCTTGCATATTTCATAGTTATATTGGTAAGATGAGATTTGTGAACTTCAAATAACTCACCTACAATGCACTGTTTATTAAATACAGCGCTGTGTGTGGGTATATATAGACACACTAACACATACACACTATATATATATATATATATATATATATATATATATATATATATATATATATATATATATATATTCACTGAAAAAAACCATAGGTTTTACAGACGTTATAGTTAGAAATTAGCATTTAAAAAACCTTTGAAATTCACTGAAAAAACCATAGGTTTCAGGGACGTTATAGTTAGTTGGACATTTCACTCATACAAAACCATAGAAATTCCACCGTTATAGTTAGTTCAGCTAACTATAACTCACGCCCCCGCAATGCACTGCTGATGACGTCACATATTACATCATTCATGACATGGTCAGTGACATCACTGATGACATCACTGATGACATCTCAAATGACATCACTGATGCATCACTGATGACATCATCCACGTGAAAATCTGATGTACCTCCTCACACCTGAATATAACCTTTGATACACCCACTCTAAAATACAGACTACCAATTTCGAAAAAATAGACACATCAATACCAGTTACTAAATATGCACTGACTGGTTCCTAGGTCTACACACACATCCACTCATTCACCCATACATACCCACTTTACCAGCAAAAAACGTACAGCACAACGCCCAATTTGTTTCACCTCCGCAATCTGATCAAATTTAATTTTCAAGAATTCAATTGCATTTCTGTTTTGATATTTTACAAATTCAACAACTTTCCCTATTGCTCCATTCACTAAACCTTGTTCTATATTCAAATTACGCCTCAAAATTACCCGACAGTTTATACATACATCTAAAAAAAATTCTAAGCCAGCAGTTTTTGATACAGACTTTTCCAAAGAATCCAATTTAGTCTGTAGTTTATTTGAAAAGAATAATTGTTATTCCTTGATGCTCGATTTTATCAATAGCTTCAATGTGAACTATTTCTTGATTTTCCAATTTCAGAAGCTCTTGATTAAATGTATAACACTCTTCCAGTGTAGGCATTAAGCAAAGTATTGACTTTTTTTCTGCAATGTTCGAGTACACTACTCCTGCTGGTGTGTTTTCAGTTGTAAACAAGTTCTTTAGTAGACGACTTTGTAAAGCTTGTTTACCATGTTTGCTTAGAACACCAATTCTTACATCTTTCAGAATATTTCCATAATCTTCATCACTTGCTTGTCGCATATTCTGAGTGAGTTCTTTATATTCAAAATTTAACCAGAGATTCACATTTCCAATACTTCCCAAAAATTTCCTAGTGTCTTCATGTAGAAGAGTTTTAAAGACTGGTTCTCCTTTTACAGGAGTTAGTTGTAGCAGATCTCCAAATACAATTCAGGGGCCGATTCCGATCTCGGCCGGTAGTGCTCCGAATCGGATTCGGATTTACCGGATCCGATTCGGAGCCCTGTTTCCCAACCGAATCGTACGCGGGTCCGGCCGAGCGAGTACGATGCAAGCGCCCGCGAAATCTCCGACCGACTCGTACGCGGCTTCAACACGCTCTGACCGACTCGCACGGACACGACTCGCACCGTGCTACGGAGACGTTTCCCGGCCGGGTAAGTACGATGCGCGCCGCGAGCAGTCCGACCGACTCGTGCCGTCTGGCTCGAAAGAGCTGTCGGAGCCGTACTTTGAGGGTCCGCGTCGGACCCCCCTGTACGCGTAGCCGCGCGAGTCGCACACAGGGGGGACCCATGGGTCCCCCCTACCTGTGCATGTAAGCCGCGATGCGCATGGACTCGTACCCGCTGTAGAGGGCGCCCTCGTTCGCCTCGCACCCATTGAGTCAATGGGAGCCCGCGTACGCGTTGTACGACCGGCTCCCATTGACTTCAATGGGAGTCCGACCGGATCGAGTCCGATAGCATGCGAATGCATCGTACTCGTCCGGTCGGACTGCTGGGGTCCGATTCGGTCGGAAATCTCTCCTGGTCCGGCTCGGTCGGAGAGATTTCTGGCCCGAATCGGAATCGGCCCCTCAATGTTTTCCTCCAAAGAGAACGTCGTAATCTGTTTTTAATACCTGTTGCATTCTTAAATGCACGAAAGCAAGCATTAAGTTTGAGACCATGCTCACCTCATCAATAATTAAAAGTTTCATCTTCTTGAGCACTCTTGACACTTCATAAGAAGCTTCTCCAGACAACTTCTGATATTCTAATTTATTATCATGCTCAACTGGTAACATTAGTAATCTATGCAAAGTAATTCCTTTAACATTGTGTGCAGCTAATCCAGTTGGAGCTGTTACTACACAAGATAAATGTGAACCAGTAGTTTTTTTAAGATAACTAGTCAAAACTTTAATTAAAAAACTTTTACCCGTTCCAGCTTGACCACTGATGTACATCAGAATAGGTTTAAATGATGAACATACACATTCTTTTTTCATGCAACAAACCATGTTCTATCTGTTCTCTCACTTGTACATATATTTCTTTCTGTTCAATATTTACTTGTTCTTCTAACTTTTCCAATGTAATATTCTCCTCTTGTGCTTGATGCATTGCAATTTCCACTTCATGCATAGCAATTGCTGCTTCATTTTCCACTATTGGTTGTCCAAGTGGATCTTGACTACATGGACCAGAACTTTGACTATCTTGAGAACTTTCATTTGCAACTTCAGCTGTAATAGTCTTTTCCTGTTCAACTTCATCATTCAACATTTTTAAATATGTAGGAAAAATTGAACATGCAACGCTATCTTTACATGCATTAAAGGTATCTTCGTAGCAGTCGAAATCTCCAAGTAATTCACTTTCGGTACGCCATGGTTTGAACAGTTGGAGAAGTGCTAAATAGTAAAATTCTCACTTGTCTGGAGTTTCACAACTGAGGGGCCGATTCCGATTCGGGCCGGAAAACGTACCAACCGACTCGGAGCCGGAATTTATTCCGACCGACACGTACCGGTGCAGCCCGACCCGCCAAGTACGATGAGAAGCGAGCAAAACCCGACCGACCCGTACGGAACACAAGCTGAACACCGAGCCGCGTGGAAAACAGCAATCCGGCCGAAAAAAAAACGCGATTCGAACCGACCGACTCGCACCCGGAACAATCCCGAACGAGACGTACCCGCGAACCCCCACCCGCCAAGTACGATGCAAGGCGTGGAAAACACGACCCAGTCGCACGGAGGACAAGCCGTACGACCGACACGCATACAAAACTGCGAGGCGAAGCAACGCAAAACACCGCGACCGACGCGTACGCAGCATAGAAAACAGCACAAACACAGCGTGAACGAAACGGAGAAGCCCGTACGAGACAACTGCAGGGTCCGACTCGGTCACAAGAACGTCTCCTACATGCACGAAAAGTACAAAGGGAAAACACACAAAAAAAGGCCAAACAAGCAATTACAAAGCCAATAAATACTGGGGGGGCAGGGAACAAAGACACACCCACAACTCCACCCATATAAAGGACACAAATCCCTACCATGATCCTTTGCAAATTCAAATTACCTGCCAGCACTCAACAGACAGCAACCACACACCCACAGCTCATCCATCACACAAGCCACACACCATCAGCACCCCAACAAATAGAAACCTCACATACACCCAGCAAAACACACACTCACACACCTTCACCTGCACACCAACACACACATCACTCACCATCACCACCCATCACCATGCCCCCAAAGAAGAATCATAAGTTCCTAGATAGTGAATTGGAAGTCCTGGTAGATGAGATCCTCAGGGTAGAGCCACAGCTCTTTGGTACACTGGTCCAACAGACACCCATGTCACAGAAAACAAAGATGTGGGAGAGGATCGTCGACAGGGTGAACGCACAATCACCATGTTTGCGCACAAAGACAGACATCCAGAACAGGTGGTATGACGTGCGCAGGAGGGTCAAGGAGCTGTTGAAGAAGGACTACCTCTTGAGCCAACACACCGGCAGTGGCCCTCCTGCCAAGCCAGTATACCTCAGTCCCTGGGAGGAGAAGGTGCGGGCCATCCTACCACCAGTGAGCGTCTATGGACTAGAAAACATCCCAGAGCCTGGTGAGTACACAACAAATGTACACAATATTCTGCGACTACACACACACATCACTGTCAAGGGGAGAGTCAAACCATGCACTCTTAGCAAATACACAGCAACCAGAACAGAATCATCCCAATATGTGTATGTCAGTCAGATAAACACAACACATGCCATCTCAAAGTGACATTTAACTGTGTCATCACATGTACAAACACAACTACAACTACAGCTAGGCAGTGGCACAAATATAACTGACAAACACATCCAGACAAGTAGCTACCACTACAACACCACCACACAGTGAAGCCCACTGAAAGAAAGGAAATATGTGTATGCTGGGCAAGTCAGTGTAGCCAATAGCATGATGGGAGTTGTAGGCACAGATATTGGTCACCCCCACAACTATCCCATCAACACCACCATGAACCATGCGCACATCACAGGGAGTGGAAAAGGACTCACAAGATGGCTGACACTGGGTACTGCTGTGGGGCACAGGCCTGCTGCAACTGTGCAACAACCAACAGCAGGACACCACTGACTGACATCCTGAAAGACAACTTGCACTCCCTGCAATGGAAGCACCTTCCATGGTGGGATATCTGGCTGGGTGGGAAGGAGGACTCACAGCACTGACCATAGTCACAAGCACCTCCCCTCACACACCCCCTCAACACAAACTCCACATAACCCACCTGGGAGAATGCAATGCCTCACATCCTAACTGAAGATCCCACAAAGAACCACCACCCTGGGTTATGCTGTGTGAAGCACAGGGACACTCTTGGGACTTTTAGCCAAACAACTGCCAGGACAACACTCCCAGCCATCCATTCAGCACAGGCAGCCCACCCCACAGGGAAGCAGAGTCAAAAGGAAGGAAGGATGGGCATGCTGGGAAGGGGGTGGAGGCAATAGCATGATGGGAGTTGTAGGCACAGCTATTGCTCACCATCACAATTGGCCCATCAACACCACTCTCAACCATGCTCACATCACAGGGAGTGGAAAAGGACTCACAAGATGGCTGACACTGGGTACTGCTGTGGGGAACACAAGGCCCTGCTGGCAACTGTGCAACAACCAACAGCAGGACACCACTGACTGACATCCTCAAAGACAACTTGCACTCCCTGCAATGGAAGCACGTTCCATGGTGGGATATCTGGTTGGGTGGGAAGGAGGACTCACAGCACAGACCATAGTCACCAGCAGCTCCACCCACACACCCCCCTAACACAAACTCCACACAACTCACCTGGGAGAATGCATTGCCTCACACTCCAATCAAATATCCCACAAGGAACCACAACCCTGGGTCATGCTGTGTGAAGCACAGGGACACACATGGGACCTGTAGCAGAACTAACCCCAGGATAACACTGTCAGCCATCTCTTCAGCACAGGCACACAACCCCACAAGGAAGCAGAGTCAAAGGGAAGGAAGCATGGGCATGCTGGGAACTGTGCAACAACCAACAGCAGGACACCACTGTCAGCCATCTTGCCATTGCTCTCACACTCACACACACTGAAGTCCACCCAAAAGCAAGTAAGTATGGGCATGCTGGGAAGTGGGGTGGACGCAATAGCATGATGGGAGTGGTAGTCACAGCTCAACATCCCCCACCCACATGGCCCAGCAAGCTCACACTCAAGCATGCACACCACACAGAGAGTGGAAAGCCCCATCAAAGATGTCTGACACTGGTGCTCTGTTGTGGGGAGCACAAGGCCATGCTGGGAACTGCCCACCAACCAACATCAGGACACCACTGTCAGCCATCTTGCCATTGCTCTCACACTCACACACACTGAAGTCCACCCAAAAGCAAGTAAGTATGGGCATGCTGGGAAGTGGGGTGGACGCAATAGCATGATGGGAGTGGTAGTCACAGCTCAACATCCCCCACCCACATGGCCCAGCAAGCTCACACTCAAGCATGCACACCCCACAGAGAGTGGAAAGCGCCATCAAAGATGTCTGACACTGGTGCTCTGTTGTGGGGAGCACAAGGCCATGCTGGGAACTGCCCACCAACCAACAGCAGGACACCACTGTCAGCCATCTTGCCATTGCTCTCACACTCACACACACTGAAGTCCACCCAAAAGCAAGTAAGTATGGGCATGCTGGGAAGTGGGGTGGACGCAATAGCATGATGAGAGTGGTAGTCACAGATATTGGTCACACCCACAACTGTCCCATCAACACCACCCTGAACCATGCGCACATCACAGGGAGTGGAAAACTACTGACAAGATGGCTGACACTGGCTACTGCTGTGGGGAGCACAAGGCCCTGCTGGCAACTGTGCACCAACCAACAGCAGGACACCACTGACTGACATCCTGAAAGACAACTTGCACTCCCTGCAATGGAAGCACCTTCCATGGTGGAATATCTGGCTGGGTGGGAAGGAGGGCCGGATGTCAACCAAATACAACCAATGCAGACCATGTACACACCCCAACATTCACATAGAAATGCCCAAATAATGCAGGACAATGTGCTACACCAATATCAACCCCTGACTGTGACAACTTAGGACAATGCAATGTACAGGCCCGCATCCAGAGGCACAGTCACAACTGTCAGGTGTGTCAACCATTGATGCCTGCAGAAACATAACATACATTGTGTGTGTCTCCCAAAAACAGGTGATGATGGGGACACAGCAGCAGACGCTGAGGAGTCCTCGTCCCAGGCTCAAGAGGATACGGAGCTCACTGGTGTGGAACAGCCTCTGCCCTCCTCGGATGAAGAAGACCCATCTGGCACCTCCGGAGCAAGTCATCATGCAGCAACAGCAGGACCACCAGCTGCACCCCCTGCGCCCACCCCTCCAACGACTGTCAACACACATACCACCCCTGCCGACATGGACAGACCAAGGAGCACCACCACCACCAGCACAGGGACCCTGGACCAACGTGGGGCCATGGACACCACCACCACCAACAACCCACAAGGTGGCCCAGGGTCACCTGTGCGTGCCACCTCAGGTACTGCACGTGTCGCCAGGGGTGGTGGGAGGGGTGGGAGACATAGGTCGCTGCTCGCAGAGGGTCTGGACTGTATGATGACCCACAACTGGCACGCATAGCCGATGCGTACCAGTCCAGCACCGGAGAGTTCAGCCAGGTAGTGGTGCTCCTCAGGGACATTAAACAGCAGCAGGCTACACATCATGCCCGCTTGGACTCACACATGTCCCGCGTGGAGTCCAAGTGGGACACACTGCAAGAGATGACGGCGGTGCATAGGGACATATTACAATGCCTCCGCCAGATGAGCAGCAACCAGTCAACACCTCCCTGTGTGCCCACAACATCTGGTGCTGAAACAACTGCAACTGCCACAGGGAGGGCGGATGACTCTGGCGAAGAGTCCCCTGCACCGCAGCAGCCTGCACTTGAGGGTCCCCCCCAAAGAAGAGGGGCCGTCCGAGGAGGGACAAGTGAGAGGCCGATGGCCATGTGCAACCCCAAGAAGCCAAAACCTGTTCTGGATAATCACCTTTGTGCGCAAACTGTTCACCCTGTTGACTGCAACACAACTCTCTCACATGACATGGGGAGCTCAAGTTGGACCAATGTCTCAGATTACTGTGGACTTTACTCTGGACATTTCTGCTACCAGGACTTCCAAATCATCTAGGAACTTTGGATTACAATCACAATGTACAGCACCCACCATCCTGTGCACTATACTCACACATGTATGTCAATAAACTCACTAATACACCATACTTGCCTCTGTTGTGATTCCTATGTTGTCTCAGAAGTGGCGATGATGATCTGGGAAATGACAATGTGCATGCTAACTGCTACAGCAAGTACAACACCGGCATGTGAGTCATGGCGACGTCACACATATGAGGGAGGCACACCACCAGGGCTACACAACACATACACACCATGGCCATCTGACTCATCGCCTACACTGATGTTGCCAGGAAAAATGTTGCATTGCACAGACCCAACACCTATTCACAGTCTGTGTTAACTAGCCCACTGGTGCAGTAAGCAAATGTCAGTCAGATGTGTGATCACAGACAACGCACATCACAATGTGAATCACAGGTTTATTACACATTTGCAACATGTTGTAACCACCACAGATGCAAGGTAATCCCACCTGGCAGCGGACACACAGTCAACAAGTGTAGAAGGAAGGAAGTCCATGGGTGTGGTCCACATCACCTGTAGGGACACGACAGCTACCACCCGGGAAGTCGAATCACGGTGTTGGGGATCACAGTTGACCAAACGACTCTGAAAGTACCCTGTGAAGGACAGAAATGACACACAGTCAAAAGCACTGAAGAACAGGACAGAACTGCAATACTCATGCACAATACATGTCACAAGATACCCACCCAGAACCAAGTTAGCATGTCAACACTGTTGGGGAGTACAGACTACCTGTAAGGACACATCGCTACACGCATACAGTCATGCAGCCCATGGACACACTCAAACAGCACCAGAGCACCACCAACACATATCATGCAAACTCACATCATTGACATTACATCTCTGGATACTCACATTCAGCTGAAGAAGTTGGTGATGAGCTGTGTGCGGACATCACCATCATCATCATCATCATCATCATCACTGGCATCATGGTCCAGGCCAGGATCCTCCACAGGTGGCGGACGTTGGTCATCGTCATCCAGGATGAGAGGCAACTCCTTCCGCACTGCCAGGTTGTGTAGCATGCAGCAGACAATGACAATCTTGCACACCTTTGCTGGGGCATATGGGAGGGACCCTCCTGTCTTGTCCAGGCAGCGGAAGCGGCTCTTCAGGAGACCAAATGTCCGCTCAATCACTCTCCTGGTCCGACCATGTGCCTCATTGTAGCGCATCTGGGCTGGTGTCACAGGGTTCCTGAGGGCGTCAGCAACCACGGCATGTTGGGGTATCCGGAGTCACCTACATACAGACAATTGCACATTAGCAGAGTTGGAAAAGAGGGTGGAACACTACATAGCAGAACACACACAATGGTACAAAGTCAGTACACACCAACAAGCCAGGCACGCTGGTTCTGCATCTGTGCCATCATCCTCGGGATGCGACTACTCCTCATCACGTAGGCATCGTGTGCAGAACCAGGGAAACGGGCACACACGTGTGAGATGGTCATATCTGCAAGACAGACCACCAGTGCATTGACCGAGTGGTAGTGTTTGCAATTCCTGTATGCCTGCTCTTGGGCCTGTGGTGGTACCAAAGCCACATGTGTCCCATCAATGGAGCCAATGACATGCGGCATCCTCCCCAGGGCATAGAAGTCACTCTTCACGCCAGTGAGTCGTTGGAGTCCAGGGAAATAGATGTACTGGTTCAGGTATATCAACATAGCCTCCAAAACATCCCGGAGCACACGGCTGAACATCGTCTGTGACATCCCACCAGCAGTCGCCAGAGTGTGTTGAAAGGTACCGGTGGCAAAGAAGTGTAGGGCTGCCATCACCTTCACCTTGGGGGTCAGCGCTGTAGGGTACGGCCGGCCAGGTTGCAAATGTGGTGCCAAGCGCACTGCCAAATCCTCAATCAGCTGCCTGGTGAAGCGGTACCGTCGGATGCTGTCACGTTCCACCATCGTTGCCAGGTCAGGGAATGGTCTAAGGACAGCTGGTGCCCTGCAGTGCATAGGTGAAGAAAGCAAGATTGTCAGTCACCCCACATATGTGGCATTGAACACACTCAACATCACATGATACATCATTATGAGGCACAAGTACATGATGTGTGCAGTTCCGTAAGGATATGTACGGCACACACATGGCCAACATCTAACATCACAGTTCAACAAGTGGCATCAATAAGTCCCAGGTCGTGCCATTGGATATCATGAGGCCGTGTCACAGTTCCCATCTCCTGCTGCCACATTACAAACACACCCCACAGTGCCATGTGAGGACAGATGTGCCCCAGGCATCACAGCTCAACGACAGGTAGATTCCCAGGGACCCTGTATTGCCACATGGACACTGGCATGACATGGTGTATCATGTATACACCACAGCAAAACAATCATGACCCGCACAGGTAGTGGTCCCTGTTGCCTCGGCAGGACAGACATGGACGTCTGTGACACACACACGCACAACATCAAAGTCCATGCACAAACAACGTGGATGTGGAGACTGCCTCCCATTGTGCACATGAAATCAGAGACATTGGAAACACAACATGCACACAGACTGTGGAGGACCATCACCATTGTGCCAATGGGTCACCCTGGGTTAAACATACCGTCCCACATGGGACTCAGGGGGTATGTGACATGACATACACATACACCACCGTGAAATGTGACCATGCCACATGCTCAGATATTAACAGTTGCACATCACAGTGGTCATGTACACGAAACACCAAGGATTCTGTCCCAATGAACACGTGCACAGCATGGGGGTGGCTGCCCCCAAGTGAAACCAACAGAACAACATGTTCACCCCCATACACGGAATAGGTAATGCTGCCTTACATGCCGTAGGATACTGTTTGGACAGGCTGTGGTGTTGTAGGTGTGCCCCTCACTCCCTGGGAAGTATATGTGGCTGGCATATGTTCACCTGTGACAGGCATGGTGACATATGCCAGTGACTTGTACAGGGACGCGTTGGACAGCAATGGACCGATCAGTGCGCACACATTGGCCATTGCATTCAATGTGTGCTGGTACGCGTTGTATTCGCAATACGCGTTGGACAGCAATGGACCGATCAGTGCGCACACATTGGCCATTGCATTCAATGTGCGCTGGTACGCGTTGTATTCGCAATACGCGTTGGACAGCAATGGACCGATCAGTGCGCACACATTGTCCATTGCATTCAATGTGCGCTGGTACCCGTTGTATTCGCAATACGCGTTGGACAGCAATGGACCGATCAGTGCGCACACATTGGCCATTGCATTCAATGTGCGCTTGTACGCGTTGTATTCGCAATACGCGTTGGACAGCAATGGACCGATCAGTGCGCACACATTGGCCATTGCATTCAATGTGTGCTGGTACGCGTTGTATTCGCAATACGCGTTGGACAGCAATGGACCGATCAGTGCGCACACATTGGCCATTGCATTCAATGTGCGCTGGTACGCGTTGTATTCGCAATACGCGTTGGACAGCAATGGACCGATCAGTGCGCACACATTGGCCATTGCATTCAATGTGTGCTGGTACGCGTTATATTCGCAATACGCGTTGGACAGCAATGGACCGATCAGTGCGCACACATTGGCCATTGCATTCAATGTGCGCTGGTACGCGTTGTATTCGCAATACGCGTTGGACAGCAATGGACCGATCAGTGCGCACACATTGGCCATTGCATTCAATGTGTGCTGGTATGCGTTGTATTCGCAATACGCGTTGGACAGCAATGGATCGATCAGTGCGCACACATTGGCCATTGCATTCAATGTGTGCTGGTACGCGTTATATTCGCAATACGCGTTGGACAGCAATGGACCGATCAGTGCGCACACATTGGCCATTGCATTCAATGTGCGCTGGTACGCGTTGTATTCGCAATACGCGTTGGACAGCAATGGACCGATCAGTGCGCACACATTGGCCATTGCATTCAATGTGTGCTGGTACGTGTTGTATTCGCAATACGCGTTGGACAGCAATGGACCGATCAGTGCGCACACATTGGCCATTGCATTCAATGTGTGCGGGTACGCATTGTATCCTAGGTATGCGATGAACAGCAATGGTCCGATCGGTGAGCCCGGCCGGCCCATTGCATTCAATGTGTGCGGGTACGCGTTGTATCCTAGGTACGCGATGAACAGCAATGGTCCGATCGGTGTGCCCGGCTGGCCCATTGCATTCAATGTGTGCGGGTACGCGTTGTATCCTAGGTACGCGATGAACAGCAATGGTCCGATCGGTGTGCCCGGCCGGCCCATTGCATTCAATGTGTGCGGGTACGCGTTGCATCCTAGGTACGCGATGAACAGCAATGGTCCAATCGGTGTGCCCAGCCGGCCCATTGCATTCAATGTGTGTGGGTACGCGTTGTATCCTAGGTACGCGATGAACAGCAATGGTCCGATCGGTGTGCCCGGCCGGCCCATTGCATTCAATGTGTGCGGGTACGCGTTGTATCCTAGGTACGCGATGAACAGCAATGGTCCGATCGGTGTGCCCGGCCGGCCCATTGCATTCAATGTGTGCGGGTACGCGTTGTATCCTAGGTACGCGATGAACAGCAATGGTCCGATCGGTGTGCCCGGCCGGCCCATTGCATTCAATGTGTGCGGGTACGCGTTGTATCCTAGGTACGCGTTGAACAGCAATGGTCCAATCGGTGCGCACCCATTGGCTAAGGCCTGGCCTGGCAACGGACGCGTTTTCAAAATTTGAACGAGTCTGATGCTGTAAATTCAGTTGGTCACCCACAACAATGTTGCAATATCATGGGTGTCATGAAGTTGAACATTTGAAGGCTGCTGGGGGCGTGTGTAAGTGGTGCAATTCCATGGATTGGCCAGATTCAGAAGATGCAAACGACTTGGACCTATCACTTTGGACACATGGGACAGTATCTGCCTCTGCAGCACACATATAATGCTGGCTGTTCCCCTGAGAGCTCACTTGCCTGCACTACATGCTCCAGGACGACATCTGCCACTACACTGCTGCTGTATCTGCACCCTCTGGACCCTGCAATGGCACGTACTGTGGAGAGAGCCCCAGCCTTCAGCACTGAGGAGAACCAGGCCCTGCTGGACAACCTCCTTCCACAGTACAGCAAGCTGTATGGGAAAGCAGGGGAGCAGGTGAGTGTTCTGTCCACTGCCTTTCTAAATGTGCATGTTGTCTGACTAGCAAGGCTAACAGTCTGCACGCCACTGGCTAGCAGGCTCACTGAGTAGTTGTCACCCCCCATAGTGTGTAGTTACATGCACTGGACAGGTATAGTGCAGTGACAGTGCATTTAAACAAGGTTTCACTTCCCAGGCAATGATACCATGTAGGAACTGCTGGCATACTGTCCATGGCCATCGTTGCACTGCCTGTGTACATCATGTGCCCCTGTGATTGAGACATGTATATCCAACTGTGTAATGCACGGATATGTTGCATGTGTAGTAATGGCATTCTCACTTTGTCATCCTCACAGGTTGATGCCCACCAGAAGCAGCAGATATGGCTGACCATCGTCCGGGCAGTGAGATCTGTGGGGGTCTACAAGCGCCGGATCCGCAACTGCCAGAAGAGGTGGCAGGACCTTCGGGGCTGGACCCGGAGGATCGCACGGGTCCAGCTGAAGCTGTCGCCTCCTCGCAGGAGGGGCGGACACCGGACCCTGACCCCCCACATGCTGAGGATCCTGGCGGTGGTCTTCCCTGATCTGGATGGGAAGCTGAAGGCCAGAGAGCAGCAAGGAGGGGGTGAGTCCAAGACTGCATTGTGAACTATGTCTGCCATGCTATGTGCCCTCCTCTGGCCTGGTTAAACATCCACAGTACATCAGTCATGTGGTCCAGGACCCATGTCCCTCTATTGTGCACTGCCCACTCCTCATCTGATACCCTGGTGTGGCCCTTACAGTCAGGGAATTGTGTCACTTGGGTACTGTGGCCTTGCAGTTTGCTTGACTCAAGGTGGGGGACAGCATCTGTTTCCCTAACTCTGTGGTGGGCATCATGGGTGGGTCCATTGCTTACACAATGGCTGTGTTCTGACATGTAATCTGCGTGTTACTTTGATATGTGGTCCAATTGCAGAGCTGATCCACCACATGTGCCTGGGGTATCTGGCACACACCCATGCTGCGGGTGGGAACAATGTTTGGGCCCCATGAGAATGTATATAACGTGTGTCACACATACTTAGCCAGCTGCCTACTGTCCAGGGCTCATCCCTCATTCATGTGGGGCAGGACAGTCATGCCTACTCCAGGCCATACAATACACTCTGTACTCCCACTCCCGTGTATCAGCTGACACGTTGTGCTCAGTGATTTGTCCCCTCAGGTGTCTGCCTCTGTGTCAGTGTGCTGTGGCTTCGTTGTCAGGTCTGCTGGGGTGTTTCTCGGTTGGGGCTCCGCATGCCACCGGAGATGTGACCATG
This sequence comes from Calotriton arnoldi, assembly GCA_963921515.1. Classification (NCBI taxonomy): domain Eukaryota; kingdom Metazoa; phylum Chordata; class Amphibia; order Caudata; family Salamandridae; genus Calotriton; species Calotriton arnoldi. The sequence goes on along the minus strand of CAWUFW010004950.1, from coordinate 291,118 downwards.
GGGGACGATACTTGTGTGACACATAGGTGTTTGATCACCTGACCGTGCAGACTGGGGTATGCGAATGTGAAGTTCAGGCAGCTGTTTCCCATTCACAGCAGAGTGTGAGGTGCTCAGGTGCAGAGGGTAGTGTCACAGGTCTCCCATATGTCCAATGGGTATGACCTGGACAGATGAGGGTTCAGATGATGTGGTGTGTGGGGGATGTACATGTGCACTTGTTCAGCTCCAGGACTTGCATTCCCCATGACCTACTATTGTGACACAGTGCAGAGTGTTGTTGTCTGGCTGCCCTGCCCATGTGACTGGAGACAGTGATGTATGACTTAGCAGGCATGCCTGTGCCATGGCATGTGACTTCCTATTAGTGATCCTGCAGGGGAGTGACATGTGCTACATGCACACCATTGTGGCAATGGCTATCAGGACATGGGTGCATCATGGTGTCTGTCGCTGGTATGCATCACATGCATTTCCTATTTGACTCTGGGCATCCCTTTCATCCGGACACCTGTACTGACTCAGTGGCAAGAGTTGTGATGTGTGCATGTCCACATGCTTCACCAGGTTCTCTGCACTGTCCATATACCGTGTAGGTGGTGCATGTGTCCACACTGGGGTATTGCCATCCAACAGACAGCAGGCAGATGGGTGCAAGGTCAGGTGGGATGTGAGTGCCATGGTTGACCATCAGACTGACAATTGACTTCTCCTGTTCTGTTTGGGCACTTTTAGCAATGTTCAACTAAGGATGCCAGGGCTTGCTCTGTCATGTGCTGTACTTACTGTGGTGTGTGCGTTCGGTGCAGGTGACTGATGTCTGTCTGTTTCCCTATTGATTGCAGAAACATCCACGGCCACAGGAGGGGACAGCTCCACGGACCAGGAGGAGCCGCAGAGCCAGACTGGGTCAGCAGCCGAGGAGTGGTCGGAGGGACCCAGTGGCACGGAGGGTGAGGGGAGCCACACCGAGGAGTCCTCAGCACCATCCACCTCAGCTGAGGACCACAGCAGCTCGGACGATGACTCCCTTATGGAGGCGGGTGTCAGCAGCCACCACACCCCAGCTAGTGTTGCTGTCCCCGCCACCACCACCACCGCCCTCCCGTCGGCTCCCATTCCCGAGGTCCGTGGAGGCTCCCATGTTCGAGAGCGTGTCTCCTTCAGGCCAGGCACCGCACCCCCTGCACCTGTGTCCCCTGCTGCCCTGAGTGAGGAGTCTGTGTACCTCCTCCGCCAGCTCCATGTAGGACAGACAGCGATGCTGAGTGTCCTCCATGCACACACCAGTCTGTTGACTCAGCTGGTGTCGTTCATGGAGGGCATCTCATCGGCATGTCTGACCTACAGAGGGGCAATAGGTCCATGGACTCCTCCCTGACGGAAGCAGTGTCCCTCCTCCAACAGTCCCTCACCCCTCCTGCCTCTGCCCCATCCACACTCCCCAGCACCTTACCTGTCCCAAGCACACACACACACTGGCACAGGCACACACCAGCACAGACACGTGCAGCACACAGACACACACGCCACAAACAAGACGCACACGCACCGTCAGGGGACTGCAACCACACTCACAGGGGATGGGGCACAGGCACACACACATGCATCCACATGCACTGCGCAGTCCTCAGTTGCCTCTCCCTCCAAAGACCCCTCCCTTGCCTCACCTGCAACCTCAAAGACACAGCGGCTCTTCCTCTGTGACCTTGGCCTCTTCCCCTCCCATCCAGCTGATCCAGCATTCAGGGGGAAGAGGAAGCCCACCCACACGGAGCGGAGTGTCCCTGGTCCCCGGACACCCTCCCCCAGGCGCAGACCGACTGAGGCCCCCACCCGCAAGTCCCCCCGGTCCCGGAAGAGCAAGACCCCGCCGCCGCCCTGCAGCTCAGGCACCAAGTCTCCTTCCGCCATCCCTCAGGCCCCCACTCCACAGGTGCCCCCACCACACCCTGCCCCAGGTTCCCCCACCCACAGATACACCATCCCCAGAAGGATCAGGCCTTCTCCCCCTGCCACTTGCTCTTCCGGCCCCACCCCCCGCTGCACTTGTCTGTACCACTGATGTGGTGAGGGTGTCCTCCCCCCTCTGTCCTGCCCACCTTACCTGATCCCCATTTTCCTCCCCTGGAGGTAGGCACTGCAGTGGAGTCCACTACCACCCTGTCTGACTTGGGCACTGCAGTGGCGAAGCTGTCCACTCCATCTGCAGGTCCACTGCAGTCGTGCCGGCACCCACAACATCTGAGTCATGCCCCCAGTTGTGCCGGCACACACCATGTCAGACACCTCCACTGCAGTTGTCAGTGGCTCTCCAGCACCCACCACCCCTTCCCTGCCTCCTCCTGGTGAGCCCTGATCCTGTCCCTGCGGTGCCTGGCCTGCCCCCCTGTATGCCCCTCCTAGGGGATTGTCCCTGGATTTTGTCAGTGCAGGCATGCGTAGCGTGGCATCTGCCACTGTCACCCACTTTTGACTTTCATGATGGACTGGCCATTGGCCTTTGTTTATTTTCTACCTGACTTCTACTTTTGATGCCACATATGCTGAATAAAGCAACTTTCTGTTCTCTAGTGCTTTTGCTTCTGATGTACATGATGTTGATGATGCTAACCATGCCCTTGCTGCAGTGATGGTGTTATTTGGTCTCATGACAATGAAGTGTTACTGTGCAGGAACCCATGTGGTCCAGGGGGACAGTGTCCTATCCTGTGGTGTATCCATGTCATCCTTAGCAGCATCTGAGGGTGTCATGTTTTCAATATTTGGCAATGGGATTCCCTAGTTACATTAGCAATGTCACATCTGTGGGTTCCACCCCTGCACATCTGTTGTGTTTGCCATTGTTCAATTAGTCTAGTTCCCTGACCGTGTGGCCATCTCCACTGGACATGCAGGTTTGGGCATCAATGGGGAAGGACTCATCTGTGTTGTCAGTGCAACTTGCTATACATGTGTGTTGGATCTGTGCTGATGATTTCGTTGACACTCCCATGACCAGGCTGATGTGACGGGAGCCTTCATTTGGTGCTAATTGTTGACTGTGTGACCAAGTGTTCTGCTGACATGATGGAGCCCTACTGATGCGACATATGGCACAGCTTTCCGCACACAGGAGTGGAGTCCCCTCATGGCAGTGTGTACTCCTGTGACATTGCCTGCGCCCAAGGTGTGTGTTGTATGAGCATGTCTGTGTGTTCACTTCCATGTTGCTGTGCATACTAGGATCCCTAGTGATGTTCCTGTTTGTGATGCCTGCTGAGTTGAGCTATGTTCCCCCAAAGTCTTCTCCCTGGGTTCTCTGTGATGTGGGTGCATGGCACATTACTGGTCATCAGGGTGTCACCCATAGGTGTGTTTGCTGTCAGGGCTGAGTTTGCGGGCAGACGCAGATCGGTCACAGTCAGGATTCCCCTTGGCACTTGTTGTTTACACCTGTCATGTGATTTCCGGTTTGTGTTAGCTTTCATTGGTTGTGACACGTTGTGTGTGTGACTGCTGGCACTCCTCAGGGTCAGGGCTGCAATGTTGGTAGTTGTCTATGTGTGTTCTTTGTGGGTGACCTTGGCTTCTTCATTGGTGTGTGACTGTGGCTGGGATCCCATTGGTTGGTGTGGTATTGCCGTCATGTCCATGTACAGCGTAGTGTGCAGTGTGTCAGACATTCAGGAGTCTGGTTGAGTGGCCATGTGTGATGTGTTTCTGCCCCTTGGTTCCCACCACCCCCCCTGGAATTGTCATGGGTGCATGTGCAATGTCATCAGTGCATGTGAGCTTCACTGCTGCACATTGTTGGAGGTCGAGGTGTGTGGTGTTGAGTGTGTGCAGATGAGAGTTGTTGCCCGGCTAGACCCCTGCCTCCATGTTGGCCTTGGCTTACTGGCCGTGCTGATTGTTTTGTGCTTGTGTAGGTGTGATGGTAGTTTGTTGCTCAGGACACATGACTATGGTTCACAGTGTGAACGACATCTAGCTTTGTCATCAGAGTGGGATTGTAATGCAGCCCAGGGTCTCCAAATTGTGGGGGCCCTGGGGGTAGTGCTGTGGTGTGTCTGTGTCTTGCTGTGTCAGTTGCTGTTCCTACATGCTTGTGTGACATGTGTGATTTGTGCTCCCTCTCATCTGACAATGCCTGATTGCCCACATAGGGGATTTGGATCCATGAGTTACCTTTGTGTGGCACTGTATGCACGTCTGTGTAATTGGCATTCAGGCCTCCTCATGTGTTGTGTGGTTGCCTGGGGACACTGGTACCCCCCCTCACCTGTTGTGTTTGATGTGCTGTGTGGGTCTGCCTGTTTGTGTTTGTGCATCTGCACCACTGCATTGGCACATCTTTAGTGTGCCATTGGCTGTATGTTGTTTGGTGTGTTTGCCCTGCTGTCCCTGGGACTCCTAGGTCATCAGTCAGCACTATGATCATTGTTTGTGTGTCCCATTGCTGCCATGGTATGGTATCACCTCACATCTACAGTCTCCACAGGGTATCTGAATTTGTGTGCCCATTGGTGCAAATATGTGGGTCTGCATTCAGATGGTCACTTCTGTCATTGTGTCATTGATGAATGTTGACAGTGTCAGCCCCCATGGGTGATGTTTGTCTGCACATGGCCAAAGATATGTCTTATTTGCACTGCACTGTTTGCCTCCCCCAATCTATGTTGCTATGGGACACATGACTACTTTGCCACTGATGTGTTTGTTGTTCTGTGACCAGGAATCATCCATGCAGTTTGGCAGTTGCAGCTTTTTCTTTGTCGACACTTACATTTTGGTCACTGTGATTATGGGGGTTTGGACCCCATTGCCACAATGTTCTAAATGTGCTACAGCTATGGACCCCACACTTACATTTTGGTCACTGTGAGGATGGGGGTTTGGACCCCATTGCCACAATGTTCAAAATGTGCTTCAGCTATGGACCCCACACTTACATTTTGGTCACTGTGATGATGGGGGTTTGGACCCCATTGCCACAATGTTCAGAATGTACTTCAGCTATGGACCCCACACTTACATTTTGGGCACTGTGATGATGGGGGTGTGGACCCCATTGCCACAATGGTCATGGCCTGCTTGCATTGTGGGGGCCACACACATTTATGTGTGGCACATGTGATAGGGGGTCACATTGTAGGTTCAAAGTCATGTTCAGTGTTGTAGGCATTTGACACAGTCTACACACGCTTGTCATGGTGTTGGGGGGGATGTTTTTATGTTGCATTCTTTATGTTGGTGTGTGCTTGTGGTGTCATGTATTAGCCATCCTGTGAGTGGGGGTGTTGGTGGTGGTAGGCACCCAGCCCCCCATGGGTGGAGGTGGTAGTAGTGACAGGCATCCAGCCCCCCATGGGTAGAGGTGGTAGTAGAGACATGCATCCAGCCCCCCATGGGTTGAGGTGATAGTAGTGACAGGCATCCAGCCCCCCATGGGTAGAGGTGGTAGTAGTGGTAGGCATCCAGCCCCCCATGGGTAGAGGTGGTAGTAGTGGTAGGCATCTGGCACCCCCTGGATAGAGGTGGTAGTAGTGGTAGGCATCTGGCACCCCCTGGGTAGAGGTGGTAGTAGTGGTAGGCATCTGGCACCCCCTAGGTAAGGGTGGTAGTAGTGGTAGGCATCTGGCACCCCCTAGGTAAGGGTGGTGGTAGTAGTGGTAGGCATCTGGCACCCCTGGGTAGAGGTGGTAGTAGTGACAGGCATCCAGCCCCCATGGGTAGAGGTGTGAGTAGTGACAGGCATCTGGCACCCCTGGATAGAGGTGGTAGTAGTGGTAGGCATCTGGCACCCCTGGGTAGAGGTGGTAGTAGTGGTAGGCATCTGGCACCCCTAGGTAAGGGTGGTAGTAGTGGTAGGCATCTGGCACCCCTAGGTAAGGGTGGTAGTAGTGGCAGGCATCTGGCACCCCCTGGGTAGAGGTGGTAGTAGTGACAGGCATCCAGCCCCCCATGGGTAGAGGTGGTAGTGGTGACAGGCATCCAGCCCCCCATGGGTAGAGGTGGTAGTAGTGGTAGGCATCCAGCCCCCCATGGGTAGAGGTGGTAGTAGTGGTAGGCATCTGGCACCCCCTGGATATAGGTGGTAGTAGTGGTAGGCATCCAGCCCCCATGGGTGGAGGTGGTAGTAGTGGTAAGCATCTGGCACCCCCTGGGTAGAGGTGGTAGTAGTGGAAGGCATCTGGCACTCCCTGGGTAGAGGTGGTAGTAGTGGTAGGCATCTGGCACCCCCTGGGTAGAGGTGGTAGTAGTGACAGGCATCCAGCCCCCCATGGGTAGAGGTGGTAGTGGTGACAGGCATCCAGCCCCCATGGGTAGAGGTGGTAGTAGTGGTAGGCATCTGGCACCCCCTGGATAGAGGTGGTAGTAGTGGTAGGCATCCAGCCCCCATGGGTGGAGGTGGTAGTAGTGGTAGGCATCTGGCACCCCTGGGTAGAGGTGGTAGTAGTGGTAGGCATCTGGCACTCCCTGGGTAGAGGTGGTAGTAGTGGTAGGCATCTGGCACCCCCTGGGTAGAGGTGGTAGTAGTGGTAGGCATCTGGCACCCCCTGGGTAGAGGTGGTAGTAGTGATAGGCATCTGGCACCCCCTGGGTAGAGGTGGTAGTAGTGGTAGGCATCTGGCACCCCCTAGGTAAGGGTGGTAGTAGTGGTAGGCATCTGGCACCCCCTGGGTAGAGGTGGTAGTAGTGACAGGCATCCAGCCCCCCATGGGTAGAGGTGGTAGTAGTGACAGGCATCCAGCCCCCCATGGGTAGAGGTGGTAGTAGTGACAGGCATCCAGCCCCCCATGGGTAGAGGTGGTAGTAGTGGTAGGCATCTGGCACCCCCTGGATAGAGGTGGTAGTAGTGGTAGGCATACAGCCCCCCATGGGTACAGGTGGTAGTAGTGGTAGGCATCTGGCACCCCCTGGATAGAGGTGGTAGTAGTGGTAGGCATCTGGCACCCCCTGGATAGAGGTGGTAGTAGTGGTAGGCATCTGGCACCTCCTGGGTAGAGGTGGTTGTAGTGGTAGGCATCTGGCACCCCCTAGGTAAGGGTGGTAGTAGTGGTAGGCATCTGGCACCCCCTGGGTAGAGGTGGAAGTAGTGACAGGCATCCAGCCCCCCATGGGTAGAGGTGGTAGTGGTGACAGGCATCCAGCCCCCCATGGGTAGAGGTGGTAGTAGTGGTAGGCATCCAGCCCCCCATGGGTAGAGGTGGTAGTAGTGGTAGGCATCTTGTACCCCCTGGATAGAGGTGTAAGTAGTGGTAGGCATCTGGCACCCCCTGGGTAGAGGTGGTAGTAGTGACAGGCATCCAGCCCCCCATGGGTAGAGGTGGTAGTAGTGACAGGCATCCAGCCCCCCATGGGTAGAGGTGGTAGTAGTGGTAGGCATCTGGCACCCCCTGGATAGAGGTGGTAGTAGTGGTAGGCATCTGGCACCTCCTGGGTAGAGGTGGTTGTAGTGGTAGGCATCTGGCACCCCCTAGGTAAGGGTGGTAGTAGTGGTAGGCATCTGGCACCCCCTGGGTAGAGGTGGAAGTAGTGACAGGCATCCAGCCCCCCATGGGTAGAGGTGGTAGTGGTGACAGGCATACAGCCCCCCATGGGTAGAGGTGGTAGTAGTGGTAGGCATCTTGCACCCCCTGGATAGAGGTGTAAGTAGTGGTAGGCATCTGGCACCCCCTGGGTAGAGGTGGTAGTAGTGACAGGCATCCAGCCCCCCATGGGTAGAGGTTGTAGTAGTGACAGGCATCCAGCCCCCCATGGGTAGAGGTGGTAGTAGTGACAGGCATCTGGCACCCCCTGGATAGAGGTGGTAGTAGTGGTAGGCATCTGGCACCCCCTGGGTAGAGGTGGTAGTAGTGGTAGGCATCTGGCACCCCCTAGGTAAGGGTGGTAGTAGTGGTAGGCATCTGGCACCCCCTAGGTAAGGGTGGTAGTAGTGGTAGGCATCTGGCACCCCCTGGGTAGAGGTGGTAGTAGTGACAGGCATCCAGCCCCCCATGGGTAGAGGTGGTAGTGGTGACAGGCATCCAGCCCCCCATGGGTAGAGGTGGTAGTAGTGGTAGGCATCCAGCCCCCCATGGGTAGAGGTGGTAGTAGTGGTAGGCATCTGGCACCCCCTGGATAGAGGTGGTAGTAGTGGTAGGCATCCAGCCCCCCATGGGTGGAGGTGGTAGTAGTGGTAGGCATCTGGCACCCCCTGGGTAGAGGTGGTAGTAGTGGAAGGCATCTGGCACTCCCTGGGTAGAGGTGGTAGTAGTGGTAGGCATCTGGCACCCCCTGGGTAGAGGTGGTAGTAGTGACAGGCATCCAGCCCCCCATGGGTAGAGGTGGTAGTGGTGACAGGCATCCAGCCCCCCATGGGTAGAGGTGGTAGTAGTGGTAGGCATCTGGCACCCCCTGGATAGAGGTGGTAGTAGTGGTAGGCATCCAGCCCCCATGGGTGGAGGTGGTAGTAGTGGTAGGCATCTGGCACCCCCTGGGTAGAGGTGGTAGTAGTGGTAGGCATCTGGCACTCCTGGGTAGAGGTGGTAGTAGTGGTAGGCATCTGGCACCCCCTGGGTAGATGTGGTAGTAGTGGTAGGCATCTGGCACCCCCTGGGTAGAGGTGGTAGTAGTGATAGGCATCTGGCACCCCCTGGGTAGAGGTGGTAGTAGTGGTAGGCATCTGGCACCCCTAGGTAAGGGTGGTAGTAGTGGTAGGCATCTGGCACCCCTGGGTAGAGGTGGTAGTAGTGACAGGCATCCAGCCCCCATGGGTAGAGGTGGTAGTAGTGACAGGCATCCAGCCCCCCATGGGTAGAGGTGGTAGTAGTGGTAGGCATCTGGCACCCCCTGGATAGAGGTGGTAGTAGTGGTAGGCATACAGCCCCCATGGGTACAGGTGGTAGTAGTGGTAGGCATCTGGCACCCCTGGATAGAGGTGGTAGTAGTGGTAGGCATCTGGCACCCCCTGGATAGAGGTGGTAGTAGTGGTAGGCATCTGGCACCTCCTGGGTAGAGGTGGTTGTAGTGGTAGGCATCTGGCACCCCTAGGTAAGGGTGGTAGTAGTGGTAGGCATCTGGCACCCCCTGGGTAGAGGTGGAAGTAGTGACAGGCATCCAGCCCCCATGGGTAGAGGTGGTAGTGGTGACAGGCATCCAGCCCCCAATGGGTAGAGGTGGTAGTAGTGGTAGGCATCCAGCCCCCATGGGTAGAGGTGGTAGTAGTGGTAGGCATCTTGTACCCCCTGGATAGAGGTGTAAGTAGTGGTAGGCATCTGGCACCCCTGGGTAGAGGTGGTAGTAGTGACAGGCATCCAGCCCCCCATGGGTAGAGGTGGTAGTAGTGACAGGCATCCAGCCCCCATGGGTAGAGGTGGTAGTAGTGACAGGCATCCAGCCCCCATGGGTAGAGGTGGTAGTAGTGGTAGGCATCTGGCACCCCCTGGATAGAGGTGGTAGTAGTGGTAGGCATACAGCCCCCATGGGTAGAGGTGGTAGTAGTGGTAGGCATCTGGCACCCCTGGATAGAGGTGGTATTAGTGGTAGCCATCTGGCACCCCTGGATAGAGGTGGTAGTAGTGGTAGGCATCTGGCACCTCCTGGGTAGAGGTGGTTGTAGTGGTAGGCATCTGGCACCCCCTAGGTAAGGGTGGTAGTAGTGGTAGGCATCTGGCACCCCCTGGGTAGAGGTGGAAGTAGTGACAGGCATCCAGCCCCCCATGGGTAGAGGTGGTAGTGGTGACAGGCATCCAGCCCCCCATGGGTAGAGGTGGTAGTAGTGGTAGGCATCTGGCCCCCCATGGGTAGAGGTGGTAGTAGTGGTAGGCATCTTGCACCCCCTGGATAGAGGTGTAAGTAGTGGTAGGCATCTGGCACCCCCTGGGTAGAGGTGGTAGTAGTGGTAGGCATCTGGCACCCCCTAGGTAAGGGTGGTAGTAGTGGTAGGCATCTGGCACCCCCTGGGTAGAGGTGGTAGTAGTGACAGGCATGCAGCCCCCCATGGGTAGAGGTGGTAGTAGTGACAGGCATCCAGCCCCCCATGGGTAGAGGTGGTAGTAGTGACAGGCATCCAGCCCCCCATGGGTAGAGGTAGTAGTAGTGACAGGCATCCAGCCCCCCATGGGTAGAGGTGATAGTAGTGGTAGGCATCCAGCCCCCATGGGTAGAGGTGGTAGTAGTGATAGGCATCTGGCACCCCCTGGATAGAGGTGGTAGTAGTGGTAGGCATCTGGCACCCCTGAGTAGAGGTGATAGTAGTGGTAGGCATCTGGCACCCCTAGGTAAGGGTGGTAGTAGTGGTAGGCATCTGGCACCCCTAGGTAAGGGTGGTAGTAGTGGTAGGCATCTGGCACCCCCTGGGTAGAGGTGGTAGTAGTGACAGGCATCCAGCCCCCATGGGTAGAGGTGGTAGTGGTGACAGGCATCCAGCCCCCATGGGTAGAGGTGGTAGTAGTGGTAGGCATCCAGCCCCCATGGGTAGAGGTGGTAGTAGTGGTAGGCATCTGGCACCCCTGGGTAGAGGTGGTAGTAGTGGTAGGCATCTGGCACCCCCTAGGTAAGGGTGGTAGTAGTGGTAGGCATCTGGCACCCCCTGGGTAGAGGTGGTAGTAGTGACAGGCATGCAGCCCCCATGGGTAGAGGTGGTAGTAGTGACAGGCATCCAGCCCCCCATGGGTAGAGGTGGTAGTAGTGACAGGCATCCAGCCCCCATGGGTAGAGGTGGTAGTAGTGACAGGCATCCAGCCCCCACGGGTAGAGGTGGTAGTAGTGGTAGGCATCCAGCCCCCCATGGGTAGAGGTGGTAGTAGTGGTAGGCATCTGGCACCCCCTGGATAGAGGTGGTAGTAGTGGTAGGCATCTGGCACCCCCTGAGTAGAGGTGGTAGTAGTGGTAGGCATCTGGCACCCCCTAGGTAAGGGTGGTAGTAGTGGTAGGCATCTGGCACCCCCTAGGTAAGGGTGGTAGTATTGGTAGGAATCCGGCACCCCCTGGGTAGAGGTGGTAGTAGTGACAGGCATCCAGCCCCCCATGGGTAGAGGTGGTAGTGGTGACAGGCATCCAGCCCCCCATGGGTAGAGGTGGTAGTAGTGGTAGGCATCCAGCCCCCCATGGGTAGAGGTGGTAGTAGTGGTAGGCATCTGGCACCCCCTGGATAGAGGTGGTAGTAGTGGTAGGCATCTGGCACCCCCTGGGTAGAGGTGGTAGTAGTGGTAGGCATCTGCCACCCCCTAGGTAAGGGTGGTAGTAGTGGTAGGCATCTGGCACCCCCTGGGTAGAGGTGGTAGTAGTGACAGGCATCCAGCCCCCCATGGGTAGAGGTGGTAGTAGTGACAGGCATCCAGCCCCCCATGGGTAGAGGTGGTAGTAGTGGTAGGCATCTGGCACCCCCTGGGTAGAAGTGGTAGTAGTGGTAGGCATCTGGCACCCCCTGGGTAGAGGTGGTAGTAGTGGTAGGCATCTGGCACCCCCTGGGTAGAGGTGGTAGTAGTGGTAGGCATCTGGCACCCCCTGGGTAGAGGTGGTAGTAGTGACAGGCATCCGGGCCCCTATGTGTATATGTGGCATATGTGATGGGCATCCCGCCCCTATGGTGCTGCTGTTTCTGGTGTAAGTAATTTCTGCATCCCTCTGTGTGTGTGTGATATGTCGGGTACGTGTAGTTTGTTTTTGTGGTTGGTGTCTGACTTACCTTCTGCGCCGTACGTGTCCGTGCCTGTTCCGGTAGTAGATGTAGAATATTGGTAGGATCGGAACGATGGGATTCATGGTTGGTTCGTCTCGTTCATCTTTGTTGTTGCTTCGCCTCGTCCTCGTCGCTTGCGTGTTCGTCTCGTAGCCGTGGATCGTGTTGTGGCGCGAATCGGAGCTTATCTGCGCCTGACCCGGATGCTTTGACGTGCCGTGCGTAGCGACGGGTTCGGCGCGTACGGGAAGCGCATCATACTTGTCCGGCCGGATGGGGCTGCTTTTTGGCTTCCGGGCGACTCGATTCTGCGTTTACGGATCCGGCTCGGTCGGGGAACAGGACCTGGATTGGGTGAGTACGACTGGGTCGGAATCTGTGCTGTTGTGCGCATCGTACTTGTTCGTTCGGATTAATGTGCGGTTCGGTCGGGAAACAGGCATTCGCATGGCTTTTTTCCCGACCGAATGGCGTTAGGTGCGCCTCCGACCGAGATCGGAATCGGCCCCCGAGTTTCTTGTGGTTCATAAGGTTACCTTTTGTGTGTTTTACTAAACATCCATGACATCCAAGTACTGCATATTTTCCTTGTTTTAAATTCTGTTTAACATTTCTTCTGAAGCTGTAATGTTGAAGTACTTCATACAGACATAGCTGTTCCAGATGTCGACTCCTTTTCGGATAGTATGTATCCAACATATTAGTTTTAAGAATTTATGTACTGTCTGGTTCATTTGCTGCTAAGTATTCAATTTCTTCTAATGATTTCATCACTCTATTTCGTGAGCAGGCAAGACCTAAACTTACCCAAATGATCCCTCATGATTTTGAATATAAACTTGAAGAGGACAAGCGGTCTGAACATTCATACGATCCAATTTCTCTGTGGGAAAGCATTTTAAAGTAAAGCTGTACACATTTTTGCTAAGGCTTTTCTCTTGTGCAATTTCTTCCCACATTTATTTCATCTCGGTTTTTTCTGATTTCGCTATATATGATGTAACATAGCGTGCAACAGCAATTGAGTTGTCTGCAACATACTGGATTTCCATATTTGCATTCCACATTTTTAAAATAACCGGATTATAGTCATTAATATACTTTGACAGTTCTGTTCTTTTCAAGTTGTAGATATTCTTTGGAGATTTGCGATTTATTGTGTGCCTTACAGAAGAAAAAAAGAATTTACTCTTCCTTTAGAAATTACTGGACGTGGAAATCCAAACCGAAACTTGGTATAAAATTTTCCTTTAAACTTGTATTTTCGTCTGCAGTACTTTTCACAACGGTGACTTTGGAAACGTAAAACTTGCTGTCTCAAGCTTCTATCTCCTCCTTCTCTTGGAATCTCACATGTCACATACTGTTCAATAAAAGACAATACTATTTCATCTGAATCAGTTCCAAATTTAGGTGCATCCTTGATCCACAATAGCATATGTATATGAGGAGCACCTCTCGCTTGGTACTCCTTTCTCCAAAAGAAATCGGTAACTTCTCCAAGAGGTGGATTCTTTTTATTGCAGATGAAAGACATCATAGCTTGAAACCTATGATTAAAATATCTGCACACATTTACAGGATCCAAAGAACACAATTCTCTAGGTGTCTTCCTTTCAACATTCTTTATATTGGAATTTGCTTCTCGTAGAAATTCAAGCAAATCTTCCCATGCATACTCTGCACAGCTAAGTGTCACAAACCATGTTGGTGTACCTAAGTTCCGTAACATACACTTCAGTTCTCCATGACGACGATACCAATACTCATTTGTTCCTCGTTGACATGCCATCAAATTAATTAACTGTGCTTCTAAATTTTCATCTGTTTCTTGAACTTTCTCCACAAATTCTTTCGCTGAAAGAAGTGATTGATGAACTCCAGTTTTCAGTATGTGGTTCACTGCATAGGACAGAGAAGACAGATCACTTTCAAACAAAAGGCGAAATATATATGGTATACACTGCCGGAATCTAGGATCTTCAGAGTATAATCTTGTTGAGTGATATTCTGAAGCTGGAATAGGTACAGGTCGGTCACCATATCGTCCACCTTCACCAGTAGGAAACAGCTGTGGAAAACAACGAGCTTCTAAGCTTTTCTCCAATACACTCATTGGAGTTCCCTTTGCGTTTTTCATTTGAAATAACTCAATACTGTTTCCTATTACTTCTTTTGAATGTAGAGGACATATTGTGTAATGTTCATAAATATCTTCACTCCTTGACTTCTCCACTTTCTCTATTTCACCACTTGAAATTTCAGATTCATCTTCCAAACTTATTACCTGTTGTTCCACATTTACACTTTTATAATAAATATTATTCTCCACAAGATATAACGTAGCCTTTTGAAGTTTTTTAACATTCACAAATTCTTGCCATATTTTCCGACTCTTTGTTGGTACTACATTTACTAGAATGACTACTGCTTCATTTTTCATCTTTGTCTCCACCAACAATTTCAATATTTTTCTTAAAATTCAAAGGTAAGTACACTATTCTTCCTTTCAGCCCTCTTTGTAAGTCTGTTGGTGGCAGTTTACCTGTTTTAGGCTCCATGCGATTTATAGTTTGAAATGGATGAACAGATTGAATTAGAACTGACTCATATGTATTCAAATCTGCCAGTTCCTCCGGAATAGCTACTAATTCTAACTTATTATGTACTGCTCTAGTGGGCATTTTGTTCTCTTCTAATTTGTTATAACAATATTAACAAATACGTTGATCACTGCTTAACTTAAATTGACCTTCCACTAACAAGTAAGTTGCAAATTCTTTCCATTTATCATTATTCTTCTTTTCAGATTTCAAATACAAATCAACATTCCTAGTTTGAATTTTATAATTAGTACGTCGACAACAAACACAAACATAGTTTGGAATTTGAGAGCACACTATGTTAAACTTTCCAATTTCTTCTTCAAACTGATCAATTATAATCACTTTCCCATCTTCTTCAACATCTGTAATTGTCAAACTTTCACTTTCTATAAACTGCTCTTCTGAACCAAAATATCGGAACTGAATATCATCACACTTTTTTTGTACATCTGATAATGAACCGTGTAAAAGAGCTGTATTTAGTTCACCTAAACATAATGCAGGACTTTTTACATAGTACAGTTTCCTTACAAACTTCCGCATTTCTGAATGGTGCACTGCTAACATCCTTAAGTGATGAAAAACACTTTTACACACTTTTCTTGAAAGAGAAGCCAGAGAATGCCCATGTTTCTCAGTATATTTTCTTACATTACAAGGATCAAGTGTTTCTAATCTTCTGTTTTACACTTTTCTGTGTATATTCTCGTAACAAATTTCGCATTATATCAATAGATTCCTGTTGAATACTACAAATACTGCTACAACCCCACTTAGACACAGGAGCTTGTGTGCGTTTCCCGTGCACTTCTTCAGCTATTAACTGTTCTGCACTAATAGTAACCATTTCCTCTTTTGCAACAGGACAACCATTCTGAACTTCGTAGCAACGACCTCCAGTATCAACTGCAAATGGTAAACTATTTTCTTGGAAGTAACTCTCTTCATTAAAAAAAGGTTCACTATTAGATGTATGTTTCCATTTTCCACTGAAGATTTGACAAAAGTTGCTTCTGTTCACACGTCTTTTTTTACTTTTGTCTTTCAGAATCTTCATTGTTTAATCCAACACTTTCATCCTCTTCAAAATGAAAATGAATATTTTTTGTTTTAACTTAAAAGCAGTATCCACTATGCTTTCAACACGCTGTTTCTGTTTCAATTGCAGCACTTTCTTTTTATATTTGCGGCATCCTTTTATTAAATTCTGAATTACTCTATTTCGAAAAACTCTTTGACGAATTTCTTGAAATTGTCTTTGTCTACGGGTAACAAATACTCTTTCCTTATCATGTTTTTTTTCTTGCAATTTGAAGTCGAAGTCTGCTTCTCCTTAATTGAATTTTTTAATTTTTCCTTTGTGTGATGTTATTTTCATTAAATGTGCGTAGTACTTTTTTTTAGAAATTGTCTAGTGTTTTTACCAGAAGAAACTATTTTTGTAGTACTTTCATTTTCTTCTAATGCACATTTTTGACTTTTCTTTAAGTAGATTGCCTTTTTGTTTTTCCTTTTTTTTTCAGTTATTCTAGGCATTTTCAATTTTTAATCCAAACAAAATAATTTTCTGCAAATAAAAAAAAAGTTTCAATTATTTGTTATATCTGTTCAATATGTCAAAATAATCACATACAATTATATAAGTTCCAGTGACAGCTTGCAGAGGAAATGATGTATGGTACTGGAGCGGAATAAGGGAACAGTAGGGTGGCAGGTAGTGTCATCCGACATACAGCACGTATTTATTGAATTATTTAGATTCACCTTCCCATTTTATATATGACTCCACTACCTCCTACTTTTCCCCTCGCCCCCCCACCCCACCCCACCCCCCGTCCCATGCACCCCACCGTCCCACGCCACTTCCTCTGCAACCCACTACAGATAACTTTGTAGATACTATTTTGTAAAATTGTTATCTGTATACTTAAGAGTGATATTCTCAACTAAATGGCACATGTAAACGTTACCCTTATTATTTTAACACTTCTATCGGCAACTTAGCAAGCATAACACTGCACCATTGTAGCAAAAATATGGTACAGGCTTACATTTCATTGTGGATGTACCTAAGCAAGTACAGATCAACTGTTAGACAGCAACAAAAACTACCGACATGGAGATGGAGAGGGGGGAAAGATTAAGGGACATATTTACAAGGAGCCATCGCTGAATTAAAGGCACTTTATCGTAGCCAAACTCGTGATAAATTTACCCCCCCATTCACAAGCCAATGTTAACAGCCCACAGCACAAGTATACCCATGATAGCAGCCTAAAAAAACATCGCCACAGACGACCCTCGCAAATATCGCTAATGAGTTGCAGAGTAGGCGTTCCCGTGACAAAAGCCGAGACAACAGCACACCTCAACATTCCCAACGACCAGCCACATCCCCGATAAAAACACAAAACGGGCGATAAGGCGTGTTAGCACCAGGAAATTTACACCTACTCTGACCTGGTGTAACGTTGGACGGCAGCCAGCACCACAAAAGGAAGCACAGCCCAGGGCCACATCCGAAGGGCAACAGATGCCATGGAGCAACTCATCATGCGGCCCGGACACCCAACAGGGCCACAACACCCACCGCCAACACCCCAGGACCCCATCCCACACCCGGAACAACCCCACCCCCCGGCACCACCCCCAACACCGGACTACAAAATTGCACACCAACACCATCAACCCCAAAACAAACATCTTGCCTCATGTCGCACAAACAGCAAAATAAACATACATGCGTGACCAGAAAATGGAGAATCAGTCATACAGCAATGCAACCACCAACACAAAACACCACACAAAGAAAAGCAGAAACAACCCCAAGGATGAGTCCTAGCTGCTCCCACTGGACAATCCGTAGCACACAGCCCGGTAGACCAAATCCAAGACAAGATGGTGTGCCATGCGCGCAGCAAATGAAACAGAGGGAGAGAGATGGAGTGAGATAGCGCAAGCAGCGCAAGGACGCACGGGCACCTGGCTCCACATGCCAACATATGTGTGTGCATCGCCATCCGTACACCATGAGCCCAAGGCCGTGTCCCAATCTCAGCGCCAAAGCCACATCACATTCCCAAAACGAAAGTAGTAGTGAGACAAACATCAGGGATAAAAGCACCATTGTCCCAATGCAGAAGCCGGGAGGACACCTGCACCTCTGACCTTGGTCCCGAACGCGCCTGGAACACCCTGATAGAGATACAATGGCAGATGGGGACGACTCCCACACCACGCATTCCGCAAATAAACCATCCGACTTATCCACAGCCCACACATAGAAGCCCCTGCCTGTGGTACCCCCGCATGGGAAGGCCTTGACACCCACGGAAACAGCTACCCATGTCCCACAACGTTGCACACACATTCAAATTATTGCTCAGAGCTGTGGCATATCCTCCACACAATAGCCGCAGTCCAGAAGAGTGCCTGTTCACGAGACGCACCAACGCAATGGCAGGCCATACCGGGCACAAGCACAACACCCGTCACATGGAACAGTACCGTGCACGTATGCTGCATTTACTGGGCGCACTGCCACTGGCAGTGCTGCGGATCAGTTACAGGCTCAGCTTCCGCATTGCCCACATCACCTGCATCCAGCCCTGGTTCCACTGCCGAACATGCACATTCGAGTGTCCCATGGATCTCTGCCTATCCAACACAACTGTTGATGAATTGGACTATGACTTGTGTTTGCGCCCCCTGTTGGATCACGAACAGGAGTGTAACCCAGACAGCCGTGCATGGGATGCCTTGACATACTGCGTATGTATTGGTAGTTGTGCATGGGAGATAGCACAATTTCTCGTCTGCAGTGACCACATCGAGGCGCTTCCCTATTGGGCTGTGTAGCGGATCGGTGACACGGCGTGGGCTGAGCACACCTGCCCGGACCACCCAATGGATTGGCTCACCCTGGTATTCCTTGAACACGACAACGACGTACTATTGGAACACATTGCACATGAAGCTGCACGGGCATTCATGGACGAGTAACTACGTACCTGCAGCCACATCCTATTGCCACCCACAGCACATAGCCCAACAACTTGTTGCACAGTAGGGATTGCTCACATATCCCACCAAAACAGAGCACATGTCTCCCGTCGGTTGGGCTCTGGATGCTTGTGCGTGAAATAACGCGTGTGCACACACACCTGTCCAAGGCGACGCAGGTCCATGGTCCGAGCAAAACAGCGTTGTTTCGCAACGTTGTCAATTGGGACACACTGCTGGGTGAGAGCGCACACATGGCGATGTAGCACAACATGCGAACCTGTCGGACCCTCACACCTGATCACTGTCGGCAGAGCAGACAATTGCCGCACCCCGGAGGCAGAGCACCATGCAGACCCCACGTACAGTCAGTCATGCCCCCCACACGGGGCACTGTGCAGACACCAAATAACACATGACTCATCCAGCAAGGCAAGGTGGGCTGTGAGCGTTGCCATATGTGATCAATATTGTCCATTTGAGTCCCAACATCATCTGCCCCTCGACATGTACCCATGCTGCGTGTAAGCATGTCCATGCCTATTGTGGCCGTTGCCTCATCCGTACTGACATGCACATGCCAATAAAGCCTATGCCACTACACTGGTGTCTAACTGTGAGGTGTGTTGTAAATATTGTCCACTCGTGTGCCACAATGAGCCTCGTCCCACACAGGGAAGAACTGACTGTCGCATGTGCAATGGGGGTGTATCCCTTTGGCAAGCTCCGCCTCTGTGAGCCAGACATTGTTTTTGCATAGGTGCTGGACGACATCTGATGCAGCCCCATCACCTACGCAGTCTGATGTGTCAAGGGCACACAGCCATGCAGCCATCACCCCGCCATACACACCGGACACAGAACGCGTATGAGGGGAGTTTTGTACCACATTGCCTTGACTGCTGATGTTCTGTGATTGCTATGTGTTTGGGCTGCATTGTGGGGGAATTGCCCCTGCACCTCTGATTTTGTGTAGCCTTCTCCCCTTCAGACGGGGTGCCTTTGGATTGTGTGCTTTTCGGGGCCTGTTTTGCTTTTGACTTGGGTGATGTGTGCTTGCAGACTTATTTTGTGGCCTGGTGCATTGTTGGTCTGCTGCGTGTATTGTAAGGCATGGGTTGTGGTTGCACGCGGACACGTCGGAGTGTGACCTGCTCCTTTGAGGATGTGATCCGCACTTGGCTCCGTCCATCTCGCTTCGTGGGCCATGTCATTTTCTTTGCGCAGCTCCTATGCTCTCCGAAATGCAGTGTTACTTGCATAGTAAGTGTGGGTCACAGATCTGTTTGTTTGCTGGATTCAGCATATGTGCAAGGGTAGGTTGTGATATTGGTGATAGGGGGGCACTCTGTCCACATTGTGGATGGGGGCCTACTTGGCGTTTGGATGTGTGCTGCAGTGTGCCAAGGAATTCAGGGACATGTTCCAGGGTCATTGTGGGTGTACTGTGTGCTGCACAAATCAACGCCGTATCTGATTTACAAAACTGCATACTAGTTTAAACATCACAAACTATACTGCTCATTTGTTACCTCTATACCTTACTCCTAAAACCATGTAATCTTTCAAACATATGTTACGTCACTTTTGTACCATTGAAACTGATTACGACCTTTTCTTTACACTACAGATCCCATGAACATGCTAATAAAGGTATAAGTGCTATTTTCATACTAAATAAAGCTCTCTTACTTAATTTTTCTAAACACTACTGTTTGTTGCACAAAATGGGGATGACACATGAGGAGAGGAAACGGGGGTGTAATCCCTAAACTTTTATTGTACCGTTCCTTCAATATACGTATATTGAGGGTTTTAAGTGGGATGAAAAAAATGCGGGTGACTAAAAGGGGTAGCAGTGTTCAGCACCGGTAACACCCAGTCCACTTAAAGTCCTGCGTATATTCAGCACAGAGACACACCCTAACAATTTTCATCACTTATAATCACAGTTAGTTTACTAGTGTGAAAAAATCGTATAGAAAGTTTACTAAGAACATTTTTAATTGTTTTTTATCTCTCACACATTTATAAAATATCTCTTGTAAAGAAACGCCCCTCTCCACCTTTATTTCGTACTGAACGAGCAATAAATAATACCTTTACCAGCATCTAGTCACTAACTACTAACACTGTGCACTGTACCCAATTGTAAAGCAGAAATAGTGTTTAGATTATGTCTTAAAGTATCATCAAATGATTCAAACTATGCATACATACACAAAGCAACGTGCAAGTTTACTTTGTCCATTTACTCTCTATGTAATCTGTGCACATTCTGAACGGGTTCGCAGTATATCCACAGTATGCCACTGCACTCTATGATACTCCACTCTATGCTATTCCACTGTACACAACTCTGCTCTAAGGTCCTTCACAGTATGCTATTCCACTGTACACTACGGCACTGCATGATATTCCCCTCTATGCCACTCCTACTACACCACTGCATTGTACTCTAATCCACTCTACACCACTATATGCCATTCAACTCTTTGCCACTCCACTATACATTTTTCCACTGTACCAATTTCCTCTCTACACAACTCCATCGTATGCCACTACAGTCAAAGCCACTCGGTGTGCAGACAGAATATCGAGTTTAAAATATCGAGTTGCACAAATATCGAGTCAGAAATATCGTGGTTCAGAAATATCAACAGCAAGAATATCGTGGTCAAGAATATCGACTTAAGGTAAGTAATATCGATTTTAAAAATATCGAAGTGTTTAATATCGTTTGAAAAAATATAGTTGTTAAACTATTATTTTTTTAATTAATGGGATGTATTTTAGTATATGTTTTAAATGTATGTGATTTATGTTTTTTTGTATAAGAATTGTTTGCATTTTTAATACATGTGTAAAATGTTTAGTAGTTAATATTTATTTTTATTTTAATTTAGCATTTTTAGTACCGTAACAGTTTGTGGGTTTATAGAGTAATAGGGTGGGAGTAATTTAATTATGTTAAATTAATTGATTATTTTTTATTTATTAATATTTGTTTAATTGAGATGTTAAAGTGTTAAATGTGTAAATTATGTATTATTAATTTATTGATATTTTGTTGTTAATTAATAATAATTATTTATTGTGTAATAATTATGGTAGTTGTGTAATTAATTTTAGGGGTTTGGTTTGGTGTTCATAGGTGTAAAGGATGGGAAGTAATTTATTTTTAATTGAGGAATTATTAATTGGTTGTTAATTAATTTAAATTAAATAATTGGTAATTAATTATGGTAATTGTGTAGTTAATTTTAGGTGTGTGTTTTGGTGTTTATAGGTGTAAAGGGTGGGAAGTAATTTATGTTTAATTGATTAATTAATAGTTGGTTGTTAATTAATTATAATTAAATAATTGGTAATTAATTATGGTAATTGTGTAATTAATTTTAGGTATGTGTTTTGGGGTCTATAGGGGTAAAGGGTGTTAATTTGTATATTTATTTTTTATTAGTAATTATATGTTAATTGATATTAATTAAAAATATATTATGGCAATCGTGTAATTAATTTTAGGTGTGAGTTGTGGTGTATATTGAGGTAATGGATGGGAACTAATTTGTGTTTAATTAATTAATATATAGTTGTTAATTATTTGATATTTAATTTGGGTAATTGTTTATTTTTGTGTGTGTTGTTTTTACTTTTAAAGGGGTAATGGGTGGGTATTAAATACATTTTAACTACTTAAAGGCCCATTACGATACCCGGCGTAAAAAAATCCGCCACGCATGAAAGCGGCAAAAATCCGCCCGCACACACCGTCTGAACACCAACCACGCCATTACGATGACACAAACCGAAAACCGCCATCGGCGGAAAAATCACACAAGATACCGCCCGCCCTCGTCCGAGTCGGAGTCAAACCGCCCGCCACGGACGGAAACACGCACGACAACACAAAACCGCCCGCCCTCACGGCCGACACACCGCACGTGAAATTACGATCGCACCGCCATGAGCGCGGGAAAACTACAAATATACCGCCCGCCAGCGCAAACAACTCCGATGAAAATTGACACGGCAGAAGCCATGGCGGCCACGTCCCTGCACAGAAACCATCCGCTGACAAAAACAATCGCACACAACATGGCCAACAAGTCCACACAGCAAGGCACGCACAAATACACAAGCACAGTACACATCCCGAAAACACACCCCCTGGACAAACAAAACCCACAAAGGCCAGAACACCAGACACAACACACCTGAAAACAACAGACCATGAGGACACACCCACATAGGTAAGTACAAAAGCAGCACTCCCACAGACCACAACCCCATGCAACATTGCAAACCAGAGAGGAGAGGAGAGGACACAGTGACACAGCAAGGACAGCAGCACACCACAGAAACGCACACATCACAACCACCACCACCACCACCACCACCAAACACCGGCACCACAAACCCCCTGCACATTACACAACACACACCGCACCAGCACCACAAACACCATGGCACCACAAAGAATGCCCAAGTTCACGCCCATTGAGCTGACGGTCATGGTCGACGAGATCATCAAGGTGCACCCACAAATCTATGGAAACCTGGTCCAGCACACACCACTAGCCACCAGAAACAGAATGTGGAACCGGATCGTAGACCAGGTCAATGCAGTCGGGACCCTGCCCAGGAACAGAGGAGAAATCAACAAACGGTGGAATGACGTCAAAGGCCTGGTCAAGAAGAAGGAGAACAAAAACAGAGAGCTGGCTGCCGTCACTGGCGGAGGGAATCCCGCGCTTTTCAAGACCTTCAAAGCGTGGGAGGAGAAGGTGCGAGTCATCATACATCCGGAGATCCTCACCGGATTAGCAGGGGGAGTGGAGGCTGGTAAGTACAAACTAATGTATACCAGCACACCGCTATGTACTCACATGCACTACCACCATGCCACAGCTCCCAGGGACAAACACCCCCATGTCCAGCACACAATACACAACACATCACACACACATGCAACAGACACCACCACACACAGCCCAAACCTAACAACTGAAAGATACGTGGGGGCATGTGTACACTCAGCCAGCCACGTAACCACCAACAGGTCCCCAAGTATGCCAGAAGCGCCACAACGAGCACCCACCACACCCATGTGTCCGCCATAGCTGCACTAACCGACAAGTAACAGGTAAGTGGCAGGAACACAAAGTGCAGTGGGTGGGAGGGTGGACAGCTCAAGTACAACACACACCAGGCCCCTAGTCCCACAGCACAGCAAGGAGGAGCATCCCCCACACCCCACAGCCACGTGTCAGCCACCGCAGTGCACACCGACAGCCGAAAGGTAGACATCACGGTCCACAACAATCGGTGTCAGTGGGTGTCCAGCCATCACCACGACCCACAACACCGCCCCCACCCCCACAGACCTGCAACATGGAGCACCCCCGCTTAGAACCATGTGGCATCCAGTACAGTGCACGCCCGAACAACCTGCAGGTGGGAAACTGGACAGGGCTGGATTACTGGAGGCATGAGGACCGTAACACGACCAACACATGGGACATGTCACGTAGCAGACGAACACGCAGCACCGCCCACTGTCACGAACAAGTGAACAATGTGCACACGGACATGAACCACAGACTCACACCCCACATGACCCATCACAGACACAGCAACACCCAAGGAGCCACGTCTGCATGCACAAGCCACACTGAATATAGTACCACACGGCAGCCACTGTGCAACCCATCACACACAACCGAAACACCATTGAAGTCCTGTCCATGTAGCCCCTACTGCCTGTCAACCACACACCCCACAACTACGCCTATGTAAGACAAACAACACTAGACGCAACAGAGCGGAACAACATAAATGCACACGAACACCACTGAACCCATCAAACACACAGACACACCATGCACATACAACATCCCATCCATCCCATCCGTCAGCCCCAGTCTCATGAAAGGCATGTCATCCGAACAGCTGCCACACATACAGCAGTCACGCTAAGATACATGCCCATGACCAACCATGTGCCAGAAGTCAATGAAGCGCACGCCACACTGTGAGCAACAACACACAACATGGGCCACACCCCCCGAGCACTGCAGTGATGCACATGGCACAGGGCAGCACGCACACCAAGGAGATGGGACAACTGCAATACGTCGGGTGGCACACAACCATCACACACTCATAACGATGCGTCCAATGCCATGTCCAGTAATCACAACAGACAGCAAATATGCAGGGCATGTCAGGCATGCACACACCTCAGACCATGCACTGTCATGCTGCCACAACACATGTCACGTTCGGCACCCATGGCTCACAGCATGTAGCCCAAAAGCATATTCCATCCCAAATGCGTTTCTGGGGCATGGCCCCCATGTTGCCATATGCGTTCCTAAGCGTCCCATTTGAACCCCAAAAGCAAAGTACAAACCAGACCCAGGATGGGCCAGGAGCCCGCATACACCAGAGTCACAATAAGTAGGAGCACAGCAACACACCCATCGGCATGGCCAATCCGTCCCATGCCACATGTGCACAGCACACAGTCCCATTGCCAAGCACACACAACTACAAATGGTACAGCCACACACACGCCTCCGGGAAACCCATGTACGAGATTGCACGAACTGTGAATGTCAGACGACAAATACATACTTCGCCAGGTGCAACACATTAACAAATCTCATTCTCCCCACAGGTGACGAAGTGATGGATGCTGGGGATGGAGACAGCAGCCAGCACAGCCAGCCTGCAAGCCCCCAACAAGGACACACGGATGTGGAGGATCTGTCCTCCTCCTCGGACACGGACCACCCAGCAGGCCCATCCGGTGTGGCAGGGCCCAGCCGCTCCCCAGGCCCCCACCTACCCACCAACCCATCATCCAGGGCTGTTGTACATTCACAGCCCCCTGCAGCCACTGTCGTTGCGGCCACACCCACGGTCATTGCGGACACACCCACGGTCATTGCGGCCACACCCACGGTCATTGCGGCCACTACCACTGCCGCAACCGCTACCACGTCTTCGCTGGCCCCAGCACCAGCGCAGGTGGTGGCCCGGCCCACTGGATCCACCCTGGGAGCCAGGGCGAGGACCGTGGTGAGCAATGTGGATAGTGGGCAGGCCGGTGGCAGCAGGACTGGTAGGAGGAGCAGGGTCAGGGAAACGCCAGTCTCCCCTGGGAACCATGCCCTGCCTCAAATTGCCAGGGTCCTTGGGGCCTATGAAGAGGCCCAAGGACAATGGGCCAGGTCTGCTACAGACACGCGTGAGGTGCTGGGGGTGCTGAGGTCCATGGACGCCCGTATGGGCCAACTCGTGGACCTCATGGGCCAGCTGGTGGTGGCGGTGAGGTCACAGCCAGGGACAGCAGCTCCCCCTCCGCCACCACCTGCCGGGGCGCAGGCTCGAGCAGCAGTGTCCAGTTCCCCTGCGTCCACAGCCAGTGAGCACACCTCAACCACCAGCAGGTCGCAAGCAGGCACCCCCTCGCAAACGTGGAAGGGGCCGTCCGAAGCGGAAACAGATCTCCCGGGAGGACTTCGCACGCTCCAGACGCAAGTGAGGCAGCCAGCCAGCCTTCCTTGACCACCCACTGCATTGACTTGGACTACGATCCCACTCCACACAGCCATCTGGATGGCATGTGTGTGTTGGACTATGGACATAGAACCAGTGGGTACACCCTGAGCATCACGCAGCCATGACCGACAGCTCATTGTCACTGCACGCACCACTTTTGTCATCACCTTACACACAATCACATGTCACAGTTTGAAATAAATGCACCTCTTCCACAAACTGCTGTCTGTGCCCTGTGTTTTAATTGTACGGAATACAACGGCCACCTTGAGCGGAACGGCACCTGATGCGTGGCATGGCAATGGAACCGGAGGGCCTGTAGGGACCTAGGGGTGGGAGACAGAACAGGAGCACATTCAATGAGTGTGTCACACACCCATCACACAGTACATGTCAACAACTACAAGCAATGTACACACATCGCACAGAGCAATAGGGCACAATGCCACAGCCACCATCAGTGGCATACTAACCTGGGCATGGAGCGTTGACACACAGCACGCAGTGAACAAAAGGCCACCCTGACACAGCACACACACACCTGCACAAATACAGACACATCAGCCGTCGTACATGGACACTCACCGTCAAGTGAAGTAGCGGGCGATGAGCTGCTGGCGCACATTCCCAGCTTCCTCCTCTCCGCTGTCCTCCTCACTCGAGCTGTCCTGGTCTGCGGGCTGGGGCCCTGGTTGATCTCCGTCATCCACAATGAGGGGGATCTGCTTCCGAATGGCCAGATTGTGCAGCATGCAGCACGCCACCACTATCTGGCACACCTTCTGTGGGGAGTACGCCAGCGCACCCCCGGTGCGGTCCAGGCACCTGTACCTGGACTTGAGGAGGCCAAAGGTACGCTCGACCACACGTCTGGTCCTCCCATGTGCCTCATTGTAGCGAACGTCTGCTGGGGTGCGAGGATTTCTCAATGGACTGAGCAGCCATGCCCCATTCGGGTACGCAGAGTCACCTGGGTGTGAGGGACACAGAGAACCGTTGCTATTCCAACTGGACAGGGGACAGCATCGCACAGCCAGCACGCTACACCACTCCACATACTCACCGACAATACAGCCACGATCCTGTTGCAGATTGGACATCAGTCGTGGCAAGATGCTGTTGCGCATTATGTGTGCGTCATGGGCCGAGCCTGGGAACTTTGCACACACGTGGGTTATCACCATGTCCGCAAGGCACACCACTTGCACATTCAGGGAGTGCGTGTGCTTCCTGTTGCGGTACAGGTGCTCAGTGGCCTGTGGTGGAACAAGGCCAACATGTGTGCAATCAATGGCACCAACGACGTGTGGGATCCTGCCAAGGGCATAGAATGCACCCTTCACTGCCGCCAATTCACGAGCCCTGGGGAATCTGATGTACCTGTTTCGGTACAGCATCATGGCTGCCAGTACATCCCTCAGCACCTTGCTGAACATGGGCTGGGACATCCCTCCTCCACTGCCCACTGTGTGCTGGAATGACCCAGTGGCGAAGAAATGCATGGCGGCCATCACCTTAGCCGTGGGGGTGAATGCTGTCGGATACACCCTGCGGGGACGGAGATGGGGTTCCAACATGGCACACAGTCGATGCAGGGTTGGCCTGTCCAGCCGAAACTTCCTTATGACCTCAGTATCGTCCATGTCCGCCAGCAATTGGTATGGGCGGTCAATGTTCGGTCTCCGCCTAGGGAAGATGGCAGTGGACACATGTCAAAGCAACACAACACATAGCAATTTCGCATTCACATCACTGACATGACTGAGCAAGCACATGAGTCACAGCCCAGCTGTCAAGCAGGGACGGCACGGCCACAATACACTTACACAGGTCTCCCACCAATGGCAATGGCTAGTGATACAAACCACTGCCATGAGCATGCACATGGGGATCTAGGCCCCAATGACTTGCGGGGCGTGCTGATGGGGACTGACTGCATATTCGTCAAGCGGCAACGCCACGGCAACATGAATGTCTGCTGAGCATGGCACTGCTTCCGAGGCTGGATGAGTATGGCACACGACGACGACGATGTGGGCACAGGCTGAGCGGCCAAAACAAGTGGGACCTGTGGCACGAGGGGATATGAGACAGTAGTAGGTGTCAGCACTGCACCCTATGTACAGCACTGTACGGATCACACCTCCCGAAACATTGACAGGTGTCCACATTGACAGCCCCATGCCAAAACGGCTGTGTGCTTGCAGACACACGTCACAGGTGAGAGGTTACATTGCACGTGCCAGGTGGCAGACGTACATAGTGGGAGCTGGCATGTGTGTGCATGTGTCTCCTGTTCAGGATCCACCAGATGGGCGCTGACTCTGTACTGACCATTGGACACAGCATGTTTCGTGGAAGGCTTGTGTGTGTGGGATGGTGGCACTGGATGTGCCTCCGTTGGGTGGGGGGCCATGCACAGTGCGGGTACGTCGATAATTGCGCATTGTGGTCACGGTGGGTGCACCCACTCAGATGTGTTGCCCTGTGTTCAATTCCTATGTCCGCATGATGATGGACTGTAGATGTGGGCAGACTACACATTGGTCGATGTGCTGTCTACATGCATGTGCCTTCACACCAGGCACAGCTGCCCCTGCACATGTGACCCCTGCTGGACTCGCTGCTGGGTCTGTGGAGCTGATGCACCTTCTGTGCGTGGGGCGGACAGCTCTCCTCACTTCCCTCATTGCGCATGTCATGACTTTGCCGCAGGTGACATGGATCATGGAGGGCCCACATGTACGCGTGGGTAGGCTACACATGATTGTTCACTGGTCGCCACCCCCAGTCAGTGTTTCGAATGGGAAGGTTGTTGTGCTGGTGGTATATTCGATGTGGCGGATGGGCGGGCCTAGGTGCGGGCTTACATTCCGGACATGGGGGGTAGTTGGATTGGCGACTAGTTGCAGTACACACGGGACACGTCTCTTCCTGTCCACATCTGGGTCATCCCTTGTACTCACTGACAGTGATACAGTCATCTTCGCCCCAGCCCTCATGTCCTCCCCTCGCTCCCCCAATATGCATGTGCACCTGCGAGGCTAGCGCTTGCACAGGCAGCCCCAAGCTCGCACCAGAGAGGGCAAGGAGTGTATGTGTGGGTCCAGTTGCACGAGTGGGCTGTCTCAGGGTATGATGTGTGGCGGGACGCCGTCCACCTGCGTGGTGCCCCAAATGGAGACCCGGCCTGCATGGACTATGCATCACAGTCTTCGCCTTCCGGATCCGCCACCTGCGACACCCAGAGGCTGTGGCTGCCCTTGCGGACAGGCCGCGTCCGTCTGTAGCTGATGGCCCACACATTCACTCTTTGGCCTCTCTGGGGAGGGCTCGGGGGTGGTGGCGCACGCGCTTGCACTTTGTCGCAATGGCATGTGGCGTGGTTGGAATAATGGGCAATGGATGTGATGGTGCGAGCCACCTCCCGTGACGTCAGTGCTGCTCGTGCTGTGGTGCGTCCCCCTACACTTCCATTTGACTTGTGCCATGCTACACGTTGAGGTTCTATTGCCTGCGTGATATGACCAGGAGGAGCGCGAGGAGACCTCTCACACACCATGCTCCACTGCCATCCCGTGCCCTGTATCGCCTGTGCGGATTGACCATGTTGGGGTTACACCTGGTCGACTGGGGCTGTGTGTGCCTTGTCAAGGGGCATGGCGGGCGCACAACAGGATCCAGCTTGTCCACAGAGGGTGGGCTGACGTGTGCGCCTGGTACCGCATTGTTCGTGTGCCCGGCTGCTGTGCACACACGTGTTCACTTCCCCCCGACAGGTGTCCTCTCACAATGCCCAGGGAAGCGGTGGTGTACTGTTCATGACCCCTCCCAACACGGCGTGCTCCAACTTGGCATGTGCGCATCTACCCGTCACACCCACCCACCTGAGCACTGCGTCCATACGACTTCACACGACACATGTGTGTCTTCCACAGTTGTGCTACTCATTTGCGTTGACATCCAATGCCAGTGGACTACATGGTCATGTCACGACTGCCGTGTACTTCACATACTCTCATCCTCTCTCATTCGTACTTGTGAAATGAGTCAGCGGAGACAGTTTTGGTTTCAAACATTATATTGAGTCTTCTGTCCTCTGTGATGCAGTATAGTGGACACTACTGGCAGCGGAATACATGTTGAGGATATGCTGAGCATGATTACAAATGGGATAGGGTGTAGGGTTACATGTGATTAGCTGTTGCATGTGGGATGTGGGCTTCAGAGTTACATCTGCTTGGCCAAGGCTGTGCTAATGTACATGTACGTATAGCTGCGGAGCTGCGGACTTTGACACAGACGGTATACAAGTAGCCTACCAGACCGCTTGGCATCATGGGCACAGTCCATCTCAGTTCCATGTGACAGGTTTGCTGCGGTTGTTCCTCATGCACGCGTGCATGTGAGATGACATCAGGGCATGTGCTTGCGTGCATGCAGCGGCGTGCCACTTGTTGTTGCAATGTGGTGGTTACTGGACATGTCACAGTCACTGGGGTCGTGTTGTTGTTGTATGCACTTGTCGTCCATGCAAAGGTCCTGGTATGGGATTCCCGGGGCGGGGGTGGGAGGGGTGCAGCACCCACAGACTCCAGGCGACCTATTCATGTCCACTGAGCGGTGTGTGTGTCCATGGGCGCTGGATCCATGTCGTGTCCTGGTTGTTCGTGCAGTTCCGTCCATGTGGGTGCGATACACAGACCCCATGCCACTGCCTCCCACGATGCATGCGGTGTTCCTGGATGTGATGGGGAACAGTGTGCATGTCCCGGTCATATCCGATGTCATGGCGATGTCGTTGATGGTGTGGTAACAGTTGCCGGTCGTTTGGTATGGCTGTTGTGGTGGTGACTGGCCAGTCCGTGCGGAAGCTAAGCATGGGTGCGGGGTTGGACATCATAGGTCAATTGGGGGACTTGCGTTGGGGTCCGACGAATTGACAGGTTGTCAGGTATGCGATGCCGTCCAGCAGGGCTTCCATGTCATTGGTGGTATACATGTTTGCCAGCCAATGTAGCGGATGGTGGCTGTCAAGGTGTTGTTCGTAAGTTGTCCCTTGGAGGAGCATGATGGGGCATGCTGGGTGACATTCGATGTAGCTGTGCTCGATGATCCGTCGTGTGGAGGCACAGTGGTCCCATTGCAGTGCGGGTCCGATGTTCGCCACATACGCCATGCCCCCATAGGCTGAACAGGCCCTGTCGTGTGCGTCCAGAGGGAGGAATAGTTGTAGCAGGTCCGCCTTTAGACATGCCGCGTTGGAGAGACACAACTCCACAGGATGGTGGAAGGGACACCTCCGACAGTAGAAGACGGGTATGACGCAGCTGAACAATGTGATGCGGTAAGTCAGTCGGTAACTTACGTTCAGCAGGGACAGGGGTTCGCATCCCAATATCTGTGTCAGGTTGTGTTTGTACAGCTTGACCTGTCCGGCGTAGTTGGGTAGGTGTGTTGAGAGTGCCATTTTGCAGCGGTGCGTTGTGGTGGCGTGCTCCGGCTGTGTGTGCAGTCTGCAATGTGCACGCTCCGAGGTTGCTGTGAGCTCTGTGTAGTCGTAGGGAGACAGGACTTGTGTTCTGTTGGCTTGTGCGGAGGACACGGGCCCTCATCCCACATGCTTCTCAGACTGTTCAAGGTCGGTGATGTGTGACTCCTTCCAGATAACTTGCATGGGGCCGACATGGGGGAGTGTTTTCTTTTTTCTTTCCCGTCCGTAGTGTTCTTCGGTGATATGCGCTATCTGCCCTGTGGTCGGTCTCCTCTGCATGCCTGTGTTGGTCTTTTTTTGGACAATGGCTGTATTCACCGGCTTCTTTCGTAGGGCTGTGGTTTCGGAGTTGGAATGGAAGGTCATTCAGTGCTGTCTGCTCTCCCTTGTGTGGGCGGCAGGCTGCCTTTCCGCTCTGCGTTGGGCCTTGTGTGTGGATGTTATTCTTGGGCCACCTGTTGTCGATCCCCGGGCTCTTTGGTGTTCCGTTTTGTATGTCTTGTTCATGTGTGCAGGGTGGTATGGGTGTTTCAGTGTGGTACTGGCGTTCCTCTTCCCGAAGGGGCCCTGGTTCTCCTGGTTGGTGTTGCCGCCGCTGTGTGCTTCGCCATGTTTGTTACACTGGGGTGTGTCCTGCTGTTGCGTGACTTCACTGACATGTGTGCGTCGGTTGTGTGACGTTGGGTGTTGACCGTGAATTGGGCGTTGGGGACATGTCTGTGGCAGGCCTGTCACGTGTCATGTGCGTTCGGGGTGGGGCTGGTGTGTGTGCTGCTTGGTTGTGTCCCTGTGT
The DNA here is from genome assembly GCA_963921515.1 of Calotriton arnoldi. Lineage (NCBI taxonomy): Eukaryota > Metazoa > Chordata > Amphibia > Caudata > Salamandridae > Calotriton > Calotriton arnoldi. The sequence continues at coordinate 259,004 of CAWUFW010004950.1, read as the reverse complement.
CTGTGTGCGACGCATGCATGGCGCTGCGGTTGGCCTCTGCGTTGTGCGCATGTGTGGCAGCGTCATCGCCGCTTTGGGGCCGTGACGGGGTCGTTGGTTCCTAGTCCCAGGTGGTGTGTACACATGTGTTACGAGATGTTACAATTTGGCCTGTGTGTCATATGTGGATGCAATGGTGGATGTGTCGTGTACACGCGGGGGTGGGGGGTTGTCCGCTTTTTCCGCCCTTGCACTGTGTGCGCTGTTTGCGTGCACTTGTTGTGTGTGTGCCTACCTGCGTCTTCGCGGTACGTTGCGTCCTTGGTGGTGCATCAGATAGAGCATAGGGAGGGCCTGCAGTGCTGGATTCATGCTCGGGGGTGCCGCTTCTTCGATGTCCGTGCTCGGCGTTCGTGTTACCGCTTCGGTTTGACGTACGGTGTCTCTTAGCCGTGGGATCCGTTTGTTTGCGGCATCGTAATTTGTACGCCGGGCGGTACGTGTTTCGTCGGACGGTGTGTGTCACTTGGGCTGCGCCGCTACGTGTACGGGCGCACTTTGATGGCGGACGGTGTCGCTGGCTTGCCGGCGGTGTTTGGCTGACTTTTCGCATCGTAATCGGGCGGGCGTGTGGACTGCTGCGTGCGGACGGTAACTGGTGGTTTTTGCATCCGCCAGCATGGCGGTAGTGCTTCCGCCCGACATCGTAATGGGCCCCTTTATAATTAGTTGTTAATAGTAATTGTTTTTAATTTAAAAATAAGGTTTAATTGTGTTTTATTATTTTATAGTTTAATTTAGGTGTGGTTTGTGGATATTATAGTGTTAAAGTGTGTGTAGTAATTAATGTTTGTAAATATTTTCTAGTTTAAAAGAATTTTTTTTTTTAAATGTATTTATTATTAATATTTGTAGGTACTGGTTATATGTATTTAATATTATGATATTTTTCTTTTATATATTTAATATATTTGATTTTTTATTTTGTCAATATTATTTATTTATATTTATATATTTTTTTTAATTTGTAAACGTTTTTTTTTAACTGTTGGAGTGTGAATAGTAATTGTTTCCTCTCCGCTATCCAACACTTTCCCTACTGTTGCACTCACCGGAGTGGGAATAGTAAATGTTACCCCTCCGCTATCCAACACTTTCCCTACTGTTGCACTCACTGGAGTGGGAATAGTAATTTTTACCCCTCCGCTATCCAACACTTTCCCTACTGTTGCACTCACCGGAGTGGGAATAAAAATGTTACCCATCCGCTATCCAACACTTTCCCTACTGTTGCTCTCACTGGAGTGGGAATATTAATTTTTGCCTCTCCGCTATCCAACACTTTCTCTACTTTTGCACTCACTGGAGTTGGAATAGTAATTTTTACTCTTCCGCTATCCAACACTTTCCCTACTGTTGCACTCACTGGAGTAGGAATAGTAATTTTTACCCTTTCGCTATCCAGCATTTTCCCTACTTTTGCACTCACAGGAGTTGGAATAGTAAATATTACCCCTCCGCTATCCAACACTTATCCTACTATTGCACTCTTTGGAATGGGAATAGTAATTTTTACCCCTCCTCTATCCAACAATTTCCCTACTGTTGCAATGTTTGGAGTGGGTATAGTAATTGTTACCCCTCCGATATCCAACACTTTCCCTACTGTTGCTCTCATTGGTGTGGGAATAGTAATTTTTACCCCTCCGCTATCCAACACTTTCCCTATTGTTGCACTCACTGGAGTTGGAATAGTAAATTTAATTACTCCGCTATCCAACACTTACCCTCCTGTTGCACTCACTGGAGTGGGAATATTAATTTTTGCCTCTCCACTATCCAACACTTACCCTACTGTTGCACTCACTGGAGTTGGAATGATAATTTTTACTCTTTCGCTATCCAACACTTTCCCTACTGTTGCACTCACTGGAGTGAGAATAGTAATTTTTACCCCTTCCCTATCCAACACTTTCCCTACTGTTGCACTCTTTGTAGTAGGAATAGTAATTTTTGCCCCTCCCCTATCCAACACTTTCCCTACTGTTGCTCTCACTGGAGTGGGAATAGTAATTTTACTCCTCCGCTATCCAACACTTTCCCTGTTGTTGCACTCACTGGAGTTGGAATAGTACATTTAATTACTCCGCTATCCAACACTTACTCTACTGTTGCACTCACTGAAGTGGGAATAGTTATTTTTACCCCTCCGCTATGCAACACTTTCCCTACTGTTGCACTGACTTTATTGTGAAATGTAAGTTTAAATATTTTCTAATAGTTTAATGTTTTAATTTATTATGGATTTGTTTTTTTATATTTTAAATCATTGATATATATTTTTATTTTTTATATAATTTTAAACTTTTAACATAAATTACAAATAACAGTTTATTAATTGTGTTATAGTAAATATAGACATATAAATAATTATGTTTGTGTGTTTATCTTTTTTATTTGTTATATTTTATTAAAATGTATATAAAATTTAGTTTATTTTGGTAAAATTAAATTTAATATTTAATATCTATTATTTTATTTTATATTTATATAAAAGTTGATATTTTATACATCTATATTGTTTACATCAATATTTTTTAGTCAATATTTTTGTACTTACCTGTTTAAGTATAGGAGTTGATATTTTTGTTGTCTATATTTTTACTCAATATTTTTTACATCGATATTTATTACATCGATGTTGTGTCAGTGAACCAAGCCACTCCACAATACGCTATTCCACTGTACGCAACCCCATTCTACACCGCTCCACTCTCACCTATTTCACTCTATGCCACTCCACTCTATGCTATTCAACTGTATGTGATTCCGCTCTACACCACTTCATCCTATGCTATTCCACTCTATGTACACCCCTCTACACCCCTCCAATATATGCCATTCCACTCTACGCTGTTCCACTGTATGCCACTCCACTGTATGCCACTCCACAGTACGCCACTCCACTATAAGCCACCTCACAGTGTGGCACAGCACTCTACATCACTCAACTCTTCACCACTGAACCTTACACTATTGCACTCTACGCCGCTCCGTACTTCACCACTCCAGTGTGCGCCACTCAACTGTAAACCACTACACTTTACGATACTCCATTGTATGGTATTCCACTGTCACAATTCCGTTCTATGACCCTTCACTGCACTGTTCCACTGTACGCCACTCCACCCTACGCCACTCCCCTTTATGCCACTCCACTGTATGCTATTCCACTCTGCACCGCTCCACTCTACACCACTGTATTATACGCTAGTCCACTCTAATCCACTATATACCATTCCACTCTTTGCCACTCCACTATACACTTTTACACTGTATGCAACTCAAATCTACACCATGCCACTCTGCGCTGTTCCACTTAATGCTTTTTGACTGCACATGACTCCACTCTATGCCTTTACACTTAACATTATTCCACTCTATGCAAATCCACTCTAAGCCACTCTACTGTGCATCATTCCACTCTACACTGTTCCACTGTATGCCACTCCACACTACACCACTCCCCTGCACACCACCTCAGTGTTTGCCACTCCACTATATGCCACTCAAGTCTACACCACTAGAATGTAGGCACTCCACCCCATGCTACTTCTCTCTATGCTATCTAATGTATGCCACTCCACTCTATGCCACTCCACTCTATGCTATCCCACTGTTTGCCACACCACCATATGCTACTGCACTCAATGCTATCCTACACTAAACCACTCCACTCTACGCTTCTCCAATGTATGGAGAGGTGTGGTGCAGCGGCCAGGGCAGCTGACTCCGGAGCACAGGGTTCACAGTTCGATCCCCGGCTCCGGCGGCAGCTCAGCTCAGCACCATGTGACTCTGGGCAATAGCTCACTTAATTTCCACTCTGGCCCCCAGCGCCTTGAGACCCGTAAGGGTGAGTAGCTGCGCTATATAAAAACGGACTTACATTTTTTTACATTTTACTCCACTGAATAGCACTGCTTTCTATGACACAAAAACGCTATGCTATTCCACTCCGAACCACTCCAATCTATGTCGCTCCATTCTACACTCTAGCCCACTCCACTCCTACCCCACTCCACTCTACACTATTCCACTCTATACTACTACACTCTTTGCCACTCCACTGTGCTTCACTCAACTCTATGCTCCTTCATTCTTCCACTGCACGCCACTCCACTGTATGTCACTCCACTCTATGCTATTCCACTGTATGCCAATCCACTCTACACCACTCCACTGTATGGAACTACACTGATCGCTATTCTGTTCGACACCACTCCACTCTACAGTTCTCTACTGTGAGAAGTTGGCCTGGCATATGCTGTCCACTAATTATAGTGGGCACCTTGCACCAGTCCAAATCGACTCTTATGGTAGGTAGGTCAAAGACAACCTTATTGAAAGCTATCCTAGTGGTAGCTGTGGAGAGCAGCCTTCAGGCTAAGTCTTGAAGGAATGTAAAGCAGCTTGTTTTACCAGTCTATAATCTCTTGAGTGACCAAATGAAAGAGCACCACACCAGGTATATATTCAAAATATATGTATTTATTACTAAACACACCCCTCTAGTCTCTTTATGAGGCTAGAGTTCGAAGTACATAGGTTATAAGATCTTAAATCACAGTAATAGCACAAATACACGTTTGGGCCCTAGGGGCGTACCAAACCATATACCAATAAAGTGGTATGCGAACCACGACTGAACTAGACACTAGGCCTAGAGCCTCTAGAAGTGCTTGGACCACAAGGAACCACCCAAGGTAGTGACACAGGGGACCCACGGGAGACGCGTGCAGTGTAAATACACAACCGCGATACGCCGTTAACTTCTATGGAGAAAGTCGGGATCGGGAAAATAGAGGAAAGGGACACTTTAAAGAGGACTAGGACAAAACCCTTTGAGATCTAGGACTTTGAAGAGTCTCTACCCACGGGAGCACCGGAGTACTCGTGTTACCTCACCCAGGGAAGCCGGGTGCATAGGTGCCTTTCGGGGTCGGGTTTCGTCGTCGTTTCTTATGGCGATCTGCTGCAAAGTGCTGCTGGCGACCAGGAGAAAAGTGTCCGGGTGGATCCAAGAGTGGATCGGAGTTCTGAAGAACCTGAAAGCAGAGGGGACAGAGTCTGGGTCACTAGCCAGTGACCAGGGAGGCGATGGACAGATGCCCACCGATGTCGAGTGCTTCAGGTGCGTTGACGGTCGTCTCGTTTCTGCAGCCACGAGGTCCAGGAGGCGTTGTCGGCGACCAGGAGCAGGATTCGGGCTGGTACACGATGTCTGTCGAGTGCTGCGGTGTCGGCGACCAGATTGGACCCAACAAGCCTTGGCAACGGCAAGTCTCGATGTAGCTGAAGATCGTCGATGGTGCAGACCAGCAAGGTCTGGGGAACTCACCCAGCAAGGGTAAGTGAGGGCAGGCCTGGAGCAACCAGACTGCCAAGTAAAGAAAAGATTGGCCTTCGGTAAGGGCTACTAGCCAACGGGCTAGCGACCGCGAAGGAGCCTCGTGACGCCGCACGTGGAGCTGGCTTACAGGACACTCGTGGAGTGGGGGCCAGTGATCTTCGGTGCAGGTGGTGCTGGAGGCTAGGGCTACTCGGAGCCCAAAGCACGACTTCTTGGGAGACCCAGAAGATGGTGCACTTGCAAATGTGCTCGGTGTCCAGGGGTCACGGTCTCACGTTACCCACGATAGCCACGGGCCTCAGCTTTGCTGGGGACTCAGGGTAGCCTCGGGAAGTCTGAGAATCCACCTCTGGTGATGCGATGACTTCGGCGTCCGACGGGAGCTTCAGTGATGCGAACCGGACAGATGCTTCTTTGGTGCCTGCCAAGCAGGGGAGTCACTCCTTGACCCCAAGGGAGATTCTTCAGTCCTCTAATCGTGAGTAGAGCGTCGAAGGTCCAGGATTCTGTGTCAGAGTTTCGTCCAGGTATAATCTAATCTTGCTGTGGCAAGGGTTCCCCATTTTAACCAGTAAAACAGGGAGGGACTAACTCTATGACCCCACCTATGGGAGGGTCAAGGGAGGGGTGGCTACACCCACTTCCCTTTGTCCAGTTTCGCGCCAGAGCAGGGGCAGGTAGCCCCTGAGCTGGTTTGAACTGGCATATGCACAGAGGAGCCTTTTGCTCCCCCAGTGCAGGACTTCAAAGCACTCTAAGAGTGCACCCACCCAGCCCCAATACACATTATCCTGTCTGGGGAGGTGGTCACACCTCCCTGCAACAGGAAACCTATTGTCCAGGCCTCCCCTGCCGGAGTTTCGTCCAGCAGCAGGAGGCCAGACTTGTGTCTGTGGCAGCAGCATCCATTTTGTGATGCCAGGGCTTCAGAAAGAAGTTACCGGGTAAGCCAGAGTTAACATGTCTTTCCCTCTAGAAGGGTGGAATGCTACCCCCGCCGCCAGGATTGGCGGGGGTAGTATTCCAAGATGTTTGACACCAAACACGACATGTTTAGGTGCAGCCATTCCAAAGTTAGCATTTTACCGCGAGGATATAATGCGCTTAAGAGTATATGGTCAGGCTGCACTACAAACAGCATCAGAGATGGTCTCCGAACGCTGCAGAGGGGCCCTGCTCATGCAGGGGCACCCTCTCACATAGGAACCATGCACTCTGCCTTTAGGATTGATAAGGCCTGCCTTAGGAGTGACTTATAGGTTTATATGTGTGTATGTATTTAGTGATATAGGTAACCTATATCACAGTAAGGGGTGCATGCACCACCTTACCCAGGCTGCAGTAGCAGACCTGTGGTGTCAGTTTGGATGGCCTTCCAGGGGTGGCATAATACATGCTGCAGCCCCTGGCAGGCCTCTGAGGTACCTATGCCCTTGGTACATAGTATACCATATACTAGGGACTTATAAGGGCACTCCAGATTCCAATCAGAGATGTGCCTAAGGCACATGGAAACCTTTTTACAGAGAAAGCAGATAGACTGGGGCCCTGAATAGCAGGATCCCAGTCCAACTAAGTCATAAACCAGCAAAACACCATAAAAAAGTGGGGGCAACCATATAGTCAGATTCCACCTTCCTACATAACCCCCCAAACGAAAGGAGATAAGGCTAACCTTGGCCAGTTGAGCCTATATTGACTAAGTGGCCATATAAGGAAGCACCTGCACTAGCATGGTTGCCCCCTATGTTATGGTCCACTAAGCAATCCCTCACCCTAAGGGTATGAGAGGGTCTCCACCATGGGGAATCACTACCTCTGGTGTGCTTAGGTAAAGTACAAGGCTGGTGAGGTGTCTGAGTAGGGAAGTGAGGCCCTAGGAATGTTGGCCTCAGCTTCCTCAGATCACTGGTCACCATGTATGCCTGTCTTTCCATGACTGAGTTGCACTTTGCTCTAAGGGTCAACCTTTGGCTGCCTACAGCTGGGGGTTGGGTCCCTTTGGATGGAACACTGGAGGGACATGGCAGGTTTGGAACCTTCTGGTCCCAGGTTTGCCCTTGCCTACCAGAGTCCTTCTGGGGGAGGTCCCTACATAAAGGTATGGGGGATCCCTCAGTGTGTAGAGGAATTTTCACCTGGCTAGGGCTACTAGACTGGGTGCCCCTAATCTGCTGATGGGGGCTTCCTCTGGACAGGGGGCCCGGGGGTCCACTGACCTCCCTGACCTCTGCAGCCCTGGGCTGACTGAGGCAGGGTAGAGAGGGGCAGGTTACCTGCTCCAGACTGGGTACCACCTTGGAAGGGTCCTCTGCCATCAGGGGTGTGGCCAGGCCAGGCCTGACTACCTCTGTGGCAGTTCCTTCACTAGGGGTAGGGTCAGTTCCCTGAGGAGGCTGACCCTTACCTACTGTCTGGGGGAAGAAGACTTTTCTTCAACCCTTGTGCTCTCTTTTGGGGGAGAGTGGGCCATTCTTTCAGGCTCCATCTCTCCAAATTCTTGGGCTGGGGCTGTGGCCATCACAGCCCCACTAACCTTTGCAGGGACGCCCAACATCCTAAGATGGGTTTGGTGTTCAACTTCAGCCCAGGCTGAAATTTCCAAATCATTGCCCATCAGGCAATCTACAGGTAGGGTTGGGGACACTGCCACTCTTTTGGGCCTGTGACCCCCTCCCAGCTGAGATTGACTATGGCCATGGGGTGATCTGTTCTGACACCATCAATGTTGGTCACCTGGTATTTAAACTCAGGTAAAAGCTGGTGAGGGGGACTAGTTTCCCTGCCACCATGGTGACACTAGCCCCTGTGTCCCTAAATGCCACAGCTTTCTGACCATTAATCATTGGCTCCAGTCTGTACCTGCCCAATGCTATGGGACCCATGGTAAAGGTGGCAAATCCTATACCACCATCAGAGTCAGAGGAGTCTGTTGAGGGGTCCCTGTCTAAACTAGGGCCCACCTCTGTTCCTCTTGCAAAAGCACCTAACTTTTGGGTGCACTACTCCCAACTGGAGGATTACTACTGGTAGTACCAGGAGGGGTGGTAGTAGTTGTGGGAGGAACATTTTCTTTATTGCCAATCCTGGGGCAACTGGGATCAGTTTTCCAGTGCCCAGGCTTTTTACAGACATGGCAATATGGTTTCTTTTCAGGAGAGGAAGGAGTTTGGGACCCACCCCCAGAAGAGGAATTTTGGGGCCCTGTAGGGGACTTATCCTTAGATTTATCCCCACCTTTCTCTTGGGACTTAGTAGAATCTTTCTTCTGGTCACCACCCTGATTTCTAGTTTTTACTCTGGTTCTGACCCATTTGTCTGCCTTCTTTCCCAATTCTTGGGGAGAGGTCAGATCAGAGTCCACCAGATACTGGTGCAAAAGCTGGTTTTGACAATTATTAAGGATCTGCTCCCTCATAATCAAATTGTACAATCCTAAAAAGTCATGCACTTTGTTGCCATGTATCCAACCTTCCAGAGCCTTTGTAGCACAATCTACAAAATCAACCCAGTCTTGAGTCTGAGCTTTTGGGTGTCTCTGAACTTCAACCTATACTGTTCAGTGGTTAGGCCAAACCCATCTATCAGAGCACTCTTCAAGACTGTGTAATTGTCAGCATCCTCTTCTCTTACAGTGAGGAGCTTGTCTCTACCTTTGTCTGCAAAGGAGAGCCACAAGATTGCTGCCCACTGCCTCTGGGGGACCTTCTGAACTTTACAGGCCCTCTCCAGTGCAGTTATCCATTTGTGGATGTCATCCCCACTCTGGTAGGGAGGGACAATCTTGTTTAGGTTTCTATGGTCATAAGACCTTTCCCTATCTCTAGGGATATTGCTGCCACCATGGGACTCTAGTCCCAACTTTCTTCTCTCTCTAAGGAGATCTAGGGATTCTCTATCTAAAGCCAATTGCTTCTTCCTGATCTCTAGTTGAGTTTCCTCATACTGGACCAGTCTCTTTCTTCTCTCATGAGAGGATTCCCTCCTGTGAGAAGAAACAGAGCTCCCTATTGAGGTGCCAGAGTGGTTAGACTCCTGAGAAGGAGACCTAGACTTTCTGAGCACACTCATAATCCTTCCTGGGGGACAAAGGTGTGGTTCTCTAGATCCTCATCTTCATCTTCCCCAGAAGGGATTGGGTTTTCCAGGTCAGGGTCATTGTCACCCTCCTGGTCAGTTTCAGAGGGGGCTGGGGGTAGTGGTACCCCTGGCCCCTTCCTCATCTGCTGGCCCACCCTCTGCTCCTACCCCTTCAGTCTCTGAAGACTTACTAAGATCATAAGCCACCAACAACTCCTGGAGGTGTTGGGTGGTGGGACTTTGGCCTGTCCTTAATTTCCTCACGTTACACAAAGCTCTCAGTTCCAAGAATGGGAGTGTGTCATACTTGGAGGGGGAAGCTCAATGGCTTCCTGCAGGGCATCTCTAGATCCTGCTTTTAAAGACATTACTAGTGTGGTGTGGTGTATGCACTACCTACTCTAGTGTGGCCTACTAAACTCTCTTGAGTTGTAGAAAGGGTTGTGCTATCCCTTAACACACAACTCTAAGTTCAGTAGAACTTACTGATATTCTAAGCTTAAATTATATGTACCTTAGGTACCTTTAGTGGTTTTCAGTTGATCAATTCAATTGAGATTATCTGGTAAAACAATAGCAAGCTGGAATCCCACACGCTGCACACCAATGTGAGAAGTTGGCCTGGCATATGCTGTCCACTAATTATAGTGGGCACCTTGCACCAGTCCAAATCGACTCTTATGGTAGGTAGGTTAAAGACAACCTTATTGAAAGCTATCCTAGTGGTAGCTGTGGAGAGCAGCCTTCAGGCTAAGTCTTGAAGGAATGTAAAGCAGCTTGTTTTACCAGTCTATAATCTCTTGAGTGACCAAATGAAAGAGCACCACACCAGGTATATATTCAAAATATATGTATTTATTACTAAACACACCCCTCTAGTCTCTTTATGAGGCTAGAGTTCGAAGTACATAGGTTATAAGATCTTAAATCACAGTAATAGCACAAATACACGTTTGGGCCCTAGGGGCGTACCAAACCATATACCAATAAAGTGGTATGCGAACCACGACTGAACTAGACACTAGGCCTAGAGCCTCTAGAAGTGCTTGGACCACAAGGAACCACCCAAGGTAGTGACACAGGGGACCCACGGGAGACGCGTGCAGTGTAAATACACAACCGCGATACGCCGTTAACTTCTATGGAGAAAGTCGGGATCGGGAAAATAGAGGAAAGGGACACTTTAAAGAGGACTAGGACAAAACCCTTTGAGATCTAGGACTTTGAAGAGTCTCTACCCACGGGAGCACCGGAGTACTCGTGTTACCTCACCCAGGGAAGCCGGGTGCATAGGTGCCTTTCGGGGTCGGGTTTCGTCGTCGTTTCTTATGGCGATCTGCTGCAAAGTGCTGCTGGCGACCAGGAGAAAAGTGTCCGGGTGGATCCAAGAGTGGATCGGAGTTCTGAAGAACCTGAAAGCAGAGGGGACAGAGTCTGGGTCACTAGCCAGTGACCAGGGAGGCGATGGACAGATGCCCACCGATGTCGAGTGCTTCAGGTGCGTTGACGGTCGTCTCGTTTCTGCAGCCACGAGGTCCAGGAGGCGTTGTCGGCGACCAGGAGCAGGATTCGGGCTGGTACACGATGTCTGTCGAGTGCTGCGGTGTCGGCGACCAGATTGGACCCAACAAGCCTTGGCAACGGCAAGTCTCGATGTAGCTGAAGATCGTCGATGGTGCAGACCAGCAAGGTCTGGGGAACTCACCCAGCAAGGGTAAGTGAGGGCAGGCCTGGAGCAACCAGACTGCCAAGTAAAGAAAAGATTGGCCTTCGGTAAGGGCTACTAGCCAACGGGCTAGCGACCGCGAAGGAGCCTCGTGACGCCGCACGTGGAGCTGGCTTACAGGACACTCGTGGAGTGGGGGCCAGTGATCTTCGGTGCAGGTGGTGCTGGAGGCTAGGGCTACTCGGAGCCCAAAGCACGACTTCTTGGGAGACCCAGAAGATGGTGCACTTGCAAATGTGCTCGGTGTCCAGGGGTCACGGTCTCACGTTACCCACGATAGCCACGGGCCTCAGCTTTGCTGGGGACTCAGGGTAGCCTCGGGGAAGTCTGAGAATCCACCTCTGGTGATGCGATGACTTCGGCGTCCGACGGGAGCTTCAGTGATGCGAACCGGACAGATGCTTCTTTGGTGCCTGCCAAGCAGGGGAGTCACTCCTTGACCCCAAGGGAGATTCTTCAGTCCTCTAATCGTGAGTAGAGCGTCGAAGGTCCAGGATTCTGTGTCAGAGTTTCGTCCAGGTATAATCTAATCTTGCTGTGGCAAGGGTTCCCCATTTTAACCAGTAAAACAGGGAGGGACTAACTCTATGACCCCACCTATGGGAGGGTCAAGGGAGGGGTGGCTACACCCACTTCCCTTTGTCCAGTTTCGCGCCAGAGCAGGGGCAGGTAGCCCCTGAGCTGGTTTGAACTGGCATATGCACAGAGGAGCCTTTTGCTCCCCCAGTGCAGGACTTCAAAGCACTCTAAGAGTGCACCCACCCAGCCCCAATACACATTATCCTGTCTGGGGAGGTGGTCACACCTCCCTGCAACAGGAAACCTATTGTCCAGGCCTCCCCTGCCGGAGTTTCGTCCAGCAGCAGGAGGCCAGACTTGTGTCTGTGGCAGCAGCATCCATTTTGTGATGCCAGGGCTTCAGAAAGAAGTTACCGGGTAAGCCAGAGTTAACATGTCTTTCCTCTAGAAGGGTGGAATGCTACCCCCGCCGCCAGGATTGGCGGGGGGTAGTATTCCAAGATGTTTGACACCAAACACGACATGTTTAGGTGCAGCCATTCCAAAGTTAGCATTTTACCGCGAGGATATAATGCGCTTAAGAGTATATGGTCAGGCTGCACTACAAACAGCATCAGAGATGGTCTCCGAACGCTGCAGAGGGGCCCTGCTCATGCAGGGGCACCCTCTCACATAGGAACCATGCACTCTGCCTTTAGGATTGATAAGGCCTGCCTTAGGAGTGACTTATAGGTTTATATGTGTGTATGTATTTAGTGATATAGGTAACCTATATCACAGTAAGGGGTGCATGCACCACCTTACCCAGGCTGCAGTAGCAGACCTGTGGTGTCAGTTTGGATGGCCTTCCAGGGGTGGCATAATACATGCTGCAGCCCCTGGCAGGCCTCTGAGGTACCTATGCCCTTGGTACATAGTATACCATATACTAGGGACTTATAAGGGCACTCCAGATTCCAATCAGAGATGTGCCTAAGGCACATGGAAACCTTTTTACAGAGAAAGCAGATAGACTGGGGCCCTGAATAGCAGGATCCCAGTCCAACTAAGTCATAAACCAGCAAAACACCATAAAAAAAAGTGGGGGCAACCATATAGTCAGATTCCACCTTCCTACATCTACTGTATGCCACTCCAGTCTACGCCACTCCACTGTAAACCACTACACTCAACTATACTCCACTGTATGTATTCCACTGTCCATAACTCCACTCTATGCGACTTCACTCAATGCTTTTCCACTCTATGCTGTTCCACTCTTTTCCACTCCACTATATGCCACTCCACTGTATGCAATTCACTCTACGCCACTCCACTGTATGCCACTGTATTGTATGCCATGCCACTCAACACTATTTGACTTTACACCACTACACTGTACCTCACTCCACACTATGCCACTCCACTCCACACCACTCTACGCTACTCTATTCAACTATATAGTGCTCCGCTCCACTTTACGTCACTCCACTGTACGGTATTCCGCTGTACGCCACTTCACTGTAAAACACTTGACTCTACATCACTCCACTCCACTCTAACCACTCCAATGTGCCACACTCCACTCTACGCAAATCCACTTTACACCACTCCACTGTATGCTATTCCATTTTACGCCACTCTACTGTACCACACACCACTTTATTCCACTCTACAACACTCCATTTTATGACACTACACTTTATGGCACTCTTCTTCACTCTACAATATGACACTACACTCCTCGATGACACTAAATTGTGCGATTTGAAACACATTTTTATTATAATAAAAAGGACATTCAAATTCAATGGAAAAAAACAAAGGTCAAACCTTTCTTTTGGTTAGGAAAACTATATTTAGTATCTCCATACTTATACTACACAAAAATTACAAATTCTAAAGTTATAGTTATACCCTAAATTTATAATTTATGCACCAACTTTAAATTACTGTAATTTTATTTATTCTTTAGAGACAAACAAAAATTAAACTGCCCACAAATTAGAAATTCTAACGTTATACTTATACCTTTCATTTATAATTTATGCAACACCTTCACATTTTTATAACTCACACACCTCCATACACAGTGTATTGAACTCAGTAGCCACACTACATTGACTATAACGCACCCTCTACCATGCACTATGTTCTCACAAATGATGTGATTTGCAATGTCATAAGTGTTGTTGTAAATGCTAATATTTTAGATGGTAAAAGTGATATAATATAAAAGGGTATATGTTTTGGTTTGTATAGAATGAATAAATAAAGTTCTCTTAAATATAACAAAGGCTTTTCAAATATGAATAGACCTTTCCAATAATCTCAATTTGATTGCATAAAACAATGTCATAGTGGCCACGTTTCCAGATTTCATGAAGAAAGTTCTCTGTATACTTTGTGGCTTTTCAAAACTTCAACTCCTTAACTGACAACATATAAAATTGAACAGAGAGATGTTTTGGGTGTATAGTCCTGAAAACAATATTGACATATAGGTGTCCTTAGCATAGAATCATTTTCCAAATCCTACCTGTGGATGTCTGTACAATCCCAGCACTCGTGCCATGGGGATGGAGCACAAGGAACCAACATCTCCAACAATTCCAGCAAGAAGACCAGTCTTCAGACTGCAGTAGTTCAGAATGTGTTTTTCTTGTCCTGTCAGCATCCACAGGGTGCCCTGGAGAGCAAGAAGTGGATGCCCGCATGAGTCATAGATCTTGAAGCCCAGGGTGACATTGGGTAACAGGTCAGGGTTTCTGTTTATCTCCTCGATGGCAAATACCATGGCTTGGACCCATTGATAGTTTTGAAAGACATACCTAAGACATGCATGTTAAAGAAACATCACAAAAATGTCAGCAAATATAATCAATAATTCCTGTGTATTAATAACATCAATTTTAAATCTATTATATTAAACTATATGGCTGTGATTACAAATCTTATACCAAAGGGAGTCACTGTTCCTGATTGGAGATGGAGAGGAGGGAAGTAGTGAGTACTCTTGTTGTGTGCTACTCTGCTTGTGGGAGGCAGGGTGTCCTCATCTTGATGCCCTCACACACCCCGAAGGATGTCATGCTTCATCATTGGGCTTTGCTCCTCGTCGGGCCGGTGCTGCAATGCCCTACGGGTCCCCGAAGGGTCTCTTTTCGGAGATCTTTTGATGAAGCCGTATGGGTGCGTGGGTTAGTGGCAGTGAAGTCCTAGAAAGTGTATTAAAAAATGGCTGGAGGGAGAGTGATTAATTTATACAAAGTGATCCCTCTGTCATTATTAAAACAAAGTGTATGGAGCTGCTTTAAGGGGTATTATGTCCCTTGGTAGCTGGGTGATTATATGTCCCTAGTGGGCATATGTTATGGTCAACATGTTTCGCGCTTCAGTGGTCTCAGGGGGAGATCCAGGGCGCTTCGTCAGGACCGGATAAGAAATTTATATCTACAGCGGCCCGAAAAATTTCAGTGCCCCCGGATAAATGAAAGGAGTAGAGATTCCCTTAGTAGGTAGGGTAAGATCCCATGAGATCAGGGAGGGTCACTTGAGAGGGTTCTCTCGGTGCATCTGGGCTGTGTCACCTGTGTGCCTCTCGCTGTCTCCGCCGGCGGAGACAGCGAGAGGCACACAGGTGACACCAAAATTTTTCGGGCCACTGTAGATATAAATTTCTTACCCGGTCCTGACGAAGCGCCCTGGATCTCCCCCTGAGACCACTAAAGCGCGAAACATGTTGACCATAACATATGCCCACTAGGGACATATAATCACCCAGCTACCAAGGGACATAATACCCCTCTAAAGCAGCTCCATATACTTTGTTTTGATGATGACAGAGGGATCACTTTATTGAAAATTAATCACTCTCCCTCCAGCCATTTTTTAATACACTTTCTAGGACTTCACTGCCACCTATACGCCACGCACCCATACGGCTTCATCAAAAGATCTCCTAAAAGAGACTCTTCGGGGACCCGTGAGGGCATTGCACGCCGGCCCGACGAGGAGCAAAAGCCCAATGATGAAGCATGACATCCTTCGGTGTGTGAGGGCATCAAGATGAGGACACCCTGCCTCCCACAAGCAGAGTAGCACACATAGAGTACCCACTACTTCCTCCTCTCCATCTCCAATCAGGAACGGTGACTCCCTTGGTATAAGTTTAATTCGGGATCACGGGTCACCGGACCTTTAGAATAGCTCCTAGAGTCCCCCTCTTTTGATAAATAGGATGTGATTACAAATCACCAGTTACGTGAATACTAATGAAGTGAAACCTTTGCCCAGACAGTAAAAATGCAAAAATAATGACATAATACTATCATAAAATGTGCCAAATTACACTCCATAATTTCCCTATTTTTGCCGCTTACTTTAGTCAATAACGCATCATAATTTTGTTCTGCTCCTGAGGAAAATTCCAGTTGTCCTGATATAGAGGCAGAATGCTGAAGATCAAGTCACTTTAACAGATCATAGAACATCATTATTATTTTTAGGTCTGGCGTAGAAACAGCTTTAGCCATCTTGCTAGCATCTAATTTTCAAAAAAATGTATTACATAATAATATGAAATAATGAATAAATGATTAAGTATTTATAAAGTGCAGCAGCTTCTCCATAATGAGCATCCTGGCATTAAATAATAGTAAGATGCAGAAAGGAGAGGCTTCAGTCTATGAGACCCGGCTCAAAAGGTCTCTCTAAAGAGGTGGGTCTTCAGCAGGTACTTGAAGGAATCCTCTGTCGTTAAGCTCCTAACATGTTCAGAGAGATTGTTCCAAAGGTTTAGGGATAAATAAGAAATGGAGCAACCTCCTGCTCTTGCTTTCTTGATCTTAGAATGCAAAGCAAATGATGATTGTCTGAACACAGTACTCTGCGGGGAGGGTATCTTTAAATTTTATCACAGATGTTTGTTGGACCTTACATTTGGGAGGCCCTAAACGTTATTGTCAAAGCTTTACATTTTATTCTTTGGTTAATGGAAAGCCAACGTAGGATTTTTAAGACGTTTTGTATTGAATGCCGTTTAGGAATTTTCAAAACCAATCTGGCTGCCGCGGTTTGAACAAGGTGTAGTCTATTTGTCAATGCTTGAGGAGATCCAAGAAACAGTACTTTAGCATAATCAAATCTTGATGTAATCAACACATGGATGATGATTTTCTGGTATGTTCTGGCAGAAAGTGACGTGTTTCTTAAAGATTTCAGCAGAGAAAAGCAGACTCCTGCAATAGCATTAGCGAGTGGCTGAAAGGATAGTGTATTGTCTAGTTTTACCCCCCCAGATTTTTGGCCTTAGTGGAAGGTCCCAGAGGTTGGACCAGTTCTGTAGGCCAAAGATGAGACAGATCCAATATGGTGGATGAATCAAATATTAGAATCTCGTACTTTTCAAAATGTAAGCATATACATCTTTTCTACATCCAGACAGCCACTGCTGATAGGTATCCCTGGCAATTAGCTGTGACAAAGGCATCCAAATGTTTGGAGGCAAGCATAAACTGGGTGTCATCTGCAGAGGACACCATGCTGAAGCCCCAATCATGTAGAATGGCAGTCAGGGGGACCATATAGATTTTGAAGATACTTGGGCTAGGGGCTGAGCCCTGTGGTACGCCACAATTGGCCTCTTTGCACCCTGAGGTAAAACGGAGGAGATGTACTGTTTGCTTTCAGTTGGAGAGGAAGGATTTTTACCATTTCAAGACTGTGCATACAATTCTTGCATTCTCCAACCATTGCAATTGACTGTCATGTGACACCGAGTCAAAAGCAGCAGAAAGGTCATGCAGAATCACAGTGGTGTTTGTGCCTAAGTCGAGTCAGATTTTAATACAAAATGTCACTTCAAAGAGTGGCAACTGGCGATTAACCAGGGACTTTAGCATCTTTTCACAGACTGGGAGAAGAGAGATGGGTCTATAGTTGACTGGACATCTGGGGTCCAGGTTTGTTTTTTTTAAGAGAAGAGGAATCAACGTCTAATTTCAACGCACTGGCACTGTGCCTGAGTCAATGTAAAGGTTAAAGAGGGAGTTTATCTGTGGGTTCAAGGACTGAGATGCCATTTTAAGGCTATGTAGTGGGCATAGGTCCAAAGGTGAGCAAACAAATAATACATATAAAAATAATAATACAACAAACAAAATTGCTGCACTGTTTTGCATGAAAGGAAGACATCAGGAAAGTGCCATACTTACTACGTCTGCTGATATATGGTGCAGCTGCTGTCAGTCCCAAGACTGGCACACTTTATGCTGCCTTGTGCCATGCACACACTGTTGAATCATAATGCAAGGATGTGTGCGTAATGTGTGTGCATAATGACTTGCATAGTTTTCCTGAAGAGAACCCTTCCTATACAAAATACAGTGCTTAAGCATAGTTTAAATCTTTTATAACGTTGCATTTGTGTGTACCTCACCACACACATGCAAAGTTTCTTGCAATAATCTGATTTCCATGGTAAATAAAAAAAAACCTCAGGAAGTCACTCCTGTTCTGCACATTTGATGGCTGGCTTTCCTCAACAAGTAGTCCACAAATTTGGAGGTGTTCTCAAACATGCCTCCAATTGCGGCAATTATAGGCCTACCTGGTGGATTGATCTCACTCTTGTGAATCTCTGGAATCAAATAAAATATAGTTGTTTTTGGATTGTGTTTCTCAAGAATAAATACTCGTACTTGTTTAGGGCATTATTTAGAGCTCAGTGGGTGGAATATTCTGTCACATACGTAATGGATATCCCATCTGCTGTATAACGATATTCATAGGATATAATGGGATCCTAATATGACAGACGGAATATCTGTCACATTTGTGATGGAGTATCTCCCTCCTCCGAGATTTAAATCAGGCCCCTAGTAGTCCTGTGTTATGCTATTCAAATAATTTGTCATTCAATTTAGTCTCATTTATCTCATGTTTGGATATTCTCTTGTAACATCATTGGTCATTCAAATGTTTGTATGCTTCAGTCTTACACATTTCCACGGGCCACAAGACAATGTTCTCGCCTTTCTCAGAATTATTTACTACCCAGTCTGGTCTTTAATTTAATTTGATTATCAAATAATTATACTCTTTCTGGTTTACGGAAAAATTCAGCTTTTGCTGCATGCCTTTCTATACATATTCTTTATATTATGTGTGAAGAGTTCAGAATATATGTCAATTGCATCTATTTGCGTTGTTGAAAGAAATTTCAATGCAGGTTTGACCTGTGTAGATATTTCATCATGCACATTTGGTCCCACTGAATTGGTGATATTTTTTTCATTTACTTCAGTCATAATGCCAAGTATTTCACTTTCCAGATTTAGAAGTTCCATCATGTGTTTCAAATGTACAACTAACAAATGTTCTTATGCTCATTAGCTGTTCTCAATTGTTTTACTTTCTTGTTGTGGCTTAGTATTTAGTTAATTTGAGCTTCCTGATGAAGTTAGCCACATCAATCTTTGTCTGGCTGTAATTCATTGATGTTTTTGAAACAATACGTGTGTCCCAGAGCTACAATACGATTTTCTCTTTTCATTAGCTCAATTTCAGTCAAATTGATAATGGTTTTTAATCTGGTTAACATCACGACGCAATCATCTTCAAGCCTCATTTTATTTTGATGCCCACTCTTTAAGGTGTGCAGGGCAATCAAAATGTTTCTTGGACTCGTCCCGTCTCCAAATACCTTTGATTTTCCTCAGTTTTGTTCTCAAATGCTCTCCTTTTGCCTGCTTTCTCAACACTTGTTCTAGTTTGATCTATATGTTTGATATATATGTCACCAATGTAGTTAAAGCTTTGTGGCATGCTCAGATTGCTGATGCCTGCTGCTCAGGGGTTGACTTCGACAACCAAACATTAAAGCAAAGGGCCCAATTCACAAAGGGCCTCCACACTCTTAATGGAGGCCCCGCAGTTGTGGCATAGCGCACTCGTGGTGAGACATCCGCATTCATAACAGAGGCCCGCTTGCAGTGGGACCTCTGTATTCATAATAGAGACCCCGCAGCCATGGCAGAGTGCCTTCGTGGTAGGACTCCGCCATTTGTATCAGAGTCCCTTCAGTTGTGGGAGAGCACACTCGTGGTGAGACCTCTGCATTGCAGTTTTTCATTCCGGAGGTCTTGCCACAAGTGCAGGCCCCCCACCATGACTGTGGGTCCTACACGACGAATGTGGAGGCCCTTTGCAAATCAGTTCCAAAGTATGCTATACTCAAAAACTAGTTCATACAAATCCAGAATGTTCACCGCATGGCCGGCAGTGTACTCTAAATTTAGGGAACAGTTTAAAGAAAGGGTGGCAGATGTAAAGTCCTCCGCCACCCTTATTGCCTTTACTTCATTTTGGGTCCCTCATCATGAGTTAATAATAACTTATGTTTTTGCTCAATGGTTATGATTGTAAGCAGGTTCTTGTGTCATGGAAACATTGCAGCACTGGAGTTTACCACTGGTGACAAACTAACTATAAACTTGTGTGGCCAGTGCATGTTTAACATGAAACTTTTATACTAATGCACTAATATTGAATATGTTCAGTACTAAGCAGAAAATGCAAGTACAGCCAAGTTAAAGCAGACTCCAATGTTGTTCTTCAGCACTTTTTGCATGTGCAAATTTCCCATAAAATACAGATTTTGCCACACAGCAAAAACTGGAGAGACCTTTCAGCAAACAGAAGCCAAAAACCATATCTTTTAGCAGACCACCACAACTACCTAAACTACTTAAACAAATAGCACACCCTCATCAAACAACAAGCTATGCAGAGGCAGAAAGCAGACATTTCTCTGATGAGGAGCTGTATGCGATGGTTGATGAGTGGACAAAGGAAGAGTCATGCTTGGGAGACCGGTACTCAGACCAACCAACAGACCAAAAATAGACTATGGGTGGTATAACAAGCAAGGTTGGTACAGTATTTGGCTTTAATTAGAAATATAAAAATGTCATCATTGACTTACACAACCTCAAATGGCGGGTGCCTGAAGCTGTTTTCAAACAATTCTGTGAGATTTATGTGAGGTGAAGTCCCACCAGAGCTCTGTTGCTTCTGCGGTGGAAAATTATTACATTTTTATAGAACTAAATACATTATCCATCATTCATCTCCCAGGAAGTAACATCACCGCATTTCCCAGCATCCATCTATCTGGTAAGTGACATCACTAGTTTACTTCCAAAACCTTTAAAAGTCTAACCAGGCAAGCAGACATTATTTCCTATCATGCATCACCACAGGAAGTGATAGCTCTGGTATCCCACCAAAACTTTTTATTAAAAAACAAGACAGGCAAGTGGGCATAATTTTCCATCATGCACATCCAAGATAAGTGGCATCACTGAATCTCCCAGAATCCAGCTATTTTTGAATTGTCATTACTCGTTTCCCACCAAATCCATTGTTAAAAGAAAAAGCCAGGGAAGCGAACATCATTGCCCATCATCAGCACCACAGGAAGCGACATCACTAGATTTCAGCCAAACCATCTTTAAAAAGAAGAGGCCAGGCAGGAGGACTTCATTCCCCATCATTCATTTCCACAGGAAGTGGCATCACTTTATTTCCCAGAATCTTTCTGTACAGGATGGATTTCTGTCTTCTCTCTACTTTAATCAACTCCTCAGGGTAACCTACCACATGGGGCCTCCAGCAAATTGCAGACACAGGCAAGGCATTGTTTGTTTGGGCAAGTTAGGTCCAGGAAAGGTTTTAGGCCAGAACCCCTGTTGCATTGAAACCTACAAAGTAGGATATATTCATGTGCCTTTCCTAGCACCCCTTCCTGCCTATACCCACAATCACACTGAGACCAATGTGACACAATCACTCACATAGCATCCTCACAATACATAGTCCCAACCTCATACACATCCCAGTAACTACTACACAGTACCAATCAAGAGAATACATATTCCAGCTCATGTTCATTAATGCTTGCTCTACAAAAACTCCACACATAAGAAACTGAAAACATTATCACCTGTTGCAAGGTTGATGTCCTCTTTATCACAGAAACATGGTTCACCCTGGCATCTTCTCACATTCTAGACATCCTTTTTTCCAGAGGCTATACCATCCATCTTGTGGACCATGCACATACGAAGTGCAGGAGCCTCATTGTCATCCAAACATCCTGTTGATTCTGCATTCTAGACAAGCAAGCAACACTCAACTAAATGGAGCTCTTAACACACCACTTCCCACTCAAACGCAGATAGTAGGCCTTGAGCCAACCAAGTTATCGGTACCACTTAGAGGGATGAGTTCTAATATGATTTATTGGCAAGGTTTGGACACCTAGAGGTGGAAAATATGTGATAACAAGTCATAACTCTGCATTTTGTGTGTTACTACTCCACTCCCAGGATACCTTGATGTAAATGGAAATGTTTTCATAATTTTTATTATTGTGAATTGTATTATTAAAAATTACAATTACAGTAAATGTGATTATATAAATTGATAATAATTATAATAGTAATTATGATTATATTAAGTATGCCGAGTAAAATTTATAAATGCTTAAACTAATTTATTTTTCCATAGCTGCTGGTGAATGACTGTGCAGCATCATGAAGAAGACTGAAACAAGCACATCCTGCCCCTCTGATCCCCAGTGTAAAATTCATTTATGGCCAAATGTCCAACATGGAGTTTCGCTGACGAGCCCACAGGACCACTCATCATAGAAAACTTTTTTAGAAGCAGCTCAATAAGGCATCACATTCCACTCTTAGAAATGTATTACTGCATTACTGTTTCCCAAGTATTTTACCACAGAAAGTGCAGGAGCCTGTTTACTATGAAGAGAGATTTACAGACTATTAAGTGAAAAGCTGAAGCAAGTGTCAGTGATGATGTGGGAATGAGTGAGTGCACAACTAAATGCTTAAACAGAAGAACATCATTAAAGTCAAACGTGTATGCTGAAGAATGTATATTTTGTGGAATGATAAAATGCTACAAGGGCACATCAACGTGTGAGAAATTAATAAAGGTCACAGAGCTTAGAGTTGACAAAAGGCTGTGCAGCCATTAATTGTGATTCAAAGATCTTAACAGTTTGTAGAAGGGACATAGTAGCTGCAGAAGCCTATTATCATGCATCTTGTTATTGGACCTACAAAGGGATTAAAGTAAATGGAGAAGATCATGTATCTAGCATTCAAACCGATGATCACTACAAAAATATGAGAGATGAAGCATTTGATGAACTATTTTAATACACTAGAACTGTAATTATTCCCAGCATAGAAGAAATACATGTGATGACTCTCACTAAAAGGCTTCAAACCCTCATGACACACAGAGGAATACAGGGAATAGATGAATCAACCAAGAAGCATATTAGGAAAAAATTGGACTCTGAGTTCGGTGACAGCCTCCACATATTCCCAGACAACCAAGGAAAATGATTGGCCCAACATGATAATGTCATGCTACAGAACGATGTAAGAGAAAATCAGAGTTTGAAAAGAGAATTATCAGTTTTAAAGGTTAAGGCAACAGACATGAACAAGATCATAGCTCAAACATCATTGCACCTGAGAAAAATGATTATAACAAAGTTGACATCAAAACTATGGCCATATAATCCATCAAATGTTGATAAAGATTCATTTACAGTGCCTGATTGCCAAAAAACGGTTCCTATTAGGACTTTTGACTGGAGATCCAGAAAACAAAAAGCCGTCCAAAAGGGTCACCTTACTTACGCAATCATTCAGTCACGACATTATATATGCAGTCACAAATGGCCAGCAGAAACCCCCCAAGCAATTGTTACTCCCATATGCCATAAAAACACAGACAGGCAATGTTGAAATCATTTGCACTCTAAACAGACTTGGTCATGGTGAGTAAGTAATTTTTATTGTACAGTTAATTAAAACTCACAATTTAAAACAACCGGGGCATTAAAAAAACGTTCATTATCTCAATTTATACCATACATTTTAAAATGCTGTCTTCCATTGTGAACTTATTATTGTTATACTATAAATGGAGGTCATATCAAGTCTCAGTTTTATTGGCTATTCTGCCTCTTGAAGTGGGTAAAAACATAGATAAAGTGCTTGTGCTTTGGGTGCAAGCATGGATGGGGAGACCGGCCCACGTGTAGTTTGGGCTATTAAGGTGTTGGTTAAAAACAATCTAGCAGCTTGCTATTCTTTAGTCGCCTGTGGCTTGAGCTTGAGTCTTTCATCCACTGTGTCGAAGTACTTTGTAAGACGGCAGTTTAGCTGGATCTCTTCTGGATTAAAGCACAATTTTACAGCCTGCCTGCAGGTCCTGATGCCCTTCTGGTTAAATTTTGGTCGAAGTGAAGCATGTCATATATCCATCAGGCTTGGGCAGATGCAAATGATGAGCACTAAGTCCTCTTTTCCTGTTCCACAAAGACAGCAGGACTGTTCTTCTAGTTTCCTTTTCCAAGGGGCAGGTGAGAGAGGATTGGTAAAATGCCAAAGCGCAACTTTAAAACTTTGTTCCTTTGTCTTCAGTTTAACTCCCGTTTTTAAATAAGCTTGTGGCGTAAGAACTTTATAATCACTAAGCACTATCCATCCATGAGTCCTCTTGGCCAAAGTTTCCTTATCTTCTGCTATGGATATCATTTTTGTTACTTTGGTTACAACCTTTTTAAAGCTCTTGTGATCTGTAGAGGATTCCCAGAGATTGGTCAATTCGAGTCTTTTTAATGAGTCGACCAGATACTCTCTAGCAGGTGATTTCTCGCAACATGACAGCTCGGTCCAAAGATGCGCATTTAGAGATCCTGGCTCCGCGCCTCTGATCTTGTACCAGCTTTTTATATAAGCACCCCTTCTTTCCACTGATTGCTTCTGAAGACCAAATTCTAGGTGTATTTGAGTGGGTGACTCATAGTTTGGTAGCTGAAAGATTGCTGCCAATTATTTTATCCAAGACCATCGCATCTTTCCCTTGCATTGGCTGGCTCCCATATGTGAGCATTGGCTGTAATCGTGCTCGAATCACCTGTAAAAGGGGATCTAGGGTTCGGTCTGGTAGGGCTTTCTTCAGGGGCTTCATTGCAAGGTAGCTCATGGTGCCCTTCCGACGCAAGGCCTCCATTTGGGGTTTATACGAGCCTCTGCTGTCAAGTACAACTCTGAGGTACTTGTAGTTAGTTACCAGGTCTAGGCTGCACCCATCCAGGTACCACGTGATTTTCTTGGTCTTATGGTAATTCACTGTCATAATTTTTGTTTTCTTTAAGTTGATGTTTAATGCATTACATTGAGAGAAGTTATTAGTGGTATCCAGCAGGTGTTGGAGGCCGATTGGGGTCCGGCTTATCAAAAACAAATCCTACGCGTATTGGAGATTGGACAGCGGGATTTTTCCCAAACGTGGGGCGTGCGATGTACTGTTGTACAGTTCACCTGGAAGGTCTGCTAAGAAGAGGTTGAAATGCGCAGGAGCTAGAACACCTCCTTGTTTTAGGCCTTTAGAGGTGTTGATTCGAATAGAAAGGTGCGTCCCAGCTCCCAGCTTGATCTTGACCCAGGTATCAGTATGTAGTAGAATCAACTGATTTAGGATAGGCTTTGGTATCCCCCACTTTTCCAACTTATGCCATAGTTTGGCGCTGTTAGAAATGGGAGTCTCTAGTTGGCAGAGGTAGGTACCTTTGACCAAGTAGGGGCCCTTGCTTCTAGTCAGGGTAAGGGGGCTACAATACTAAAATAACCCCTGCTCACCCCCTTGGTAGCTTGGCATGAGCAGGCAGGCTTATCTCAGAGGCAGTGTGCAAAGTATTTGTGAACACATAGAGTAATACAGTGAAAACACTACAAATGGACACCACACCAGTTTAGAAAAATAAGTAATCTTTATCTAGATTTAACACAAGACCAAATGACAAACATCCACAATACAGTATTCAAAAATATGACTTTCAAATGGTAGAAATAGCTTAGTTCAATGTAGATGGTAAATGCAACACTTTACTCTCAAAGTACCTTGGATGCATAATGCAAATCAAACAAAAGGGTCGCAGTGAAGGTGATGCGTCGGTTCCTTGCTTCGGGGGAGGTGATGCTTCGGTTCCTTACTGCAGCGCAGGGGAGGTGATGCGTCGGTTCCTTACCGGAGAGGAGGTGATGCATCGGTTTCTTACTGCATTCTGGTTACGATGCGACAAGATTGCGCCTCGATGCGATGATCCGGTGTGATGCGACAAAATGGCATCTTTGATGCGATGCGACAATGTGGACGCGGGGCGTGCACCCCGACAGCCGTGCGGCAAACTCGGTGGACTCTTGAGCCGCGACAGGCCCTGCGACACACTTCTCTGGTGATGCAGCGGCAACCTCTGCAGCAGCGACACGCTTCTCCGGTGATGCGACACGCTTCGTTGGCGATGCGACAGCAACAGCAGCGACGGTGACATGCTTCCTCCTTGTTGCGTCGCGCTTCCAGCTCCCAGCGACACGCAGTCTCCAGAGGGCCCAAAACAACAGCAGGCACCTCTCTGCAGGTAGAATTCCCAGTAAGGAAATTCAGGGGGAGCTGGTGGTGAAGTCTTTGTGTCCGTGAGACTTCAGAACAGGAGGCAAGCTCAACTTCAAGCCCTTGGAGATCTTCCTTAAGATAGTAAAAGTACACACAAAGTTCCTTTTCTCCTTTCCTTGGCAATGAGTCACCACTGCAGGCCAACCCCAAACAGCAAACAGCACAGGGGCAGTTTCCTCCTTCAGCTTCCTTGGTTTCTCTCCTTGGCAAAGGTTTGTCTTGATTCCCAGAAGTGATCTAAAGTTCTGGGGTCTGGGCCCCAATATTTATACTGCAAAATCCTTTGTTCTCTGAAGGCAGAGAGTGTCTGTGCCCAATCAAAACCAGTTCTGTCCTCCCATGTGCAGCTACTTGGGAGGAGGTGGAGACAGCATTGTGGAAAGCAGACCTGGCCCAGGTAGGTGAAAGGAAATCTCCTCCCCCTACTCTCTATTCTATGAAAGCTCAGGCAAGTGAAAGGAAATCTCCTCCCCCTACTCTCTATTCAATGCAGGTCCTATTCAGCCCAGCCCTGACCCATAAGACTGCTGCAACCAAATCCCTCTCCAGCCCCCTGTCACTCACAAACCAGACATGGAATACACAAACCTAGCAGAGGCATGCTGGATGGTTAGGCAAGAAAATACCTACTTTCTAAAAGTGGTATTTTCAAACACAGAATGTAAAAATCACCCACACCAAAAGATGTATTTTAACATTCTGAGTTCAGACATACTAAACTTTATTTTTTCATCTTGTTCCTAGGGTAAGTTATGTTTATAAGATGTTATAAACTAACTCCCCATTCTGGCCTATGGGAACAGATAGCCTTGCAATAGTGAAAAACAAAATTGGCTGTAATCACTTTCAGGACATGCCACACACATCAGGGTTTGTCCTACCTTTCACATACAATGCACCCTGCCCTTGGGCCTACCTTAGGGGTGACTAACATGTAGAAAAGGGAAGGTTTAGGGACTGGGAAGTGGGTGCACTTGCCATGTCAACATGGCAGTCCCAGACTGCACACAGGCTCTGCAATGGCAGGCCTGAACCATATTTTTCAAGCTGATTCTGTGGGTGGCACAATTAGTGCTGCAAGCCCACCAGCAGCATTTGGTCTGACAAGTAAATCAAATAAGCCAATCATGGAGTCACTAATCCATTACAACAATTTACAATAGGGAGCACTTGCACTTTGGCACTGAACAGCAGTGGCAAAGTGCCCAAAGCATCTAGACCAGCAAAAACATAGCAAAAACATAGGAGGCAACAGTGAAAAAATGGAAGGGAGACCCACGCCAATGGTGCCAGGTCTAACATGTGTCCTCTCCAGCTGAAATGTGGGGAGAACGACCCACCCTCTTGGGAGTTCTCTTCACTAAGGCGGAAATATCTGGACAGACCATCAGCATTGGCGTGTTCTGTACCAGGGCGGTGTTCCACCGTGAATTCCATCCCCTGTAGGGAAATGGACCACCTCAACAGCTTTGAATTCTCACCCCTCATCTGCATCAACCATCTGAGGGGCCTGTGGTCTGTCTGAACCCGGAAGTGAGTCCCAAACAAGTATGGTCTCAACTACTTCAGTGCCCAGACCACAGCAAATGCCTCATGCTCAATTGCACTCCACCTCTGTTCCTGTGGAAGTAACTTCCTACTAATGAAGGCTACAGGTTGGTCTAGGCCCTCCTCATTCATCTGTGAAAGTACAGCCCCCACACCATGCTCTGAAGCGTCTATCTGCACAATGAATTCCTTTGAGAAGTTGGGCGCCTGAAGCACAGGCGACATGCACATGGTCAGTCTTCAAAATCTTTCTGACAGGTGTCAGTCCAGTTCACTTTCTTGGGCTGCTTCCTGGAAGTCAGCTCTGTCAAGGGGGCAACAATGCTGCCATACCCCTTGACAAACCTCCTGTAGTACCCTGTGAGTCCTAAAAAGGTTCTCACCTCTGTCTGGGTCTTGGGGGGTTCCCAAGCCAGGATGGTATCAATCTTGGGCTGTAGGGGCACCACCTGGCCGCTCCCAACCTGATGTCCCAAGTGCACCACGGAACCCTGCCCGATCTGGCACTTACTCGCCTTGATCGTGAGGCCTGCCCTCCGCAGCACCATCAACACTTCTCAGAGGTGGCGCAGATGTTCTTCCCAACTGGTGCTGAACACTGCGATGTCATCCAGGTAGGCGACACTGAAATCTTCCAGTCCAGCCAACACCTGGTTGACCAACCTCTGAAAGGTGGCAGGGGCATACTTCATCCCAAAGGGCATAACCCAGGATTGGTAGTGCCCATCTGGTGTGGAAAAGGCAGACCTCTCTTTTGCCCCATCAGTTAAGGCGATCTGCCAGTACCCAGACGTTAAGTCAAACGTACTGAGATACCGGGCAGCCCCTAACCGATCAATGAGCTCATCAGCTCTGGGGATGGGGTGCGCGTCAATCCTGGTGACTGAATTGAGTCCTCAGTAGTCCACACAGAACCGGAGTTCGGGTGTGGCACCAGGCACGGCAGCCTTTGGGACCAAGACCACTGGGCTGGCCCAAGGGCTGTTAGAGGACTCAATCACCCCTAACACAAACATCTTGGAGACCTCCTCCTTGATGCAAGCTCTCACCCTGTCAGTCACTCTGTAAGTTTTGTGCTTTTCAGGAGGACTGTCCCCAGTGTCCACATCATGGACGCACCAATCTGTGACACTGGGAGTCAGGGAGAACAGATCAGGAAACTTTCCCAACAGTTGGGGACAGTCATCTTGCTGCTCAGGGGTCAGGGTGGAAGAGAGGTTTACACCATCCACTGACCCATCTTGCTCTTTTGCAGACAGGAGTTCAGGAAGAGGCTCAGTCTCCTCCTCCATTCCATCATCTGTCGCTAGGCGCATGCCCACTTCGGACATCTCCAAGTGGGGCTTCAGGTGGTTTACATGCAGGACCCGCAAAGGGTTCCTAGGAGATCGCAAGTCCACCAAGTAGGTGACATCACTCTTGCGCTCCACCACCTCAAATGGTCCGGTCCACTTATCCTGGAGCGCACAAGGCTCCACGGGCGCCATGACCCACACTTTCTGACCAGGCTGAAACTCGATCAGAGTGGCATTCAGATCATACCATCGTTTCATCTCCTCCTGGCTAGCTTCCAGATTTGCCTGAGCGAGTTGCCTGAAATGCCTAGGTTGGTTTCTGAAGGCCAGCATGTAGCTATATACATCCTGGGGAGGTTTACTTGGAGCTTTCTCCAAGCCTTCTTTTACCAAACTCAGAGGTCCTCTTACAGGGTGACCATACAGCAGTTCAAAGGGACTGAACCCTAAGGACTTCTGTGGCACCTCTCTGTAAGCAAACAGAAGGCATGGCAAGAGGACGTCCCACTTACGCCTCATAGGTTCCTCAAGACCCATAATCATGCCTTTTAGGGTTCTGTTGAATCTCTCAACCAGCCTATTACCTTGGGGGTGGTAAGGAGTGGTGAACTTGTAGGTTACACCACACTCCTGCCACAGGGACTTCATATACTTCGATATGAAGTTGGTACCATGGTCTGACACCACCTCTCTGGGGAACCCCACACGGGAGAAAATCCCCATCAATGCACGTCCCACCACAGGGACGTCACAGTCCTGAAAGGGATGGCTTCCGGGTCCCGGGTGGCATGGTCCACCAAGACCAGGATGAACCTGTTGCCCATGGCTGTCTTGGGATCCAGAGGCCCACAATGTCAATGCCTACTCTTTCAAAGGGGGTGCTGACCACAGCGAATAGTTGGAGAGGAGCCTTGTGCTTCCTCCCACTCTTACCACTTGCCTGGCAAGTCTGACAGGTCCTGCAATGAGTATCTGAACTCTTGCGCATTTGGGGCCAATAAAAGTGGGTGACAAGCCTTTCAAAGATCTTGTCTTGCCCCAAATGTCCTGATAAAGGCACATCATGAGCCAGACTCAGTAGGAAGGCTCTGAAGCGCTGGGGTCCCACCAGCACATGGGCTGACCCAGGCTCAGCAACCATAGGCTCGCTATACAGGAGACCATTCTCCCAGTAGATCCAATGTGATCCAGACTGATCACCTGCTGCCTGGTTTGTGGCCTGTTGCCGCAAACCCACAAGAGAAGGGCACTTCTTCTGCTCCTCGCAGAACTCTTGCCTTGAGGGTTCTCCTTCCTGCTGCCAGTGGGTCAGCTCAGGCAGGTCCCCCAGTTCAGCTACTTGCTCCCCTGTAGGTTCCAGGGCATCCCCCTTAAGGTCTGCCTCCTCCTGGACCATGGGAACTTTGGGGGCTGGTTTCCCGTGCACCCTACCTCTTCTCTTTAAGGCAGGTGCCCGGGCTATTCTTTCAGGCTCCAGGTCCTCTTGAACACCCTTACTGGCTGCCATGGACCGAGTGGTCACACACGCCCACTCAGGCAGACCCAACATCGCCAAATGAGATCTTCGATCCACCTTAGCCCAAATGGAGCTTTCCAAATCATTGCCTAGCAGACAGTCAACAGGCATGGCTGGCCTCACAGCTACTTGAAAGGTACCTGAGACCCCCACTCAAAGGGAACCTGGGCCACCTTACAGTGGCTCTCTGAGTTGTCAGCGGCAACTACAGGGTAAAATGCATGGGGGATCACCTGCTCTTCAGTCACCAGCCGACAACTGACAGCTGTCACACTGGCTCTGGTGTCTCTCAGAGCCTCCACCCTTTGGCCATTGATGGTCACCCACTGCTGGTATTTTTTAGTGTTATCAGGCAGCTGGGTCCTGGGGATCATCTCACTGTCTCCTAAAGAGACTAGGGACATCTCTGCTGGACCCCACCCACCTTGGGCACCCAACTCCTCTCACTAGCCATCTGCCAGGGCGGTGCCCCAGTGGGTGCTGTTTTACCTTTGTTGGGGCACTGAGGCTCCAAGAAGAAGTGGCCCACCTGACCACAACTAAAACACTTTTGGGACCCCTCTGAACGGGCTTATCTGTCGGGCCCCTGACTTCTTCTCAGGGGGAGGCTGGGAACCCTTCCCTTGGTTCCCTTGGGGATTACTTTGGGGCCCTTTCTGGAATTCCCTCTGTTTACCCTTGTCCCCCCCACTCTTCTGCTGGGGACCCTGCCCACCTTTGGCGAAGTATCCCACATGACCCTTGTGGACCCGGGTACTAACCCAGCGGTCCGCTTCCTCAGCAAGCTTCCTAGGGTTAGTCAGCTTACTATCAATCAGGTGCTGGCGTAGCTCTGGAAAACAATTACTAGACAAGTGCGTCCATGCAATCAAATCATAGAGCGCCTCAAAATCATTCACTTTGCTACTCTTCACCCAACCATCCAATGCTCAGCAAAAAAAAGGCACATATTCCACCCAAGTACTTGACTCCAGTTTCTTACAATTTCTAAACCTTTGTCTATAAAGCTCTGGGGTCAACCCATACCTGGTCATTAAGGCTTCCTTCATGTGTACATAGGAATTCTGGTCCTCAGAGGGCAAGTCTAACAAGGTGTCCCGCCCATCACTGAGAAATCGCCTCCACAACCGCGCTCCCCAATCCTTCTCAGGGACCCGGTGGGAGATCATAGCTACTTCATAGGCCTTAAACCATTGCCCAATATCTTCATGCTTGTGGAACTCCTTAATTACATCTTTGGGGGTGAATACTATTGTTACTACAGGCACGGATGGTGTGCTGCCACCAGAGGGAGTAATTTCTAAACGCTTGGCTTTCAACTCCAACTCCCTCAACGTCCTCTCATGCTCCAAATGCATTCTCTTTTCTTCCAAGGCTAACTTCTTGCTTTCTAATTCCATCTGACCACCTAGGTTGAGCTTGGCTAGCTCCATCCTATGCTTTCTATCCTTCTCCCTGTCCTCCAGCTCTTCTGGGGACAGGCCCTTTGAAGAAACACTGCTGCCTGCCCTGGAAGGTACTTTCTCCAAGGTCAGGCCCAATGGTCCATTCAGCTGCCCATCTGTATTCTCTGCCCCATCCCTAGGCTCTTCAGGATGCTCAGTAGCATTTCCAGATTCCAACCAGGCCCTCAGCGCCTTTTGGAACTCTTCCTTCTTGGTGATGCCTTTCACAGGGATTTTAAATCTTTTACAGAAGGTTTTAAGCTGTGGCACAGTGTAGGTATCAACCCTATCTTCTTCAAATTGTAGATCCATAGATGCGTTGGATGCTGCTTTGCTCATGGTAACAAGGACTGGCAGTTTTCAGCAAAAATAGAAGTCCCAAGGAAAATATTCTACCAAAATGTATGTGGTCGCGTTATGGTCTGCACTCACAAGTAGTATACACCAATCACTGTATATGAGTCACAAATGCAAGTCCAAATCCTCACCGCTGAATACCAATGTTAGAAATGGGGGTCTCTAGTTGGCAGAGGTAGGTACCTTTGACCAAGTAGGGGCCCTTGCTTCAAGTCAGGGTAAGGGGGCTACACTCCTAAAATAACCCCTGCTGACCCCCTTGGTAGCTTGGCACGAGCAGGCAGGCTTATCTCAGAGACAGTGTGTAAAGCATTTGTGAACACATACAGTAATACATTGAAAACACTACAAATGGACACCACACCAGTTTAGAAAAATAAGTAATCTTTATCTAGATTTAACACAAGACCAAACGACAAAAATCCACAATACAGTATTCAAAAATATGACTTTCAAATGGTAGAAATAGTTTAGTTCAATGTAGATGGTAAATGCGACACTTTACTCTCAAAGTACCTTGGATGCGTAACGCAAATCAAACAAAAGGGTCGCAGGGAAGGTGATGCGTCGGTTCCTTGCTTCGGGGGAGGTGATGCGTCGGTTCCTTACTGCAGTGCAGGGGAAATGATGCGTCGGTTCCTTACCGGAGAGGAGGTGATGAGTTGTTTCTTACTGCGTTCCGGTTACGATGCGACAAGATGGCGCCTCGATGCGATGCGACGATCCGGTGCGATGCGACAAAATGGCGTCTTTGATGCGATGCGACAACGTGGATCCAATGCGTGCACGCCCGACGGCAGTGTGGCGAACTCGGTGGACTCTTGACCCGCAACAGGCCCTGTGACACGCTTCTCCGGTGATGCGACGGCAACCTCTGTGGTGGCGACACGCTTCTCCAGTGATGCGACACGCTTCGTTGGCAATGCGACGGCAACATCAGCGGCGGCGACACGCTTCCTCCTCGTTGCATCAAGCTTCCACCTCCCAGCGACACGCAGTCTCCAGAGGGCCCAAAACAACAGCAGGCACCTTTCTGAAGGTAGAATTCCCAGCAAAGAAATTCAGGGGGAGCTGGTGGTGAAGTCTTTGTGTCCATGAGACTTCAGAAAACATAGTAACATAACATGTGTATTTGTAAAGCGCACATTCACCCCAACGAGGTCTCTTGGCGCTGAATAACAGTTGTTTATTTTTACCCAACGGTACTCATTTTATCAACCTCAGATGGATGAAAGGCTGAGTGGACCTGCTGGGATTTGAACCTGTGAGCATGAGGTCAAACACAGGCCCCTGCAGTGGATGCATTAGTCCACTGAGCCACCAGACCCGGCAAGGAGGCAAGCTCAACTTCAAGCCCTTGGAGATCTTCCTCAAGATAGTAAAAGAACACACAAAGTTCCTTTTCTCCTTTCCTTGGCAATGAGTCACCACTGCAGGCCAACCCCAAACAGCAAACAACACAGGGGCAGTCTCCTCCTTCAGCTTCCTTTGTTTCTCTCCTTGGCAAAGGTTTGTCTTGATTCCCAGAAGTGATCTAAAGTTCTGGGGTCTGGGCCCCAATATTTATACTGCAAAATCCTTTGTTCTCTGATGGCAGAGAGTGTCTGTGCCCAGCCAAAACCAGTTCTGTCCTCCCTGGTGCAGCTTCCTGGCAGGAGGTGCAGACCTGGCCCCGGTAGCTGAAAGGAAATCTCCTCCAGATACTTTCACTTACCTGAGCCTTCATAGAATAGAAAGGAAATCTCCTCCTCCTACTCTCTATTCAATGCAGGTCCTATTCAGCCCAGCCCTGACCCATCAGACTGCTGGAGCCAAAGCCCTCTCCAGCCCCCTGTCACTCACAAACCAGACATGGAATATACAAACCTAGCAGAGGCATGCTGGATGGTTAGGCAAGAAAATACCTACTTTCTAAAAGTGGTATTTTTCAAACACAGAATGTAAAAATCACCCACACTAAAAGATGTATTTTAACATTCTGAGTTCAGACATACTAAACTTTATTTTTCCATCTTGTTCCTAGGGTAAGTTATGTTTATAAGATGTTATAAACTAACTCCCCATTCTGGCCTATGGTAACAGATAGCCTTGCAGTACTGAAAAACGAAATTGGCTGTAATTCACTATCAGGACATGCCACACACATCAGGGCATGTCCTACCTTTCACATACAATGCACCCTGCCCTTGGGCCTACCTTAGGCGTGACTAACATGTAGAAAAGGGAAGGTTTAGGGACTGGCAAGTGGGTGCACTTGCCAAGTCGACATGGCAGTCCCAGACTGCACACAGGCTCTGCAATGGCAGGCCTGAACCATATTTTACAAGCTGCTTCTGTGGGTGGCACAATTAGTGCTGCAAGCCCACCAGCAGCATTTGATTTACAGGCCCTTGGCACTCATGGTGCACTGTACTAGGGTTTGACAAGTAAATCAAATAAGCCAATCATGGAGTCACTAATCCAGTACAACAATTTACATTAGGGAGCACTTGCACTTTGGCACTGAACAGCAGTGGCAAAGTGCCCAAAGCATCTAGACCAGCAAAAACATAGCAAAAACATAGGAGGCAACAGTGAAAAAATGGAAATTAGACGCACGCCAATGGTGCCAGGTCTAACGCGCGCGATCTACGTGGTCAAATGCTGAGCTATAGTCTATGAAACATAAAAATAGCAAGCTCTTTGCTACTTTGGCCGCATCTATCAGCAGAGTTAGCTCCATGATGTTGGTAGTGGTTCGCTGTCCTCTGCAGAACCCTGTTTGATTTGCGGGGATAATGTGTTTTGACGATGTCCAGGATATTAATTCCTCTAGGACTAGCCCCGCATAATACTTTGCCACTATGTAAATTAGGGCGACGAATCGATAGTTGTTTGGGATGTTCTTGTCGCCCTGCTTGTAAATTGGACTAATTATTGATCCTCTCCAAGATGCCAGGCTTGTTTCTGTTTCCTGTATGCCCTTGAAGACTGGTACCAATGCTTTGCTCCAGAATTCTGCGTCATGCTTGTACAATATTGCGGGTTTTCCGTTTGGACCTGGGGCTCCTTCCAGATTTCCTTTGGCTAATTGTGACTTAATCTGTGATGCTGTTATGTCATTGCTATATTCATTACTGTTCGACAATGGTTTTGAGCCCGCTGCCCCTTCCACCCCGAGGTCCTTTAGTTTAAACAGGATCTCATCATGTTTAGTGCCCTCGCTGGTCCTTTGTCTGGTTCTATCTATAGTTATATCACACATATTCCTCTTGGTAATCCGCGTTTTTTCTTCAGGTGAATTCCCCTCTTGAATTTTGTTATTGAAGTGGTTATGCAGGTAGTGTGCCCAATTGACTTCTGTTAAGTATGAGTTTATTCCGTGATGGGCTGGCCATTGGAGGCTATTAATTGTCCGCCAGAACCTGGTGCTGTTTTTAAGTTTCGAATCGTGCAATATCTTTGCCCAAAACTCTTCCTTCACTTGCCTTTTCTTTTCCCAATTCATCTTTTTTTAATGTTGCCTTAAGTTTCCGCTACTCACTTTGCAGGGCTAGGTTTTGTGGTGTTTTGCAAAGCTGTCTTAGTGCTTGATTTATTTTATGCTTGAGGTTCTTTATCTCAGGTGAGATTGCCTTTCCTGGTAAAGGACCCACTGGCTTCCCCGTGATAGTCCCTGTCCTTGTGGCAAACTTTGTCCCGAGATCCATTGTGAAGACCTCCCAGGCCTCTGTTGGGTTTGCTATCAGGTTGCTATCTCGGTGGAGGAGTGTCTTCGCAGTATTAGATAGTTCTTCAATCTTATCGGGCTTACACCTTATTTGTCTAAAATCTGAGGTGTCTTCTGTGCCGGCACTTGTGCGTGCATCCATATGATTCCCTCTGGTTGCACTTAGCTTCACTTCTTGCGGCAGGTGGTCACTTTGTCCATTGTTGCCCATTCTGAATGAGTCTATGATGTAGAACAAGGGAAGAGTTGCCAAGATGAAATATAAGTAAGAGGAGATAGTTGAAGAATGATAAGTTGGTGCTGCCGGATTATCCTCTTTGAATCGGCCATTAAACACCCTCAAGTTTAGTTGTTCAAGATTTTTAAGTAATTGGATTGAACATCTTGTTTGTTTATTTGAAAATGTTGGGCCTTGGTTTGGTATTCCCTATTTTGTATTTAGTTCCTGTGCTAGCTCGTCTTCTAAGGCGGATCCGAAGAGGTAGAGGTTGAAATCACCTGCCAGGATTATATTCTCCACGTCCCCCTCTACTATGATTCTTGCCAGTTTGTTAACTAATTCTTTGGCCACTTTAAGCCTATGCTTCGGATGTATGTATGTGTTAATTATTATAAGTGGCCGGTCTACCTTGTTGATTTTAATTGTTATGGATGTTACCTGTATGGCGCTTGGGGCAACAATTTTTGCCTTGATTTCTGCTGTTATTCTTATTGTGAGTATTGTGGCAAATATCATCAAACCACCTGAACGATGGCCGAAGATTGACTTTTTGGTAGCTGGCACGATTTGTGATGTGTATCCTTGTAGAGCTATCTTGTGCTCTTCCCAGGTTTCTTGGAGTAATATCAGGTCAAATGTCTTTAGGTAATTTAGTGTATCAGGATCCTCCATCTTATTCGCCAGACCATTGGTGTTCCAGATACATATTCTGGTTTTTGTTGGGTCGAGTAGTGATGCTCTTAGGCTGAATGCCCCTTGTCACTGGGTGCCCGCAGTCGTTATTGTTCGCCGTATTTTAGCCCAGCTGGGAACAGGTGACTGTGTTATTAGGCTGTTGGTGTTTAAGTGACTATGGTGGGATCCTGGAGAGTAGCTGCGTGCTCCTCTTAAAATTGATGTGACTGTATGCAATGGTTCATTGTTACTTTCTTCATAGAGGGGAGTGGGATACGCTAGATTTTTTCCTGGTTCTAGCCTTATCCCCAACTGTGAAAATGTGTTGGTTTCCTTCATAATTAGGTCAACTATCTTGTTTGAGTTCCATGTTGTCTTTGTTGCTTCTGGACATTGTTGGTTTGATGTTGGTTGAAATTCAATTGAGAGCAAGTCTGTTGAACTAAGGTTTCCCAGACCTTTGATGGAGTGTAGGAGTCTCAGTATGTTCCCCCTATTTAATATATCCACTCTTCCTCTTGATTTGTATGCTGGGACGAATAGGATGATATCTGTCTCTTTTGAGGCATTGGCCAGGGTGTCCTGGAGCGAAGTTACATCAAGGTGTGTTGGCCTGTGTAAGATTTGATTGACATTAATAGTGTTGTGGGTGGCGATGCTGGCTCTGTGGGTCTCCTCTGGTGCCTGGTCTTTAGCCGGCTTGTTCCTACTTTGTGTGTCTTCCCTTGACAGAATTTGTGCTCGTCCCCTTATGCTACTCAGTGTCTCACTCTCCTGCTCTGTTCTTTCACTTTGTTGTGTGCGTTTTGCTGTGCCAATTTCCTTTAGCCTTGTCTGTTTGTTTGTCTGATTAAACCCTGGATGACTATTGCATATTATATCAAGTAGTTTCATTGGCTTTGGAGGCTCTGACGTGTTTGGATCCCTAGTGACCTTCAATCTCGTGTTAAAGGGTACTGTCTTCCTGGCCAGGGTAGGAGTCAGAGAATTCCTTGTTGTCTCTTTTTCCCCCGGGATTACCGCGGGCTGATTCTCTCTGGAGTAACTCACCGCAGTTACCTTCCTTTTCCTGCCCTTCCTTTTTTGTTTGCGGCGGGCTCATGCGTTCTTAAATACCTCTGTACTGGCTCTTTCTTCAATTGAGTTTGATA
This sequence comes from Calotriton arnoldi, assembly GCA_963921515.1. Classification (NCBI taxonomy): domain Eukaryota; kingdom Metazoa; phylum Chordata; class Amphibia; order Caudata; family Salamandridae; genus Calotriton; species Calotriton arnoldi. The sequence goes on along the minus strand of CAWUFW010004950.1, from coordinate 220,827 downwards.
AGATGGAGTTTTCTGGGGATTGGTTTAGGTTAGGTGATGAGTTCCCTGCACTTTGATGTCTGGCCTCCATGTTGTCGGTTCCAATTATTCGTTCATTCAGGCCTGTGCTTTCCGCAGTGACTTCAGTTGTGATGTGCAGTGTTATGTTTAATTTCAGGTCTGCCTGGAGATTCCCTAGCATTGTTTGTAGCGTCGATAATTTATCAATCATTGAGGCGCAGACGCAGTCGGTTTGTGAGATATGAGTGGCTTGTGCTGGTTCTTGCCCCCTCTTGGCCGTTAAGATCTGCAAGTTTCCTTTCTATCCCGGAGGTAAATTCTGCTAGTGTATGAAGAACTGTAAGCTACATATCTAGTTTGTCGGATTGATATTGCAATGCTGTTGCTGATAACTGAATAGTGTTTAGTAAAGTTGCCCAGAATGTGTCTGTGGGGACGTTGCTTCCTACTCTGTGCACACTGGTCAGCTCCTCGAAGGGTCGGTTTGTGGTGGACTTTAAGTTGTATGAGGCCACTAATTCCTCCCATTCTTGTGACGCGAGGAAGGTCATGTCACTGACTGTAGTGTGCGAATCTTCGTGTGGCAGGTGTGGGGGGCAGTCGACAGGAGAGGTTTCCATCTGCTTGTTTAAAGCTGTCAGGATGTCAGCTTGTACGCTTGCTGGGTTTAATGGAGAGCTGTTTTTTTGCCTGTGATGATATGGTCCTGCTATCCTGTCCATTCTGTGAGATCTGCTCGGGAGAGGGAGCTAGTTGGTCCCCCAGGACCCTCAGGTTAAAAATGCAAATTTAGTATAGATTTTTGGCTGGAAGGAGCTTAAGTTCTTTCTGTGAGGTGCCCCCTCCAACTGGAAGAAAATGATACAGCCTAGTGTCTTCAGAAACTTGTTGCTACCTTAAATGAGCAAAGTGTTCTTCCAGCCGACATTCAGCCTTATGTCTTCACTAACTCAGCATATGATAACATTGAAGACTGGCAGGGATTGTTACTGGTAATGGGACAACTCATTGAGTCAACGTTATAGCTGTGTAGCCCAAGTTGTTTGGATCACAACCTTTTAAAGCTCCTCCCCCAAGCACTGAGAAACAAAAGCAAAGAATGTTGGTACAAGACAAGAAGCGAGCCTCGCACAGATAATACCAAGTTGGACAGGATTTAATATCAGTACTAGAGACCTAGTTTGTGTATCACTAGATTCCATTGGCTACTTGCCGCAAAGGAGTTCACAACTGTTTCGGAAATTTTGAAACTGTCAAGGCTGATAAGAGAGTCACTGCATTTGGTGAAAATTGTTGTGGCCATGGATCAAGCTCTGTACGCAAAAGAAACTGAGATCGGTTGTAAGCATATAGCAACATACAACAGAATAATTCTTCAAATGGGCACCTTTCATACCATTTGTAATGTCCATTCTTGGAAAACGCTTTCAAGACGCTGGCCTTCGCAACCTTTGCATTGAAGCAGACATGATAGGAGAAGGATCAGTATCGTCAGTACTAGAAGGTCATATGCACAGTCGTGCAGTTTGAATACACAAGTACGTGTATGACGCTATGTTGAGAATGACTTGGCTGGTTAATAACTTGGGACCGGGCTACACTGGGCCGTTGGATTGTTCTTTGTCAATGCCTTCTATTTGAAGCATGGCTCGGCACTGAGCACTGGATTTATTCCGCTTTGCGAGTACTATAGGCATTTGTACCATACGTGATTGCACGGTGTGGTACAGAACTCGTGGTCTGGCTATGCAGATGTAGCATTTATTGGCCTATCACTTCATTACATTTACCTTTATTGTTTCTTCTTGTTAATTTATGTTGGTCACTGATCTGATTCCCACGATGTACGTATGGGATACATTGGTGGTTGGTTTTGGTTGACGGGGGCAATGTTTGCTTCCCCGCAGTAGATATGTGGGATTTAAGTATATGCAAAAAAAAATTATCGCTGCTATTTGGATAATTGGGTTATTTATCCCTTTACTAGGATTGGACGGCAACTTGCTTACCCTTATTGCGGGGTTTTGTCATAAAGAACGACACGTGCAGACTAGAGATATATATATGTTTTCGTGCCTTACACTTAAGGTAAGATTTCCTTCCCCCGTTTTTGTAATCTGTCATACACATTGACGTTGTGACTGTTTTATATTATGATAATCTCTATGGTTGACGAGACCAGTACTTGATATGCATTTTCCTTCTCCCATACATATGGTCAATATTATGTAATTTCCTATATTAGGATTTTGGACGCACTGTATTGACTCCTAATTGAGAGAATGTTGATCTTGAGCGCGGAATTAGTGTTCTCTTTGCTAACATTTGAGGTGAGGATTGTGGTTATTTATAATCTTGCTATATACTTAACCTCCATTTTGTGATCCTCTGTGATGGGCAATTGGACACATTGTCCTTTTTGTCTCTGATATTGCGTTTTCGTAATTTTCCGGTATTTTTCCCTTCTTTTCTCTAGCATCTTTGCAATTTTTGTCTTTTGCTCCTTATGGGTTCTCTCTTTTCTCTTTACTCTTTGCCTTCTACTATGTTGATGAAAATCAAGGTCATTTTTATAATCATAATATCTGTCCCACTCTGCTGTTTGTTTCATAGAAGTGTCTTCTGCTTCACGTTAATTTTTTGATAAAACATATTTTAATTAAATATACGCATGAAGTATATGTTTTTCTATATATGTAATTTGTTTTAGTGAGCCGTTTTGTAATATTGTATGGTGTTGTAATATAAATGTTTGTGTCCTTTTACATGTCTGTTTTTAAATTGTGTTTTTTAAATGTTATTGTTGTGATTTATGTCATGTTTTGTATATATGTTTTCAGCCCTGATGAAGTTCCCCCAGTGGAACGAAATGCATTGGCTGATGTCCATCTTTTACTACCAACTATAATAAAGTGATACTTTGAATATATGTGGAGAAAATCGACTCTATCCTTGGTGCACCTTCCACTTTCTACAGAGACTATGCCAAAATGACATTACTTGCAGTGAAAGATCCAGAGATACAGCACAACTTCATCAACGAATGCATTACAGTTCAACTCTCATATGTTAATCCATTTGGACGGATTTAAGTCCATCAAGCACATGTTCTTATTAGTCTCTCCACGGCAACAAAAGGCATCTCAAGACATAGTATCCGACATAATGAAGGTGCATGAAATAGGTGAACAGTGCTATACAGACTTCAAACTTGAACAAATTGAGAATAATCCACCTATTAAGAGGTTTCATGACCTTTTGAAAATTAACAAACTAAAAACTTCACTAACATGTCCAAGAAGAAGGATGTGAGCAGCATTGGCAGGACAATCAACATGAAAGCACACAAAGCACTATTTGGTTGAATCATTGTGACAGCACAGGATCAGAACCGTCAAATTGCAGATGTACTCTCTCATCCCTTAGGATCTTTACCATGGACTTTAGCAACTCCAGAAGGTCTGTTGTGAAAGATAAACAAAACTGTTTTAGCAACATACTTTCAGAAAAATGTTACCCTGCTGAGGAAATACCTGGAAATTCAGCCATGCTGATTGATGGCATGGTTCTTGTTCTGAGAGTAAAAGGAGAGGAAGCAAACTTTGGTGAGGTGGTTGTGTCTGTCTTGTCCATGGCTTTATGGGAAGGAAATAGGAGTCAAAGAATAGATTTTGTATTTGATACATACAATGAGATGTCTATTAAGAACAGCGAAAGGTCAATCAGAGGGGAAGAACTCTGGCACCAGTTACAGAGCAAACACAAGGAGATGATGGATGGAGTGCTGAAACTTTTTAGACACTCACCCCCAGTCACAGATGTGGGTTGAATCCATCATCGTTCTTTTGCTCACTTCACCACCCCAGTTCAGACCCAGCCAAATGCAAATCAGTCTTGACACTGTTCTTCATGGGAACAGTCCAGCCGAACTGCCAAGCCGGGGCTTCCCTGGACCGGAAACAAGCATCCTGGGACAGGTTTTGGGGTAACACCCCTCATCAGCCAGACTAGGTTGAATCCAGTGGCAAAGTGAGCAAGGGACCCAAGTCTGGGCATACCCTGCCAACTTAGGGCAAACAAAGCAACTACAAGGAGATGATGGACGGAGCGCTGAAACGTTTCAGACACTCACCCCCAGTCACAGATCTGGGTTGAAACCATCATCGTTCTTTAGCTCACTTCGCCACCCCAGTTGAGACCCAGCCATATGCATGTCAGTCTTGACCCTGTTCCTCAGAGCATCTCGCCTTGCCAGATTGTCAGACAGAGGAGGAAATTCCTAAGCCACGTAAGACATAAAAGAACTCACATTGTATTTCTTGTTAACGAATGGAAGAAACCAGAGTATTTTGTAAAACTGAAGGATAAAACACTGTTTGTGAACTATGAAGATAAATGCTACAAAATCACATCTGAAGGGAGCCATCATGTGCCAATCTCAACAGTACACACGAAGAAGCAGATAGCTGTTTGTTGCTGCATGCTGCACACGCTGCATGCATGAGGGTTATGAGGCAGTTATGATAAGCTCAAATGACACTGATGTGTTTATTATGTGTTTGGGATTCCATGACAGAATCATGGCTACATTTTTTTCTGAAATGTGGTAGTAAAATACGCACGCGAGTCCTTGACATTGGGAAAATAGCTTCAACTCTTGGTGAAAATGTTTGTCAAGCTATCATAGTTATTCATACGTTTACCAAATGTGACACAGTAAGTGCATTTGCGGGAAAAGGATAAGTAAGTACATTCAAAATCCTGTCTGCCAACAGACTTAGACAGGAAACATTTTTGCAGCTCGGAGATGAATGGGATCTCTCTGAAGAACTAATGGACAAATTGAAGCAATGCTCGCGTTTGCTGTATGTATCAAAATCTTTGGTTCATCACGGGAATGACTTGTTATATCACCTATTCTGCACAAAGAAGGGTGAAATAGACAGTCATCAACTTCAACTTTGCAGGGACTGTCTGAAGAAACATGCTGAACGTGCAAATTATCAAGACTCTAAAACAAGAGATGTCTTCTGATTAATCAACAGACACCTAGTCCAATTCAGAGAAGTTGGAATTTGGAAAAACACAAGGGATCAGAACAAATGTTATTGGACTGGATGGAGGGGCAGCAGCAACTCAGGCTGTGTGAGATCTACCAACTTGCAACTGCATTAGGAACTGCAAACTGCCAACATGTGTCTGCTGTCTAAATGACCTCAAGGGCACTCACATGTACATACTTCCCCCTGTGAAAATCAAACAGATGCAGAGAATGATGACACCTATTCAGAAGAAGAAGATGGTGATGACTAATGTGAATGATACAATTGTGTTTATGTTCACTCATGACATGCATTGCCTATGTAAGATGTAACAACTATTATTTGATATTGTAAGTGAAAATTATGCATATAATATATATATAGTCCTTACAATAAATACAATTAAACTTCATTGTATTCAATTACATATATATATATAACAGTTATCCCCATATGAGGCTGCACTTGAAAAAACCAGGCGGTCCCTGCAAGTTGTAGCAGTTTCCTTTATTTCAAAATTTCGGTCATAACAGCATTTGTCCAATTCACAGCCCTACGCGTTTCAAAGCTCCTGCTTCTTGCTCACCGGCACACTGCGATGTTGAATAGGCAGAAAAACGAGAGTGAAATGAGTCACAGCTTTATATCCTTTAGTAGGTTACGCCCTCTGGTGTGGCTAATGATGACAGCATTCTGGGACTCGTAGTTTTCATACTCGTTGAATTACAATCCTCCAGTGGATAACTGTTTATACATTTAATACGGCCAGTCCCGGCCGGGAGGCTTGCACTACCAACAAATGGAAAGTTGGGCTGCCCCACACAAATCGCTGTGGTTGATTTGCAGGTCAAAACAGGTAAACTAAGTAAATCGGAATCCAGCGCTTGACGCTCACTGGAGAGCGAGAATTTTGCTAAATTGATGTTTTAATCGGCGGAATCCACTGGAGGATTTTAATTCAACGAGTATGAAAACTACGAGTCCCAGAATGCTGTCATCATTAGCCACACCAGAGGGCGTAACCTACTAAAGGATATAAAGCTGTGACTCATTTCACTCTCGTTTTTCTGCCTATTCAACATCGCAGTGTGCCCGTGAGCAAGAAGCAGGAGCTTTGAAACGCGTAGGGCTGTGAATTGGACAAATGCTGTGATGACCGAAATTTTGAAATAAAGGAAACTGCTACAACTTGCAGGGACCGCCTGGTTTTTTCAAGTGCAGCCTCATATGGGGATAACTGTTTATACATATATATATATATATATATATATATATATATATATATATATATATATATATATATATATATATATATATATATATTGCCACAAGAATTGAAGGCAGTGGTGGAGTACTTTGATATATATATATATATATATATATATAGATAGATAGATAGATAGATATATATATCTGGTGCATGATCATAAACAGCTCCATGGAAAACGGAGTCGTTCCATACTGCCTTAAACTGGGACAAGTCACGCCTTTGCTGAAAAAACCCGGACTTGACATAAAGGATTTGAATAACTTTAGACCTGTCTCTAACCTTCCTCTTCTGTCCAAAATCCTAGAAAGATGCGTACTGCAAAAACTAACCCAACACTTGGATAACATCAACCTCCTTGGCTTCCATCAGTCTGGCTTCATAAAAGGCTGTAGCACTGAAACCGCGATCTTCAACATCATCAATGATATCCACAAATCACTAGACTCTGACCAATGCTGCCCCCTCATTCTCGTAGACCTATCGGCAGCATTCGACACGGTAGACCACAAACTCCTCATTAGGGCTCTCCAAGAAAGAGCCGGACTTGGCGAGGTGGTCCTCCAATGGTTCTCTTCCTTCCTACACAATCGCTCTCAAAAAATCAAAATCAAAAACTTTGCATCCGACCTTCACCCAGTCAACAAGGGAGTCCCTCACGGCTCAGTGCTCTCCCTGCAACTCTTCAACATCTATATGGAACCTCTCACCAAACTACTCAAAAACGCCAATATCCGCTTCCATCTTTATGCTGACGATACCCAGATCTACTTGGAAACCGCCTCCATCAGAGACATTCAAAGACTCAATGACGTATTGAGAGATGTTCAACACTGGCTGTCATGTAACCACCTTAAACTAAACCCCGACAAAACCAAAATACTCCTCATCTCGAACAAACAGGAGAACCCCCAAATTGCTGAATGGCTAAAAGCCGTCGATGCGCTCAACGGGAACCTCAACCTGGCTGACTCTGTCAAATCACTAGGCATCACGCTAGACCCAAAACTGGACATGACCATACACATCAAGAACGCAGCTAAGAGCGCTTTCCTTAACCTAAAGCTACTGAACAAAATAAAACCTTTCATTCCGCCCAGTGATCTCAAACAGGCCACCCAAGCATTGGTGTTGTCAAGACTGGACTATGGGAATGCAGTCCTCTCAGGAAAAGCAAAATCACATCTGGCTCCCCTCAAAACAACCGCCTGGTTTTTTCAAGTGCAGCCTCATATGGGGATAACTGTTTATACATATATATATATATATATATATATATATATATATATATATATATATATATATATATATATATATATATATATATATATATATATATATTGCCACAAGAATTGAAGGCAGTGGTGGAGTACTTTGATATATATATATATATATATATATATATAGATAGATAGATAGATAGATAGATAGATATATATATCTGGTGCATGATCATAAACAGCTCCATGGAAAACGGAGTCGTTCCATACTGCCTTAAACTGGGACAAGTCACGCCTTTGCTGAAAAAACCCGGACTTGACATAAAGGATTTGAATAACTTTAGACCTGTCTCTAACCTTCCTCTTCTGTCCAAAATCCTAGAAAGATGCGTACTGCAAAAACTAACCCAACACTTGGATAACATCAACCTCCTTGGCTTCCATCAGTCTGGCTTCATAAAAGGCTGTAGCACTGAAACCGCGATCTTCAACATCATCAATGATATCCACAAATCACTAGACTCTGACCAATGCTGCCCCCTCATTCTCGTAGACCTATCGGCAGCATTCGACACGGTAGACCACAAACTCCTCATTAGGGCTCTCCAAGAAAGAGCCGGACTTGGCGAGGTGGTCCTCCAATGGTTCTCTTCCTTCCTACACAATCGCTCTCAAAAAATCAAAATCAAAAACTTTGCATCCGACCTTCACCCAGTCAACAAGGGAGTCCCTCACGGCTCAGTGCTCTCCCTGCAACTCTTCAACATCTATATGGAACCTCTCACCAAACTACTCAAAAACGCCAATATCCGCTTCCATCTTTATGCTGACGATACCCAGATCTACTTGGAAACCGCCTCCATCAGAGACATTCAAAGACTCAATGACGTATTGAGAGATGTTCAACACTGGCTGTCATGTAACCACCTTAAACTAAACCCCGACAAAACCAAAATACTCCTCATCTCGAACAAACAGGAGAACCCCCAAATTGCTGAATGGCTAAAAGCCGTCGATGCGCTCAACGGGAACCTCAACCTGGCTGACTCTGTCAAATCACTAGGCATCACGCTAGACCCAAAACTGGACATGACCATACACATCAAGAACGCAGCTAAGAGCGCTTTCCTTAACCTAAAGCTACTGAACAAAATAAAACCTTTCATTCCGCCCAGTGATCTCAAACAGGCCACCCAAGCATTGGTGTTGTCAAGACTGGACTATGGGAATGCAGTCCTCTCAGGAAAAGCAAAATCACATCTGGCTCCCCTCAAAACAACTCTCAACGCGGCAGCCAGAATGGTCACCGGAATCAAGAAATTCTATCATATTAGTGGCTCCCAGTCGAAATGCGGGTTAGCTTCAGAACAGCCTGCCTCACACACAAAGCCCTGCACACCGGCAAACCCGGATATTTGGCGGCCAAACTCAAAAAAACTGCGGCACGATCCTTTGCCGGGAGCGCGCCTAACATCTGGAACTCTATTCCCCCTCACATCAGAACTATTCCCTCTTTTGTAAAACTCAAAAGCCAACTCAAAATCCTGTTCCCCGACCTCTCCCTAGGGAACCGATAGGAGCAGTCGGAGCGGGGAAGCAGACACCTCGCACTGCTTCGACTCCTTGTCCCCAAGACTTCGAATCAGATCTCCCCACCATCGACCTGCACTGTTAATGTTTTATGTGATTCTCTGCAATGTATCTGATGTAAAGCGCTCCGATACCCTCGGGTCAGGCCAGCGCTATATAAAACTTCTTAAATAAAAAAATATATATATATATATATTCACTGAAAAAACCACAGGTTTCAGGGACGTTATAGTTAGTTGGACATTTCACTCGTATAAAACCAGAGAAATTCGGCCGTTATAGTTAATTCAGCTAACTATAACTCGCGCCCCCGCAATGCACTGCTGATGACGTCACATATTACATCATTCATGACATGGTCAGTGACATCACTGATGACATCACTGGTGACATCTCAAATGACATCACTGATGACATCACTGATGACATCATCCAGTGACTGTGTGTTTCTGTAAAGTTTAAATATGTTTTATATATATATATATAGGCCAAGGTGTATTGAAGAATGAGTGGGTGTATAAGTGTCTGAATGGATGATTTAGTAGGTGCGTGACTGACTGTATAAGTGAGTGATTAAATGTGTCTTACTAAATGCTAATTTCTAACTATAACGTCCCTGACACCTGTGGTTTTTTCAGTGAATTTCAAAGGTTTTTTAAATGCTAAATTCTAACTATGCCTACAAAGGTAGGACATGTGCAGAACGACGAAGAAAGGTGCAGAAAGAAGCAAGAGAAATGCAGAAAGAGGCAACAGAAGTCCAGAAAGTCGAAGAAAGGTGCACAAAGAACCAACAGAAAAGCAGAAAGAGGCCTTGTTGCAAAGTCATCCTGTGCCCCCAACTTTTTGCTGACTGGTACTGGTGGTAACTGACTCTGACTAACCAGGCCCGGAGCCAGTGCTATGCTGAAAGACACTTAGAATACAGTGAAAACACCTATACACACTAGGGTACACTATGGGTTGGCGTACCCCTGTGATTGGCATGACCTCCCATGTATGGCCCTAGTACATAATAGGGCAGGGGGATTAAAACGACCTCTAAATAACAAGTGCAGAAGGAGGCAAGAGAAGTACAGAAAGAAGCAACAGAGGTGCCGAAAGAGGCAAGAGAGGTGCAGAAAAAAGCAAGTGAAGTGCAGAAAGAGGCAAGTGAGGTGCAGAAAGAAGCAAGAGCAGTGCAGAAAGAACCAACAGAGGTGTAAAAAGAGGAAAAGGGGTGCACAAAGGGGTAGGAGAGGTGCACAAAGAGACAAGAGAAGTAAGAAAGAGGCAAGAGGGGTACTGAAAGAAGGAAGAGAAGTGCAGAAAGAGGCAAGAGGATTCCTTAAAGAAGCAACAGAGGTGTAGAAAGAAGCAAGAGAAGTGCAGAAAGAGGCAAGTAAGGTGCAGATAGAAGCAAGAGCAGTGCAGAGAGAACCAACAGAGGTGCAGAAAGAGGAAAGAGGGGTGGAGAGAGAGGCAAGAGGGGTGCAGAAAAAGGTAGGATGGGTGCACAAAGAGGCAAGAGAGGTACAGAAAAAGGCAGGAGGGGTGCAGAAAGAAGGAAGAGAAGTGCAGAAAAAGCCAAGAAAAGTGCAGAAAGAGGCAAAAGAGGTACATAAAGAGACAACAGGGGTGCAGAAAGAAGCAAGACAGGTGCAGAAAGGAGCAAGTGAGGTGTAGAAAGAGCCAACAGAGGTACAAAAAGAGGCAAGAGAGGTGCAGAAACAGGCAAGAGAAGTGCACAAAGAGGCAAGAGAATTGCTGTAAGAAGCAACAGAGGTGTAGAAAGAAGCAAGAAAAGTGCAGAAAGAGGCAAGTGAGATGCAAAAACAGGCAGGAAAGGTACAGAAAGATGGAAGACGAGTGCAGAAAGAGACAACAGGGGAGCAGAAAGAAGCAAATGAGGTGCAGAGAGAGGCAACAGACGTGCAGGAAGAGGGAAGAGAGGTGCAGAAAAAGCCAAGAAAAGTGCAGAAAGAGACAAAAGAGGTACATAAAGAGACAACAGGGGTGCAGAAAGAAGCAAGACAGGTGCCGAAAAAAGCATGGAAAGAGCGGAATGAAGCAACAGGGGTGCAGAAATAGGCAAGAGAAGTGTAGAAAGGAGCAAGTGAGGTGCAGAAAGAGCCAACAGAGGTGCAAAAAGAGGCAAGAGAGGTGCAGAAACAGGCAAGAGAAGTGCACAAAGAGGCAAGAGAATTGCTGAAAGAAGCAACAGAGGTGTAGAAAGAAGCAAGAAAAGTGCAGAAAGAGGCAAGTGAGATGCAAAAACAGGCAAGAAAGGTACAGAAAGAGGGACGACGAGTGCAGAAAGAGACAACAGGGGTGCAGAAAGAAGAAATGAGGTGCAGAAAGAGGCAACAGACGTGCAGAAAGAGGGAAAAGAGGTGCAGAGAAAGCAAAGAAAAGTGCAGAAAGAGGCAAACGCGGTACATAAAGAGACGACAGGGGTGCAGAAAGAAGCAAGACAGGTGCAGAAAGAAGCATTGAAAGTGCAGAATGAAGCAACAGGGGTGCAGAAAGAGGCAAGAGAAGTGCAGAAACAGGCAAGAGAAGTGCACAAAGAGGCAAGATAATTGCTGAAAGAAGCAACAGAGGTGTAGAAAGAAGCAAGAAAAGTGCAGAAAGAGGCAAGTGAGATGCAAAAACAGGCAGGAAAGTTATAGAAAGAGGGAAGACGAGTGCAGAAAGAGACAACAGGGGTGCAGAAAGAAGCAAATGAGGTGCAGAAAGAGGCAACAGACGTGCAGAAAGAGGGAAGAGAACTGCAGAAAAAGGCAATAAAAGTGCAGAAAGAGGCAAAGAGGTACATAAAGAGACAACAGGGGTGCAGAAAGAAGCAAGACAGGTGCAGAAAGAAGCATGGAAAGTGCAGAATGAAGCAACAGGGGTGCAAAAAGAGCCAACAGAAGTACACAACGAGGCAAGAGAATTGCTGAGAGATGCAACAGAGGTGTAGAAAGAAGCAAGAAAAGTGCAGAAAGAGCCAAGTGAGATGCAAAAACATGCAGGAAAGGTACAGAAAGAGGGAAGACGAGTGCAGAAAGAGAAAACGGTGGTGCAGAAAGAAGCAAATGAGGTGCAGAAAGAGGCAAAAGACGTGCATAAAGAAGGAAGAGAGGTGCAGAAAAAGGCAAGAAAAGTGCAGAAAGAGGCAAAAGAGGTACATAAAGAGACAACAGGGGTGCAGAAATAAGCAAGACGTGTGCAGAAAGAAGCATGGAAAGTGCAGAATGAAGCAACAGGGGTGCAGAAAGAGGCAGGAGAAGTGCAGAAACAGGCAAGAGATGTGCACAAAGAGGCAAGAGAATTGCTGAAAGAAGCAAGAGAGGTGTAGAAAGAAGCAAGAAAAGTGCAGAAAGAGGCAAGTGAGATGCAAAAACAGGCAGGAAAGGTACAGAAAGAGGGAAGACAAGTGCTGAAAGAGAAAACAGGGGTGCACAAAGAAGCAAATGAGGTGCAGAAAGAGGCAACAGACGTGCAGAAAGAGGGAAGAGAGGTGCAGAAAAAGGCAAGAAAAGAGCAGAAAGAGGCAAAGGAGGTACATAAAGGGACAACAGGGGTGCAGAAAGAAGCAAGACAGGTGCAGAAAGAAGCATGGAAAGTGCAGAATGAAGCAACAGGGGTGCAGAAAGAGGCAAGAAAAGTGCAGAAACTGGCGAGAGAAATGCACAAAGAGGCAAGAGAATTGCTGAAAGAAGCAACAGAGGTGTAGAAAGAAGCAAGAAAAGTGCAGAAAGAGGCAAATGAGGAGCAAAAACAGGCAGGAAAGGTACAGAAAGAGGGAAGACGAGTGCAGAAAGAGACAACAGGGGTGCAGAAAGAAGCAAATGAGGTGCAGAAAGAGGCAACAGACGTACAGAAAGAGGGAAGAGAGGTGCAGAAAAAGGCAAGAAAAGTGAAGAAAGAGGCAAAAGAAGTACGAGACAACAGGGGTGCAGAAAGAAGCAAGACAGATGCAGAAAGAAGCATGGAAAGTGCAGAATGAAGCAACAGGGGTGCAGAAAGAGGCAAGAGAAGTGTAGAAAGGAGCAAGTGAGGTGCAGAAAGAGCCAACAGAGGTGCAAAAAGAGGCAAGAGAGGTGCAGAAACAGGCAAGAGAAGTCCACAAAGAGGCAAGAGAATTGCTGAAAGAAGCAACAGAGGTGTAGAAAGAAGCAAGAAAAGTGCAGAAAGAGGCAAGTGACATGCAAAAACAGGCAGGAAAGGTACAGAAAGAGGAAAGACGAGTGCTGAAAGAGACAACAGGGGTGCAGAAAGAAGCAAATGAGGTGCAGAAAGAGGCAACAGACATGCAGAAAGAGGGAAGAGAGGTGGGGAAAAAGGCAAGAAAAGTGCAGAAAGAGTCAAAAGAGGTACATAGAGAGACAACAGGGGTGCAGAAAGAAGCAAGACGTGTGCAGATAGAAGCATGGAAAGTGCAGAATGAAGCAAAAGGGGTGCAGAAAGAGGCAAGAGAAGTGCAGAATCAGGCAAGAGAAGAGCACAAAGAGGCAAGATAATTGCTGAAAGAAGCAACAGAGGTGTAGAAAGAAGCAAGAAAAATGCAGAAAGAGGCAAGTGAGATGCAAAAACAGGCAGGAAAGGTACAGAAAGAGGGAAGACGAGAAAGAGGGAAGAGAGGTGCAGAAAAAGCCAAGAAAAGTACAGAAAGAGGCAAAAGAGGTACATAAAGAGACAACAGGGGTGCAGAAAGAAGCAAGACAGGTGCAGAAAGAAGCATGGAATGTGCAGAATGAAGCAACATGGGTGCAGAAAGAGGCAAGAGAAGTGTAGAAAGGAGCAAGTGAGGTGCATAAAGAGCCAACAGAGTTGCAAAAAGAGGCAAGAGAGGTACAGAAACAGGCAAGAGAAGTGTACAAAGAGGCCAGAGAATTGCTGAAAGAAGCAACAGAGGTGTAGAAAGAAGCAAGAAAAGTGCAGAAAGAGGCAAATGAGATGCAAAAACAGGCAGGAAAGAGGGAAGACGAGTGCAGAAAGAGACAACAGGGGTGCAGAAAGAAGCAAATGAGGTGCAGAAAGAGGCAACAGATGTGCAGAAAGAGGGAAGAGCGGTGCAGAAAGTACATGAGATTTGCAGAATGAGGTCAAGAGAAGTGCAGAAAAAGAAAGAAACGTGCAGAAAGAAGCAACAGAAATGCAGAAAGAGGCAAGAGAGGCGCAGAGGGAAGCAAAAGTGGCTTGCACACCATTAGTACCAATTTAACACCCACATTTAGCAATAAGTAACACGTGACCATTCTAGGTTTGCAAAGGGCCTTCCACCACGCTGTGACACTTGTCGCTGCATTTTTGGTAACGTTTGATTCGTTTCAGCTAGAAACAAGGCTTTTTTTGTTCAAATCTGCAGATTAGGGTGCAGATGATGAATTATGTGGCTAATGCAGAAAATGTATAATTGTGCGAAAGTCGGTGCAGCCAAACAGTCACATAATTCCAGTGGCCCTGCTCATACCTCTGACTAGGTCCACAAGTGCTCCTCAGTGAATCCATCTTTTTTTGTCTCACTGAGTTCATAGTTGAGCTTCTTTGAAAACGAGGAAGACTAAACCTGAGGTTACCACTCCACAGCACAGACTACCATACCACATAATTACTCTCCATTACACATAATCCCACTCTACATAATTCCTATACACTAAATACCACATACTTTCTATCCACATAATTTCACTGCACAACATACCACATAATTCCACTACACACAACGTACATCCACTCCACTCCCCAAAAAACTTTTGCATTTACAACGCTAATAGCTCTAATTTTAGCAAATGCGAAACCTATTACATTGCAAACACTTCTTTAACTAGTAGTCGTGTTTGCAGAGTGGTGGAGAAAGGGTGCTGGGCCTCCGACCAGCGCTCAGGAATTCCGGTGCGTAGGGCTAACAGGAGGTACCAGTAGGGCTTCTTGGCTCCCAAAGTCCCTCAGGAGTAAATTGGACTTCATCCCCCATCCCGTAGTCTGCCAGGAGGCAAGTTTGCAGAATGGTGGAGAAAGGGGCATGGCCTCCGAAGACGTCTTAGCAATCCCACTGTGCAGGACTTACTGGAGGTAACAAGAGGGTTAGTTGCAACTACCCCTCCTATTACCTCCAGTAAGTCCCACATAGCAGCATTGCTAAGTTCGAAGAGCAGGCCACGCCCCCTTTGCCCACCACTCTACAAATGCGCTCCATGGTGCGCTCTTGGATGGGGATTGAAGTCCCCTTCGCTGCTGGGGGTCCTTTAGGGGCCAACTAGCCTCCTCTTACCTCCAGTAAGCCCCACGCAGTGGGATTGCTGAGAGGTAGACAAAGGCCACGTCCCCTTTCTCCACCACTCTGCAAACGCGCCCCCTGGTGCGTTGTTAGTTGGGGAATTAATTCCCCTTGAATACTGAGGGTCCCTGGGGGCCAACTAGCCCACCAGGTGCCTCCAATATGCACCACAGAGCTGGATTGCAGAGAGGTGGTCCGAGGCCATGCCCCCTTTTACACCACTCTGCAAACGTGCCTCTTGGCGCACTGCTGCTCGGGGGATGAAGTCCACTTGTGTCCTGAGGTCCTCAGGACACAAGAGGACCTCATCGCCCCACCTCCAGTGCGCCAAGAGGCACGTTTGCAGAGTGGTGTAAAAAGGGGCTTGGCCTCGGACCACCTCTCTGCAACACAGCTCTGTGGCGCATACTGGAGGTACCTGGTGGGCTAGTTGGCCCCCAGGGACCCTTAGGATTGAAGGGGACTTAATCCCCCAATTTACAACGTGCCAGGGGGTGTGTTTGCACACTTGTCATATCAGGACCCGCCCCCTCCCTGCACCATTGTGCAAACGCGCCCCCTGGCGCGTTGTAACTTGGGGGATTAAGACCTTGTGAGAAGTTGGCCTGGTATATGCTGTCCACTAATTATAGTAGGCACCTTGCACCAGTCCAAACAACCCCTTATTGGAGATAGGTTAAAGACAACCTTTATTGAAAGCTATCCTAGTGGTAGCTATAGAGAGCAGCCTTCAGGCTAAGTCTTGAAGGAATGTAAAGCAGCTTGTTTTACCAGTCTATAATCTCTTGAGTGACCAAATGAAAGAGGACCACACCAGGTATATATTCAAAATATATGTATTTATTGCTAAACACACCCCTCTAGTCTCTGTATGAGGCTAGAGTTCGAAGTACATAAGTTATAAGTTAGTTATTAACAGTAATAGCACAAATACACGTTTGAGCCCTAGGGGCGTACCAAACCATATGCCAATAAAGTGGTATAACAACCACGACTGAGCTAGACACAAGGCCTAGAGCCTGTAGAAGTGCTTGGACCACAAGGAACCACCCAAGGTAGTGACACAGGGGACCCACGGGGGATGCGTGCAGTGTATGAACACAGCCGCGAATCGCCGTTGACTTCTATGGGGAAAGTCGCGGTTGGAATTTAAAAGAAAAGGGACACTTAGAGGAGGACTTGGAGCAAACCCCTTTAGAACTGGGTCGTTCTAGAGTCTATACCCACGGGAGCACCGGAGTACTCGAGTTACCTCACCCAGGGAAGCCGGTTGCATAGGTGTCTTTCGGGGTCGGGTTTCGTCGTCGTTTCCAATGGCGATCTGCTGCGAAGTGCTGCTGGCGACCAAGTCGAAAGTGTTCGGGTGGATCCAAAGGTGGATCGAAGATCTGAAGAACCTGAAAGCAGAGGGGACAGAGTCTGGGTCACTAGCCAGTGACCAGGAAGGCGATGAGCGAATGCCCACCGATGCGGGTGCTTCAGGTAGGTTGATGGTCGTCTTGACTCTTCAGCCACGAGGTCCAGGAGGTGTTGACGACAACCAGGAGCTGGATTCGAGCTGCCGATGACGTCTGTCGATTGCTGAGGTGTCGGCGACCGGATTGGACCCAACAAGCCTTGGCAACAGCAAGTCTCGTGGAAATAGAATAAGGACGGTGGTGCAGACCAGCAAGGTCTGAGGGACTCACCCAGCAAGGGTAAGTCAGGGCACGCCTGGAGCAACCAGGGAGCCCAAGCAGAAATAGATTGGCCTTCGGGAGGGTGTACTAGCCAACGGACTAGCGACCGCGAAGAAGCCTCAAGTTGATGCACGTGGAGTTGGCTCACAGGACACTCGTGGAGTGGAGGCCAGTGATCTTCAGCGCAGTTGGTGCTGGAGGCTGGGGCTACTCGGAGCCCAAAGCACGACTTCGTGGGAGACCCAGAAGAGGATGCACTTGCAAATGCGTTTGGTGTCCAGGGGTCACGGTTCCACATTACCCACGACAGCTACGGGCCTCAGCTTTGCTGGGGACTCAGAGCAGCCTCTGGGAAGTCTGGAAATCCACTGCTGGTGATGCAAAGACTTCGGCGTCCGACGGGAGCTTCAGCGATGCAGACCGGACAATTGCTTCTTTGGTGCCTGCCAAGCAGGGGAGTCACTCCTTGACCCCAAGGGAGATTCTTCAGTCCTCTAATCTTGAAGTAGAGCGTCGAAGGTCCAGGATTCTGTGTCAGAGTTTCATCCAGGTTAATCTAAAGTCCTAAGGACTGGGGTCCCATACTTATACTAAGGTAGGGGGTTGGACATACTCTGTGGACCCACCTATGGGAGGGTCAGGGCAGAGGGGTCGCTACACCCCTTTGCCCTTGTCCAGTTTCACGCCAGAGCAGGGGCTGGAAGCCCCTGATCCGGTTTGAACTGGGGTAGGCACAGGGACACCAAATGTGCCCCCAGTGCAGGACTTCAAAGCACCAGAGAGTGCTCCCGCCCAGCCCCAATACACACTATCCTGTCTGGGGAGGTGGTTACACCTCCCTGGGACAGGAAACCTATTGTCCAGGCCTCCCCGGCCGGAGTTTCGGTCAGCAGCAGGAGGCCAGACTCGTGTCTGTGGCAGCGGCATC
Organism: Calotriton arnoldi; assembly: GCA_963921515.1. Classification (NCBI taxonomy): domain Eukaryota; kingdom Metazoa; phylum Chordata; class Amphibia; order Caudata; family Salamandridae; genus Calotriton; species Calotriton arnoldi. Next base: position 202,854 of record CAWUFW010004950.1, on the reverse strand, counting down.
CATTTTGTGATGCCAGGGCTTGGAAAGAAGTTACCGGGCAGGCCGGTGTGTACATGTCTCTCCCTCTAGAAGGGTGGAATGCTACCCCCGCTGCCAGAACTGGCGGGGGGTAGTATTCCAAGATGTTTGACACCAAACACGACATGTTTCCGTGCACCCATCCCAAAGTTAGCATTTTAACGCGAGGTTATAATGCGCTTAAGAGTATATGGTCAGGCTGCACTACAAACAGCATCACAGAAGGGTCTCCGAACGCTGCAGAGGGCACCCTCTCACATAGGAACCACGCACTCTGCCTTCAGTATTGATAAGGCCTGCCATAGGAGTGACTTATAGGTTTATATGTGTGTATGTACGTAGTGATATAGGTAGCCTATATCACAGTAAGGGGTGCATGCACCACCTTACCCAGGCTGCAGTAGCAGACCTGTGGTGTCAGTTTGGATGGCCTTCCAGGGGTGGCACAATACATGCTGCAGCCCCTGGTAGGCCTCTGAGGTACCTATGCCCTGGGTACATAGTATACCATATACTAGGGACTTATAAGGGCACTCCAGATTCCAATCAGAGATGTGCCTAAGGCACATGGAAACCATTTTAAAGAGGAAGCAGCTAGGCTGGGGTTCTGATTAGCAGGGTACCAGCCAGACTAAGGTCGAAAAACAGTGAAGCATCAGCAAAAAGTGGGAGTACCCATGTGAAGCAGATCCTACTCTCCTACACAACCCCCCCCCCAAACGTAGGGACATTAAACTAACCTTGCCCAGTTAAGTCTTCATGTTCTAAGTGGGAGTACCTAGAGAGTCCATCTGCATTGGCATGGTTACTCCCATGTCTATGTTTCACTGTGAAGTCCATCCCCTGTAGGGAAATGGACCACCTAAGCAGTTTGGGGTTTTCACCCTTCATTTGTTTTAGCCATAAGAGGGGCTTATGGTCTGTTTGAACAAGGAAGTGAGTACCAAACAAGTATGGCCTCAACTTCTTCAGAGCCCAGACCACAGCAAAGGCCTCCCTCTCAATGGCTGACCAACGTTTCTCTCTAGGGGTCAGCCTTCTGCTAATAAAAGCTACTGGCTGATCCTGACCTTCATCATTCAATTGTGACAGTACAGCCCCTACCCCCAATTCAGATGCATCAGTTTGAACAATGAACTTCTTGGAGTAATCAGGACTCTGTAGAATGGGAGCAGTGCACATGGCCTGCTTCAGGTCATCAAATGCCTTTTGACAGCTAACTGTCCACTGAACCTTTTTGGGCATTTTCTTGGAAGTTAAGTCATCCAGGGGTGTCACTATTGATCCATACCCCTTGACAAATCTCCTATAGTACCCAGTCAGGCCTAAGAAGGCTCTCACCTGAGTCTGGGTAGTTGGAGCAGTTCAGTCCATGATGGTCTGGATCTTGCTCTGCAAGGGTTGAACCTGGCCTCCACCCACAAGGTGGCCCAGGTACACAACCTGACTCTGCCCTATCTGGCACTTGGTGGCCTTGATAGTCAGGCCTGCTTTCTGCAGGGCCTGTAAAACATTTCTGAGGTGGACCAGGTGATCCTCCCAGGTGGAGCTAAAGACAGCAATATCATCTAGATATGCTGCACTATAGGCTTCCAGCCCTGTAAGGACTGTATTCACCAACCTCTGAAAAGTGGCAGGTGCATTCTTCAGACCAAAGGGCATCACCACAAATTGATAATGCCCACTAGGGGTTGAGAATGCTGTCTTTGCATCATCAGCTAGTCTGATCTGCCAGTAGCCAGCTGTCAGGTCAAATGTGCTTAGATACTTGGCTGAGGCCAAAGTGTCTATTAGCTCATCTGCCCTAGGTATTGGATGGGCATCAGTCTTAGTGACTGCATTGAGACCCCTGTAGTCCACACAAAACCTCATCTCTCTTTTCCCACCATTGGTGTGAGGTTTTGGCACAAGGACCACTGGACTAGCCCAAGGGCTATCTGAGGGCTCAATAACTCCCAATTCCAACATTTTCTGGACTTCTGTCCTGATACAGTCCCTGACATGGTCAGGTTGCCTATAAATCTTATTTTTAATAGGCAGACTGTCCCCAGTGTCCACTTCATGAGTGCACCAGGTGGTCTGACTGGGTGTCAGTGAGAACATGTGTCTGAACTGATTGAGCACCTGTCTGCAATCAGTCTGCTGCTGGGTAGTGAGGCTGCCTGCCAAGGCTACACCGTCCACTGACCCATCATCAGGGTTCTGTGAGAGCAGGTCAGGGAGTGGGTCACTCTCTTCCTGCTGTCCCTCATCAGTAGCCATGAGCAAGCCCATGTCTGCCCTGTCCACATATGGTTTTAACCTGTTGACATGGAGAACCCTGTGGGGACTCCTGGGTGTTCCTAGGTCTACTAAGTAGGTAACCTCACCCTTCTGTTCAACAATGGTATGGGGTCCACTCCATTTGTCTTGGAGAGCTGCTGGGGCCACTGGCTCCAACACCCACACCTTCTGTCCTGGCTGGTAAACAGTCAGTACAGCCTTTGGTCATGCCAGGCTTTTTGAAGTTCCTGGCTAGCCTCAAGGTTTTTAGTTGCCTTTTTCATGTACTCAGCCATCCGGGAGCGGAGACCAAGTACATAGTCCACTATGTCTTGCTTTGGGGGCTTGAGAGGTAACTCCCATCCTTCCTTCACCAAGCACAATGGACCCCTGACAGGGTGACCAAACAAAAGTTCAAAAGGGCTGTAGCCAACCCCTTTTGAGGCACCTCCCTGTATGCAAATAAAAGGCAGGGCAAGAGTATGTCCCATCTTCGCCTAAGCTTTTCTGGGAGCCCTTTAATCATGCCCTTCAAGATTTTGTTGAATCTCTCAACTAAACCATTGCATTGTGGGTGATAGGGTGTGGTGAACTTGTAAGTCACTCCACACTCCTTCCACATTGCTTTCAAGTATCCAGACATAAAGTTAGCACCCCTGTCTGATACAACCTCCTTAGGGAAGCCCACTCTTGAGAAAAATCCCAGGAGGGCCCTTGCCACCACAGGTGCTGTAGTGGTCCTAAGGGGAATAGCCTCTGGGTACCTGGTGGCATGATCTACTACCACCAGGATAAACCTGTGCCCAGATGCTGTTTGGGGATCCATGGGACCAACAATGTCAATCCCCACCCTTTCAAAGGGAACCCCCACCACAGGTAGTGGTATCAGGGGGCCTTTGTAGTGCCACCTGCCTTGCCACTGGCCTGGCAGGTTACACAGGAGCGACAAAACTCCTTGGTGTCTTCAGACATATGGGGCCAGTGAAAGTGAGGGACAAGTCTGTCCCAAGTCTTGTTCTGGCCCAGATGACCTGCTAAAGGAATATCATGGGCTAGGGTCAATAGGAAGCCCCTGAACTTCAGAGGTATAACCAACCTCCTGGTAGCACCAGGCTTGGGGTCTCTACACTCTGAGTACAAGAGTCCATCATCCCAATACACAGTATGGGGACCACTAGCTTTCCCCAGCAGCCTCAGCAGCCGCTTGCTGTCTGAGGGGTTCAAGAGAGGGCAGCTCTGCTGCTCCTGGCTCAGATCTGCCCTGGAAGGGCCCCCTGTCCCCAAGAACTCAACCTGGTCAGGTTCAAGCTCCTCTGGGACAGTTCCTTCCTCAGGACTGAGATCATCCCCCTCAAGGGACTGATCTTCCTTCTGAGCCAAGGGGAAGGCACTGCCTTTACCCTACTACTCCTCTTCTTGGAGGGCACTTGGTCCATTATTCCAGAATCCAAGGCCTGTTCAGTGTTAGACATTTTGGCTTGTGACCTGGTCACAGCAAACACATCTGCAGGGATCCCCAGCATTTCTGCATGGGTCCTGAGCTCCACTTCTGCCCAAGCTGAAGTTTCTAAGTCATTGCCAAGCAAGCATTCAACGGGTAGGTCTGCACTTACCACAACCTTCTTAAGGCCAGTTACCCCTCCCCAGGAGAAGTTAACAACTGCCAGAGTATGGTCTGTTCTGACGTTGCTAGCATTGGTCACTTGGTACATTTCACCAAGTATAATCTGCCCAGGATTCACAAGGTCTTGTGTCACCATGGTGACACTTGCCCCTGTGTCCCTAAATGCCAAAGCCTCTCTTCCATTGATTAAGGGCTGTTGTCCGTACTTGCCCAGATTACTGGGACTCACAGAGGAGGTCATATCCATGCCTCCATCACAGACTAGGACAGCCTGAGTGAGTTCTCTGACTAGGTCAGAGCTCATCTCTTTACCCAGGGTCAACCCTACTAAACCCTTGGCTTGTGTAGTCCCACCACCAACTGTAACTGCACTAAGGGGAGCAGGTGCCTTAGGGGCATTGGTGGGAACTCGAGTAGAGTCTTTGGACTTGGTGCAATCACTGGTCCAGTGGGTCTTTTGCTTACAGACCTTGCACCATGGTTTCCTTTGGCCTTTCCCTTTGGTAGACTGTGAATCCCCACCTGAAGAAGATTTTTGGGGGCCTTGAGAAGACTTTTGATCTTTACCCTTCTCCCCACCCTTATCAGAGGTTTTCGAATCTTGCTTCTTAAGGTCACCACCTTGGTTCTGTACCTTCTGCTTCACCCTGGTTCTGACCCATTTGTCTGCCTTCTTTCCCAATTCTTGGGGAGAGGTCAGATCAGAGTCTACCAGGTGCTGATGCAACAGCTGATTTTGACAGTTATTAAGAATCTGCTCCCTCATGATCAGGTTGTACAATCCTGTGAAGTCACATACCTTACTGCCCAATAACCAACCTTCCATAGCCTTGGCAGAACAATCAACAAAGTCCACCCAGTCTTGAGTCTGTGCTTTTTGGGTATCCCTGAACTTTAACCTGTATTGTTCAGTGGTTAGGCCAAACCCATCAATTAGAGCACTCTTCAAGACTTTGTAATTATCAGCATCCTCCTCTCTAACAGTGAGGAGCTTGTCTCTACCTTTGTCTGCAAAGGAGAGCCACAAGATTGCTGCCCACTGCTCCTGAGGGACCCTCTGTACTTTACAGGCCCTCTCTAGAGCAGTTATCCAATTGTGGATGTCATCCCCACTCTGGTAGGGAGGGACAATCTTGCTCAGGTTTCTATGGTCATAAGACCTTTCCCTATCTTTGGGGAAACTGCTGCCACCATGGGACTCTAGTCCCAACTTTTGTCTCTCTCTATAGAGATCTAGGGACTCCTGTCTATAGCCAATTGCTGTTTCCTGAGTTCCAGCTGAGTTTGCTCATACTGAATCAGTCTCTTTCTCCTCTCATGAGAGGATTCCCTCCTATGAGAGGAGACAGAGGTCCCTATTGAGGTGTCAGAGTGGTTAGACTCCTGAGAAGGAGACCTAGACCTTCTGGGCACACTCAGAACTCTTCCTGGGGGGACAAAGGGAAGTCAGTCTGATCCTCCCCTCCTCCTCCTCCACAGGAGGAATTGGATTTTCCAGGTCAAGGTCATTTTCACCTTCCTGGCCAGTTTCAGAGGGGGGCCTGGGTTTCTTCACCCCTGGCCCCTTCCTCATCTTCTGCCCCACCCTCTTTGCCTACCCCTTCAGACCCTAGGGGCCTGCTGAGATCATCAGCTAGTAACACCTCCCTGAGGTGTTGGGTGCTGGCACTTTTGCCTGCCTTCAACTTCCTAGGATTGCATAATGCTCTCAATTCCAAGAATGGGAGTTTATCATACTTGGAGGGAAGAAGCCCACTGGATTCTGGCAAGGACTCACTGGGTCCTGGCTTTGAAGACATTACTAGTGAGGTGTGGTGTATGCACTACCTACTCTAGTGTGGCCTACTAAACTCTCTTGAGTTGTAGAAAGGGTGTGCTAACCCTTAACACACAACTCTAAGTTCAGTAGAACTTACTGTATTACTAAGCTTGGTTTATATGTACCTTAGGTACCCTTAGTGGTTTTCAGTTGATCAATTCAATTGAGATTATCTGGTAAAACAGTAGCAAGCTGGAATCCCACACGCTGCACACCAATGTGAGAAGTTGTCCTGGTATATGCTGTCCACTAATTATAGTGGGCACCTTGCACCAGTCCAAACAACCCCTTATTGGAGATAGGTTAAAGACAACCTTTATTGAAAGCTATCCTAGTGGTAGCTATGGAGAGCAGCCTTCAGGCTAAGTCTTGAAGGAATGTAAAGCAGCTTGTTTTACCAGTCTATAATCTCTTGAGTGACCAAATGAAAGAGGACCACACCAGGTATATATTCAAAATATATGTATTTATTGCTAAACACACCCCTCTAGTCTCTTTATGAGGCTAGAGTTCGAAATACATAAGTTATAAGTTAGTTATTAACAGTAATAGCACAAATACACGTTTGAGCCCTAGGGGCGTACCAAACCATATACCAATAAAGTGGTATAAGAACCACGACTGAGCTAGACACAAGGCCTAGAGCCTGTAGAAGTGCTTGGACCACAAGGAACCACCCAAGGTAGTGACACAGGGTACCCACGGGGGACGCGTGCAGTGTATGAACACAGCCGTGAATCGCCATTGACTTCTATGGGGAAAGTCGCGGTTGGAATTTAAAAGAAAAGGGACACTTAGAGGAGGACTTGGAGCAAACCCCTTTAGAACTGGGTTGTTCTAGAGTCTATACCCACGGGAGCACCGGAGTACTCGAGTTACCTCACCCAGGGAAGCCGGGTGCATAGGTGTCTTTCGGGGTCGGGTTTCGTCGTCGTTTCCAATGGCGATCTGCTGCGAAGTGCTGCTGGCGACCAAGTCGAAAGTGTTCGGGTGGATCCAAAGGTGTATCGAAGATCTGAAGAACCTGAAAGCAGAGGGGACAGAGTCTGGGTCACTAGCCAGTGACCAGGAAGGCGATGAGCGAATGCGAACCGATGTCGGGTGCTTCAGGTAGGTTGATGGTCGTCTTGACTCTTCAGCCACGAGGTCCAGGAGGCGTTGACGATGACCAGGAGCTGGATTCGAGCTGTACCATGACGTCTGTCAATTGCTGAGGTATCGGCGACCGGATTGGACCCAACAAGCCTTGGCAACGGCAAGTCTTGTGGAAATAGAAGAAGGACGGTGATGCAGACCAGCAAGGTCTGAGGGACTTACCCAGCAAGGATAAGTCAGGGCACGCCTGGAGCAACTAGGGAGCCTAAGCAGAAAAAGATTGGCCTTCAGGAGGGCCTACTAGCCAATGGACTAGCGACCGCGAAGGAGCCTCGAGTCGATGCACGTGGAGCTGGCTCACAGGACACTCGTGGAGTGGAGGCCAGTGATCTTCGGTGCAGTTGGTGCTGGAGGCTGGGGATACTCGAAGCCCAAAGCACGACTTCGTGGGAGACCCAGAAGAGGATGCACTTGCAAATGCGTTCGGTGTCCAGGGGTCACGGTTCCACGTTACCCATGACAGCTACGGGCCTCAGCTTTGCTGGGAACTCAGGGCAGCCTCGGGGAAGTCTGGAAATCCACCTCTGGTGATGCAAAGACTTCGGCATCTAACGGGAGCTTCAGCAATGCAGACCGGACAATTGCTTCTTTGGTGCCTGCCAAGCAGGGGAGTCACTCCTTGACCCCAAGGGAGATTCTTCAGTCCTCTAATCTTGAAGTAGAGCGTTGAAGGTCCAGGATTCTGTGTCAGAGTTTCGTCCAGGTTAATCTAAAGTCCTAAGGACTGGGGTCCCATACTTATACTAAGGTAGGGGGTTGGACAAACTCTGTGGACCCACCTCTGGGAGGGTCAGGGCAGAGGGGTGGCTACACCCCTTTCCCTTTGTCCAGTTTTGCGCCAGAGCAGGGGCTGGAAGCCCCTGATCCGGTTTGAACTGGGGTATGCACAGGGACACCAAATGTGCCCCCAGTGCAGGACTTCAATGCACCAGAGAGTGCTCCCGCCCAGCCCCAATACACACTATCCTGTCTGGGGGGGTGGTTACACCTCCCTGGGACAGGAAACCTATTGTCCAGGCCTCCCCGGCTGGAGTTTCGGTCAGCAGCAGGAGGCCAGACTCGTGTCTGTGGCAGCGGCATCCATTTTGTGATGCCAGGGCTTGGAAAGAAGTTACCGGGCAGGCCGGTGTGTACATGTCTCTCCCTCTAGAAGGGTGGAATGCTACCCCCGCCGCCAGAACTGGCGGGGGGGTAGTATTCCAAGATGTTTGACACCAAACACGTCATGTTTCCGTGCAGCCATCCCAAAGTTAGCATTTTAACGCAAGGTTATAATGCGCTTAAGAGTATATGGTCAGGCTGCACTACAAACAGCATCAGAGAAGGGTCTCCGAACGCTGCAGAGGGGCCCTGCTCATGCAGGGGCACCCTCTCACTTAGGAACCACGCACTCTGCCTTCAGGATTGATAAGGCCTGCCATAGGAGTGACTTATAGGTTTATATGTGTGTATGTAGGTAGTGATATAGGTAGCCTATATCACAGTAAGGGGTGCATGCACCACCTTACCCATGCTGCAGTAGCATACCTGTGGTGTCAGTTTGGATGGCCTTCCAGGGTGGCACAATACATGCTGCAGCCCCTGGTAGGCCTCTGAGGTACCTATGCCCTGGGTACATAGTATACCATATACTAGGGACTTATAAGGGCACTCCAGATTCCAATCAGAGATGTGCCTAAGGCACATGGAAACCATTTTAAAGAGGAAGCAGCTAGGCTGGGGTTCTGATTAGCAGGGCCCCAGCCAGACTAAGGTCGAAAAACAGTGAAGCATCAGCAAAAAGTGGGGGTACCCATGTGAAGCAGATCCTACTCTCCTACAGACCTTGTTGTAATAAAGTAATGTCCATTCCAGGTAGTATCTTCATGTATCTTTATTCAAGTAGATGTTATAAGGATGAGAGCCCCACCAGGAGCAGCCTCACTGCTGCTCAGCCCATCTCCAATTGACACTCACACACACAAACATTCCATTCACCAACATTCTCTCACACAGACACTCAGGCGGAGCAGCAGCAGTATAACACATCCCCTTTCTTTGTAATGGAAAAGACGGAATTCTCAAAAGGCAATAGAAACATTGCAAGAAATAAATAAGATGACAACTTTCTGAAGGATAGCATGAAAAATTAAAGATGGAACATTCATGCAGAGAAAATGAAGTAAGGAGGGAGAAACATAACACAAGTACAATGACTCATGCACACCATCCTCCTTTCTATCGCAAAGCAACCCAAACACTCCCACACCACAGACTACAGACCAACCCAAGTACTAGGGTTGTGCAAGCTGGCCAGGCAAACACGAGAAGCACAAGAGAACCAACAATAAAAGTGTGAAACAAAACTAACCAATAAAAAAAAATATGCAAGCATGGAAAATCTCCACACAGAACATAGTAACAAGCACAATTATAGCAAACTTCCCCCAACAACAAATTGGAGTGTGATGTGTGTAAGGGGCTTCACACAGAACCAAAAGGACTCCCAACGAAAACCCTGACGTGCGAGGGGAAAACCCAAATCTAGCAAAGGAAACCTTGACGTCCAAGGGAGTAAAAGTGCAATGCAGACCAAAGCAAGAAGTGACCTGAAATCACGCAAGTAAATGCACATAAAGTAGGCACGCAAAACTCTTCCCCCAACTGAGAGTTAGGGTGAGATGTGTAGGGGACAGTCTACACATAACCAATCACCAACCATAAACTCCACCCAAACATAAAGTTGGGTTGTGATGTGTGAAAGGGACTCCACACAGGACTAAGGTAAATGCACATAAGAAAAGTAACTGCATATAAGGTAAGTAAATGCATACTAAGCACTTGAGAAGACACCCGTCTCAGGCAAACACAAGAAATCCGTACTACAATGGGTGGTTAAACAACACCAACCCATAACCACGTAAAAGTGGGAAGCATCATTACAACTAACTGCACAGTTCCCAACAATCCTTATGCAAGAAAAGAACATGTTCCATTGAAGACACAGTCCGTAAAGAATGAACTACTAGAGCATAAAAATTCACATCCATTACAGAAGAGGGCATAGAACACGAGGAGAAAAGACGCTCCACACGGAACATCTGTAAAATGCACGCAGGGTAGAAACAAAGCACTGCACAAGATAACTCAAGGCAAAAGTAACAACACACACAGCAGGAACAAGCGATTGTTTGGGAGCAAGGAGTGCAGAAATGAAGAACAATAAATACATCAAAATGCCATAGTTCTGTAATTAACATGATGCAACTATGGTGAGCGGTACCTCACCCGAAACGTTGCAGAAAGGGCCAATATGACCACGAAGGAAGTTCGGCACCCACTTACAGACGAATTGCTCTTGGCATTCACAGCAGCTCAGTACTTCAAAAGCATAGCAAATTTGCCCCAAGGCAAAGCAAAGAACTCCTGTGCCCTGGTAATTGCAGCGTAGAGCCCAGCGAAAAATGTAATAAAATGCGCATCGAAGATTCCTCATCTGGACCAAGGGTGAAAGCGGTGGCAGTATTTGGTGAAAAACGTCCAATCAATGCCGTGCAAAGCGTCCGATGCCAAATCATAAATAGCTGGTTGAGGGCTGGCAGGTCAAGTCTCATAACAAACGCTCCGGTAGAACTGCCAATACTGCAGTGTTTGAACGTGAGATCACTTTATTACTGCAGGTAATCAGGTAAATCAGTAACAACATAAGCAACAGCAGAGCTGTCCGACGACGTTGGAATAAACTTTATGAAAGTGGACAACGTGGTTGGCAGAGTAATGTAGAGTGCAGGAAGCTGCAGAAGACTTAATGAAGCGTGCCAATCCAAATATGGCGGAACGTTTAGGACGCTGAGCCGGGTGGCTCACGGTGTGTTTGTGCACCAAAACGTCCCAGAGCAGGCAGAGAGTGAAAGGAGCGTCACATAAGGTCCCACAGAGCTGCGTGTATCTACATGCAGGTAGGATAGCACGCGCTGAAGAAGACACGCACATATTTTAAATTTAAACATTGCTTTTCAACTGCCAATTGTAATGGGGCTGCCAGGGACAAAGTAATTCAACAAAAAAAAAAACTTGACTCCACAGAAGCGCACACGAACACCAATGACATGGCTCCCCTGCATTTAACCTCCTCATAATGCAGAGCTTATCAGAATAAAAAGGCTCTGCGTTGCGGCAATAATAACTGCCTTTATCTTGACCCAGGGTGGCATACTATTCCAAATAGACCATACCGGTGCACTCCACACAACCAGAATTTAAAATCGATGACAGCAGAGTCCCCATTAAAATTAAACGAGACTTGAGACTATGTGTAAAAGGAGGTTTCCACTTCACACGGCACTGGTTGTAATGATGCAGGATGGAGTAGGTCCCTTGGCAACTTGGCAGCAGCAAACATAATAAGGTAGGAACGAGGAGGCCATGGTTCAAGGTAACAAGGTAGGCAGCAGAACAGGGAGGAAGCAAGTCAGCAGGCAGGCAAAGCAGTAGAAGAGGTCCTCCAAGGCATCAAAGTAGCAGGGTAAAGTAGATCAGTGAGGCAGTAGTGAAGCAGGGAAACTGCACTTTGTGAAAGCACTGTAGCAAAGTGACAGGAGGGGAACACTGTCCCAAAGAGGCAGGGCGGGGAAAACTGTCCCTAAGGAGGAGGAGAGGGAGCAGGAAAGTAGAGCAGGGACTGGCACAGAGAAGTTGGGGCGACCGATGTAGGGGTCACTGGTGGGGCTCACTCAGGAGTGCCAGTATGCTTTAAGTCTGTAGCTTGTAGTTTTAAGAGGTTCTTTACCTTGGAATTTCTTCAGGATGCAAGATTCAGTAGTTCATCAGGTGGAACACGCAGGTTCTTTTCCAGATTGTTGCCAAAATATGTTGTAATAAAGTAATGTCCATTCCAGGTAGTATCTTCATGTATCTTTATTCAAGTAGATGTTATAAGGATGAGAGCCCCACCAGGAGCAGCCTCACTGCTGCTCAGCCCATTTCCAACTGACACTCACACACACGAACATTCCATTCACCAACATTCTGTCACACAGACACTCAGGCTGAGCAGCAGCAGCATAACAGCCCCCTTGAATCCTGAGGGTCCCTGGGGGCCAACTAGCCCACCAGGTACCTCCGGTAAGCGCCACAGAGGTGAGTTGCAGAGAGGTGTTCCGAGGCCATGCCCCTTTTTACACCACGCTGCAAACGCAGCTTCTGGTGCACTGCTGCTCGGAGGATGAAGTCCACTTGTGTCCTGAGGTCCTCAGGACACAAGAGGACCTCATCACCCACACCTCGGAATTTATTTGGCCCCCCTCCAAACGTTTGCAGAGCCCCTGGGAGGTGGTGGTCCCCGGGGCACAGGGTCTGTAACGGACCCCTGAAATTAAATACAAAGTGCCCTGGGGAGGTGGCGGTCCCCGGGGCTTGGGGGGGCCCACGAGGCCCCCTCACCCTTATTGAAATTAAGCCCCAGTTCGGTGGTGGTCCCCAGGGCTTGGGGGCTCGCGAGGCCCCCCCACTCTATAATCAATAAAGCCCCAGGGAGGTGGTGGTCCCCGGGGCTGCGGGGGGCCGCACGGTCCCCCGCTACATAAATAAATTGCCCCTGGGACTTGGCCCACCCAGGGGCTTTGAAAACGAACGGATTTGCGCACCTGGCGCGACCCCGCCCGAATTTATTTTTTTTAAATGCTTTTTTTGGGGCCTGGGGCTCCCTGTGGGACCCCCTGAGCAGGCCTGGGGGGTCAGGTTATTTTTACCATGCCCCCTTTTCTTGTTTTTTATCTTTCTCTTACCTTTTTCTTTCTCCCTCATCCGAGGCACAAGATGGCTGCCAACACTTCCTGGTTTGAAGTGTTGGCAGCCAATCAGAGGCAAGCTCATGCTCGGGAGGAGATGTGTGGTTAGGCTCCGCCCAGATATCCAAAGTTTTCTTTTTTTTAATTTCTCAGGAACTACTGAACGGATTTACACCATTTAACAAAAAGGGCTCTTTCTGAACCAAGACCTATCTTTTTGCCAAATTTGATATCATTCTGTTCAGCAGTTCGGGCTGTAGCTTTGTCTAAAGTTTCCTACGGAAATTAACATGGGGAAAACGTGTTTTGGGACCCCCTTTTTCTCGGCCCCCGCTTGATGAATCACCCCGAAGCTTTCAAGACAGGAGCTGACCGGAGCGGGCCACTAGTTTTGAAAATTTCGCGAAGATTCGTCAACCAGCGCCAAAGTTATTGGGAAAACAATAAACGCTTTTTGAATAAAAAGGAGGTCCTAACTATAACTACCTACTGGCAACCACCAGTAGGTAATATATATATATATAATTCACTTAAAACATCACAGGTTTCAGGAACGTTATAGTTAGTTGGACATTTCACTCGTACAAAACCAGAGAAATTCGTCCGTTATAGTTAGTTGAGCTAAGTGTAACCCACGCCCCCCCAATGCACTGCTGATGACATCACATATTACATCACTCATGGCATGGTCAGTGACATCAACAGAAGTCCAGAAAGAGGAAGAAAGGTGCAGAAAGAAGCAAGAGATGTGCAGAAAGAACCAACAGAGGTTCAGAAAAAGGCCTTGTTGCAAAGTCATCCTGTGCCCTGGGCACCCCCCAACTTTTTGCTGATTAGTACTGGTGGTAACTGACTCTGACTGACCCAGGGCTCTGCCTAACCAGGCCCAAGCCAGTGCTATGCTGAAAGACAATTAGAATAGAGTGAAAACATCTATATACACTAGGGTACACTATGGGTTGGGGTACCCCTGTGATTGGCATGACCTCCCCTGTAAGGCCCTAGTACATAATAGGGCAGGGGGATTAAAACTACCTCTAAGTCCCTAGCATATAATAGGGCATGGCAGTTTAGAGGCTAGCAGCCCTTTTCTGCACTGGCATGTGTGCACTGCTGAGACTGAGGTCAGTTTAAAAGTAGCCCTGTGTGTGCAGAAAGAGACATGAGAGGTACAGAAAGAAACAAGAGAGGTGTAGAAAGAAGCAAGAGAAGTGCAGAAAGAAGCAAGAGAGGTACAGAAAGAAGCAAGAGCAGTGCAGAAAGAACCAACAGAGGTACAGAAAGAGACAAGAGGGGTGCAGAAAGAGGCAACAGAAGTGCAGAAAGAAGCAAAAGAGGTGCAGAAAGAGGCAAGAGCTGTGCAGAAAGAACCAAGAGACATGCAGGAAAAGGGAAGAAGGGTGCAGAAAGACGCAAGAGATGTGCAGAAAAAGGGAAGAAGGCTGCAGAAAGAAGGAAGAGAAGTGCAGAAAGAGGCAAGTGAGGTGCAGAAGGAGGCAAGAGTACTGCACAAAGAAGCAAGAGAGTTGCAGAAACAGGCAAAAGGGGTGCAGAAAGAGGAAACAGGTGTGCAGACAGAGGCAAGGGAAGTGCAGAAAGAAGCAAGAGAGTTGTGGAAACAGGCAAAAGGAGTGCAGAAAGAGGGAACAAGTGTGCAGACAGAGGCAAGAGAAGTGCAGAAAGAGGGAAGAGGGGTACAGAAAGAGGCAAGGGGGATGCAGAAATTTGCAACAGAGGTACAGAAAGAAGCAGGAGCAGTGCAAAAGAACCAACAGAAGTGCAGAAAGAGGCAAGAGGGGTACATAAAGAGGTAAAAGAAGTGCACAAAGAAGGAACAGAGGTGCACAAAGAGGCAAGAGGGGTGCAGAAAGAGGGAAGAGAGGTGCAAAAAGAAGGCAGAAGAGTGCATAAAGTAGCAAGAGGGGTGCAGAAAGAAGCAACAGAGGTGGAGAAAGAAGCAAGAGAAGTGCAGAAAGAAGCAACAGAGGTGCATAAAGAGGCAAGAGGGGTGCAGAAAGAGGCAAGAGAAGTGCAGAAAGAAGCAACAGAGGTACAAAAAGAGGCAAGAGAAGTGCAGAAAGAGGCAAGAGAGGTGCAAAAACAGGCAGGAGAGTGCAGAAAGAGGGAACAGGGGTACAGAAAGAGGCAAAAGAGGTGTAGAAAGAGGGAAGAAGGGTTCAGAAAGAGGCAAGAGGGGTACAGAAAGAAGCAAGTGAGGTGAAGAAAGAGGCAACAGAGGTGCAAAAAGAGGCAAGAAGGGTGCAGAAAGAGGTAGGAGAGGTGCAGAAAGAGGCAAGGGGGATACAGAAAGAGGCAGGAGGGGTGCAGAAAGAAGGAAGAGAAGTGCAGAAAGAAGCAACAGAGGTGCTGAAAGAGGTGCAAAGGGAGCAGAAAAAGGCAAGAGAAGTGCAGAAAGTAGCAACAGAGGTACAGAAAGAGGCAAGAGAGGTGCAGAAAGAGGGAAGAGGGGTGCAGAAACAAGCAAGAGAAGTGCAGAAAGAGGCAAGTGAGATGCAGAAAGAGGCAAGAGAGGTGCAGAAAATGGAAAGAGAGGTGCAGAAAGAGGCAGGATGGATGCCAAAAAGGGAAGAAGTGTGCAAAAAGAAGCAAGGGAGGTGCAGAAAGAAGCAAGAGAAGTGCAGACAGAAGCAAGAGAGGTGCAGAAAGAGGGAAGACGAGTGCAGAAAGAGACAAAAGGGGTGCAGAAAGAAGCAAGAGAGGTGGAGATAGAGGCAAAAGAAGTACTGAAAGAAGCAACAGAGGTGCAGAAGGAGGCAAGAGAACTGCAGAAAGAGACAAGAAAGTTGCAGAAACAGGCAAAAGAGGTGCAGAAAGAGAGAACGGGGTGCAGACAGAGGCAAGAGAGGTACAGAAAGTGGGAAGAGGGGTGCAGAAAGAGGCAAGAGGGGTGCAGACATTTGCAAGAGAGGTGCAGAAAGAAGCAAGAGCAGTGCAAAAGAACTAACAGAAGTGCAGAAAGAGGCAAGAGGGGTACAGAATGAGGCAAGGGAAGTGCAGAAAGAAGGAACAGAGGTGCACAAAGAGGCAAAAGGTGTACAGAAAGAGGGAAGAGAGGTGTCAAAAGAGGCTAGAGAGTTGCACAAAGAGGGAAGAAGGGTGCAGAAAGAAGCAAGAGGGGTGCAGAAAAAAGCAACAGAGGTGGAGAAAGAAGCAAGTGAGGTGCAGAAAGAAGAAACAGAGGTGCAGAAAGAGGCAAAAGAGGTGCAGAAAGTGAAAGAGATGAGCAGAACGAAGCAAAAGAAGTACAGAATGAAGAAAGAAAGGTGCAGAACGAAGCAACAGAAATTCAGAAAGAGGCAAGAGAGGCGCAGAAAGAAGCAAGAGTGGTTTGCACACCATTAGTACCAATTTAATACCCACATTTAGCAATAAGTAACAGGTGACCATTCCAGCTTTGCAAAGGGCCTTGCACCACGCTGTAACACTTGTCGCTGCATTTTTAGTAACGTTTGAGCCGTTTGAGCTAGAAACAAGGTTTTTTTGTTCAAATCTACAGATTATGCAGCAGATGATGGATTATGTGGCAAATGCGGAAAATGTATAATTGTTCAAAAGTCAGTGCAGCCAAACAGTCGCATAATTCCAGTGGCCCTGCTCATACCTCTGACTAAGTCCAGAAGTGCTCCTCAGTGGTTCCTTCTTTTTTTGTCTCATAGAGTTTATAGTTTATCTTCTAAGGAAATGAGGAAGTCTAAACCTGAGGTTACCACTCCACAACAGACTACCATACCACATAATTACTCTCCATAACACATAATCTCACTCTACATAATTCCTATACACTAAATACCACATACTTTCTATCCACATCAAAGTCAAAGTCTATCCACATAATTTCACTGCACATCATACCACATAATTCCACTACACACAACCTACATCCACTCCACTCCAAGAAACAAAAGGTAAAACACTTTTACATTTACAACGCATATAGCTCTAACTCTCGCAAATGT
Source organism: Calotriton arnoldi (assembly GCA_963921515.1). Classification (NCBI taxonomy): domain Eukaryota; kingdom Metazoa; phylum Chordata; class Amphibia; order Caudata; family Salamandridae; genus Calotriton; species Calotriton arnoldi. The sequence continues at coordinate 186,231 of CAWUFW010004950.1, read as the reverse complement.
GAAAGCTATTACATTACAAATGCTTCTTTAACTAGTAGTTGCTTTTGTAGAGTGGTGGAGAAAGGGGGCTGGGCCTCCGACCAGCGCTCAGGAATTCTGCTCCGTAGGACTTACAAGAGGTACCAGGAGGGCTTCTTGGCCCTCAAAGTCCCTCAGGAGCAAAGTGGACTTCTTTCCCCAACCCGTAGTGTGTCAGGAGGCGCGTTTGCAGAGCGGTGGAGAAAGGGGGGGTGTGGCCTCCGAAGACATCTTACCAATACCACTGTGTGAGACTTACTGGAGGTAACAGGAGGGGTAGTTGACCCCAAGAACAACCTTGGGTGCAAACTACCCCTCCTATTACCTCCAGTAAATCCCAAACAACAGCATTGCTAAGATCTCATTGCAGGGCACACCCCCTTTTCCCACCACTCTGCAAATGTGCTTCCTGGCGTGCTCTTGGATGGGGATTAAAGTCCACTTCACTGCTGGGAGTCCTTAGGGGCCAACTAGCCTACCTGATACCTCCAGTTTGCCCAAGGTAGTGGGATAGCTGACAGGTGGACACAGGCCATGTCCCCTTTCTCCACCACTCTGCAAACATGCCTACTGGTGTGTTCTGGGTTGGGGAATTAAGTCCCCTTGCCTCCCGGGGGATGAAGTCCACTTTAGTCCTGAGGTCCTCAGAACACAAGAGGACCTCTTCACCCCACCAGCAATGCCACAAGAGGCACGTTTGCAGAGTGGTGTAAAAAGGGGCATGGCCCCGGACCACCTCTCAGCAATCCCACTGTGTGGGGCTTACTGGAGGTACCTGGTGGGCTAGTTGGCCCCCAGGGACCCTCAGAATTCAAGGGGACCTAATCCCCCACCTAAGAACGCACCAGGAGGTGCGTTTGGAGAGTGGTACAGGGAGGTGGCGGGGCCTCCGGGGAGATGAAGATTTCTTTTTTTTGTCAGAAGGGGGGCTGCGTGCCCCCCTTCTCTTAATATTTTGAGGGCCCTGGGGACACCATCCCCCAAGTCCTGACCCTTTTGAAAAAAAAAAAAAAAAACGGGAAGAGCCACTAATGGCCACGGAGACCCCATCCCCAAGGGCCTGGCCTCGTTTTTTATTTAATTACGGGAGGGGTACCATGTGGCCCCCTTCCCTAGGCCACTTCTGGCATCAGGGACCCCATCCCCCGGGGCCTGGCCAGCCTTTATTTTAAATTTTAGAGGGAGGCCGTGTGGCCCCCCTCATGTAGCCCATTATGGCCCATGGGACCCCATCCCCGGGGCCGGCCTTCCGTTTAAAAAAAATAAAAAATAAATAAATAAAGGGGAGGGAGGCCGAGTGGCCCCCCTCCTGAGCCACTTCTGCCCCTGGGGGCCCCATCCCCTGGGGCTGGCTCTCAAGTTGGGGACCGTGGGGGGAGCCCCAATGCCCCCGCAGTCCCTGCCGGCTCCTCGCCTCCTGCGGGAGTCGGCATTGCTTTGGGAAAGGGGAGCTGCTAGCATGCAGCTTCACTTGCCCAAAAGCAATTCTGCTTTGCTTCTTGGAAGCGAGAGCAGGTTTCCTGCTCTCGCTTCCAATAAGCAAAGCAGTGTTTGCTTTGGCAGGGCGGGAGCCGTGCTCCCGCCCTGCCATAGCAAACGGCAATGTCCCGGGGGTGGGCACTCCGGAACATTGCAGGAGGGCCATCTAGGGCTCCAGGAGGGGGGCCTTGCTGCCCCCTTCCCTTTGTCAATATAGCCCTGGGGAGGTAGTGGTCCCTGTGGCCTTGGGGTCCGCAATGGACCCCCATCAGTAATTAAAATTTGCCCTGGGGAGGTGGTGGTCCCCAGGGCAGTAGGGGGAGGGGCAGGAGCCCCCCACACTTCTTTAAATTACATATAAGCCCCGGGAAGGTGGCGGTCCCCGGGGCTTGGGGGGCCCGCAAAGCCCCCTGCACATAATTAAGGATGCCCCAGGGAGGTGGCGGTCCCCAGGGCAGTGTGGGGGCATGTGCCACCGCATATTATTTCAAAAGCCCCGGGGAGGTGGCGGTCCCCGGGGCTGCGGGGGGCATGTGCCCCCGCATATTATTTCAAAAGCCCCGGGGAGGTGGTGGGCCCCATGGCTGCGTGGGCCCCCATGGGCCCCTGCACCATTATTGTATTGTAATTCTAATTGTATTTATATAGTGCTTACTACCCCATACGAGGCGTCAAAGTGCTTTTCGTCGAGTAGCACGCTACTCCGGTACTCAAGAAGGATTAGTGTTGAATTAGTATAGTGAAATATGAAAGTAATTTTAGTGGTGGATAGGTTAGTCAGTTATTTGGATTCAGAAGGATAGCAGAGGGATAGAAGAGGGAAAAAAATTGCATTTATATGGCGCTTGTTACCCCTAATGGGGTGCTGAAGCACTTTTTTGGTGAGTAGCACGCTACTCCGGAACCCATAAGGATTAGTGGTGAATTTGTATAGTGAAATATGAAAGTCATTTGAGTGGTGGATATTAATCAGTTATTTGTATTGAGAAGGATAGCGGAGGGATAGAGGAGGGAAAAAGGTTTGCATTTATATAGCGCTTGTTACCCCTGTTGGGGTGTTGAAGTTATTTTTTGGCGAGTAGCATGCTACTCCGGAACCCATTAAAGGATTAGTGTTGAATTAGTATAGTTAGATATGAAAGTACTTTGAGTGGTGGATGATATGTTAGTCGGTTATTTGGATTGAGAAGGGTAGCAGAGGGATAGAAGAGGGACAGATTCACTGAAAAACCATAGGTTTTAGGGACATTATAGTTAGTTGGACATTTCACTCGTACAAAACCATAGAAATTCCCCGTTATAGTTAGTTCAGCTAACTATAACTCACGCCCGCAATGCACTGCTAATGACGTCACATATTACATCACTCATGACATGGTCAATGACATCACTGATGACATCACTGATGACATCTCAAATGCCATCACTGATGACATCACTGATGGCATCATCCAGTGACTGTGTGTTTCTGTAAAGTTTAAATATGTTTAATATATATAGGCCAAGGCGTATTGAAGAATGAGTGGGTGTATAAGTGTCTGAATGGATGATTTAGTAGGTGCGTGACTGACTCTATAAGTGAGTGATTAAACGTATCTTACTGAATGCATGGGTGCACGCGAGTGAGGTACCATTTTTATCAGGAGACCTGGGGGAATGCTGTGTAGAAGGAAATTTTTTGATCCACGCAGATTCCAGAACTTTCTCACAAAGAAATTTGAGAAAAAAGTGATTTTTTCAGCTAATTTTGAAGTTTGCAGGGGATTCTGGGTAGGGAAATGTTGGGGGACCCATGCAAGCCATACCTTGTTGGACTCCCCAGGGTGTCTAGTTTTCAGAAATGTGTGGGTTTGGTAGGTTTCCCTACATTGCCACCGAGCCCGGGGCCAAAAACTCATGGGACCCCCCTTGCAAAACCAGGTTGTTCTGTGATAGGTAATTTTGAAGTCGCCTCAATAGGTTTTGGGCCCTTGCCCGTCGCGGGTACTTGACCCACCCACACAAGTGAGGTACCATTTTTCTCGGAAGACTTTGGGGAATGCGGGGTGGGTGGAATTTTGTGGATCCACACAGATTCCAGATCTTTCCACCACAGAAATGTGAGGAAAATTTGTTTTTTTTACAAATTTTGAGGTTTGCAAGGGATTCTGGATAACAGAACCTGTAAGAGCCAGTCAAGTCACCCCATCTTGGATTCCCCTGGCTGTCTAGTTTTCAAAAATGTATAGGTTTTCTAGGTTTCCCTAGGTGCCGGCAGAGCTAGGGTTCAAAATCTACACCTAGGCACTTTGCAGAAAAAGGTTCCGTTTTCACTGTGAAAATGTGGTGTGTCCACGTTGCGTTTTGGGCCGTTTCCTGTCGTGGGCACTAGGCCTATGCACACAAGTGAGGTACCATTTTTCTCTGAAGACATTGGGGAACGCGGGGTGTGTGGAATTTTGTGGATCCATGCAGATTCCAGAACTTTCCACCACAGAAATGTGAGGAAAATGTGTATTTTTTTACAAATTGTTAGGTTTGCAAGGGATTCTGGGTAACAGAACTTGGTGAGAGCCAGTCAAGTCACCCCATCCTGTATTCCACTGGGTATCTAGTTTTCAAAAATATATAGGTTTGGTAGGTTTTCCATAGGTGCTGGCAGAGTTAGGGTTCAAAATCTAGAGCTAGGCACTTTACAAAAAAAGGGTCCATTTTCACTGTGAAAATGTGGTGTGTCCATGTTGCGTTTTGGGACATTTCCGTTGCGGACCCTAGGCCTACCCACACAAGTGAGGTACCATTTTTCTCGGAAGACTTTGGGGAATGCGGGGTGGGTGGAATTTTGTGGATCCACATAGATTCCAGAATTTTCCACCACAGAAATGTGAGGAAAATTTGTTTTTTTTTACAAATTGTTAGGTTTGCAAGGGATTCTGGGTAACAGAACCTGGAGAGAGCCAGTCAAGTCACCCCATCCTGGATTCCCCTGGGTGTCTAGTTTTCAAAAATGTATAGGTTTGCTAGGTTTCCCTAGGTGCCGGCAGAGCTAGGGTTCAAAACCTACAGCTAGGCACTTTGCAAAAAAAGGGTCCGTTTTCACTGTGAAAATGTGGGGTGTCCACGTTGCGTTTTGGGACGTTTCCTGTTGCGGACCCTAGGCCTACCCACACAAGTGAGGTACCTTTTTTCTCGGAAGCCTTTGGGGAATGCGGGGTGGGTGGAAGTTTGTGGATCCACGCAGATTCCAGAACTTTCCACCACAGAAATGTGAGGCAAATGTATTTCTTTTGACAAATTGTTAGGTTTGCAAGGGATTCTGGGCAACAGAACCTGGAGAGAGCCAGTCAAGTCACCCCATCCTGGATTCCCCTGGGTGTCTAGTTTTAAAAAATGTATAGGTTTGCTAAGTTTCCCTAGGTGCCGGCCAAGCTAGGGTTCAAAACCTACAGCTAGGCGCTTTGCAAAAAAAGGGTCCATTTTCACTGTGAAAATGTGGTGTGTCCACATTGCGTTTTGGGCCGTTTCCTGTCTCGGGCACTAGGCATACCCACACAAGTGAGGAACCATTTTTATCGAGAGAATTAGGGTAACACAGAATTGTAGAGCAAATGTTATTACCTATTGACTTTTGATGCATTTCTGCCTTCCAAATGAAAGACAATGTGTAAAAAGAATTCATTTGAAAAATGACCTATAATTCTCATGCTAGTATGGGTACTCACAATTTTGGAAATGTGCAAATATCTACTGTTTCTAAACTCTATATTTTGTTCCAATTTCAGAAATACATAGGTGTCTTTCATGCCGATTTTTCCATGTATATATTTTCCCAAATTAATTGCTATATACATGGTACATAATAAAAACCATTGCAAGACAATTCTCAGTTATTGACTCTGGGATCGTCGGGTTCTTGGTAAACCTACAAGTCCTATATATCCCTACAACCAGAAAGGTCCAGCGGATGTAACGGTATATTGCTTTCAAACAGCTGTCATAAATAGAAGAAGTTACAGGTGAAAACGTTAACACAAATGGCTGTTTTTTTCAACTAATTTTCAATTTTTCTTATATTCAACTGTTAGTTTCTATAAGGAAACCTTGAAGGATCTACACAAATGACCCCTTGCTGAATTCATAATTTTATCTAATATTCTAAACTGTATCGCTTTCCAGGAACCATTATTGCTTTCATACCCATTTCTACCATTAACTGTAAGTAGGTTAAAAGCACAAAAAAAGCAAAAATAGGCTATGTCCCAGAAAAATGCCAAAACTGTGTAAAAAAATTTGGTTTTCTGACAAAAGTCTGCTTGTCCCTGAAATCTGGGAAGATGGTGATTTCAGCACCACAACCCCTTTGTTGATACCATTTGCTTGGGAAAAACCAGACGCTTTCATCTGTAGCCCTTTTTTCCCGTTTTTCCAAAAAACAAAAAAAATTAGCTTTATTTTGGCTAATTTCGGGGTCCCCTCCAGGGGAATCCACAAACCCTGGGTACGTTTAGAATCCCCATGATGTTGGAAGAAAAGGACACAAATTTGGCGTGGATACCTTATGTGGTCAAAAAGTTACAGGGGCCTAAGTGCGAACTACCCCAAGTAGCCAAAAAAAGGCTTAGCACAGGGGGGAAAGGCTTAGCAGTGAAGGGGTTAAACTAAAGCGCGGGTGCTCCAATTGCTTCAAAAGTAAAGAACTAGGAAAAAAATCTATTTCTTTACTGTTGAACCAATGGGGGCACCCATGCTTTAGCTTAATATGTGTAAAACAAAAGCGTGAGTGCCACGATCCATTTGCAATGCGATAGCTCTCGCATTGCAAATGCTTTTGTCCAGTATGTGGTCGGTGCTGATGACACCCACCCACTCCTGCTTATAAACATTACACTTCAATCACAAGCCGTCTTACTCCGGCACCTGTCTAAAACAATAGTGGGACAGGCTGGCCCCAACGTGTACACGGCTATTCGCTGAACCACGTTACTGCACATTTTTTCTTTTTACTTTGTTTTGTGCTTACACAGGCACACCGCAATGTGTGAGGTCTCTCGGAGCAGGTGTTGGTCTTTTACCACTCTGGCAAAAATGCGAAACAGAAATAAATGTATTTCTCCTGCTCCTACACAGGAGAGGCCGGCGAGTCAACAACTGCAAAAACAACAGTTGATGGACAGAATGCAGAACAATGTCATACATTCACCCCAGTACAGAGATCTGGGCCTAAATCCATCGTTTTTTTGCTCACCATGCCATTCCAGTTTGAACCCAGTCATATGCAAATCAGTCTTGACCCTGTGCCTCATGGGAACAGTCCAGCCCGAACTGCCAAGCCAGGTCCTCCCTGGACTGGAAACAAGCATCCTAGGACCGGTTTCGGGGTTTCACCCCTCTTCAGCCAGGATAGCTTGATTCCAGTGGCATGGAGAGCACGGGACCCACATCTGGGCATACCCGTCCCACTCGGGGTGACAAATGCAAAAACAACAGTTGATGGACAGAATGCTTGGCAGTTCGGGCTGGACTGTTCCCATGAGGCACAGGGTCAGACTGATTTGCATATGGCCATGTCTGAACTGGGGTGGTGGAGTGAGCTAAAGAATGATGATGGATTAAACCCAGATCAGTTGACTGGGGGTGAGTGTTTGATTGGCTCAAACGTTCCGTCCATCATCCCATTTTGTATCGCTTTGTTCGCCCTAAGTTGGCGGGGGTATGCCCAGACGTGGGTCCCTTGCTCAATTTGCCACTGGATTCAAGCAAGCCTGGCTGATGACGGCTGAAATGCCAGAAACCGGTCCTAGGATGCTTGTTTCCGGTCCAGGGAAGACATGGCTTGGCAGTTCGGGCTGGACTGTTCCCATGAGGCACAGGGTCAGACTGATTTGCACATGGCCATGTCTGAACTGGGGTGGTGGAGTGAGCTAAAGAATGATGATGGATTAAACCCAGATCAGTTGACTGGGGGTGAGTGTTTGATTGGCTCAAACGTTCCGTCCATCATCCCCTTTTGTATCGCTTTGTTCGCCCTAAGTTGGCGGGGGTATGCCCAGACGTGGGTCCCTTGCTCACTTTGCCACTGGATTCAAGCAAGCCTGGCTGATGACGGCTGAAATGCCAGAAACCGGTCCTAGGATGCTTGTTTCTGGTCCAGGGAAGACATGGCTTGGCAGTTCGGGCTGGACTGTTCCCATGAGGCACAGGGTCAGACTGATTTGCATATGGCCATGTCTGAACTGGGGTGGTGGAGTGAGCTAAAGAATGATGATGGATTAAACCCAGATCAGTTGACTGGGGGTGAGTGTTTGATTGGCTCAAACGTTCCGTCCATCATCCCCTTTTGTATCGCTTTGTTCGCCCTAAGTTGGCGGGGGTATGCCCAGACGTGGGTCCCTTGCTCACTTTGCCACTGGATTCAAGCAAGCCTGGCTGATGACGGCTGAAATGCCAGAAACCGGTCCTAGGATGCTTGTTTCCGGTCCAGGGAAGACATGGCTTGGCAGTTCGGGCTGGACTGTTCCCATGAGGCACAGGGTCAGACTGATTTGCATATGGCCTTGTCTGAACTGGGGTGGTGGAGTGAGCTAAAGAATGATGATGGATTAAACCCAGATCAGTTGACTGGGGGTGAGTGTTTGATTGGCTCAAACGTTCCGTCCATCATCCCCTTTTGTATCGCTTTGTTCGCCCTAAGTTGGCAAATCAGGATAGCTTGATTCCAGTGGCATGGAGAGCACGGGACCCACGTCTGGGCATACCCGTCCCACTCGGGGTGACAAATGCAAAAACAACAGTTGATGGACAGAATGCAGAACAATGTCATACATTCACCCCAGTACAGAGATCTGGGCCTAAATCCATCGTTTTTTTGCTCACCATGCCATTCCAGTTTGAACCCAGCCATATGCAAATCAGTCTTGACCCTGTGCCTCATGGGAACAGTCCAGCCCGAACTGCCAAGCCAGGTCCTCCCTGGACTGGAAACAAGCATCCTAGGACCGGTTTCGGGGTTTCACAGGGTCAAGACTGATTTGCATATGGCTATCCTGGCTGAAGAGGGGTGAAACCCCGAAACCGGTCCTAGGATGCTTGTTTCCAGTCCAGGGAGGACCTGGCTTGGCAGTTCGGGCTGGACTGTGCCCATGAGGCACAGGGTCAAGACTGATTTGCATATGGCTGGGTTCAAACTGGAATGGCATGGTGAGCAAAAACGATGGATATAGGCCCAGATCTCTGTACTGGGGTGAATGTATGACATTGTTCTGCATTCTGTCCATCAACTGTTGTTTTTGCATTTGTCACCCCGAGTGGGACGGGTATGCCCAGACGTGGGTCCTGTGCTCTCCATGCCACTGGAATCAAGCTATCCTGGCTGAAGAGGGAGAAACCCGAAACCGGTCCTAGGATGCTTGTTTCCAGTCCAGGGAGGACCTGGCTTGGCAGTTCGGGCTGGACTGTTCCCATGAGGCACAGGGTCAAGACTGATTTGCATATGGCTGGGTTCAAACTGGAATGGCATGGTGAGCAAAAAACGATGGATATAGGCCCAGGTCTCTGTACTGGGGTGAATGTATGACATTGTTCTGCATTCTGTCCATCAACTGTTGTTTTTGCATTTGTCACCCGAGTGGGACGGGTATGCCCAGACGTGGGTCCCGTGCTCTCCATGCCACTGGAATCAAGCTATCCTGGCTGAAGAGGGTGAAACCCCGAACCGGTCCTAGGATGCTTGTTTCCAGTCCAGGGAGGACCTGGCTTGGCAGTTCGGGCTGGACTGTTCCCATGAGGCACAGGGTCAAGACTGATTTGCATATGGCTGGGTTCAAACTGGAATGGCAAGGTGAGCAAAAAAACGATGGATATAGGCCCAGATCTCTGTACTGGGGTGAATGTATGACATTGTTCTGCATTCTGTTCATCAACTGTTGTTTTTGCATTTGTCACCCCGAGTGGGACGGGTATGCCCAGACGTGGGTCCCGTGCTCTCCATGCCACTGGAATCAAGCTATCCTGGCTGAAGAGGGGTGAAACCCCGAAACCGGTCCTAGGATGCTTGTTTCTAGTCCAGGGAGGACCTGGCTTGGCAGTTCGGGCTGGACTGTTCCCATGAGGTACAGGGTCAAGACTGATTTGCATATGGCTGGGTTCAAACTGGAATGGCATGGTGAGCAAAAACGATGTATATAGGCCCAGATCTCTGTACTGGGGTGAATGTATGACATTGTTCTGCATTCTGTCCATCAACTGTTGTTTTTGCATTTGTCACCCGAGTGGGACGGGTATGCCCAGACGTGGGTCCCTTGCTCTCCATGCCACTGGAATCAAGCTATCCTGGCTGAAGAGGGTGAAACCCCGAAACCGGTCCTAGGATGCTTGTTCCCAGTCCAGGGAGGACCTGGTTTGGCAGTTCAGGCTGGACTGTTCCCATGAGGCACAGGGTCAAGACTGATTTGCATATGGCTGGGTTCAAACTGGAATGGCATGGTGAGCAAAAAAACGATGGATATAGGCCCAGATCTCTGTACTGGGGTGAATGTATGACATTGTTCTGCATTCTGTCCATCAACTGTTGTTTTTGGCGAGTCAACAACAGCAGTAAAGCACGCACTCTATATTCAAAGCGCTTTACAATTTACTTTGCAGGTTCCTTTGTCCAAGTGGTTAATTTCAAGCACTGTCTGTCTCCAAATCCCAGAAGGCACTGAATTGTGCAGTGAAAGCAACGGATTGAAATCATATAAAGTCACACAATACAAACTAAAATTCAGTTACGTTATCATTAGTTATTAGAACTACAAGTATGAAACAACAAACGTGAATGTATTATTATTTTTTATTTTACCTAAAGTTCATTTTTGATTTATAATGCTTGATTAGTTGGAATGCTTTATGCGGACTAATCGCGCATTACTTTGTGATTGAATTAATTACCACGCATTTCATTATTTGGCTATCTCGTGGTCTTTAGCAGATGTCATATATAAATGCACTGTAATTCCTTTACTTGTCCTTGCGGTGGAGGGGACTACTATTTTTCATTTTTTGCATAGAAGCGGTAATTTCACTTTCAATAAATCCAGCATCGCCTTAACTCGGTTCCTGACACTTTTCTCGTTTTCTGGCTTAGTTTTGTGGCAAATTTCCTGTGTAGTCTATCTTTCTTTCGTTCTCTGCCCTTCCTGTGTCTTCCTCGTATGTTTACCCCTTTTATCTGCTTGTCACCTCAGTTTTGTGCAAGACTGTAGATAGCACGTACTCTTACAGATCCCTTTTTCTCAAAATTAGACAGAAAGAAACAAACACTTTTATTTCTATGTTTGTATAATTGGGTATGTGTTAAACAGTAGTACCACAAGCTCTGGTATTTACGGCACAATGGTGCGTGTCACACATGGGAAGCTATCACAATAATCTTGAGTCTTCCCCTGTTCAGAGATGCAGGAACTCAGGAGCACGATTTGCACCAAGTTTTACAGGCAAGAATCATGGGTTGAAAAAATAAACTGTGTGGAGCGCTGTTTGAACAATAGATGTAATCTGATTCAGACAAAATTGGGAGATTGCGTCCCAATAAGGATTTTAGCTGTGGTATGAAGGACCCCCAGTGATTGTTAGTCTATCCACACAAGTAGAATGAAACAAGATCCCAATCGCTGTCCTGAAGGCGGCCATCAGTTTACCACAGAAGGAACGATTTTATTACCATCAATTAAAATTAAATGGGGTACAACTTGTGGAAATTATATATGCATGTGGATTTCTGATTTTTTTTCCTCGATGTATGGGGTGGGAAGTTGTTTTCTTTTTGCTGTAACTGATGGCCACAGTATTCGCAAGCAGTAAAGAGAGGTTTCCACATTTTTGGATGTGGTAGTTTCCCTTTTCTCTAAATAGAGAAATCGTTTTATATGAAAGACAACCACTTTCTGGTTTGCACATTTTTCTACCCCTGATCATGATAAATTCAGGCCTCGTTTTACAAGCCTGGCAGTATAGCTCAGTTCTTTAATCATATACCTGTGTGCAATCTGTCGGTCACAGGATTGTATAGTCATAAAAGATCGTAGAGGGTTAAATGGCCTGCTGCAGGACAGAGCGCGTGAACTGCCTTTTGCATGTTTGTGTCCTAGTAAAATAGCACAGGGGGTTCCAGTATGTTTGCAGATAAACTAGTGTAGTTTGCTGGCCACAGGTTCTTTTCCTCTTGAGTAGATCAGTAGGTTGTATGCCTGCTGCAAACATATTCACGTAGCCAGCAGGGCATAAGTTTGAATTCATGCAGGGCTAACGCAAGACCTTTTCTTCTCCTGTCATCTTTTCCCCTCTAACTCTTTCTCCTCACCTACCTCTAAACACCTTCTCTCTATAACTCTACCTTGCTGTAACTCTCATTCACTCTTTCTCATTCTTTCTCTCTTCACTCTACCTCTCACTTATGTATGGAAATAACTGTTTCTCTATATACCATCTCTCTTTTGCTTTCTATCACTTTCACACCCATGCACTCTCTCTCACATAAATAAAAAACATTTCCATTACAGCACCAATAGCTCTAACTCTCAAAAAATGTGAGACCTATTGCATTGCAAATGATTGTTTGTTCCTTTGTTGCAATTTACAGAAACGAGAACCTCTGCCCCCTACGCCCTCTCCCTACACACACAGCTTTTACTGAAGGAAGAAGCAGAAAGGGAGTTCACTGTCTCTCATGCAGGCAGGAGGATAGACGAGGTGGCATGTTACCGTAATGAACACCGAGAAGACATGGGTGGGTGCTTTTAAACACGAAATGTGCTTTCTTGCGATCTGCACTGCAGGCAAACGAATTAGCCAGGGTGCCTTGCGAGAGTGAGTTTGTGCATGTGTGTGGTGTCCTAGAGACGTGTGTGCCCATGCACGTGCGTGTGTATTTAGAGAGATACATGTACTTCTTTTATGTGTGTGGGGATGTGTGCATGTATTTGTGTGGGTGTAGAGATGTGTGTGAGTGCACGTATGTGTAGAGCGGAATGTATTTTATATCAATGTGTGTGTGGGTGTAAATACAGAGGTGTGTGTGTGAGTGTGTGTGCGAATTGCTGACGCAAACCAGCACACATTCCTGAAGCCAGTTATACCTCTGATTAGAGACCTTCGTTAGGTTTAGAAAGTACGTGGCACGAGAGAGGTCGCGCGCATCGCGACCCAAGATGGCCACTTAGCGTCGGAGCTCTGCACCGCACCGGGCATCGCGGCTGCTTTTAAGCGGTTCCAGCGCTTCTACTGCCATCATGTGGGCATATTTTTAAATCGGAACGCCTGCCATCCAGGAAGCGATCTTATTTAACCTTCTTCTTCAGGAATATCTACAGTTATTATGCAGGTGACTCTCTAGCTGTTTTGCGGCCGCCATTTTGTTTTTTTTTCTTCTTTTTATCCTCTTCAGCTTTTCTCCTCAAATTGCTTCTCATGGCGCTCTGAAACATTATTTTTTCGATGTTTTCTTTACCTGCATCACCTTTTCTTCATTGGAGATTCTTTCAACATTGGAGGGTCTAATTTTTTAGCGGACTTGCTGAGCTTGTGAGGTAATTTTACCTTTCTCTTATATAGCGCCTCTCTAAATAGCCTTTTTTCCTGGGCTCTTCATATACCGGTTAATGGGTAGGAGCAAATACTTACTCCATTCCACCAAGAAACAGAAGTCCAATGACAAGGTAGCTTGTTCTACTAATTCTACAGCTCCTACTTCTTCCTCCCAACCTTCTAGGGTCTTGGCGCAAGAGGCTTGTTCTGTTAACACAGACCTATTGACCATGACAGCTAAAGCTCAATCGTCTTCAACTACCGTTAAGAGACTCAAACATGATCCTCCCTCCCCCCCTAAAGCTGTCTCTCCGGTTTCTCTGGATATTGTTTTGGAGGAAATCCGCACCCTTAGACCTTTTATTGAGGAAACTAACTCTCGCCTACAGACCATGGATAACAAATGGTCCTCTATGGAATCCCGCCTTACTGTGGTGGAACAGCATCTCGATGTGGTACAGGATTCATCTTCCAGAATTTCCTCTTTGGAGAAAGAAGTCCTACAGCTGAGAAGATTGATGGAGGACCTTGAAAATAGAAATTGTCGCAATAACCTACGCATTTATGGACTTTCTGAAGGCCTTGAAGGGGATGACCCTGTTGTGTACTTCACTTCCTTTCTGCCACAGTTCTTGGGTCTCCCCTCTTTAACCAAGTTGAATATTCAATGAGCACATAGATTGGGCCCTTGTTTATCCTCCTCAGCTGCTCCTTCTAAACCTCGTGGAGTAATCATCTTGTTTTTACAATTCACGGATCTTCTACAAGTCCTAAGTGCAGCTAAATCCAAAAAACTGACGTGGCTTGGCACAAAAGTATTTATCTCTCAGGATGTCTCATCGGCCACCACCAAGCGGCGAAAAGAGTTCCTTGATCTTCATCCGGCTCTTCGTTCCTTGGGTGCACGCTATGGATTATTCCACCCATGCCTGTTTAATGTCACCTTCTTAAACAAGACTTCTACTTTTGAAGACCCGGCTGATCTCAGAAGATCCATTCAGTCTCATTCTACTGCTTCAATGGAGATTGCTGGCCCTCCTCCTGAATCTTGACTTTAACGTTTCTCTTGTGGCGTTATTCATTGAATATAATGTTATAGTATTAAGTTATCTACTTCCATTGTTCTTCTTGTTCTCACTTGCATAACTTTGTTGCCTTTTTACAGGTTCTTTGAAAATCACTGTGTTCCCAGTCATGTTCCCGCTCCTGTTTATGTCTAATTGAAGTCCTGGTGTGGTGTGTTGCCCATTGTCGAGTGTGCTGTTTTTGTTTGTCCGTTGCTGCCTCTCATCCTTCCCTTTGTTCCTCGTAAGGTACGTACCACAGTCGTCATTTTTTACATGTACTGTCTTCTCTCATTTGTATTATTTCTTCCCTTCTAATCTCCCCTCCTTAGTGTATCTCTCTCCTTCTTCTTCTTGGTGATATTGCTTCCCCTCTCTTATATGATTTTTTCTTCATATGTTTTCTTGACCTTCCTCTTCTGTGCATTTTCTCCTCTCTCCTTGACATCTCGTTTGTTTTTATTTCTTCTTCCTTTTTTCTCCTTTTTTTCTCTTACTTCATTATTTCACTGTTGCATGTATTGTTCTTTATTTATCATTGATGTTTTTGCATTCAGAGTTATTTTTTGGAATGTGAAAGGTTTTATTAATCCAATTAAAAGACAGAGAATATTATCACATCTTGCCTCTTATAAACCCTGATTTGGTTCTCCTACAAGAGACTCACCTTACAGAATCCGAGGCATAAAAATTGAAGAAAGGTTGGGTTGGTTCTGTTTTAGTCTCTCCAACTTCTACTAAGAAAAATGGTGTTATAATTTTGTGTCATAAAAAATTGAAATGTAAAGTTATATTGCAAGAGATTGATACAGAAGGGAGATGGCTGTTGGCTAAATTACTAATTAACAAAATTTCTTTGACCGTATTTAATGTTTATGGCCCTACTCAACCTGACTGTTCTTTTTGGCCTCTGGTCATACAGAAATGTATTCAATTTAGAGATGGTCTCTTTATTCTAGGAGGTGATTGCAATCAAGTTGTTGACCCCTTTCTTGACCGTCAATCTCAGGTGCGCTTCATTCCTCATAAAGCCCATAAACAATTTCTTGACTCTATTTCCCAAACACACCTGGTGTATGCTTGGAGACTCTTTCACCCCGATTCTATTGACTTTTCTTTTTTCTCTCCACCTCACAATTCCCTTTCCCGTCTAGACTATATCTTTCTTTCTCAATCTTTATCTCAAAATCTTTTATCTTCCTCTATTGAACCCATTGTCATTTCTGACCATGCCCCGATTGTGGCTGATTTTGATCTGCTCCCTCCACATCCCAAATCCTCCCGTTGGCGTTTTAACAATTTTCTTCTTCTTGACCCTCTTTTTTCTTCTTCTTTTACCGCTTTTGCTAAAGAATTTTTTTAAGTAAACAGTGATCATAATTCTTCCCCCCATATATTATGGGACTCTTTTAAGGCAACGGTGAGGGGTTTTATCATAGACTTCGTCTCACAAAAAAAGAAACATTTCCTTCAACAACACAAAGCTACTCTAGCAAATATTAAGGCCTTAGAACACAAATTCTATACCTCACCATCAGACTCGGTTTTACAAGCTCTTGTTCATGCTAAATTAGCATTTAATAAAGCTACAACTGATAATGCGTCTTCCATACTTCTCCGTAGCAGTGCTCGATATTATGGAGGACGTAATAAAATTGGTAAACTTCTGGCGACTTATCTTAAATCCCGTAAAGACCGTACTGTAATTGACTCTATTTATTCCTCAGATGGTAATCTCATTCATAAGGATCAGGACATTCTCAATGAATTTATGCTATTTTAAAAAGACCTATATACCCCAGAATCTCCTCCTTCCAGTTCCCTTATTCAATCTTATCTTAATAAGATTCCGGCCCCGTCTAACGATCATTTTAATTTTTCTAAACTTGTAACAGACTTATCCCTTAATGAAATATCCAATGCTTCAACTGTTCTAAAGAAAGGGAAAACACCCAGCCCGGATGGTTTTACAGTTGAATTTTATTTGCATTTTTCTAATTTATTACTTCCTAAACTCTTAGAACTTTTTCATTCATTTTTTCTTTCCGGTAAGACAGACAGCACTTTTCAAGAAGCCACGATTTGTTTGATCCATAAAGAAGGTCGGGATCCCATGTTTTGTAAAAAGTATTGCCCGATTTCCTAGGTCAATGTAGACTATAAGATATTCGCTAAAGTGCTTGCTTTACGCCTAGATCCTCTTATGCCTTATTTGGTTGGTAAGGAGCAATGTGGTTTTGTCAAGGGTAGATTAACTTCGGATAACTCTCGTCTTTTTCTTAATGTCTTGAACAAAATCCCTTCTCTTTCCACATCCTTAGTGGCAATTTCCGTTGATGCTGAAAAAGCTTTTTAATAGAGTTGATTGGTCATTTTTATTTGCATCTTTGAAGTGGCATGGCTTTGGTCCCAAGTTGATTTAGCTTATTTCTTTATTATATTCTGCCCCCAGAGCCTCGGTGTTAGTCAATGGCTGTATATCTTCCTATTTTCCTCTTCAACGTGGAGTCCGTCAAGGCTGCCCTCTCTCCCCCCTTCTCTTTATCCTAGCTCTTGAACCCTTTTTGACATCAATTCGTAATAATGGATCTATATCTGTTTTTTCTTATGGTGAGCAACATTTAAAATGTTCTGCATATGCAGATGACATTTTACTCTTCATTTGCAATCCTGAAGTTTCTATTCCTCCTTTATTACATGAATTCTCTTCATTCTCCCTTGTCTCAGGTTACAAAATCAATTCAGATAAAACAGAGATTCTCCCTCTCACAAAATTTTGTTTTCAACATTCTTTTTCTTCTACTGGTTTCTCATGGAATAGTTCTAAAATCAAATACTTAGGTATGTGGTTTTCCAACTCCATTGCTTCTTCTGTTAAATTAAATATGGCTGAGGCCCTATCTCGTATTGACAAATTATTTACATCCTGGAATCCTCTTTTTCTTTCGTGGTGGGGTCAGTTGGACTCAGTCAAAATGATGATCACTCCCATTTTAATTTATACTCTTTCCATGCTTCCTATCTCTATTCCCGTCTGTTAGTTTAAAAGATCGATTCTCGCCTCTCCGAATTTCTTTGGAAAAATAAAAGAGCCAGAATATCCTTATCTCTTCTTCACAAGACAAAATGTTCCTGATTTTTGTACTTACCATAAATCTTTCTGCCTCCGTCAAGCTTCGAAATGGCTCCTTTCTGAAACTTCCCCTCTCACCCCCTATGGTTTTCTATTGAAAGTTCTTTGCTTCTACCCTTCACTTTAAAGGAAGTTCTGGCTTTTTCTGCCAAAACTCCTCAAACATCTCTTCCCTTGTTTAAACATACATGCTCTTTGTTGAAACCTTTGACCCAACCAAAATCTATTTCTAGGGAATTCTTTTTAGGTTCTCCAATTTGGCACAATTCCCTTATTACCATCAATAATAGAACCATCTTTTGGAAATCCTGGCGATTTAAAGGAATAGCCTGGGTCAAGGATTTATTTGATGGTTTGTCTCCTTGTTCTTTTCCCCAATTTCAGGCCACCTTTAATTGTCCCCGTTCTTTTCTACAGAAATTCTCTACTTTAATGTCAGTTATTCTTGATACTTTCTACTCGCTTACCTCTATTCCTCTTTCCTCTGAAGAAAATTCTCTTCTTAAGATTCTTCTTTCTCTCCCTAAGGCCTCCCTAATTTACAAACACACCTTACCTCCTGATCCAAATTGTCCTAAAAGTAAAATGGAACGTGCATGGAAGTTAGATCTGGGATGTGAATGGTCCATCAATTTTTGGGACAAACTCTGGTCCCGTTCTCTAAAAATTTCTAGATCTGCTTCTCTCACTCAATCTATGTTTTTCCTTTATCATAGACTATATTTCACACCTACTTCTATAGCCAATTTTTCCCACTCTACTGACACGAAATGCTGGACTTGTGGCTCTCCTGATGCTGATCTCATGCACCTTCTTTTTCTTTGCCCTCCCGTTTCTTATTTTTGGAAGAAAATGTGGTCCTATATTTCTTGTTTGTATAACATTCTCATTCCTTTTTCTAATCCTATTCTCTTCTCTGGAAGTTTGTTTGAGTCTTTAGATCTCCCTACTCATAAGCATGGTCTTTTTGACCTTATGTTAGCTTTAGCTTTTCAACACATAACACTTAATTGGAAAAATCCAACAAAACTTTCCGTCCAACACTGGTGGAATACTCTCTGCCGTCTTCATCGACTTGATATTGCTCTTGCCTCCTCTTGCAACCCAATGGTTAATAGAGATCTTTTTTGGTTGCCACTTACTGCCTATTTAGACAAAATGGTATTAACAAATAATTCTCGTTTAAATTCTGAAAATTTCAAACCTCGGTAATTATTTAGTTTCTCTGTTCTTTTTCTTCTAACCCTTGTTGGCTTATTGTATTTCTTAAATATAATATGATTACTGTTCACATGCATTTGTAGATATGCAATATCACATATTCTTCAGTTGTAAGAGTTGCCCATATTCCCCCTTGTCTCTCCCCTCACCTTTCCCTTATTTCCTTATAAAACTTAAACAGCTTTCTTTTTTGCTCTTGTGCTAGCCAATTTATTGTTTAATGTATCTTTTTCAATATGCTCTTCTTTATATTGCTGGCCTTATGTATTTCCTATTTTTATCCAAATAAAGCTTTTTAAACATAAAAAAAAAGAAAGTACGTGGCACGCTGTGCTGTTTACACGGCTGAATGGGCCTCCTAGGATGTTCATTCTCACAGGTTAGGAAGGTGATGGGGGCTTCTTGTCTCCACCGGACATTTGCGAGAAGAGTGAGAAACATTCCATCCATTCATCCAAGCTCATTCATCCATCCATCTACATACACCATCTTTTTCATCTTTCCATTCATCCAAACCAGTGCATTTATCCAGATATTCATACACCACGTCTATTCATCTGCCTATGCAACTCACCTCGCTCAGTCCACCCATCCACGCATTCAACCATTCATTCAAACCCATGAAAATACTCACCCACCTCTACAGTCTACTCATCCAACAAATCCGACCCTGTCCACCCATCCTTCCTTTCCCAATCCACACAAACCCATTCATTCAACAGTCTACTCACCCACCCTTCCATCCATCTGTGCATCCAACCCACCGACTCATCCTCTCAGCCCTGCATCCAATTCCAGGCATTCTTCCATCTATCCACTCCCAGGCCCACCCAATCCACCCATCCATAATTCACCCATTCATTAAAACCCATGATACTTACTCACTTCAACAGTCCATCTACTCATCCAACCTAGTCCACATAAATGCATTCATTCAACAGTCAACTCACCCACCCTTCCATCCATCTGTGCATCAAACCCACCTGACCCCTCCTCTCAGAGTTGCATCCAATCCCAGGTATTCATCCATCTATCCATTGCCCAGCCCACCCAATCCATCCATCCAAGATTCATCCAAACTATGAAACTACTTACCCTCCTCTACAGTGCATCTACTCATCTAATCAATCTGACCCTCTCCACTCATCCATCCTTTCACCAATCCACACAAACCCAATCATTCATCAGTCAACTCACCCACCCTTCCTTCCAACTGTGTATCAAACCCACCCGACGCATCCTCTTAGCCTTGCATCCAATTCCAGACATTCATCCACCTATCCACTCCCCCACCCATCCCTGCACCCCAACTCATGGAACTACTTACCCACTTCTACAATCCATCTAGTCCTCTAACCAATCCAACCCAGGCTACCCAGCCACCCTTTCACCAATCCACACAAACCCATTCATTCATCAGTCTACTCCCCCACCATGTCATTCGTCTATGCAGCCAACCCATTTGTATCCAATCCCATGCATTCATCCATCCATCTACTCACAAACCCACCCAATCCATCCATCAAAGTTCACCCATGTTTCTGCTCTCCCACTAGGCCGTCAATTCATCATCAACCCACCACCCATCTGTCTTTTCTCTACCCGCCCGACGCCCCCACCCTACATTTGTGGGCAGTCTCCCGCCTGATGCCTGCTTCGGACATTGACAGCCCGCAGAGCTCTGCTACCACTCCCCCTTCACGATACAGAGGCAGAGGGGTGACCCCCTTAGCCCTGATGGAGGATTCATCGGCGGTCCCACGGCTGGCAGGGCCCACCCCCTCCGCCCGCCGCAGCACCATCCATCTTCATGAGGGCTCGGGTTCCCAAAGCAGCCCTGACACTAATTACCTTTGTAGATAAACAAACCCGGTAAATATTCAACAGTCGCTTTCTGATGATGAGGGGAAAACAGCGACCTGAAGTTTGAGGCAAAGCACAAGGAAACTGAGCACGCGGGGCATCCAAAAACTATCACTGCAGAAAAGGCTCCGCCATTCTCACTCCGCTGTCCTCCAGATCCCCCAAAAATCAGATGCATTTTGGTGTTTGTTGAATGGTCTAGATCTTTTCGGACTCAGCGATGGTTACAGAAAATCTATTTCTCTTTCCGATTTTAATGAATACCCTTTCTATTACATTTCTTTTTACTTATTCAAAATGTTTTTCTGCATTATCTCACAGAATTATAAAACGGCTATGCTGCCGCAAGGCTGCATCAGAACTCTAAAAGCAGAATCAACATACAGATTATATAGCGTTCTTTCCTTTTCAAACTAAACATTGACATTTCCTTCGATAGAATCCTAAATTGAGTTTTCCAAAATTGTTTGGCCCCTATTTTTCTCCAATACCGTTTATTTTGGTGCAAGAAAAATAATGAATAAAACTTCTTGCCTTTGGCTTTAATTTCATTCCATTCCTCAATGAAAAGTTGAAAGACACCCTGATTGGTTTTACCCTGCACACATGCATTATTTTTATCACCATCCCGCCTACTTCCTGTGTGGTTTCCGTGTGTATTTGCGCTACAAAGTCGATCTTTAGTTTCATAGCGAATGCACATTAAACCAGACTTTTAAGAGATATTCCGAGATCTCTTGATTAACTAGTGTAGTTTTGAAAGGTCTTTCCATTTAGCTATATGCTCAGCATTGGGCTATTTTACTCAAAGTGGCTTACAGTCGCTGGGTCATTAAAATATGCATCTGTTTTTCTATTCATGGTGTATGAGGATCTTTACTGAATACTGGGTGTAACTCTTGTTTTTGAGTAAACATTTACAACAAAATTTAGCACCTTGAAATATCTTTTAATATGCGTGTCTCCATTCCCAGCCTGGAAACTGCCATCCATTAATTTGTCTCATGCACGTTTCACCATCTACATCTCCCACAATACAGATATCTTTAAATAAACGCACACAAGTTTTAGCACATATTTTATAGTAACAGCGTTTACGTAAATTCCTCTACGTAAGGGGGACTACCGATCTTATTTCAAATTATTTTCTATTCATCATTTTTTACAACGTCGTTTCTCTCACCAAATCCTAACACTTTAAAAGATAAAACGTAAAAGATGTTTCATTATGTTCTTAAAGTTCGAAGTGCATCGGTACTTTTTTTTTGTTCTCGGTCCTAATGGTCACCATTTGCTACATCAGCTACCTCAAACACAGTTATTGTTGTTAAAAATACTAAATCCGCAGTGTGCCTACGTCCTTGGCAGATCGTTCAAAGTCAGCAGGGCACCATGTTCTCAGTCTCAGACTTTCCTGTAGGTTTCAGCAGGTGTAATATTCTTCTTTTTCAAAATAAAGCCCTGGGGAGGTGGCGGTCCCAGGGGCTGGGGGGGGCCTCACGGTCCCCCACATCATAATTTGGCATTGCCCCTGGGACCTGGCCCACCCGGGGGCTTGAAAGAAACAAAGCGCAGGAGACCGCGCTTCATTTAAAAAAAAAAATGTGATTGGTGCGATTTGCGCACCCATGCTTGTTTTGGCCCTGGGGGTCCCTGTGGGAGAGGAGTTGGCCTAACGGCTAGGGCGGTCGACCTCGAATCTGGGGAACTGGGTTCGAGTCTCGGCAATGACGCTGAACATCCTGTGATTCTGGACAAATCACTTAATCTCCCTGTGCCTAACAAAAATGAATGTGTCCTCATGTAATGCAACTGGTGCTATGTAAAGCGTTCTGATACCCGATTCTGGTCAAGTTCACGCTATATAAAACTCTGTTAAAAAAATAAAAAAATAAATAAGAAAGTGGCCTGTATAGAGACAAAGGACATCTGATAGGAGGAGATATGCAGCTGCAGAGCAAAAGGCAGGATGGGAGTGGAGTAGCCAAACTGGTCTTCAAAGAGGGAATGACAGTTAGGAAAGAACACAGGTTCACCACCACATCCTGCACCCCCAGCCAGACAGGAACCCCAGTAATTCAATTAGCAAAGGGGCTGGAAAGGGAGTGTTAGGGAAACTCAGTCATGCCAGTGGGTTGGCTTGGCTTAGCCAGATCTTAACCTCCAGGAGAGAGTTTTTACATTTTAGATTTTAAAGGAATAGTGCTTTCTGGGACAAGAATATGCTACAATTTGGAGGAAGTTGTCTCCCTTGCTTGTCACCCAAGAAAACTGGATAATTATGGGATAAGTGCCCAGCAACTCAGATCTTTGCCTGAAACTACAAGAAGACAAAAGACTGCCCTGCTGGAACCCTGGCCTGCACCAAGTGGTTTGCACTCTGAATAACAGCACCTGCTGCACACCTTGGAATTACAGCCCTAAGGGCTTTGCCTTGCTTTGAAAAGTCAAGGAGTGGACTCCTTGAAAGCAACAGGTTAAAGACCTCCACCTGCATCATCTCAAGCAAGAAGAAACCAGCTGATCACCTTCTGCTGGACTTTAAAAGATTTGGACAGGTGCATTGTGGGAGATGTATTACCAACATCCCAAGGAGCAACTCAGAGCTTCTGGAACCTTGGATTGGTCTTATGAACACTTTGAAACCCTAAAATGACCTTCTGGAAGACGATCCAGAAGTTTGAGAAGATATGGAGACTTTTTGTCACAAAGCTCCATAAGGTGATCAACCCGCCGACTAGATTCAAGTCGGTGACGTCGAACCCTGACTCGGCCTAAGATTCAGGTATATCCCACTGAAGTTACAGAGCTTTTTTTCATAGACGAGACTTCCAGGAGTTGACCAAGGCATTGCGCTGAGCCAAGCTGCCATTGTCAAACCCAGAGCTGGCATGACGAGGAGCCTCACTCGACATTGAGAGAAAAAGATCCAAAAAAGTGACTAAGTCAAAAGGTAAAAACTTGAATGGGCCCTACCCACGCTCTGTCCTTGTCTGCCTGAAACTTTGACTTTGTCCTGGTCAAGCGCGACCAAATGTCCCAAAGTATCGCTTTTGGCTTTTAGGCATTAGAAAGTGTTTATTTTTTAAAAATTCATATCTCCGGTTCCCTATATTTTTTCTATTTTTATAAATTGGTGTTGGATTTTTTGTGAGTTGTGTCTTATTTATTTAATGTATCTGTGTTTTTAAATGCTTTACACACCTGTCTCCTAAGTTAAGCCTGCCTGGTCGCAGCCACCTACCAAGGGTTGAACAAGGAGATAATTTTTTGAGAGCTTGACTGGGCCTTATATTTTGATTGTGGCCTTTGTGGTAGGTACCTACCTACACCTACTAATAAACCACATTCAAACACTGGGGTACAGGCATTCATTTTGAAAGATTGCCTCTTGGCACAATATGAAATTCATCATAAAAGTCTCTCCTATTCCTGTGCAAGAAGCAGCTACAAATGCAAGCATTTCTAATGCTCATGTTTTACATCTACAATGGGTGCAGTGGGCCAACTCCTTAAGTGCAGGTGTTTTAAAATTTGAGTACAATCCTACTCTCTGCATGCAAGCAACAATATACCACAAACACCTATAATTTTACCCATTGAGGAATACAAGGGTTTGTTCTATACAGCCAGCTCTGTTATGTTATGTTATGTTAAAAGTGGATTTGTAGAGCGCACAGCTACTCAGCAGAGTATCCCGGCGCTGAGACAGAAAGATACAGAGGCCAGAGATGGAGCATCGGTCCCGGGGCGGTCGGCCATTATACTGCTTGTTGGAACAGCCAGGTTTTCAATTGTTTCCTGAAAGCCAGTATACTCGTGGCCTGCCTCAGCGGAAGAGGCAGCTTGTTCCAGAATCTAGCCACTTGCACTTGGAACGAGCGTCCGCCACGGCGGGCTCTAAGACACTTAGGGATGACAATTAGGTGTTGGTGTGCTGACATAAGGGATCTGCCAGGTACGTAGTATGAAACTCTTCTGCGGATGTAATGCGCCCCCATGCCATGCAGAGCTTGGAAAGCAAGAACCAGTGCTTTGAAAAATACTCTGCATCGGACAGGCAGCCAATGCAGATTCTTCAGGTGGTGGGAGATCCGGTCTCTAGGTCCGAGTCTCAGGACTGCCCTGGCTGCCGCGTTCTGCACGACTTGCAGTCTATTGAGTATAAACTCCAGAAGGCCCAGATAGAGGACGTTGGCATAGGTCAATCTGGAGGTGATAAGGGCCTGAACGACCATCTTTCTGTGCGAGGTCGGTAATAGGAAGAGAAACCTACGGAGCATTTTCAAGAGACCGAAGCACTTGCCCGCTACCGACTGTACTTGAGGTGTCATAGATAAGGCGTCGTCCATTTTCACTCCCAGGTTTTTTACAATCTTAACTGCTGACTGGGGGGGAGACATATCCGTGGGCCACCATTGTTTCCAGGCGTCCAGAGGGGGGGTACCAAAAAAGATAATTTCAGACTTTTCCGGGTTACATTTAAGATGGTTATGTCTGAACCAGGCAAAGATTTCTCTCAAACATTTATTAATCTTCTCCCCGTTAAACTCCTCCCCCTTCTTGCAAGTGAACAGCAGTTAAGTGTCGTCGGCATAGGATATAATCATAGCCTCACCCGCTTCCGCCAGGGTAGCCAGGGGAGCCATGTACAGATTAAAAAGTACAGGGCTCAAGATAGATCCCTGTGGCACGCCGACATTCAAGGGTGGCACACTGGCCGAAAACGGGGGCGACCAGACCTCTTGATTTCTATCCTCCAAGAAGGAGGAGAACCACTTCAACACCGTGCCTTCGAGTCCACACTCCCGTAACCTCAGCAGGAGGAGACCGTGGGGCATGGTGTCGAAAGCCGCAGAGAGGTCTAGAAGTACCAGGACAGCTTTGCCACCTTTATCCAGGGCCTCCTTGATGGAGTCGGAGACCTCCAGCAAAGCCGTCTCTGTGCTAAGGTTCTGCCTGAAACCAGACTGACTCTGGTGGAGAAGATTATTGGCTTCAGCAAAGTCGCTGATCACCGAGTGAACATATTTCTCTATTGTCTTAGCGAAGAAAGACAGCAAAGAGATTGGTCTATAGTTAGTTAAGACCATGGGATCGGCCGTAGGTTTTTTCAATAAGGGGATAATTTTCGCGCTCTTCCAGCTTACTGGGACCTGACCGCTAAGAAGAGACACGTTCAAAACACTATTCACTGTGGGATTCAGAACCTCCGCCATTGAAGCCAGGAATTTGGCAGGGCACGGGTCCACAGGAGAGCCGGATTTGAGGCCCTTCATTATTGATAAAGACGTCTCGGGGGACAAGGGAGGAAAGATGGAAAGGGAGGCCCTACCATCCTGATTCTGGGGGGCGGTTAATGAGGAAGCCATCACATCTTTCCCATCCAAGCCATCAAAAGAGGATTGAATTGTTATGATCTTTGTATAGAAGAAGTTAGCTAACTTTCCGATCCAGTCAGCTGAGGGAGGGGAGAGCCTTGTTGCAGCACTAGGCGAAGAGAAGCTTTTAACAATACTGAAAAT
Organism: Calotriton arnoldi; assembly: GCA_963921515.1. Lineage (NCBI taxonomy): Eukaryota > Metazoa > Chordata > Amphibia > Caudata > Salamandridae > Calotriton > Calotriton arnoldi. The sequence continues at coordinate 160,387 of CAWUFW010004950.1, read as the reverse complement.
TTCTCTGCTTTTATTTCCAGCGGACTCAATTTTAGATGCAAAGAAACTCTTCTTAGCTTCCTGTATCCTTTTGTGGTATTCTCTTAAGGCCTCTTTATAATTCCTTTTATTTTCCACGTTAAAATCTTTCCTCCATACTCTTTCCTGACGTTTACAGTCCTTTCTACACTGTTGCAGGGTATCGTTGAACCAGGGGGCTGAGCATCTAGCAATTTTAGTAGAGCACAGGGTTAAAGGGGCGAGGGACAGGGTTCCTTGCGCGATCCACTTTACAAGGGCCTCAGCATCCTGCTCTATGTTGCCACTCTGCGTAAGAGGGTGTTGGTCGAGTTCATATTTGAGGGCAGCTGGGGTAATCTTATGAAAAGGCCTAGATGTAAAAGACGGCTGCTTGACCTGGGTCAGTGAAAGCTTCGTTAGTTTTGGTAACTTAAAACCCACCAGATAGTGGTCTGACCATAGTAGAGGTAAGGGAGCCTCTGTCTGGATATTGTAGTTGGCAAATACTTGGTCAAGGGTGTGGCCTTTAACATGCGTGGGGGTAAAGACATATGGAACAAGATTAAGCGCATACAAGGATTCCAGCAGAGAGACAGTCTCCGGGATATCCTGTTTGTCCATATGCACATTGAAATCACCCAAGACAAGAAATTGTTTAAATCTGGAGGCCACTGGCGCGATAGAGTCACTGATGGACTTCAAGAAAACCCCTGCGTGACCCGGGGGTCTATATATAAGGACTCCCGGTATGCACTGATGGGGGGAAATCGTAGCCTGGAAACAAAGACACTCAGCCCCTTCAATTTCTTCCATGGGAATGCAAGTGATGGCTATGTCCAATTTGCTAATAATAGCAACTCCACCTACCTTGCTTCCAACACGATCCTTCCTAAAAATGGAGTAACCAGGGGGAATGGCTGTGGCTATAGTCGGATTCGACATATCAGATAGCCATGTTTCAGTCAAGAACAGGAAATCCGACTTGGTCTCGCATAACATGTCATATATGTGTAGATCATGTTTGTTTAGCGAGCGGCAATTAAGCAGCAAAGCATTAATGTGTTCTTGTTTCTTTGACATTAAACCCTGATTCGGCACATGCTTTCTCTGTGCATTGGGCGCTAACGTTCTATTCAGGGTGTATTTTGTGGCTCCCCAGCTGCAATACTGACAACGCGGTAGTAAATCACCTTCCCACATGTCGATAACATTCTTACACTTGGGAGAGGAGCCCAGCTCCATAAGAGTCTCCCTGTCGTAGATTAACACCTTACTCGGTTGTAGTGTGAAACCGGCAGAGTATCCAGCCCCAGCCGCCTCCGGGACGCTGACGGGTGCAGAAGGGCTTGCCTTTGGCACGCCTTTGGCGTGCCACCGGCGCGCCCGCTGCGCGTGTCTGCTACGCGGCCGGGCCCCCATCTGGTTTAAATGCCGTGCCCTGTCCGGAAGTGACGGGGGCAGGGGGAGGAGCCACGTCCCTCCACAACAATCGGCCACTAAGAGACCGTGGTGGACCGGGGACCGGCTTAAGAATGAAGTGCGGTGTGCAAAGCAAAGCAAGTAACAAATATCAAATTTCAGGTAAACACAATTTACAGGTTAAAAAACAATTTTGTTTAAAAGAATGCCCAGGCGCTAACAGCGAAGCAATTTAAGGCGCGCAAAATCCGCCTAGCGTGCTGCTTTCAGTCACTGCACAGCCTGTATTTGGATCTAAACAGAAATTCTCTAAGGCTGGCATGGAATGCTAGGAATTTTTGAAGATGGTGAATTTAAATCACTACATACCCACCAAAACTTTAGGGGATTGCACTGCACAGATCACAGCATCTCATGCCTTGCTGCTTGCACTACAGAAGGCTGATCTGTCAGTTACCCCACTAATAGTGTGGAATTCTTACTTCTGCGTGCAAGGATACAATGTAGATTTAGCACATTGGCACTGGAACAGACTCAGAGATTCAAAAGGGAAATCAATAAAAAGCACAGAGATCATGGGGAAAGGTGGCCATCTCACAAGACAAACTTCCTTTAGTTCACGTTCAACACACCATGGGGCATAAAAGTGAAGGCATTCATGGCAAAGGGAACTGTGCAGCCGGTTTAGCAACAAAGGCAGTGGTTCATACTTTCAAAGTATCTTGGGTAACTTGATCTGAAACCAAGACTGACAAAGGCATTTTGACTGTCATTCAAGCAACATATAAGAATGAAAAGTCTCCTGATCATTTTCACTGGAAATACTTCTACACCCTCATTCAAGATAACACTCTGATAGTGTCTTTACCCAGTTAAGAGATAGACACATTCCTAATGAGCAGGTTAGGTTAGACCAGTTACTCTCCTGAGGCTTGAGCCGGGAGACAGGTTAGAATTAGCTTGGGCTATATGAAACTTGTTCTTTTTGTATCTCTGTTAAAAATACCATAATTTTATATTGACACGCAGCATTTGCACAGCGCTTTTTTGCACATCTGAGGAGTGGTGTTCATGTTCCTAATATTGTTTTAGCAGTTTTTAAATGTGTTTTATGCCTACCTCGTGCTCCTGAACTTCCCTAAATCTGCGGGGGGAGACACTGCTGATCTTACGGTCGGACCGGGCGGGGGCAGCCATCTTGGGAGGACGAAGGGTAGCAGGCTAGACTTTCACTGGCGCTACCTATATAGTTAGACGCTGGCGCGAGCGCGCACAGTTACTCTCCTGAGGCTTGAGCCGGGAGACAAGTTAGAATTAGCTTGGGCTATATGAAACTTGTTCTTTTTGTATCTCTGTTAAAAATACCATAATTTTATATTGACACGCAGCATTTGCACAGCGCTTTTTTGCACATCTGAGGAGTGGTGTTCATGTTCCTAATATTGTTTTAGCAGTTTTTAAATGTGTTTTATGCCTACCTCGTACTCCTGAACTTCCCTAAATCTGCGGGGGGAGACACTGCTGATCTTACGGTCGGACCGGGCGGGGGCAGCCATCTTGGGAGGACGAAGGGTAGCAGGCTAGACTTTCACTGGCGCTACCTATATAGTTAGACGCTGGCACGAGCGCGCACAGTTACTCTCCTGAGGCTTGAGCCAGGAGACAGGTTAGAATTAGCTTGGGCTATATGAAACTTGTTCTTTTTGTATCTCTGTTAAAAATACCATAATTTTATATTGACACGCAGCATTTGCACAGCGCTTTTTTGCACATCTGAGGAGTGGTGTTCATGTTCCTAATATTGTTTTAGCAGTTTTTAAATGTGTTTTATGCCTACCTCGTGCTCCTGAACTTCCCTAAATCTGCGGGGGGAGACACTGCTGATCTTACGGTCAGACCGGGCGGGGGCAGCCATCTTGGGAGGACGAAGGGTAGCAGGCTAGACTTTCACTGGCGCTACCTATATAGTTAGACGCGAGCGCGCACAGTTACTCTCCTGAGGCTTGAGCCGGGAGACAGGTTAGAATTAGCTTGGGCTATATGAAACTTGTTCTTTTTGTATCTCTGTTAAAAATACCATAATTTTATATTGACACGCAGCATTTGCACAGCGCTTTTTTGCACATCTGAGGAGTGGTGTTCATGTTCCTAATATTGTTTTAGCAGTTTTTAAATGTGTTTTATGCCTACCTCGTGCTCCTGAACTTCCCTAAATCTGCGGGGGGAGACACTGCTGATCTTACGGTCGGACCGGGCGGGGCAGCCATCTTGGGAGGACGAAGGGTAGCAGGCTAGACTTTCACTGGAGCTACCTATATAGTTAGACGCTGGCACGAGCGCGCAGCGGACGCGCGCAGCGGGCGTGCCTAAGGCAAGTTCGTCTGCACCCGTCTGCGCTCTGGTCGCGCACAGCGCCCAAACCCCTGTCCGTTTGGTGCCAGGTGAGTCCCCGGTTCATGCATACTCCAGAATTACCCTGCTAGAATTGAATAGGGTTGATAGGGCTGTTGAGTGTATATGCATCCTCTTTGATTCAAAGCCGGCAGTCCTTCCAGAGGCTTGTCCTAATTGTAAGACGGTGTTGCCTGCTATCAGCTATCAGCCAATTAGGTCCAGGGAGGAGAATAGACCAGCTGCAGCTGGACATAACAATGAATCCTTAAAATGTATCTTGGTGAACGCCAGGTCCTTGGTTAAACACAGCCTGGAGTGCGCAAGGCTTATAGAGGATTATGACATAAAGATGGCGTTTATTACTGAAGCATGGACAGACGAGGCTTCCGGACCTGATTTAGTGAAAGCAACTCCACCAGGCTTCCTATGCCATGTATTAAACAGGCCAGGTAGGAAGGGGGTGGGTTGGTAATAATCTACCATAACTCCATCCAAGCCATATCTTCGCCCGTTTCTCTAACAGCCTGCGAAGCTTTGTCATTTAACTTCAGCCTTACTGATCATCATACCTTTAAAGGCATACTACTGTATAGACCACCAGGGGCCAGACATTCGTTTGATGTTCCCTTGGGGAATCTTTGCTGTAACACATATACCATCCTGGGAGATTTTAATTTTTATTTAGAACTCCCAAATGACCCTGACACAGCAATGTTGATGGATATGATGGACAGTGCTGACCTTAAACAACTTGTTAGAGGACCAACCCATGTAGCAGGACATACCCTGGACGGTATATTTTCAAACCATCCAGGCTTGTCATTTACAGGCGTATTACCACTTGTGTGGTCCGACCACGCTTTGGTCCAATTCAGTATAATTATGGCAGATCAGCGTATAGGGAGCAGTTACCACAAAGGTCGGATAGAGACTAGAGCCTGGAATAGAGTCGATGGGACCGTTTTTCAGGAGCTTCTAACCTCCACGGCAGATCACCCAACGGAGGGGGTAGAGGAGGCAACCGCCTCCTATACCAAATGGCTTGCACAGGCGTGTGAGAAATTAGCGTCACTAAAGACTGTCTTGCCGAAAAGATTACATCCCTCTGCTCCATGGTTTACAGAGGAGTTAAAAAATCTCAAATCCAAATGTAAACGCCTAGAACGTTCTTGGAGGAAAAGCTATTTGGAAGTAGAGAAGAAAGTGTATAAATCTAGCCTGCAAATTTATAAACAAGCCATCTTTGTCGCAAAACAAAAATTTTATTCAACCCAAATTGAATTGTCAAAGAACTCTACCAAAGAGCTCTTTAGAACAGTCTCCAAATTAGCTTCCCTGAGTCCAGCTACTGTCCAATCTAGTCAAGAATTATGTGAGGAGATTGCTAAATTCTTCCTCAATAAAGTGGCGAGCATATTTTCAGTGTTCAGTGGATCGAAGGAGGATGGATCAAACATGACTAAGGAGACCTCTGAATACAAGAGGGTCTCCCCCCTTGCCTTGGACAAATTTAGTCCACTGACTGTACAGGACATTCTGGAGCTTCCTAAGAGAGCCAAATCGGGCTCGCCTTTTGACCCTTGCCCAGCAATGATCACAAAATTGGCCCCCGGTCCAATTGCTTCATATCTCGTAGCCATCTTTAATGGTATGTTTGAAACTGGACAATTTCCCAAATTGTGGAAGGTGGCTTCAATACTCCCTTTTTTGAAGAAGCCAAGCTTGGACCCCAATGATCCCAACAATTTCCGCCCGATCTCTCGTCTCCCTCTCCCTGCAAAAATGGTGGAGAAAGTTATGAATCGTCAACTCAGTGCCTTTTTGAAGGAGGTCCAAGCACTGGATCCCTCCCAACATGGCTTCAGAGAGGGACACAGCACTGAGTCGGCCCTCATTAAGACTACGGAGGAGATCAGAGTAGCAGTAGATCGAGGAGGTAGGGCAGCTTTGATCCTACTGGATTTATCCGCCGCATTTGATACGGTCCATCCCGATATTTTGATGGACCATCTCAGGGAATGTGGGGTACAGGGTAAAGCCTGGGATCTGCTCAAGTCCTTTTTATCAGACAGAGGACAGATTGTATCCCTGGGGAAATTTCAGTCTAAACTCTTCACACTGCCATGTGGAGTACCGCAGGGGTCATCACTGAGCCCAACACTCTTTAATGTTTATGTCTCATCTCTAGCTCCTGTTATCAGTGCTTTTGGATTTGGGATTACGTCTTATGCGGATGACACACAGATTGTGGTGTCTCTATTACCCGGCCAAGAGCTAGGAATAGATAATCAATTTCAGACCTGTATGGAAGCAGTAGGGAGATGGATGGCAGACAACTGCCTTAAGCTGAATTTGGGTAAAACCGAAGTGATGTTGTTCGGGAATGACCCTAACTTCTGGACTCCCAACTGGTGGCACGCCTCTCTGGGAACTCTTCCATCACCCTCTAAAAAGGTGAAAAATTTGGGAGTTATGCTGGATGAGAAATTGTCCCTGGGTGCCCAGGTCAATGCAGTAGTTTCAACAACAGTACATGTCCTGAGAACTATCAAGAAAATTGTGCGGCTTCTCCCTTTGGGGAGCCAGAAAACAGTGGTCACAGCCTTGGTCTTGTCGAGGCTGGACTACTGTAACAGCCTATATCTAAACATACAGCAAAAGTTTCTGAATAAACTTCAGTTGCTCCAGAATCCTGCGGCCAGACTACTTACGGGTACATCTAAATTCTCCCCAATTTCCAAAGAGATAAAAAAATTGCATTGGTTCCCGGTGAGGAGCCGAGTGCACTTTAAATCTCTTTGTATGGTTTTTAAAGCATTGCAAGGTTCGGGACCAGAACATTTACAACGCCAGTTTCAATGGTACAGACCGGCAAGAACACTGAGATCACTGGGAGCCAAACTGGTCGTAGTCCTACCCGTAAAAAAAGCCCAGTGGGGTGGCAGAAGCTTCTCCCTATGTGCAGCTAAGGCCTGGAATGGTCTGCCTTTTCATCTGAGAAACGCCACTAATCTTTTGGCTTTTAGGAAGGGGCTGAAGACCTGGCTTTTGACCAATAATTCTTGTCTTCCCGGTTTCTGCGATAGGAGAAGTAACTAGCGCCAAGACACCTCCGGGTAATCGTGAGCTCTAGAAATCTCCGTAACATAACATAACATAACCTAATTAAAGCAGCTCATGAGATATTAGCATCTGCCTATGCTGGCATGAGTGCCATAGTAGTCATGTGACAGCAAAGAAAATGGTGGAAATATCTACTTAAACAAGCCAAAATTTATGTGTCAAGAGTGTAACATTTGCCAAAAAATAAAATATTTTACTGTTCCAAGATCAGTGCAGACTCTCATTACTATCTACAATCGCCCATTTGGGATAATTTTCCTCAATCATATTGGACCAATCATATCAGTTAACCAATATACATTTATGTTAGTTGTTGTTGATTGATGCTTTAGATGCCTGTGAGTATGGCCACAAAGCACTGAAAATGTTTGAATGTTCATAAAAGACTTGCAGTGGTTATTAGCAATTGGTGCAGGTCAGACCTTTCATTCACACAATGGTCCTGTGTTTTGGATGCAAATTCATTCAGACATGCTATGTCTGCTCTGGGAGCATGTCTGCAAAACTCTTAACTTTTCTATCCAGACTCAAATGGGTTAATAGAATGCACCAATGGTACGCTTAAACAAGCCTAGACCTAGGGTATTAGGTACAGATCTGAGTTGGCTACATAACCTGTATGAAGTTCAGAAAGCAATAAATAATTTGTCTAAAGGAGTATTAAGTAGTTGCACTCCATAGGAGATGCTCTTCAGAGTATCTATGTATTAGTCTGATCTTGATAGTCGTAGAAAGATGGTGAAAGAGCAGAAGTTTGACCTGGACAATTGTTTAAATGTCCTACAGAGCATCCAAGAGATCAGAGACAGCTATCTAGGTTGAAGCATTCTGACTCTGCAACGTGCAAAGATAAGGGGGCACATTAGCAAGACCGGCGATAAAATCATCGCCGTTTTAGCGGCAGGAAACTGCAGCTAAAACGGCGATAATGGGTTTGCTAATATGCGTTATAGAATTCCAATAGAAGCCCACGTTAGATGTCCTGCACATCTAACCTGGGCTTCTATTTGAATTCTATAACGCATATTAGCAAGCTCCATTATCGTTGTTTTAGCGGCAGTTTCCTGCCGCTAAAACGGCGATAATTTTATCGCCGGTCTTGCTAATATGCCCTATGGTTTCCAAAGCTGCAGGTGGCTAGCATCCTAAGATGGTAGGGTTAGTACAAGAAAAGAGTCTTGATGAGCAAGAGCTTGGGCCATATTACAGACCTCCCATTCCAGTTCTGGGGTCAGAAAGCATACAAACTGTAATCCTGCCTTCACTGCCTGGTTCAAACAAGAACAGGAAAGAGTGCATTGATCAATTTAAAAGATATTATGTGTCTCATTCTGGTCAGCAAACCTCCCCTCCATGACACCAAACTGCCTTTGGAGTAGAAGCCTCTCCGCCCTAGTCTGAAGGAACTACCACTAGGAGAGAATAGTCAGACTGAAATACTGAGTCCCAATCTGGGAACTGCAGAGCCTTCTGTGTCTCTTACACCAAGTGCCAGATTCCATGGCGCAACGTGATGCTGCAATTTCAGCAATCCCAACTTGAGCCAAAATATGTGGAAATATTGCCTTATTAAGAAATAACGCTTCATGAAAATGATTTTAGTTAGATGACATACTAACACACTCCAAAGTTACTCAACGTTACCGTTTTGCTTCTTACCACTGGTTTGATCACAAGTATTCTATACCACTATCCTTACGTCTCGATTTTGTTCCCTTAAATATGGATCATCATGCTGATTTCAATTTTGATATCAATAAATTGACATTGCACTCCAGATAAAACTGTGCCATTTCATGTGGGTCAGGATCTGCAACCACATTCTTCTTCTCAGAGAGCATGTTGGTGTTATCATGCTGTGAACATATTGTATATCCTGTACTGAACAGTGCTGTTTGAGAAAGGGACCCTTATCAGATCATGAGACCTGCAGAGTGTTGCAGCTCTCTTGTGTTTTAACAATATTTCTTGATGACATAATAACACCTGTGTCCATTTACGCTTAACAGGAAATTAATGCTAAGAGAATAGGCAGCTAAAGACTAAGAACCTCATATGCAGCAGTGACCTAGCTGCCATGAAAATCCTGAATCAGGTATCATTTACTGGCAGGGGAACGGGATCCCTGATTGATTTTATTGTATTATGTAAAATGTGTGCGTTTAAAATCTGGAGAGCCATCTAAGTGATCATAATCCACTTGCTTTAGGTTTAACTTGGAGATCTCCTCAATTTCAAGTAACAAGATGATCTGCCCAATTGAACACACAAGAAATAGGGGCATAGGTTGCAAGTGGAGGCACGTTGAACCCCAGGTTTTTTTTAACTATGCTTGTGGTGAATCAGATGGAGCACCTAGAGCATTGCCTTAGTATCAAACCATATCCAGGATTGATATTGGGGGCTTTCGATGAAATTTGCAAAAGGGCATTGGCACAACTATTATCATTCAAACAACAACATGTATCAAGACATAGTAAATGGTTTAAAAATACATGTACCAGGGCTCCCAGTTCCCTCAAACAAGCTCTTAAAAGTTTTCTGAGGGTTCCGGCAGGAATTAGGAAGTACAGGAAACTCTATAGGAAGTTGTTGAATCAAGGACAACAGAGGTTAGGAGGGAGGCTTGGGAGCAGTTAGTTGCTGCCTGCGCAACAAATGATGGGTCATCATTTTGGAAGGTAGTTAATGCACCCTTCTTTTCAGATATGTCTACAATATAGATGTGACTATAGCTAGGTATCTCTGGGTCAAACATTATAATAAATTGTACAATTTCAATGAGCAAGGATATGTTGTGTATAATTTCACACAGGATGTGTTATACCTAGAGACTGGAAGAGAACTGATAATTTTCCTCTGGGTTGTCATCTCTGCTTTGAAAAGATGCCCGAGCAATAAAGCACAAGGACTGTATGGGGTCCCAGTTGATCTTTTTAAGGACAACTTGGCACTATGAGCCCCAGTACTGGTGAATGTGCTTCACACTGTGGTCTTTGCTGGTCCCCCTAAATCTTGTTCGAGGGAAATTATAGTACCAATATTTAAAAAGGAAGACAGGAGTGACCATCAATGTTACCACCAGCCTAGGTGCTGGGCAGAGTCTTGTTGGACCAACTTGAAACATGGGCAAATGAATAGCGCATTTTGACAAGTGTTCAATATGGATTTAGAAGTGGCCTAGGAACTATCGCTCAATGCTTAAATTTGCATCTAATCAATAGCAAATATGTGGCTGTCAAAAAAGGATAAAACTATGCCTTTTTTTTCAGCATTTATGGACCTAAGTGCAGCTTTTGACAATGTGCCCAGGGGAAAGTTATGGAACATGTTAATAGCCAAAGGTGCCAACCCAAAAATTGTTCACCTTCTCTCCCAGCTGCATGCAAATGTAGAAGGCAGGCTTGGGCAAAATGGGAAGTGCACCAAGTATATTAGGATTACGAAGGGGGTCAGACAAGGTTGTGTGCTGTCCCCCTTCCTCTTTAGCTTTTATATTAATGATTGTAATAGTGTCCTGATAAACACAGCTGCAGATCCTCCCAGGAAGGGGTCCCTGCACTTACCTGTACTCATGTACCCAGATGACTGCATACTCATGGCAAGAATAGGGAGCGCTCTCCAGAAGCTTTTAGATATATTTTCAGCTTTTAAGTCTGATCTAGGTCTCTCCACTAACAAAACAAAATATTTTGTCATGATTTGCGGTCATGCCCGGAGTAGGATAACTCCATTTCACATTGGTGGTACTGTCCTTAAATGTGCACCCACATTTACTTATTTGGGGGTCTCATTTGACAGCTCGAGCAAATAGAAAATCTGAAGATGGTGAGGGTGACCCAGTTTGGACAAGCTATAGGCCCTTTGTTTAACTTTACTGCTAAACTGGGCCCCATGCTGCTAGACACTGCTATTGCTACCTATAAAACTAGACCTGTCACGATTGCCACCTATGGCGTACTGATCACTCTCAACTCCAAATCAGCGTAAATAACTTTTTGCGTAAGATGTTATCACACCCATGTAGTTTTCCTCCTATAAATGCTCATGAGGAATTGAGATTACGGTACTTGGGAGCTGTTATAAGGGTAGCACTCATTATGTTGTGGCTTTCAGTCTGGTATAGGCCTGAAGCCGCACTGACACAAGCAATTATTATTGACTGTATGAAGCTTGAAGAAGTTTATAAATTCAAATGGCTGGTATATGTTAAAAATGATCTGCGAGCAATTAATAGAATGGAATTATTTGACAACCCATCCTGTATCACTCAGTCGGTGAGACTAATGGTAAAAAAATGAACTCTTAAGGTCCATAGTGGCACTGAGACAGGAGAGCAAATCAAGGAAGAGACTGGTGGCATCATATCTTCCACTATGTACAACACCTGGTATTGAGCTATATCTGTTGAAGATGACACGTTATCAAAAATGTTACCTTCTAAGATTTAGGCTTGGTCTGGCTCAATTTCTGGTCTCTTACCCCTCTAATGTATACACTGAAAAAGATTGAATACCATGTAGGTGCAACTCAATAGCCCTCCAATCCCAAAGGCACATAATTTTTTTCTTTGATTTGTATAAAACTCAAAGATCTTGAATATTAAAACCTTTTTTGAGGTATCTTCGTATCAGTAGATATAAGGAGGCTCTGGGCTATTTGTAGTTGCTTCAAACAGTGGAAGTATGTGTCACTGTTTACGGATTTATTGCATCTGTCGTAATTAGTAAATAGAGACAATTAATTGGCCAGTTCAGAAAGCAATACATAATTTGTCTAAAGGAGTATTAAGTAGTTGCACTCCATAGGAGATGCTCTTCAGAGTATCTATGTATTAGTCTGATCTTGATAGTCGTAGAAAGATGGTGAAAGAGCAGAAGTTTGACCTGGACAATTGTTTAAATGTCCTACAGAGCATCCAAGAGATCAGAGACAGCTATCTAGGTTGAAGCATTCTGACTCTGCAACGTGCAAAGATAAGGGGGCACATTAGCAAGACCGGCGATAAAATCATCGCCGTTTTAGCGGCAGGAAACTGCAGCTAAAACGGCGATAATGGGTTTGCTAATATGCGTTATAGAATTCCAATAGAAGCCCACGTTAGATGTCCTGCACATCTAACCTGGGCTTCTATTTGAATTCTATAACGCATATTAGCAAGCCCATTATCGCTGTTTTAGCGGCAGTTTCCTGCCGCTAAAACGGCGATAATTTTATCGCCGGTCTTGCTAATATGCCCCATGGTTTCCAAAGCTGCAGGTGGCTAGCATCCTAAGATGGTAGGGTTAGTACAAGAAAAGAGTCTTGATGAGCAAGAGCTTGGGCCATATTACAGACCTCCCATTCCAGTTCTGGGGTCAGAAAGCATACAAACTGTAATCCTGCCTTCACTGCCTGGTTCAAACAAGAACAGGAAAGAGTGCATTGATCAATTTAAAAGATATTATGTGTCTCATTCTGGTCAGCAAACCTCCCCTCCATGACACCAAACTGCCTTTGGAGTAGAAGCCTCTCTGTCCTAGTCTGAAGGAACTACCACTAGGAGAGAATAGTCAGACTGAAATACTGAGTCCCAATCTGGGAACTGCAGAGCCTTCTGTGTCTCTTACACCAAGTGCCAGATTCCATGGCGCAACGTGATGCTGCAATTTCAGCAATCCCAACTTGAGCCAAAATATGTGGAAATATTGCCTTATTAAGAAATAACGCTTCATGAAAATGATTTTAGTTAGATGACATACTAACACACTCCAAAGTTACTCAACGTTACCGTTTTGCTTCTTACCACTGGTTTGATCACAAGTATTCTATACCACTATCCTTACGTCTCGATTTTGTTCCCTTAAATATGGATCATCATGCTGATTTCAATTTTGATATCAATAAATTGACATTGCACTCCAGATAAAACTGTGCCATTTCATGTGGGTCAGGATCTGCAACCACATTCTTCTTCTCAGAGAGCATGTTGGTGTTATCATGCTGTGAACATATTGTATATCCTGTACTGAACAGTGCTGTTTGAGAAAGGGACCCTTATCAGATCATGAGACCTGCAGAGTGTTGCAGCTCTCTTGTGTTTTAACAATATTTCTTGATGACATAATAACACCTGTGTCCATTTACGCTTAACAGGAAATTAATGCTAAGAGAATAGGCAGCTAAAGACTAAGGGGCACATGCATCAAGGTAGGCTTTGCGATTCCTTAATTGCGATTATTAAGGAATCGCAATTAAGGAATCGCAAAAGCCTATGCATGTAGGAATCGCTATAAAAATAGCGATTCCTAAACATTCCTTAATTGCGACTCGCTAATTGCGAGTCGCAATTAGGAATACCTCCCCATTAATTCCTATGGGCCTAGAGGCCCATAGGAATGAATTGGAATACATTCTCAATTAGCGATTCGCAATTAGAGAATCGCAAATTGAGAATGCAATTTCAAGGGTGCCAGGGTGTCAAAATGACACCCTGTTGCACCCTGAAATTGTGATGTGCACCCATGTTGCGCACACACATGCCCCAAGGGCATGTGTGTGTGTAACCTAAAACTTAAAAAAATGCATTTTAGAGCATTTTTCGAAGGTATTGCAAATTACAGACAAGTTTGATTTGTCTGTAATTTGCGGTCCCAAATAGCGAAATCGCTATTTGAAAGTGCTTCTAGCATTGCATTTAAGGAATCGCAAATTGCGATTCCTTAAATGCAATCGTAACTTAGAATTCGCAATTAATTGCGAATTCTTAAATTGCGCATAGAAACACTTTCATGCATCTCCAAAGGCCAATTTGCGATCGCAAACGGCCGATTTTTGCGATTCGCACCGTTTGCGATCGCAAAAACCTTTGATGCATGTGCCCCTAAGAACCTCATATGCAGCTGTGACCTAGCTGCCATGAAAATCCTGAATCAGGTATCATTTACTGGCAGGGGAACGGGATCCCTGATTGATTTTATTGTATTATGTAAAATGTGTGCGTTTAAAATCTGGAGAGCCATCTAAGTGATCATAATCCACTTGCTTTAGGTTTAACTTGGAGATCTCCTCAATTTCAAGTAACAAGATGATCTGCCCAATTGAACACACAAGAAATAGGGGCATAGGTTGCAAGTGGAGGCACGTTGAACCCCAGGTTTTTTTAACTATGCTTGTGGTGAATCAGATGGAGCACCTAGAGCATTGCCTTAGTATCAAACCATATCCAGGATTGATATTGGGGGCTTTCGATGAAATTTGCAAAAGGGCATTGGCACAACTATTATCATTCAAACAACAACATGTATCAAGACATAGTAAATGGTTTAAAAATACATGTACCAGGGCTCCCAGTTCCCTCAAACAAGCTCTTAAAAGTTTTCTGAGGGTTCCGGCAGGAATTAGGAAGTACAGGAAACTCTATAGGAAGTTGTTGAATCAAGGACAACAGAGGTTAGGAGGGAGGCTTGGGAGCAGTTAGTTGCTGCCTGCGCAACAAATGATGGGTCATCATTTTGGAAGGTAGTTAATGCACCCTTCTTTTCAGATATGTCTACAATATAGATGTGACTATAGCTAGGTATCTCTGGGTCAAACATTATAATAAATTGTACAATTTCAATGAGCAAGGATATGTTGTGTATAATTTCACACAGGATGTGTTATACCTAGAGACTGGAAGAGAACTGATAATTTTCCTCTGGGTTGTCATCTCTGCTTTGAAAAGATGCCCGAGCAATAAAGCACAAGGACTGTATGGGGTCCCAGTTGATCTTTTTAAGGACAACTTGGCACTATGAGCCCCAGTACTGGTGAATGTGCTTCACACTGTGGTCTTTGCTGGTCCCCCTAAATCTTGTTCGAGGGCAATTATAGTACCAATATGTGAGAAGTTGGCCTGGTATATGCTGTTCACTAATTAAAGTGGACACCTTGCACCAGGGCAAATCGACTCTTATGGTAGATAGGTTTAAGACAACCTTTATAGAAAGCTATCCTAGTGGTAGCTGTGGAGAGCAGCCTTCAGGCTAAGTCTCGGAGGAATGTAAAGCAGCTTGTTTTACCATATAATCTCTTGAATCACCAAATGAAAAGACACCACACAGGTATATATATCAAATATATATGTATTTATTTCTAAATAACTCTCTACTAATCTCTTTATGAGATTAGAAGACAAACATATGCACAAATCAACGTTTCACAATAGGTTAAGCACAAAATATGGCTGGGGCCCTAGGGGCGTACCAGACCATATACTAAGTAAGAGACTTAGAAACAACGACTTGCAAGGAGACAAGGCCTAGGGCCTTCAGAAGTGCTGGGGCCTCACGAAACCACCCAAGGCAGGTAAGTAAAGGACCCCCGGGGGACGCGTGCAGTGTGGATACACAGGCGCGAATCGCCGTTAACTTCAATGGGGCAAGTCGCGGTTGGAATAAAGAGTTTTAGGATACTTCGGGAGAACCTACAAGCAAGTCACTTACAGGGTAAGTAGTTCTAGGGCCCACACCCACAGGAGCACCGTTGTGCTGGAGTTACCTCACCCAGGGAAGCCGGGTGCACAGGTGTCCTTTGGTGTCGGGTCGCGGCGTCGTTTTCAATGGCGAACAAAGAAGACTTGCTGCTTGCGGGAGCTGAAGAAGTGTCCGGTGGAATCCAAGCCTGGATTCTGAAGAAGGATGACCTGAAAGCAGAGGGGACAGTGTTCAACGTCACTTGGCAGTGACCCGGGGCAAGGAAGATGGATGCCCACCGTCGTCGGTCGCTTCAGGTCGGTTGCAGGTGCCTTGACTCTTCAGCCACGTGGTCCAGGAGGCGTCGACGACGACCAGGAGCTGGATTCGGTGTGTCCCTCGAGGTCTGCAGCTGACTGCGGTGTCGGCAACTCGATCGGAGCCAACAAGCTTTGGCAGCCGCAAGTCTCGGGGACATGAAGAAAAGTCGATGGCGCAGACCAGCAAGGTCTGTGGAACTCACCCAGCGAGGGTAAGTCAAGGCAGGCCTGGAGCAACCAGGGGAGCCCTTTGGTTTCTTTAGGAAGTCTTCTGGGGACCCACAAGCCAGCGGGCAAGGGATCGCAAAGACACCTCGGGCGGAATCACTCAACAGGGGCCCACGGTCACTCGGGACGGTGTAGGCCTCTGATCTTCGGAGGGATTCCTGCTGGAGGTCGGGACCACACGTGGTCCAAAGCACAAGTTCGTAGAACGTTGTGAAAGGGTTGCACTCGACAATAGTGCACGGTACCCAGGGGTCGCGGTTCCTCGTTACTCGTGGGGTCCACTTGCCTCAGCTTCGCTGGGGACTCACGATGGCCTGGGAGAGGTCAGGAAATCCACTTCTTGGGCTGCAGGGACTTCGGACTCCGGCGGGAGCGGCGTAGTTTGCGACCGTCGTTGTCGTTTTTGGTGCCTGCCAAGCAGGGGAGTCACTCCTTGACTCCAAGGGAGATTCTTCTGTCTTCCAAAGGTAGTGGAACGTCGAAGGGCCAGGATTCTTCTGTAGAGCGTCGTCCAGGGGTTATCTGCTTTGCAATGGCAAGGTTCCCCCTCTTATACTAAAAAGAGGGGATGGACTAGCTCTATGACCCCACCTATGGGAGGGTCAAGGGAGGGGGTGGCTACACCCACTTCCCTTTGTCCAGTTTCGCGCCAGAGCAGGGGCAGGTAGCCCCTGAGCTGGTTTGAACTGGCATATGCACAGAGGAGCCTTCTGCTCCCCCAGTGCAGGACTTCAAAGCACTCTAAGAGTGCACCCACCCAGCCCCAATACACTAAACCCTGTCTGGAAGGTGGTTACACCTCCCTGTGACAGGATGCCTATTGTTGGGCTTCCTCCACTGCGAGTTTCGGTCATCAGCAGGAGGGCAGCCCAGTGTCTGTGACTGGTGGCATCCATTTTGTGATGCCAGGGCTCTTTAGGATTCTACCGCGTTTCCACAGCAGTTACATGTCTTATCCCTCTAGAAGGGTGGAATGCTACCCCCGCCGCCAAGATTGGCGGGGGGTAGTATTCCAAGATGTTTGACACCAAACACGACATGTTTTGATGCAGCCATTCCAAAGTTAGCATTTACCGCGAGGATATAATGCACTTAAATAGTATATGGTTTAACCGCATCCACAAACAGCACCAGAGAATGGACTCTGAGAACTGCAGAGGGGCCCTGCTCATGCAGAGGCACCCCCTCACATAGAAGCCAAGCACCCTGCCCTCAGGATTGATAGGGCCTGCCTTAGGGGTGACTGATAGGTTTATATGTGTGTGCAGGAGAGATATAGGAAACCTATATCTCAGTGAGGGGTGCTAGCACCACCTCACCCAGGCTGCAGTAGCAGGCCTGTGGTGTCAGATTTAGACTGCCTCCCAGGGGTGGCATAATATATGCTGCAGCCCCTGGTAGGCCTGTGAAGTACCTATGCCCTTGGCACCTAAGGTACCATATACTAGGGACTCATAAGGCACCACAGTATCCAATCACTAGTGCACCTAGAGTGCACTCCATGTCGTTTAGAGAGAACAGAGAGGCTGGGGCCCTGATTGGCAGGGACCCAGCCAGACTATAGCCAGAAACCAGTGCTAACATCAGAAAAAAAGTGGGGGCAACATAAGAGGCAGATCCTACTCTCCTACACAACCCCCCCAAACGTAGGGACACTAAACTAACCTTGACCAGTTGAGTCTTCGTGTTCAAAGTGGAAATACCTTGAGAGTCCATCTGCATTGGCATGTTGGGTCCCAGGCCTATGTTCCACTGTATAGTCCATCCCCTGTAGGGAAATGGACCACCTCAAAAGTTTTGGGTTTTCACCTTTCATCTGCTTTAGCCATAGGAGGGGCTTGTGGTCGGTCTGAACTATGAAGTGAGTACCAAACAAGTATGGCCTCAGCTTCTTCAGGGCCCATACCACAGCAAAGGCCTCCTCTCTATAGCTGACCAACGTTTCTCTCTAGGGGTCAGCCTTCTGCTAATAAAAGCTACTGGCTGGTCTTGACCTTCATCATTCAGTTGAGACAGTACAGCTCCCACACCCAGCTCAGAAGCATCTGTTTGGACAATGAACTTTTTGGTGTAGTCTGGACTCTGTAAGATGGGGGCAGTGCACATGGCCTGCTTTAGGTCTTCAAATGCCTTTTGACAGCTAGCTGTCCACTGAACCTTTTTGGCATTTTCTTAGAGGTAAGATCATTCAAGGGGGTCACTATAGATCCATATCCCTTGACAAACCTCCTATAGTACCCAGTCAGGCCTAAGAAGGCTCTCACCTGTGTCTGGGTGGTTGGAGCAACCCATTCCAGTATGGTTTGGATTTTGCTCTGCAAAGGCTGAACCTGGCCTCCACCTACAAGGTGGCCCAGGTACACAACCTGACTCTGCCCTATCTGGCACTTGGTGGCCTTGATAGTGAGGCCTGCTTTCTGCAGGGCCTCCAAAACATTTCTGAGGTGGACCAGGTGATCCTGCCAGGAGGAACTAAAGACAGCAATATCATCTAGATAAGCTGAGCAATAAGTTTCCATCCCTGCCAGAACTTTATTCACCAACCTCTGAAAAGTGGCAGGTGCATTTTTCAATCCAAAGGGCATCACCACAAAGTGGTAGTGCCCACCAGGGGTCGAAAATGCTGTTTTGGCTTTTGCATCATCAGCTAATCTGATTTGCCAGTAGCCAGCTGTTAGGTCAAATGTGCTTAGATACTTGGCTGAGGCCAAAGTATCAATCAGCTCATCTGCCCTTGGTATGGGATTGGCATCAGTCCTAGTGACTGCATTGAGGCCTCTGTAGTCTACACAAAACCTCATTTCTTTCTTACCACCCTGGGTATGAGGTTTGGGTACCAGGACTACTGGGCTAGCCCAAGGGCTATCTGAAGGCTCAATCACGCCTAACTCCAACATTTTCTGGACTTCAGTCCTGATACAGTCCCTGACATGGTCAGGTTGCCTGTAGATTTTATTCTTGACAGGCAGACTGTCCCCAGTGTCCACCTCATGGGTGCACCAGGTAGTCTGACTAGGGGTCAGGCTAAACATATGTCTAAACTGTTGCAGAACTTGTCTGCACTCAGTTTGCTGATGGTCAGTG
Source organism: Calotriton arnoldi (assembly GCA_963921515.1). NCBI lineage: Eukaryota > Metazoa > Chordata > Amphibia > Caudata > Salamandridae > Calotriton > Calotriton arnoldi. Next base: position 141,384 of record CAWUFW010004950.1, on the reverse strand, counting down.
AGGCTGCTTGCCAAAGCAACACCATCTACTGACCCATCATCAGGGTTCTGAGAGAGCAGGTCAGGGAGAGGGTCACTCTCCTCCTCCTGGTCCTCATCAGTTGCCATGAGCAAGCCCATGTCAGCCCTGTCAACATATGGCTTTAATCTGTTGACATGAAGCACCCTTAGGGGGCTCCTGGGAGTTCCAAGATTCACCAGATAGGTGACTTCTCCCTTCTGTTCAACTATTGTATGGGGGCCACTCCACTTGTCCTGGAGGGCTGCTGGGGCCACAGGCTCCAACACCCATACTTTCTGTCCTGGCTGGTATACAGTCAGCACAGCCTTTGGTCATGCCAAGCTTTTTGTAATTCTTGGCTGGCCTCCAGGTTTTTGGTTGCCTTTTTCATGTACTCTGCCATCCGGGAGCGGAGACCAAGTACATAGTCCATCACATCTTGTTTGGGGGGCTTGAGAGGTAACTCCCAGCCCTCTTTACCAAACATAGTGGACCTCTCACAGGATGCCCAAATAGAAGCTCAAATGGGCTGTAGCCAACCCCTTCTGTGGAACCTCTCTGTATGCAAACAAAAGGCAAGGAAGAAGAAGGTCCCATTTCCGCCTAAGCTTCTCTGGGAGTCCCTTAATCATTCCTTTCAAGGTCTTGTTGAAGCGTTCAACTAAACCATTGCATTGTGGGTGATAGGGGGTGGTGAACTTATAAGTTACACCACACTCCTTCCACATTGCTTTCAGATATCCTGACATGAAGTTGGTACCTCTGTCAGAAATGACCTCCTTTGGAAAACCCACTCTGGAGAAAACTCCAATGAGGGCTCTTGCCACCACAGGTGCTGTGGTGGTCCTCAGGGGAATTGCCTCTGGGTACCTGGTGGCATGATCCACTACCACCAGGATAAATCTGTGCCCAGATGCAGTCTGAGGGTCAAGGGGACCAACAATGTCAATCCCTACCCTCTCAAAGGGTACCCCCACCACAGGTAGTGGTATCAGGGGGCCTTTGTTGTGCCACCTGCCTTACCACTGGCTTGGCAAGTGACACAGGAGCGACAAAACTCCTTTGTGTCCTCTGACATATGTGGCCAATGAAAATGTGGAACAAGCCTGTCCCAGGTCTTGTTTTGGCCCAAGTGTCCTGCCAAAGGGATATCATGTGCTAAGGTCAAGAGGAACCCCTAAACTTCTGAGGTATTACCAACCTCCTGGTGGCTCCAGGGGCTGGGTCTCTACCCTCAGAATATAGGAGTCCCTCATCCCAATAAACTTTATGGGACCCACTAGCACTCCCAGCAGCCTCAGCAGCAGCCTGCTGTCTGAGGGGTTCAAGAGAGGGGCAGCACTGTTGCTCCTTGCTCAGATCTTCCCTGGAAGGGCCCCCTGCCCCCAAGAACTCAACCTGGTCAGGTTCAAGTCCCTCTGGGGCAGTTCCTTCTTCAGGTTCTGCTTCACCTCCCTCTGGAAGTGAATCCTTGATCTGAGACAGAGGGGAAGGCACTGCCTTAACCCTACTGCTCCTCCTCTTGGGAAGCATCTGGTCCATTGTTCCAGGATCCAGAGCTGGTTCAGTGTCATGCATTCTTGCTTGTGACCTGGTCACAGCAAATACCTCTGCAGGGATGCCCAACATCTCAGCATGAGTCCATAACTCTACTTCAGACCAGGCTGAAGTCTCTAGATCATTGCCCAATAGACATTCTACAGGGAGGTCTGCACTGACTACAACCTTCTTGAGGCCAGTTACCCCTCCCCAGGAGAAATTCACAACTGCCAGACTATGGTTGGTCTGGACATTGCTTGCATTGGTCACCTGGTACATTTCACCCAGGATGATCTGTCCAGGGTCCACTAGGTCCTCTGCCACCATGGTGACACTAGCACCTGTGTCCCTAAATGCCAAAGCCTGTTTGCCATTTATCAAAGGCTGCTGTTTGTACTTGCCCAGATTACTGGGGCTTACTAGGAAGGACATATCAATGTTTCCCTCACAAATCAGCATTGCCTGAGTGGTCACTCTGACTAGGTCAGAATCCACTTCAGAACCCAGGGTCAACCCTACTACACCCTTATTCTGAGTACCACCTCCACCAGTAGCTGAGCTAGGGGGCACAGTTGCCTTAGGGGCAGGAGTGGTGGTGGTTTGGTCTTTGGACTTGGTACAATCAGAAGTCCAGTGCCCTTTCTGTTTACAGAATTTGCACCAGGGCTTCTTTTGGCCTTTTCCCTTGTTGGACTGTGACTCCCCACCAGATGCAGATTTTTGGGGCCCTTGTGAAGACTTCTGGTCTTTTGACTTATCCCCACCTTTCTCAGGGCCTTTAGGATCTTGCTTCTTAGTGTCACCCCCTTGGTTCTGGGTTTTCTGCCTCACCCTGGTTCTGACCCATTTGTCTGCCTTCTTTCCCAATTCTTGGGGAGAGGTCAGATCAGAGTCCACCAGGTACTGATGCAACAACTGGTTCTGGCAATTATTTAGGATCTGTTCTCTCATCATCAGATTATACAATCCCTTGAAATCAGTAACCCTACTGCCAACCAGCCAACCCTCTAGAGCCTTGGTTGCACAATCAACAAAGTCAGTCCAGTCCTGAGTCTGTGCCTTCTGGGTATCTCTGAACTTTAACCTGTACTGCTCAGTGGTTAAGCCAAACCCATCTATCAGTGCACTCTTCAGGACCTCATAATCATCAGCATCCTCTTCTCTAACAGTGAGGAGCTTGTCTCTACCTTTATCTGAAAAGGAGAGCCACAAGATTGCTGCCCACTGCTTTTGGGGGACCTGCTGTACTCTACAGGCCCTCTCCATAGCAGTTATCCACTTGTGGATATCATCCCCACTCTGGTAGGGAGGAACAACCTTGCTCAGGTTCCTATGGTCAGGAATATATTCTCTGCCTCTAGGGACACTGTTGCTGCCACCAGGGGGTTCTAACCCCTCTTTTCTAGAAGCTCTCTGGATCTCCAGGGCTTCCTATCCAGTGCCAACTGCTTGGTTCTGAGGGCCACTCTGGCTTCCTCATACTGGAGCAGTTTGCACCTTCTCTCAGAGGAGGTCTCTCTTAAGGAAAAGTATGAGCTCCTCTGCTGGACAAATTCTCTGCCAGAGTGATAAGAGTGGTCAGATTCCCTGGAAGGGGATCTGGGCCTCTCCTCCTCTCTGTCAGTTCTCTTATGGAGAATTCCTCTGTCCTTTTCAGGCCCCTTGGAGCCTAGCCCTTCAATCACAGAGTCCTGGTCATTCTGATTTTCATCATCTGACCCAGATACTATGACTGACCCACCCACTGATTCAAACCCTTTAGCTCCTAGAGCCAATCTAAGGTCATCTGCTGTCAGCAGATCTATCAGGTGGAGTGTTGAGGGACTCTGTCCTATCCTCAGGTGTCTGTCAACACACATGGCTCTCAAGTCAGAGAAAGCCATGTCCTTATACTGAGGCTGAGTGGATCCACTGGGTCCACCCTTTAAGGACATTCTAGTGTTGTGCAGTGTTGTACTACCTACACTAGTTTGTGGCCTACTGATCCTAGCTTGAGCTGTGGAAAGGGTGTGCTATCCCTTGGCACACAGCTCTAAGTTCAGTAGAACTTATTGATACTAAGCTTGACTTTATATGTACCTTGAGTACCTATAATGGTTTTCAGTTAGTAATTCAAATAGAGATTTTCTGGTAAAACAATGGCAAGCTGGAATCCCACACGCTGCCCACCAATGTGAGAAGTTGGCCTGGTATATGCTGTTCACTAATTAAAGTGGACACCTTGCACCAGGGCAAATCGACTCTTATGGTAGATAGGTTTAAGACAACCTTTATAGAAAGCTATCCTAGTGGTAGCTGTGGAGAGCAGCCTTCAGGCTAAGTCTCGGAGGAATGTAAAGCAGCTTGTTTTACCATATAATCTCTTGAATCACCAAATGAAAAGACACCACACAGGTATATATATCAAATATATATGTATTTATTTCTAAATAACTCTCTACTAATCTCTTTATGATTAGAAGACAAACATATGCACAAATCAACGTTTCACAATAAGTTAAGCACAAAATATGGCTGGGGCCCTAGGGGCGTACCAGACCATATACTAAGTAAGAGACTTAGAAACAACGACTTGCAAGGAGACAAGGCCTAGGGCCTTCAGAAGTGCTGGGGCCTCACGAAACCACCCAAGGCAGGTAAGTAAAGGACCCCCGGGGGACGCGTGCAGTGTGGATACACAGGCGCGAATCGCCGTTAACTTCAATGGGGCAAGTCGCGGTTGGAATAAAGAGTTTTAGGATACTTCGGGAGAACCTACAAGCAAGTCACTTACAGGGTAAGTAGTTCTAGGGCCCACACCCACAGGAGCACCGTTGTGCTGGAGTTACCTCACCCAGGGAAGCCGGGTGCACAGGTGTCCTTTGGTGTCGGGTCGCGGCGTCGTTTTCAATGGCGAACAAAGAAGACTTGCTGCTTGCGGGAGCTGAAGAAGTGTCCGGTGGAATCCAAGCCTGGATTCTGAAGAAGGATGACCTGAAAGCAGAGGGGACAGTGTTCAACGTCACTTGGCAGTGACCCGGGGCAAGGAAGATGGATGCCCACCGTCGTCGGTCGCTTCAGGTCGGTTGCAGGTGCCTTGACTCTTCAGCCACGTGGTCCAGGAGGCGTCGACGACGACCAGGAGCTGGATTCGGTGTGTACCTCGACGTCTGCAGCTGACTGCGGTGTCGGCAACTCGATCGGAGCCAACAAGCCTTGGCAGCAGCAAGTCTCGGGGAGATGAAGAAAAGTCGATGGCGCAGACCAGCAAGGTCTGTGGAACTCACCCAGCGAAGGTAAGTCAGGGCAGGCCTGGAGCAACCAGGGGAGCCCTTTGGTTTCTTTAGAAAGTCTTCTGGGGACCCACAAGCCAGCGGGCAAGGGATCGCAAAGACACCTCGGGCGGAATCACTCAACAGGGGCCCACGGTCACTCGGGATGGTGTAGGCCTCTGATCTTCGGAGGGATTCCTGCTGGAGGTCGGGACCACACGTAGTCCAAAGCACAAGTTCGTAGAACGTTGTGAAAGGGTTGCACTCGACAATAGTGCACGGTACCCAGGGGTCGCGGTTCCTCATTACTCGTGGGGTCCACTTGCCTCAGCTTCACTGGGGACTCACGATGGCCTGGGAGAGGTCAGGAAATCCACTTCTTGGGCTGCAGGGACTTCGGACTCCGGCGGGAGCGGCGTAGTTTGCGACCGTCGTTGTCGTTTTTGGTGCCTGCCAAGCAGGGGAGTCACTCCTTGACTCCAAGGGAGATTCTTCTGTCTTCCAAAGGTAGTGGAACGTCGAAGGGCCAGGATTCTTCTGTAGAGCGTCGTCCAGGGGTTATCTGCTTTGCAATGGCAAGGTTCCCCTCTTATACTAAAAAGAGGGGATGGACTAGCTCTATGACCCCACCTATGGGAGGGTCAAGGGAGGGGTGGCTACACCCACTTCCCTTTGTCCAGTTTCGCGCCAGAGCAGGGGCAGGTAGCCCCTGAGCTGGTTTGAACTGGCATATGCACAGAGGAGCCTTCTGCTCCCCCAGTGCAGGACTTCAAAGCACTCTAAGAGTGCACCCACCCAGCCCCAATACACTAAACCCTGTCTGGAAGGTGGTTACACCTCCCTGTGACAGGATGCCTATTGTTGGGCTTCCTCCACTGCGAGTTTCGGTCATCAGCAGGAGGGCAGCCCAGTGTCTGTGACTGGTGGCATCCATTTTGTGATGCCAGGGCTCTTTAGGATTCTACCGCGTTTCCACAGCAGTTACATGTCTTATCCCTCTAGAAGGGTGGAATGCTACCCCCGCCGCCAAGATTGGCGGGGGGTAGTATTCCAAGATGTTTGACACCAAACACGACATGTTTTGATGCAGCCATTCCAAAGTTAGCATTTACCGCGAGGATATAATGCACTTAAATAGTATATGGTTTAACCGCATCCACAAACAGCACCAGAGAATGGACTCTGAGAACTGCAGAGGGGCCCTGCTCATGCAGAGGCACCCCCTCACATAGAAGCCAAGCACCCTGCCCTCAGGATTGATAGGGCCTGCCTTAGGGGTGACTGATAGGTTTATATGTGTGTGCAGGAGAGATATAGGAAACCTATATCTCAGTGAGGGGTGCTAGCACCACCTCACCCAGGCTGCAGTAGCAGGCCTGTGGTGTCAGATTTAGACTGCCTCCCAGGGGTGGCATAATATATGCTGCAGCCCCTGGTAGGCCTGTGAAGTACCTATGCCCTTGGCACCTAAGGTACCATATACTAGGGACTCATAAGGCACCACAGTATCCAATCACTAGTGCACCTAGAGTGCACTCCATGTCGTTTAGAGAGAACAGAGAGGCTGGGGCCCTGATTGGCAGGGACCCAGCCAGACTATAGCCAGAAACCAGTGCTAACATCAGAAAAAAAAGTGGGGGCAACATAAGAGGCAGATCCTACTCTCCTACACAATATTTAAAAAGGAAGACAGGAGTGACCATCAATGTTACCACCAGCCTAGGTGCTGGGCAGAGTCTTGTTGGACCAACTTGAAACATGGGCAAATGAATAGCGCATTTTGACAAGTGTTCAATATGGATTTAGAAGTGGCCTAGGAACTATCGCTCAATGCTTAAATTTGCATCTAATCAATAGCAAATATGTGGCTGTCAAAAAAGGATAAAACTATGCCTTTTTTTTCAGCATTTATGGACCTAAGTGCAGCTTTTGACAATGTGCCCAGGGGAAAGTTATGGAACATGTTAATAGCCAAAGGTGCCAACCCAAAAATTGTTCACCTTCTCTCCCAGCTGCATGCAAATGTAGAAGGCAGGCTTGGGCAAAATGGGAAGTGCACCAAGTATATTAGGATTACGAAGGGGGTCAGACAAGGTTGTGTGCTGTCCCCCTTCCTCTTTAGCTTTTATATTAATGATTGTAATAGTGTCCTGATAAACACAGCTGCAGATCCTCCCAGGAAGGGGTCCCTGCACTTACCTGTACTCATGTACCCAGATGACTGCATACTCATGGCAAGAATAGGGAGCGCTCTCCAGAAGCTTTTAGATATATTTTCAGCTTTTAAGTCTGATCTAGGTCTCTCCACTAACAAAACAAAATATTTTGTCATGATTTGCGGTCATGCCCGGAGTAGGATAACTCCATTTCACATTGGTGGTACTGTCCTTAAATGTGCACCCACATTTACTTATTTGGGGGTCTCATTTGACAGCTCGAGCAAATAGAAAATCTGAAGATGGTGAGGGTGACCCAGTTTGGACAAGCTATAGGCCCTTTGTTTAACTTTACTGCTAAACTGGGCCCCATGCTGCTAGACACTGCTATTGCTACCTATAAAACTAGACCTGTCACGATTGCCACCTATGGCGTACTGATCACTCTCAACTCCAAATCAGCGTAAATAACTTTTTGCGTAAGATGTTATCACACCCATGTAGTTTTCCTCCTATAAATGCTCATGAGGAATTGAGATTACGGTACTTGGGAGCTGTTATAAGGATAGCACTCATTATGTTGTGGCTTTCAGTCTGGTATAGGCCTGAAGCCGCACTGACACAAGCAATTATTATTGACTGTATGAAGCTTGAAGAAGTTTATAAATTCAAATGGCTGGTATATGTTAAAAATGATCTGCGAGCAATTAATAGAATGGAATTATTTGACAACCCATCCTGTATCACTCAGTCGGTGAGACTACTGGTAAAAAAATGAACTCTTAAGGTCCATAGTGGCACTGAGACAGGAGAGCAAATCAAGGAAGAGACTGGTGGCATCATATCTTCCACTATGTACAACACCTGGTATTGAGCTATATCTGTTGAAGATGACACGTTATCAAAAATGTTACCTTCTAAGATTTAGGCTTGGTCTGGCTCAATTTCTGGTCTCTTACCCCTCTAATGTATACACTGAAAAAGATTGAATACCATGTAGGTGCAACTCAATAGCCCACCAATCCCAAAGGCACATAATTTTTTTTCTTTGATTTGTATAAAACTCAAAGATCTTGAATATTAAAACCTTTTTTGAGGTATCTTCGTATCAGTAGATATAAGGAGGCTCTGGGCTATTTGTAGTTGCTTCAAACAGTGGAAGTATGTGTCACTGTTTACGGATTTATTGCATCTGTCGTAATTAGTAAATAGAGACAATTAATTGGCCAGTTCCATTGTTTGTGAAACCATCTCAATCAGGAATTAATTAATTGTGCTAGGTAGATTTCAAATTTAAGCATCTTTGTACTTTTCTCATTGACATGTAATTTGCCGGCCTGATTGCATTTATCATATGGACTTTTTTAATTGTTTAGATTCTATTATATTTATTCTATGAATCTTTTATTTGTTTATATTTTAAACTCTTTTAACTGCTTATGTCTGAAGATATGCTTTTATGGTTTATTTTAATCCGAATAAAGTTTCTTACTACTACTAATGCTAAGCGAATGTAAAAAGTCTTGCAAGCATATGGGTTAGAAAATGAAGACACATAACTAGATGTTGACAGTCATTAAGAAATGTATTGCTTTCACCACTTTGGCCATCCCTACATACAGAGAACCAGCGCTCCCTGAAAAATATTTAATTAACCACAGTAGAAGTATTATGGGGCTGCAACAACAAATATCCATCCATATTTTCAAAATCCATTTTCTTATTTCCAGAGTGCTTTACAGGCCAGAACTAACAGACGTCTATTATACAGAAAAGGTAGAAATGTCTCAGAAGATCCTGATTACTAATCACAAACTGATATATTACTATGGATTGGTTGAGAATCTTGCTGTTCAAGGCTATGCATATTGGGAAGTAAATATTGATGAGAAAAGTATTTAGAGAACAGCATTAAAGACAAATGAAGGGTAAAGAAGCCTTATTTGGAGCATGCATAATTTCCAAATTAATTATTTTTCTGAATTAAACCATCCATCAGACAACTTGACTAGGGTTTGGAACCAATACAGTTTTTAGGACACCCTCAATTCCTAAAGGCAATTAGATGCAATTTTACAATTGGCAAACAAAAGAAACCATCACAGATGCTGATTAAATAGCATGATGCACAATGGTACTTATAATTAGACCATATTACAATCTTAAGGGACAGCCATATTGCCAACTGATGTATTTATGCACAGATATCTTTACAACACTCCGAGTCTCTTAGCTAATCGCCCAGACCCAGATTGTTTTTGGGATTACACATAGACGTTTTGAACATTGAATACCAGTAGTTCAAAGAAACAAAGACTTTCGCCTCTGGAACACATGGTGCTGGCCATGCAAACTGTGTGATGAACCAATATTGCAGAGGAGCATCATAGTTTGTTCTCCTTGTAGGTGTTCACAGCCCATTTCACAAAGCCACTTTTGGCCAGAAGTCAAAATGTATGGCCAACAGTAGCTCAATTTGTGGCCTTCTAGGTATCCACAAAAGAATATCTGTGACTCATGAATGCTTTACTACTGCCTACTTGTACATCATGAGTGAGTACATTTGCACAGTAGTAAATCATACACAAGGTGTGGTTGGCTTAAGGGGTGGTTTCCAATAGGAGTTTGTGAACACCAACAAAGATGTAAGTTTGTAGACATTTGCACAAACCTCTGACCCTTACTAATCCTGGGAAAGTCCTGAGATTTGTTCCAGCAAAAAGCTGGAGTAAATCCCTTTCCATGATGCAGGATTTTGAGAACTGATTAGAAAATATGTGATCTTAAACAGTCAACTTGGCAATAAACACAGATAAAAAGGATGAACATCTTCAGTTTCAAGATGTTGCCCTCATCTAGAGTGCTTCCAAATCACATCAACATTTATTTTACCATTCTTTTAGTTTAGAATATGGTGGTATTAAATATATCATACTAAAACCATAGCAGATACTGTGGAAAAACTGTTAACAGGAATTATTCCACCTGTAAATAATTAAGGAGAGTAGATGGACTGGAAAGGGGAAATCTGAACTTTAATACTCCAAGACCAATAAGAAAATCTGACAACAATGCTTTTCAAGTTCTCAGTATATGTAGAAATAGCAATTGTCACTAGAATCAAGGGAATGACAATAAAACCAAGTGGTATAAAACATGCAAAATGTCATGTGCCTTTAAGGAACTAAACAAGCTCAGTACATCATGTAAATAAAATAGAAAAAATCACAAACGTCTAGCCTTCACTAGGCAACAAGCAGAAAAATCTAAGAGTAAATCATGGCATTAAAATTAGAATAGTCTAGTAGATAAAAACTGAATAGTCTAAGAAGAAAATATTAATCTGTCAATTCTCCCCAAAACATTTCTTTTATATTGTTCTGGACAACAGAAACACAAAAAATCATAGCATGATTTTAAGTAAATAGGCAGCACCAGCACTAAAGATGTTACTTGCACAGCACCAATCACAATAATTTCAAAACAACAAGAACTTGCATATTATTTTTATTGGCAATTAAATACAAAGAAATTGGAATTTTTTATTACTGAAAAAACAACATAAGTACACCACTTCCTTAGGAAGCAAGAAATAAACTACTTTAGCAAATGAGGACAGTGATCATGGTTGGCATCTGAATTTAAATGATTTTCTGAAAACAAAATGAAACACATGAACATGTGCAATATGACAAGCACTGTTGTTAATGAGGCCTAGGTATGCTAACAAAACAAAACCTATATTAGACACTATTAAAAAAAAGTTATAATTTTACAATTCCCTTCTCTGATACTTTTTAAACTATAGGATCATCACACTATAATATCTCAGTCATCTTTCATGATTTTGTTGGATCTTACTTCCATGACGCTCTCAGGTTTTCATTGATTTCACCCTTCTGTTCATCAGGTGCAATCTTTTCTTCCATGGATCATCTAATTGTTTGCTTCTCTGTTGCTTGAGTATGAATTTATCTTGAAAAAAACAAAGACAATAGGAGTTTGGCAAAACAGGAATATTTGGTTTTAATCAGACACGCCGCGAGCACAGTTACAGAGTCTGGGCCCGAGGACTGTCTCAAGGTACGATTGATCCAATTTCCATTATAAACATTTCTTGGCGCATCATAAAACAATTCATGGATCCTTTTCAGGATGCAGAATTTGCATCTAATCATGAGATCATAAAATATTCCCACCTGATAAATGCAGGTGGGTCTTCACCATGTGTGGACACAATGAGGGCTAGTGGGTGACGTGTCCAGATGTCTGGCATGGGGAGCATGTGATCACTGTGTGTGCTATGTCCTGATTGGCTGAGTGTTCCTAACTATATGTAGCATCTAACTTTATGGTGTTTTGGGAATGTGCGCCCCTTTGGCCATGTGCGCTTTTTATGGGCCCAATCTCCCTAGACCGTTGTGCTGTCGCTGCCTGTCTGTGGGACTAATCCGGGTTTTTCCAGTTTGCATGTTTGTCCTGCTGGTGATGTCCCCCCTCACGTGTGATATTTCAATCAGTAGCCTCAGGCCTAGGTTACAGGGCCTGTCTGACCATGTATTTCTGATTCAGGGTTGATGGCGAGGTCATATCAGTGATTCAATTTAATTTTCATGCACACATGTATCATTACGTACATTCACATCGACTTTTCAATATTAACATCTCCTTGTTCCTGCAATTACATCTCAAATCCCTAACAAGAAATAATTCACAAAAATTAAACATAAGAGCAACATTCATTATCACTATAACTATTATGACAATTTAAACAATAATCTTTATTAATATATCATTGCCAATCCCATTATTCCATGAACCTATTTTTCCCAGTCCATGGGTCTCCTAAATTTAACAAGATAATCAATATATTTGTTAATGCTTTCTCTATTTTCTGGAATATACGTATAACAAAGAGTTTTCACAACATGACAAACACCTTCTTCTTTAACCAAAATCATGTCTAAAGCCATTCTGTTCTGAATCGTCATCAATCAATTGCAAGCAATTCTTCATTTATCTTAGCTTAAGCTCCTGCTGTGTTATCTGCTAAACACTCTAATAATGTAGACAGTTTTCTAATCTTTGCATCATTCAAAGAAATCCCTATAGGAGGAATAAAAAAAGCAAACACATCTAATACTTGTTGACATATAGTTCTCTTTTCAATCTCCCATGATGCTCATTGCTCATACTATTTATTTGATAGATTTTAGGAGAAACTAAAGCTAAATAATACACACCTGCCCAACCTTGTGGAAGAGAAATACAAGCCGTTTTGTTACAAAATGTGAAAAATACTCCAACACAACATATCAACACTAGCTAGCATATAAAATATAATTATTAGCACACACACTATTCCTTATCATACGTGCGATATGCTTCTCATTCATTTTCATTCACATCATACATACACCTTTCCTTCTCTTTCTGAGATCTAACACTGGGATGTATTTGTGACTTTCTAATCATTTTTTTTCCCTAAATTCAAATCTCATTTCTTTTGAACTTTTCAACCTATCTTTTGGTCTTTTCCTGGTGCACTCTCTAATACAATTATGCTCTATATCAGTAATTCTATGCACATTCTGTATTTCTAGCACTCTGACTGTTAATACCATGAGATGCAATAGGACCCTTCTACGGTTCAGTTGCTTCAAGATTTGAAATAACAAGTGAGTAATTTATTGAAATGAAAACTATAAAGAAAGCCATGCAAATCCTCTCCTTTCTTGCAGATATTTTCTTCAGTACTTTTAATTAATGTCCTTTAAAAAATGTGATCTTCAAAATGCAAAAACAAGGCACAGTTCAAAAAGTAATAAGTAATCCAAGTAATTCATGGTTAGTCTTCAAAAATTCAAACCTATCAAAAACAAAAATTCAAAAGAGAAACAAAAATCGAAAAATTCAGAGCAACAGATTATAGGCCACATGTACGACCATTGGCAATTGCGACTCGCAAATTGAGAGCCGCAATTTGTGAGTCGCAATTGCCAATGTACAACAGTGTCTGAGACACTGTTTGCGATTCCCAATGGGGGTCGTAAATTGCATGCCTCATGCATATTTATGAGCTGTCACAATTTGCGACCCCATTGGGAATGGCTGGCACTCCCAGGGATGGTGGCCTGCTGGGGTCAGCAGACCTCCATGTCTGGGACTGCTTTTAAATAAAGCAGTTTAAAAAAAAAGAAATGCAGCCCGTTTTCCTTGAAGGAAAACGGGATGCATTTAAAATTTTAAAAAAAAAACATTTTTTTTTCATTTTTTAAGGGCAGGTAGTGGTCCCTGGGACCACTGCCTGCTCTGAAAAAATGTCTAGGCACCCATTCACAAACGGAAGGGGTCCCCTGGGGACCCCTTCCCGTTTGCGAATGGTTTACCACTCTCGTGAAGAGGGTGGTAAACTGCGAGTTTTTTGCGACTGCAATTGCAGTCGCAAAACATTCTTACATAGGGTTCAGACCCGCTATTAGGAAGGGACACCCTTAAAACACCCCTTCCTAATAGCGAGTCGCTAACCCTATTTTGCGAGTCGCTATTTAATTAGTGACTCACAAAATAGGGTTAGTACATGGGCCATAGGTTTTTTGCATGCGCAAACGGGTCTAAAACCCATTTGCGCATGCAAAAATCAGTTTCTACATCTGGCCCCATGTCCTCATCAGGAAACTTATTTAGCATTGATCATTTCATAGTTCTTTTGTCATTTCACTTCATGGTGGCTCTTGGGTATCTTCAAACAAAAATTGAAGACATTTGAAGTAGGGAGCAATGTGCTGCTTGTTTGGCACTCTCTCTTTTGTTGTTCTTCTTGTTGCAACACCATTTATGAACTTCTTAGATGATGATTCTCCAGTGTCTGCTCAGATTCTTTACTGGTCAGATCCTCCTTATAACTCTTTGCTTCTCGGGGGCGTGGCCAAGCCAGCCAAGATGGCGGACGCACCTTCCTAGTGCTCCGCTCGGCTGCCCGCGCGACTAGGCTAGAATTCCCACTGACATCCACACCGGAGCTGCCACGGACCGCAAGGGCTCCCGCTGTGACTGAAAGTGCAGACCAGCAGGTGCAACACCGGCGGGGAGAGATCGGCTCAGCGGCGCCGGGATGAAAACCAAAATGGCGGCGCCCGCCCGATCCTAAAGATCGGCCGCGGAACAACGGAACAACCGGGGAGCGAGAGGCTCGGTGTCCGGCCCCGGGACCGCTCCTGTGACGTGGAGGGGACGGTTGAGCCGGATTCCCTGAGTGCCTAGAAGGGGTCACAACACCAGGTGAGAATGCGTCCTGCAATCAGCGAGACCCCGAGGGCGGCCCATGAAACATTGTGATCCTGCGGCGGCTGGGTGCCCGACCTGAGAGACTCCCACCTCTGACGGGCGGAGCTGCATTCCCGAGCTCTGAGCTACCCAGACAAGGTGCGCTTCCCCCACCCCGCACGGCGCTGGGACCCGAGGCGTGCAGTGGGGGGGCTCGTGAAGACGTACGGCCCGCCTTCAACACGGCGGCATCGAGGGGCTGACTGCACCGATGGGCCAGTGAGGTGGGGACTCCCCTGGATGCCATTGAGGGTCTTCGCTGCCGGCAGGAGGGAGCGGGTGATACTGGATCCTTTCCTCCCCCACCCCCCGGTGGCACGCACAGTGGGGAGGAGGTGGGGGCACGGGACCACCGACCATTGTCCTGGATAGGAGCCCTACCCCGGAGAAGACAGTGCGGTGGAGAAAAGAAAACGGAGGGGGGCCCGTGACAGCGCCTGGCTCGTCGCTCTCTCCCTCCCTCCTGAGGAGCTCCTGAATCCGTTCTCGGGGGTGCCGGCTCGGAGAGTGAATGGCGGGGGCCCGGGGAGCCCCATCTTGCACAACGGGGGACCCTCCCTTCCTCCCCCCTTCCTCCCCCCCAGCGCGCCGTCGGGGAGACGACAGGGTGGAAAGCACCATAGAAGACTGCCAACACCAGGGGTGCACACAGCTGAAACGTGGGGCTCTCCTCAGAAGGCTGAAGCCCCGGACACATGGAACCGGGACTGACGACACGGGGAGAGGGGGCCGAGCCGGTCGCTCAGGAGAGCGGGAGTCCGTAGCCCAGTAACTCTCAAGCGTCCTCTCGCATCAGCCTGGCGACAACTGGGGGCCGCAGTGCAAGTAGCGAAGGGCCGTGGTGAGGAGTCAGGCGTGGACCTCACCATCAACCGTCATCGGGGTGGTGCCTCAGTATAACACCCCCCCCATCACCCCCCCCATCACCCCCCCCTCAGACGTTTGGGTCGATTGGAGACCGGAATCAATTGGTAGCTTCGCCGTGGCCAGGAGCTGGGTAGGCAGAGCCACAGCCAGTGGTTGTTCCCAACAGACTGGGTCGATAACGAAGTGGCTTTAGAACACAAGGAGAGAATAATCCTAACACACGAAGAGTACCACTGCAGGTCGCGCCACCAGCCAGCGGTGAACCCTAAAGGGACCCCTCAAAGATCTGCTGAGGCGGGATAACACGAACCCAGAACAGCATGGGTCGGCAAAGGATAACCGGGACAACACCAGCACCGACAATAGCGAGACAACCCTCCCCGGAAGCCAAAGCCACGCAACCGGCAGGGGAACCCCCCAGTGCGGAATCCATGTCCACCAAATTGGACAAAGTCCTGGCGGCAATTGAACACTCTCGAGTGACCATGGAGAGTAAATTCGGAGAGCTGGCTACGGACCTCAACTTACTGCGGGACGACCACAGAAAACTAGCGGATAAGGTCAAACAAGGGGAGAGAACGCTCCAAACCGTGGAACCGCAAGTACAATCGCACCAGGAAGCCATTAAAGAACTACAAACTAGAGTGAAGGCCCTAGAAAACAAGGCGGATGACCTAGAAGGGCGCTCTCGCCAGAGCAACATTCGCATCCTGAATCTGCCGGAAGGGGTGGAGGGGTCCAACCCCATACGATACATTGAAACATGGATAAAAACATTCACTTCGGCGCAAGATCTGACTCAGTACTTTTCCGTAGAGAGAGTGCATCGGGTCCCGGCCCGTAAACCACTCCCGGGATCATCACCCCGACCGTTTTTGCTAAAACTGCTGCATTACCAAGATAGGAATACCGTGCTCCGAGCAGCTCCACAGGCGGGACCCCTCAGAGTTGAAGACAAACTGGTCATGTTGTTCCCGGATTACTCCCAAGCCGTCCAAAGACAACCATCCACGTTTTTAGCAGTAAAACGTACCCTGCGCCAAAAGAACATACAATATGCACTCCTATTCCCAGCCCGCCTCAAGATCATATATGACGGGACCACACATTTCTTCACGGACCCTACGGAAGCGGGCAACTGGGTGGAGCAACACTTGGGGGAACTGGACGGCCGAAGCAACACACGAAATCAGAGGCCCTCCGATCGGCGGCGACGGCAGCAAAAGCGGGTCACTCTGACGCAACTGAATCCCAGATCGGACCCCATCACAAAAAGCTCCCCCGATCTTGAACAAATCATAGCGGAACGCAGGAGAGCACTTCACGCAGCAGCAGGGGCACGACTGACAGGGGACAGTTCCGATGTAGATAGAGGCCCACACCTATTTACCTCGGAGGAGGAAGTCAGCGACGCGCAAACCTCCCGAGACGCCTCGGTCACACCTCCGATGGTGACCCCTCAGACGGCGGACACATTGATATGATAGCAGAGTTAAGGATTGAATGAGAGGGGAAGGGCCTTCCCCCGCCCCCCGAGACCACACCGTCTAACCAGCGAACACCTTCACGGCGCAGCGAGACCCACCGGAGCGGTCTCTGGAACATTCAGAAGCAGCATAAAGATCCGGTAAACTATGAGTAGGCAGGGATGTAAGGACATCCCCAGGCATCTTCGATTCATCGTCATGAAGCGGGTGGCTGAGTCGTCGGCAACCTGCGAAGATGCACAGCCACCCCCCCTAACCAACGAACTAAAGACAGTACGTGATGTACGGTTTGGACGTGTTGCCCCAAGCGACAGGTCCCTCCAGTTGGGACTGTTTCCCGATGTTCAGTTTAAATTCCCCCTTCCTGCAGGTTTACCTATCACCCCTACAGGAGCAAGCAGACAGAATTGTAAAAGATGTGCGGAGGGTGGCCATTTCGATGGGGGGGAACCCGAAAGCCCAACAGAACATCACATATAGACGGCCCCAGTCCAGGCGACTAATAGCATGACCACTAGTACAGCCATAAAACTCATCACATTAAATGTCCGGGGCATGCACACCGCGAGCAAACGGTATGCTGTCTATGCCTACATAAAGCGGCAGCAAGCACACATAACTCTCCTGCAGGAGACATACCTGATGGCCACCGTGGTGGAACGCCTGCGTAGGAAATGGCGGGGTATTATCTGTGCCACGACATACTCTGCTTTCGCTAGGGGGGCTCTAGTCTGGATCCGGCCTGGGACCCCCTTCAAGGAGCAGACTCGTATGGTAGATAAAGAGGGACGATATGGAGTTCTAGAGGGATTATTAGAGGGGCAATCCATACTGATAGGGAGCGTCTACGCCCCCAATGTAGAGCAAGCCTCCTTCTGGAGTCGCCTTACAGGAATACTAACCCACCACACGACAGTCCCATGGGTATTGGGCGGTGATTACAACTGCGCCCTAGACATCAGCCTAGACAGATTCCACCCTCCACCAGCGCAATCACCGGCGCATAAACAGACGGAAATTTTTAATAAGTGGGTGAAAAACTGGGCATTAACAGACGCATGGCGAGCACGGAACCCAACCGCCAAATTATATTCCTTCCACTCTATTCCGCATAACCTATGAGTGCGCCTGGATAGATTCCTTTGCTCCACCATAATACTCCCAAAAGTGATACACGCGGATTACTTGGGGAGGGTGCTGTCAGATCACGATGCACACACCTTGACCCTTAGATGAAAACCGCCTCACCCCCCCATACCCACCTGGAAATTGCCACGAGACTGTCTTACAGACCAGGTGTTCCGTCATGATCACGGGGATCACATCCAGGAGCACTTCACATTAAACGTGGGCACGGTGTCATCTCGACTGATTGAATGGGACACATTCAACGTAGTAGCGAGGGGGCATTGCGTACAACACATAGTAGGGGTACGTGGAACAGTAGAGAGGGCACTACAGAAGGCGGAACAAACACTAGCGGCTCTCACAAAAAAATCAGATGCGGACGAGGCCACCCCAGACCAAGTAGCCATCGCCAAAACAACCCATGCGGAGACGCTGAGAGACCTCCGCAAATATAATTTCAGGGCTTATGCTTCCAGGGTCCACTGGGAGGGCAATAGAGTGGGGACGCTCCTGGCTTGGCTCGCCAAGCAAGACACGGATGCGAAACCAATCACTGAAATAGCAGATAGGGCTGGCACTCTCCGACACTCACAACTAGATATTCTACGCATTTTTCACGATTATTATTCTGGCATTTACCGAGCCCCGGAGCAGCTTGACCATCCAAGAGCCTTCAGATTCATCCGCCCATTACACCTGCCCCAAATCCCTCCTGCGGACAAAAAAGCACTGGAGGTGAAGATCAAGTCCGCAGACGTTTCACAGGCAATTAGAGCGTTAGCACGTAATAAAGCGCCAGGGGCGGATGGCTTCCCACTCGAATATTATAGCACCTTCTCAACCCAATTGATCCCCCGCATGGTGACCATGTATAACGATGCACTGGACAAAGGCGAACTCCCTGGTTCCCTTCGGGAGTCGATCATAGTTACATTCCCAAAACCACACAGGGACCCAACGCTACCCTCCTCATACAGACCAATCACCCTCCTGAACGCAGACTGTAAGATACTAGGCAAACTATTAGCGGACCGGTATGCACAGGTTCTGACACCATTGATCCATCCAGACCAGTGTGGATTTGTCCCGCAACGCAACACCTTGCAGAACTTATGTAGGCACTTCCACATCCAAGACAGGGCGAGAGAGCAGTTCCCCAATGCAGCGTGCCTGATACTAGACCTCGAAAAGGCCTTCGACACGCTACTATGGCCATACTTATTCTCGATTCTCCGCACAATAAATCTAGGACCTACACTGACATCATACACGAAGCTCCTCTATACAGGCCTTACTTCACGAGTCAGAATAGGGAAATACATCTCTCCTGCTTTCATAATAGAAAGGGGTACCAGACAGGGGTGCCCCCTGTCTCCCCTTCTGTTTGCCCTAGCGGTGGAGCCCATGGCGATACGCCTGCGACAAGAGGGCGAGACCTGGGGTATTCCACTCGCAGATACAGTGCACTGCATATCCCTATATGCAGATGACCTCCTAATTTACGTCTGCGATGCTACCCAAGACTTAACTCCCATCTGGGCGACACTAAGGGAATTTGCGGAAGCCTCCGGCCTTAAGGTCAACTGGGAAAAGTCCACTCT
This sequence comes from Calotriton arnoldi, assembly GCA_963921515.1. Lineage (NCBI taxonomy): Eukaryota > Metazoa > Chordata > Amphibia > Caudata > Salamandridae > Calotriton > Calotriton arnoldi. The sequence goes on along the minus strand of CAWUFW010004950.1, from coordinate 122,029 downwards.
ATACCCGTTGAGTCCACACCTGGCCCCATTCGAAATCCAGATCGGAACTCAGACACTCACATGGAAAGCTGGGGCACCCAGATATCTGGGGGTGAGATTGTATCACTCCCCGGAAGACCTGTACGAAGGGAATCACCGTAAGGCATTAGCGGGGATACGGGCGTCAGTGGGGTTCTGGAAAACATTACCCCTAGCCCCTATTGGGCGAGTAGCTCTAGCAAAAATGATCATGGTCCCCAGGCTACTCTACCATTTCGCCAACCTCCTAGTTATACCACCGCGCCCATTCTTTAAGGAACTGGATACCCTGCTCACCGAGCTGATCTGGGGAGGGAATCGGCACAGAGTAGCATTGGCTACTTTATACTTACCCACGGATCGGGGAAGCTTAGGAGCACCATCTTTTGAGGAGTATTTCCTGGCGGCTCAGCTGCAGTGGTTGTCACACTGGATGGCATAACGTCACATCGAGGAGACCACTACAGAGGAGGGCCATATGCCACTCCCGGCAATCCATAGGCTGCTACTACCAGGCACCAAACCCATACGCACTCGACCTCTCCAGCTCTCTATAGCTCGCACATGCATGATGAGGATCCATCGCATGTCCAAAGGTAGACCCCCATACTCGCCCCTACTCCCTTTGGTAGGTTTCCCCAGAGAGAAGAAATATTATACAGCGGGCGCTCTCCAGATCTGGACCGACCTTACAGTCACGGAGATAGAATCCCTGTTTGAGGAGGGCCAGCTTAGGACATATGCCCAGATGACCAAACAGTACGGCCTCCCGCCAGGCCAGTTCTTAACACACAGACGGCTTATAGACAGTAGCCGCCGCTACTGGAACCTAAGCGAGGGGAGCCCCAGACACACCCAGTCATCCATACCATTTTACACATGGGAGCGGGCCGGCATCTGGTCACGTGGCTCTATAGAGCTATCCGGGAGCTGCTTCTCACCCCCTTACAGACCTTGCGCCAGACATGGGAAACAGAAATGGGGAGAGTGTTTAACGATAAGGAGTGGGACACGGCCTTAGAATACCCCAAAAAGGTCTCCAGGAATGCGTGATTTAGGAACATTCAATTCAATGTCCTTCACAGAGCGTACCTCACCCCAAGCCGCCTCCACCGTTTCTATCCAGACACACACTTTGCATGCCCACGATGTCAAGCCCCTGAGGCGGACTTTAAGCACATGTTCTGGGACTGCCCCACCATACACAGTTACTGGAATCGCGTCCACCAGACACTAAGGGCGACGACCAACATTACGACTATGTCCACATGGGAGGCGTGTGCCCTGGGGATCTTCTGCAGGCGGAAGACCAAAAAGGTACATTCCCGTTTTGCATCCCTTGCCATTCTTTTAGCAAAAAGGGGAATAGCCATGCACTGGCGGGCCCCGATGGGACCCCCGGAGGCAGCCTGGGTGGGCGCCATGAAAAAATGGGGTAAGGCGGAGGAGGAGGTGTTGAGAGAAGAGGAGGTAAAGGGACTCCGCCGGCATCCCATCTCTTTAGACTGGGCACAGCTATTATACGCATTCGAGCACGAAACGACTCCGACGGAAGCTCCAGCAGACTCCCAATCCCAGACCCCACCTCTGTCCCCTGTAGGGCCAGCAGCAGCAGTCACACAACAGGACCCACCTGCCTAAACCCAAGGTTCTGACGGAGTCCTGCAGGGAGCTCCTCTCTTCTACATCGGGGTAACCGGACATGTGAGCTTACAACCCAGCCCCCCCCACATAAGTACCATCACACCTACGTACCATCGCACCGCACAAAGGCAAGACGCCATCCGCACTATTGATATCTCTGACACATAGTCCGATAGCTCCCCAACGTCCCCCCTAGTTTAACCCCCACAGTTAGCAGTTCGCCGTTACGCATCGGCAGTTACGTCTCCGATGCTAGTTCGATGGGAACACACTCAGACAAGATTAGACACAGTGAAGCTGGGAAGGAACATATGAGAAGGAAATACTTATGCATATCCCTCGGAAGTAGGCCCAGCCGAGATTTAAGAAACTACCACTGAAAAACACAAACCAACAGGAGGGCTTCTCCCAGACACTTGTTCCAATGTCTAGTTTTCTTACTGGCCATGATACAGGGGAAAAATGTGTATGTTACATCTTACAATCATTCTGCTCCCAATTGCAGTCATGTGTCAATGCATTGAAATGCTGAAAAATGTCAACATGTAATAAGAAATGTAAAAATCCCAATAAACACATTTTAAACAAAAAAAATAACTCTTTGCTTCTCCCTCATGCATTTCCAAGCACATCAGCTTGACTCATGCTTCCACCTTCTTCATTTCCTTGATCTGCTTCAGTTTAATGTGTTTCCAATGCTTGGTTTTCTCTTGTTTTATTTGTTTGTTATTCTTTTTCTTGAGCCTGATTTTGTACCACCTATGGATCCATGATTTTGACTTTAAGTCAACGGTTTGTCTCACTATTTCTTCATCAGCAGCACACACTCCCCTGGTATGAGATGCATGGATCTAATGTGGCAAATCTCCACACTTTATAGTCTTCTTCACAACCTGATACAGACCTTCCACTTTGACTCAAGGCAGGATTTCCTTGTGTGTTTTTTGATGAGGACCATTCACCTGGTTGCAGATCATGACACTATTCTGTAAAGGCAGAAAGTATAACAAGTTGCAACATATGATACATAAAGTGTACTGTATTAGCTAGGCACTTGCAGTTATCCAAGATGAAATCATCAGTAATATTCACAAGAGTTTCAGACGGTGTTCTGGAGTACTCAAGACCCTTCCCAATTAAGCTCATGGGCACTCAACTCTGTAACACCAAGGGAAGTGCATCCAGCCATTTCAGAGAAGTCTAAGCACACACTTTCACCAGCCTACCTTTCAAAACACCATTATGCCTGATACTTCGGGATGATAACTACAATGGAACTTCTGACTGATTTTTAATGCAGTACACAAAATGTTCTTGATTTCATTCTTGAAATGTGTTCCCTTATCTGCCTCAATTGAAGTTGGCATTCCAATACCTAGGGATCAACTTCCTCAGTAATACTGTTAGTGCATCAACCTCCTTATTGGGTATGCTTCAATCCACTTTGAAAATAAACACATAATAAATAGAATATATCTAAGGTTACTACATGGTGGCATTACTACATAATCAATCTGCAATTTGTGAAAGGTCCTGTTGTTTTTCTATATGGCTCATTGTCACACAAGCTTTCTTACTCATATTGCTTTGCTGACATATTATGCACCTCTGACCCAAATCTTGTGCAATGTTTCCAAAATGAGTAATAAGCCAGTACGTTTTGGAAAGCTTCACCATCCCATCACGTCCCACATGTATAGGTGCATGAATCAATCTTGCAATCTGCAGTAGCAGTGGATCTGGCAAGACAAAACTCCACTCAGGGTATATCCATAATTAGTCTTGGTCTAATTTGTGCCCTGGTTTTTCCCACTTTTTCTTCTCTTCCAACTTAACTCATCAATGTTTGAACTGATACACAAGTAAATGCATTTTCAGTGGCTTCTGATTTTTCATTTGTCTTCATGTACTATGTAGTACTCATGGTGCATTAATATTTAGCAACTGAATCTAATTCATTGGTAACTATGGGCCAGATTTATGTGCTGAAGGGTAACCCATTTCTCTGCCAGGGCAACAGAGCAAACTCCTCCATGGCCCTGACGGAGATGCCACCTGCCAGATTTGGAAATGATCGCCAAGCAGGTGGTCATTTCTAAAACATTGCCAGGAACTACCTTCACAGCAGTTCCTGTCTGTGCTTTTTGCAGTTTGGTGCAGGGATCCTTCAACATTACACTAATTAGCCATTGCTGTTGATGCTTCACCCCTATTTAATGCAAACGGGTCGATGTGAGGGTAAGGAATAATCCTGAACTTTAACACTCATTAACATTAATTAAGAAAACCTGCACCACAATGCTTTTCCAGTTCTCAGTATTTTTATATTTATTCAATTAATATTATCATTACAGAAAACAAAAATCATTAGAGTCAAGGGATTTAGATTTAAAAAAACGAAAAACATAATAAATGCCAATTCTGAGGTGCCTTTAAAAATTTGGAAAAATCTGAATAGTCTAAGAAGAAAATAATAATCTGACTCTTGCCCCAAAAAAATCTTTTGTAAAGTTCTGGACAAAGAAAACACACAGATTCATAGCATGGTTTTATGTAAATGGCCAGCACAAAAATTGTTACTTACACAACACCAATCACATTATTAAATTCAAAACAACACTTTCATTGGCTATTAAATACACTATTTTTTGTGCAAAAGAAATTGTATGTTTTATTAATGCAAACACAGAGTACAAAGAACTGCTTCTGCTCATTTATAACAATGTAGCATTAGCCAACTACCTTGAAATTTGGTAACATAAGTACATTCCTTCCCAAGGAAATTAGATATAAATTATATTTTCACGTAAGGACAAAAACCCTGGTTTGCAGCTGAATTTAAATGGTTTTCAGAGAACAAAATGAAACACACAAACGTGCAGCGTGTATTTTTTTTGCAATTTGACAAGCACTCTTGGTAATGCTGTCTAGTTATGCTAATTAAATCAAACCTGTGCTAGGCACAGTTTTAAAAAAAAGTTTTACTTCTACACACCTGAACCATTGTTCCACTCTGAGCACAAACTACTCACATGTCCAGCTGTTTAGCCTCATATCAATTTTAGCAGGAAAAAATAGGTTATTTTTTTAGGAGGATAAACAGCCACATTCTGCGTTCTGCATCTCTCAAAAAAATGCCTTCCACATGATATTCCACAAATTCGTAATAGGTTAGAAATAGTGGAATATGAAACTATCGAACCATGCTGTATCGGTATTTTCCTTGGGGAAATAACTGGCTTAATTTAACACAGCACTGACAATGAGAACATTATAGGTGGAGGTCGTAAACTAGGACTTATACTGCATCTCTCTGTGTTGAGAATGTTACTGCCAGATCATGGAAAAGCCCCTGGATTTAGCACAGCGCTCTAAAGGAGAGCCTGTGTATATCAGAGGACTGTCCATGCACATTTTCACATATTGGGAAGTAACATTTCCTTACGTTTTCTCTTCTTTGGTGTTGTTTTTTTAGATGTTTTTGCACGTTTTCTTACTTTAGAGTGGTCTGTAAATTTGTGGGTTCATCCCCCCTTGATGGAACTTGACTGGTTTCCCGTATCATCAGCAGAACCATCAGCATCATCTACAAATCCATCAGAGCTCGCAAGCTTGCCCTCTTGGTTGACAAACTCATCATCTCTGAGGTCTCTCAGCACCCTGGCAGCCAGGACGCCATCATACTGGAGGATAAGATGGCCAAAATAGAAAAAGCAAGGAAAGAGGTCTTCTCCATCTATGCACCAGCGCAAGGGTGCCTATGTTGGCGTAAGGCAGCACATTGTGCGCCAGCGCAAGGAGAGGACAGGATTGCGACATTTAATGTTAAATATAAAGCATTCCTTCCCTCTCTCTTTCATGCAGCGCAGCTCAACAAGGTGTCTTGCTGTGCTGTGTTGCATAAAACCTTGATAAATTTTCCCCCTAGGATCTAAAACAACATCATTATGTCAATGAAGACTGCTCCTACTCTGCCTCCAATTTAAGAATTTTTTTTAAGCCACACATCTTTAAAGAACTCATGATGCAGTAACAGTAGCAGTCCACTTCCGTTTGTAAAAATGGGTAATTATGCCAATCATATGTTCACTGTGTCTTTGACCCTGTACAGTGCTATGCTGCCTTTTGGCTAGGTTTGCAGATTATAAAAACAACATACATACATAGATTATTGTTACTATTTATTCATGTAGATATTTCCTCTACAATGCAGAAGGCCAATGTCAACTACAGACAGTGGCATCTCTAATAATGATTTTTAGGTGGGTCACACTCAGTGCCACTGATAAAACTGGTGGGCCCACCTACAGTGGGCAACCAAGATGTGATTTTTTAATTTGCATATTCAAGGTCCTCTGTAGTTAAACTACACTGCTGCTCTCTGTGTCCATAACAAGTACATAGGCCAGTTACAGATTGCCAGGCACTGGTATTTAGGCCGACGCTTTCTAGTAGTAACTGACTCTGGCCAACTGTAGTTTGGTGGCACCTGGGGCAACAATCTGTGTTGGCAAAAATAACCTCCTTCTTCATGGATTCCCTCATTATCACCCACCAATGATGCCCCTAATCTCTCCTTAGCCCCTCTGTCACAGTTATTTATTTTATAGTGTTACTAATCCCAATGTAGACTGGCAAAGTGATTTACATCATAAACATATTAATCAGAGACAATGAGTCCTACAAGTGTGTAAGTCAATGTATAGGAAATGTTACTTAAGACAATGAGAACTACAAGATGTAGGAGTCACAGTCACATGTCATCCATACTGGTAGGCATTATATGTTAAGAGTGCTTGGTCTTACAATACTAAGTGGCAGATTAATAGTTCTTACTATGCACAGTAACTAAAGTTGCTGTGTTATGTTGTGTGAAAAGGAGAGAGTATAAGTGCATCTGTTATGGTGCTTGCTCTCTCCCCTAGTGCTATTGTGCCTTAGACTCGAGCCAATGATCACACCCTAGCACCATAGTACAAGTGTGTTTTGTGAGGTCAAGCTTAGGTTTTATAATGGAAAGGTACCTTTCTGCCACAAAATTCTATGCTTTGACAAAGTTTAACACTTTACCACTTGGCATGTATGCTGTACAGTGCAGAACACATGCAAGGTTAGAATGGTTTGGAGAAAATTAATCTTTTTTGCATCTTGACGCCTTCCTTGAGGCGGAGTAACTTTTTGATGCCATTCCCTTTCTACCAAAGTTTATAGATAGAGATAGGGTTAGCATCAACATCAGTGGGTAAATGCATGGGAACATCTATGTATCACCCATGGTATGCCTTCTTGCGGTAAAGTAGCAAATAGTGCTACTTTGTGTTACTTTACATCGACCGTTCAACACAATTGAGGATTTATGCTGGAATATAAGCCCCAAAACAATACTCTATACCAGCTTTGCATTATTTTTGACATGCAAACCAGGCACAAAGTCTAGTAAATCCGGCACATACACATAACACGGCTGGGTGTCATACAAATAAAATTGATTTACTACACAAAGAAACTACCTTTAGCAACCTTAGAATAATGAAAGATTGAGAGGAAAAAACAATATGTTTATAAACCTATGCCTTTCAATTTGGTGTGCAGCACTTTGATGCAAGTTCATAGCTCAATGTGCTATATTTGAATAGTAGCTACTTATCAATTCCAAGTAACAAAAGGATATCTGTGTCAAAAGCAATAACTTACTGGGCTATCCACATAAAATACTAATTTGTGACCTGCATTTCACATGTTGTGCTTTGCAGAAGGGACGTTTACTCTCTATGCTGCTACATCAGGAGGCAAAATGGTGACTAGGCAAATCACAGATCTGTCCCTTACTTGCATGCAACATACCGGTGCAACACTTTCTCACTGCTGCTGCTGTCTGTCTCGGGGTGCCAGTCTTTCTCTCAGGCTGCACCTCTTTTCTTTTCTGCTGGCATGCTTCTCCTGCCCCTCTGTGACTAGGCCTCTATTGGCCTGGTGCAGGTAGATGAGAGCACATTCAGAGGAGACTGACACAAAAGAAAGCACACTGTTGAATTGAAAGAGTAGGTAAGAAACACCTTAAAAGAAACCAATATTTAACACATAGAAGTGGTTGACCCACTGAAAGTTTGAGTCAGGCTCGAGCCAGATGGCTGGCTCTGGCTCAGCTCCAGGTGTGCTCAAAATTAATCGAGTTTTCAAGGGAGGCAATGTGGCCTTGTGGCTGTAGTTGCCAACCATGTAGCATGCGCAACCAGATTTGAGTATGGGCTCAGCATCCTGTAAATCCCAGCCAATCTCTCTGTGTTGAAAAAAACATGTAACATAGTCTGGGTCTGTTGTGAGCTACTCTTATGTCCTTGGGCAAGGATTTTGAGTTTACAAACTCTCTGAAAAGGTTTTCCAAATCATTAAATGGGTATAGGAAACCATAAGGAATAGGTAATTGGTAGGGGCATGTTAACAGCTTCCAAAATTCCATATGATGATTCACTATGGTATGCGGTAATGTTTCGCAACCGAAATCCAGTCGCAATGCAATTATATTTTGACCACCACCTCAGTGAGGTGGTAAGCCATCCACCAAAGAGAAGGGGTCCCTAAGGGAGCCCTTCCCTTTGGTGAATGTGGCCAAAAATGTTTTTGGAGTAGGCAGTCGTTCATGAGACCACTGTCTGCTCCTAAAAAATTTTTGTAAAAGCTTTGTTTCTCTTTTTTAAACGCATACCATTTTCCTTATAGGAAAATAGGCTGCATTAAAAAAATAATACTGCTTTATTTAAAAGCAATCACAGATGTGGTTCTGCTGACCCAAGCAGGAGAGTGGGAAAGGTGTAGTATGTGCCTGGTGGTGCACTTTGTAGCACACTGTTGCAATTATACTTCTAAAGCATGGTGTGGTAGCAGATTTATAGATAGCACATATTTTCCATTGAACTGACCACTAAATTTGAACAGAAATGCGATTTCATTGATAAAGCTATACAGTGCATAAATAATAATGTGTTGAAATTTAGTTTCAGTTACTTTTATCTTTTGCACATCACCAAATTAAGTGTTTGATTTGTTTGGACCCTATTCAAATCTTTGTTTCCATCACTCTTCTTAGTTACCAAAAATGTGTGCTTTTTTAACAGCTGATACATTTTGAAACATTTGCGTAGTTTCTTTACAGGTACCTAAAATGTGTTGGGTGTTAAAGAATTGGCATCCTACAGTCTTTCCTTTCACGCTCTCTATGTCCAGTGGAATGCTCACATAGTTCACTATACAAAATGCTTTCACTTTGCATTCAGGAAAAGAAAACTGAACACCAATCTCCCCTTACAATATTGAGTAGCAATTTCTTAGAAGACAAGGCATGACATTTGACCTCTATCTTTGAAGCACAGAAAATGTAAAAATAAAATGTAAAGAAATCCTTTTGCTTTCTAATGTTCTGAAATCCAGCCTATTTTTTTGTGGGATGCTGCAGCATCCCTCCATCACCCTTACTTCCATCGCCTAAACCCAAATATAATTTGCACAGGTGTACAGTGCACTATTTCTACAAAAAGAACCAAAGAGCTGCTTGAAATGATTTTTTGGCTGTTCTCGATTAATCATGTTTCCAGATTGGAATGTCTGTATTTTTGTTGCTTTCTGGTGGTGGAATGGCCATTGATTGTTTTTTCCAACTGGACATGTAAATTGTACGGGAAATTTGGTCAGATCTTTATAATATTTAGTAAGCATAAAAATTGATGAATTTCAACTTCATTTTGGCCCGTGCAAGTTTTAGTCGATCATCGTTCCAGCACACACAAAATACATTCATTCACAAGTTACGCATTCTGAAAAAATGATCAACCATGTTGAAAAACAAAGACATCTCTCAAGAGGGGAAATACTTACAACTTTAACAAGCTCTATTTGGTAGACTAGGACCATATCCGTGGACACTTGAGGATTCCCCAGTGTAACAATACTTAAAAATTTGGGGGAAATTCAAAGGCGCCGTCTCTGGATTTTATAATCTCATACTGCATCATCTACACTCATGCTCATTACTAGCACAACTTCAAATGACAAGGGTTAATTACTGTAGCTTATTCCGATGAGGAATGGGAGTATGTTAATATGAACATGGATAAGGGAATCACAGAGGCCAGAATTAAATTTACTCTCTTCAAAGTTCTTCCTAACTGGTACTGGTCACCACAAAAATTCAAGATAGTAGGTTTACTATACCAGTCTACCTTTTTGGAGGTGCCCATAGGAGGACTGCGATATACTACACATTTTATTGTGATGTCCTATTTTGAAGGAATGCTGCTCTTCCATAATTTCCTCTCAAAACAGAGCTATACATATGTCCATTCCCTTAATAGAAACATTAGTCTATTACATGATGTTACTGAGCTCCCAAATCTAACAAACCATACAAGATGATTGATAGCTATTGCACTCACTGTAGCAAGGATTTGTATATTAAGACATTGGAGAACACCACAATGTCCTACATAAGATGAATGGCTTATTGAAATTTATAATGTATAAGATGGCATCTTATGAAAAACGCATTTACAGATTGCAAATCAATGTCGGAATTTTCATCCAAATTTGGAAACCTTTTCTAGCTACTACATATTCAATTTCGGATAATATTTAAAATTTGTCTATCTAATTAGGAAATGCAATAAGGAGTCCCTTCCATTTTTGTCTTCTATATTAATTCTATATTATCATTATTTATATTCATGTTGTTGCTGTTATCATTAGGACTGTTGATGCTTTAGCCATTAACACTGTTATTTTAATTAAGGCTTTCTGTTCACCTATTGGACATTGTTGAGTTTGTGCAAATATCTCCACTTTAAATGTTATATTTGTGGATTTGTATGATATTATCTCTACTATCTTCTAACTATCTATAATATATGGTTTACTACATATTGTATACAGTCTACAGCACTCCCTTGTCCACCTTTCCTATTTCTTACTTTCAAGGTTTTATGAGTATCTCAGATATATTATCTTTTGATATCTATATTATGTTTTTTGTTTTTAGAAATCTGAGAAGTTGACATTTCACAGTAATTTATTGTGTGGGCATAATTTGATTTATTGTTTAATTCTCTTTTTTATGTATTGTTTATATACTGACATGTACTTGTCAATAAAATAAATATTTTAAAAAAACAATTACATCAACAATAATATTTGACGTTTTCCTTACGTTTGACAGGTTATTGGTGTTGGTTTCTCTTTGAAAGAAATTAGAGAACTGACTGTGTCAACATTCAGATAAAAGACTCCTCCAATCAAAACATCTCCATTTCTTGAAAACCCAGTGGTCTCTGGGCTGTGAAGCCGGCACCTGGGTGCAATCCACTGTCCAGCACACACTAGCGTCAGGCTGCACGCTCGCAGGTACCACACCGCGAGCCACCGATGCTGGACATATCTTTTTAATGAGATGTTCTTGGCTGCCAGGTGCAATGCTTTTATGATTCTTGAGCTGTTCATTGTGTTTTGCAGTGGTAAGTTTAGGTTGACTGGTCATTTGTCAGGATATGGAATATGATTATACCGCAGCAGTAGATTCTGGTGGCTACTTAGCTCTAGCTCTCCTGTTTCCTGTTACCACTGTTAGAGGCGGGGAGTGTGAGAAGGAAATGAAAAGCTGCAGTAGCATTTTAAGACTCTTAAATCTTGTTTGCCAGGGCCTTTGGGGCAATCACTTACAATAACTGCAGCATTTAACATAATTAAAGGATAAATTATTTGCCCAATATGCTGCCAGTGATGCGTCAGTGACCTTTTCTGAAAGTGAGGTGCTCAGGGATGAGTAATTGCATAACTCCCCCACCTGCATCTCAGAACTGCTGTTCTTTTAATTCTCGATTACCACAGAACTCTCTGCACTGCTTCACCATCCCTCCCTCACCCCTTCTTCCCACTACCTGGATACTTCGGCCCCTGTCCACATGGGAACTGAGCAGGTCTTATAATGGTGTAACCAAAAACCAGACATGTAATGACCAGATCCAGTGCATTTTCTGTGCACTCAAACATACATACCGCTGCTACTTGACACACTGTGCTACATGTAAAAACACAAACGGTCTGTTAACTCTATCCACGTGACAAGATGTATTCCAGGAGACATATTGATTCAGTTTAAAATTTTCTGAAAAGTGACACAAACTTAATTCCTGGAGAAGACTCAACCAGTGGAATTTTATTCAGTAGAGAAATAGAGAAAATGTAGGCCCAGATTTACTACTTTTTCATGCAACATTTTGCAGCACCAAATTTGAGGTTCTGCCTTGCGGAAGAGGGATAATACAGTGGTTAATATATACAAAGATTGGCTTGCTGCTGGTGCTATTGCACAAAACCTTGTGATGTGTTTCACAGCCAGGCACTATGGTACATAGGTGAACACATGCTGTCTGTCATAAGATCTGTGATGAATGTATACCCTTCCACTACAACTCCTATATGTAGACAAACTCTGAAGGTTCCCTTGCATTCGATGTGTGCCATGCCCTGAAACAAACACACAGTAAGCAATATTTAGTGTGAGGCAATTAACACATTTTCCGTGGTTTATGGCTGCTTTAGATAGGTTCATCAGGTTTTTAGTTATAGCATATGGGGCCTCATTTACAAGGAACTGATGCATCTGCATAGATGCGTCAGTTTCCTTGCGCCAGCGCCAAATGTCCTTGTGCCACCATGGATGCGCTGTATTTACAATACAATGATCCATGGAGCAAGGATTAACAGATGCATCAGAAAATCTGACGCATCTTTTGGCACAAAGTGACGCATTGCTGGAGTTGCTCATGAAAGTGACTCAACTCCAGCACTGCTCCACAACAGATAGGTGAATCCCATTAAAAAAGCCCTGCGTCATTCCTTATGCCTGGTCTTAGCAGGCGCAGGGATTTTGACATGGCGTTTTGCGTGGGAACTCCCACCCTGCATACATTATACCTGATGCAGGTATAATGTGTTGCAGGGCTTTACAACGTGAAGCATCTCCCTAGATGCATCACGTTGTAAATGGGCCACAAGGTGGCGCATTGTTTACCCCACCGCTGAGTCAAAAAATGTGACGCAATGGCGGTGCAAAAGTGTCGCAAGGGGCTTGTAAATCTGCCCCATGGGTGCTTGCAATCATCCAACCTGTTATTGCCTCCTTGATGCAAAGTGGTGCAAAGCATGCTTTGTGCTGTGAAAGGAGCTTTTTTCCCCAGTGCAAAACACCTTTCACGCTGAATACTAAATATAATGTGCAGCTTTACATCACCCTGCATGACACTTCACGTCACTTTAGCGCTGGTGCAAAACTTTTGTGAATCTGGACAGCAGTTTCCTTTTGAAGAAACCTTGTTACTGCCAAACTTTGCAGCAGACTATGATCTGGCCATTATGCATTTTTTCTATGCAATGGGAAATAGCTCTTCAGACCCAGATTTACTGGGCAGATTTACACCATTTCAGCAAAAAAAAACCAGACATTTCCACTTGATGAGCAGGCATAAAGTTTTGCGGGCTGCAGGTTGGGGATGTAGGGTCAGTGGTTAAAGGCATACTTGTGTCTATCATACATAGCCACTGCAGCAAGTCTTACGGGGCCAGTGTCTTCTGGGCCTGGAATGATCTGGTCTGGAGTTTTCCAAAAAGATAATGCCAGGACAGGACTCACTTGTAATGGGGTGAAATAACCCTTCTCGTAATGAAGCCATTAAGTTTATTGATGGTACTTCTCACTATTCAGCCTGTATGTGGGTCCCTCTGCTTTCTTAGTCACTGTTTCATTATGGCTGGGTGCTATTAGAGTGTCAAGACAATTCCAAGAATTGGAATAGGATGGCTCACTCACGTAATGTGACATGCTTCATCTTTGAAATATTTATTGTTGATTACACAAAAGGTAGACAGGCAGTTCCCTAATCCTGTGCAGCACACAATAATTCGATTAAACATATCAAAACTTTGGTAAAGAAGAAAAACATGGTGTGCGCCACTCACAATATTTGTTAGATTCAGTTTGTTCTGCCTCTTTAAGCAGGCAGCACCTGCAAATTGAATGATGTCTTTTGAAAGCATTGCACATTTAACAGATAACCGTGCTGAAATCAAAGGATATACAACAGTGGAAGCCACAGAGATTTATGCATTAATTCAGGAAACTAAAACCTTCAATGTGCAAGAGGGATATCAATAGCACAACAACTCAAACACTTGGAATTAATTTTAAGAAGAGAGCTCAATCAACGATTGCATGCCTCAACTTTGATTCAATATCGTAAAACCAAGAGGATACAGCGAGGATTAAGACTGGCCATTAAACCGATGCTCTTTCATTTTCAAAATAATAAAATTTTCATGTGTAAATGGTATGCAGTGCTGAACAAATGTTCCTTGGATTTAATTCTGTTAATAATTGAATAGTGGTCAAGGACCATCAGAGAGTTAGAGGACAGGTATGGCAAGGAACTAGAAGAATGCAAATTACAGAAAAATCAAAAGAGATACCATAGATTACAAACCTTAATGAAGTTTACACTGGGGCAGAAGTGAATGCACAAAGGAGAACATTGCGCAAACCTAATGCTTTGTCTGAGGAGAGCATGGTATTAGATTGGGAAATTGAACCCACCAGACCACCTATTATTAAAGATCCTGCATCTAAAGAAGCAATCTCCACTATAAATTTGGACATAGATCACATTAGAGCAGGACCATCTACAGAACAGCTTTTTCTTCTTTTTTAGCCAGAGGCCAAGATTCTGGAAAACCACCAGATTTAACCACAACGAAACCAACCACAGCAAGTCTAAAAACCATAGAGGTAAAGGAAAAAGACAAAGGTCACAAAAATCTGAGCAGCCAGAAACCTTAGTTATTAACATCTCTTCATATAGCTTCAGAGAGAAGCAGTTAAACCATTTGAACAAAGGCACATCATTTGTACCCATGTACAATACAAACTAGTTTGAAACCAACATTGCTCTGTTTAAGTTCATGAGGTCATTAAGATTAAGAACTTTTTTTGAGAACGTGAATCCGGAAAGAGAGATAAATGAGGAGCCTGTATATCTAGAATTCAGAAGCAAGGGTACATTTATGCCCCCCACATCACACAAGATGTTGGATACATTCGAGGTCTTGGTTAAAAAGGATCTGTACCATATCAATTTCAAAGCTAGCAAAAAATATAACCTTTCTAGATCAGAGAAGTAAACGTTGAACAATTTAGCTAATAATCCCAACATCATGTTCCAAAAATCAGACAAAGGAGATGCCCTTGTGATTATGGACAGGACATATTATAACATGAAAGTATCTGAGCACATCATGGATGAATCCACTTATCTAAAGTTAAATCAAAGTCCTACCACTAAGATTAAAGTCATCCTCAATAAAATGTTGGATAAGGACATTGATATGGATTGAATTGACGCCAAAACTTGTGCATTTTTTACCACACCATTTCCGAGACGTCCAAATTTGTATATGTTACCCTAAATACACAAAAATCAGAAGGATCCCCCATTCAGGCCCATTGTATCTGGATGTGGCTCCTTGTTTCGGCCCCTGGGTAAATATGCGGATTATTACCTACAACCCATCGTGCAATCGTGGCACTCATACGTACAAGTCACCACAGATTTCTTAATACGTTTGAAGGATTGACCCAAGGAAAACATTGAAAACTGGTTATTGTGTACCATAGATGTTACTTCTTTCTATACGTCAATTCCGTTACAAGAAGGGATGGAAGCAGTGGATTGGGCATTACTCAATCAGGACCACTTGAGAGCCAACAAAGTGTTTCTGCTGGAGATATTACAGTTTTGTCTGCCACACAGTTATTTCAAATGGCAGAATGATTTCTTTTTGCAAATCAGTGGCACCTCCATGGGTTTTGGGGGTGCTCCTGTATACGCTAATATCTTTATGGCGAAGTTTGAACACTAATACATTTTTTCCATGAAAGAATGGAGTGAACATTTAGTTTTTTATTGCAGATACATTGATGACATTTTCTTGATTTGGAGGAACACAGAGGACATTCTCATTGAAAACATTGCTGAATTGAACACCAGAAATGACAGGATCAAATTCACCTATACCATCAGTAAGACCAGTCTTGCATTTTTGGATGTATGGATCAAAAATAAGTGAGACGGAAGTGAACAACAGCATGCATACAAAACCAACTGATAGAAACAACGCTTTGCATTTCCAAAGCTTCCATCCTCCACAATTACTGGGAAATGTGCCTAAGAAGTACTAAGCAAACAACTTAAACCTGAGAAGAATCAAATGGTGTTGGTCTCAAAATTTTCTACAAAATCTAAATGCATCAAAAAAGCAATCTTAAAATGTTGGGAACTGTTCCAAACAGAGGCAGAATTCAAAGACATATTCAATCACCGACCAGTGTTTGCATACACCAGAACCAAAAATATCAAGGAATTGCTGTCACCAAGTAATAAAACAGTTAACTTAAACTTGGAGGGCATGAGGAAATGCCATAATTCTGTGCATTGTAACAATTTTATAGTAGGGAATAACATCACACATTCGAGAACGGGTGAAACAGTGATCCTCAAACACTTGGCTGATTGTAACACCATGCGGGTTTCTCTATATTGGAAAAGCGGAAAGGAAAGTGAAGATTAGGATAACAGAACATAAGAGCATGATCCGCAACAAGAATTAAAACTCCAATTTAGCGGCACACTGGTTAGAACAATGTCACAACTTTGCTCAACTACTGTTTCTTGTACTAGAAACTGTGATGCCCAAAGTGGGGAAAGAACCTAATAAGATTCTACTACAGAGAGAAATTTTTTGGATCAAGAAATTCAAAACCATGACTCCCTCGGGCGTCAATGATAAGTTGGGACATGAGTTGTTTTTTTATAATATCTGAGTCAACTTATCTCTGAAATCAGCATATGCATAGGCACACAATGATGTGCTTGGGTACTCCACACACAGACTATAGAGCACTTGAATCATACATGTTCCCATTATACTACATCACATGAAACCACATACTACAGGTGATTATACTGTGCATCTGCATAGAAAAGTTCTGAACCGCAAGAATTAATTTCCCATATGCAATGTTGATAATACAATCTGTTTTGTATTATGTTGTTCATTGTCAGCAGATATTGTAAACATTTTTGTGGTTATTGCTGATCTGATCAAGATATTCCTCTATAGGGAATATTGACATCAGGGAAAATGTACTATCATGGGGCCTGCATGCATTTCCTGTGATCATATGAGGTGGATTTTGTGAGTCTTAGGACTTCATAAAGAATTTGCGATTGATTTGCATTGTGAGAAGAGTCGCAGATCGGCTATGAATAGGAATTTCACCGTTTCGTAAAACACCACTATAAAATGGCTGCTATATGAATTGAGGTTAGAATGCTCATAGGCAGTCCGTCATTCCCGTCGGCACTCAAAAGACACCATCCGCACGAGGCATTTAGCCAGAACTGAATCAGGAGCTCATTCATAGGTATAGTCCGGTGGTTTAAGCTGTGATGAGGCGTTGTACAGAGCAGGCATTCAGGGATGCAATAGCAGTGGGCATGAAGATTCTTATTCATGTTAACATATTGGGCACAGGCAGCTGATAATATTTTGGTTTTCTAAACAGTGGAGCTTGGGTTCAGTCGGGTGACGATGATTAATTTCGACCTGCAAAGACGCTTATGCAGAATTTCTTAAACTTGATCACCTGAGGTATGTTAACAGTTTCTAAACATGTGAGCATTGAGTTGACATTGTGTTATTCTTTTAAATAACTGGACAGTGTTGTTGTTTCATGAGACAGCCTTTTTCCGCATTCTGTATGAGTATATTTGAGCACTGTGTTTCAATCTGAGGAAGGTGAGAGGCGCGGTGGTAGTGTAGTTATGGTGGCTATTCCAACCGTTTTTTGATTGGCATAGCAGGTAGCTCTTACCTAGTGAACACATCACCAGATTATTATGCATGAGGTGTACAGGAAGTCATAGGTTAGTTCATTTGTAGGCCTGAGTGGTAAATTCCGTTCCGCTCGCGAAATTTGCGGAATTTGGGTAATTTCGCGTTCCGCGGAGAACGCGGAATTGCCAAAAATTCCACGATCCGCGTCTTTGCGGAATTTTTTGCTTGTTCGCGCTTTCAAAATGTGTGTTCGCAAGATATTTCTCCCCGAGCATGCAAACAGCGTTCGTGAACAGGAAAAAAGCATCGCGAACGGGCGGAACAAGCAATTCTGCGTGTTCCCGGAACTTTTGCGTGCTCGCGGAGATTTTTTACCGTCTTGCGGAGCTTTGCGTAGCGCGACTACGCAAATTCCACCCACCCCTATTCATTTGTTGGGCTTGGCATGAGCACATCATTAAATTGCAGCGTGGTGAACTCAACAAATGCACGAGGTTGTGTTGAGTTTTGGTCCCCTTGGGGACTTAGTAAGTTAAAGAATAGTCTTGATTAATAATGTTTGTTTGTTTTGGATTTATTTCAATATAGTGGCCCCTGAGAAAGGGGCCATGGGTCTCGAAAATTCATAGGGGATCACAAACAACAATGTGGAATTTACAGATGAAGAAAAATCAATAATCAAATATAATGTGATGTGGTCATGTTATGTTTATTTGAAAAATTGATGTCACAAAAGTGAATATGATTTTTGTGATTGATTTATGTCACATTAATATGCAATATATGTAAAATATAATATTTTCTTGGAAAATATTGTGAAACCGTTGTAAACAATTTTTGTTTGGGTATACACAGAGATATTTTTCATGTTAAACACATTCAGCAGTGCACACAGGTTTTTCAGGTAATTCTTGACTTGAAATAATTATTGTTGATGCTTCATAATTTGCCACCTCGGCCCACCCTGGTAAGATGGTACTACCAGGATGGATTCAACCTCAAGCGGGGGCTGACCTGAGGGAGTTCTTAGATATTTTGTATCTTTTCTGGATAATACTATGATCCAGTTTTTTGATTAAAACAGCCTTAGGATAAACCACAAAAGCGTCCTTTATTTAGGTGGCTACCTAGGCTTAATAAAAATTACCAACTGGTAAGAACAGGAGGCATATATTGGTATAATGATCTATATGAGTCATTTAATGGAGATAAATGTCATGCAACACTAGATAGTAGGGACCATTTTACGTTTACTTGTTTTTTTCATTGAAAGCCTGCTAGGTTCTTAGCGAAGCCCAAGGGTGTCATGCCATTTTGTGGTATTTTATGTGAATAAGGGCAGGCATGAGCCCTCTAATGCCCTTGATCTCTCCCCTTGTGTTATATAGAGGATGCTATTAGAGTCATGTGTGCACTTTGAGTTTGTGCTGGAGAATCAGCTTGCACATTCTGAGAAGTACATGTGGTGCTGGGTCTGTTTCAGTGTAAATTGTGTGGGGTATGGGCTTCCTGATCACTTTTCACAGCTCAAAACTATCTGAGGATTAAATAGGTTTATAATTTTAGGAATTAACATTTGTGTGATTTACTGATACTTACCCACTGCCATTTTCAAGGTGTATGCAATTGGTACTACAGGACTCATTTATGGATTAGATGCCTGATTGCCAAACTGTGATTATGACAGTGGCTCATCCTCCACACTAGCAAGGCCCACGTAAATATCCACATTTAGATGTAGGCAGTAACAGCTTCGAGAATTCTGGGTCAGAGGGACCTGAAACCATGAGAAGTTACTGGGCCTCAGTGAAGACAACCTGGGTCTTTTGCTTCAGACGTCGTGGGGCCCCTGGACTGCGGACCCTCAGCCTATTACAGATCTTTTATGTTAGTTCATTGCTGATTACATTTTTTAGGTTTCATTTATTTAATGTTAATTTCTCAGTAGCTGTCTAGGTCAGGGGAGCCCACCATGCACAAACGGAGCAAATGGCCTCTATGTAACCTTCATTTGGCCATTTCTTCTACCTTGTTCATTGATGCCAATGTTGCTTAGCAATCACTGAGTCTGTTCAATGATGCCACAGGAGCATTTAAGACTATTGGACGCATGGCCATATGCAGCCGGTGCCTAGCTGGAGCACCAAACTCATCTGCAGCTAATCCTGGCTTGACTGTACCCAGCAGCACCAGACCACTGGCTGTTCTACTTCTGGGATTTCTTATAAAGCCTCTATTTCCTTGAGATGCCTCCAACTTAAACACACCTATATTGTCCTTCATATCATTGCCTCAATATACCTCAACTATGCAATACATTTTCATTTAGTTCGGCCACACTCAGTCTTGTACATCTAGTTCATTAAGCTGTCTTCTCCACAGTAGGCACTCCCTCTTATGGGACTAAACAGAAACATCGCTACTTATCAAATCCTCATCGCTCAACGTCTTGTGTCTAATAGAAAACATAGTTACAGGATCCACCCAGCCTTGACTGGCCCATTGACATATTCCATGGATACAAAATAATTCTCAGAGATTTTCTCAGTAAATCCAGTGCTGTCTCACCATAGTGTCCCAAGACACTTTACCCTTTACGATGGAAACAAGCTCCTCCGCACATGCAGATTCTCCTCTACTCTCCACTCATCTTAGCCCCTCGCTCTCCAAATCTGGACTTCTTATTTACTGCTCCTCCAAACCCTCAATTAATTCCAGTAGCACCATTGCATATGTTGTTGCACCCTATGCAATTAAATCAGCCAACTTTATGATCTTAGGTGACCTTAATAGCTGATTTGACTGCTCAGAAAATCAGTCCTCCAAGCTGTCCATTTTTGGCCTCCAGTTATTAGTCACCTACTCACCCATTCTGCAGGTCAAATACTAGATCATATTTGCCCATGAATTCCCTCACTACAGTATCTACTCCTCTCCCCACTCCCTGTTTGGATCATTATAAGGCATTTCTTGTCCATTGTCCCTTAACAGCCCTCCTTCTGTCATCTAAGCATCATTCCTCAAACTCGCTTGGTAAAAGATTACAGCCACTACATTTTCTGAGGTCACGTTCCCAATTCCTGAGTGCTACTCAGTCATTTCCAGTTTGCACCTCTTAAATCGGGGTACTCTTGCTGTATTGTACCATTATGTCTCTTGACATACTAGTGACCGAACAAAGGCTAAACAGCATTGTAAAGAATTAAAACACCTGTGGTGCAAGCACTACAATTCTGAGCCTCATGGTAACTCCTCTGTGTCAGGTAAAAAATATAAAACATTAAGGAGCCAAAGCATACTTCTATCCAACTTGTTTCCTCAATGCAAGTGATTTTTCTAAGGAGGTTTTTAACATTGTTAAAACCCACCTCAAAGCCAATGCTACAGTCTAGGCCATTCATCCTTCTTAATATTTGTGCATTTATTTGTCATTTCTCTATAATTACTTCAAGATATTTACCACCCCTTCAACACTTACACTATTTTACACCAACCTCCTCTAAAATAAGACTGTGTGTAAAACTCAGCTCTGTTCGCGAAGTATGCAGAATTTGTCCACTCCGCAGAGAACGCAGAGTTACTGTTAAACTCTGCACTTCGCAACGCAGTGGAGTTTTTTTTGGTCCACATGCTGGAAATGTCATTTTGTGCACGTGGGGGAGACTTGTCGGGCTCGCAGGATCGCCCACGAGATTTTTAGGGACGTTTTCAGGCACCATGAGATGTGCTAGTAGACCGCATGCTCCCGCGAGATTTTGCGGTCACCAACACGTCATTCGAGCTCTGCTGTACGCAATCCCGAACATGCAGGATCTACCATTGCTGCACTGTGGCGTTGTTTGTTTTGTGCTACGAGTCTTTTTAGTTTTGTTACATTTTTTAAACGTAGAAGGAATTGCCCCAGAGTCTCCAACTTCCTGTTACTGTCCAGCAGGCTCCTCTCAGTGCTTTGTCTATCTCCTGGTCACTTTTCATTTGGATTTGGAGCTGAAGGATCACTCTTAGTGTTTTCTGCTGCATATCCCATTGGATTTACGGACTTTTGTATTTGAGATTTCACAAGTAAGTTGAAAAACTGGTGTTGTTTTTTTGATTGGGGCCATGAACCTGGATTTATTATTTGTACTGTTAAGGGATTTTTTAAATGTATTGTGATGGGTGGGCTGTTGTTTCAGTAGGGGCCTATTAATGACTCATTTCTTTGCATTTTATTTTTCTTCTTTTGCAAAAGAAAAAATATTTCACAGTTTACTACATTTCTTCATTTTTTAATACATTTGCAATATTGATGGAATTCACTATGTGGCCTAGTCCGCCAGCAGGCGCAGTGTTAGTCATGGGTGCCTGAAACAACTGCTTCTGCGGTGTTTACAGCAATTAGGCCATGGATGGATTTGGATTGAAATAAAAAATGTGCTTTTTTGTGTTATTATTTTATTGTTTTTTTTTCATGCAAACACTGTATAGGACTAGGTGGGGTAAGGGTAATGCCTTTGAAGGTGTTGTGTTTTTTGGCATTGCTGAATTAATGTTGTTTTCTCTGTTTTACCAAGCCTCCTTTATCTAGCCAGTGTGTGTGCTTGCCATAGGCCACCATTTGCCTTTAATATTTATTTATTTGATATTTATTAATTTATAAAGCGCCTGAATCACCCCGTCAGCCAAACAAAGAATAGGAGCGAATCAGAAAATGTAGGTTTTTAGCAGCCTTCTGAACTTTAAATATTCTGGGCTTTGACGCAGATGAATGTGGAGTTGGTTCCAATAATAAGGGGCTAGGTGGGAGAAAGCTTTACCACCCAGGTGAGATTTTTTGTAGCGCGGAGTAAGTAGAGATTTAGACCCTGATCGGAGGGATCTAGGTGGCAAATATTTGTTGAATTTATCTGATAGAAAGCTGGGACCTAGGCCATTTAGAGATTTGTGAACAATGCAGCAGATCTTAAACCTGATCCGCTTCTGCACCGGAAGCCAATGCAATTGTTGCAGAAGAGGGAGGGAGGTCGTTCGGGGAGGAGCGTTGGAAACCAAATGAGCCACAGTATTCTGGACTACTTGCAATCTATTTAAGGAGGCTTCATTCGCTGAGATCAGCAGGGCATTGCAGTAGTCCATGCGGCTTAGCACTAGTGCCTGGATGAGAGTTTTTTGAGTGGTTAAAGGTAAGAAAGGGAATAATCTTCGGAGAAGACTTAGCACGTGGAAGCATGCCCCAACAGTAGTTGTGACGTGCTCCTTCAATGTTAGTTTCTGGTCCAGATGGACTCCCAGATTTTTAACCACCTGTTTGGGAGTTGGTGCGGAGCCCAGTTTCTCTGGCCACCATCTTGGGGACCACCTCATTGCTGCATCTCCAAACAGCATGATCTCAGTTTTCCCCGCATTAAGCTGGAGGAAGTTATCCCTCATCCAGCCAGCGATGGCCGTCATACCCTCCGAAAAAGTAGACTGAACATTGGGATTGTTTTATCAAAGGAAAGTAGGAGCTGAGTATCATCAGCATAGGAGATTGGGATGAATCCTAAATTCCTCAGTAAACCCGTTAAGGGAGTAACATATATGTTGAATAAAGTAGTGCTTAGATAGGAGCCCTGAGGTACTCCCTTAGTCAGTCTTGTAGTCTTAGAGCGGAAAGGGCCTACATTAATGGCTGAGTTCTGTCAGACAAGAAACTCAACATCCATTTTAAAGCATTCCCTTGGAGGCCAATTTCCCTAAGTCTCCTAAGCAGTGTCTGATGGGAAATTGTATCGAAGGCTGCAGATATGTCAAGCAGCACAAGAAGCACTGCTTTACCGTTGTCCAGTGATATTCTGATGTTATCAGTAACTGCAACCAGAGCCGACTCTGTGCTATGTCTGGGTCGAAAGCCCGACTGAGATGGATTGAGGCAGTTTGATGCTTCGACAAATTCAGACATATGTTTATTGATATGTTTTTCTAAAATCTTGCTCAGGAGAGGAAGCAGAGAGATGGGACGAAAGTTGGATAAATCCTCCATGGGCGTTTTAAGGTTTTTTCGGATGGGAATTATTTGCACCACATTCCATTCATGGGGGAGACAGCCTTCTTTAATTGAGGATTGAGCGAATGGGGGCAGCGAGTTGTTTGGAGAGCAGGGAGGTGGTCTTAGCGGGAATAATGTCTAGCGGAGAACCAGATTTAACTATATTTAGTAGCGACTCTACATCTTCAGGCTTGAGTGAAGGAAAATTATCTAATGTCTGAGCATTCGATGTGATCATTGGATGGTCTGTTTTAGTGTCTTTCTGGGTGCTACCAGCTAAGATAATTTTATTATAGATCAATTCAATTTTCTGAGTGAAATGATTTTCTAAATTATCACATAAGGCTTGGGATGGAGCTTCTTCATTGTCACATGCCTTAGGATTAATGAAAGATTTTAAGATCTGGTAGTGGGTTCTAGGGGTATTCCCTGCCTGTTCAAGTTGCAGCGCTATGTAGGTTTTACGAGCGGTTTTTATATTTTTATGATATTGAACCAGCGCCTGTTTATATCTTCTTTGTCCTGTATATCGTGTGAGAGGCGCCAGTGTCGTTCCAATTTTTTGCAGCAACTCTTTTCTGTCCGGAGGTTTGGGGAAAACCACGCTGTTTGGGGGCGTCTGATTAGCCTCGGGCACTGTTTCAAGGGGGCTAAGTGATCAATAGTGGTTTTCATTATAGAATTAAAACAGGCCAGGCGCTCCTCAACACTATCTAAGTCAGGGTTCTGAGATGCTGGAATTATATCCTGGAAATGTTTGGGCGTGAGTTCATGCCACTGTCTGTGCCACCTAACAGAGTTTTTATGGAGGACATTGCGTGTCCTGGGACCCCTAATTTGGAACTCTATTAATGAATGGTCTGTCCATGTCAGAGGGTAAGTGGCTCCACAGCGGATGTTAAGGGAGCTAGTTAGAATTAGATCTAGCGTGTGACCAGCTGAGTGAGTGGGGCCTTCGTTGATCTTAGTTAACTCAAGTGTGGCAAGATCTGCCAGAAGTTATGTTATTGAGTTTTATAACGCGCGCAGCTACTCTTGGGAGTGTCCCGGCGCGAGCCTATGAGGTGCAGGTAGAGGAAGTGATTAAAACAGAAAAGTTTTGAGCTCTTTCTTAAACTGCCCCAGATCCTGGATGCAACGCAGAGAAAAGGGCAGCGAATTCCAGGCCGTGGCTGCCCTAACGGCCAGGGACCTGCCCCCCATTCTCTGTAGGCGCACACGGGGGATCTGTGCCAGCAGCTGGGATGCTGACCTCAAATGTCTGGCAGGTGTGTAAAAAGCAAAACGCTTCCTGAGATATTCAGGCCCACCAGCATGCACAGCACGATGCGCTATGACCAAGGCTTTGAACTTAACACGTTTCGCGACAGGTAGCCAGTGCAGCATTCGCAGATGTTGCTTGACGCTCTTTCTAATGGGAATGTTGAACACAAGCCTAGCTGCCGCATTCTGGACCACCTGCAGTTTTCTGAGAGTATAATCATGAAGGCCCATATACAAACCATTTGCATAGTCGATGCGAGAAAGGATCAGCGCCCGGGTCACTGTTTCCTTCGCTGTCCTCGAAAGCAGTGGGAGGAATTTCTTAAGGGACTTTAGTACCCCAAAGCAGCTTCCGGCCAATTTTTTAATTTGGGTCGAGAAGGACAACTGCTCGTCGAACCAAACACCAAGATTTTTTACTGGAAGGCCAGAGGATGATGGCATAGGATAGTCAGGCGGCCAGAGAAATTCTCTGAACCGAGGGGGGAACTTTCCGTAGAGAAGGATTTCTGACTTATTCTCATTACATTTGAGCTGAGCAGCACAAAGCCATTGAAAAGCAGCTGTCAAACACTCTTTGGCCTTCACAGTAGAGAACTCCGATTTACCCCAGGTGAACAAAAGTTGAGTATCATCGGCATAAGCAATGGTCTTGGCACCCTGCACTTCCGCCAACTGGACCAGAGGGGTGACGTAGATATTAAAGAGCAGGGGGCTCAGGAAGGACCCCTGCGGCACTCCAGTGGTCACAGATTGAGGCGGGGACGAAAAAGGCGGGAGCCAGACCTGTTGCGAGCATCCCTCCAGGAAGGATTTCAGCCACATCCAAGCCAACCCAGAGATACCTATGTCCGCCAGCCGGGCCAGAAACAGCGAATGGGGAACAGTATCAAATGCCGTCGACAGGTCCAGCATTACGAGGGCCGCACTTCCACCAGAGTCCAAACACTCTCGAATAGCCTCAAAGATTTCGACTAAAGCGGACTCAGTGCTGTAGGCAGCTCTAAAAACAGATTGCGCCGGATGAAGTAGGCTAGCATCTTCCACAAAATCAGTGAGCTGTTTGTTAACTGCCTTTTCACAGATTTTCGCCACACAGGGGAGAAGGGAGATAGGGCGATAATTCCCTGGATCCCCAGGGTCCAGCAATGGTTTTTTTAGCAGCGGGAGGATTTTCGCCTGTTTCCACAGAAGTGAGGAGGCATCTTGATTAGCAGTGTTTTTTCTGTGAAGATTAAAATCTCCTAGAAGCAGGAAGTTTCTAGTCGAGATAACATGAGGGAAAATAAGTTCCATAAGTTGGAGTGAGAAGTCTAAAAGGGGGCCCGGGGCCGGTAGACTAGAGCACCTTTCCCACCATGTTGAGAGTGAAGGTCAATTCTAAAAATAAAAATTTCCAATGTGTCATTACTTAGTTGATCTAATATGGAGATTTTAATGGAGTCTTTATGGATAATGGCAATCCCCCCCACCTTGGTTGGTCTGTCCAGTTTTTGAATATGATAGCCTTCTGGAAGTGCCACAGCGATTGCAGGATTAGAGCTGGGTTTAATCCAGGTTTCTGTAAGAAATCCAATATGGGGGGGTTTAGAGGAGAACAGATCCCGAGTATTAACTGCGTGTTTGGGCAGTGATCTAACGTTGCTCAATAGGCAGTTCCAGCCTCGATTGTCTGGAGGAGTCTGGGGAGGAGGGTCTATCTCATTGGAGCGGCGGGGTTGGCTATTACCTGGGTCCGGTATCATACTTTTAGTCAAGAGCAGTTCCAGTTTCATACTCTGGAATCTGCAGGACCTGCACATGAAGGGGCCTTCCAAAGCTGTAGGGGTGTTAAGCACAGTGTTTACCAAATGTCTGCAGTTATTTAAGTGGCTTTGTCTAATCTTAAGAAGTTCATGGCTAGTATATGTGCACAAGTCCCGAGTTCTGTTACCTAGGTCTGGTACAAAACCGGCAGGGGTCTTGGCTCCTGGCGACGTCTAGGCGCGGACGGGCGCAGACGGGCTTGCCTTAGGCGTGCCTTCAGCATGCCAGTGGAGCGCCCGCTGCGTGCGTCCGCTGCGGGTCATGCCAGGCATTTATTTAAATAGTGAGGCTCGCAGCTAGACTGCTAACCTCAGTTTCTGTTCCCACCGGAAGTGCCACAGGGTCACTTCCGCTTTCGCGTAGTCTCCCTCCACACAAAGGGGAAAACCCGTGGTGGACCGGAGAGGTACGCAACCGTCTGAGCAATGCTGTGTCCAGTGGCTAAGAGAAGTCAGTGATTCAAATAAGAGCACAAATAAACGTATAAGCTAAGAACAAACGTATGGGCTAAAAACGTAACAATTAAAACCCCTTATGGGAGCAATTACCTAAAGATGCAGTTCAGAGGGTTCTGATTAATTACTTCATAGGTTGACTCTAGCGCGTCTACTGCACATCATGCCAGGCATCTATTTAAATAGTGAGGCTCACAGCTAGACTGCGAACCTCAGTTTCTGTTCTCACCGGAATTGCCACTGGGTCACTTCTGCTTTCACGTAGTCTCCCTCCACACAAACGGGCAAACCCGCGGTGGACCAGGGAGGAACGCAACCGTATGAGCAATGCTGTGTCCAGTGGGTAAGAGAAGCCAGTGATTCAAATAAGAGCACAAATAAACGTATAACCTAAGAACAAACGTATGGGCTAAAAACGTAACAATTAAAACCCCTTACGGGAGCAATTACCTAAAGCTGCAGTTCAGAGTGTTCTGATTAATTAATTCGTAGGTTGACTCTAGCGCTTCCACCATAAAATCCTTCCTTTTTTTCGTCACAGAATGTTGCTACAGCTGTACAAGCACCACCATGCAAACAAAAAACTTCTCCTGTTAGCTACTCGCCCACATGTTGAAAAAAATACACTACCTACACTTTTTTTGATTTTCAAAAGTAGTTGTGACTGTCATTGGTATCACCTAGGCAACGCATCTCCGGCTTATGTCCTTCGGCAGCCATGTTAGAAACAGGCAGTTAGCAGTCTCTTGTAATTGCCTATGGATAAAACTAGTACACGAGAGATGGGAAATGAACAACCGCTCTTGCAAAATCTGAACAACATCACGGCGGTCGCATTGAGTACCCAGAACAAATTCGTAAGAGGGATACGGCCGCTCACCTCACCTATGAGTAACCTCCGAACTATGCTAGAATGCGCAGGCCTTTGTTCCAGATGCAATGTGGTCACTGGCCATGGGCCATTTTTAAAGTGAGTGGACTGTCCCTAGGCCTGCATGTGCTGTTAGTTTTACAGGCCTCCTTCCTTTTGCTACTGTGACTTGTGAGTGACCATGTGGCTGGTGGCCTTTTTGCATTGGCATCCAGTGTGGTTTTGCCAAAGGCCTGCATGCGTTCTTTGTTCCAGGCCTCCAGCTTCTTGTTGTGACCATGTGGCTGGCGGCCACTTTGTGTATCCAGGCAGTGTGCTTTTGCCATAGGCCCGCATGCATTCTTTGTTCTAGGCCTACAGCTTCTTGTTGTGACCATGTGGCTGGCGGCCATTTTGTGTAGGCAGCCAGTGTGCTTTGCTTTCCCTATAGGCCTGCATGTCTTCTTTTTGTTCCCACTGAATGCCTTCCTGCTCAGTGTTGCTGTAATGACAATGTGGCCCTGGCTGGCAGCCATTTTGTGCGTCCAACCAAAATTGGCCCTTTGGCATAGGCTGCATGGATGGTTGAGCAATGAGATAGCAGTTTAATAATAACTTATTGTTATATCTTTTAGGATAACTTCAATTACGTTTAATTTTTTTAATGTTACATTTACTATGTTTTTTTAATTAATTGTTAAATTATATTTGATATTTTTTCAATTTTTTTGTATAATTAAAAAGAATTGTTTTGCTCATACCATTTTCTACTACATCTGGCATCAACCCCATTTCTGCTGTGCACAACAGCATTCATTGTCTAGGGATTATTCCTTCCACTGCCATTTCTCAGCTGCACCTCCCTGGAGTGCCACATCACTCATGAGTGACGTCATAAGACGCAAATAAAGCAAACAGTTTCATCTGTATGTTATTGTTGTTTTTGTTCTCTTTTATTCTTCCTGAGTGGTTAGTCCGTCACCATGAAAGTTTATGTTGGTGTGGTTTCCTATTTTACGAATAGATATATACTGTATTGTTAATTAAGGGAGTAACAGCAGTGACCACACTAAATGATATTGTTTTTGTTTGCACTACTAATTGAACAGCAACAATGACACGTTTCACTGATGTCCTTCTTGCTTCTTTTCTTTTAGGTGCATGACAAGACAACAAGAGACAACACATCACTCACAGTACTGACAGAAAGAAGGCCTGTGTACGGCGTGATGTGTGAGTGATCCACACACACATCAGACATCTCTTCAACTTGTGAAGCTAAGTTTCACTGCTAAGTGACAGCTTCAAGATGGTCCCAAAGAAAGGTGCTAAATGCTACCAAGAAAGTGGCCAGTGACAATAAGAAGGAGCTTACCACCACCACCACCACTGGTATGTCACCCAAGATGATTGTTGGAAGACAAAAAACTGTGCCTGCCGCACTGGCCTCTGGAGAGCAAGCTGGGAGCAACCCATCCAAATCAGTGGACCCACCCCAATCTAGACCCAAGCCCATGTCTGTCACAGAGGCAGCCAGTCTAATCACGGCAACGCCGACGAGCAGTGATTTTGATATTTACTTATCTTAATCGCAAAGTAGTACCCAATAGTTGCAGGAAACTCACAGAAGTGGAAAATAACAAGAACAACAGCCAAAACCGCCAATTGTAGTTCCTCCTGAAGTAGGAGCAGTTCAAGAAATTGAACTTCATGCTGAGGAAGTAAAGCAATCTGCTCCAGAAGATCCATTGTCTTCAAGATCCCCAGCTAGAAAAAGGAGGGTTAGTGGTGCATCATCTTCTTCTTCAAGCCCCCCTTCTGATGATCTAGACACCACTTGGATCTCGCCTCAGTATGAGAGTGAAACATGCCAGGAGATGACTCAGACGAGGCTAGGGAAAAGGAAGCTTCCAGAAAGCCTAAGAGTTATGGAGTCAAATGCAGAAGAGGAGGATGATGACGAGCCTGTCATCATGGATGTTAGCTCAGCCCCAGTGGATACTGACGTTACCCCATCCCATCTTGTGTTTCAGTGGCACCACAGATCCAACCACCACCAGCTGCCATATTTGCAAAGTCCCAGCAGGAACCTGCATCATCAACCACCTCAGTAGAAGTAGGTACTGCAGAGAGTCAAACATCAAAACGCCCACCTACCACCAGTTCTTCCAACATTGGTAGTGGCACCAGCGTCAGAAAGTTGAGCTCCCCAGTTTGTGACTTCTTTTCGGTTAGCCAGAAGGATGTGAACATTGCCATATGCTCCCTTTGCTGAGCAAGTGTTAGGCTGGGAAGCTTGGTACAAAATATGGTACCGGGGGCCAAACAACCCATTTGAGAAAGCACCATACGATCCGTTGGGAGACGCACCTTAGCGGCCAAAAAACTGCGGGTGTTGTTGGTAAATGGTTGAAAGCTGGCTGAGCAGGGAATCTGAATCTGATCTGATCACAGTGGAAGGTGAAGAAGAGGAAGACATCTTCATTACGCAAACCAGCCCTCTCCCCAGCAATGCAGTAGTATCGCTCACATAAGCAACATTGCAATGGCACAAGACTCAAGTCGAGACACCAAGGCAAGAGAGGACAGTGACTGCCCCGCTGAAAAGTACATTTAACCTACCACCGCCTGCTCTCAAGAAGTCATCTGCATCAGTGGCACCAGCAAAGAAAAAATTCAGGCTACTATTCCAGCCATGTTTAGGCCAGAGGGGCAGTATGAACGCAACCCCCCAAAGGAACTTTTGTACAATGCAAAGCTGGCTAAAATGTTAGTGCAGGACCTCCTTCCTTTTTCTTTTGTTGAAGGGGTGGGTTTTCCTGAATTTGTAGCAGCCATCTGCCTGAAATGGAAGATTCCCAGCCGGTCCTATTTTGCCAGAGTTGCTGTTCCAGCACTACATCACAATGTGCTTGAATTGGTTGGACAAGCTTTGCAGCAGAGTCCTGTCCACAGTATCCACCTGACAACAGACATGTGAACCAGTTGCCAAGCGACTGATTACATGTGCATCACTGCACACTGGATCTCATTTGTGGGGGCAAGAGAAAAAATATCTGCAGGTGTTGACACTGCTGAGATTTTTAATGCTGCTCAGAAGCATGCGATCAATCAATCAATCAATCAATCACGGCATTTATAGAGCGCGCTACTCACCCGGGAGGGTCTCAAGGCGCTGGGGGAGGGGGTAAGTTACTGCTCGAACAGCCAGGTCTTGAGCTGCTTCCTGAAGGAGAGATGGTCCTGGGTTCGCCGAAGGTGAGTGGGGAGGGAGTTCCAGGTCTTGGCTGCCAGGTAGGAGAAGGATCTTCCTCCGGCGGTGGCTCTGCGGATGCGTGGTACGGTGGCGAGGGCGTGGCTGGTTGATCGTAGCTGGCGGGTGGGCGTGTAGAAGGTCATGCGGTCGTTGAGGTACTTGGGGCCCAGGTCGTGGAGGGCCTTGTGTGCGTGGGTGAGGAGTCTGAACGTGATTCTCTTGCTGACGGGGAGCCAGTGCAGGTCTTTCAGGTGTCCGGTGATGTGGCTGTGCCGGGGGATGTCCAGGATGAGTCGTGCGGAGGCGTTCTGGATGCGCTGGAGTCTTTTTGAAGTTTGGCTGTGGTTCCGGCGTAGAGGGTGTTCCCATAGTCCAGTCGGCTGGTGACGAGTGCCTGGGTGACGGTCTTCCTGGTTTCAGTGGGGATCCATCTGAAGATCTTGCGGAGCATGCGCAGGGTGTTGAAGCACGAAGATGAGACGGCGTTGACTTGTCTGGTCATCGACAGGGAGGAGTCCAGGATGAAGCCCAGGTTGCGTGCGTGGTCCGTTGGCTTGGGCGCGGTGCCCAGGGCCGGGGGCCACCAAGAGTCGTCCCAGGCGGAGGGTGATGAGCCCAGGATGAGGACTTCCGTCTTGTCTGAGTTCAGTTTAAGGCGGCTGTTCCTCATCCAGTCGGCGACGTCTCTCATCCCGTCGTGTAGGTTGGCTCTGGCGGTGGTGGGGTCGTTGGTGAGGGAGAGGATCAGCTGGGTGTCGTCGGCGTAGGAGATGATGTTGAGGTTGTGTTGGCGTGCGATGGCTGCGAGGGGGCTCATGTAGACGTTGAAGAGGGTTGGACTGAGTGAAGATCCTTGTGGAACGCCGCAGATGACTTCGGTGGCCTCGGATCTGAACGGGGGGAGGCGGACTCTCTGGGTTCTTCCGGCGAGGAACGAGATGATCCATTCCAGTGCTTTCTCTCGGATTCCGATGTTGCTGAGGCGCTTCACTAGGGTGCGGTGGCAGACGGTGTCGAACGCCGCGGAGAGGTCCAAGAGGATGAGGGCTGCTGTTTCCCCGTTGTCGGTTAGGGTTCTGATGTCGTCGGTGGCTGCGATAAGGGCGGTCTCGGTGCTGTGGTTGGCCCGAAACCCGGACTGCGAGGGGTCGAGGGATCCATTCGTCTCGAGGAAGGCGGCAAGCTGTCTGTTGACGGTCTTCTCGATGACTTTGGCCGGAAACGGAAGGAGCGAGATGGGACGGTAGTTCTTGAGGTCGGTGGGGTCCGCTGTTGGTTTCTTCAGGAGGGCGGTAAGCTCGGCGTGCTTCCAGCTCTCCAGGAAGGTGGCGGTGTGGAAGGAGGAGTTGATGATGTCCCGGAGATGGGGTGCGATGGTGGCGTCGGCTTTGTTGAAGACGTGGTGTGGGCAGGGGTCGGTTGGTGATCCGGAGTGGATGGAGTTCATCGTGCGGGTGGTGTCTTCGGTGCTGATCGGGGTCCAGTTGCAGAGGGTGGTGGTGGCGGGCGTTGGTTCGGCGGTAGGGTGCGTGGTCTGTGCGTCGAAGCTGTTATGTATGTCGGTGATCTTGCGGTGGAAGAACGCGGCGAGTGAGTTGCAGAGGTCTTGCGAGGGGGTGATGTCGTTGTTTCCGGCGCTGGGGTTGGAGAACTCTTTGACGATGCTGAAAAGTTCCTTGCTGTCGTGGGCGTTGTTGTCCAGTCGTTCTTTGAGTGCCGACTTCTTGGTGGCACGGATCATCTGGTGGTGTTTGCGGGTGGCGTGCTTGAGGGCGGTCCTGTTGTCTGTGGTCTGGTCGAGTCGCCAGGCTTTCTCGAGAGTGCGGCAGTTCTTCTTGGATTCCTTGAGTTCGTTGGTGAACCAAGGGGTTTTCTTGCTTCCGGGTCTGCTGGGAGGGTTTTTTAGTGGTGCGAGGTCGTCGGCGCAGGCGGTCAGCCACTTGGCGATAGTAGCGATGTTTGCAATGGAGAAGTCCCATATAGCTGCAAACATTTAGGAAGACTTTAACAACAAGGTCTTTGAATGGCTGTGACCAAGAGGGCTTATGATTGGATTTGTTGCCACGGACAATGACAGTAATATAGTTAAGGCCGTGGCCAATGGTGGTTATTTCACGGTCCTATGTTTAGTGCACTGCATCAACATCATTGTACATGACTTTCTCAAAAAAGAAGACCAAGTAATCAACTTACTGTCAACCTGCAGAGAATCTGCACTCATTTCAGCCATTCATTTAAAGCCCAGAAACAGCTGAACAGCTGAGGGTTATTCAGCGTGATAATAGAATGCCTCTTAAAGCACTCATACGGGAGGTGCCAACACGCTGGTACTCCACTTATTACATGCTTGAACACCTGTTTGAGCAGTACAGACCTATCAATGAATATGTCATGCAGAGAGGGGATGCAACTGTGAAAGGCATTATTATTGAGATGGACCAATGGGGCCTAGTCAAATGCCTGACAGAGGTGCTGCTTCCTTTTGAGGTGTTCACACGGGAAGTCAGCAAAGAGGACAGTACCATGGGCCAAGCTATCACGTTGTTGCACATGCTACACAAACAGCTATGGGAGGTGTCTTCAATGTACACAGGTGTGGAGGAAAAATAAGATGTGTATGACTTGGTGGAGAGCTTAATCCTTTGCTTGTCTGCTAATACAAGCGTGCAAAGAGACATTGTGTCCTCCAAACATTACATCTGTGTCACGATTCTTGATCCACGGTACAAACCGCTTTCATTCCTTTTTTAGACGGGGATGTTAGAAAATACAAAACATGGATAGCTGAGCAAGGCAGTGAGCTACAAAAAGAACGGCTGGGAATTAGAGTCTCACCGCTCCAGGGCACAAGTCCTGTGGGGCAGCCTTCAAGTTCAGAGCCTGAGGGCAGTGCTGTTACTCACAGCAGCCAAAACCAACAACAAGAACACCATCAACAACAACAAGACCAGGAGCATCAGCCCCCAAATATGCAACTAAGTGGTTTCTACTGGCAGGGCTTAAGTCCAGTGCAGAGGCGAAGGCAAAAGAGGTCAAGCAATGTGGAACACCAGCAATGAATATTGAGCGAATGGTCCAGGCCTAACTGGGTGATGCAACAGAGGTCTACCTTGATCAAAACCTGGTGCATCGGAATCAGAAGAGGAGCTAATGGTCATTGCTCAGCAGTCTGGTAATAAACTATCTTGCTTGCCCTGTGCCAGTGTCTCTGCTGAGCGTGTTTTCAGTGCTGCTTGTGCTGTTGTCACAGTGAGAAGGACCAGTTTCTTGCCCCAAAACATGGACAGAATATCCATGGTCAAAATGAATTAGCACTTTATACCACCGGATTACACCATACCTGAAGTGCCAAAGGAGGAAGATGATGAAGACTCAGGTCATGGAGGCAGTGTGGTAGATGATCTACTTCTGGGCGAACCAACAGAGTTTGAGGACAAGCTCTACCTCCCTGACTACTAGTTTTTCTTTCTTTCTTTGATGCCAAAAAAAAAAAGATATAGCTAGGGAACATTATTTATTTTATTATTTGTGTGTGGCTGGTTGACCAATTTATCCCCACAATCTTACTCTTAGACAAAATGTATTGACGGATTGGAGTTGCAATTGTGTGCAGTGAAAAAGTACTGACTGACTCGTCCTCCAAAGCCATTTCCCTCAAGCCAGACATTGTACGGAGAATACAAACAAAGGTATGCCTGCCTCCAACCCTGGGCTGTGACTATCTATCCATTCTTACCCTAAAGGGCAATTCGCTGCTTCATGAACAAATGGAGGATCTGCATTCTGCAATGTACAACCAATCGATCACGGTGAGCACACCAGAAGAACAGGCAAAGGCTGGCATACAATGCACTGTCAGTGATTGTTGTTTGTTGTGATGTGAACTTGTTGTTATATGTCATCTTCATGTGTGTTGAGATTGAGAAGAGATGATTCATGTGCTGGCAAACAGTGTGAGACTGGGTGTTTGTTTGTTGTGCTTAATGTGTTAGTGATGATGAGATTTGAGATTCACGTGTTGGTGGCCTAAGTAGCGATGGCTGATCAATATTTTTCCCCTGAATGTTATTTTAATTTATTTTCTTCCCCTTTGAGAGATAGGATATTGAGATTCCTTCACCAGGTCCACTCCACACAGTCCACACTGCTTTGTTTTTTATTGTTTTACTCTTTATACTCCTCAAAGACTCAGACCCGACCAGTCCATTAGATAATGCAATGTTTGCAAACACAAATCTAGTCTACACAAAAAGTGGCTCAATCTTTCCCTTCTTGTTGTTCAATAACAAAATTGCACTACTACAGGCCGATCTGTTGCATTTTGAGTTGGGACTCGGGACACTGGTGGTACGGAGTTGGAAACCATACTCGGAGTCCAACTCAGGAGGATCAGAGATGATGAAATGACTCAGGGCGTGACTATTTTGAGAACTGCCACCAGAAGAAGATTGGGACAATGCTATGTTGCTAGGGGTGTGTGTGCTGCTCAGTGCTGTCTGGCTCAAATTTGAAGCAAAGTGGGGGTATGGTGGGGGGCCTGTTGTTGAAGGTAACTGGAGACAGACATTTAGTCATGAATGATAAATAATCACATTATACGTGTGCTGCTGTTAGGCTGCGTATTTCGTTATATGTTATGTGATGATGAAATGATGAGCAAGACAGTTTAATCAGCCCGATACCAATAGTTACATTACATGCAGCCATTTTTTGTGAGATTTTTGCTTGTTGTAAAATTGGCCTCACCAATTTGTTCACACACCAGGCATAAAATGAATAAATGCAAAAAGGACTATTCTTTTCTCCTCTTGCACTTCCTCTGAGTGTTCACAGTGCACTCCTAGTCCTTAGTTTAACTTCTTTCTTTCTCCTTGATTCTTCAATATATATCATTTTTGTTTTCCAATCTGCAGGCCCTCTTATCCGGCGCCAAACTGGAAAACCAGCGCTTACCTTACCGGACCGCATCTGCCAGGCACCCAAGATTGACAGACCGTACAAGAGGAATCAATGCAGATACAACTCCCAGTCTCAATTTGGCAATGCAGCATCTTTTTTCTATTAGTAATCATTTGAACTGCATGTGTTTGGGTTGTTTACTTGAATCCTACAGAAAGTTTGATTTATAATATATTGGATATCTTTCAAAGCTCGATAAGACAGATCATAATAATGTAACTTGGTGTCTCTGGGTGCAAACGGACAATTTGGTTTGGTTTACCTGTACTCATTCATTCCTTCATTTCCTTTTCCTCCAATAACAATGGTCGGCCGCTCATTGCCAAGATGAATGTTGTCCTTGTGTAGTGTTTGTCTTTGTATAACCTTTCCCCGAATCCCCCTTCCCATCCATTCATCAAACCCCTAACCATCTTCCCCCAGTCTGTGTGATTTATTGAGGTGTGACAACAAATTTACACCATTAATTGATCACACACTTGGTGGGGCAGATGTGGTGAAAGCAACACCAACTCAGTGTAGGGTGAGGATCTCATTCTTTAGCTCGTATAGCCCACACTGGAAATATATTATATTAACCACCCCCACACAGTGTACGATATTTCTTTTTTCAGATGAACATCTCATTGCCAGCATCATCATTAAGGCACTGTATTGTGTCTAAGGTTAAGCTTGTCAACTTCGTAGCTCGAGTCGGCTTCATTTTGTAATTTTTACCAGCTCACCATTGTTCTGATTAATTTAATTTTTCATTGCTTATCATATTTCTATTGTCTCTCTTATTGTGTCCGAGTTTGTTTTCGTAGTCTAGTCTTTGGTGATTGTCATTTTTTTTTTAAGCTTGCATATAACAGCATTAACCTTTTTGTTAAGTTCTCTGCGATGAATAGTCTCCTTATCCTACAGTTCGAGTTTGCCTAGGAGGGAGTGCGACCTTGCTTCAGTTCTGATGACTTTGCCTTCAATGTTAAAATGCTAGCAATGCATGCTGTTACTACTCCCACCACCATGGCACCTTGGGAAACCATGCAGCCGTCACTTCATCTAATCAGGTATGAAAAGTGAACTGTGGTTGATTGATTCATTGTTGAACGGCAATCATTCTACACAATCAAAATTCACACCCTCCGAGTCCTTAGGGGTTATAATACATAGTATCAGACTACAGAGACTAGGAGGAGAGAGTAGTAGGACAAGGGAGGGTACTGCATAACTATTTTGTTGTTTACACTATCAGCACATTTTTAAAACTGGCTGTGGCAAAGGCAGCAGTGCGAAGTAAAACAATAACCCCACAAAAATATTTTAAATCATTCATAATGTAAAACTATAAAAAATATATTCCCTTAACCAACATAAACTACCAACCCACAACTGGCCCACCCCTCTCCCTAACCCAACCAATGTCCAAGAAGTAGTGTCCAAGAGTCCATAAACAAAATTGACCATAAATAAAGAAACAATGCCCAACTCCCACATTCCTACCCTCTCCCCACAACAAGTCCCATCCACCCAAAAAATGTTTAGAAAAGGAGCTGAAGAGGGCACTAACAGCAGGCTAGGAGATTCTTCAGGTGCCCGTCCATCCATTCCTGCCTGGCTTCAATATTCGACACCCTCAGCATGATGCAGCACTCAAATCGGCGGAAATAAGGGGGAGAAGCAGTGATGGTGGAATGGCGGTGGGTGCCTAGCATTGGACCGCAGCAACGTGGCTGGGGCCTGGGGCAACTGTAGCAGCTTCTGCCTCCTCATCCTCCAAGGCCACCCGCCGCCGGGACTCAGCCCTGATGGCCTCCAGTTTCCGCTGCTGGGTCTGGGCTGCAATCTCCTGCCTGCTAGGTGTTTTTTGCTGGATCAGCAGGAGTAGCTATATATCAAGAAAGAAAAAAGACAAATTGTAAACAATGCTCTTAGCAAAACACATAACAAATTATGCCATAGGTAGGGAGGGAGGGAGGTGATTGATGATGGGTGGGTAGGAAGGATACATAATATGGTGCGCTTGAAAAGTCCAGGGAGTATTCTGAAATACCATCTCAACACTTTGAATAAAAAAACCTCAATAAAACCATTCCAGGCAAGTAAAGGTGTGAAGAGCACCACTACAGAGGAGCACCATAGCCCGTTGTTTACTCTCTTTCCCAAGGATTTTTCCATTCATCATTGCATTGTTCTTCTAGTATTTTATTTTTTTCTTCACCCTTTGCTACTCAACATTTAAGTTTTACATTCTCTCAATCCAGTCTTCACCATTGAAACCATCCATCCATATAGCCATCCATCCAAACATGGCTCTCTGTCTCACTCTCACCCATATGTCCTTTCAATGAAAACCACCACAGGATTCCAATCACCCACCCAGGTAGGCATCCTTTGACACATACACTTTCACCCACCCAGGCAGGCTTCAAACCTGTCCACCTTTCATCCATCCTTCACCCACCCATGCATCCTATCAGCCACCTATAATATATTCATCTGCTTTCACCCACGCATCCTTCTCTTCCAGTCATATATATTACATTTCACCCGTCCTTTCACCTTCCATCCTTCTTTCCTTTTTCCATCAACCCATAGTTAAAGGTCTTGTTCATGAAACTTTCTCTGCTAAGTTGATAGAAGCGGCCATTAGTTACTCAGCTCAACTGCTGCTGTGTTTATCTGATGTTCACAACTCAGCACTACACCCTTACAGTGAGTATATAATTAATTGTCAATAAGCAAGCAATATGACTTACCACAGCCCGTCACTGCCGCTGGTTCACCCCCTACCGCATCTGCAGCAACATACACCACACACATCACTACAATTTGGATACATTACAGACAGTATTTTCTGTCAAAAATATCAGGTTGGGCATTTTGTTGGTGGATATTTTTAAAAAGCCTCAAGACAAACTGTTAAGGAGTGGCTAGAGCTGTGGATGAATCTGATTTTTTGAAAAAGATAGTACACAAGTGGACAACTGAACATATGGTCTTGGTTGGCAAATGCAATGGAGCCATCCTCTCGTACTTCCTCCCAGCCATTGTGCATGGTCATCAGTTCACCAACTGCTGCTAATAAAACTAGACCTAGCTAAGAAGACACAACTTTGGGGTGTCCAACGTGACCATGGCCACTCTCTTGTTTTAGTGATTGAGCCTTCTCATCTCAACAAAGATGCATAGAATACCTTACTTGGGCAATGGGCATACAATCTACACGTCAGAGTAGTAGTAGTAGTATGTGAACAATGGGTTCTCTGAGTCTTAGAGCACCACCACTAGGAAGTCCACAACATATAACATAAGTGGAGATGGAAAACTGGCTGACAAAGCAGAAGAAAGGAAGCTACAGGCAGACAAGTATAGAGTACAGACTAGCCCCTTCGCTGCTTCTGTCGGCCAATGGCTGTCGCGAGCGCTACCTCCGTAGTGTTGCGCACGTCCGTTGGCCGACGCTGCCCCGCCCACTTAATTAAACCGCCGCACCGCGGCGGAATTCGCGCCGCGGTTAAGCGGTTAAAGACTGTTTGAAGTAAAGTACAGAAACTTGAAATATAGAAAATAAGTAAATAGGATAATGCAGGGATAACAAGAATTTAGAAATGGATAGGTTAAAGAGGATTTGGAAACAAAATATAAAACAGGTAGACATAATTCAAAATAAGGAGCGGTAAAGGTTAGGAGAATAAATATATTATTGTTAACACCAGGAGGACTTACTGGGGCAGAGGAATCTGGGAGGCACATCCAGCTCCCTCACCTGCCTCAGCCCTCTTCTTGCCCCTGGATGCTGATGTAAGACATAAAGAGTAAGACAACAAAATATTGGTGGTAAATAAATAATCTCCCCCAAATAGTTTTTGACATGAAAAGGCAATCGCAATAACATTGACCTTTTCTAAATCAGATTGACTATTAGTAGTATTGCGGACCATCCTATCCTATTCCAAATTTCCTAAACCTACTTACCTAGCCCTATTCCAAATTTAGTAAACTACATTTTGGAATTACTAATAATAAATTGCAAGGAATGATGTTTGCTTTTTCTCATCTCATTTGCAATCTCTCAACCCCCTTTGACAGGCCAATTCAGAAAGGGCCTTATTATAACGGCGATGTCAGGCAGAGGATGTTGTGGTTCTGAAACCGCCCGACCTTAGGTTGGCGGTCCAGACCGCACTATTACGATGCGACCGCCCATAGGCCATCGCAAACCTCCATTTGTCAATGGAAACTTGTGCGATGGGCGGAAAAGGCCCGCAGCACAAGCTTCCATTGAAAAATGGATGTTGTTCACAAACATCCCTGCACTGTTCTTGTGGCATGCAACATGTGGTTACAATTACAAATAACTAATTACAGTTCTAACATAATCACTAATCAGCCCAAGCGAGCGCCAACAAGTACAATTACTAGGTTAGGTAGCACCGAGCACCTGTCTAGAATAACGATCACATAATATTAGAAAACTTAACTTACCTGCATGTGAGCAGCATGCTTGCTATTTGGGAAAAAATATTAGCAATAGCATAGAAGGCACAAGTAATAATAAATTAATAATTTTAATAATTAGCTACTCAACTAGCCCCGCAACCTCAACCCCTAGCAGGTCCAGCAGGTCCTGCTCTCGGTCCAGTATATCAGACCAGCAGTGCGTCAGCTGATGATGGGTGCGCTGGACCGTAGAGCAGCGGTACACTGCACGGTACACCCTCGCCTAGTGCTGCTGTTGCTCATGCATCCCGTACCCAGACCCAGGCCTGCCGCCTGCTGCCAGGGTAGAGGGGAGGTGGCACTGGACATAAAAAACCAGCACTGCCACCTCCACCTCTGAAAACAGGGCACAGGGCTGTACCCCTGCCTGGCGCCGCTTTCTACAAGGAAGGCGACTGCTACTTGCCTGCCTTGGTGCGCCCTTATCTGCCATGGCGCTGGGGGGAAAGAGAGAAAAAAGAAACAGAAAAAAGAAGGAAGGAGGTTAATAAGGAAGTATTAAAGCTAAAATATAAAAAAGTACAAAACTAATACAAAAACACACCATTTAAAAAAAAAAAAAAAATGCAAAATACATGGTTAGGAAGACAGAGGGTAAGATAATAAATGAAAAATGTTTTAGAAATCAAGGATTGAAAAGATTAAAGAAGGATCAAAAAGTAGGCCCCAGCACCATAAACAGAGTAAGAAACATGATGGCCACGCCCATGCGCGACCGCGTGGTGCAGTTTGAGCGATATTTCCGCCCGAAAACGTAATCCGCGTTGACGTACAGCGGAAACTTCACGCGAACGGGCAGGACAAGCAACTCTGCCCACTCGCGGAACTCTGCATAGTGCGGCAGAGTTTTTTTTACCACTTCTCGGACTCCGCCCAGGCTTACTCTAAAATTGCTCCTGATCTTGATTCTTTTTTTACCTTTTACTATTTCAGATACCCTAGCTTTGGCCTGGTCCATCCAGTCAGGATTGTCGCACAACCTTTGTTCAGTCTAATTTCTCTCTCTACTGGCCATGTCCCATCTCCTTGTAAATTGTCTCACATTGTTTCTCTCTTAAAAACAATCTTCGGCTGAGGTCACCACTCTATATAATTACAGACCACTCTCACTACTCCATTTTCCAGGCAAAATCATTGATAAAAATGTCAACAGCTTACTAAACAGATTAAGAAAAGTCAACTACTTGACAGCCAACAAGAAGAGTCAAACTTGGCTGCCAGACTATCAGTGGGTCTACTTACACATTTTTTTTGTGTTGAGATTATTTTATTGGAATCACAGATTACAAGGGGAACAACATAAATACAATCAGCAAAAATACAGGAGAGGGATACAGTTGCCAAATGTGATACATGTGAATCCGGCAAGGGGGGGACAGAACCAGTGTTACCGGGAATTAGGGATCGAGAGGCAGAGGAAGTGGATGAGGAGCGGGGGTGAGAAGAGAGAAAGGGGCAAAGCAGATGATGGCAGTGAGGAAGACAAAGGGATCAGTGTTCCCCTAGGAAGGTGGACCAGATTAGAAGGAACTCATCAGCCCTATCCAACAGGTTATAGATTACCTTCTCATGAGAGGCAGTCCTGAATATGGCCGAGAGCCATTCTCGTACGTTAGGACCTGACTAGATGCCGTGATGGATACAGATTACATGGCCTGTACCATAGGGTTCAGGGATCCAGCACCAGTGGGTTCGGGCGGGTAGAGAGGAACAGTCTCAGTGAGCCGTTGACAAGCTGATTTTCAATTGTTACCCATAATGGGGAATCCCGAACCCAGGTGTGCATGAACACGAACTGCATCAGGTGGAGAGCCATGCAATAGTGCTCAATGGACAGGAATACCAAACCTCTATGGACCTGAGGGCTAGACAGGGCCTGGCTGGCCCCCAGAGAAAGTTTTAGAGGGGTGTCAGCAGCCAAAGCATGCCCAGAATGTAGGTGAAGATTGGGAGGGTCACCATTTTCACTGTTTGTGTGCGCCTCAGAATGACAGATTCAGGTGAGAACATTTGTCGAAGCAGCATGTGCTCCATGAGTGGGTAAAGGTTGTCCTCCATAATGTGATCCAAGCCCCTATTGACAGACATGCACAGATATTTGAGACAGGCAGCTTTCCAGTGAAACCTGGTGGTGGCAGCAGAGGTGGTAACTCTTAAGAGCGGGAGGGCCTCACTCGTTACCCTAGTTGACTTTATAACCAGATATGATTACAAACGCTTCAATGGTCTCCAAAACTACAGGGATGGAAGAGGTCAGGGCTGAGAGAGTAAGCAGAATATCATCTGCATACAAGTATGGTGTTGAGGGTCCTTCAGGAGTGGGAATGCCCACGATCCAATCTGACTGGTGTAAGGCCACTGCTAGGGGTTCCATGGTGTAGAGGAACAGCAGAGGGGAAAGAGGGCAGCCCTGAGGCAATCCCTGGCAGACCTGGAAGGGGTCAGAGAGGTAGCCACCACAATAACCTGTGCTGTGGGGGAGTCATAAAGCCAGTGCACTTTGGAGATGAAGTCCGTGCTAAGGCCGAATTTCTGGAGTGCCACAAATAGGCAGGCCCACTCTGTCCTGTCGAAGGGCTTCTTGCTATCCAAAGACAGAGCTAAAGCTTCATCTGGCAGGTCTGCTGCCATACACACTGACTGAGCTACGGTTCACAGGTGGTTACCTGACGAGTAGCTTGGGACAACCCCCACTTGAGTGTGGTAGATGAGGGAAGGGAGGA
Organism: Calotriton arnoldi; assembly: GCA_963921515.1. Taxonomy (NCBI): domain Eukaryota; kingdom Metazoa; phylum Chordata; class Amphibia; order Caudata; family Salamandridae; genus Calotriton; species Calotriton arnoldi. The sequence goes on along the minus strand of CAWUFW010004950.1, from coordinate 78,630 downwards.
CCTTACTGAGGTGTGTAGCCAGGATGCTGGCCATAATTTTAACATCCCCATTGATCAGGGAAATGGGGCAATAACTATCAAATAGGAGGAGTCTTTCACCAGTTTAGGGAGGACCTAGACCAGGGCCCTGTTAGAGAGGAGACCCAGGGAGCCCACCTGATTTGCCTCAGCAAATGTCTTGTGGAGGAGATCTACTACCTCAGGCTTGGTCCACCTGTAGAATTTGGCGGGAAAGCCATCTTCCCCAGTGTCCTTATGGGAGGACAGTTGGAGATGGCCTGGGCAATCTCCCACATGATTACTGTGCCCTGGAGCATCTCTAATCCTTCCTCTGTGAGACAAGGGAGGTGGAAGCTGTCCAGGAAGGTGGTGATCTTCGCCAACCCCCGGAGCCGCTTCAGGGGTAACAGGACCTTGTAGTAGGATGTAAACATATCTGCTATTCCCTGTGGCTTGGTGAGCAGGGTCCTGGAGTCTGATGTGACAGTGGGTGTAGTCATACCCACCTCTCTTTGCCTTAGCTGTGCCGTGAGGAGTCTGTCTGCTGTATTTCCCTGCTCGTAATGTCAATGCCTCAGCTTTTGGAGTGAATATTCAGCCCTGGAGGTGAGGAGGTTGTTGAGGTCCAGTGCTTACCTTTTCCAGGCTGCGCGCATTAGCATCTGAGAGGTGGGCTACATAGGCATGCATGAGGGGTGCAATGTCCCCTTCCAGGGCCATCTGCCCCTCCTCCCCCTGCCTGTTGGACAGGGATGCATCACTCATCAGCTGGCCCCTGATAGTGGTCATTTCTGCCACCCACAGGGTCCGAGATGAGGCAAGAGAGCCTTGGTTTTGCTCCGGATAGGTCTTGACATGGGCTTTGAGTTGTTATTTTCCTGCAGAGTAGAAATAGGGGGATAGGCTGAATGGCCAGGGCATCTGAACCAGCCAGGTCAGGCCCATATCGGATGACATGCTGAACGGGCAGTGGTCAGAGTGGGCACCCTCCAGAATGGAGGCCTAAAATACGAGGGGGAGTAAAGGGTGATCCAAAAGGAAAGAATCTAAGCAGGACGGCATGCCATTTAACGGGGACAGATAGGTGTATTCCTGGTCCACTGGATGCCACATGTCCAGGAGGCTATGGTCTGTTTTGTTGTCCCCCAAGTTGTTGAAGGGAGTCGTACGGCAAAGTTACAATGCATTGGCAGGAATCACCTTGAATTTGGTTCCTGTTAATGTTCTGAATGTCCACTGGTCAGACAAACATTTCAAAATTTAGCAGTCAGAACCTCTGCCAGGACGACAAAGTCATTTACTTCATGGCCCTGGCAGAGAAGAGCCTAACTGCCAAATATTAAATCGGGCAGTTATTCTTTAATAATACAATAAAAAAGGACAAAGACGAAGAAATGATGTGTTCTATTACAACTTTCAATAGTACCACAAATAATGTAAAAGAAATAATATGTAAATATTGGGACATACTGCAAAAATGATGGATAATCAATGATAAAATAGTGAATCACCCAATAATAACATTTTGCATTCCAAAATCCCTTAGGGATTTTTTATTCCACATTTATCTAGAGAAACCTTTAAAAGATAGTTGGCTTAAACCAAAAAGCTTTAAAGAGATGTAGGAAAGGTGCAGCATCTCCAACTAGCTCTGATGTATGGAAATTTGATATTCCTCATCTGAAAATGACATATCTCATTAAAATATATTTGTGATGCACAGCTGATTTTCCACTGTATGTTCTAAAAGGCCCATGCATGACAATCTATATAAGACTCACAATCTTTTAAGTATGTAAGCCCATATGGAAACACATAAGAGAAATCAAATCAAATGACACAAGCTACACCGATGCACACCATTTTGCTCAGTTTCACAAGAAGGATCTAACTATTTGTCTTTTTAGTCATAGATGGTGTAGCAAAACTATAGAATACATAAATCAAGCAGAATGGAATCAAAATACATCTTTGAAGTTAGGCATACATACTGATTGGCTCAATATGACTGATGAATTGTCTGTAAATACATGTCATCAGTCAATTGTCTCTTCTGCTTTGCTAGCTTTGTTGATCTTGTTTTAATTAATTTAGTGTACTTGTTTTAAACCACAATTGGGCCAGATGTGCAATGCTTATTTCAGATCACAAACGGCCCGATTAGCAGAATCAGGCTGTTTGCAACTGGAAAACCCTATACCAAACCCTATTATGCGATTCAGCAACATATTACTGAATCACGAAATGGGTTAGCATTTCCATATTAGGAAGGGACGTGTTTAGGGTGCCCCTTCCTAATAGGGACTCGCAGTGGTAAGTGTCAATGTTTTGCTACCGGAATGCAGTCGCAAAAAATTAGCATTTTAACACCTACTTCAAGTAGGTAGTAAGCAATTTGCATAGGGGGAGATGTCCACAGGGGACCCCTTCCCTTTTGTGAATGTACGCAGAAACAATTTTTAAGAGCAGGCAGTGATCCCATTTCTATAAGGAAAACATGCTGCATTCAACAACAAAAAAACGCTGTTTTCGTTAAAAGCAAACACAGACATCGTGGTCTGCAGGCCCCAGCAGGTCACAATCCTTGTAATTTTAGAGATTCCCAATGGGTCACAATACCTCATGAATATTAATGAGGTAGGTCACTGTTGTGCATAGCTGTTTGCGATTACCTAATAATGAATGGCAAACATTTGCTATTAGGTAATCGCAAACATGAATCTATTTACATTTGACCCTTGATTATCAAAATGTTATTTCTCATAATTATTTTCTTTTTACAGTGAGGAAGTACAATATGAGAAATTGGGAGCAAATGGAATATTGTAATGTGTTTGACTTACAACGAAGACAGAGATCAATTTGGCCCTGTGATATTTTTTAATCTTAGATTTGGATAATTTGATCATCTGGCAGGACTGTTTATTATGTTATGCTGGTATAGAGAGAGGAAACCACTAGGATTTACTTAACACAAAGTTAATTTTATATCCTCTTTGGTATGCAAGGTGCTTTACAGTAGCTCACTTGGGTGGGACTTTTGGGTATTGATACATTTGTACTTAAACACATTTTATATGGATTGTGTAACATTGTTATGTATTTGGTATTAGTGGTTGACTATATTGTTGTTGTTGTTGTCAACTAAATAAATGTAAATATTGGTAACTATACAATTCATTGCCATTTATTTCTTTGACCTTCAAATGTAATGTTTGGTTTATGTTTATATTTGGCCATTTCAGTATGTATCCTGTGATATTTATGCTAAGCAGGACTTGCTGGAAGTAGTTCTATTTTTACTACTCACTGTGATTTTGATGTTTTTGGGCTGATCATAACTCCAACAACCCATTTGTATACATATTTTTGTAAGCATACATATGACATATAAATAACATATACAATCCAGTCCAACTAAATGAAAACAATTAGGTACATCAAGCAAACATTATAACTTATGGTATAGGCCATTATTAAAGTAAAGACAAGTTAATACATATTAATGAGTAAGATCACATCTTAAATATATTGCATTTCTGTGGTCACGGTGGAGATTAATTACAGTTTTATTCGCCTGAGCTCTAGAAATGCAAATTTCCTTTAAACATTATTTTACAATGAACCTAATCAGAGTTGACTTTGGATCACATTGGATATCCCACGCTTAAAAAGTAAAATAGTGTCAGAAATTCATGGAATAGTAAAACTAAGAAATTCATAGCAGATGTATTTTCCACTCTGAAAGGAACACTTTCATGTCTAAGTCTCTTTAATTTTGTTCCTGTGGCTCGCTTCTCTGCCCATGAGGCTTTCCTTTTTGTTCATCTCAGGCTTCAGCAAAATAATGTAGCATTTTGGAAAAAATATGCAAAAGACAAGGGAAAAACTGGAAGACAAAATTGCAAAACTTTCCAAAGCCACCATGTACTTGCCCCGAGTGCTGAGATAAGCTGGAATAAAAGAGAGCCAAACGCTGAGGAAAGCGAGCATGCTGAAGGTGATGAATTTAGCCTCATTAAAACTGTCAGGCAATTTTCTTGCCATAAAAGCTACTATGAAACTAATGGCTGCCAGAAGTCCAAGATACCCCAGCATACACCAGAAGGCTAAGGGAGAACCCTCATTGCACTGAAGTATTATGAGTCCTGGTTGAGATTCAATGTTGAATTCTGATGCAGGAGGAGAGATAATTAACCATGAGGCACACAAGAGAACCTGAATGAGTGTAGAGCCACCAATGACAGAGTAGGACAGTTGTGGACCAACCCATCTTCTTAGGTCACTGTTGGGTTTGGTTGCATTAAATGCAACAACTACCATGATGGTTTTGGCTAAGATGCAGGAAATACACAGAGCAAAAGAAATTCCAAAGGCGACCTGACGAATGAGGCATTTGACTTCTGTAGGATAACCAATGAAAGCCACTGAGCACAGGAAGCACAAAGTGAGGGACAAAAGTAAGAGGTAGCTGAGACTGCGGTTGTTGGCTTTGACAATGGGAGTGTTTCTGTAATAGATGAAGAGTAGCAGGATAGCAATCGGGACTGCTGAGAGAATAAGACTGATTACTGTCAGGCTGGTGCCCAATGACTCTTCATAGGAGAGAAACTCAGTAGGCTTCAAGATGCATTGGTTTTGCTTAGCATTTGGCCACTGATTCCAGGGACATTTGAAACAATCCACAGAGTCTGAAATTAAGAAGACGTTTTTAGTGATCTCTGAATTCTTTTTTATGTAAGGGTCATAAGCACTTTTATGTACGTACCTGATTGGTTGGTTATCTCCCCCGGGGAACATTGAATGCATGAGAAACAGCAGGCAGGCTGTCCTTCTTTAGCAGCCTTTCGAAATCCAGAGGAGCAGCTGGGGGTGCAAACCGAGACTGGGTTCTTGAAAGAAAAAAAACAAATGAAACCTTTCATTGCCTTTCCTAGTCCTCTTTAAATCTTGCTTGCCATTGCTGCAGTTCCTTGAATAATTATTGCACAATGGTGATTGGTCTCATCTTTTGCTGCCCTTCTTAATAGGTTCATTTCTGATACCACAGATTCTGTCAATCCAATTTGTGCTTAATAGTTTTATGTGCGTCTGCTCAGAGTATTACCTGCAGAGTATTCACTTGCTATTCGGCCTGTGAGTGTATGTTATAACAAAATCTATGTGAATATAGTTCTCTGATAACATTTAATTATTCGTTTTTGTGGTACAATAGCAACTCTACAATACAATCCAGCCAGTAAAGTAGGTACCATATGTGTGCAACACCCCTCCCCCCAGTTTCCCTCCCCACGCCTGTATAAACCTACTTGAAACCAATGATTTTGTCCAAAAAGAAAACATACGCCCCCTACAATTTACCACTCCTGTCATAACACCCCACTGAGACTTTCAATATATACACCCACTTGTTTTGCCACCATTCCTTTCCCCCTTCCATCATCATCTTTGTAAAAAGTTAACCCACACTTCTTGCTGTGCAATACATATTCTACAACCACTGCCCATGGGATGGTACCTATGTAGTTTTGCACAGTCTCACAATCCCCACCTTTGCTGTTGCCAATGCAGGTGAGAGCCACACTTTACATGGTACAAAAGGGTGGGCAATGCTGAGAAATCAAGCAATAGAACTAAGTGTGCCTGACACCGTATTCCACAATATATGTAACTATGTCTCCCCCCTTTTCCTCACATCTCCAGCACTGGGAATGCACACTCATCTGGGTCTTCTAAGGTCAGGCCAGTGTCCAGTGACACCTGTGGACAATCCTACAATTACTGCATATCATTTGCGCCCCTCACAAGCCCCAACCACTCTCATTCATCAGCATCTCCCAGTCCTCATCATCAAACCTAATATCAAGTCTGTGTTCCTACCATCACAGTAGTCCCAGTGCTGATCCTGATGAATGCACCATGTCAATGAGAAGAGTATAAATCCCTGGTACAATGACTCCAAAGTTCTTTATTATATGCAGGTATTTCCATATCTGGATGCCTCCAGGGCACTGTTCAGTTGTGTATATCTCCATAGCTGTGTTTCTTTTTTTTGTTGCAGATTTACATAGCAATAGCTTGATCCAAAGGTATTGGAGCACTTTACATGAGCACCAGATACAATACACAAGTACACATTCATTTTTTTTTTTGTAGGCACGGAGGGATTAAGGGCCAGATGTACAACCATTTTTTGCAGTCACAAACAGGAAATCGGCCCGTTTGCGACCACAAAATAGGTGTGGCCCATGTACCACCCCTATTTTGCGAGTCAGTAACCTATTACGACTCACAAAATAGGGTTTGCGACTCGCTCTTAGGAAGGGGCGTGCCAAGGGTGTCCCTTCCTAATATCGAGTCCCAATGGTATATACCATTGTTTAGTGACCACAATTGCGGTTGTAAAACACTCGCAGTTTACCACCTACTTCAAGTAGGTGGTAAGCCACTCGCAAATGGGAAGGGGTCCCCAGCAAAGCCCTTCCCCTTTGTGACTGGCATTCAAAATATTTTTTAAGAGCAGGCAGTGGTCCCACATCAAAAGGTACAACCCCATCTACACTAACCACGACCACCAGACATCTGATATTACAATTTTGCCAAATTTGCCAACTGATCGCCGCTCGCCCCATTCTGATGGCCATGTTATGCCACAAGAGAACGTCCGCATGTAATGTTGCCAGGCATCCTACCGCATCCTTCTCTCCACTGTAAGACTTTGTGATTTAAACCCCCTGAAGTCACTACCATCTCCGGATTTCTATACATGTTCCTCACCCATGGCAGGAACGTCCGTCCCAACCCATCCTTTCGATGATGTGGAAAAGGTACCCCATTCCACTCTATCAAACTCTTTCTCCACAGCTAAAAAAAGGAGCTCCTTCTCATCGCCATCCTCCCATACCTGCCACAGACTATAGGACAAGAGCCTAAGATGGTTAGAGGACACCCTCCCCAGTACAAATCCAACTGGATTCAGGTGTATCAGGTCAGTCATACATTGTTTCGGGTGGCTCAACAAAATCTTAGCTAAGCTTATGGCATCCACATTCATTAGGAATATGGGTCTATAATTAGTGCACTCTAATAGGTCCCGGTCCGGCTTTGGAATTAGAACAATCCCGGACTTTGCAAAGTCATCAAGTAATCTAACAGAGCTCCCTGCTTCCTGGAAAACCCTCACAATAGGGGAGTAAACAAAGGGTTTACCCATCTTATAGTTTTCAGCTAGGTTCCCATCTTCTCCCTGGGTCTTACTCCCTTTTAAATCATCAATAGCCTGCAGCTTCCTCCTCTGTGATATCCACATATAATTGAGCTGCCAACAAACTAGGGAGGGGCATATTGTCCAAGAAAACTTACTCCACCGCTCGGTCCACATTGGGATCCTATCTGTACAGTTGGGAATAGGAGTGTTTCAATTCCCTAAGAATATCATTGGGATATGTGAGAAGGTCTGCAAGCCTGTTGCGGATAGCCAGTAGATTCCATCAATTCAACTGTAGGGCCAGATGATAGCCTGCCTTTTCCCCCATTGTAATGTCATTGTCTCAAAAGAAGGAAAGCCTTTTCTGCCTGGGCGGCATACATCCCATTTAACTCAATGAGTGCTCTGAGTGAGTCAGGAGTTGGGTGTCTTACATTCTGTTTTGTGAGGTGTTCACCTCTGTTGGAATGTGGGTTATTAGTAGAGGTAAGTAGGTATCTAGTATCTACCACTAGTAATAAGGCCATAACCAAAATATAAGGACTAGTTAAGGTCTCAATAAGTATTCTCTTGTTCAACCATTGGCAGCTGTTAACTTAGGCATTTCAAAAGCACCAAAACTGTAAATGAGTAAGACACAACACAAAATAAAAATCTAAAACCAATTTCTGAAAAATATTAAATATTTGTATGACTAAAATGACACTAAAATGAACAAAATCCAATGTAGGGAACCATAGATATGAATTTATAAAGATTAAAAATCAAACTATCACTTATAAGCTAATAGCTCTCAAAGGGTTATAAAAGGTTAAGTTGGACCGGAACAAAGTCAAGAGTCCAGGCCACCCTTGATGTAACAATTTTACAATTACTTCCAGAAGTGTTTCTTGCTGCAGAAAAGTGGTTCACAGCCCCACCCAGGAGTTCAGAAGCTCTAGTTTGCCTCATGGGGTCTGGGACTACAATTCCCACAATGCACCTGGTCAATCCAAGTAAAATCCAGGTGAAGCTTGTCAGCTGGAGGTGTCAGCTGGAGCTGTCCTCATTGTTGGTGTTGCAGGCAGCCCTTCCAGCACTTTTCTACCTGTTGCTGATCTGGGAGTCCACTTCTTATCTTTTAAGACAGGCAAAGTCCTTTTGTTGTGAAGGCTTGTGAGTGCAGCAGGTGCAGTCCTTATGAGCGTAGTCCTCTCTTGTGCAGTCCATGTGTCAAGCAGGGCAGTCCGTCTTCTCCAGATGTTTCCTTTGGGTCTTTGAGGGTCCACAACACCAATCCAAGGTTCCAGAATATCTGACCGGCTCCTAGGGAAGTTGGGACTACAAGACCCACAAAGCGCCAAGCCAAATCCTTAAAAGTCTACAGAATGCTGTCCAGCTGGGATTTGCTTGGTAGAAATGAAACAGGTGGATCTCTTTTTACCTGTTGCTTTTAGGGAATTCACTTCTTCAACTTTCAGAGCAAGGCAAAGTACTTTTTGGGCGAAAGACCAAAGTGTGCAGCAGGTGCAGGCTTTATGAGTGGAGTCCTCTCTTGTGTAGTTCAAGGGTCCAGAAGGGCAGTCCTTCTTCTTCTTGTAGTTTCAAGGCATAGATCTGGGTTGCTGGGCAGCTTTCCCATATTTATCCAGTATTCTTGGGTGACAAGTAGTGGGGCATCCTGACCAATGGGGTACAGGGTGCCACCCTCAGGTTTGACAACTTCCTCCAAGGTGTGGCATATTCTTGTCCCAGAAAGCACTATTACTTTAAAATCCAAAATGGAGAAACTCTCTCTTGTAGGTTAAGATCTGGCTAAGCCAACAGACTAGAGTAGAGTGGCTAAGTTTCCCTAACACTCCTATTCAATTCCCTCATCTAATTCAATTACTGGGGCTCCTGTCTGGCTGGGGCTGCAGGATGTGGGGGTGAGCCTGTGTCCTATCCTAACTGTCATTCCCTCTTTGAAGACCAGTTTGGCTACTCCACCCCCATCCTGTATTTTGCTCTGCAGCTGCAAATCTTCTCCCATCAGATGTCCTTTGTCTCTATGCAGGCCACTTCACTCCTCATCAGAGCATTTTGCCCTGGCCTGTCAAAGGCTGGCCAATCAGGAGAGGTTGATGGAAGGCTGGATTTTGGTTAATCAGAAAAGAAAGTTCTATAACTTATTTTATGAGATAGTTATTAGATCTAACCTTGGCAAGATTGTTGGATTTATTCTAACTATCATTTTAGTACTTTGAAGTATATTTTCAGCTCGCTCCTATCAGTAGTTATACTTCATTGAAGTATTCCCATGTTAGCCTATGAAGCCAATGTGCTACAATAGGGAAAAACTAAATTGGCAGTTTTTCCCTCACCAGGGCAGGTAATACATATTTTTAAAATGCCCCTGCTTACAGTTACAAGTACCCATCCCCTGGAGCACTTGGGGAAACTTTAGGGGTAACATATATAAAAATAGGGTAGTTCAAGATTTTGGAAGTACCTTTAATTCTAAATTTAATTTGAATATAACTTACTTGTAAAGGCAGCCTGCAAAGCAGAGCTGCATTGAAAATTAGAGCAGTGCATTAAATCTACTGAGCCTCTAAACCTACATTCCCTTCCATGTACTAGGGACTTACAGGTAGGTTGTCAGTACCAATTGTAATTGTACCTAATTACCATGCAATTTTAATCAGCACAGAGGCCCCGGGTCTGGTTAGCAGAGGCCAGGGCACCATCAGAGTCAGAAAACCAGCATCTAGAAGTCAAAATGAGGGCAACAAAGTGGGGGATACTGCTTAAATCCCTGATTTCTCACAACTTTCTTTTCTCGGTCTCATCTCATCCGGTCCCCACGCAATATATTTATTTTTTATTTTTTGGGGAGTTTAATATAGCGCGAACTAGACCCAAATGTATCAGAGCACTTTACATGACTACCAGTTGCTTTACAGATGGATACATTAATTTTTTATTGGGCACAGGGAAATGAAGTGATTTGCCCAGAACCAAAGGATGTTGAGCATCCCTGCCGAGATTTGAACCCATTCCCCAGCTTTGAGGTCGACTGCCCTAGCCGTTAGGCCACATCCTCTCTCTAGTTACAGCTTATTCTTTTATCAGTTCCTCCCTAATGCTAACTTTCCCTGCCCCCATAAATTTGAGAGGGAAGTCACTGACCCTACATTCTTAGCCAGGAACCGTTGGACCAGCAAAAACAGATTTCACTTCTCTGTTGGTTCTTTATATCTGGCTGTATTCAGACGCCACACCACTGGAAGAGGGGATGTAGTATTAAAGTTTAGCCACAAGGCCACCATATCATGGTCAGTAACCAGTCCTGGAATAATCCATGCTTTTTCTACAAACTGTAAGGGGGGAGCCGAAACAAAGAATGAGTCTAAGTGGGTCCTTGTTCCATGGACACGGGAAATGAAGGTGTAATCTCAAGCCCAGGGATGCAACAAACACCAGGGGGTCCCCTAGTGCAAAATCATAGATCACATCTTGTAGTCCGGCCCTATCACTATTGTCTTTGGTGTTAGGCTGCTCCAAACTGTCTAGCACAGGGTCAAGTACCACATTTTAGTCCCTCCCAATGACTACCTTCATCCTTCCAAATGACACAAACAGTCTAGTCAACCAAGAAAAGACATCGGCTTTATCTCCAACTGGTGCATACACTGACCCCACAATCAAGTATGCATCTTGTATCTGGAGCTTAACAAAAATGTACCTCCCCTCACCATCAATCTATTTGGTATGCAGTCTATAAGGGAGACGCCTGTGAAGAAGTATCACCACCGCTTTGACCTTATGGCTCATAGACGTGGATTGTTGGGATGGAAGGACCATTGGACATGCATAGACAACCCTTCCCGCCCAATATTGCTTCACTTTGATGCATTCCTGGGTCTTCAAATCAGTTTCCTGAATCAGTGTGATGTCTGGCTTAGTCGGACCCAGGAAGTTGAATACCTTGTGCATTTTATTAAGTGTTTGAGGCCATTTACATTCAAATACAGAAACATGATGGGTTTTGTGTAGGGGTGGGTGGAATATTCTGTTTCGCCCACAGAATTTCCAGAATTTTGGTGACTTTGCATTAATCTTGTAATGCGAAGTTCCTGCCAAATTCCTCCAATTGCCGCATGGTGGAATATTTTCTTACACACAGCTACAGAAAGGTAAGTTGTTGAGTGCGAGTGACATTTGGCATCTGGTAGCACAATTTCCAGTTGCTAGGAGGATATCCAGCAAGATTTTTCTAATGCAGGTGGTCACAGGCAGTCACAACTGTTTTGGTCAGAAGGAGGCCGCTTGAGTAGAAAATCTACTCAAATTCCAAGCAAAATCATCTCGAGTAGCTGCACTCTCTGGATCACCATGTGGTGCAGTTTGCTCTGAGTTTTTCAACGGAGAATGTGCTACTAGTGCTAAATCACAGCGCTGGCAGCACCACATGCCTATTTCTGCCCATTGACAGAACTCTGTGGAATCTCAAGGAGTTTTTATATAACTCCACAGGATTTTGCAGAGTCAAATTCTACGAGTTATGCCTACCCCTAGTTTTGTGTTCCCAGGCACCCTTGTAATATACCAGGTTCATCCTGCAAACTGCTAATAACCTACAGGGGGTGAAGACCTGCATGGGTGGCCAAAACTAGCGTTCTCTGCCCAGATAAGGCATCTGTCAGGATCTCAGCGGGTGTCACCTCCCCCCTTAGTGAATATCCCAGGGTACAGACAAGTCTCTTTGATCTAAAATATCCGATCCCTCCATTCAGGGCAAGAAGGAAGCAGAACAATCGTCGGTCCCCCAATAACCCATCTCCTACTAAATGTCCTTTAGCGCTAGGGACCCCAGTGGCTGCCCAACCATTGGTATCCAAGCCCTCAACCTGTGAAAAAACGAATGCGAAACTAAGAACTTTGGTCACATGCAATCAATGGGGAGCAGTAGAAGTCCAGCTCCTGGGGTAGCTTTCCCTCCGAGTCCCCAACAAGGCCCCTGTCCCTCACACTCCCCAGTAGCATTTGTGATCAGCATTCTGGGGGACCTCACATCTTTATCTTAATCATAGCTTCCTTCCATTCTTTTCCCCCAGTCCCTCCTCCCTCACAGGCAATCCCCATCTCAGAAGTACCCATGTTGTCTGCACTATCTCTTAGTGGCTTTTGTGTTTGTGTGTTAATGCCATGAGTCTGAATTAATGTTTCATCTCTCCTGTAATTACTCTAGTATCATGCACCCCCTCCCATATTCTTTGCCCCCCACAATAGCATACCTCCGAGAGCCTCACCTGAGGGGAGAGGTGCATCTGTTCCACTACGAGCATTACGAGACATGTCCTTCCACCCCACATGATGCTGGGATATGGCTCCCCCTCCCTCAAACCCCCATACCTGTGGCCACTGGACCCATTGTAGTCCTTTAGTAAACCAAGGCATGCGAACCAGATAAACAAAATATAAGTCAACCATTATTACTGGCCCCAAGTCCAGATAGGGCTTACACCAGGGCTTCAGTAGGGATTGAGACTTATCTCTTCCAGTCCTAGGGGCATATTTACAAGCCCCTAGCACCACCGGAGAGTCAATTTTTTTGATGCTCTGGTGGCGCTGTGTGCTGGCCCATATTTACAAGGCCAACAAAGCCACTTTTTGTGGCTTTACACGGCCTTGTAAATATGGCCCTCGTTCACACAATATTCTGCATTAAAGGGGTATGTCATGGGATTGGTAAAACGCCTTTCAAGGGGCGGCGTTAAAGTGGTGTAACAAGGAGAAATACTTTAATTTCTCTGCGTTTTTTGCTCTTTCTATGTATAAAAGTTGCAAAGAGCCATTAAAGATAGTTTTTGTGTAGGAAGGTGTCTCTTCTTGCACAAACACAATCATCCCGGCAACGCATGCAACCTTGCACAAGGGTGCCTGCGTTGGCGCACGGCTGCTGTTTTAGCACCGGTGCAGGGGAGAGCGCAGGGGTACGCTGTATTCCTGTAAATGAGGTGCATCCCTGCATTTTTTAAATGCTGCAGCTCAGCACAGCAAATTGCTTGTGGAAGTAAACATCCTTTACACCGCATGCGTTACAAGGCATGTCATTACCCCGCATTTTTTACTCCGCAGCAACTTTTACAACGCAGGGCTTTACACCGCAAGTCATTACAACGCATTCCCCATTACAACGCCCCAGTGGAGTTAGAATGGTAAATTGCATTGTAATGGGGAATGCGTTGTAATGACTTGCGGTGTAAAGCCCTGCATTTTAAAAGTTGTTGTGGAGTAAAAAATGCGGGGTAATGGCACGCGTTGTAAACATGTGTGGAGTAAAGTGTCATATTCGCTTGTGGCACCACGTCGCGGCATTTCATTGTAAATATGCCCCCTAGAGTCTCTGTGCGATATGTACGACTCTTTCCCTACTTCCATGTCACCTCCCCCAGATTTCTTTGTTCCTCCAAGATGTTGCTATTCCTAGCCCCGCCTTCCCCTTGAATCTGGCAAGCATGGCTCAGTTGACGACATATCCAATCCTGCAGGATCTTTGCTGTCTAGAGTGTCCAGCAGGCTTTCCAACTCCTCCTCATTAGCATATTCCTGTATCCACCCCACCCAAAGTGATCAACAGCTTTGCTGGTTCCAACAGACTGGATTTCACCTAATGTTTCTGGAGACGTTTCCGTGTTTGATTAATTTTAAAGGAGAATTCCGGTGTGATGACAGATACGGTCCATGACTTTTGTCCGTATCCAGAATCTGACAGGTTTGGTGATGTCTAAGGCAATAGGCATGGATTTGCCGGGGGTGATCAGGAGAGGGGTATTTCGGGAGCTTACCCTGTGAGCTCTTTGAAATTCTAAGGGTCATCAAGAGTAGGGTCGGCAGCAGTTGTACGAGAAATCTCAGAGATACGGAGGTTATTCCAATGGCTCCAGGCTTCCAGGTCAATGATTGATCAGATGTCGGGCCACACTCTGATTAGTGTCCCACCTGGACTCCACATCTGCCAGTCTCTGTTCAACCCTGAATAACTTAGTCTGGAAGCTGGCGATGTCGCCCCTTAAAGATTGTGCTTCCACTGAGGTGGTTGACACCGTGGCATTCATTGTGCTAATGAACACTTTGATCTCCGCCAGTTCCTTCAATAGCATAGTTAGAGTGGCGTCTGACACTACTGATGCCCCTGAAACCAACACCATGATCCCTGTAGAAACAGCCTGCATGGTGCCAACTTGGCGATGCAGCGATCGCAAGGTAAATAATTGTATTTATTTATTTACCTACTTTACTCCTTGCCGTCATATGTCCGACTCCACTACCCACCACCCTGCCCCGCCCCCGCCTCACCGCCCCACAGCATTCCCTCTGCGAGCCGCCACTGCAATCATAAGCAAATCAAAGGAGAACCAGCAACAAAAGAGGCAGTGTAACCTAAGGTTCAGAATACATCTCCTTTCCATGGGAACAGAAGCCATTCCAGGCACTTTGTTTTAAAATGTTGGTCCCTCTCAATGAGGTGCTGTTCGAGTCCCATTTATACCGCATGCTATGGGACCCACAACTAGGCATACCCTTGCCACTTAATGCGTTTCAATGAGTAAAATAAAACAAGGTGGCTAGAAATGCTTAGATAGATCTTAACCATTTGTTGCAATTGAAAGTTTTTTCCAAATTGCAGTTTACATTTATGTTTAAAGCATAAAATGTGAATATGGGCTCTCTCTATTGCTTTTTTTCCCAAAGGGTCTTTAAAGATCCTTTTACCCATCACCTTCTCCCCTTACCAAATTCCAAATTTATTGACAAATCGAATATATAATGTCATCATCAACACATATCAACAACCATATAATACTAATCATAAATAGATAAAATCATTTTAACTACTAAATACTTAAAACATCAATAAAAACACTAGAAATTACATTAAAAGAAGTGCATGAACGTTCCCAGAGCAGGTACTGATCTTGGATAGTGAGACAGACAACTTGTGTCTATTAGACGAGGCCATACAAAGAAATTTGGATTCAACTATCACTATCACACCTGTAGAATGACTTTTACAAATTCTAAGATTGTTTGATTTGTCAATCCCAAAACAGGACATAAAAGAGCAATCCATCTAGCTCTAGGTCTGGCATATCTTGGGAAGAAAACTAGCATGTGTTCCTCAGTTTCATCGAAGAGCATACATGACTGACACAAAGTTGGCCCAGGCTCTACAGAACCCAAAGATGATGTATGCACAGCAATTTGCGAAGTCCCATCCCTACACTGCAGAAAAAGTGAGCAAGCACCGCAAGGTCGAATATGATTTAGAAAATCCTCTGCCTTAGGCACAGACTTATGCAATAAAAAGAGCCTTGTAAGAACTGAGGGGCATATTATCATCGGCCAGCGATAATTATCGCTGGCCGTGCTTAGCGATAATATTCCTATCGCAGGCTATCTCTGGAATTTATCGCCCTGGTAGCGCGTTATTAACAACGCGTTTCTCCAGGGCGATAAAAATTCCAGCGATAGCGAGGTTATCGCCGTTTTGCAGGGAACATCGCTGGTTTTCCAGCGATGTTCCCTGCAAACGGCGAGTAACCTTGCTGATACGGCCCTGTGGTCGTATCAGCATAATCCACCCCTATGTCTAACATAGGTAAGTCAGGATTTTAGAAGACGTTAGATTTTGGCGAAAACGGCCGTTTCGCCAAAATCTAACGTCTGCTCTAATCCTGTGGGCTGCCTTGTAAATATCGCGATGTGAACATCAGCGATATTTGCAAGGTAGTCCATCCGGGGTACGCCCAGCGACGCCCACTCTGCATCTCATTAGAGATGCAAAGGGGGGCGTTGGGAAAAAGAGTGCTAACATGTGATTATGCATGTTTGCACCCTCTTGTTAATAGGGCGATAGTTTTATCTCTGCTTTTTTGGCTTTTTAAGCCAAAAAAGCGGAGATAATGCCCCTAAATGATTCATTTAGAGCAGCAATACTCTCCCAGTATCTTGATTTAACCACAGTAAGTGGACAAGATAGAAGATGGATCTTCCCCGAAATTAGCTAGGCCCAGATCGTACAATGATTTTTGACATAGACCAGCCACTTAATCCCCTTAGAACATTCCAGTTTAAGGATGTCCACAAGACTCTCTCTAAAGGGTCGTGAATCTTCAGTAAACCAATTGCAAACACAGTAGATTAGCGGCCGTAGAGTGGCCAATGTTGAGATGTAATTTTACCTAGTGACATGGCAATTTAAAAAACAAATTGTTGTTCTGGGGGTATGACCTCCGAAAAGCCTTCCCTATTTTCACACTTTTGTCCTTATCAATATCTTTTCTCTCCCTCCTTCTTCTAACCCCACCCATGTTTTATTATGTCTGGGAGCATCACAACTACTCCCCTTCACCCATTTTCCAAATTAGTTTATTTCCTCCATTGCCATGCTCCTCCACCTCATTATGCATTTTGTGCCTAACTTCATGCATGTCCCTTTCCTTACACTTCTTTATTATTAAAATATTGTTTCCTAACTGAGAATTGCTGCAGGGGTCCTCATTTTTTCTGTGAAATACATGTTTTATCAATTTAAAGTAATATTACGTTTTTAATTTTCTTGTGTTTTTTTAAATTCTTTTGTCCAAACCGTAATTCTATTTTTGCTTTTCCACTGAATAGACTATAAATTATTTGGTCTTTTTTCAGAAATAACATTCAATTGCATCTGTATTTTTCTGTTTATGCCAGTCACATGGAACTCACTTTTAACCTCATCCCAAATTGTCCAACACAAACTGCTCTAATGGGGAATGCAACAACTGTTAGAGATTTCTTTAATCAAAAATACAAATGATTATTATTATGAGTTATTTAAAGTTTAAATGAAATTTCTAGGATGTGTATGAGAGTATATTCTGGTCTTTGTTTAACAAGGTCTCAATTAGTCCTCAACTCCATCTTTGTAAATATGGCAGCCTTCATAATATTCATTATTTATTTATATTTCTCATTGTCACAACAGGCAGCAAAAATGCAATGTTTATTTTGTATTTTGTCTGATATGTTGTTCTCAAAGAACTCCCTGGGGGAAGCCTTTAGATACTATTCCAAGGCTCTTCCTGCTAGCACACTTTCTTGGATACATTCATGACTCTTTTTATTGTTCATGTATCTAGTTTGTTCTGACAACTCATATGACTTTAGGTCATAAGGGGCAACCCAATATTCATGTAGTGGGTTAATGCTAGAGTGGTGCTTTTATAGGCCATTTTATAATGCTGAAATATGAATTGTTAATATGTTGATATGTTAGCTTACACCATGCTGACATTGCATTTTCATTGCTTTCTATGCTATAAAATGGTATGTAAGACCTTTGAATTTGGGGGCGAGAGTCTCTAATGATGCTGCCTGATTCTCTGTCGATTTCCTGTAAAACATGGACTTAGTCAATTTTTCAGATTCTGCTCTTTATTGCTGCATCTTTTTAAATTTCTAACTTCCTCCATGGCAAATAATTTCTATGCCTTATGGTTGATTTATTGAACTAATTGAACCTTAAGTTGCCTTTGATTTCCTTTAATTTTGTCATAAACCTTCATGGTTTTTATTAAATTTTTGTTCTCAAACTCCCTTTTTGAGTGAGTCGTTCCTTCCTTATGAGGACAAAACTGGCCCTTACCCCTCACTGGGCACTATTATCATACAGATTATCTAAGAGAAAGCGCACTCAAAGCAAAGTCATGTTCCAGGGTTATTGAGGCTCATCACTGAGAAATGGGTATTATCAGATGTCACTCCTGTACTTGCCGTGCCATGGGGGAAATGTCCTTCAACCCTTATTACAAAATGCCCTTAATTCATAATGAGCCAGTTGGGAATTATACAATCAGTGGAGTTACCACAGATCTCTCATGCTGCTGAGAGCATCCTGCCGGGAATAATGAGGAATGGCCAGGTGAATTGAACCAAGAATTACCAATTCTCCTGGTAATTCCTAAGTACGCAGGGGATTCTCAGGGTTCAAACCAGAATCTCTGTTTGCTTAACTGGGGCATGGGACAAATTCAGCACTTCATAATCCATGTACCTCATAAAAAAACAAGGCATAGGATTCTTAGTGGTCTTAGGAAAGTTGATCATGTCAGTCCCATGGAGAGCTGGACTCTCCCTTTTGTAGTGGGGACAAGGCCAATTTAGAAATGGTTGATCCATGTTTATAATGATGGTTTAAAATGCAGTGCAACAATAACTAGATGTTTAGATTGTTACAGGCATTTCTGCCCTTCCTTTTTGTGATATAAGAGTTCCGTTTGGATGACTATCTAAGAGCAGGCTGACAGTCTGCTAACAAAAACATGAGGGTTCCTGTATATTCTTTTAATTTGTTTACTAGGGCCATTTCCCACTGTATTGTTAGGTGTGATTCACAACAAGTTACTATAGTTCCCTTGTAGTCCTAAATCTGTATCCAGTTACTTGCATATTTATTAAAAAGACACATTCTGCGGTGCTATATTTTTTAAAAACCAAGTATTTTTAAAATATTTTTATAAATATTTCCAAATTACACCTGAGAGATATTGATTTAAGGAGGCTATCTCCCAGTCTAATTGAATTATATGAATCAACATATGTTTCAACACATAAGTACTTGCACTTCATTTATTAAAGTAAAAGATGCTTGTGTTTCTGGTCAGCAGTGCTGCAGTGGTGCTAAAAGCTGAACATTTTCTTTATAGTAATCTTTTGGAGAAATGATGGACCTTCTATCCTTTTTATATCTTTGCCAACTTAGGGCATCATTAGGATGGCGGGCGGACTTTGTCCGCCCGCCATCCCGACGTACAAAGGGACCGCCCGCCATAAGTGCGGCGGTCCCGTGGGGGTAATTAGGATGCGCCCGCCACACTGGCGGGCGCATCCTGCATTGTCAACATTGCGGCGGGCGGTGCATTCAGTACCGCCCGCCGCAATGCCAAAAATGCATGTTGTGCATTTGCATGCACAACGTGGCAGGCACCGTGCGGTGCCTGCCATGTTGTGCATGCAAATGCAGGGGGGTACCATAGGTACCCCCCATGTGCACCCCCCACCCCCCAAAATCCCTGGGGGCCCGCTACGGGCCCCCAATGTAAAATACCGCATGCATCCTGATATGGATGGCGGGGTCTAACAGACACCGCCACCATATTAAAAGCTTTTCCACCCGGTCGACTCATCGACCGGGCGGAAAACCGGCGGACGGTCTTTCCGTCCGCCGGGGTCCCCCCCGCCATAGTAATATGGCAGGGGGAATTGGCATGCGGGCGGGAGAGAATGTCGGGCGGATCGCCACCGTCATGCGGGCGGTGGCGATCCGCCCGACATTCTAATGGGCCCCATAGTTTCTATTGATAGAAATGCTTGGTGAGTTCATCTTTTTGTGCAAATACTTAAGTGGTTTACCATGTTTGTATCCTACTGTATATTTTAAACAATATTGAGCTGTGTATAGGGTGACCACCCTCTCCACGTCATTACAGACACTGCTTAAAGTCCTGGAAGTTTGTGTGATACACTGGAGCATATTGTGAGCTGTAGTCTAATCAGACTAAGAAACATGAGACAGTGTCCAGAGTACTGAGAGCGAGGTGGTCACCTTCAGCTCTAAAACTTTGAAGTAAGGCTCTAAACATACCAAAACCACTATAGGATTTGAACATTTCAAAATAATAATTTTTTTAAACTGAGACATGAAATCCATTACTCCTTCTCTTGGTGGGGAAAGTTTGTGGATCTTATTTCTCAGGTCCAATCACTAACATTTATTCTAACTTTATACAGGCATTGTGCTTATCAACTGGAGGGAAAGGCCTCATGGAAGGTTTGGAAGATCTTTGTACTCTTAACATGGTCTTACCTGTGCAGATCCTGGCCACAAAATGATGCTGGCATTTATGTGCAGGCTCTTCCCTGAGGGGGCACTGGAATCATAGTGCCCGACTGTCCGGTGCTGAATTTTGGCGTACGTTCCCAGCTGCCAGTGGACAATATCATACTGAGCGAGTGGGTTCCCAGAACTGTCAAAGAAAGCCTTTGTTTGAAATTCATCCTTGAAGTTGGCATGTTTGATGTAGTGGTGAAGCTGGGGAATAGAAAGGAAGCACATGATCAAATTGGAATATTTCATTGTTGAGAGGTTGAGGGATATATAACATGATGATATAATTTATCCCTAATTATTTAGTAATAAAGTGAAAACAGGAAAAGCAGAATACACCAGACATCAGTTTATAACTTTAGCTGCATTGCATTTAAAACAGAGCCCCTATCATTCATTTAAGGTGTGCAACTGATGTGCTGTTGTAATGAATCTTGTCTGCTGTTCATCAATTATGTGCCCATTTTGGCAGAGCTACTTGAAAGTACCACATGAACTTCAAATTGTATGCAGAGGAAATGAAAATCTGATTAGAGCTAAGCTATAGCTAAACAATAAACTGGTCCCTATGGGGGTAGTGTAGCCCTTGGCTACCACGGAAATAGTGTTATTTAAGGGAAAGTAAAAAAAGCTCTCCAATGAGTAAGTTTCAGTTAAGCGTTTTAGTGCATTTATTTATACATATCTCATTTTTTTAATATATTGATCAATTCACGCAGTATAATATACTACTTATACAAGATGTTCCTAAAAAGTGACGGAGCAGTGAAAGTGAAATATGGTGATTGAAAAGTGCATTCATGCTATGTACAATATATATACATATGGCTGATAGGGACAATAGATTGTTTTGAAGTCCACACCCATGAACCAAGTGTTGACATTCACAGTCAAAAATCTTAATAACACAGTCTATATATGTTACTTGTTGATGTTTCGACCCCTCAACATGGGCATTTAGAGCATGGTCATCTTCAGGAGGAGAATTATCTAAAACGAAAACACCTAAAAAAAATTAGAAGCTTGTGTTAATATATGTAAACTTTCAATTGCTGACAAATTTATAACCACAGGTATTTAAAAGAGATATAGAAAAACTAGGGCATAAATTCCCTTAATCAAACAAATATCAGACAAATTGTCCTGGACCAACTTCAAATTAGATATTGGCATGCTGTAATGGAATAACATAAGTGTTACATGAAGGAGTGGACCCTTATAAGGAGTTCATTGAGACAGGCAAGGAGACACCTACTCCAAAATGAAGGACAAATGAAAGTCCCATGCATGTAGAAGTGTCACACTGTTTCTAAGGACAGCTTCAAAATGTAGTTTACGTACCCTAAAATGAAATTTAGAGAAGCAATCAATGATATAAATCAGCACAGACTGATTGACATTAAACTCTTTCAAGTGTTACTTAAACCTACAGAGGTATTCAAAAATGGTGCAACTGGATGTATCAGTATCACAACTAGTGAGTGTATTTCCCAAAACGATCACTAAATATGCAAACATAGCATAAAACATACCATTTAAACAAGTGTCAAATTGCTTCTAGTAAACCAGCACAGGATGGTTACAGGACCAAAATTTCTAAATGAACATAGATTGTGTGCCATTATTTTGACATTTCAAACACCTTCTGTTGTTGCTAATCTTATATTAATCTCCATGGATGGCACGTGAACTCATCAAACCAGCATGAGCCATGAATGCATTAATCACCCAAGTTAAAGGCAGAGGCCCCTTTTAAAGACACGCTCTCTATTCAGTTTGAGTAAACTTAAAAGAAATAACAAAAAAGTTAAAATCCAATTCCATAAAAGATCAAGGCAGATTATTATCCTTGGTGCCAGAGGATTCCACACTTAAGGGCTTATTACAATGGTGGTCAGAAAGCCTTCGGTCGGAGGCTTTCTGACCGCCATCATCGGTTTCAATTCCGACCGGCTGATTATGAATCAGCCGGTCAGAATTGAAACCAGCCGGTCATTCCGGCTGGCTTCCAACAGGCCCAAGGAGCCCGAGGGTGAGTCGGAGGCCCGCCCGTAATCCCTTGGGATTATGATATTTGGTCTCCAGAAGGCTTTCCATGATGGGCTTTCCGACATGGAAAGCCTGTTGGAGAGTGAGTATGGGGGCCCATAGCAGGGCCCCCTTGTTTGCACGGTCTCCGGTTGGGGGCCCCCTGTTAATCTCTGCAACCCGTGACAGGCACTTTGAGGTGCCAGCCACAGGGTGCAGGGATTAACACCACCTCCCATTTCCCTGTGGGAGCATGTACTATGGCCGGTTTACAACCGTAACACATGCTCCCATAGGGAAATGTTGGAATGCGACCAAACAGTGTTCACTTGCATCCAAATCAGGTGGTCGGGACCGCCGACTGGAGGTTGGTTGGTCCCGTTTATGAGACAGTGTCATGCGGACGCAAGTCCGCCCAACATCGTAATCAGCCCCATAGTACTAATGAAACGCTGCCTGTGCTTGGTCTCCTGGGTTCCCAGTCTAAGTGCCGAAGGGCGCATGTAGTTTAAACCTGAAGTGCTCCAAAAAACATGCACATAGAGGTGACAGCCATCACCATGCTTCAATGGCAATACAATCGCGTTCTCAGAAGAGAAAAGAGCAAAATGCTCACCATTCTTTGTAAGAATGACAGATTCACATTATAAACCATGACTGCTTGATGGTTGACGTAATTGTGCAATTAAGAAAACGTTTTTCATGCAGAAGAAAAGCCATAGAAAAATACTATTCTACTCTTGCATAATACATCGTATTCCTCTATGTTAGTGAGATCAAATCGTTGACCATCTCGCCACTCCCTGAACACATCAAAAGGCTAGAATTTACAAAATTATAGACACAAAAAGAGAAAAAGAGCATTAGAAGGAAAACATTGAAAGAAAAACATTATGGTTCCCCATTAACAGTGTTGTCACTGGTAGAAAGACCACTTGCCATGGTCTTAGGTACACCTAATCATAGAAACACAAATGAAATGAAAACACACGTAGAAAAACAATAAGAAGTCATGTCTTCAATCCCGCAGTTCACACAAACTGCAAAGATCTCCATTGTTGATATAAACAATGCCTGTCTCCAATCAGCATGCAGGCCTCGGTGATTGTCCTGCATTTGTCCATCCAGAATAGTTCTTTTTTTGAGAGAAGGCCCGCCTTGTCTCCTCCTCTGAATGCCAAAGAGATTTGTTTGATTACTTTCCACTTTAAGTCTTCCCTTTTATGTGATATGTTTGATAGAGTTTGATCAGAGGTCCTTAATTTTGAGGTAGGTAACACAGGTTTACCTTGCCTGTCTCAATGAACTCCTTATATGGATCCACTCCTTTGTGTAAAACTTATGTCATTCCATTATAGCATGCCAATATCTACTTTGAAGTTGGTCCAGGACAAGCTGTCTAATATTTGTTTGATTGAGGGAATTTATGCCCACATTTTTGAGTGTGTAATATTTCTTTATGATACCTGTGGTTATAAATTTGTCAGCAATTGAGTGTTGACACATATTGACAAAAGCCTCTCTTACTTTTAGGTGTCTCCATTTTAGATAATTCTCGTCCTGATGATGATGATCATTTTGTTTGTCTTGCTGCTGTTCACTGACGTCACGCTCAGCTTCAAAACACCTCAGAATGGTGCCTGAATCTTAAGGGGCATTGGAAGGTAAAAATAGCCAGTCAGCTCACTTGCTTTTCCATATTATTGCACTGAAGTAAGGGGAGACAATATTCTTTTACTCTTTCTGTCTGCTGACTACTTTTAAGTGCTGTGACTCTGTTAGTCATTGGCTTCTTCAGATACATATGGGGAGAACCAGAAACTGGCAACTTAATACCAGTAACCCATTGAAGAAGAACACTAAAATCATCATTCTTAACCTCTTCTCTGCCCTGGAGGTTGTGGAGGACTCTGGGGTGTATGTCAAGACTCTCCCTCTAGTATGTCAGATTCGCATGCCATCTCTGTGCATAAACTACCTTCTAACTTACCTACTTCTTCTAGTGCCTCGACACATAAGAGAGCTAAACAATGACATCCTTCCCCCATAAAAGTTAACAGTACTGTCTCAATGGAGGTCAAAATCAAGGAAATTTGGGCACTCAACCTTACATGGAAGACAGGCACTTGATAAAAAATGGTCTTCTCCGGTCGATAAAGTTACTCAGATGGAGCGAAGGGTTGGAGTACTCAAAGACTCTGTGCTAACTGTACAGGCATTGCAATTTGAAATGTTGTCTTAAAAAACATGCTTAGTATATAGAAAAACAAAACAGAAGGAACAATCTGCACATTTATGGTCTGGCTGAAGGAATAGAAGGTTCTGATCCTACATCTTTTTCCAAACCTTTCTCCCTAAAGTCGTAGACCTACCTACCTCCCCTCTTTTGAACATACAAAGGGTACATAAACTTCGTCATGCTGCTCATTCTGCCTCAATTTCACAGAAACCTAGAGGTGTAATCCTTTACTTTTTAGAATATTTGGATCTCCTTCAAGTCATCAAGGCAGCTAAAGCCACAGGCCGTATTTCATGGTATGGATCCAATCTATTTTTTGCACTAGATTTTGCCAAGGCCACAGCAGACAGATGGAAAATGTTTCTCGATATACGACCCGCTCTCCGCTCTCTCAACAACAGATTTGAATTATTTCATCCATGTTTATTCAAAGTAACTTACAATAACAAGACTACTACCTATGAAGACCTGTCGCTTCTGAAAAAATGTATTACTAATTGAAGAGTATAGGCGATGTACACCTCCAAGCTTTCTGTTACTTGATTTATGGTTTCTGAATTCTGCTGATCATTTTCTAGTCATCAGTGTTCTATTCACCAGTATATATTATATTTACTGTTCTTCTCACCATATATGTTATAATTGTTTCTTACAATGCTTGCATTCTTTCGTTTAGGTATGTTCCATGTTTTTGTCAAGATTTCACAGATGCAGTTTTATGTGGTTTCGTCTCCCCTCCTTTGTTGGCCGATCGGAGTTTGGGTTGTGCCATCCCCATTTCATTGTCCCTCCACCCTCAACTTTTTTTATCGTATAGGTATGTCTTTTTTGTTATTCATTCCAGTTTGTTGCATTTCTACTTTCCTCTGTCTCATCTTTCTCCTGTTTCACCCTTTTCTTTTCCTACATTTTATTCCTTCTTTTCTCCTGACCACACCCACATTTTCTTATGCTATCATTGTCTGCTGTTATTTCATTGCCTACTTCTTGAATTATTTAGCAACTTATTTGTTATTAATGATTTTTATTGTTACCATTACATATCCAAGATTATAATATTTTTGCAACTTTTTAAATGGGCTTAAGAATTGTTTCCTAGAACGTTAAAGGATTAGGTTTGCCTTTAAAGCATCAGAGGGTTTTAACTTATATTTCCAAGCTAAAAGGTGAGATTGTTATATTGCAAGAAACTCATGTACTCACCAAAGACATTTTTAAACTAAAAATACAGTGGGTGGGTCATATCTTTGCTTCCCCAGGTACAGAGAAATGCAATGGAGTGGCTATCTTATGTCATAAATTCTTAGTTATTCAAGTTCGTTCCCACAAATCTGATTTTGTGGGAAGATGGGTTTCTGCATCCATGACTATTAATACAATACCTATAAATATTTTTAATGTCTATGCACCCACTACCTCAGATAAATCTTTTTGGACTGAGGTATTTTCATAGTTGATGTCTTTTAATGATAATTATTCAGCTGTTGGTGGTGATTGTAATAAGGTTATTGAACCATTTATTGATTGCACTCAAAATCTAGATGTATCCAATTATTTGCATCCCCTGTTCAAATCCACTATAAAATAGAGATCCCTCCAGGCATACACTTTTTTCCCCTGCTCATTCTTCCCAATCTCGAATTGACTATTTATTTATTTCTAAGTCTCTTGCACAACACATTATACATTCAGATATCAACTCCATATTAATCTGCAACCATGCCCCCATTACTCTAGATTTAGATCTTCTTCCACCTATCCCTGGTACCAAACTTTGGAGATTTATTAACTGCCTTCTAGATCCTAAATTTACAGAAAAGTTTGAACACTTTTTTCTTGAGAATGAGACCCTTAATATCTCCCTTCAGACTATCCGGGACACCTTTAAAGCTACTTCTAGAGATTTCATTATTTCATTTGTAGCTCATAAAAAGATGCCTTCCTCCAACAAATTAAATGTAGTTTTGAATTGTATTAAACAGTTAGAGAATTCTAATCATCTCTCTACCTCTAAAGCTTGTCTGGAAGAGTCAATTAAATCAAAATATGCTTTTAATACAATATTCACAAAAACACCAACTCATACCTCCTTAAATCTAGTGCCAAATATTACGGAGGACAAACTAAGGCCAGAAAACTTCTTGCTAATCTCCTCAAAATCAAAAAAGACTGTACCAAATAGACTCTATCTTCACCTCCACTAACCAATCAGTTCTCACAAATTAAGATATTGTTTCTGAATTTACAGACTTTTTCCGATCTTTATACACTCCGGAATTCCATAGGAAGACATACTTCAGAATTTATCCAATATCAAATATCCTTCCGATCCTTCTATGTATTTGACTTCATTAGATGACGACAATCATGTTGATGACATTCTCACTGCTGTTCACTCCATTAAGAGGGTTTTCACTATAGAATTGTATGCACATTTCTCCAAACTTCTTACACCCAAACATACATCTGCTTTTTACTCATTTCATTTCCTCTGAATCTGCTGGGGGTTCCTTCCAAGATGCTTTAATGTGTCTTAACCATAAAGAGAGCAAAGATCCAACACTCTATAAAAATTATAAACCCATTTCCTTTGTTAATTTGGATTATAAAAGCTTTGTGAAAATCCTTGCCCTGCATCTGAATCCTCTATTACCTAAATTAATAGGAAGGGAACAAACTGGCTTTATAAAAGGTAGGCATATTTTGGATAGCACCAGATTATTCTTCAATGTTTTAAGTAAATCCAATTCATATAAACATTCCATAGTGGCTATTTATTTGGATGCTTAAAAGGTGTCTGGCCTTTATTTTTCTGTTCTTTCTTGGTTCGTCTTTGGTTCTAAATTTATTCATTTCTTCTCCTTGTTATATTCTGCTCTCAAACCATCCATAATAGCTAACGGCCTTATTTCTCTATCTTTTACACTTCATCCAGGTGTTCGGCAAGGATGCCTTCTTTCTCCCCAATTATTTGTTTGCCCTGGTGTCCTTTTTATCAAAAATTCATTTAAACTTTGAAATTACTGGTTTCCAATATGGAGAAAAACAGTTAAATGTTTTACTTTATGTGGATGCTCTTCTTCTCATATCCTCAATCCTTTTTGCCAGCCTTCTGAATTGAAGTCACAAATTTCGCTTCCATCACAGGATATAAGTTAAATGCTGATAAGTGTGAAATTCTCCCTTTAATAAATTATGTATTCATGCAGACTTCATTTCTTCTTTCTTTCATTGTAATACAGATAGAATTAATATCTGGGACTAGGGTTTAATGCTTCAAGTAAAGACACGGTATCCTTCAATGCGAAAGAGATCCTTACAACTCTAACAGCTCTTACCTCTAGATAGAATCCTCAGTTCTTATCTTGGTGAGGTCAACTAGATACAATAAAAATGGTGGTAGTCCCCATAATATTGTTTTATCTTTCTGATATCCCTATAAATATTCCCAGTTTTCATTTTAGAAAAATATACTCTATTTTATCCAAGTTTATATGGAATACCCAAAAATCTTGCATGTCCCTTTAAAAACGTAAACATCCCAAACATATGAGCGGTGTTAATTTTCCTGATTTTTGATCGTACCATATGGCATATTTTCTTAAACAAGCATCCTTTTCCCTGACTGAGAACAACTCTATAATTCCTCCTTTATGGGTTAATATTGATAAATCTTTTCTCCAACACTTCAACTATTCGAGAATTCTTATTTCTTATCCTTTCCTCACAAACCTTTATTGTTGTCTCTCTCCGTATTAAACAAATGCATGTAAGCTACTCCAACCTATTTTCCATTCCCATCAGAATACTAAATAACAATTTCTACATTCTTCAGTTTGGCATAATAAACCTACTAAAATAAACAATAAACCCATTTTTGGGAAAGCTTTGCATGGAAAAGGACTCAGATGAATTTATCAAATTTTTCATAATGACTCTTTTCTTCCTTTTATGTTAGCTCAAGCATGTTTCTTATTTCCTCCTGCATTTCAGGCTAAATATGTATCAATAATTTCTATCATCCAATCTGCATTTGATAAACTCCTGCATAATCTCATCCCTCCCCCTCAGGTTTGTAGCATAGCTCCTCTACTTTACAACTTTTTCTCAGCATCCCAAATATATAAGAATTTAACTTCTCGCCCAGAACCCGAGCAAATATAGCTGTGGAACTGCAATGGGATTCTGACGTACAGACTTCTTTTTCAGTTCCCATATGGGACAAAATTTGGTCTAAAATATTGAAATCCTCTAGGCAACTAATGTCGTCCAAACTTTATTTTTTATCTACAATAGACTTTTGATCACTCCATTCACTCTACATAAAATGAACTTTACATTCCCCTCCTCCTGTTTGTCCTGTAATAGTACTTCATCCGACCTCAAACATATGTTATTCGACTGTCTCTCTACCAATTAATTTTGGTCACAAGTTTGGAGACAGATAAATGTTATCTTTCACACACATGTACCCTTCACTTTCACTAATATTTTATGGGGAGTATTCCAGAGGACTAGTCCTCCCAATCAGATAATGTACAGGTACTTGATTTACTTCTAGCAGTTGCTTTTCAACAGATTACCAAAGCATGGAAAGATTCTGCAAATGTATTGTTTCAAGCTTGGTGGTATGGTGTTTGCTATAATCATAGACTTGTTAGAGCATGAAATCAATCCAATTGCTCTTGCCATCAAAAGAGATCTTTTTTGCTTACCTGTGATGAATTTCTCTACAAGAAATGGCTGCTGTGCAACCCTTAGAATGAATTGGATACATAAACCTCCATGACTTTAGTTTTTGTTATCAATAGGGATAATCAATATAATCTGCTGTTCATTATCTCACTTTGATACTTAGGTTTTAGCAATAATATTTGACATTTGTAACTTCTTTCTGATAAGTTACGGCTATGTTACTTTTCTCTCTCTTTCCTATGTTTTTTTTTATTTCCTTTTAAAACTAAGTTCTAGAGTTTACTAAGATCTTTTATACTTTGCACATCATATTGTATTTATTTGCCTGCACTTTCGTTGATTGCGCTACTTAAATTACCGAGTAAACTTTATCTTTTAAACTTAAAAGAAAAACACAGATAATTAATTATCACTGGAATTGGATGTGTAACTCCAACTCATGAAGTGGTAATTCACCGTTTCTTAGGGTATCCTCAGAATGCAATTTAAAAGAATGCAGTGTCCCACATCACTGAATTATCAGTCTTCTGGTGCCTTTCTGAATAGGAGTGCATGGCTTCCATAGTAGCCTGTCTACTATCTGAATGTCATGCAACTTTTAAATTTGATTCTCACACATTGTGTCTCTGTTCGGAAAAATTAAGTGTTCATATAGCACAATGTATTATGCCTCACACTAAAAGTCCAGGTTTAACCACCACATTGCCTGTGAACTTAAAAAAATATGGTTGATCATGATACAGTTTACACTCATTTAATGAATCTCAATAGTAAAGGCATCAATGTGCACTCTGATTCCTTATACCCAATAAGAAGCCAATCATTTGTGTCTCCTGTTTATATCATGGCTTTAATTGGATATTCAAACTGTTTCTAGCAGGAAAAGACTTGTTTTCTTACATGCCAGGGTTGGAAGTCCAATACACTGGAACAGGTTCCACAATAGAAGGGTCCTCCCGGTGTTCGACATGTATTGAGATCATGTAAAGCCACTGAAATGGCATAAACTGCCCGATACACATTGTACGTGAATCTAGGGTGGGAGACATCATTATAGATGCCATTGACACTATCAATCCTCTCTGCCCCTGTGCATGATTTTGTTTTGTTATCCCATGAACCCGCCAGTACTTCTGGATCTTGCCACTTACAACCAAAAGCTGTTGCCCAGAAAGTTTTAATGTAGTTATCATCAGGAAAATTTGAAGGATGGGCATCGTTTACATATTCTTTGAAACCTGGCATCTCTCCACTGTAAATCGCAAGCCCGATGGTGCCAGAGAGGATTTTCAAATACTTGTCTGCAGATAGGAGTGCTGATGTTGACCAGGCTTCACTGGCAATGAATGTCTTTCCAGTCATATTCTGTCTCACTATTTCATCAAACAGAGGAACCAAATGTGAATCCAGGCCAAATATGACCACAGCATTAGCTGCTGAATTTTGCATTATCTGGACAATATTGGGTGCATTCCTGTCTGCTCGATTGAGGATGATGTTCTCAGAGAAGGCCACACAAGCTCCAGCTTTGTAAAGTTCTGTCTGTAATATTTCAGCTCCATGACGGCCGTAGTCATTGTCTTCTGCAAGAATACCAATCCAAGTCCAATTAAAGTGAATTACCAACTGGGCCAGTCCCCTGGACTGAAAGTCATCGCTAGGGATGGTCCGGAAGAAGGAAGGGAACTGGTTCCGGTCACTCAGGACTGGACTAGTTGAAAAATAGCTGATCTGTAAAGCCAGAAATGAACACATTTTTAAGCAGTACTGACAGATTTTTACCAAGATGCTAAGTAGTTGAGAGCCCTATTTTTTTTAGCAGAATTTGTGCTTGGAAACACTGCCATGAAATAATGAACACTCACTACACTATGTCACTTCTCAGATGTATTGGGAGAGGAGATAAATTCAACAAAAGACTAAACCCTGCTCCATAAGATAATGTTTTGACTAAGTCTGGGCGGTGAACTCCACTCCAATTGCGGAGTTTTCTGCACTCCGCGATACGTGAAGTTGCGGAGCTCCAAAAAACTCCACGTAGCGTAGCAGAGTTTTCTCCTCGCTCGCGCTCATCAACATCAAGTTGGCTAGCGCGAACGAGGAAAATCCACCTCCCGGCAAGATTTTTCCTCATTCGTGAGATTTCTCAATGCGGGCGTTCCTATTTCTAAATGCGAGTGGCCACGTATGCTCACGTCCGCTCACTTTGTGAAACAGTCCGTTCACGTTGAGAAAGCTGCCGCTTGAGTAGAAAATCTAGTGGAGTGGCAGAAAGGAAGCAGCGCCCACTTGTGCCGTTTGCAATAATTTCACAGCGCGGACAAACACTCGGTGCTGAAAATTACCGCAAACAGCATTTTTTCAAACTCACTCTGCTGCTTGTGGAGCTCCGCGTAGCATGGCAGAGTTTTTCTTTGCACTTCGCGGAGTGCCACATAGCAGAACTCTGCAAACTCCACTCAGGCTTAGTTTTGACCAGACGTTCAGTCAATTAATTTCACTGTAAAATATATGGACATAAGCTATCATTATGAAAGGATGGAAAAGAAAAACATAAACATGTTCTAGACTTGAAAAGCTCACTAAATACGGAAATAAAGAAGGCATGAGTGTTTCTCTCATCAGGACAAGCATTATGGTGCTTGGATGGAATGACAGGGTACGGATTGGACAGTCTCATTGGTGGAATGAGAATATGAACCTGGGTGTTAATCATTGTATGGGTTTACATCTGGTGATTTGTATTCAGGATCAACCAGATTGCCAAGTGAGTTGAGCTATAAGAGCATTCATTGTGAAATATACATATAGCTATGCATGCTGCTACCTCAAGTGTTTCGTAGCATGCTTCCATACTATAATAGCCCAAAAAATAAAAAAACTAAATATTGACAATGTAGCTATATAAAGATAAGTATAGATTCCTGTTCATAACTCCATATCTACATATCTTGAAGATATATACATATTGTTAAAGTTCATATATATGGAATAAAGTATAGTAAACATTTACTTACTTATATTTATTCTTACCTTGGCTTATATTTATTCTTACCTTGTCTATAGTTTGGTTGTCAATATTTTGGTTGCAATATTATGGTAGCACAATATTAAAATCTGGATATTCTAGTAACAAACCCTGGAGAGTGAACTTCCAGGTTACTAATGTGTTGGCCAAGCATGGAAATAGTTACATACTGAACCCTAGTACAGAAAACAGGACCCTGAGCTAGTACTTGAAATTCTGACTAGTACAAGAGTTACGATCGAACATAGCTCAGGAAATACAAACATGACACAACAGAATTGAGCCTACAGAAATTGACAGGTAATGATCCTTAAGTAAAAGATCCTGGGGAGTGCTATTTGGCAGATATTCTGTACCACCCAACTTCTGTGTCCCTAGCTTCAGTGAAAGGTTGAGGTACTGCATAATTCTAGATGGTACACCGTCAGTTGGATTCACTGTCCCAAACTCCTTTCCAGCATCCATCCGGCCAAATGGTGCACCTTTAGACATGGAACTTATGATGGAGATGCTGAGACTACATACAAACAGACACAGAGCTCAAGACAGACAAAAACGTTCACTTTAGGTTGCAGAAGCATGACACCATGGGGTTAGATTTACTAATATTTTGCATCATGGTTGCGCCACATTTGTAGTGCAGCCACAATACGAAATGCTACTAGATATTTACAAAGCCAAGCAAGAGGTGATTTGCACTGCCTTGCGTGGCTTTATAAAGAAATGTAATACAAGGCAGCACAAGCCACTCCATTCCATGACATTTCGTTCTAGGAGGCGTTCTATGGGTAGAGCATGGGCATTCCCATGCATCAACCCATGGATTTCACGCAATCCGAGCTTTACAAAGGTTTGAACACCTAGGATTGCATGAAATTGCTATGCCTCCCAGAGGATGGCAGAACGAGGAGAAATCTTTTTTTTCCCCCTAGTTATTTACTGCAGCAAAACTGGACAATGGAAAGGCAAGGATGCCTGCATTAGCATTAGGCTTCCTGAAGTGTGCCAGTGCTATGAGAGAGCAGAAGTGGACAGTATCGTAGCAGATATGGTGCATTTCTGCTCTCTCCCTTTTATGCACCACAGGCCAGCGCAGCAAGTTGCCATGCTGCACTCTATTGGATGAAAGATTAGTAATCAGGCTCCATGTATTTTAGGATCCATTGTTTCTGGTTCCTTGTCTACTGATGTAATATATATCTGCATGTCTCCTCAAATGACCACATTATAAAACTTGAGAAATGCAGATGTAATTATACTCTTCCAAAGCTTAATGCAGCACAGCTTTCGGGATTCTGGGAAATACATTTCTAATTCTTTAATCCTCTGAGATTCAAATTATGAAACTTTCAGGTGTCATATTCTGGTAGGCAGATCTATTGAGTTTCCAGACCAAAACTGCTACATCCTAGTGGCCTTTCCCGAAAAGAGGCACATATTCTGACAGTCCGTTTTTTCTTAACAATGAAGGTAAAAAAAAACTTTACAATTTTGGTTTCAGGCTTGAAGGAAATAGAGTCTTGTGACTTTTACTGTTAGTTAGAGGTAGGTTTTGATGCATTTATTGAATTTACATTGGTTGTGATCTGATACGTACATGAGTGTGAGTGAGTTTCATTATTTGGGACTGTGGACTGGCACTCTTGCCGACTGACTGATTTCAAAATTATCTGAAATACTTTGTGGCGATTTTGGTTGGTTGTTCAGCTATTTATCTTGACATGATGACAGTAGATAGTGGTGGTGGAGAAAGTTCTTATAATTGTATTTCTTGATTTTACCCTGATGTCATGCAATTTTCAAATCAGTAGGTATTAGTTTAAGGATTTTGGACATAACGTCTATGTACTTGCATGCACGTATGGCATTCTTTGCACACCTGAGCATGAGGCATGTGACTGCTAATTAAGGTTTAGGAAGGTAGAGCACAGTATAATATTGCCTCAATTTAATAATTGGTGTTGAACTGCGTAGAAAGATAGCAACAGCATTTATGGACTAAAGCCAGGATGTTGACTGGAAGTTAATTCTAGCATGGTGGTCACGTTCATCTCCTATCAATTTTGTTAGTAAGTGCTTTGGGTCATCTATTTAGTCATTCATTAAACATTTTCAATGGTACAGATGACTCCATCAAACTGGTTAAAGTGGTAACTCTGTGGCCTGTTTTTATAACAAGTTATGATATGTGTTAGACCTGCCAGCCTTAGGGTGGTCTTCCACCATACATTTTGCCTTCTTACATCCATGTTTTGCTGGACATTTTGCTTTTGTTGGCCTTAGGACTCTGTGCACTTAACCTCTGCTTACCTTTGCTAAAGTGCTTGAGCTCACTTCTGTAAACATGGTTTGTTTCGCATACACCTAATTGGCATATTTAATTTACTCATAAATCCCTTATAGAGGGGTATACCTTATACCCGGGGCCTGTAAAATATATGCTACCAGTGGGCCTGAAGCACTTATTGTGACTCCCGCTTAGCACCTTAAAATATGTCTCAGGCCTGCCATTGAAGGCTGAATGCCGTTTTAAACTGCCATGTCGATCTAGCAGTTGACCCCCCGCCAAGCCCCAAAGATTCTTTTATTACATATAAGTCACCCCTAAGGTAGGCCTTAGGTAGCCCATAGGGCAGGGTGCTGTATAATTAAAAGAATGGACATATACTTTTAAGTTTAACATGTCCTGGCAGTGAAGAACTCCCAAATGCGTTTTTCATTACTGTGAGGCCTGCCCCTCCCTTAGGATAACATTGGGGATTCCTTATTAGATTTAATAAGCTGTAATTCCTAATTGAGAGGAGGTCGATATATCATGCTTGGCACCTATAAAATTGTAATGATAAACCCTCTTTAATGGTAAAGTTGAATTTTTCATTACAAGTTTGAAAATTGCATTTTAAGAAAGTTGGCATTTTCCTGCCCTTAGCCCGTTGTGCCTGCAGCTTGTTTTGGGTCACGTGACTGGGTGCAGCTGCTGCCTTGCTGCCTGCTACACTCTTGCCTGGTAAGGAAGAACTGGACCTGCAACCCATCTTAAATCCAGGACCCCAGAGTGACTCAAAGAGCTAGTCTGCTAGCCTCCTGATCTGAGCCTCAGGGACTTAACAGGCTCCCCAACAGCTCCTGGACCCTCATTCAGTGAGTTCTTGACCCACAAGTGGTGCCTCTCAGGTCCTGGGTCCTGTGTGTGGCTGTTAAGCACCTACATGTATGCTTTTGGGCTTTTTGTGACTGCAAACAGGCCCATTCGCACTGAAACAGCGCCACTCGCACCAAATATTTGCGCAAGTTGACGCCAGCCCATCTCTTTTCACAGCAGCATCGACCCCTTGCAGTAGAGAGTCAGCACAAAGCACCAGCCCACCCATCTGTAATGCCCAGCCTGCTCTTCACCCACACCAATCACCCCCCACAAAGTTCTCCTTGCTCCTCACGAACCCCTCCAACACAAACGGGACTCTTGGCACAAAACATGAGAATGTAAACCTTCAGTAGGACTATTCTGGCTTGACCTTTTGACTTTGACCCTGTCCAGCCCAACCAGGACGACACGGTTGGTGCGTAATGCGTTTAGGCATTATATTTTAGTTTATCTTTAAAAAGTCATAATTCTGGTTCTACTGATTGGATGTTTGTCAATCTGGTCTTGTTTTACCTATTAAATTATGCTGTTTGTCTATGGTGTGGGAACTTTTTGTGTGGTGTTTTCACTGTTTTACTGTTTGAAGTTTTGCACAAATACTTTACACACTGCCTCTAAGTTAAGCTTGGCTGCCTTGTACCAAGCTACCAGGGGTTTGAGCACAGGTTAATTTAGGGTTTGCTTGTGCCTTACCCTGACTAGTATTGTGGTTGCTGCTTGCCCAGGGCTCACACCCCAGTTAATCAGTTGCCCAGTTTCTAACAATATGGGAAAAGCATGGCAGAAAAGAAGCCCAGTTTGGTTTGTCTTGTTGAGGTATAGCATGGAAGCAACATAAAGGCGTTGTGTGGTGCCAAGCTACCAATGCAGCTGAAAAGAAGAGGTCTTCTTTGTGAATATATGAAGTCAGATGTAGAGTCTCATGTTGGTGGACTGTTGGGTTTATAGAAGAATAGGATGCAAAGTCATTTACAATTGCTGTTCTGGTAATTCTTTTTGTAGCATTTAAACCTTTTTAAAATTTGAATTTTATTTTATGGGATTATATATCTAATTTAAAACATATATTTATTTTTAATCATGTAAAATTTGAATGTTTAATATAACTTTTTTAAGAAAATGTTTTCTAAATTCCATTTTAATATTGATATAATTTTTTTAATATTAAATATTTTTTCTTTGTTATGTCATCTAATCAAATTGTTTTGGTTGCTTGATAAATATTGTTTTATTTTTATTAATATAAAACATGGAATATTATTGAATGGAATTATTTTTAATACATTTATTGGTTTAAATGGCCTTTTTTACAATGGGAGGTTTACATTTATGTGATTTAATTTTATATTTTAAAAAATCATTTTTAAATAACTGCTTTAGAAATGTGATCTTTTTTTATATATCTGTAGTTATTAATTTGAAAGTTATAGTAATTGACTGTTAATATTTTAATTTTTTTGGTACCTTCCTCAATTTACTTTTTCATGTTATCTGGGTTTTTTTCACAGCCCTCTCCCCAAGTCCAACATATTCCCCAATGCTGTGAATCTTGAAGTTGTAATAGTAAATATGGGCCCACCAAATTCTAACACTTTCCCCAATGTGGCTACGCTTGGAGTGGAAATAGAAAATGTGATACCTCTCCAGAGTTAATCGCTTTCTAGAATGCAATTATGTTGGAGTAAGAATAGTAAATCTGAACAGCCAAAAATCCAACACTTTTCTTAATGTGTTGAAGTTTGGAGTGGGAGTAGAAAACTACACCGTCCCCAAATGATAACACTTTCTCCAGTTTGCTTAAGTTTTTATTGGAAATCTTAAATGTGATGTCAATAAATTGTGAGCATTTGTACATTAAAATGTTATAGTAATTTATAGTTTAAATTATTTGATCACTTTATATGTGGTTTTTGTAAAGCATGTTTTTATATTGTATTATCATATTTATTTTAACACATCCCTTTAAATATATATCATTTTCTTACTGTTCATTGTTCTGTATTTGTTTTATTTTCAAGAAAAAATCATGTTTTTTATTTCAGAATAATTGTAATTCCACATATGATATAGTTGCAGCGTACATAATTTTTATTTGTGTTTATACAAATGTTTTAGACATAATATACAGTAATTTGCTAGAAATGTGTCATTCTTTATATTCTTTCAATTTTTTAACCATTGCAATATATTTAACAGTACTAAATCAATTGGTTATATGTTTTTATTAGTATTGTTAGTGTATATTTATATATAACATGTATTTGTATATTTCTTAAACATAGGATTCTATAGGTTTGAAGTCTTTTTTTAAATTTTATTTTCTATGATTTCTTTTTGTTTATTTGATTTTGTGATCTTTCTTTGACATTTTGGGTTTTTCCTAGAGCTTGTGATTGTGGTTTTCCATTTCTGGTGTCTGGCTCAGGTGAGAATAGTATAAACTTATTTTCTAAGGGTTAAGTGATGGGGGCAGGTGCTGAGACTCAAGTAGGTTAGTCTTTCTAATTATGTTTTGTTGTGGTAAATGAACTTGTTATGTGCACGAATACCCATGGGTGTCATGGCGCTAGCAACTGTGATTGTACATGAGACTATTAGTACATTAGGTTACTATATTGAGACAAATAGCCAAGTTCTCACCACCTTTCTAAATGATAGAAGACTAGAGGATGATCTGATATGTAATGGGAGCTTGTTAGAGTTAGTGGAAGTGCCCAGCATGTTGATGTATCTGCCCCAAGATGCCCATTTGTATTTAGGCATGATTACTGATTTTGTAGAGGAAGACCATAAAACCCTTTTGGAGATGTACCAGTTCAATCTATAATGATTGTAGTGTGTAATAGTTGTTTTTGTTTTCTATGTGTTAACATTTATTTGTAAGTTTCACTTTATATGTTCGGTAAAAATGCAGACACAAATGGGATGCATGTATTTTGATTTTGACAATATATTGTGTATATTTGAGTGAATGGTGGAAGTCACAACTTCAAAGTGCCATCAATCATACTTGTGCATTCAGTTAAGGTTAGTAAATTGCTATTGTTAGCATAAATAATTATTTTTTATCATCATTGTGGCTGTAATTTAGTAATAAAGTGTATTTTTTATTTGTGATTAGTAGGTGTGGGATATGTCTATATGTCCATATTGTTGAGATCGATAAATATGATAGCAATGTTCACCCTAATGTATTCACGCATACTAGTGGCAGTACCAATAAATGCAATATTGATGTACACTGTAATCTATGCACGCACAATGATGTTAATACCAGTAAATGAAATACCAATTTCTGTTGGACCTTATGCACGCACAGTGATGTCAATACCAGTAAATCCAATGTCGATGTACACCGTAACTTATGCACACATAATGGCATCAATCTTTTTGATTGCAGTGTTCATGTACGATGTAATAACTGCTTGTATAATTATAAGAATATTGGTAAATATGATATCAATGACCACCATGTTACATGTGCTCGCACCCATGAACTGGTATCATTGCTGTTGGATTCATCCGGGATGACCACCCCATCAACTCCAAATCAGAGATACGTGGTGAGACAGGCCCTGTGACACAAACCCAAGCCTACAGATTGACAGGTCACAGGTGGGGATACACTTAACTTAGCCGAAAGAAAAACGCCCACCCAGGGAAAACCCTGATCAATCCCCCAGATAGGTAGTCACACCACAAGCAGGACTGGTGAGATTGGCCCCAATAAAACACTTTTGGCCAAAGCTGCCCATTCCCAAAATACCACAAAGTTAGATGCCACATGTAGGTAGGAACACTCAACCAATCAGGACACAACATGTACACTGCATGGGGTGATCACGTGCTCACCACTCTGGACATCTGGACATGCGCACACTGGCCCACACTAGCTTTCCCAGAGGTCGAGAGCCATCTGTGCTCCCTTATATGATGGACACACGTGTTATTTATGACTATGATGCTTTTCAAAGAATGTTGAAGTGTTTTATTGTACCCACAAAATGTATATATGTGCGGTCAAAACATCTGTACTTTGAGACTATCTTCAGATGTGCCTCTTTTGATACTCTCCTGGCCACTGCGTTTAATAAACCAACTTGTTCCTGTTTTGCTAAAAGTCTCTTGTCTTTTCCTTTATTTAATCTAAATTCAAATTTGAGCAGGAATGTTTAGTATAAATGGTTCTAATCTTCTTAGTTTTGGCTCGTGTGCGCTTATATTGGCCTCTTTTACGCCTTGTAAAATATTTCTGACTTCAATTTCAGTAATACCAGGTGCTTATGTTACCTAAAACTTTCAACAATACCATTTTAGTGGTAGCCGTGCCATAGCATGCATTTGAAAATGTTGGGGTGCATTTCCAGTATGTTTTTTCTCCTTAATATAAGTATGTCCTCTATAGTTTAATAACAATTTCCCTTTTTTGGGAATGTATGTAATTTTCTGTTATTAACATTTTACCTGTAGGTTTTAGAGTATAGATTTTTTTTATTTTAGAAATCAGTAGATGATGTTTGTATTGACTGCTAAATTTTACATTTCAGGCACGCTTTTTAACTTAGTGGATGCCGTCTCCACTTTATTTTAATTGTAGATGTTTGTTCTGCAGTTCTGTTTGGGATTTTTGACACAGATTATTTTTGTTTCAATCACTTAGGATGAAAACTTTTTTAGATATGAAAGCTTAGCTTTAATCTAAAATTTAGTTAGAGGGTTGTTGTTTTATTTTCCTTTTATTTTCTAAATAAGATAAATAGTCATTTTTATATTTAACTTCATGTTTGTGCTTTGGTGTCTAACATACATTTAAGGTGTTATTTCTCATTGTAATTTTTGAGTAAATCAATGTCTGGGCCTGATGTAGATTTTGGCGGACGGGTTACTCTGTCACGACGGTGACGGATATCCCATCCACCGAAATATAAATCCCATAGGATAAAATGGGATTTATATTTCAGCAGGCTGTTCACATTATATCACTGTTGTGATGGAGTAACCTGTCCAGTGAGATCTAATTCAGTTCTTTCATTTTATTTTCCTTTTATTGTTTTTAGCGGATGCATCTGTAATTTGTAGAAATAAACATGCAGCATAGTTTTATTTATTTGTCACCTTGTCATATGTTTATTTATCTATTCCCTTTTTTAGCATTGATTGATTGTCAAACTTACTTTTTTGTCATATTTAGTGGTTTGTTGTAGTGATACAGTTGTCTTTTGTAGGTTTGTAATCCAGCACAGTAAAGCTGTCCTGCTTTAATTCTTTTAGGAAGCGTTTTGTTGTGCATTTTTGTGGACTTTTCAAACTGTTTGGTGAATAGGAAAGCGTCTAAATTTGTTAACTGTTTTTAAGCTTAATTTGATTGGTTGGTTAGCCACTAGTTTACATTTTTTTTTGTGTCATCTGTATTTTTGTGTTTACTGTTTAGCTATAGGGTTGTGATATTTCATTTTTTTGGGCAAAATTTGTGTATGTTGATATTGTTTTGCTCAAAATAGTGTAATACAACCAGTTGTTTTCTTTTGAAACTTGATATTTCACAGCACTGATCACAATTGCTCTGCAGTGAAATGCAGAAACCCTCATGAAAGAGCAACTCCCAATATTCTAACTTTAACCTACAGAGTTAAAGTCAAATGACCCTAATCCCGTTAAGATCGACCTCCTTTACCATATCTAGGAGTACAACTGTCCCTCTGCTAAAGAGGAAAATGAATTCTTCATTGAAAAAAATATCAATTTCAACAAATCCTTTTTAGTGGAGAATTCAACCTGCACTGGGGAGGTTAGAAATTCCCAACAGTACTGATTTACCAAGCAGTACGTGTTAAAAAAATCATGAGAAACTGACTGGTGCCAATATAGGGGTCACCGTGGGTTGTTTGCCCATGATTACTGATCCGTAGATTGTGCATTGTATTTTTTGCTTGAGGTGTTTAGAGGATGTTGTTTTATGTTATTGTTGTCTGTGGAAAAGCAATACAATGTGTCATATTTAAACTGTCTTATACTAATAAGAAAGACCCAACAGCTTGTCTATTATCCACACAACAAGAAAACAATAATTTCGCTTAATGCTGCTCAGAATCTACCTACTGAATGTATACACATTCACCCTGTTCTATATAAACTTGATATAAACTATAGCCGCTGGTCAACCTTTAAGATCCAAACAGTGGAATGCAGACATATGAAGTCTCAACAAAGTTACCCTGTCTAAGAAATTAGAGTTAGCCATACTACATATCTCCATATAACTTGATGTGAATCAGCTCCCAAACCTATGCATTAAAAACATTAGTGATCACAGACAAGCTTGCTCCAAAAACCCTGAGAGGAAGAATACCAAAAAGGCAGACCTCAGGTTCTCAAAGAAACTGAAATAACAAAGGACAAATCTTTGAGCCACTGAGCCAACATAGCAAAATAATCATTTTAACTAGGAACCTGTCTCTGCTATTAACAGAGACAAAAAACTACTAAAAGTATATTTTCAAAACAAAATAATTGTATATAAAGATGAAAATTAATGAAGATAATATTCTATGAATAAATTTGTGATTGAATTTGAAACATCATACACACACAAATTGGGATAGATTGTCTGATGTCCTTACCGGGTGGTCGTACACAGAAAATTTAAAATAAAAGAACTCCCTGGGCATAAATTCATTAGTTATTTCACAAAAACAAATTCCCACTTTGAGTGATTATTTTGGAAAACCAACGATTTGGTATATATGTATGTATACAGAGAGAGAGGGAGGGAGAGAGAGAGAGAGAGAGAGAGAGTGAGTTGGTTGAAAATATCAGTCACAACACTGAAGTTCATCAGTTATAGTATACTAAGCTAACTACAGCTTAAGCCCTGCACATGACCTCACTTATCACAGGGCAAACACTGTCAGCAGCACAGACCTGGCAACTAAAGTCTAGCTAATGGCCACAGTAGAACGAATATGCCCAGATGTGGATCCCTGTCACACTGTGTCACTGGAACCAAGCTACACCTGGCTAATGAGACCTAACTAGGACAAAACAGTTTCTTGGCTGCCGATGTTTCGGTTCAGGAAGGACCTGGCCTGGCACTTCAGACTGGACTGTTACGATTAGAGAAGGGTGAAGCCTGATTTACATATGGCTGGGTCCAAACTGAGGTGGCATGCTGTGAAAAATAATGATGGACTGGGATCCAGCCCAAGTAATTACCAGTGCCTGAGATTAATTTGGGCATTCCACCCATCACTTTTTTGCATATTTAGCGTGTCTGCCTAACCTACGTGGTCAGCTTGCTGACCCGGATCCTGTCCCCTTGCTCTCTTCCTGTTGTCTGTGTGCAGGCCCCTACCCACTCTCCATGCCCTGTATGTTTCTTTGTGCTGTCCCTGCTCATGCCAGCTTTTCTCCATGGTCAGCTTGCTGCCCCTGCCCCCTCCTCTCTTCCCTCCATTGTCCGAGGCTGTCCTTGTCCACTCCCTCCTACCCCAGGTGGTTGTGTGTGGTGGTAGTGCTACTCCTGCTTGCCATAGTGCTTGACTTGCTGCTCTTACCCACTTCCTTCATGCCCTCTGTTGTCTGGGTTGACTATTGTTGTCAATTTTCTGCTCTAACCTCCCTTCCCCTGGCTCAATTGTCAGTGTGCATGCCCCTGCCCCACCCTTTTGCCCTCCATGTTCTGTTGTGGTACAACTGCCCTCCCATCTGCCCTATGTGGTCTGTGGTGCTGCCATTACCTCTGCCGCCTGGCCTCCGGCATGGTCAGCCTGCTGCCCCTGACACATCCCTCTTGCCCTCCATGGTCCTTTGTTCTGCCGCTGCTCCTCCCAACTGCACTCCATCATTCATTGTGCTACTACACCTTCTCTTACCTGCCCTTCATTGTTGGCTTGCTGCTTTTGCTTCCCTCTCCCCTGCCCTCTATAATCCTTTGTTCTGCCACTGGCCTACAACCAGCCTGGTTTCTTAAGTTTGCTTCCTCTGCCCTTACTCCCTACCCCTGACCTCAGTTGTCTAAATCCATGCCCTTGTCCTCTCTCCATCCACAGATGATCAACTTTCTGTGTATATGACAAAAGAAAAGCCATCTACATGGAATCAAAACTGTAAAACCTAAAACATTTCCTTTAGAAATTAACAAAATGGGGGTGTTTTCTCTCTTAGAAATTATGGTTACTCCTCTAGAAGAGTGGTTGTTAACCTGCGGTCTGAGGACCCTTGGGGGTCCGCAAAGCCTACTCAGGGGATCCGTGGCTGTATTAACAAACTAAATAATAATAAAATTAAAACATTATAAGTAGGGGTGAGCAGAACTTGCGGAGTTTCAATCCATGGAATTCCACAGATTCTGCAGAGTTCCACGAGTCGCGTAGTTCGGTAGGTCACGCTGATTTTTAACGCCAGGAGCTTGTCCTGTGCTGTCAAATCAATGTGAATGGCGTAACGGCGGGTGCTGCTTCTTTCTGCCTCTTGAGTAGATTTTCTATTCGAATGGCAGCTTTCACAACATAGCAGCAGCTTTCTCAATGCAAGCAGTCGCACCTTCTGCAACTGCCCGTGTTCAGAAATGTCGCCATATACAAATAAAAACGCAAAATTGAAAATGTTAAAACTTTTTCTGTGCATGATTGTGAATTAACCAAATAATTTAATATTTGAGCATTTGTTTGGTGTATACTTGTTTTAGTATTTTTGTATATTGTTTTGAAGTTCAAATCATAGCATTTGCTTAGGCTTGGGGTCCCCAGCTTCTTTTAATGCAAGACAGGAATGGTACCATCATGTTTTACTCTTCTGCAAAAACGGTTTCCTTTGGAGCACTACCCAGATACCTATCAAGTAAATGAAAGGCAATTTCTTAATCCTTTTCTCGTCATTGCATCATACCTAATAGTGGCACACGAAGAAAGTGGCATTTTCTTGCCTTCTGACCCTAAGGATAGAGATCATGCAATGCTGGGTAACAATAGGAGAAAATGGAAAATGTAAAAAAAAACACACTAGAAATTGAATTTTTCCTTCCTCCTCATTTATAAGGTCTATAAATACCAGTAGGTAGTCATAGTTAGGACCTAGTTTCCATAGGAAGAAACATTTTTCATTAGTCAATAACTTTTGCGTCGTTTGCGAATCTTTGCGAAATTTTCAAAACTAGTTTACGCTCAATTCAGCTGTTGTCTTGAAAGTTTTGGGGTGATATGTCAAACGGGGCCAAGAAACAGTGGGGGCCCAAAACGCATTTTCCCCATGTTAATTTCTATAGGAATTTTAGACAGCAA
This sequence comes from Calotriton arnoldi, assembly GCA_963921515.1. Classification (NCBI taxonomy): domain Eukaryota; kingdom Metazoa; phylum Chordata; class Amphibia; order Caudata; family Salamandridae; genus Calotriton; species Calotriton arnoldi. The sequence continues at coordinate 34,118 of CAWUFW010004950.1, read as the reverse complement.
ACAGCCTGAACTGCTGAACGGAAATATACCAAATTTGGCAGGAAGGTAGATGTTGGTTCAGGGAAGTGCCTTTTTGTGATTTGGTATAAATCCATTCAGTAGTTGTGGAGTTATTTAAAGAAATTTCAAATTGTATATCTATGGAAGTGGAGGATCCGTGACCCCTCCCTATTTTGTGCTGAGATCTTTCTGGCTGCCAACACTTCAAACCACGAAGTGCTAGCAGCCATCTTGTGACATAGATGAACTGAGTCAGAGAAAAAAACATTTAAAAAAAGAAAAGGGGCAGGGTAGAAACACCTTGACCCCCAGGCATCTTGGGGGAATCCCACAGAGACCCTGCAGATCTAAAAAAGCATTTTGTTTCTAGATTTGTGGCTGGAGTCACGCTCGAACCACAGGCTCATGCGTTTCATTTCTAATCAGCCCTCAGGTGGGCCAGGTCCCTGGGGCATTTGAAGAAGGGAGGGGGGTGCATGACTCCCCCCTCCTGGGACTCATTGATGCCCCAGGGACCACCACAGGGCTTGGTTAATAAAAATGTAGGGGTGGCCTCCCCCACTGCCCCAGGGACCACCACATCCCTGGGGATTATTTATGTATCAATGGGGAGCCTTTTGGACCCCCCAACCCAGGAGACCATCACCTCCTTGGGTTTTTTGTGTACAGAATGCGGGGGGTGCACAGACCCCCCTGCAGCCCCGGGGAGTGCCACCGCCACAGGCAGGGCGTTTGACAAACTGAGTGTGGTGGGCCGCTTGCCTCCCTTGCAGCCCCAGGGACCACCAACTCCCCAGGTCAAATTCAAAGAAAGGAGGGGACCATGTGATCCCTCTCCTGGAGCCATACAAGGCCCTTGGGATCCCCACACCCCAGAGATGATTCCTGCTATGTCCTGAGGTGCCCAGCGCTGGGACATTGATGTTTGCGATGGCTTGGCGGGAGCTTTACTGCTCTTGCCAATGCCACAGCAAACTGTGCTCCACTTTCAGGAAGCGAGTGCACTAAGAATGCTCTTGCTTGCTGAAAGCGGAGCACAATTGCTTTTACAGAGAGGGAGCTGCATGTTAGCGTCTCTCTCTGTGTAAAAGCAATGCTGGATCCTGCAGGGATGGGGTCCCTAGCCCTGAAATTCACCTGGGGGGGCTGTATGGCCGCCATCCCCTTTCTTATTTAAAAAAAAAGGATGGGCCCTGGGGAATGGGGTCCCCGGTAGCAAAATCGTCCTGGGGAGGGTGCCACACACCACCCTCCCCTAATAATTGTTTTAAAAAAACAACCAGCAACTCGTCGGAGGCCCACCCACTTTCACCACCACTCTGCAAACGCGCCTCCTGGTACACAATTGGTTGGGGGTTGAAGTCCCCCTAGCTTCAAAGTATCCTTGGGGGCCAACAGGCCCTCCTATTACTTCCAGTAAGTCCCACACAGCAGGATTGCTGAGTGGCCTTTGGAGGCCACACCCCTTTCTCCACCACTCTGAAAATGCACCTCCTGGTGACTACTGGTTGGGGGCTGAAGTCCTCTTGAAAACTGAGGGTTCTTGAGAGCAAAGAAGCCCTCCTTTTTACCTCCTGTAAGTCTCACAGAGGTGGATTCCTGAGAGCTGGTTGGAGGCCCACCCCCTTTCTCCACCACTTTGCAAACACAACTACTATGTTAAAAACCATAGAAAGTCACTGAAAAAACGACGTTATAGTTAGGCTCAGATTTCACTTGTACAAAAACAGTGAAATTCAGCACTTATAGTTACCTGAACTAAGTATAACTTACGCCCCCGCAATGCACTGCTTATGACCTCACATATTACATCACTTATGACATGGTCAGTGACATGCCGGCATTACAACCTAGTGCCTTTACAATGCAGTCAGTACCATGATTGCGACGTTACCAGAAGTTCTATTACAACACAAGTCATTACAATGACGTGCTTTAGGGAATGCTGTGTTGGACTGGTGTTGGTCCAACACCTTCCCTACTGAGACACTGACTGGAGTTGGAACAGTAATTTAAACTATTTCAAAGTCCAGCGCTTCCCTAAAGCAAGTTGTTGTAATGACTTGCATTGTAATGGAACTTGTGGTAACGAGACAGTCGTGGTATTGACTGCATTGTTAAGCAATGTGTGGATTTGGCATGCGTGGTAACAGATGCTATTCCTCATACCCCATACAGCCTCTTGTACGCCCACTCACACACCTGCAAAATCACTCACATACCCATTCACACATCCATACCAGTACTCACACACCCCCTCACTCCTCCATAGAAATACTCACTCTTCCACTCACTCACTCGTACAGTCACTCATGCAACCAGTCACTCACCCATACTGCCAGTCACATAACCATCCACTCACCCATAGAGCTACTCACATACCCACATATTTACCTATACATTCACTTACACACCCACTCACTCACCCAACCACGCTATCAACACAGCCACTCACTCACTCATACAAGCCCTCACATACTCACTTACACACCCATATGACCACTTACATACCCTTCAACACATCTATACAAGCACTCACACATCTGCTTGCTCACCCATACAGGCATTCACACAGACACTTACTCTCCAATACAGTCACTCACACATCAACTCACTTAAGCAAACACCAACTCAAACAGACACTCACCCATTCAGCCAATTACCCACCCAGTTACTCACTCATACAGCCATTCAGACAGGAACTCTCTCACCCATATATTCACTATACAACCACTTACCCACCCATATAGCCCCTTATACCACCACTTACTCACCCATCAAGCCACTGACACACCCACTCACTCACTAATACAGCCACTCACACAGCATCTCACTCACTCACACAGCTACTTACACGCCCACTTATACACCGATACATCCACTCATAAACCCATACGCACAGGAAACATACAGTCACACAGGCACTCACATAATATATTAGAAGTACTGTCACTCATTTAAAGTACACCTAGTATATATATTGCCTACTGGCACTCACCAGTATCAATCAATCAATCAATCATAAGTTCTTTATTCAGCAACTATTACAGTTAACCATAAAAGCACAGTGCATATAACAAAAGTATTAAAACATCATTCAAGCTTGAAGTTACATAAAATTAATTGAATCACATCACAATTGATTTTCGGGACCTAAAAACACTTTTTAAAAAGCAATTACAGATACAATAATAAAATAGTCCTCTAGCTGTTGAAGAGTCGTAAATGCAGGATAACATTGTCTAAAACCAAGTTTTTTAAGCACAGGGATAATCCATCTCCTTCTTGGTATGGAATAAAATTTACAAAAAAATAATATATGTATCATCGATTGAGCCGAAACCTTGTCACATGGGCAATTGCATAAAACTCTCGACCAGTCATTCTGTACGGGGAAACTAAACAATCGATATAAAATATTCAACCGAAAACGTGTCAGGAGAAACCTTTCATAGTCATCAGTGATCATAGCAATATATGGCTGCATCGTAAGGGTTACTAAAACCGGAAAATATGCTTGCACTGTTGGTTTCTTTAATTCAATTGAAGTCCTCACTTCGCCCAAATAATGCATACAACTTACTTTTAGATCTTTCCTAGATACATTTTGCATAGTGTGTGGATCTTTAAAATATTCAGGATGGCCTAGATTAATCATAAACTTTTTGACATAAATTAACCATCTTATATTTCTGACCCCATCCACTACCAAGGCATCCTTCAATATTTTCCTATTCAACTCTGTCTCATCTGCAGTCCATACTCTGTGCCACAAGAGGACAGGCTGTATCTTAATTATATCCTCTAAATACGGTACCCCACGTTCTTGGTGGCATATGTAAGTTGAAGTGCTACCTGGTACTGCCAGGAGGTACCTCAGAAACATATTTTCTGCAAGCTGTAAGGCATTGACCCCTACAAAGCCCCAAATTCCGGCTCCGTACGTGGCAATAGATACGCATTTTGCCCTATATATTGGTAAGATTTCTCCAGGGGCACGTCTTCCTAATTTTTTACAACAGTTTAGCAGGGCCATATCGATTTGACCAATAGCAACCTTCTTGCTTTGATCGCCAGTGACCACATCCCTAGATGATCAAATAAAATCCCCAAGTAGGAGAAAGTCTTAGTACGCTCTATAGCCTTTGAGTTTATAAAAATGGTCATACTTTTCTTTTTTTGTCCTCTCCCACAGTTCATTGTAAAAGTTTTAGAGCAATTTACCGCGAGACCCAAGCTCGCCATGAAGTTAACAAAGGCATTTACCACCCTTTGGAGACCCAGCGGTGTGCGGGCCATTAGGACCGCATCGTCCGCATACAGGGCGATTTGCAACTACAGGTAAATCCTTGCACTCCTGTATCAATACAGATTCCAGATTATTTATATATAGTGAAAAAAGGAACGGGGCAAGAATGCACCCTTGTCTTACTCCTCTTTTAACACTAAAGTGCTCAGTGCATTCACCACCTCTCCCAAATCTGACCCTAGCCCTTGCCCCTGAGTAAAGCTGCCTCAAAAAAGTGACTATTAAAACGTTTACGCCCATCTCCTCTAAAACCAACCAGAGCTTCTCATGGATAACACAATCGAACGCCGCTGTTAAATCGACAAAAGTTACATACAACCTTTCCTTTTTTGCTTTTGTATACTTTTCTAATATAATATGTAGGTTTAAACCCTGTTCTATTGTGCCCATTCCTTTGCGAAACCCATATTGTAAATCACTTAAAATTGAGTGTTCCTCTGCCCACACTTGCAACCTATCTAACAAGACTCGACCCACAATTTTAATTGTAGAGTCCAGTAGTGAAATTGGGCGATAACACACTGGGTTTGCCCTGTCCCCTTTTTTAAAAATGGGCACTATAATTGAATCATACCAGGTTGATAAAAAGCCTTGAGAACAGCAAGCGTTAAAAACCTGTGTTAACAGTGGACCCCAAAGAGGTAAATTAGACTTAAAAAGGTCCACTGGGATGCCGTCAGGTCCTGCCGCCTTCCCTCCAGAGCTTAAGTTAATCGCCGCACTGACCTCCTTAAGAGTAAAATATATTGATAAATCTGATGTAATCGATAATTTCAAAGTATCTTCAACACTTACCGGAATTCCCTGATCATCTAGCGATGGAATATTATACAAATTGGAATAATGTAATATCCATTCGGGTTCAGTGATGGCGATCTCTATGGTTGCCTTATCGTTTTCTGCCAAAAAAGGTGCATTAACCGCATTCCAAAAAGCTGCGGGATCCCGATTGACCGAGGCATCGCGCAACGCTTGCCAGGCTTCCTCTTTAAGCGCCAACTTTCTACCTCTCAATGCCTTCTTATATTCACATCTTGCCTCTCTAATATTGTCACAATTTTTTTCCCCAGCTTGAAGGGCTCTTTTAAGTTTAGAATAGGCCTTTGTACAGCTAGTATCAAACCAGCCTGTTAATTGTTTCATTTTCTTACTTGGGTTCATATGAAGTGTTTCCTTGATAAAACTTGAGATGACTAAAAAATTATCTAAAATATCCTGGTAAGATGATTTGTCATCCAAACAAGTTAAAAACATATCTTTGCAATTCGATACCACCTTACTAGTAAAAGTCTCAGGATCCACATTTTCCCATTTCAGTTGGTAACCATTCTGTCTACTCAAAGAAATATTATCCACAAAATGGGTAGTCTTTTCTAATACCAGCACTCTTAGTATTCACCTTCACACCAAAACTAATGGGAAAGTGGTCACTAAGAGCCATATCATGTACAATAAAATCTTTTAAACGAGCGGCAAATCTACTCGAAGCTAGTTCATAATCAATAGTGGAAAAGGTCGCTCGACCATTAAAGGTGGGCTGAAAAGGGACCATGGGCACACATAAATCATTAACGAACCCAAAATCAAATGTAAACAAGATATCATTCAGGAGATCACCATAAGGTGTATGTGGGAAATGTGCAAAACTGGGACCCTTATCATACGATATGCCACATACCCCGTTGTTCATGTACTGGCATATAGGGGAATTAAAATCCCCACCCCAGATGAAACAGGTCTCCTTTGAAATACATGATTGTAATTTGTATAAATCACTACTCACTTTTCCCATTAATCCCTCAATCTGCTCAGATGATGCATTGTTATAAAAATTCAATAAAATAATACTAAAAGCTTGATCTATATGAAGACTGATGATCTGATAAAACTGATCTGTGACATTAAAAACAATTTGTCTTAAATTCAAAAAATTTGAAATATAGATACAGAGGCCACCTTTCGCTCTTCCATGTAATGACGGTACTGCAGACGTGTGAAAGGTTTTGTACCCACAAATATGTGTTGGCCATTCCACCCAAGTTTCTTGTAAGCTCAAAATATCAAACTTACTCACAAAATCATACCATAATATATTAGACACCTTTGTTTTTAAACCCGCTACATTCCAAAACAAAATTTTACAAATATCTTTTACCCCCAAACCTTTGTATTTCCCCCATGTTCCACTCGCTTCATAGATTTTTCCGCAGGTTGTACTATAGAGGAGGGGGCTGGGTCAATCAGAGGGTCTAAATCTAAGTCATTTACAAACTTTATAATTGTAGGCATAATTATGTTAGATGGAGAAGTATGATCGATACTAACTGGTTTTATCTTCTCACTCAGGTTAGGGGTGGCCTTTACTATTTCGATTATATCATACGATGTGGGAACACCCTTTTGTTGTCAATCCACTGATTCCAGGTTGGCGAGTGCCTCAAATCTATTAAAAGTTAAAAGGTTAAACCCACGATTATGATGCTGGATTTGGGATCCCATGTCACTTAGGCCAGCGCATGGTATGGGCTGGTAAAAGTATCCCAATGGGACCAAATTAACACCTTGTCCCAGTGAACATTGATTACCTACTCTAGTCAGAATCAATCTAACTAGCTGTGGCGTTTTAAAGGTCAGCACTACACAGTCCCCTATCTGGTTATTTGGCCCATTTCCTACCCAGCTCACTCTTCTAATCATCTTGAATTCATTAAATAGTCTCTCAGTGAGACCCGTCCTTGCTCCTAACCACTGCAGGGCCTTATTCCTCTCCCTTTCCCACGCCTCATCCACCCTATTCTGAAGTTTGGGAACATTAATTAAAACCACCACGTATGGTGTCGCTGCCGGTGGTAAACCCAAACGTGTTATATATCTATCAGTCTCAAATATGTTCGTATTACTGTCTGCCTTTGGGCTATTAGATACTGGATGATGTTCAATCCTATTAGGGGCTGTCGAGGCAACCGTAGGCGAGGCTACTGAATGTACCATAGGGATGTTTTGTACAATCATCTGTGAGACAGATGTTGTTTCCTCGGGAAGGCCAGAGTTATTGCCAATATCGCAAAGTCCCCTGCGTTTGGAAAGATGTTCCCGATTTACCAATTGAACAGAAGACTGATGATCGAGAGGCTGGGGTTTGACTAAGCTTTTAGTTAAAATCTCTTCTATTAGGCCAATTCTATGTGTTAAACCGCCTAGGCTTTCCCTCAAAAATGTATCTAATTCGTCCAATTTTGTTTTTAAATTAATGACCTCATTCTGGGTACGCAAGTTAGTGGTAGGGTTTGGTTTACCCCTTCTAGCTGTATTGTTTATCACTAATGAAGGTTTATCCCTTTTAGACTTTTTCAGCACTTTAAGTGCTAACTCACTATCCGTTAAACTCTTATCCCCTATAGTGTGAAATGAACTATCCGGGTTTCTAGCCCGCTTTATCCGAGGTGGAATATCCAAATCTTCATCGCTAACTGCTATATTATCCTGTATATTTACTATACTACCATTTGCTCTTGATAAACTGCTAGATACCGATAAGGGTAAAGATAAAACGGGCCCCTCTTTTGATATATTGGGCATTGGGGTTCCCCCCTCCCTTCCCGGAATACCTGGATTAAGAGCTTCCTCTACTGTTACAATCTGGCGCTCAATTGCACCCATGGCTCCCGTGAGGTAACTAAGCAGGCTTTCACGTGGGTGCATCCCTAAGTCCTTTTGCTTTTGCTTTTTTACGGTGGCACTTAATGTTTTTCTCTTCCCCATCGTTTTCCGAGATGTCACTGTGCCCTCATGAATCTCCTTGGTAGGGAAAAAAACTAGACTAAACTATTACACTTTTAAGAAACCCCGCTCTACCCCACTAAACAATTGCACAAAATATTATATAATTCCTTCGTTTCTATGTGCGGTGGATATTCTCCCTTTAAAAGCTTGGGGAAGAAGAAATCTATGTCCAAAGTACCTTTTAATGTGGGCTTTAGAGCCGTGGCCCAGTCCAGTCTCTGGCAGGCTATGACGGGCTAAGACGGGCCGGTCTTGGCCCGGTCTTCGCCAGGGCCGAGCCTGTGCGCGTCCTGTGTCGCGTGACCGCCACGCTGCTTTTCAAGCCCCTCCAGGGGCTCTGGCTAAAGTGCTCCGTGCGTCAGGGCCAAGGGCTGGGCAACAAGGTCAATTTCCCACCAAAGCGGTCTCCCGCCTCGCGTGACCGCCGCGCTGCTTTTCAAGCCCCTCCAGGGGCTCTGGCTAAAGTGCTCCGTGCGTCAGGGCCAAGGGCTGGGCAACAAGGTCAATTTCCCACCAAAGCGGTCTCCGCCTCGCGTGACCGCCTCGCTGCTTTTCAAACCCCTCCAGGGGCTCTGGCTAAAGTGCTCCGTGCGTCAGGGCCAAGGGCTGGGCAACAAGGTCAATTTCCCACCAAAGCGGTCTCACCAGTAGATAGTTCTAGTTAGGCCCATGTTTCCATAGGGAAAGCATTTTTTTGACTTGCCTACAACTTTGGCGTTGTTTGAGTAATATTCATGAAATGTTACAAAAAATGTGCACCTGTGATTCTTGTTGCACCCATAAAGTTTTGGGGTGATACGTGAAGTCGGAGCAGAGAAAAATGGGGTTAAAAGAAGTGCGTGTTTGCAATGTTAATTCCCATAGGACCTGTCAACACGACAACAGCCCAAACCACTGGACGGAAAAACACCAAATCTGGCAGAAAGCTAGATTTTGTTACATAGATTGTGCTTTTTTATTTGGTGTGAATCCGTTCAGTAGTTCATGAGAAAGTTACGTTGAAAAACATAGTGATATCTGTGTTCGAGGATGTTTCGTGGCGACATCGCGGATAATTGCGAATGCACGTGCCAACAGGAATGCTATGATTGATTGGCTGTAAACTGAACAGAATGTTGTGGCTGCCATTTTATCGAACGGGTACTGGTTCCTGGGGCAGAAATTTTCTGTGACAACTGACATAAGGGTTCAGGGTGGTAGTACTCTGAACCCCATGTTTCAGAAATTGGGGTGGTAGTAACACCAGTTATGAGTCCAAAATAGATTTTTTTAATCATGCATGATATTTGCGATGATGCCGCGACCACCAGCACGGCCCTTGTGTACTGTCGGGGCATCGCGAAGATCATGGTGACACCTCGAATAATGATGAAAATAGAAAACAAATATATATATATATATATATATATATATATATATATATACATATATACACACACTTGCCGGTCCCAGTCACAGACTCATGTACCCATTCACATACCAACTCAGACACTTATACACCCGCTCACATACCCACTCAGCACTCATGCAGCCACTCAAGGCTCACTCAGATACTCATGTGCCTACTCACATACCCACTCAGAGACTCATACACTCAGTCACAGACCCACCCATGTGCCCTCTCACATACCCACTCAGAGACTTTTGCACCCAGTAACAGACCCACTCAGAAAACTCATATACCTACTCACAGATCCACTCTGAGACTTATGTCCCCACTCACAGACCCACTTAGACACTCATGCACCCACTCAATCACCTAGTAAGAGACTCATACTCACAGAGCCAATCAGAGATGCATGGACCCACTCTGAGACTCATACACCCAGTCACAGGCCCAGTCAAAGCCTTATAAACCCACTCAGAGACCCACTCAAACACTTAGTCAAAAACTCATATATCCACTCACACACACACTCAGACACTCATGCACCCTCTCCCATACCCATATAGAGTCTCATGCACCCACTTGCATACCCACTCAGACACTCATGAACCCAGTCACATACCCACTCAGACCTTTTTACCCAAATCACAGACTCAGTGAGAGACTCATATACTCACTTACAGACCCACTCAGATATCCACACAGCCAGTCACAGACTAAATGAGTTTAAACATGGTTTTTGAACAGCCATGAATATTGTAATGTATGTAGTGCAATGTTTATAATGAATGATTTTAGTTATATTTTTTGAGTGTCCACGTGGCCCTTGAATGTTTGCTTTCATTTCCAATCCACGGGACATATTCACGACCATCGCAAATCTGCCATAAACATTTAAATAAATTAAGGAAAAAAGGTCTCTTTTTAAAGAAAATTCACCATAATTTGGGCACTGGGGTGGCCCTGACAAGAGCTTTTTGTGTTGATTGTGTGTATATGACAGCTACACATAAGACTTGATGAGTTTGAGGTTGCTTAGAAACACCCTGTTGCCTTCTTCTGTAAAGTGAACTCATCGCTTCTATAGATTTCATGCATGTTGAAATGCAGGTTGTTGTTGTAGATTAAGCTCATGTTATGGTCTCTGAGGAATACAGAAACAGTTTTATTAACATGTTTCCTGGATTTGTCAATCTGTGGGCAGAGCTGATTAGACCACTTCCTTTTCTGTCTTTGGCATATACACCAAGATAGAGTGAGGGAAAAACATCATCAATTCAGCAAAGGTATCCTTCATTAGGATTTACGGTCCTACCACAGTCAATGTGCCTAGGTCATTGCCACCACAGTGGACAATCATGATGTCAGGGGCTGGTGAATCTACAATGGTTTTAACCAACGGCAGCAATTGATGAAACTTTAATCCTCTCTACCCAAGTCTCTCGTAATACTTCTCTTTCTTGCAGCCTCACCAGCCCAATAGACATAGCTATGGCCCACTAGCCACACTGTAAGCATTTTGAAGTTAATCAGCAGTAGCGGAAAAGAGAAGGCTTTAGCTGAATGAGGTAATTGGTACAATGAAAGGCAGTTAAAATGCATGTGTTGGTGGTTTAAAAAAATACAAAATTTGATTTGATGGAGGGAATATGCAGGTGAATAAAAGTTGGTAGCATTTGGAAGGGATTAGTAAATAGATGTCTCATTGGCTCTGGTACATTGTAAAAAATGTTATAGAGAGTTGGACATGCTTTACAGTATGTGTACCTGCTGAAATTTCTCTTGTAATTAATATGGCCCTTCTAGAACTTGCTATGAACTTGTGACTTACTGGTTCAAGAGGATTCTATGGAGAATGTGCTGAGGGTGTATTCGAGGAAGGGTGTTAAAGAGACAGCTATCAGTTTTTACAAAGTGCAGGTTTATTGCTTTAAAAGGCAGGTACGACTACCTACTGAGGATTTAGCAATAGACTCTAATGTTGTGTAAAAAATAAAAAACTATAAGGGAAAGTAGGTTTTTCGTCTCCCATTTTTTTCGCAATGACGTCGCGAGTATTGAGACAAAAACATCCACCTCTTAAAAGGAGTGAAAGGGTTAACATATAGTAACCATTGAGAAATGCAGTTACAACGATAAAAATGAAAGGAATGTTTTTATTCACTGAGTTTTGCAGTATCAGGCAATGAAAAGTTCAGATGGTTGCCATTTATGGTTGCTTTCTATTAGAGTGGTGTGCCATTCTTGTGCTAAGTTTTTAGAAAACCTGAGACTATTGCAACTATCTAATAAGAGAAAAAAAAGTTACCAACAAATTCAATTTTCTGGTATGTCAATTGCATTTCTTTATAAATAACAAATTTGATTAACAAGGTATATTACTATGTCAAATTGTAATAAAATAGTTTGAAATATAAACAAAAGTTTAAAAAAAAAGATAAGATGGTTTATAACTGAAGATACGGTTGTCTTTATATAAGCATTAATAGATGGCTAAGACACAGTTTGTCTTGGGTGCAGATTAAGGGGCATATTCTCAAGGATTTATCGCCAAGTTATCGGCACTTTAGCGCAGCAAAAGTTGCGAAAGAATTATCGCCCCATTCTCAAGCTGGTGCAAACTGCCCACATCGCCAGTTTTCCAGCGATAGCTGGCTCAAAAAACATCGCCACGGATGAGAGAGACAACTAACGCTAATGATATGCAGAGTAGGCGTTCCCGTACAAAAACATACGAAAACACCACTCCGCGATATTCTCAACGTCCTGCCAGATCTGCGAAGCGAACCAAAAACAGGCGATAAGGCGCGTTAGCAGCAGGGATTTAACACCTGCCTTTTACTGGTGTTAAGCAGGATGACTACCTGCAGTAGAAAGGGAGCCCAGCCCAGAGCCACATCTGAAGACCAACAGATGCCATGGAGACACTGACCGTGCAGCTCGGAGACCCGAGAGGGCCACAACACCCACCGCCAACACCCCCAGGACCCCCCAGCCCCCCTGACTACCACAGAGGCAGCGCAGAACAGGACAGCGGACGTTCCCAAAATGCACCAGCCTCAGAGACTCAACGCCAAAGGAAGCCAGTGCCCACTACAGGCACAAAAGGACAACCATCCACCGCATCCTGACACAGATTGCCCACAGGCTGACAGTACCAACACAGCAGACAACCAACATCCCTCCACAGACGAAGCTGCTGGCTGTGCTGCACCTGTTGGCCCCTGGGACCCCCCAAACAACAACTGCCAGAGTCGGAGGAGTCTCACGGCCAGCCCATCATATGTCCTCACCCATGTCATGGATGCATGTCCACGATAGCAACGGCGGGCCCCTGTCACCGCACCACACGACAGTTCCAATTCGTAGTGTTCCTGCACAACCAACCCCAATGCCAGCTGTTGCCAGATGCCACTGTGCCCCTGATCCAATACTATAGCAACTGAAATGGGAGTGCGCACGATCATGAAGTCCAGCAGACAAGAGTAGTGTAAAAACAGTCCTTTATTACAAATACAACAACAAAAAATAAGAAAAACACAGCCAACGCCCAACGGGGAACTTCATCAGTGCAACGTGTGGCCCCAAGTAACTGCAAATGCTGCAGAAACTCCACAATACCATCCCATACTCCGGAAGTCAGTATCCAGAAACCTGTTGGACAAATGGTGACAATGGTCAAGCATCCGTATGGTCACAAACCTAAACTTGTACAGTGTATAGCACTTGGACAAACCGGAATGCCCACAGGAAAGACAAATCCTGCACAAAACAGACCGTAACAGAAGTACGTGTGGCCGTAACCTTCGTAGGAAAGAAAAGGAAGGTTACGGTCACATTAACTTCTGTTACGGTCTCATGATGCATGATTACTCATACCTGTAAGCATCACGGTTTGTATCAGCATGATACCCCTGCACCTTCACTCCCCCCACCCAGCCACGAGGGCGCCGCCGTGACCGGTGGTGCCTACGTGATCCTGTGCGCCTGCTGCACCCCAGCCCTGGTCCCCAGACCAATCCGCCAACCAGCGATGAGTGCCCGCCCCTGCGCACCCAGGCCTCAATGCTCACCTGCCGCCACCGGCGTGTCTCTAAGAGGGCCCACCACGTGCCGGTGCAACCTCCTCAGCCGATCGCTGGATTCCACGCCACAGGCCCCCAGCACACCGTGCGGCACCGCACCGCGGAATCATGTGTGTGCTGACTGCTGCCTCCGGCGTACACTGTGGTCCAGCAGGGCTCACAATTCAAATCGCATCTTGATTGGCAGGACGGCGTATCGAAGCCTACGCATCATCGCAGGCTGCACACCCGCTCAGCTCTGGTGCCACTAACTCAGTGCACCTCAAGTCACCGTCCCGAGGTGGTAGGCCTGTGCCGGCCTGAGTGCCTTGTATGCCACCAACTCTGTGCACCACAAATCACCGTCCCGTGGCGGTAGGCCCGTGCCGGCCTGAGTGCCTCGGATGCCACCAACTGTGCACCGCAAATCACCGTCCCGTGGCGGTGGGCCCGTGCCGGCCTGAGTGCCTCAGATGCCACCAACTCTGTGCACCTCAAGTCATGGGCCCTTTATGATTGAGTCGCGTGTTGCGGACGCCATCATGTCACCTCCGGCAGTGGGGAATGTGATGTGGTAGGGCCCTAGGCCCTCATGCATAAATCATGACCACACAGACAGCTAGATAGTGGAAATGGCCTCGGGCGCGTGCGCCCGGCCCCTTTTATTGGCAGAGTCACATGTCCTGTGACGCCTGTGCTGGGTGGGTGTGGTGTGGGTGTAAACCAGCCCTCAGGGAGTGGCTGTGGCATGCTGACAAATAGACTTGTGATCAGCAGATCACTACAGGGAAGACCTGGGACATGTAGCGTTGTCGTCCCCCCTGTAAGCGTAAGCGGAGTGGGCTGGCCTGGCGTATGCCAGTTTAGGGTACGGGTGTGAACAATGACCCCGGCGCTCTGGGCGTAGTCCCGTTCTGGGCTGGACAAGGAGGTGACTGATGCGTGTGTCTCTGAGGTGGTGTCGGTGCCACCCGGTCCGCAATCGGTAATGTTGCACCCTGTGACTCAGGTCCCACAACATGTGCAACATGGACGTAAGGGGGAATCACTGACCCTACATTCATCCATACTTCCATACTTGAATGATCATAGACATGACACATCTGTGTCAATTTGATTGTTTAATGCACAGTCAGTGGAGTGTTGTAGCTGGAGCAGTACAGGGCCATGCAAAGCACACTTTACATTGTTGGCCCATGGAGGGCCAGCCAGGTTCCTTCGGGGAATGACAAGTACATCGGAAGAGGAAGAGTTCAGTCTGCAGTCTGATAGCTGTGTCATTGGTGACCAAACAGTATATGGCAGTCCATGTCGAGGTCCAAGGTGAGTGTCGCCGAGTGCATCGGGGGACAGTGGAAGGTGATGATGCAGAGTGCAGAATCAAGCAGAAAAAAGGCCCTATGGCGGAGAAGAATGCTACCGCTTCCTCACTACCTGTAAGGCAGATGCATCCGCATCTCCGTCCTCTGATGTGTCAGGTGCCTCACATGTGGGTGGTGGTGTTTTCTCTGCAGGACTGTGTGGCAGTGACACATCAGGGGCTGGAGGTGGATTGTCTGCCACACTGTGAGGCACTGACACATCAGGGGGCGGAGATGTGGATGTCCAAGCAGCAGCAGCATTCATCTGCGCCAGGCCTTGTGGCAGCCATGCCATGATGATGATCTTCAGGGCATGGTAGATCCCAGCTACATCACGCTGGTGTGCAGCCATGGCAGCCATTCTTTCCGACTGCACCCGCTCCATGTTCTCCATGATCCTCCGTATGTGTCCCAACTCCCGGCTGACATCGCTGGAGCCACTCTGACTAGTCAGTTGTCCTTGTCTCTGAGTCAGGACTCCAACGATGTCATCCATGGATCGTTGGAGAGCATGGAGCGGACTGTGGGTGTCTGTTAGGGACTGTAAGTGGTCCCTTATGGGACTTAGACACCCACGTATGACATCTAGTTTGGCTGCCATGAGGTCGAACCCCACCCGCACCTGATCAGCCATCTTCTCCTGGCACCCTAACACACAGCATTGGAAGGCCATGTGTTGTTCGTGGTGGTCCTGGGAGACAGCCGTGGTGGTGGGTGCTTCCTGCTGTGTGGTCTGTGCAGGGGGTGGGGTTTCCTCTATGCAGCTGGGCTGCCCTGCTCCTGGAGGTGGGGTGCCGAAGCTGTCCATGAGCCATTGGAGGGCATCCGTGTCAATGGAGGGGAGGTCCTCTTCATCATCATTGAAGAGGTGTGCCATCTGCTCTGCAGGAGGCGTTGATTCACCCTCTGAAATGTAAAGGGGAGTTGCAGTTTAACATTGTTTTCACATGTATGTTGACGCATTGTACAGGTTCACATACGAACTGTATGACAATATACATTGTGGCTGTTTGGGAGGCGCTGCCTATTTGATGCGGGACAGTGGACATGTCGACAACATCACGGATGTGTGTTTGTATTTGTGCATGGGTTTGTTGTGAGATTAGTGATGTGTGGGGAGGGCCCCCTGTGTGCACATAGTCGACGGGGGCCTACTTGCAGTTTCTAGGTGTGCTGCAGTGTGCCAAGGGGATCAGGGACATGCTCCAGAGTAATCGAGGGTGTGCACTGTGCTATGCTTACTTGTGCATGTGTGCCATTGTGCCCATGTCCCCCCGTCCCCCCAGTCCCTGGTCATTACTCACCCTCTTGCTGTTGTGTCGGCTCCTGCCGAGCAGTGTCCGGTCCCACAACTCCTGCCACCGTCTCCACACTGATGACTGTGGAGACCATTTCCTCCTCCTGTGGCGCTGGACTCCCACCTCCAGTCTGCATTGCTGCCTTCTAGTTGTTGGCGAGTTTCTGCTTGGTTTTGCGTTTCACATCATTCCAGCGCCTCTTGACCTCTTCCATTGTCTTCCTCAGCACTCCGATTAAATTCACCTTGTCCACGATGGACTGCCATATTCCATTTTTTGTCGCCAATGACACATTGGAGGTGACAAACAGTTGTTGATGGTATTTCATCACCTCCGTTATCAGGATCCTGTTTTCCTGCGGACTGAACTGCGCCTTCCTCTTCTTCCTGTCCTTGCCCTTCCCTGACACCGAGGTCCCGGCCTGGTCCTCCTGGGGGCTTGTGGGGTTCTGCTCGTCCTCTGTTCCTGCTTCGGCTACCTCCATTGTGCTTCGCAGTTGTCTTATTTTTGTTTGTATTTTTTTTTCTGCTTTTGTAGTGATTTTTCCCGCCTGACGTGTGTGATTTGCAAGCCTGGTGATGCTTGTCGACGATTTTTTTATCGCGGTTGGGCCCATCGCAACTTTTTTCACGTTTGGGTTTTCTTTTTTATCGCCGTCGCGGTAGTTGTATCGCGGACATTTGACACGTTCTCGGGGGACTATCGCATGTTACCGCCGTGTTGAGAATACGACATTGACACAGAGTGATTTTTCCGCGTTAGACGATGATATGAAAACGTGCGTTAGCCTTTTTTGGCGATGAGTATCGCACTTTCTTGAGAATATGCCCCTGGGTGTCTGTGAAGTTAGCTGGTAATGTCTTTTCATGGAGCTGCATATTGCAGTTGCGCCCCTGTTAGTGGTGGAAAAAAGACTGTAGACTAATAGTTAAAGGCATATATAATAATGTAGTGTAATATGTGATAGTTTTACATGTGTATTCATGATGTACTGCTCATAAACAATGTTTTCATTTGAATTGTGTGAGTTGTAGTCCTATTTGGTCCATTATAAAAGAGGACTAGGACAGTCAAATTAATGTGGAAACTATGCTCTGTGAGTATATATGATTTATTAATTTGTCAAAGGTGACAACTGTGTATAACATACTCTTTAGTGTATGAGATGGATAATTTCAGGGCAGATTTGTATGTGCACAGAATGCGAGATATGTTGTTTAATTATTATTCATAGTAAGGCATAGTAAAACATGCAGGGGAATATTCTCAAGAACGTGTGTTAACTATCGCTAAATTCGCTTAACGGAACTTCTCACATCGCAGTCTATTATGGGAAAATAACACCGTGTTAACGCACAATTCCCAACCCGGCGGCACCATGCGATAGTCTCACGATAACGCGACAAATGCCCATGTTAAAATTAACGCGACGCCGAAAAAATGCGAAACACGAACGTGAAAAAAGTTGCGATGTCCCCAATGGCGATACAAAAATCAGCGAAAACCAGTGACAGGCCTGCGAATCCCACGCGTCATGCGTGAGAATGCACTATAAAAGCAGAGAAAAAAAAAATGAACAAATGTGACTGCGTAGCACCATGGACGCACCCGACCGAGTGCAGAGGACAACGCAAACCCCACAAGCCCCACAGACGACCAGCCAGGAACCCCGGGGCCGGGGAAGGGCAAGGAGAAGAGGAAGAGGAAGACGGGGTTCAGTCCACAGGAAAACCGGATCATCGTCACGGAGGTAACAGAACACTACCAACAACTGTTCATCACCTCCACTGTGTCATCAGCAACACAAACGGAAATATGTCAGTCCATCGTGCACAACGTGAATGCAGTCGGAGTGTCGAGGAGGACAATGGAGGAGGTCAAGAGGCGCTGGCATGATGTGAAAAGCCAAACCAAGCAGAAACTTGATGCCAACCGGAAGGCAGCAACGGCGACTGGAGGTGGGAGTCCTGTGCCACAGGAGGAGCTGGAGGAAATGGTGGCCACAGTCATCAGTGCGGAGACAGTGCAAGGAGTTGGGGGTCCGGACACTGCTCGATATGACCTGACCCAACAGCAACAGGGTGAGAAATGACTAGGGACTTATGTGTAGCACACTGCACACCCACAATGACTGTGGAACATGTCCCTGATGGCCTTGGCACACTGCAGCACACATAGAAACACCAAGTAGGCCCCCGTCCACCATGTGCACAAATGCCCCCCTCACCAATCTCACAACCTACCCATGCACATGTGCTGAACCCAGAAAAGCAGCGGCTCCGTGAGTCACCCTGACAATGCAAGTGACACTGCATGACCAATAGCATGGCTCAGTCAAAATACATGACATGGTGCATGCCACGACACTGAGGTGGCCCAGTGTTGATAACATCCTCAAAGGAGCAGGTCACACCCTGACACATCCACGTGCACATACAACCCCTGACGTCAACAACACATCTGCAGACAAACAATGCACGAGTCCTAAATCCGTCCAAGAGCACAAAAGACCCAAGTCGCCAACATCTCAGCCCCATAAAAGCACACAAGTGAAAGGCACACCGCCTCAAAGGGATAAGGGGCCACTAAATCAGAGCTGTAGGGGCGACTCTCCCACAATGCAGCACACACACATAGCAAACACAGCACATCAACACTGATGACAATGTGGTACAAAGTGCCACACTTACACCACAGAACAGAGGACACAACTGGTGCTGCATGTGCGTAGAAACTGGCCAACCACATCAGGCATAGCAGGAAACTGACAGATGATAATGTACGAGTACAACCTCACGTCCATCATGTAGTCGAAATGTCCACTGTCTCCCATCAAATACCCAGCTCCTCCAAAACAGTCACAATGTACATTGCCATGCAGTCTGTATGTAAACATGTACTATGCATGCACATACATGGAACACACTGTTAACCTGCATCTCCCCTTCACATTGCAGAGGGACAATCAACACCTCCTGCAGAGCAGACCAGACATCTCTTCAGTGATGAGGAGGAGGCCCCACTGGCCATCTGCTCCGACACCCTCCAACGGCTCGGGGACATCCTCCGCACCCCGCCTCCAGGAGCAGGGCAGCCCAGCTGCATCGAGGTGATCCCACCCCCTGCACAGACCACACAGCAGGAAGCACCCACCACCACGGCTGGCTCCCAGCACCTCGAAGAAGAACACATGGCATTCTATCGCTGTGTGTCAGACTGCCAGAGGGGGCTGGCTGAACAGGTGCGGGTGGCATTCGACCTCATGGCAGCCAAACTAGATGCCATACGTGGGTGTCTTAGTCCCATCACGGACCACTTACAGTCCCTAATGTACACCCACAGTCCGCTCCATGCCCTACAACAATCCTTGGCTGACCTCGCTAGAGCCATTACTCGGATATAAGAACTGTCTAGTCAGAGAGGCTCCAGCGACAACAGCACAGAGTTGGCACAGATGCGCAGGACAATGGAGAACATGGAGCGGATGCAGGCAGGAAGGATGGCTGCCATGGCTGATCACCAGCAAGATGTAGCTGGGATCTTCCATGCCCTGCAGATCCTCATCTTGCCATTGCTGCCACAGAGCCTGTCCCAGATGACTGTGCAGTAACTTCGACACACACATCTCCGCCCCCTGATGTGTCAGTGGCACACAGTGATGCAGCCCTACCACCTCCGCCCCCTGATGTGTCAGTGGCACACAGTGATGCAGCCATAACACCACCACACGCACCTCGCACACCTGACACAGAAGACATATCAGAGGACGAAGATGTGATGGTAATGACTCTGTGTCAAAAAGGAGGTTGTAGCATTCATCCCCCGCCATATGGCCTGTTTCTGCTTGGTACAGCCCTCTACATCATGCCCTGGTACAACACCTTCCACTGTCCCCTGGAACACTCTGCGACATTCACCTGGACCCCGACATGGACTGCTATATCTGCTCTGGGTACCAATGACACAGCAAACAGGCTGCGGACTCAACCCTTCCTCTGCCGATTAACTTGTCATTCCCTACAGGACTCTGTTTGGACCTCCACTGGGCAACCATGTAATGTGTGGTGTGCATGGCCATGTACTGCTCCAGCTGCGACACTCCACAGGATGTGAATAAAACATTCCTAATCACACAGATGTGTCATGTCTATGTTCAATCAAGTATAACAGTATGGATGACCGTAGGGACATTGATTGCACAAAAAGGTACACCCTGGGAAATGACATCAATGCGCATGTTTGACCATGACACACATGGCCAATTAGATGACTGTGAAGGTGTGAAATAGCTGTGGCCTCATTGATCATGAACAACAATCTCGCCACCCCCCAACGTAGCCCCACGTCCATGTATCAAATAGGGCTGTGTTTTCAAATATGTCAAAGTCGGTAGGAGGCCTAAAGTAGTGTCCCACATCACATGTGACAACAGAACATCTCTTCGCATACCTACACACACTGAACTGTGTGGACACAGCATGGTTTGATGGAACACATTGATCCACATGGCAAGAAGTTGGACACCATACTCACATTGCTGGAGACACATAAGCGCACAGGTCTACCAGCAATTCTCCCAACCACAATGTCTGGCTCACGGAGGTGGAGCTGGCAATATGGACCCACCCCTAAGTGAAATGCGTCAGTCAGTCCCTCCCTGTGTACGTACAATGCTCATTGAGGCACACGATTTGGCATGCTAATCAACACTTATCACAGTTGAACACTAGTGAAGTTGCGTACACTTTATTAGCATGTGCGTGTCAGTACGGGCAAGACAAGGGCCACAACATGCAGACCAATGCATCATACACTAACAGGCAGCAAAGGAACATGTAGAGGTGCAAGACACGGGGAGGCACAAATGAACACCAATCATTACGGATGCCAATGGT
Source organism: Calotriton arnoldi (assembly GCA_963921515.1). Lineage (NCBI taxonomy): Eukaryota > Metazoa > Chordata > Amphibia > Caudata > Salamandridae > Calotriton > Calotriton arnoldi. The sequence goes on along the minus strand of CAWUFW010004950.1, from coordinate 13,021 downwards.
CTCAGCCCACCTTGCCTTGCTGGATGAGTCATGTGGTGTTTGGCGAATGCTCATTGCACCGTGTCAGGGGACACCACTCACAGCCCATGGGATCTGCATAGTCCTGTACCACCGGACTGCGCTGACTGTCTGCTCTGCTGACAGTGAGCAGGTGCAGGAGTCCAACAAGGTCACATGTAGTACTACATTGCCATGTGTGTACTCTCCCTCCAGCAATGTGTCAGGTTGAGGAACGTTGCCAGGCGCCACTGTACACTCACCTTGCACAGGTGTGTGTCAACCCGCAGTCCTGCACGCACATGCATTCTGAGTCCAGGCGAATGCAGCCATGTCCACTGTTATGGTGGGATATGTGTCCATTTCTCCAAGATGCAAAAGTGTGTTGGGACCTGCCCTATGGGTTACAATCTCTTGGGGCTGCAGGAACGTAGTTACTCGTCCATGAAAGCGAGCGCAGCTTCATGGGCAATCAGTTCCAAGAGTACGTCGTTGTCGACTTCAAAGAACACGGGGGCGAGCCAATCCATTAGCTGGTCCAGACAGATGTGCTCCGTCCATGCCATTTCACCAATTCGCAACACAGCCCAATAGGGGAGCGCTTCGATGTGGTCACTGCACATGAGGAAGTGTGCAATCTCACTTGCCCAACTGCCAGCACATACACCAGTTGCCAAGGCATCCCATGAACGGGTATCACGGTTACACTCCTGGTCGTGGTCCAACAGGGGGCGCACACACACGTCATAATCCAGTTCAGCTACCATTGTGTTGGATAGGCAGACATCCATGGGCCACTCGAATATGCATGATCGACAGTGGAACTAGGGCTGGACACAGGTGACGTACGCAAGACGGAAGCTCAGACGGTAACTGATGCGCAACACTGCCAGTGGCAGTGCCCCCAACAAATGCAGCATTCGGTCACGGTACAGTTCCACGTGACAGGGGTTGTGCCTGTGCCCGGGATGTTCTAACATTGCGTTGTTCGCTCTCGTAGAACCGGCACTCTTCTGACCTGCGGCTGTTATGTGGATGATATGCCACAGCTCGGAGCAATGAGTCGTATGAATGTGCAGAGTTTGGAAGTATGGGTTGTCCTGTACATAAGTGTCAAGGCCATTCCATGCAGGAGCACCTCGAGCAAGGACTTTTGTGTGTGGGGTGTAGATACATTGATCTTTCATTATCGCTGTGTGTAGTGTGGGAGTCATCATCATCTGCCATGGTATCTCTCCCAGGGGGTGCCTGCCGCATGCAATTCCAAGGTCAGAGGTGCAGACGTCCTTCCGCCTTCTGTATTGAGACAAAGTGGCTTTCATCCCTAATGTTAGTCTGACTACTGCTTGTATACTGGGAATGTGATGTGGCTTTCGCGCTGCAATTGAGGCTAGGCCTTGGGCTCATGGTGTACCAAAAGCGATGAACACACACAACAGTTGGCATGTATGAGCCAAGACCCTGAGCGGCCTTGCGCTCCTTGTACAATCCCTTAGAGCGCGGACGCCCTCCGGGTGCATGCAACATTGCAACATTGTCGATTGCGGGCCGTGTGGCGCAGACACAGCAACAGAGACACACGCATCAGTTGATTTCCTGTGCAGCCCAGATATGAACCACGCCCAGAAGCCAGGGATAATTTTTCAGACCCCTACGCCGGCCTGGCGTACGCCGAGCCAGCCCACTCGGCTTACGTATAAAGGGGGAGACGACGACGCAACGTGTCCCAGTTCTTCCCCACTGCCTGAGGTGACATGGCTGCGTCCGCCTGCCATATGACGAGACTCAATCAGAAAAGGTCCATGACTTGTGTTGCACGGAGTCGGTGGCACCGGTTACACTGCGCCCAGCACAGGCCTACCACCACGGGACGGTGACTTTCTGTCCACTGAGGTAGGGGCACCTAAAGTGCTGAGCGGGTATGCAGCCTGCGATGATGACGTGTGCACTGATATGGTCTCTGCCATTGCAAAATCAAGACCCAGAATCAAGTGTGCGACCTTGTGGACTGCAGAAAAGGCCTGAGCCAGCGGGCAGCGCGCGCCTACTGCCATGTGGCGTTGCCTCGCGGTTCACAGAGTTAGTGGCACCTATAGAGCTGAGCGGGTGTGCAGCCTGCGATGATGACTTGTGCACTGATATGATCTCTGCCATTGGAAAATCAAGACCCAGAATCAAGTGTGCGACCTGGTGGCCCACGGTGTGGGGATGCGTGATGTGGAGGCTGCCAAGGCCGCGGGCCCCAGGCTTGGAGCTTGCACCGGCACGTGGTGGGCCCTCTTGGAGAAACGCTGGTGGCGGAAGGTGAGCAGTGAGGCCTGGGTGCGGAGGGGCAGGCAATCCCTGCTGGGCAGCGGGAGGGGCTGGGGTACAGCAGCCTGTGTGCGCAGGGGCAGCCATGCGATGTTGCCGTGTGCAATGATATGTACTCTGCCATCATTAGCTGTGGACTCTGTTTCAGATGAGGGACCTGGTGGACTGCTGTGTATACCGGCACGTGGTTGGAGACACACAGGTGGCAACAGGTGAGCAGTGAGGCCTGGGTGCGTGGTGGCGGGCAATCCCCGCTGGGCGGCGGGAGGGGCTGGGGTGCAGCAGCCTATGTGCGCAGGGGCGGCCATGCGATGTTGCCGTGTGCAATGATATGTAATCTGCCATCACTAGCTGTGGACTCTGTTTCAGATGAGGGACCTGGTGGACTGTAGTGTATACCGGCACGTGGTTGGAGACACACTGCTGGCAGCAGGTGAGCTGTGAGGCCTGGGTGCGTTGTGTCGGCACTGTCTCTCCCTGTCCCTCTCTTAATTTCACTGTCTCTCTCTCTCTCCCTATCTTTCTCTCGCTCCCTCTCCCTCTCTTTCTTTCACTGTCTCTCTCTCTCCCTCTCTTTCTCTATCTTTCTCTCTCTTTCTCTCACTCTCCCTCTCTTTCTTTCACTGTCTCTCTCTCCCTCTGTTGCTCTCTCTCTCCTTCTCCCTCTCTCCCCCTTTCTCTCCCTTTCTCTCTCTTTCTCTCTCTCCCTCTCTTTCACTCTCTCTCTCTCTCTCTCTCCATTTCTTTCTCTTTCTCTCTCTCTCTGTCCTTTGTTGGGCGCATGACGCATCTTCTTATCTTCAATTTTGTCTTGCAGGCTTTGACTTGCAGATTGTCCAGAGAAGACCCGCCATGACTCTTCCAATTATTGGTGTTGAGTTCAATTTGAATAAAATAATTAATTTTGTGATTTTAAGATGTATGAGTGTTTTTCCTTTTTCTGACCACCCATGAATGTTAATTTTTGTACTTGTGCGACATCAGGCGAATTGTTGTGTTCATGTATTTGTAAGGTAGATGTGTAATGTCTTTGTCCGGGGGGGTGCCCGGAGTGGGGGCCCAGAGGGGGTCCTGGGGGGTTGGGGGGCCTGGGTGTGGTGGCGGTGAGTGTTGTGGCCCTCTTGGGGCTCCAAGCTGCATGATCAGTGGCTCCATGGCATCTGTTGTTCTTCAGGTGTGGCTCTGGGCTGGGCTCCCTTTCATGGTGCAGGTTGTCGTCCGACTTAACACCAGGTAGGACCAGGTGTTAAATCCATGCTGCTAACGCGCCTTATCGCATGTTTTTGACTCTTATCACCGATCTGGCTGGTCGTTGGGAATGTTGCGGAGTGGTGTTTTCGTGGGTTTTTGCACGGGAACGCCTACTCTGCATCTCATTAGCGTTAGTTGCCGGCGTCATCCGTGGTGATGTTTTTTGTGGCTGCTATTGCAGGGAAACTGGTGATATCGGCTGTTAGCACCTGCTTGTGAATTGTGCGATGAATTTATCACCACTTTGGCTGCGATAAAGTGCCGCTAACTCAGCGATAAGTCCTTGGGAATATGCCCCACAGTGTTTAAATATGGATTACAGTTACTAGTGCAAAGTGTGCCTTTGCACTGCTACGGTAAACAGCCATTACAACATTCCAACACAACGCAACTACCATTATTCCGCAATGCCATTACAACGCATGGCATTACAATGCATATGCATTTACCACACATGCTTTTACAACAAATTTTGTTGTAAAGGCATGAATGTTAAAGGCATATGTATTTTACATGTAAGTATAAGGTAAGTATAGGGTTTAGGGTGGGTTTGTGTTTTGGGGTGTAGGGGTATATGTTTTGGGGTGTCAAGGGTATTTTTAGGGTTCAGGGTTGGTTTGGGTTTTGGGGTGTTCAGGGTAATTTTAGGGTTCAGTGTTTGTTTGGGTTTTGGGGTGCCCAGGGTAATTTTAGGGTTCAGGGTTTGTTTGGGTATTGGGGTGTAGGGGTATTTTTAGGGTTCAGAGTCAGTTTGGGTTTTGGGGTGCCCAGGGTAATTTTAGTGTTTAGGGTGGTTTGGGGTTTTGGGGTGTAAGGGTATTTTTAGGATTTAGGGTGGGTTTGGGTTTTGGGGTGCCCAGGGTAATTTTAGGGTTCAGGGGTTTGTTTGGGTCTTGGGGTACCCAGGGTAATTTTAGGGTTCAGGGTTTGTTTGGGTTTTGGGGTGTAGGGGTATTTTTAGGGTTCAGAGTGAGTTTGGGAATTTGGGTGCCCACGGTAATTTTAGTGTTTAGGGTGTTTTGGGGTGCAGGGGTGCAGGGGTATTTTTAGGGTTCAGGGTGGGTTTGGGTTTTGGGGTGCCCAGGGTAATTTTAGGGTTCAGTGTTTGTTTGGGTTTTGGGGTGCCCAGGGTAATTTTAGGGTTCAGGGTTTGTTTGGGTTTTGGGGTGTAGGGGTATTTTTAGGGTTCAGGGTGAGTTTGAGTTTTGGGCTGCCCAGGGTAATTTTAGTTTTTAGGGTAGTTTAGGGTTTTGGGGTGGAGGGGTAATTTTAGGGATCAGGGAGGGTTTGGGTTTTGAGATGCCCAGGGTAATTTTAGGCTTCAGGGTTTGTTTGGGTTTTGGGGTGCCCAGGGTAATTTTAGGGTTCAGGGTGAGTTGGGGTTTTGGGGTGCCCAGGGTAATTTTAGTGTTTAGGGTGGTTTGGGGTTTTTGGGGTGCAGGGGTATTTTTAGGGTTCAGGGTGAGTTTGGGTTTTGGGGTGCCCAGGGTAATTTTAGGGTTCAGGATATGTTTGGGTTTTGGGGTGCCCAGGGAAGTTTTTAGGGAGCAGGATGGGTTTGGGTTTTGGGGTGTAGCGGTATTTTTAGGGTTCAGGGTGAGTTTGGGTTTTGGGGTGCCCAGGGTAATTTATGGATCAGGGTTGTTTTGGGGTGTAGGGGTATTTTTAGGTTCAGGGTGAGTTTGGGTTTTGGGGTGCCCAGGGTAATTTTAGAGTTTAGGGGGTATGGGTATTGGGGTGGTAAGGCTAATTTTAGAATCTAGGGGTTGTATAGTGATTGGGATACGAAGGGACATTTTGGGGTTTTTGGGGGTATTTAAAAATTATATATAATATAATATTCCCCCTCCCCAGAAATAAGTAAAAAAAAAAAAAGGCCTGCCCTGGGGGATGGGGTCCCCGGAGCAAAAGGAGGCCTGAGGAGGGGGGCCACGCAGCCCCCCTCCTTAAAAATTAAAGAAAAAGTGTGGCCATGCCCCGGGGGATGGGGTCCCCGGAGCAGGATTCGGACAGGGGAGGGGGCCACGCGGCCCCCTTCCCGTTTAATTGAAAAAAAAAAAAAGGGGTAAGGCCCTGGGGGATGGGGTCCCCAGGGCCCAAAAATAGGAAAAGGAAGGGGGCCACACAGCCCCCTTCAGGAAAAAAAAACAAAAAAAAAACGATCGGGCCACAGGCCCCGCCCCTTCCTTCACCACTCTGCAAACGCGCCCCTGGCGCGTTTGCAGATGAGGAAGTAATTCCACTTCAATACTGGGGTCCCTGGGGCCAACTAGCCCACCAGGAACCTCCAGTATGCGCCAGGGGCTGCGTTGCAGAGAGGTGTACAGAGGCCACGCCCTTTATACACCTCTCTGCAACGCAGCTCTGTGGCGCTTTTGGATATACCTGTTGGGCTAGTTGGCCCCCAGGGACCCTCAGGATTCAAGGGGAGTTAATCCCCCGACTTAAAACGCGCCACGGGGCGCGTTTGCACAGTGGTGAAGGGAGGGCGGGGCTTCAGGTGACATGTGTGCAAACAGGCCCCGTGGCGCGTTTTAAGATGGGGAATTAAATCCCTTCAATCCTGAGGGTCCCTGGGGCCAACTAGCCCAACAGGTACATCCAGAAAGCGCCACAGAGCTCAGTTGCAGAGAGGTGTAAAGGGGTGTGGCCTCTCTACACGTCTCTGCATCGCAGCCCCTGGCGCATACTGGAGGTTCCTGGTGGGCTAGTTGGCCCCTAGGGACCCTCATGATTCAAGGGGACTTAATCCCCCAACTTAAAACGCGCCACGGGGCGCGTTTGCACAGATGTCACCTCAGGCCCCGCCCCTACCTTCACCATTGCGCAAATATTCCTCTAAAATCTGCTGAACTACGAATTCGGATTTACTCACCTGTTATCAGGAGAGACCTCAGTGCTGCATCTTTCAGCCCAGTACTAATCCTGAAAAGTAATTTTAACCGTACTTACCAGTAACTTGAATTTCCTTCCATAGGATATCATTGCCTGCTTTTTGCTGAAAAAGTTTCTAAGTGTTGATTTTTGAAACATACAAATATTCCTCTAAAATCAGCCGAAATACGAATTCCGATTTACTCACCTGTTATCAGGAGAGACCTCAGTGCTGTATCTTTCAGCCCAGTACTGGTCCTGAAAAGTAATTTTAACCGTACTTACCAGTAACTTGAATTTCCTTCCATAGGCTAACATTGACTGGTTTCACTTGGAAATTCTTCTAAGTGTGAAGGTTTTGGAACTTTAAAATATTCCTCTAAAATCAGCCGAAATACGAATTCCGATTTACTCACCTGTTATCAGGAGAGACCTCAGTGCTGCATCTTTCAGCCCAGTACTGATCCTCAAAAGTAATTTTAACCGTACTTACCAGTAACTTGAATTTCCTTCCATAGGATATCATTGTCTGCTTTTTGCTGAAAAAGTTTCTAAGTGTTGATTTTTGAAACATACAAATATTCCTCTAAAATCAGCCGAAATACAAATTCCTATTTACTCACCTCTTATCAGGAGAGACCTCAGTGCTGTATCTTTCAGCCCAGTACTGGTCCTGAAAAGTAATTTTAACCGTACTTACCAGTAACTTGAATTTCCTTCCATAGGCTAACATTGACTGGTTTCACTTGGAAATTCTTCTAAGTGTGGAGTTTTGGAACTTTAAAATATTCCTCTAAAATCAGCCGAAATACGAATTCCGATTTACTCACCTTTTATCAGGAGAGACCTCAGTGCTGCATCTTTCAGCCCAGTACTGATCCTCAAAAGTAATTTTAACCGTACTTACCAGTAACTTGAATTTCCTTCCATAGGATATCATTGTCTGCTTTTTGCTGAAAAAGTTTCTAAGTGTTGATTTTTGAAACATACAAATATTCCTCTAAAATCAGCCGAAATACAAATTCCGATTTGCTCACCTGTTATCAGGAGAGACCTCAGTGGTGTATCTTTCAGCCCAGTACTGGTCCTGAAAAGTAATTTTAACCGTACTTACCAGTAACTTGAATTTCCTTCCATAGGCTAACATTGACTGGTTTCACTTGGAAATTCTTCTAAGTGTGGAGTTTTGGAACTTTAAAATATTCCTCTAAAATCAGCCGAAATACGAATTCCGATTTACTCACCTGTTATCAGGAGAGACCTCAGTGCTGCATCTTTTAGCCCAGCACTGACCCTGAAAATTAATTTTAACCGTACTTACCAGTAACTTATATTTTCTTCCATAGGAATCCATTGTCTGGTTTTCAGCTGAAAAGTTTCAGTGTCGATTTTCACAAACTACAAATATTCCTTAAAAATCGCCTGTATGACTTAAACGCATTCTTTCAACTGTTTACAGGAGATGCACCAGTGCTGGATCCAGGATCCAACACTGAGTAAGAAAAAGTAACGATAACAGTTTTTACCTGCTAAGTGAATTTCCTTCCATAGGATAACATTGACTGGTTTCACTTGGAAATTCTTCTAAGTGTGAAGGTTTTGGAACTTTAAAATATTCCTCTAAAATCAGCCGAAATACGAATTCCGATTTACTCACCTGTTATCAGGAGAGACCTCAGTGCTGCATCTTTCAGCCCAGTACTGATCCTCAAAAGTAATTTTAACCGTACTTACCAGTAACTTGAATTTCCTTCCATAGGATATCATTGTCTGCTTTTTGCTGAAAAAGTTTCTAAGTGTTGATTTTTGAAACATACAAATATTCCTCTAAAATCAGCCGAAATACAAATTCCTATTTACTCACCTCTTATCAGGAGAGACCTCAGTGCTGTATCTTTCAGCCCAGTACTGGTCCTGAAAAGTAATTTTAACCGTACTTACCAGTAACTTGAATTTCCTTCCATAGGCTAACATTGACTGGTTTCACTTGGAAATTCTTCTAAGTGTGGAGTTTTGGAACTTTAAAATATTTTTCTAAAATCAGCCGAAATACGAATTCCGATTTACTCACCTTTTATCAGGAGAGACCTCAGTGCTGCATCTTTCAGCCCAGTACTGATCCTCAAAAGTAATTTTAACCGTACTTACCAGTAACTTGAATTTCCTTCCATAGGATATCATTGTCTGCTTTTTGCTGAAAAAGTTTCTAAGTGTTGATTTTTGAAACATACAAATATTCCTCTAAAATCAGCCGAAATACAAATTCCGATTTGCTCACCTGTTATCAGGAGAGACCTCAGTGCTGTATCTTTCAGCCCAGTACTGGTCCTGAAAAGTAATTTTAACCGTACTTACCAGTAACTTGAATTTCCTTCCATAGGCTAACATTGACTGGTTTCACTTGGAAATTCTTCTAAGTGTGGAGTTTTGGAACTTTAAAATATTCCTCTAAAATCAGCCGAAATACGAATTCCGATTTACTCACCTGTTATCAGGAGAGACCTCAGTGCTGCATCTTTTAGCCCAGCACTGACCCTGAAAATTAATTTTAACCGTACTTACCAGTAACTTATATTTTCTTCCATAGGAATCCATTGTCTGGTTTTCAGCTGAAAAGTTTCAGTGTCGATTTTCACAAACTACAAATATTCCTTAAAAATCGCCTGTATGACTTAAACGCATTCTTTCAACTGTTTACAGGAGATGCACCAGTGCTGGATCCAGGATCCAACACTGAGTAAGAAAAAGTAACGATAACAGTTTTTACCTGCTAAGTGAATTTCCTTCCATAGGATAACATTGGTGATTCTATGAGAAAAAGTTTCTAAGTGTCAACTTTTAAAATACAATAATATTCCTTAAAAATCACTACTGTAACCATAACGCTTTTACTCAACTGTTTACAGGAGATGTCCCAGGACTGAATCTAGGATCCAGTCCTGTGGTTAGAAAAGTAATCCATAAAGTAACTAATTGCATTTAACTAGAAATTCACATTGAGCTGAATGTTGCATTGTGTTTGGAAATGTGTTGCCCATTGCAACAACTGTAACTACTGTACTTAAAAGTCTATTGCCTATGTGCAAAGTATTTAAACTAAAGTAATTCATTCTGAGAAAGTATTTTTTGTAATGTATAATGTAATTACAATGTAATTTAAAAAATTAAAATATGTAAAAAAAAAAATTTCTAAAAATGTAGTAAATCAGTATGAAAAAAATAAATATAACAATTAATACATTTAAAAATTGTCATTTACAAAACCTTTGAAATTCACTGCAAAAACCGTAGGTTTCAGACATGTTATAGTTAGGAATTAGCATTTAAAAAACCTTTGAAATTCACTGAAAAAACCATAGGTTTCAGACACGTTATAGTTAGAAATTAGCATTTAAAAAACCTTTGAAATTCACTGAAAAGCCATAGGTTTCAGGCACGTTATAGTTAGAAATTTGCATTTCAAAAACCTTAGAAATTCACTGAAAAAACCATAAGGTTTTAGGGACAGTTATAGTTAGTTGGACATTGCACTCGTACAAAACCCGTGAAATTCCCCGTTATAGTTAGTTCAGGTAACTATAACTCGCGCCCCGCAATGCACTGCTGATGACGTCACATATTACATCACTCATGACATGGTCAGTGACATCACTGATGACATCACTGATGACATCTCAATTGACATCACTGATGACATCACTGATGACATCATCCATGTGAGAATTTAATGCATCTTCTCACACCCTAATATAAGTTTTGAAACACCCACTCTAAATTACAGACTGCCATTCTCAAAACCATACACACTCCAATACCAATAAGTACATACCCACTCACTGATTCTTAGGTCTACACACACACATCTACTCACTCACCCGTACAGTCACTCATACTTACAGTCACTCAGTACAGGACTATCATATGCACTCATACACCTATATAAACACTCACACAACGCAACTCATCCATAGAGGTATTCACACACCTAGTCAGTCATGCAAATAATTAATCACACTCCAATTTACTCACCTATACAGTTATACACACCAGCTCACTTACTCATAAAAATACTAGCACATTCTTACGCTCCTATGCAATCACTGATGCAAGCACACACTCATCCATATAGCCACTCTCACAATCACACACTCTCACTTATAGCCATTTATATACTCCAACACACATATATACTGCCTTTCACATATGTAGTTACTCACACATGTACCACTGAGATATACATTCAATCACTAACACACCCATACACACACTCACCCACCCATACAGTCCATCACAGACGCACTCTTGAAACCATGCACCCAGTGAATCACCCACTCACACATCTATGCACAGAGTCACACACACCCCACCCACACAAACACTGAGGCACCCATACAGATTCTCAGAGAACCAATCCATAACCCATATAGACACTCATTTAGCTAGTCAGAAACCCATGCAGTTGCTTACACAACAACAGACAGACGGATACAGACATTCACACAGTTTAGTCACTCACCCATGCATCCAGTAAGATACGTTTAATCACTCACTTATAGACTCAGTCACGCACCTACTAAATCATCCATTCAGGTGCTTCTACACCCACTCATTCTTCAATACGCCTTTCCCTAAATATATTAATCATATTTAAACTTTACAGAAACACACAGTCACTGGATGATGTCATCAGTGATGTCATCAGTGATGTCATTTGAGATGTCATCAGTGATGTCATCAGTGATGTCACTGACCATGTCATGAGTGATGTAATATGTGACGTCATCAGCAGTGCATTGCGGGGGCGCGAGTTATAGTTACCTGAACTAACTATAACGGGGGAATTTCACGGGTTTTGTACGAGTGCAATGTCCAACTACCTATAACTGTCCCTAAAACCTTATGGTTTTTTCAGTGAATATATATATATATATATATATATATAATATATATACATATATAAATATTCACTGAAAAAACCATAGGTTTCAGGCACGTTATAGTTAGAAATTAGCATTTAAAAAACCCTAGAAATTCACTGAAAAAACAATAAGTTTCAGGGATGTTATAGTTCATTGGACATTTCACTCGTTCAAAACCATAGAAATTCCGCCGTTATAGTTAGTTCAGCTAACTATAACTCGCGCCCCTGCAATGCACTGCTGATGACGTCACATATTACATCATTCATGACATGGTCAGTGACATCACTGATGACATCACTGATGACATCTCAAATGACATCACTGATGACATCACTGATGACAAAATCCAGTGACTGTGTGTTTCTTTAAAGTTTAAATATGTATTATATATATGCCAAGGTGCATTGAAGAATGAGTGGGTGTATAAAAGTCTGAATGGAGGATTTAGTAGGTGCGTGACTGACTGTTTAAGTGAGTGATTACATGTATCTTACTGAATGCATGGGTTAGTGACTAAACTGTGTGAATATCTGTATCAGTCTGTCTGTTGTTGTATAAGCTGCTGCATGGGTTGATCAGTAGCTACATGAGTGTCTATATGGGTTATCCATTGGTTGCCTGAGTATTTGTACGGGTGCCTGAGTGTGTGTGTGGGTGGGTGGGAGGTGTGTGACTCTGTGCATAGATGTTTGAGTGGTTGATTCACTGGGTGTATGGGTTCAAGAGTGCATGTGGAAACAGCTGTATGGGTGGGTGAGTGTGTGTATGGGTATGTTGGTGAGTGAATGGATGTCTCAGTGGTACATGTCCATGTAACTACATATGTAAAAGGCAGTATATGTGAGAGTTGGAGTATATAAATGACTATACGTGAGAGTCAGTGATTGTGAGAGTGGCTGTATGGATGAGTGTGTACTTGTATCAGTGATTGTATGAGAGAGTAAGTATGCATTTGTTTCTGTTTGAATAAGTGATTTGGTGTGAGTATAACTGTATAGGTGAGTAAATGGAAGTGTGATTGATTCTTTGCATGACTGACTAGGTGTGTGAGTAACTCCATGGGTGAGTGGTGGTGTGTGAGTGTCTGTATAGGTGTATGAGTGCATATGATAGTGTTGTATTGATGAGTGACTGCATGTATGAGTGATTGTATGGGTGAATGAGTGGATGTGTGTGTAGACCTAGGAATCAGTGAGTGCGTATGTAGTAACTGGTATTGGTGTGTTGATGGTTTCGAAAATGGTAGTCTGTATTTTACAGTGGGTGTATCAAAGGATATATTACAGTGTGAGGAGGTGCATCAGATTTTCACGTGGATGGTGTCATCAGTGATGTCATCAGTGATGTCATTTGAGATGTCATCAGTGATGTCATCAGTGATGTCACTGACCATGTCATGAATGATGTAATATGTGATGTCATCAGCAGTGCATTGTGGGTGCGTGAGTTATAGTTATCTGAACTAACTATAACGGCGGAATTTCTATGGTTTTGTACGAGTGAAATTTCCAACAAACTATAACATCCCTGAAACCTATGTTTTTTTCAGTGAATTTCTAAGGTTTTTTAAATGCTAAATTCTAACTATAACGTGCCTGAAACCTATGTTTTTTTCAGTGAATTCCAATGTTTTTTTTAAATGCTAGAGTCTAACTATAACTAAG